>CM033437.1:337722389-340122389 GCA_019425775.1 Rafetus swinhoei | reverse complement strand
TGGTGCTGTGGTGTGGTGAGGAGTAAGGGAAGTTGACAGGAGCGTTTCTCCCATCGACCTCCTGCTGCGGAGGTGGAGTTGCGCATCTTAAGCAGGCGTTCCCCCCGCAGCGTAAACCTGGCGGAGAGGAGGTAGTCCTCTGTTTCATGTCAGCCTTATTGTCACCGGGGCAGCCCTCACCACCCTGGTGCCTCCAGCCGGCAGTCCTGGGAATTAGCTCACTGACTCGCTGGACGCCTCCCTCTAGCTGGTGTCTCCCCGTGTTCTCTTGGACCACGGTGTCCTTTTCTGGACATTGCCCACGCCAGTGTCTGAGCCCTCTTTCTGGGGGTCGGTGTTTATCTTGCTTGCACTCCAGGGTCCTCCCTTCTCCAGGGCACCCTATTCTCCTCCAAGGGGACACCCAGTTCCCCTTGCCTCAGTGACCCACCTCCAGTCTTCATCTGGCCCCTGCCTCAGCGGCAAACTGCAGTCTGTAGTGGCCACTCATCACTGGCAAAGGGGCATGGACCTGCCACCCCTGCCTACCATAGCTGCCTCTCTGCAGACCTAGTAGCCTCAGGCCTTGCTTCAGGCCCTGCAGCCTGGGAGCTTGCTTGGCCAGAGCTTCCCCAGCTCTGCCTTCCTTCCCCAGCACTGCGCTACCTCCAGGAAGCTGCCTGCTTCCCAGGCAGCCAGGTCCCTCCTGCTCTCCAGCCAGAGCAAGAGTGAGTTTCCTCTCTTGCTCCAGGAGTCCTTCTTTATATAGTCCCCAGCTGGGACCTTATTAGCAGAACTGACTCAGCTGGGGCTTTGCTCTCAGCCCTCACTCAGGGCTGGGGTTTTGCCCTTAAAGGGCCAGTGCAGGGCAAGTGTCCTGTCACACTGATATATATTTTGGCAAATCTGTGCCTCTGTCAAAAGTCTGATCCTTGATAAGAGTGTTAATGTCGGGATCATCATTTTTAATCATTTCCAAATTTCCAATTTACTTTTTACAGCTCTATACCAACATCTGGCTTGTTCCCAAGCCCATTGGAATCAGTGCCACAACTCCAATTCATTAGATTCCTCTTGGTATTTTCATTTTTAAAAATAATAACACCCCAACATTATCAAAGCTCTTCCTAGAGTGATTCCTCTGGAGCTCAGCTTACTACTGCTAAAAGAATGGTTAATGATTGTACGGCAAAGGGTACATTAGGAGCAGGGGCGGCCTGTCCATATAGGCGAACTAGGCGGTCGCCTACGGCGCCAAGTTAAATGGGGCGCCAAATGGTGGTGCAATATTGTTGAGGGGTTTGGAGGTGGGGGCGCCGATTGCATGGTTCGCCTAGGGCGCCAGTTGCTGGCAGCTAGTCTAGGGCCGCTCCTGATTAGGAGCACTGAATCATGCCATGCAGCCTCAGACTGCACAGAGAGCTCTCCCGCAGAGGAGTGCCAGCATAAGCTGTCATTTTAAAAATTGCTTATAATTCCAGGAAAACAAAGGACAATGGAAGGCATGGCAGGGAACGTGCCTCCCTCCTGCAGAAACTAATGCAGTAGCGTTTGTGACTCTTATCTAGTTCTGGGAGAATGCTGTAAAAGCATCTCGCACCGGGCTTGCTGTTTGAAAGTGAGCAGCATTGATGCATGTGGGGTAAAGGCCTCGCTGTGTCTTTACAGCGCCTAGCTGGCAGCTCGCCCTCGGAAGAGAGTGTAAAGGTCTTTCCCAGCAATGGGCTTTAGAGTGGCTTTGCTAGGTCCAGAAGGACATACAGGAGGGCAATGCTTCCAGCAGGGCCGTCCTTTATGGGGCCCTACGCAACAGATGCCACATCCCCGCCCCCAAGTGCAGCTTCTGCCAGGGACTTGGGGCTTCCTCCCCTGAACTACCTGCGTGATTTCTGCCTGGAGTTCAGGGTCCCTCCCTTCCCCATGGGGCTTCTGCTGGGGATATGGGTCTTGGAGCTTCCCTCCCTTCCTCTCTCCCTACCCACACGCATCTTCTTCCACGGGCTGGAGCTTGGGGCTTCTTTTCTCCACTCCAATGCAACTTCAACATGTTGCATTGTTCCTGGGGGCTTCCCTGGTGCTAGAGCAGAGCCACAGAGGATGAGCGCTCCTCTCCGTCCCCAGCCTGGCAGGAGGGAGCCCTCGCTAGCGACCGGCAGCTGGCTGAGTGGAGTACGTGGGGGGTGGGGAGAAGGGATGGGAAAAGGCAGCCCTGCTGCTGCTGACAGGAGGTAGGGTTGCCAGGTGTCCAGTGTTGACCTGGACAGTCTGGTATTTTCGCCTCCTGTCCAGTAAAAAAAATTCAGGAAATACCAGACACCTAAAATGTCTGGTACTTTCTGATTTTTTTCTCTGCCAGGAGGAGAAAATACCGGACACCTGGCAACCCTACAACACACTCAGCAACCGGGCCCAGCCCCTGGACCTCCCCTTCCCCCGAACACCTGCTTACCTGGTTCTGCAGGGGAGCTGTGTTGTGGCTGGAGCAGAAAAGAAGATGGCTGCCGGCAAAAAAGCCTCTTCTTTTATTTTTTATTTTTTTGCTTAATAACTGCTGTCGGGGTCCCCCCCTTTTTTTTCTCAACAACTTTGGTCTTCCCCTTTTTTTTCACAACAGAATTTTTTCCCAGTGTTTTTTTTGGGGGGGGCTGGGTGTTCGGTATTTTTGGTTAAACCATCTGGCAACCCTACGAGAGAGCGGTAGAGGTAGTGGGGAGAGGAGCCAGGCAGGCCACAGTGAAGTAACTAGGGTCATACTTAGGCTGACAAGCACATGCAGCTGCGTAGGGGTCTCCTGAGAATTTGGTGCCCCAAGTTTTCAGGTGCCCAACACAGCCACATAGTTCCCATACGCCTAGGGACAGCCCTGGCTTCAAGCGCCCGCAGAACCTTGGAACGGATGAGACTGAGGGCAGGGCAGAGGGACGGTGCCAGGCACAGAGGACTTTATTCCTCTTTAGCTCCTCAGGGCCTCATGTGGCACTTTAGCTTTGTCCTTGTCCTCTGCACGGCACTGATTCCCCTCTGAAGTGAGAGGGAGTGAAAATGTGCCCGCGAGGATGCTTGGGTGCTCTTCTGAAAGATCTACTCTGGGAAGTATTTGGGGGAAGAGCTTTGGCCTGTGTGAGGCCGGCAGTCAGGCTCGTTGATCACAACGGTGCCTTTTAGCCGTAGGATTTATGAATCTGTGATGTGTCCATTACGTCCCACTTGGGAGCCGTTCCCATGGAAGGGGGCTAAACGGCTCGGTTCTGATCCGTGCTTTGACTGGAGAGTAAAAACCAGATTTAGGCTGAGGTGGGAAGTGATTTGACAGGACAGGCCTGGACAGGAGGACAGATTGGATTGCCCAGGGTGGGGACTCCCTCCCAGAATGCTGCTGTTCAGTCTCGTGCCAGAGTCTGCAGAGACAGCAAAACGATCTCCTTTACGGATTGCACGGTGCCTCCGTTATTCTGCCCCTCCTGTCAGGGATCAGGGCCTATAGGAAAGCCTATAGGAGCCCAACAGGCTTGTAAATATGCTGCCTGATTGGCAGACTGGTGGAAAGAATCAGCAGACTGGCTCTTAAGCCCAGAAGAAGCAGCAGCAGTAGTTTAGTGGCTGCCCAAAGCTTTTGCCCCTGGTTGTTGTGGTAGCTGCTCTCCTGCGTGTTTCCTGCCCTGGTCTTGCCTCACTCCATGTAACCTGGTGCTGGAGGAATCATAGAATAGTAGAACTGAAAGGACCTCGAGAGGTCATAGAGTCCAGTCCCCTGCCCTCACAGGAGGACCAAGCACCATCTAGATCATCCAATCTGTTCTTAAATAACAGTTTATCCAATCTGCTCTTAAATAGCTCCAGTGATGGAAATTCCACAACCTCCCTAGGCAATTTATTCCAGTGTTTAACCACCCTGACAGGAAGTTTTTTCCTAATGTCCAACTTAAACCTCCCTTGCTGCAATTTAAGCCCATTGCTGCTTGTCCTATCATCAGAGGCCAAGGAGAACAATTCTTGTCATTCCTCTTTGTAACACTCTTTTAGGTACTTCATATCCCCTCTCAGTCTTCTCTTTTCCAAACGGAACAAACCCAATTCTTTCAGTCTTGTCATGTTTTCTAGATCTTTCATCATTTTTGTCGCTCTTCTCTGGACCCTCTCCAATTTCTTCACGTCTTTCTTGAAATGTGGTGCCCGGAACTGGACACAATACTCTGACCCTGAGCGTTCTGTTTCCTAACTTTGGCTATGACCCTTGGTTCTAGTCAACTGGGCTCCGATTCAGGGGTGCCAATTCCTGCTCTGACCCCTAGGCATGACCACCCCTGTTGAAGTCACATGACATGGTGTCTCCAGCCAACTTCCCCTATGTTGAAAGAACATCCAAGCTGCAAAGTCAGGCACTCAAAACATAGGAAGTGCCAGAATGAAGGACCCTGGGGACACAAGCATGAAGATAAGTATTTATTTACATTAACACCACATACTACTTTTCCACCTCCATGGCACCTCACCACCCTCCCTGACTGATTCTTCACAGTCTCTGGCTCCTCAGTTATGGAGGGGATCAGTGTAGGATGAGTGGATAGATAGAGAGAAGAGCTGGTTAGAATTTGGGGATTTTTTTACTCCTGGAAAATGTTGACTTTCCACTGAGCAGAAGAGTGACTCGTCCTTGTAGTGCCTTCTCCTGGCTGGATGGGGCATAACAGGCTCTCCTTCTCTGTGGCTCCCTGCTAGCTATGACTCGGCCCTTCAACCAGCTCCCATTCAGTCCCACCCCATCTGAGATGGCAGGGGGTCCCACCGAACAACAGTTCCGTGACCGTATGCGAGTTCCTTGGCTACACTGTGGGTTGAATGGTCCTGGCATCCCTTACATCAGGGGCGTTCATGCAGGGCCAGTTCTAAGGCCTCCCTGGTCTGGACCACTTCTTACCTCAGCCTGGGTCAGGACCCTTCCCCACCAGCTCTTTTCCCTCTGCAAGCTTTTTGCCTCTTCCCATGCTCTTGCAGAGTTCCTTCTGGCTCATGGCCCAAGTGATGCCTCCCAGAGCTTTCTCTCTTGAGGCCCAACTCCTTGTCTGCCTCTCCCCAAACTCTCAGTGTGTGCAGGTCTCTTTCCTTCAGAAACGTGAACCCTGGACTGTCTCTTTGATGTCTGCCATAAGAGCATAAGAACATAAGAACGGCCGTACTGGGTCAGACCAAAGGTCCATCTAGCCCAGTACCCTGTCTGCCGACAGTGGCCAGCACCAGGTGCCCCAGAGAGGGTGGACCGAAGACAATGATCAAGCGATTTGTCTCCTGCCATCCTTCTCCAGCCTCTGACAAACTAAGGCCAGGGACACCATTTCTTCCCCTGGCTAATAGCCTTTTATGGACCTAACCTTCATGAAATTATCTAGCTTCTCTTTAAACTCTGTTATAGTCCTAGCCTTCACAGCCTCCTCTGGCAAGGAGTGTGACTACACAGGTTGACTACACGCTGTGTGAAGAAGAACTTTCTTTTATTAGTTTTAAACCTGCTACCCATTAATTTCATTTGGTGTCCTCTAGTTCTTCTATTATGGGAACTAATAAATAACTTTTCTTTATCCGCCCTCTCCACACCACTCATGATTTTATATACCTCTATCATATCCCCCCTCAGTCTCCTCTTTTCTAAACTGAAAAGTCCCAGTCGCTTTAACCTCTCTTCATATGGGACCCATTCCAAACCCCTAATCATTTTAGTTGCCCTTTTCTGAACCCTTTCCAAGGCCAAAATATCTTTTTTGAGGTGAGGAGACCACATCTGTACACAGTATTCAAGATGTGGGCGTACCATAGTTTTATACAGGGGCAGTAAGATATTCTGTGTCTTATTTTCTATCCCTTTCTTAATAATTCCTAGCATCCTATCTGCCTTTTTGACCGACGCTGCACACTGTGTGGAAGTTTTCAGAGAACTATCCACGATATCTCCAAGATCTCTTTCCTGATTTGTCGTAGCCAAATTAGCCCCCATCATACTGTACGTATAGTTGGGGTTATTTTTCCCGATGTGCATTACTCTACACTTATCCACATTAAATTTCATTTGCCATTTTGTTGCCCAATCACTCAGTTTGGTGAGATCTTTTGGAGTCCTCACAGTCTGCTTCTGTCTTGACTATCCTAAACAGTTTGGTATCATCCACAAACTTTACCACCTCACTGCTTACCCCTTTCTCCAGATCATTTATGAATAAGTTGAAAAGGATTGGTCCCAGGACTGACCCTTGGGGGACACCACTAGTTACCCCTCTCCATTCTGAAAATTTACCATTTATTCCTACCCTTTGTTTCCTGTCTTTTAACCAGTTCTCAATCCATGAAAGGACCTTTCCTCTTATCCCATGGCAATGTACTTTTCACAAGAGCCTTTGGTGAGGGACCTTGTCAAAGGCTTTCTGAAAATCTAAGTATACTATATCTACTGGATCCCCCTTGTCTGCATGTTTGTTAACCTCTTCAAAGAACTCTAATAGATTAGTAAGACATGATTTCCCTTTACAGAAACCATGCTGACTTTTGTCCAACAAATTATGTTCTTCTACATGCCTGACAATTTTATTCTTTACTATTGTTTCAACTAATTTGCCCGGTACTGAAGTTAGACTTACCGGTCTGTAATTGCCAGGATCGCCTCTAGAGCCCTTTTAAAATATTGGTGTCACGTTGGCTACCTTCCAGTCATTAGGTACGGAAGCCGATTTAAAGGATCGGTTACAAACCACAGATAATAGTTCAGCAATTTCCCATTTGAGTTCTTTTAGAACCCTTGGATGAATGCCATCCGGTCCCGGAGATTTGTTAACATTAAGTTTTTCTATTTGTTCCAAAACCTCCTCTAATGACACTTCAATCTGGGACAGTTCCTCAGATTCATCACCCACAAAGGACAGTGCAGATATGGGAATCTCCCTAACGTCCTCAGCCGTGAAGACTGAAGCAAGGAAATCATTTAGTTTCTCCGCAATGGCTTTATCGTCCTTGATTGCTCCTTTTATATCTCAATCGTCTAGGGGACCCACAGGTTTTTTAGCAGGCTTCCTGCTTCTAATGTACTTAAAAAACATTTTGTTATTTCTTTTTGAGTTTTTGGCTAGCTGTTCCTCAAAATCTTTTTGCTTTTCTTATTACATTTTTACACTTGATTTGACAGTGTTTATGTTCCTTTCTATTTATCTCACTAGGATTGGACTTCCACTTCTTAAAAGATGCCTTTTTGTCCCTCACTGCTTCTTTTACATCTTTTTCACTGCCCTCTTGCCAAGGCTCACCGCAAGAGCCTCTTCCAACGCCAGTCCTTTCCCAACATCTCCCCTGGCCCTCTGCCAAAGCTCCCTTCTCCGAAGAGGATTCCAAAGCGTAGCCTGGCCTGCTACCTCCCATCTATTCTCCTGAAGTCCTTCCTTAATTAGTCTCTCTGCTCCTCTCACTTAGAACTCATCCTTCATTCAGGCATCCAGCTCCTCCCTCTGGGGCTCAAATCCTAAATCGGGCCTGGGCTATCCTCCAAATGAAACTGGGTGCACTCACTGCTCTCTGGCTCCAGTTAACTCTTTCTCTGCCAGTGGGAGGGATCAACACCACATCATGCATCAAAGAAATGGAAAATATTTGGGGTTTTGGCTGCAAATGTTTCAGTTTTCCATTGAAAAACTGGAAAGTTTTGAGGAAAGCAGACACTTTCCACAACAAAGGTAGCTGAATTGAAAACCCAGTTTTCCATTTAGAGATGTTTCAGTGGAAAATTTGTGACCAGCCCTGAGAGGCAGACAAATAGATGCTGGAGCCCAGAATAATTTGCTTGAACCTGGTTGCTCATTTTGCTTTACTGACGGGATATTGAGAGCAGGTTTGCTGGTTTGCTGGCCTGGGTTAGTGTCTGTGCAGCTCTAAGTGATACTGATTTTTAAGGAGGGGTATGAATGAAGAGAAGTCAGGTGCATGGTGCACTGGGGTGGGAGATGCTAGTTTTGGGGGGAGTAATGGGAAAAGGCATGAAAATGGTGAGGGTGGGAGGAAAGCATGAAGTGCTAACATGGGTTAGGAATGGTAAGAAATGAAAGCAGTGTTACAACCAGGGAGGAGTCATGGCTTCAAGGAGAGAATTAGAAGCTTGCATTTGATACAGAAGTCAAGGGGAAGCCAAGAGGATGTGGTGCTATGAAGAAAATGGAGTGTAGCTGCTATGTTCTGGCTGGAGAAGAGAGAGATGGGCTTTGAGGGAGCAAAGAGAAAGCAGTTGAGGACTGATATTAAAAACCTGCTGTATGTGGGGAGCAAATATATTAACCACAGGGACAGAGAAGGTTGGGATTTTGCAATCTGTTGGAAGAAAGAAAGAGCAGGATGTGGATGTGTGAGGAGTGGGGGACTGAAGATGACACCAAGGATATGAGCTAGGGGGAGGATACAGGGGTTGGCATCAGCAATGGAGTACAGAGGGAGAGGAACTGGTTCGAGAGAAAATATGCAAAGCTTCCCAATGCTGCTCTTTGGTCCTCTCAAAACCGCCCTCTATTTCAGTCGTCATCAGTATAATCTGTGGCACTGAAAAGGGAACCATTTTGTCTGGGCACAGCACAGCAGACATCTTTATCATCTGGTGAAGAGTCATCATTTTTATGTCACGGCTTTACAAAGCCCCAGGGGATGGCATTGAGGTATAAGTCATAACCATGATACTTTGAGATTGGCATCCTCTGTCATCATTAAGATTAAAGGTAATAAGATAAGCCATGCCAGAAGGCAGAGGTTAGCTCCTTGACTCAAGGGAAGCAGATGTATATAGACTCCCTAACCACTGTAGAACCAATCTGGAAAACACTTGCAAACATGCAGTTGAGGACAATCCTTCTCTAGCTGGGGAATAGCTTGGCTGAGCTATTAATTCTTTCCTTTCTCTGATTTCCATGGCACTGTTCATTTAGGGCTTGTCTACTCTATGGGCTTGTCTACACTAAGATATGTTGATGAAGTTGGAGTTGTGTATCTTAAGTCAACTTTCTCCTTTAGTGTAGACCTGGCCCTAAAGACCTGGAGAGCCACAATTTGATAAACCCATATTTAGGGTTTTATTCTGAATTAGCACAAAATCAGATTTTGAAATATCAGACTCCTCCATGAGATGGAATGATCTTTCTCTGCCCACTGGTGGTCATGATAGTGGCTCCCTTTTTGGCTAGTCTACAAGATTGCTGCTCTGTAAATATGTTTAATCTATTCAGTAGCTGTCTAAGGATCTGTCACACTGTCTGAAGTGGCTCAGGATTGTGAGTGACTATCTCACATTGTCAAAAACTGGGCACACACTTCAAACTGGTGGTAGGTTCTGTAATTAGAGTTCACTGATCCAGTAACATAGGGGTGGGGACCCTAAGGCCTGGCTTGCCTGGATCCAGCCCCTGAGGCTCAGGGCTCCCTTCCGCACTGGTGCTCCAGCCCCCCTGCTCCCCATTGCAGGGCTGGAGCACACAAAATCTACTAGCTTGGGCCCCTCTAGGCTCTGGTGTGTGAAAGGAATGTGGGGAATGTCTTTCTCCTTCTCAGTCGGGGTCCTGTCAGTGAGGGTGGGTTTTTTTTTAAATTTCTCACTTGTGTGCAGCCTCTGACTGATTTTTTCTGTGGGTCAGTGATCACCAACCCAATAAAGGTTCCCCATGTGTGGTAACAGACGTGAATTCCTGGATCACTGTATTAGTCTTACCAGGGTCTGTCTACACAGCAACATTATTTTGAAATAGCTAGTGTTATTTCGAAATAACTTAGTCTGTGTCTACACAGCAGGCAGTTATTTCGCAATAATGTCGAAGTACTGTCAAGCTGGAGGACTTCTTACTCCAACTCCTGTGAACACTCAGGCTGCGTCTAGACTGGCATGATTTTGCGCAAAAGCGACTGCTTTTGCGCAAAATCTTGCCGCCTGTCTACACTGGCTGCTTGTATTTGTGCAAGAACACTGACTTTGTAATGTACAAAATCAGTGGTTCCTGCGCAAATATTCCGATGCTCCCGCTCAGGGATAAGCCCTCTTGTGCAAGTATTCTTGCACAAGAGGGCCAGTGTAGACAACCATGTTTATTTCTTGCGCAAGAAAGCCCAATGGCTAAAATGGCCATTGGAGCTTTCTTGCGCAAGAGAGCGTCTACACTGGGCACGGATGCTTTTGTGCAAAAGCAAATCTTTTGCGCAAAGGCTCATGCCAGTATAGACGCTCTCTTGCGCAAATACTTGCCAATCTAGACGCAGCCTCATTGTATGAGGAGTAAGGGAAGTCGGAGGAAGAGTGCTCTAGTTTGAAATAAGTGCTGTGTAGATGCTCCCAGTTTCAAAATAAGCTATTTCAAAATAAGCTACGCAATTGACGTAGCTCAATTTGCGTAGCTTGTTTCAAGTTAAGCCCTGCTGTGTAGATGCACCCTTAAGGCTCTCCTGTCTTTCTTGTTATCCAGGCAAGGTGGACCTCGTGATAAATGATTATTTACAGCAAAAAGTCACAAAATAGTCAGGTTGCTTCCAGTCCCATGAGAACAGTCACTTATCCCAGATCAATTTGTACCTTAGATCTCACACCAGCTACGACATCAGTTCTGTAATACACTAACTAAAAGCTTATTAACTAGGAAAAAGAAAATAGAGTTATTTACTGGTTCAAGCAAGCAAGCATATAATGCAAATGAACAGCAATCTAAATCCTCAGGGTGACAGAATTGTAGTGATTTGTCAATTCAAAAGGTCATTCAGGGCAAACCTAAGGATAACCCTGAGGGATCTCTGGCTTCCGTGTAGAGTCTCTAGCCCTGCGAGGGTTCAAAGAGCAAGGAGATGATCATTTTTCCTTGTGAGATATTTTTATATAGTCTTCCCTCAGAAAACAAGCTGATAGCAACAGTTGCTACACAAGTCCCTTCTTCGTGGAGGAAGGGAAGAATGCACTTAACAAAGTCTTTACAATCTCATAGAGTGGCTCATTTGCATTTAATGAACGGGGATTTAACATCTTTTTGTTAGAGACCATCATTAGCATTGCACAAGGCTTTTCCCCGATGAGTTACATAGGCATAGAGGTTTACAGTGCTTTGTTGTTCCTTTAGAACACGGGTAGGGTTGAGTGAGAACAACTCATGTCGCATCCTACAAGCGTATTATCACACTAAACCCATTCTTGTCAACGTAACAGCTTATGTCTATTTTGATAATGCTAACAGACAGGTTAGCAAGACTGGTTTCCAGCTATGCATTTGTAAGTCTTCACTGAGGCGTGGGGCCTGGGTATGAGCGGGCTTCTGGCTCACAGTATCTTTTATCAGTTCACTCTTTTTTTATATCCAAGAGTGACTTCCTGACAGAAAATCCAGCAGCGAATTATCATGGAATCTGAAGACACAAATGTAAAATGCAGAGACTGATTCTTTAGATTCTGAGGGAAGAATTAGTTGGGTCTTACCCCCTGGCCACATTATATAGTGTTAGGATAAAAAAAAAAAAGGGAGGGTGGGGGGAGAATATGTCACTCATACCCATAACATTTTCTCTCCTAGCAAGAGGATGAGCAGTATTTTTAAAGCCACAGTGGGGAACTGGTGGGCTCAAGGCCTAGATAGCCTTAACTGCTAAGTCCCTCCGGTCACTGAAGGCCTCAGAATCACAATATGTAGCTCCTTACTGACAGAGGTACAGATGGGTGGTGGGTAGTTAAGGTACATATGGGTGGTGGGTAGTTAGGCCCCTGTGAATATCTGGCCTGAACATCTTCACACTGTGATAAATGAATCTTCTCAGCCATGAGGACAGGGTTCTCCAGGCTGAGAGAGGCTGGCAGAGCAGAACAGGGAGGTGTGAACTGTTCCCCTCATGTTGTACCTGTTGTGTGCCTAGAGGATTCCAGTCCTCAGAGCCGTCCCATCCATAGGTTGAATCGGGGCCGCAGTGGCTGCCCCAACTGTCCTATAGATGGGAGGGATGGGAGGGCTTAAAGGGGGCCTAGCGCAGCAGCAGAAGGGCGGGCCTCTCCCCCTCCCCACTCATCACATGGGTGGTGGGAGCCGGAGCAGCCGAGCAGCCTGTTCCATCCAGCTGCCCCGCCACCCTCTTGTGACCCATTGTGGACAGCTTCTCTGCAGTGGCTGGAAGCAGAGCATCCCGCCCTAAGGTGCTCCAGTTCCCACCGCCCATGGAGAAGCCAGGCACAATAGGCTGGGAGGGTGGCGTGTCAGGGCAGATCAGGCTGCTGCTGCTCCACTTCCCACCTCTCCATGTGGTAAATGTGCGGGGGCCCTGCTGCCACCACACTAGCCCCCTGTAATCCCCCAGGCTGTATTGCTCGGGACAGGGGGTAAGGAAGTGGGGGGTGGAGCTGGGACAGAGTTTGGGGGAGGGCAGTGGGGCCTGCAGTGTGGGGGAGGGCTGCTATGGGCCCCAGGCCCCGCACCCCCTTCGGGGTGGGCCTGCCAATCCTGAAGGCTGTTGACCCAGCACCTGTCACAAAACACACCTTTACAAATAAGAAAAATCAATAGAATAGCAAGGAAAACAAACCAACCAGTTTTCACTCCCAGCTCAATTGCTTTTCTGAGTCAGCTCAGCTTGCCTAGATGGTTTAAGGGAGAAGTGTGTGTGTGGGGGGTGTCATTTGCACATTGACCTATTTCTGCCAACAGTACCTTGATTCCAACAAAAGCACTGTATGTTGCCTTTGTCGCTGTGCGCACTGACAGACAATCAAATCAATAAGCTGCATTTACATGGTCACTGACCTTCAATGGCATATGGCTTCTAATAGATTGCTTGCAAGTATTACACAGTCGGGTGGGTTAATTTAAATTCGATGCACAAAGCCACGTCAGTGCAACATTATGGCTAAGAATGACAATGCCCAAGAGTCAGGGGGGTTGGAAGATTTGGTTCCCACAGCAACCGTGATTCAGGCTTCCATGTACACATGTGCAGCCCAGTGGCCATATCGAAAAACGTGTCTGTTTCCTGTAACACCCAAATAACATTAACTCAGTTTGGGGCTATACCCAGCACAAAGACCGGCACGTGCTTAGGGAATACTGTAAACAGAGGGGTGCGTTATGGAAGGTAAATGTTTATGGGAGCTGTTTAACAGAGGTGACGCTTTATGCTCTGTGTGAAACGAGGATAACTTCCAGCCAATGTGGTAAAGTTAACTTTGTACAGCTTGGACCTCTGTGGTCTGGCACCCTTGGGACCTAACCGGTCCCGGACAAGAGACTGTTCCGGACCAGGGGAGGTCCCTTGTCACGAGCCCCTAAGTCTGTTGCCTGCTGCTGGCAGGCTAGCACCCCAGCAGGCAACCTGCCTTTGCTCCTCCTCCACGCTAACTTGGCTGGCCAGTTTCTGTTGGTTCCCTGGCTGCTGCAGGCTCCAGCTCCTGCTGTGGGACCCCAGCCCTGACCCCTCTTACTGTGTGCTGACGGAGGGCTCTGTTCTCAGCCCCATGCTGCCATGGGCTACTGGCTCCTGCCATGGGGCTCTGGCCCTGCACTGCCGTGGGCAGACTCCACATGGACTCCAGCTCTGGTCCCACTTGTCACAGGGTCCCAGGGGCCGTGGCAGGCCCTGCACTGCCAAGGGCTGCCGGGAGACTCTGACCTTGCCCCCCTTGAGGCACTTACATTCTAACTCACATAAATTGGTCTGTGGCTAAGGCACTGTGCTAGGAATCAGGAGATCTGGGTACAATTATCTGCTCTGTCACAGGCAGTCTTTGTGTGGTCGGGCAAGTTGCTTGACTTCAGTGGGTCAAGGCCTTACATTTGCTGGGCTGGCTAGGGTTGCCAGGTGTCCGGTATTCTACCGGACAGTCCAGTTTTTGGGCCCTCTGTCCAGTAAAAAAATCCAGAAAATATCGGACATGTGCAATGTCCGGTATTTCCTGGATTTCTGGCTGGGCGCCGGACGGAAGCCTGGTGGAGGCTGGGGGAGTGGCCGGGAGGCGGGGCGCGATCGGCACTGGGAGCCCTGGCTGCGTCTGACGCCTTGGGGAGGAGGAGAAGCCCTGTCCCTGCTCCTGAGCGCGTGGTGGAGCCGCAGCCGGACTCACTCGCGCTTCTCCGGACCGTGCGCGGGACTGACAGCGCCCTGGGATCTGCATGTGCCCGGGTCAGTCCCACCCTCCCCCGCTTCCCCCGCCCAGCTCCGCTGCCCCCGATCCCTTCCCAGCCACCCCTGCTTCCTGCCGGCCGGTTCTTCTCCTCCCGATCTCCCGGGCCAGCCACGCTGCCCGCCCCTGGCCCCCATCTCCCCCAGCCAGCTGCGCTGCCCTGACCCCCGCATCTCCTCTGGCCAGCCACGCTGCCCCACCCCCTCCTGGCCAGCCCTGCCCCCCTCCCGGCTGGCCCCCGCCCCCCCATCAAGTGTGTCCAGTATTTTTTCTAAACCTACCTGGTAACCCTACGAAGTGGGAGACGATTGCGGCTGGATTTAACAAGCTGCACACCCTGAGGAGGGAGGAGGAGCAGCTGCTTCTGCAGAGGCTGGCAGAGGAGCAGAGGGAGACTCTGCAGACTCCCATGGCTGGGTGGGGTTCATGGCCAGGGGGGTTAATGGCTGAGGAGAGGGGGTTAGTGGAGGGCAATGAATAGCTGGGTGGGGTTCATGGCCAGGGGTTAATGGCTGAGGAGAGGGGGTTAGTGGAGGGCAATGAATAGCTGGGTGGGGTTAGTGGCCAGGGGTTAATGGCTGAGTTGGGAGTGACAGCACAGGGGCGTTAGCTGCTGGGGGCAGGGGTTATTGGCTGAGGTGGGGTTACAGTCCAGGAAGGTTAGTTGTTGAGGTGGGGGTTTGAGTGCTGGGAGGGTTGATAACTGTGGGGTATCACAGGGGGAGCTAATAGCTGAGGTGGGCAGTTAGCAGCCTGGGTGGTTAGTGGCTGAGGTTTGTGTGTGGAGGGATGTTACAGGCCAGGAGGGTTAATGGCTGAGGGGGGGGGGTAGTGTCCAGGGCATTTATTGGCTAATGGGGATGGGGAGAGCTAGGGGTCGGAGGGGTTAATGGCTGATGTGGGGTTTAGTGGCCAGGAGGGTCAATGGCTGAGGGGAGGATTAGTGGCTGAGGTGGGAGGCGTTAGTGGCCAGGGGATTCATGGCTGAGGTGGGAGGGAGGGGTTAGTGGCTGGGGTTGTTAATGGCCAGGCGAATTAAAGGCTGAGGAAGGGGATTGCAGGCTAGAAGAATTAATGGCTGAGGTGGGGGTTTAGAGGTGAGGGGGATTAGTGCTGGGAGTGGTTGGTGACTTAGGGGATGGGGTTAGTGGCTGGGGCAGTTGATGGCTGGGTGGGATTCGTGGCCAGGGGAGTTAATGGCTGGGAAAGGGGGATACATGCCAGGAGGGTTAATGGCTGAGGTGAGGGGGTTAGTGGCTGGGGCAATTTATGGTGGGGTGGGGTTAGTGGCCGGGGGTGTTAGTGGCTGAGGTGGGGGGTTAGTGCCTGGGACGGTTAATGGCTGAGCTAGGTGGGAGTTAGTGGCCAGGAGGGTCAGAGGCTGAGGTGAGGCGGCTAGTGGCTAGAGAGGTTAATGCCTGAAGTGGAGGGATTAATGGCTGAGGTGGGGAGGAAGGGGGTTGGTATCTTGGACATTTATTGGCTGATGGGGTGAGCTAGAGGTCGGAGGGTTAATGGCTGATGTGGGGGTTTAGTGGCCAGGAGGGTCAATGGCTGAGGTGGGGGTTAGTGACTGGGATGGTTAATGGTTGAGTGACGGGGACGGTGGGAGACTCCAGCAGCAGGCGCGGCCACGGAAGCCCTCAGACGGATGCTGCCCAGAGGCCACGCGACGGGAGAGACGCGCCAGAGCTGGTAGGAAGGCGCCCAGGGCGGGGAATTGTTCCTCGCGAGCTCAGCGTGTGGCGGTCGGAGTCCCTGCTCCATGACCAACAGGGCCCGGGGCTTGGACCCAGTGGAGCGGGAGGGCCCGGCTCCAGCTAACCCCACCGCCCGTAGCAAGAGAGTGCCCTGGACGTTTGCACTCACCTCTGAGCTAGGCCCTATTGCTGCCGATAGACGGGACTCACCTATGGACTGGGCCTCTGGCCGTATTTCTCAGGAGGGAGAGGGGACTTACTTCTCCACTAGGCCTCTGGGCCTGATGGCCTCTAACCAAGGGGACCCGTCTGGGTGCAAGGCCGCGGAGTGGCAGAGGTGTTAGCAGACACACCTATGGAAGTGGCTGACCGGCCAGCTTAGCACAGAGTGTGGGGAATTGCCACGGCCTTGGAGTAAAGGCTGAGCAACACCCTTGGAAGGGCTCGTCTCGAGGGGTAGCCACCCCCCGGCTGTGCCCCCGACACAGGGGCTCAGGCAGCTGGGAGTCAGTGTGAGCATTTGTGCTGCACAGCTGCCATCGGCAGCCCTTGAACTCACGTGAGTGGGAGGAATTGGACCAGCTGCCCCGTGCTCAGCAGAGGGAAACGTGGGCTCCCCAGTGCTGAGCTGCTCCAGACAATTCTTTCCCCGCCGTGTGGCTGGGGGTTCTGGCCAGAACACTCCTGCTCTGACTGACCCCTTGTCCGGGGATGGGAAGCAATTTTCAAGGGGTCAGATGTGCAGAGCCCGTGGGGGTTGGGTGGATGAGACTGCCTCCCTCTGCAGTGTGGGGCAGGGTCCTGGGCTGGGTTCAAGTCATGTCAATGGGGGATTCTCCATCCCCTGACATCGCTCAGCCATGACGTGAGGGCATCAGTAACTCAGCCAGGGAGAGTGGGGCTGGGACCAGAGGGGCTGGATGAGGTTCTGGGGCCTGAAGGTGCAGGGGGTCAGACCAGATGCTCATGATGGTCCCTTCAGCCATTCAAGTCTGAGCCCAGGAGACCGGCCTTTGGGCTGCTGTGGGACTCCTGGCCCCAGCTCCAACCAAGGGCTTTGACAGTCACTGCTCTGATGGCTAGGCATGACTGCTCCAGACAGGAGTCTGGGAGGGCTTTGCCTGGGGAGGGGCTGTTGTCATGGCAAGAGAAACACTCCTCCTGTTGCCTGTGGGCTGCATCAAAGAGAGGAGGGGGCTCGGCTGGCACTGCTCTGTCCCCGCTGGCCCTGGGGTGTAGTGGCCCCCTCGGCCGTCGTGGGAAAAGTGTTTCAAGTCCTCTGGTTTGCAGGGAATGGCTGAAACAGACCCGAGCGTGTGCTTAAGGCCCAGAAAGCAAAGCTCATAAAAACACAGATTGGTTTATTTCTCTTCAATCTCTTTATTTTAAACCAGTCTCACAATTTTTTTACTTGTCTCCTGCTGTTGCTACACCTGACATGGGTGGAGATTTTTGCATCGAGGGGAGCATCTCTTGGAGGCCACGATTCACTTTTGCTCTTCCAGGCTATGCAGGAGGAGGCAGCAGGGACTCCAGAGTCAGCGGGAGGCTGGATAAATCTGGGCTGGTCCCAGTGGCTGTAGACACGGTGTTTTGTGCCCGGCTGAGCAGCAGGTTTCTTTATACCCCAGTCTGTACCTACGAGTCTCTGGCCATTCCCTGCCAGGGGTGCTGCCGTGTGAGCCCTGCCCTGGCTCTGGGCGTTCCTGGCCAGGCCCTCCCTTTGCTCCTCCACTCTCCATCCAGGCAGATCTCTGAGTTGGGGAAACCTCCCCTGAGAACCTACCGCCTCCTCCGTGGAAGTGGTGGGAAAGGGGCTGCCAGGAACTCCTGGACGTGTTGGCCCTCGGGGTCATAGAGGAATCCCCTAGTGCAGCGTTTCTCCCCCTTGGGGTGCCCGCCCAGCAGGGGGCAGCAAGGTGAGGGCAGGAGGGACGCTCGCAGGGGCACCGGACGTTTGGACTTTCCCGGCTGTGGCCTCGTCTTCAGTCTCTAGGTCTCCGTCCCGGCGGAGTTTGGAAATAAGAAGAAATGTTCCTGATCTCTCCTGGCCTTCCAAGCTGGGCGGCTGGAGGGGCAGCTTCTCTCTGCCGCACAACCTGGCCAACAGCGGCACAGACGGAAAGGTGGCAACGGCATCGCCAGCTGCACTTCCTTCTGCGCTGCTGCTGCTGCTGGCGCTGACTTCACAGCTGGGATCCTGCTCGCTCTGGCCACCCAGCTTGGAAGGGAGCGATGCCACCAGCAGTGGTGCAGAGGGAAGGGCGGCAATGCCAGGCCCCTTCCTTCTGCACTGCTGCTGGTAATGGAGCTGCCCTCCGAGCTGGGCACCTTCCCTGCAGCCACTGCTCTGTGGTCCCCAAGCGGAGAAGGCCACCCTGCCAGCAGCAGCGCAGAAGGAAAGGTGCCAACAACATGCCAGGCCACCCTGTCTTCTGCACTGCTGCTGGGGGCAGCGTTGACTTCTGAGCTGGGTGACCCATCAGTGACCCCCCTCTCCCTTGCTGCTCAATGGGGCCCCCTCCGAACTGGGCCCCACAACAGCAGCCACTGCTCTGCTGCTGCCCAGGTCCAAAGGCAGGGCCACCGCCTGCAGAGGTGCAGAAGGAAGGGTGGTGATACCAGACCAGGCCTCCCTTCCTCCTGTGCTGCTGCTGGCGGTAGTGCTGACTTTGCAGCTGGGCGTCCTGCCAGCATCGGCCACTCTCAGGCTACTCAGTGTGGCAGGCCAGGGAGGGCGACAGTCACAGACCTTCTGTGCCTCTGCTTTGGGCAGACGGCCTTGTGCACATGGTTCCTGCGCTCTCTAGCTGCCCACCTTAGAAGTGAGAGGCACGGCCAGCAGCGGCACTGCAGGGAGGGTGGCGATACCAGACCAGCTCCCCTCCCTCCAGCGCTGCTGCTGGCAGTGGGGTTGCCATCCGGGTTGGGCACCTGACCCCTTATAACTGCCCCCAGCCACCCCGTTAGTAGCAGTGCCACTACCAGCAGAAGTGCAGAAGGAAAGGAGGCACCGCCACACCAGGACACACTCCCTTCTGCGCTGCTGCTGGTGCTGGAGCTGCCTTCTCAGGTAGGCACCTGGCCCGTGGCCCCCGCGCTCTGGCCGCACACCAGCAGCTGCAGCTCAGAAGGGAAAGTGGCAATAACAGATCCCACACCGTTGCCTTCTGAGCTGTATGTCCTGCGCTCTGGCCCCCGGCATTGAAAGTCGGGCTGCCCCCAGCCATGGCACAGAAGGAAGGCGGCAGTCACAGAACATGCCACGTTCCTTCTGTACTGCTGCTGGAGCTGGAGTTGCTGCCCTTTTCAGGTCCATGACCCATTGCATTGCTTCCCAGCCACCCTCCCCCTTTAAAATGCAGTGCCCCCAGCAGCAGGGGTGCACAAGGAAGGGAGGCAAAGCCACGCCAGGCCTCCCTCCCTCCTGCACTGCTGCTGGGCTTGGTGCTGCCATTCCAGCTGTCCACAATGGCAGGCAGAGCTGCCACCAGCAGGGGCGCAGCAGGCAGGGCAGTGACGTCATCAGATGCCACCCTGTGTTCTGCACTGCTGCTGGTGGCCCTGCTGCCTTCCGAGCCAGGTGCCTGGCCAGGGGCTGCTGCCCTGCAGCCTCCCAGTGTGGAATCCAGTGCTGCCAGCACTGAGGGTGTTAAAGACTAGACAACAAGTCGACCATACAATAAGAAAATGCTTATCGCATAGTCGAGTCGATTAGTCGATTTCTCCTCCCCTTGCTGCCCCTATCAGATGGCAGCAGAAAAAGGGGGGGAAAAGGGGTACTCTGAAGCAGCAGCGCCGCATGGAGCCCGGAGTTGCCAAGAGTCTCAGAGTCCCCCACTGACTCCAGGCTCCATGCAGGTGCTTCCATGCTGAAATGCACAAGAGCCTCCGGGATCTTGTGTGTTTCAAAGTGGAAGGACCCTCATAAAGCCTGGAGTCAGTGGGACTTCCTGCTGGCCCCGGGCTGCACACGGAGTTCCCATTTTGAAGTGCGCAAGAGGCCCCGCTGGGGCCCTTGTACATTTCAAAGTGCAGAAAGTGCCCATCGACTAGTCGAGTCACCCATGGAAATTCCAACAACTATTCGACTCGTCGATGAATCGTTATTTAACATCCTTACTCAGCAGCAGCAGCGCAGAAGTCAGGGAGGCAAAGCTGCACCAGCCCACCTGCCTTCTGCACCTTTACCAGAGACAGCACGGATTGTCCAGCTGCCCGGCGTGAGAGGCGGCGCCGTTGCCAGTAAGGGCAGAGAAGGACGAGGGCAGCACCGTCCAGGGCCACCCTCCCTTCTGTGCCAGTAATATCAGAGAGGGAGTCATTGAACAATCATATCACTGCATCAAACTGTAGCAATTCCACAATTATTCCATAGTCTCTGGGGCCTGGCCGGCAGCCAGTGCGCTCCTGCCCCACTGGCGGGGAACCCCGGGCCACCCCATGCTGCTGCCTCTGATAATGAGTCAGCAGTGCAGGGCGGCAGCAGCCCCTGTCCAAAGGGGGTCTGAGCTCCCTGCGGACAGAGGCTACACCGGCATCCCACCCAGCAGCCTCTGTGCGATGAGAGCTTGTGCCAGCCCCGGACAGAGGCTGCTCTGCAGCAGCCTCCTCTGCAGTGTGAGGAGAGGAGCAGGCAGCCCTGTAGAGATGGTGCTCACAGGGAACCAGATTTTAAGCCGGCTCCCCCAGGGCACCCGGCCCCACTGCCTCTGTGCGAGGCAGCAAGGGAGAAAGGGGCTCCAGCTGGCATGTCTGGAGAGCCGGCTTAGAAGATGGCTCCCCGCACAGATCATCTCCTGTCTGCCCTGCCCCCACACTGAGAGAGAGGCAGCAAGGGAATGGAGGGGAACGGGGGGACGGGAAGTGGCTCCATGGGAGATGATACACGTGGGGAGCTGTCTTAAAAGCTGCTTCCCGTGTGGACCAGCTCCTGCCTGCCCCCCTCACCCTCCGTGTTGCTGCATCTCTATGAGAGGAGGGCCAGGCAGCTCTGTGGGATCTGGTGCTCATGGGGAGGCAGCTTAAAAGCCGGCTCCCCACAGATACCAGCTCCCCCCTCCCTCCCCTTGATGCTTCTGTTACTGAGGCAGCCGGGGGAGGGGTGCGTGAAGTCGACAGGATTAACCAATAAGCCCAGGCGTATCGGTTAATTGTGTAGCCAACTACACACGTTGACATCCCTAGTTTGTGCGCTGCCCTCTGAAGTAGCCCCTGGCCAGTGGCACCTGCTCTCTGGTCACCCCATGTGGGAGGCAGGGCTGACTCCTGCCGTGGTGCAGAAGGAATTGCTGCAATCCCGCCCCCTCCTGCACTTCCTGCTGCACCACTGTTGGGAGCAGCACTGACTGCCGAGCAGGGTGGCCAGAGAGCTGTGGCTGCTCCTGGGGCACCCAGCTCGGAAGACAGGGCCACCGCCAGCAGTGGCACAGAAGTAGGAGTGACAACACCACACGGAGCCACCCTCCTTCTGTGCTGCTGCTGGCAGGGACGCCGTCATCTGAGCTGGGCCCCTGGCCAGCAGCCACTGCTTTCCGGCCACCCAGCTCTGAAAGCAGCCCCACGACCTGCAGCAGTGCAGAAGGGAAGGAGGCAAGACCGTATCATGCCCCCTTCCCTCTGGGGTGCGGCTGGGTGTGGCGCTGACTTCTGAGCTGGGTGACCTGCCAGCGGCCACCGCTCTGCTGCCACCAGATCGAAAGGCAGCCCCACTGTCAGCAGCAGTGCAGAAGGAAGGGTGGCAACACCGTACCCTGCCTCCCTTCCCCCTGTGCTGCTGCTGGCAGTGGCACTGCCATCCGCAAAGGAGGCCCAGACAATGGCTGCTGCTCTCCAGCCACTCAGCTGGGAAAGCCAGGAGAAATCCGACAGTTTTTAATATTTCCAAACATCCGCCCAGAGGAAGATTTGAAGCCCAGAGATGAGGTCCTGGCTGGGAAAACCCAGGCGGCCAGTGACCCTGTTCGCAAGCCCCCCTACCCTGGCCCTCTGACCCCCTTTTGGGTTGGGAGCCCCAGCTGGAGAAAGGCTGCACTAGGGGATTCCCCAATGACCCCGAGGACCAACAGGGCCAGGAGTTTCTGGCAGACCCTTTCCCACAACTTCCAGGGAATACACCGGAACTAGGGCCCCATTGCGTCCCCCTGCAACCTCGCCCATTTCACAGCCAGGGCGTTTCCACGCTGCTCCCTGGCACACTCCTGGGTGTTTCTGTGGGAAATTTCCCTGCTCTCTGACCTAGCGGGTCCTGGCCCAAACTAGGATTGTGTGCAGTGGGGGTGGGGGACGTCCCAAGAGTGCCAATTTCACTTCCCAGCAGCCTGCGGGGCAGGCCTAGAGCCGTTTCACCCTCATTACTCCCTGCCCCTCAGAGTGGCTCTGATCTGCCCCTCCAAGAGTGCCCGTGTTGGGGCAGGACAACTCCTGTCCCATCCCGGCCAGGTCAGGCGAGCAGCTGGTGCCCCAGGCCCCTCGCCATGTGAGGAGCTCAGACTCCCCCTTCCCCTGCCCCCCATTGCACGTCTCCTGGCTGTGAAATGGGTGGGGCTCCAGTCAGGTTCTCAGGGACCTTTACCCCCCACAGAGCAGGCGTGGGGAACCTTTGTTGGGTCGGGGCTACTGACCCACAGAGAAATCCATGGGGGGCTGTACACAAGAGAGAAACAGCCTCCCTCCCCTCCCTAGCGTGGGCCCCCAATGCAGGGGGGGAGCCCCGAGCTTCAGGGGCTGGATCCCGCAAGCCGGGGTTGTATCCGGCCCCCGCGCCTGAGGTTCCCCACCCCTGCCATAGGGATCTGTACTGGATGGGAGTCTCCCTGGGAACGGCCTGGCCAGGCCACGAGCGCCCAGGGCAGGGCTGCGAGGTGCCAGGTTTGCTGTGGCTTCTCCACCAGGCGCCGTGGCTGAAGGGCACTGGCATCCCGAGCTCAGGGCCTGGGGGAAGTGGCAGGATGTGGAGGCCCCTTGGCCTGTTCCAGGCTTCAGCCGGTCCCCGAGGTGCAGTCCCCGTCTGGCCTCTCTGCCCTGGCCAGCCGGTTTCCTCCTCCGCTGCCCTGGTCCCGTGTGTGACCTCGCCTGGCCCTGGCTGCTGGGCCGGTTCTTCAGCCTTCAGTCTGCACCATGACACGCCCAGTGCCAGGGCTGGAATCGTCACCGTCGGGCCCCTGGGTCCAGCCCGCTCCTGGTGCCGAGGGGGCGGCAGCTTCTCCCGCTACAAATCCTGCGGGCTCCCAGCTTCCCTCTGGCAGAGCCTGGTGTAGGGCACGGCATCCTAATGGGTGGAGTCCGTAATCGGCCCATTTTCTCAGGGCAGTGTGGCCCAATGGCCAGTCAGTACCTTGCCCTGTTTTTCAGGGCTGTGTGACCCAATGGCCAGTCAGTACCCAGCCCCTTTTCTCAGGGCAGTATGGCCTAATGGCCAGTCAGTACCTAGCTCCTTCTCTCAGGGCAGTGTGGCCCAATAGCCAGTCAGTACCTAGCCCCTTCTCTCAGGGCAGTGTGGCCCAATAGCCACTCAGTACCTAGCCCCTTCTCTCAGGGCAGTGCGGCGCAAAGGCCAGTCAGTACCTAGCTCCTTCTCTCAGGGCAGTGTGGCCCAATAGCCAGTCAGTACCTAGCCCCTTCTCTTAGGGCAGTGCGGCCCAAAGGCCAGTGACAGTTTTTTGCCCCTTTAGTCAGGGCAGTGCAGCCTAATGGCTATAGTCCGTAAGCTGGCCTTGACTCACGAGGCTGTGCAGGTCCCTGTCCAGAGACAGGGGATGGGTGGGCGGTTCCATCCCCCACGGGGGGCAGCCCCTCCCTCTCCTCTAGTGCCTGGCCGCGGCTGCAGGTCCAATCCCAGCATGAGCAGGAAAAGCTCCGACTGACGCGCTGATCCCGCCGGTGGCTCCCTCCCCAGCTGCCTGGGGCAGCCCCTGCCGAGCTGCAGGCACCTGGTGCCAGGGTCAGACGGGGGGAGCTGGCGCGTCCCCGTGGCCGGGCTCCTCCTGTCCCAAGAGAGCAAGGGCCTGTCAGATGCGGTGCCTGGGAACCAGGGGGGCAGTGGGAGCTGGGCCCTGGGATGGGCGCGGTGCCTCTCTAGTGCCCCCCAGGGCCAGACCCCTCCTGGCGTATCAGCGAAGGAGCTGCTGACACCCTCCCACTGCCCTACTCTGGCCCCCATCCCTCCCGCCGTGCCAGCTGTTCCCCTGCAGCATCCGGCTGCCCAAGGGCCCTGGCTGGGGCTGGGCTCCCAGTGGGCTGCCTCCCTGGTCCCACAAAGAGCCGGCGCCTTGGTGCCTGGGGAGGGGCTGGTCCTACATGGAACACGGGGGAGGGGAGAGGCTCTGGCTCCCATTCCCTTGGGGCGGGGTGCAGGCTCGGGGGGTGACATTTCAGCAGGGCCCCTGGCCTGGCATCTGTCAGTGTTAGTGCTCAGAGGCCCGTTGCCCAGAGGGGTCCCTTACCTCGGGCGCAGCAGCAGTGGGCAGAGGGGTCTGCTGGAGCCACTGGGGAGAGGAGCTAACAAGACCCCCAGCTCCTGGGGCAAAGGGCGGTGGGCAGGGCCCTCCACGGGGACTTGCACCCCCAGATGCTCCAGGGGGACAAGGAGGGACCCATGGTGGGGCAGGAGCCTGGCTGCAACATGGGCCCTTAGCGTCCCAGGGTCTCCCCTGAGCCAGGAGAAGATGAACTGGGACCCAGTCTGGCTCAGGCCTGGGGTTGCCAGATGGTTTCAACAAAAATACGGGACACACTGGACCTTCCATCCCAACCGACATTCCATCGTCCTCGGGAAATCCCGGCAGTTTCCATTGTCTCATTTGTGTTGTCTCCATTTCTTTCCCACACAGAGAGCTCAAATCCTGGCCTTCTGGTTCCAAACCGGACACCTGGCCACCCTGCTCAGGCCCGGCTCTGACTCAGCCCTCCCCAGGGGTCGCTGCCAGCCCCCAGCCCTGCCGCTGCCGGCCCTGCGGCCTGTGGGAGCCGCCTGCCCACCCGGGGGTCAGGGGCCGGCTCAGAGGTCACTCGCCTCCAACGCAGGGAGGGGGGAGTTACAACCGGGCTCTGCTGCTCCTGGGGCCTTGGCTCTCCCCTGGGATACCCTGGGCACGATGCAGCAGCTGACACGCTGCGGGGGAGAGAGGTGGGGCAGGGTCAATAGACCAGTGCCCAGGCTGTGCCAACGAGTGTGGGATTTGAGGGTCCCTATCCCAAAGCCAGCCAGGACCTGACGTCAACTTCCATCTCCTTCCCCTGTCCCTGATGGAGGAAAGGCCCAATACAGCCCTGCCCTGCCGGCCCTGCCAAGGGTCCCCAGTCTCCCCTTCCCCGTCCCCCGTCCCCCCCAGCGCTAAGGGAAAACTGCCCCCCCGCCCTGCCCATGCTCACCTACCAGCTCTCCTGGAACCTGTGTGGGGCTGTGCCCACAGGTGCCCCTGCAGGGCCAGCTGGAGGCCCGACCCCGCCCGTGCAGAGCCTGCAAAGGAAGGTGGGGGGGGTCACACCCGGGAATCTGGGAAACCTCATCCCTGTCCGTGGCCCCCTGCTCGGCCAATCAGCAGTGAGATGGAGGGGGCGGGCGAGAGGTCTCAGGGGACGTCCCAAGGGCTGGCCCAGGTAACCCCCAGAGGGGTCGGTCTCAGGGCAATTCCAACCCCGCATCTTTGGGGGCCTCCCCACACAGCCAGAAAGGGCGGGGGGCGGTGACTCTGAGGCTGCCCTGCCTTGCAGCTGATGTCAGGGGATCTCCATGAGCTCAGCCCTTCCCTAGCCCCTTCCCCCCCAGGCCCTTGTGGTGTCATTGCCTCTCCCCCTCCCCCCCCCCCGGTCAGGCTTATGTCCTGCCCCCAACCACCCCCTTAGGACGCACGGACAGTTAGAGCCCAGGGCCCTCCACCCAGCCACAGCCCAACCGCCACTAATGGGAACCAGTCATCAGAGATCATTGGGTCCAGCCCCCTGCCCTTCCAGCAGGACTCAGCACCATTTAGACCATCCCTGACAGATGTCTGCTCTGAAACATCTCCCGTGTTTAACCCCCCGCACAGGAAGATTTTCCTAATGTCCAGCCTAAACCGCCCTTGCTGCAGTTTAAGCCCATTGCTTCGTGTCCTCTCCTCGGAGGCCAAGGAGAACAATTTGCCTCCTCCTCCCTGGAACCCAATTTTAGGTACTTGAAAACTGCTCTCATGTCCCGTCTCAGGCCTTGTCTATACAGTGGTATCCCAGAACCACCCCTTTCCCCCTTCTCCCCTCCCCGCTGCATCCAGGGAATGTGTTTGCTCTTCTGATTTTTTTGTGGAAGTGCAAACCCACTCTTTTGGAAGCCCAGTCTTCCTCCTTCCATCAGGAAGAAGGGAGCTTCTGAAATAGAGTTTTTACTGACATTTGACTCCAGAAATGCCTCTGCAAAAAAAAAAAAAAAAAAAAAGGGACTCAAATTGCGGTTCACTATTTCCATAACTTTTTCTGGAAATAGAACACACTCCCCTGAAATGTGGTGCCCAGGACTGGAGATAATAATCCAACAGAGGCCTAATCAGCAGCGAGACTCCAACTGAAGACTAATCAGTGCAGAGTAGAGCGGAAGAAGCACTTCTCGAGTCGTGCTCACAACACTCCTGTTCATGCAGCCCAGAATCCTGTTTGCTTGTTTTTGCTACAGTGTCACACTGTTGATTCCTATTTCCCTTGTGATCCACTATGAACCCCTAGATTCCTTCCTGCAGGACTCCTTCCTAGCCAGTCGCTTCCCATTCGGCACGTGCCAAATGGGTTGTTCCTTCCTAAGCGGAACACTTCGCATTTCTCCTCATTCAACTTCATCCTGTTTACCTCAGCCCATTTCTCCACTTTGTCCAGATCTGTTTGAAGTATGACCCTGTCCTCCAAAACACTTGCCACTCCTCCCAGCTTGGGATCATCTGCAAACTTAATAAGCGCCCTCTGTATGCCAATAGCTAAATGGCTGATGAAGATAGAGAAGAGTCCCAAAACAGACCTGCAGAGCCCCAGGTGTTAGGACCTTCCCACATGGCTGGGAACCGTTCATAACGACTCTCTGAGAACGGTTTGAAAGAGAACAAAAGGCCACCAGTCTCCCCTGTCAGTAACCACCCGCTCAGCCATTCGGCAGCGAAACTCTGGGAGCTGGGGGGTGGGTCTCAGCACACGTCCAAACGGAGGGCCCAGGTCACCTCCTGCTCCCAGCGCTCTGCCAACCCGAGTTCTGTGTGAGGCCTCCCACTGCCCCAACCCCCCAACACCCACTCCCCTGCTTGGTAAGGCGGGGGGCAGGGAAAGACGCAGGAGAAGGGGAGACGGGGGGGGGGGGGGCCAAGGGGAACCAGACTGAGCAGGCTCCAAACCTTTCCGAGGCTCCGACCGTCTCACTGGGCCCGACACGACCGGCCACAGGGAAGGAGAAAACACCGACGAGGCTCCTCCTGCCCCCGCCCCTCAGTCCCAATTCTCCATCCGGCCCCCGCAGAGAGCCTGGGAAGGGGCCGCGCTGCTGCCAAGCCGCGGGAAACTCGGCGCTTGCCCCGGCCTTGCACCTCTGTCCTGAGTGGCTGTTGCCAGGGACTCTTTGTGAGGTCATCCCTGTCCCCCAATAGGCTGTGGTCGTGCAATGGGCCCTTTGTGATGTCACTGCCACCCCCCATCCATCCTCTGCTAGGCTGGTGTCCTGGCCCTGGCCAGCCCCTCTGGATGTTTGAGGGGTTCCCCTGGAGCCCCACTGAATGGCAGTTGGGTCTGGGGCCCAGCGGGCTGGGCAGTGATGCCCCAGGGGCTGCTCCCCTCAGCCCCACCCAGCTTCTCAGTCGTTAGCAGAGTGTGAGGCCAGAGGGGCCCATTAGAGCATCAGATCTGCCCCCTGCACATCCCAGCCCCCTGTATCTCCTCACAGTTGCTATGTTCTGACCCCGCATACACCAGAAAGGCAGCTCGTCTGCACTGGAGACACCAAACAAGGGGGAATCCCTCACTGGATTTGGCTGTTTGTGCCAATGGTGCATCAGCCTCCCCGGGAAATATTTGTGCCTCATTTCTCCCATGGGCTTGTCTGTTTGCCCCTTCCAGACCCCAGCCTTGTTCTGCAGCATGAACCAGCCCTTTCATCGGGGACGTTGTTGCTCCAGGAAGCCTGTAGACACGTCCGTGAAGTCCCCTCTCAGCGTCCTTTGGCAGACACTAAACAGAAGGTGTTTTTCTTCAGCCCTCAGAACATGGGGCTCTTTGCTGCCCCAGCTCCTGTTTTCCAACATCTGTTTCCATGTGGCCCCGGAGGCAGCCGCGGCCTCCAATCTCCGTCTCCCGGATACTGTGTCGCCTCCTGGCCTGCTCACCCCTCTGCCCATGTGCCTAGTGACGCCTGGAGCCTCATTCCCCACAGCAGCACCCTGTGGGTGCCCGTTGAGCGTCTTGTCCTGCATGTCCCCAAAATCGTTCTCACAGTCCCTGCCTGCCGGGGACAGCTCCTCACTCCGGGAGTGGGGCCTGTATGCTCTGGGATGGGGCAGGGCCTTGCCTTTGGCTCTGGGAAAACCTGTTTTGTTGGCCTGGGTCCAGCTTCCCAAGGGATCCAGATGGCTCCATGTCACTGCCCCGGCCTCAGCCTGATTTGACCCTACTCAGGTTTTGGTCCCTGCACATGTTGGGGGGGGGGGGTGCTTGGCCCTGAGGATTCATCCAACGTCACACAGGGAGGCGGTGGAAGAGCAGGGTGTCCCAAATCCCAGCCTGGAACCTTAAGCACCTTGCTTGGATAATTGAAATACAGCAGCTAGTGCAACAATGGCAGCCACCAAGCACCCGCAGACAGGGCCGCTGTGCCCATCCAACGCAGATGCCAGCTCATTTAGCCTCTCCTAGTGCTTTGCATGGAACAAAAGGGGAACCAGGCGGTGGCCCACCCTACAGGCATTGCCAGGCTGTGCTCAAGGGCCTTGTCTTTGACCCCAGAGGGCCCCCCCAAGGGAAGCCAGTCTTGCTAGAGCAGACCTGGGGAAAATATGTCCCGAGGGCTGAATCCAGCCCGCCAAGCCACCAGATCCAGCCCGCGGAGGCAGCGGGGAGCCCCAGGCAGGTCCCTAGCTCACCCCGCAGGCCCGCCTGCCACGTGGCTGCAGGGCTCCATTGATTTTGAAACTGGAGGGGAAGGGGGACGTTTTAGGAGCCGTCACACCCCTAGCACATTCTCATTGGCTGGTTTCTGGCAGATCCAGCCAATAGGAGCTGTTTGTTGGAATAACAGGAAGCCAAGAATAATCACACCCCTTCTCTTTGGCTGAGTTGTTCTTGACGCACATGGCCAGGCAGGCAGGCTGTTTGGCTGGGAAACATTTCGAGCTCTGCAAACAGGCAGGTCAGTTTGTAGGTTTGCCAGGTGTCCGGTTTTCTACCGGACAGTCCGGTTTTTGGGCCCTCTGTCTGGTAAAAAAATCCAGAAAATACCGGACACGTGTAATGTCCGGTATTTCCTGGTTTTCCGACTGGGCGCTGGACGGAAGCCTGGTGGGGGCGGGGGGAGTGACTGGGAGTCGGGGCTCGATCGGCGCTGGGAGCCCTGGTTGCGTGTGAGGAGGAGGAGTAGGAGGAGGAGCGGCAGCCCAGTCCATACTCCTGTGTGCGTGGTGGAGCCGCAGCCGGACTGACTCGCGCAGGATGGGAGCGCCCTGAGATCTGTACAGTCCTGGTCAGTCCTGCTCCCTGCCGGCTGATTCACTCCCCTGCCCCCTCCGCCAGCTCCGCATCCTGCTGGCCGGTTCCTGCTCCGGATCTTCCCCGGCCAGTCCCTCTCCCCGGCCTCTGCCACCAGCTCTGCGTCCTGCTGGCCGGTTCCTGCTCCAGATGTTCCCCGGACAGCCCCGCCGCACCCCTCGCCAGGCCTGCTTCCGGCGGCCAGTTCTCCCCTCCTCCTGAGCTCCCCCGGCCAGCTCCGCCCCTCCGTCCGCCCCCCACCCTGATATCCTGCAGTCAGCCCCGTTCCACCCGCCCCCTGCCCCGACCGACCAGCCCCTGCTTCCGTCGGCCCCCATCTTCCCCAGCCAGCTCTGTTGCCCCCATTAGTTCTGTTTCCCGCCCCAGCCAGCACCACTCCCCTCCTGGCCGGTCCTCCCCCCCATGAAGTGTGTCCGGTATTTTTTTTTTAATGACTACCTGGTAACCCTAGCAGTGATCCTATCCCTGCGATTACCACAGAGATTTAAATTGAGAAGGAACTTGCCTTCCCTCTCCCTGGAGCCCCTCCCCCTCCCGGCTCCCAACACCCCCAGCTCCCCGACTCCAGCCCCCATGCAAGGCTATCGGCACAAAATGGTTTTGGAGTCTTTTTTTTTTTTGCTCAACTACTTTGGTCTCCTCCCCACCCTTTTTTTCCCCTTCAACAGAATTTTTTCTCAGTGTTTTTTTTTTTTTTGCGGGGAGTTCGGTTTTTTTGTTTCAACCATCTGGCAACCCTATCTGCGAAATGTGCATAAACAGCACTTCCTTTTTCATGACCTTTAACAGTCAGGTCTATTCAGCTCTTTGGGGCAGACAGTACCTCTTGCTGAGTGTGTGTACAGCACCGAGCACAATGGGGGGGGTCTAGATCTCAGTCAATCTCTAGGCATGACTGCAGTAATATTAATAATTAATAAACACACCACATGGCACTCCAGTAAAGGCTGCTGTCCTGCTAGAATCATCCTTACTCATACGCAGAATATGCAGTTGCGTAGGGCACCCAAAAATTTGGGGCACCACTGGGTCTTAGTATCCATCTACCTGCCTCTTCCTAATCCCTGTACCGTGGCTCTGAATTTACTGTGCTAGTTGGCAGGTCTTTGGTTTAAAATTTGTTTGACAGATATTTCATTAGTGTGCTGCTGAAGATTATAAAATCACGTCTCTAAAAAATCATCGTCCCACTCCCGGCTGCCATTGGGCATAGGGGCACCCATTTCATAGTACTGCGTAGGGCCCCATAAATCCTAAGGACGGCTGGGATCATTAGTCATGTGATTGTTATTCTTTAGATGCTTTCTGTTTGGAATCTCTGGCATCTGGCAATCAAAATAGCTCCCAACCACTTCTTTTGTCCAGCAGCTATTATTTCCAGTACATTGTAGAGGAAAATGCAACACTGCATTTCGTCCCCTCAAGGTAGAGATAGAGCGTGTGACTCATTCCACTCATATGACTCTGAAAGAATAATGCAACACTGGTGCTGGCTGTAGTGGAGCTAATTTTTCCATCACCCCTTTCCCTACCAATGGAAAAACCCCTTGACATTTATTTCCCTCATTCCAACTCTCTTGGCTCTATAAAATATTCAGAAATCTATTAAAGGCTATTAGAGGTTTACCAGGATGCCAAAATAGTGCGCCCATTATTTTGAAAAATATTTCAAAATAATGGGCGGCTTGTGTAGATGCAGGGTAGCTATTTCAGGATACCTCCAGTATCCTGAAATAGCTGTGCAGTGTAGACGTACCCAAAGTGAATAAGGAAAAGTTATTTACTTGTTCACATTACGTAAGTACTAAGGTGCACCAAATGAAATTAATAACAGGTTTAAAACAAACAAAAGGAATTTTTTCTTCACGCAGAGCACAGTTAACCTGTGGAACTACTTGCCAGAGGAGGTTGTGAAGACCAGGACTTTAACAGGGTTCAAGAAAGAACTTGATAAATTCATGGAGGCTAGGTCCATCAATGGCTATTAGCCAGGATGGGTAGGAACGGTGTCCCTAGCCTATGTTTGTCAGAGGCTGGAAATGGATGACAGGAGAGGGATCACTTGATGATGACATGTTCTATTCACTCCCTCTGGGGCATCTGGCATTGGGGGCCAGATGGACCTTTCATCTGACCCAGTATGGCTGTTCTTATGTTCTCATAAAATTGCTTTTGACAGGTCTACATGAGAAACATTTGCTAGCATAACTATGTAGGTTAGGCATAGGGCAAGGGTGTGATTAGAGACTGAGGGTATGTCTACACTAAATGGCTCCGTCGTCGGAGCCATGTAGATGAGCTTTGTAGACATAGCAAAATGAAGCGGCGATTTAAATAATCGCCGCTTCATTTACATCAAAATGGTTGCCGCGCTGTGCCGATCAGCTGTTTGTTGGCACAGCGCGGTAGTCTGGGCGCTTCGGCGATGCGACATCAAAGCCTTTGTCGACTGCCCCGTTATGCCTCGTGGGATGAGGTTTACCGGGGCCGTCGACAAAGGCTTTTGATCTCGACCACCGAGCATCCAGACTACCAGCTGATCGGCACAGTTGATCGGCGACAAACAGCTGATCAGCACAGCGCGGCAGCCATTTTGATGTAAATGAAGCGGCGATTATTTAAATTGCTGCTTCATTTTGCTATGTCTACAAAGCTCATCTACATGGCTCCGTTGACGGAGCCATGTAGTGTAGACATACCCTGGCAGTGCTATACTGGTAAAAGATGCTGGTGTGGACGCAGCTTAGTTTTTCCTGTATCATTTATTTCCAGATTAACCATATACAGTTAGGAATGCTTTCCCAGTATAGTGTGCCAGTATAACTGTATTCCCATAATCTCTCACATGGCCCTGGTCTACTCTAGGACTTTATTTCAAAATAACTCTCCCAAAGTCTAATTTTTAAGCAGAGCATCCACACTACCAAGCCCATTATTTCGAAATAATGGGCTGAGGAATTCAAAACCTGTACTCCTGCTTTTCATCAGGAGTAATGTTAATTCCAAAATAGTTATTTCAAAATAATGGTAGTGTGGGCGCTCTGGTGCTGCTATTTGAAATAATTACTCCCCAGAGTAATTCAAACTAATTACTCTCTAGTGCTTCCTGGGGCTCTAAGTCCAAGGTAGCGCATACACATTAACAGTGCCTGCCTGGGACTAATTTTGATGCTTCCCTGTAGTGTGCACACGCCAGTTTGATTTTGTTAAATTGGGAGTTATTAAGTCGAATTTAGTAATTTTGAAATACTTTCCTAGTGTAGACGTAGCCATGAAGACCTGGCCTCATATGTGTTTATTACTCCTCATTCCAATATGGGAATAAGCTAAACCACTATAAGCAAGTTTATACCAGCATAATATGTCCACACTAGAGAATTTAAAGCAGTAGAGCTTTTGTATTTAAAAAAGGCAGACATTCAGGTCCTTTAGACCAGTGGCTCTCAACCTTTCCAGATTACTGTATCCCTTTCAGGAGTCTGATTTGTCCTGCATACCTACACCCAAGTTACACCTCACTTAAAAATCGCTTGCTTACAAAATATTAATAAGATATAAAAATACAAAAGGGCTGCAGCACACTATCACTGAAAACTTGTTTTACCTTCTAATCACGTAATTATAAAATAAATCAATTAGAATACAAATATTGTACTTACATTTCAGTGCATCAAACACAAAGCAGTATAAAAAGTCATTGTCTACATGACATTTTAGTTTGTACTGACTAGTGTTTTATATATAGCATGTAGGCAAATATCTCAATGAGTTGATGTGCCCGCTGGGGCCACGTCTACAGTAGGAAACTATTTCACAATAATTCAATTTGACTTTTAACTCCCGATTTTACAAAATCGAAATAATGTGTCCCCACTATGGGGGAGCCTCGAAATTAGTGTAAGGCAGGCTCTGTTATTGTGGATCTGCTACCTCGACTTAGAGCCCCAGGAAGCATTATTCTGTAATTAGTCTGAATTACTCTGGGGAGTAGTTTTTTCGAAATAGCAGCACCGGAGCGTCCACACTACTGTTATTTCAAAATATCTATTTCAGAATTAGTGTTATTCCTGACGAAAAGCAGGAGTACAGATTTTGAATTAAGTGGCCCGTTATTTCAAAATAACAGGCTTGGTAGCATGGACGCTCTGCTTATAAATTCGACCTTGGGAGGGTTATTTTGAAATAAAGTCCTAGTGTAGACCAGGTGTGGAAGACCTCCATGTACATATATCCCTGGTTGAGAACTACTACTTTACACCAATCTGACATTGTTAAGTTCCCTGATTAAAATTAGTGTGAATGAGAACCAGGCCCTTTGACTTCAGTGGAGCTGAGTTGATTTACATCAGCAGAGGGTTGGGCCCGAAGAATTTTTTTTTTATTGCAGCCTAACTCAACGGCTCGTACAGTTCCTCTCCTTAGAAAACCTCACTTTAACTCCTGTTTTTTGACGTAAGTATTGACCTTAATATGAAATAGCACCTTGAACTTCACTTGGGAAACTATGCTGAAGCAAGGGCAGTGGGAAAGTTTGATAACTCCTCAGCCACGTCTGGTATACTTTATACTTTATCAGGGTTTATTGCTTTTTCCTTTTCTGTAGTTCCACATTATCAGTCTGGGAGTTTCTCAATGGATATTTCCAGTAGGTGAGGGCAGGTCATGAGTTGTACTGTTGTCACAAGACCCACCTCACCTACTGCTTATGGTAAGGAAATGCAAGAACCTTTTGGTTAATTCTCTGTGTGACAGTTAAGGCTGCTAGCCCTAGGAGCTGGTATTCTGCATCACTATTTCCTGTAGCCAGAGATAGGAAAGTCAAACAAAATGGGTAATTGTGCAATCCCCAGCATAGGTGCAGGAACTAGGGGTGCTAGAGCAATGTTCCCTCTAATCTCTTCCATCCATGTGTGGATTTTTTCCATTCATGTGTGGAATATTTTTCATGTGCACCGAGACATGTGTGAATGTAGCACCATCAGCAGAAACAAAACCTAGCTGTGGGTGCTCTGCTAATCAGCTAGGCAGCATTTGAATTTCTCCTGAGTGGCCGCACAAGTACACAGCTTATGGGGAGCACTGGAACTAGGGGTGCTGGCAGCAGCACTCCCGGATTTGAGGGGGGTTTCCATCAAATACAGAGTTTAGAATTTTGTTTGATAGCTTTCAGCACCCGCCTTCCCCCCCCCATAGAAATTGTTCTATCACCTTTGACCTCTCATTGTCCTTTCTTTAGTTGCTGTTCTTGTATAATTATTCATAGATGTTAAGTCCAGACAGCAGCATTGTGAAAATCTAGTCTGGGCTCTATTACAGGCCGGAGAACTCCACCATGTGATCCCTGCATTTAGCTCACTAATGTTAAAAGGCCTTTTGGTCATTATTGAGTTGGACTGGATTTAAATAGGTGCCCTAGAAGGTAAAAGGTTCTTTTTTTTCCTGTCCAGTCACCCTAAGGAATCAAGAGCTCAAAGAAGAGGCTAGAATTTATGGTTCCCTGGCACCTGGCCCAGTGTACTTGTCCCTAGGCTGCAGTGATTTCAGAAGTTACTTTGGAAAAGAAAATGAAATGAAGGAACCTTCCCTTCCCTAGTAACGCAATGGTATCCAAGCAGCTGATCCAAAAAAGTTGCAAGGGGTGGGACAGGAGCCCCAAACTGACTAGGCAACAGTAGCAGCATTTGTTACACATGGTTGGTTAACGATGTTTGCTTTGACTCTGAATTGTCAGAGGAGGCCGAAGTAGGGCAGGACAGCAGGACAGAAGGAAGAGAGGGTGCAGACGGGGTTTGGATTACCAAATCGAACCGTGGGGGTGGGGGTGATTGCAAGTAGTGCTGCCATAGAGAAATGGGTGGACTAGTGAGGGATGACTTGGGAGGCCAGCGGCCACGCGCTCCCCCCAAGACCAGAGAAGGGCCAGGAAACTCCCCCTCAGCTCCAGACTTCACCTCTCCCTGCCCCTGCTCTACCCCCTACCTGCCTCTTCCCTTGTTCCACCTCCTCCATGTCCCTGCTCCTCCCTCTCCCTGCCTATTCCACGCCCTTGCTCTGCCCCCACCCCACCTCTTCTCCCCAGCTCCCCTCCCCCGAGCGACTAGCACCGGCAGTGGCGGGGGAAGCAACGCAACACTTGCTCTGCTCTTCTAGCTGTGTCACACTGCTTTCTGCTGTTGAGTGAGGGCACCAGACCCCCCCCCCCCTAGTCCTTGCATGTGCCCCCTCATGTTCCCTCACGCAACGCCCCGGAACATAAGAACGGCCATCAAACCAAAGGTCCATCCAGCCCAGTATCCTGTCTTCTGACAGTGACCAATGCCAGGTGCCCCAGAGGAAATGAGCAGAATAGGGAATCATCAATGAACAGAACAGGGAATCATCAATGAACAGAACAGGGAATCATGCGTACAGATGTGGTCTCCTCATCTCAAAAAAGGTATACTGGCATTAGAAAAAATTCAGAAAAGGGCAACTAAAGTGATTAAGGGTTTGGAATGGATCCCATATGAAGAGAGATTAAAGAGACTAGGACTTTACAGTTTAGAAAAGAGGAGACTAACGGGGGATATGATAGAGGTCTATAAAATCATGAATGGTGTGGAGAAAATGAATAAGGAAGAGTTATTTACTTGTTCTCATAATATAAAAACTAGGGGCCACCAAATGAAATTAATGGGCAGCAGGTTTAAAACAAACAAAAGGCAATTTTTCTTCACTCAGCGCACAGTCAACCTGTGGAACTCCTTGCCTGAGGACGTTGTGAAGGCTAGGACTATAATAGGGTTTAAAAAAGAGCTAGATAAATTCATGGAGGTTAAGTCCATTAATGGCTATTAGCCAGGATGGGTAAGGAATGGTGTCCCTAGCCTCTGTTTGTCAGAGGGTGGAGATGGATGGCAGGTGAGAGATCGCTTGATCATTGCCTGTTCGGTTCACTCCCTCTGGGGCACCTGGCATTGGCCACTGTCAGATGACAGGATACTGGGCTGGGTGGACTTTTGGTCTGACCCAGTATGGCCATTCTTATGTTCTTAAGTGATCCATCCCCAGTGTCTGACAAACAAACCAAAGAACATGACCCCTGCCCATCCTGGCTCATAGTCACTGATGGACCTCTCCTCCATCAATTTATCTAGCTCTTTTTTGAAGACCCTCTGGCATTTACTATTAAAAATATGTATCAACGCTAGCGACATTAAGCCTATATAATGTATTGGTGGGTGTGTTTCCAGAGGTTGACAGAAAACTTGACTTTTGTCAGGGTGTGTGGAAAAGTGAGAGATGATCACCAGCATGGATAGGAAAGGGCCAGCTATGTAGGTCACACAACAACAGTTCCTGCATTTGGCCGGAGGCAACTGGTCAGGGAGACCCTGGGGGGTCACTGGCCACATGACCCCTTCCAGCCTGGGGAAGGGACAGGACAACTCCTCTCTGTCCAAGCCCCACTTCTATCTGCTCCTGCTCCACCCTCCCTGCCCTTGCTCTGCCCACTGCCCGCCCTTGCTCCAGTCCTCACCCCACCTCTTCCCCCAATGGAGGAGGCCTGTAGGAGTAGCCGGGCTGACACCAGCAGCAGGAACCCGCTGCCCCACCACATTCACCAGCAGCGGTGAGGTAAGCAGAGCAAGGGTCCTATCCCGGCGTGGCCAGGAGAGCAAAGCAGCAGGAGGGGAGGGGCAGACTCCTGCAGCAGGCACCACGCCCCCCTCACTGGTTCCCCACCAGGTTGCTGGCCAGTGCCTTGCCCCTCCCACTCCTGGTGTTGGGAGGCATGTGACCCCTCATGCCCCTCACACATCGCCCCCGCATTTGGCTTCAAATTTTGAAGGATATGGCTAACTCTAAGGGTACGTCTACACTACAGCATTATTTCGAAATATCTTATTTCCAAATAACGCGTCTACACACAACATGCATTTCAAAATAGCTTTTTGCTATTTCGAAATAGCGCGTCCACGCTGAGTGGACGCTGAATCACATTTAAGGCTGGCCGGAACCAGGTCTGGCAGGGCATCAGGTCAGGAGTTACTTTGTGTGGCTGCTGCCTGAGGCAATCTGAGGCCTGTGCTTAAAGGGAACCCCCTTGGACAGCCAGTTCTCAGGTTTCCTTGCTTGCTTGCCTACCACAATGAGGGACAGCAAAGCATTTTGTCTCTGCGTGCTCTGGTTGCCCTCACTCGGGACACCACAGCACTCTGCAACATGGAGCCAGAGCTGTCCCTGGGAACTCTGGTGCTTCTCTTGGACGCGTTGCTGCGAGCCTGTATGCACTTCCTGCAGGCTGCCATCCGGGAGGTCCATCAGGGGGCTGTCAGTATCCAGGAGGCCCTGTGGGAGAGCTTCCACCCTGAGGAGCACTAAGAGCCTTCCTGGTCTGCCCCACTGGGGTCTTGTGCCTCATTCCTCCCTCACGTCCTTCCACTTACCCCTCCCCTAACCCCCCTTCCTGATGTCAAATAAAATACATGTATTTTCATGAACACAACCTCTCTTTATTTAACAAAACTGGGGGGTGGGGAATGAAACTCTGGTGAGACTGGGGAAAGGATGTGGGCGAGGGGAGGAGAGAGGACGGGAGAGGGGAGGGGGAAACCAGGGAGGAGGGAGCTGGAAGGGGGAAGCAAGGGGAAGAAGGCGGAGGGGAAAACTCAGGTCTCAGGGTTGGGGGGTCTCGCCGGACCAACTTGATTTTCATGCAAACCTTCTCCTGGGTTCGCATGTGGCCTTTGGTGGCCAGGCTGGCAGCTATCCTGCCATAGACGGCCACGTTCCTCTGTCTAGTGTGGAGATCATGGACGTTGGGGGCATCCCCCCCCCAAACCTGAATAAAGTCCCTGATCTCCACCCTGGACCAGGAAGGCGCCTGCCTTCTCTGGGCCCTGGCAGACTCTTAGGAGCTGGAAGACTGCTCCTGGGGAGCGGTGGAGGGCTGGCTGCCAGTGGCTTGCTGGCTCATGTTTTGGGGCCACTGGGTCAGGGGCAGTGACTGCTGGCTCTGGGCTGGCAGGCTTGGAGCTGGTACAGGCACTGTGGCCAGAGTCTACCCCTTTAAGGGCTCTGGGGAGAGGGGGAAGGAGAGGAGTGTTCTTGGTTGAGGCCGGAGTGGCCACCAGGGAACTCTGGGAAGGCTGAAGGCCCTCTATTTTGAAATAAGTGTCTACACAGCACTTATTTTGAAATAGCAATTTCGAAATTGGCATTATTCCTCGTGGAATGAGGTTTACCAATTTCAAAATAAGCCCTCTGCTATTTTGATTTAATTTTGAAATAACGGAATGGCTGTGTAGACGCTAGGATAATTATTTCGAAATAACGGCTGTGACCCAGTGACCCCAGTGACGCACCAGCTCTAGCAGGGGATCTCAGACTTCATTGCACCGCGGTCCCCTTCTGACAACAAAAATTACTACACACCCCTGGTCGGGGGGACCGAAGCCTGAGCCCACCAAAGTAGTAGAAGCCAAGGTCTTGAAGGGTCTCATGGCAGCTTGACTTTCTAAACTGATTTATTCAACTGCCAGTTGTCTCTGTGCTTTGCAACTACCTTGATTTAAAGTGACGCTCTAGTTAAAAAACATGGCATGGTGTAGAGCCTGGCCAGTCTGTGGATATCTTTTCTTATTATCTCAGTTTCCCTCGTTACAAATATTAGTAACGGCCGCAGACTATCCAGCGCCTTTGAAAAATGCAGTCACCGTATTTGTCAACAGATTCCCGATGAGTTGGGGGAAACTGAGTGATGACCCCACAGACTTCCATGCTGAATTGTAGATCATCGGGTCAGCACATGCTCTGTTCTCTAATAAAGGGCAGTTCACCTCATCTCATCAACCAATCTCTGAGCGGCTGTAGCTATTGCCTAGCGGAGAGAGAAGGTCTTAGATTTTGACTTGCTGTGTGACTCTAAGCGTGTCATAGTATGTATCAGCCAGGCCATCTGTAAGCTGGAGACAGTACTGCCTGGCCCAGACATAAGGAGCTCGCTCCCAAGGCGCATGGAAAATCTCTTTGTGTTTCCTATATTCCCTCATAAGAGCTGCCCCGCCTGGATTCTCCTGCTCTGTCTCTGTCAGAGCAGGGAATTTCCCAGCCAGGCACCCTGCTGCTCCTGTCTGGAGCACCAGCTGACAGCGCTGCTGACAGTCCCACTACTTACCACATGGATGAGTCACTTCCCCACCCATTATTTCAGATTCATAGTGGTCAGCGATACTTTAAACCAACTTGGCTGTTCATCGTTAGTTTTAGAGTGGGCATATGCTTGCCTGGTAGGATTGAAGGATAGTGTTGGTATTAACACACTGGACTGGGACCCAGTAGATGTGGGTTCAGCTCCTGGCTCTGCCACAGTCTGTGTGACCTTGGGCCAGTCACTTAATCTCTCTGTGTTCTAGTCTTCCACTGATCAAATGGGTCTAGTAAGATTACCCTGCCTCACAGGGGTGTTGAGAGGGAAAGCTTACCAGTGTATGTGATACCTTTCTGGGCCCCATTATCACAGTATCTCTGCACATGATACTCTTGACTGTAGTTGTTGCTACAACACCCCTGTTGGATAGGGAAATATTAACCCTGCAGCTGGGGATTGAGAGAGACTGTTTGACTTGCTTACCACCACATGGGATGTTTATAATGCTAGAGGAGGGACCTGAATTTTGACGTCCCAACCTAGACCCTTTCTCCACAGTCCCACCTCCTCTCAGATAAAATACTGGTAGATCACAAAAAAACTTTCATTTAAACAAAACAAAACAAAAAGAGAAATTAATTTTTCTTTTTCAGGTTTTCCCCATGCTGTTTGTAACGAATCCACACCTTTTTATTTCCAGGGGGTCAAGGAAATAAATTCAGAGCTAGAAAACTCAGCAAACTCTTCTCGAGACAGACTTCCCCTTTAGGGCTACCAAATCCTGATGCAGCTTTTTGCAGAGTCCTCATTTAACCTTTACCAGAGCCAAATAATATGCAAAGAGCTGACTGTTTTAGGCATATTAATGCCAGTGATTTGAAAGTGTGTCTGTGTCTGATAGCTTTGGCAAGGAAACCCTATCTTTTGTTGTTAAAGATAAAACCATCAGACACAATTTACCCAGATAGTGATCGCTTTTGGTTCAGATTTAAAAGGCAAATGAATTAAATGACTTTAAAAAAATGCAGCAGGACTCAACCGTCTCCCTGTTTCTGACTTGTTTTTAGCTTGTTTGGAGTGGGCCCACACCTACCCTGGGCCATAGCCATAGCTAGTATAAAAATCTAGGAGCTGAGGTTACAAACTTAGCTTAGTTTTCTGCTCATTGCATAATAAATGCCAGCTATTGAGATTTCAACACCAATGTCCTCAGCTGTTCTAGTCTGGAGGGAGGTGCTTTTAGAAGCTTTCCTGCTGAGTTTAAATGTTGCAATTGTGCCCTGTTTCCGTTGGACAGTGCCCTCATGGACTGTTGACCCCATGGAGGTTAGGTCCATAAAAGGCTATTAGCCGGGGGATAGAAATGGTGTCCCTGGCCTCTGTTTGTCAGAGGCTGGAGAAGGATGGCAGGAGACAAATCGCTTGATCATTGTCTTCAGTCCACCCTCTCTGGGGTACCTGGTGCTGGCCACTGTTGGTAGACAGGCTACTGGGCTAGATGGACCTTTGGTCTGACCCAGTATGACCGTTCTTATGTTCTTATGGAATGCTGCAGGTGCAGGGAGAGGAGGAATTCTCCCCTTATCAGTCAACACTATTGGCATGAGGACCAGAGGATTTGTGTAGTGGTGGATCCATTTGATTTTCCCCTATCCCGGCCTGCCCATACCCTGACCCCCTAGGAAACAGCATGCAGAGAATTTCCTTCCTTGTGGTGGTCTATAGAACTTTTACCAGAAGCAGGACTATGCAGCACTTTAAAGTCTAACAAGATGGTTTATTAGGTGATCTTGTTAGTCTTTAAAGTGCTGCATAGTCCTGCCTTTTGTTTCAGCTAGACCAGACTAACACGGCTGCATTTCTATCACTATTTTACAAGAAAAGGTTGAATACACTCCGGACCTGATCCAAATGCCACTGAAGTCAACGCAGATCCTTTCGCTCACCCCAGTAAGCTCTGAATCAGTCCTCCCCCTGAGGTGTAAGCCAGATTTTCCTGTTCACCTTGAATAACATAGGATCTGTGTCTATGTTCCCCACTCTGACAGAACTCCCCCTGGGGACCAGCCCCCCAGCGGCCATTGTCACACTGCACGACATGGTTCACAACTGAGAATGCCCATCTCCGGTCAGACTGTCAGAATATAGGGCAGACACCTTAAATTGGTGGTGTGTCCTATAATTGCAAGAACAATCCCCAAGTAATCCCCTGGGTCCCACCCATAGGATGGTACCGGGCGGCTGCTCTGTGCTTTGGGGCCTCCCACGGTGGCTGCCTCAATCATTCTATGGGTGGGGTCCAGGTGATTACTTGGAAGGAGGAGGCCTGATGCAAGGGTCACCCCGCCTGTACTCATAGTGGTGGCAGGAGTGGGAGCAACCTGACAGCCTGTTCCGCCCTGCCTTACCCTGCCGCCCTCCCAGCCCGCTGCGCTCCACTTCACCGCAGCAGGAGGTAACAGAGTGCCTCAGCCCCAGGACACTCTGCTTCCCGTAACCATGGAGAAGTGGAGTGCAGCTGTCTGGGAGTAGGGTTGCCAGATGGTTTCCCAAAAAATACCGAATACACATGCTAAAAATTTGTCGAGCCAAAAAACCCCCAAAAAAACCCCCAAAAAACCACCACAACTATGCTTAACGCTAAATGGGAAATGTATTATAAACAATCAGTCTACATTATTCAGCTGTGGAGGGGAATAAAGGGGAATTCAAGCCTGGCCCATATTCTGGCCATGACAAGAAGTGGATTATATGCCTGAAAATCTGTGAACAGAAAGTGGAAGGAGCCGTACTCTGCCCCCACTCCCGGGCCAGAATGTCTGGCTGGGCTCTGAGCAGAGGGCAGACTGTCTGATGAAAAGGAGTGAAGTAATTTACACTTCCCAAAGAGGACGGGGCAGCAGGGGAGGAAATGAATTACCTGCTCCCACTGGGAGCCCTCAACTGGTTGCGTGCGGAAGCCTCCCCAGTCACTTTCCTCCACCCCTGCCAGGCTTCTGTCGGGCGCCCAGCCGGAAAAGCAGAAAATACCGGACGTTGCACATGTCCAGTATTTCCTGAATTTTTTTTACTGGACAGAGGGTGCAAAAAATGGACTGTCTGATTGAACAGCGGACACCTGGCAACCCTAGCTGGGAGAGAGCAGTGCGGAGCTGGCTGCTGGGTCGCTCTGCCTCCTGCCTCCCCAGTGAGTGTGGGAAGAGGGGCCCACTCCTGCTGCCGCCTCACACCAGGCCCCTCAGTAATCCCACGGCTCTCAAAGCTCAGGGTAGGGGGCAGAGCAGGGGCAGGGCTTGGGGAAGGGGTGAAGTAGGAGTGGGGTAGGGGTAGAGCAGGGGCAGGGCTTGGGGAAGGGGTGAAGTAGGAGTGGGGTAGGGGTAGAGCAGAGGTGGGGTGGAGGCTGAGGTTACCCATGGCCCCACACCTGGGGCACTGACTGGGGGGAGTTTTCCCAGGCCTCTTTCCCCCTCTAGGGTTGGCCCTGTGGGAACTGACTGGCTAAGCAGCAGGTCGGCAGAAAAGGAACTGGGGTTTACCAGTAGATGAGAAGCTGGATCTGAGTTAACAGCAGACCCTTGGCTAACGGCATACTGGGCTGCAGTGTTAGGAGCACTGCCAGCAGACTGGGGGAAGTGATTATTTCCCTCTATTTGGTACTGGTGAGGCCAGATCTGGAGTACTGCACAGGACTTATGAGGAGAGGCTGAGGGACCTGGGCTTATTTAGTCTTGGCGGGAGTATGGGTGTAAGAAAGGATTCTGGCCTGGGGGAAGGGATGCAGTGTCTGGGAGGGAGTTGGGGAGAGGCAGGGGTGCCAGAGGCAGGCTGTGGTCAGGAGTCACTTCCCTGCCTACCAGCAGCTGCAAACTGCTCAGAGCAGCTAGCTGTTCCATGTGGGGAAGCTTTCTGCGCTGCACCCCCACGTAGCAAAATCTCTCAGTTCCTATTGGATGGAAACCAGCCAACTGGAGCTGAGAAAGGATGCATCTACACTGCACCGGAGCTCGAAATAAAGGACGCAATTTGAGCTACGCAAATGGTGTGTCTTATTTCAATCTTATTTCTAAATAGCTTATTTCATAATTTGGCGCTGTCTACGCTGCATCAAATTTTGAAATAACCCGCTATTCCGAAATGTCCCTTAGGCCTCGTGGAATGAGTTTTACAGGGATGTCGGAATAGCGAGCCCATTATATTTTGAAATAACGGGCTTGCTGTGAAGACGCGGGATAGCTATGTTGGATACTCTGTTATCCTGAAATAGCACTGCAGTGTAGACGTAGCCAAATTGTGCTGCACTGCCACTGCCCCAGCAAAATCTTAGCTCCGATTGTCTGGTTTCTGTGCCACAGGGGCGGAGTGTGGGCCGGATTAAAAAGCTTGGTGGGATGGATCCTGCCTGTGGACTGTATCTTGCCTGCCCCTGGACTAGATAACCTCCTGAGGGCTTTTGCAACCCTAAACTTCTATGACTTTATGAATTAAATTTCACCAAGCCAGTAACATGTACTCCTGCATTACTATTTTAGTTTTACCATGGAGTCTCAGACAATCCCCAAAGACTCTCCAGTGCATCTCACCCCCCAGACAAACTCGACATTGTGATGGAAGGTTATTAAACCACCAGATCACCTCACATTAGGGTACTCCGATCCTGACAAATCGGTCATTTACCCCAGGTCAATGAGCACTCTTGAACTTACAACAAAAACATCGCTGGAAGCCAATTTCATTAGTAAATTAACTAAAGGGTTGTTAGCTAAGACAAGAAATTAGAGTTATTTAGAGGTTAAAGAAGGTAAAATACATTAACAGGTGAGTCAGAAGACAGTTGAGTCTTCACCCTGGTGGTCCTTTGATGAAGAATAAGCAGTGCAGACCGTCTGTGAATTTACAGTGTTGCTTAATGGCCATTGCTTTGCAATAAGCCGCTGCTTCAATTTACATCCCCCACAGACTTCATCTGCATTGAATGGGTTATTTAGTTGCAAGGATATACCTAACGCAATTGTCAACCATTACATTATAATGGGGATATGAAAGCAAAAACAATATATGCAACATGTCATTCATTTTTATGCAGTTTACATCACAATGTTGTATCTTAGTTAAGATAATGTTTTATCTTAAATACTAACATACACTCTTGATCTAGGGTTAATTAAGTACAGGGATATTCCTGACGCAATGCAATACAATTCAACAGGTTACAGATAAGTGAAGACAATAACATTAGCATTTCACTAGTTTTCATGAATGTAGAGCAAATGTAATTACCGGAGCACATGCCATCTAAATGTAATACGATAACAACTCCCTTTGTTCTATTCTAATCAGTGAACACCCAGGTGAATTGGCCTATGGCTTTGATTTCAGCTACATGGCATCACAGGCATATACTGGTGAAAACAATGAAGCTATGACAATTGACACAAGACGAAGATGTGGCCTCTATTGAATAGAATGGCAACTTGACCTGAATAAGGAGGGCCCTATTGGATTGCAGATGGGAGAGAACCTGATCCTGGGAGGTCCAGAGTGGCTCTTTAGAGGTGCAGAACACCCTCTCCTCTTACTGGAATCCAGAGAGTTTTGGGTGCTCAACACCTTGTAGGATCAGGCCAACATTCCAGGCGCTCATAAGACAAGGGGCCTGATTTTCAGGTTCCAGTGAAGCCCATGGGAGCTGGGGAGAAAGTTCTTGCTAGGCCGGACGTGACATGCCCTTGGAGTCTTGGCCCCTAACCATGCCACATTGTATGGACCAGGGCACAGTAGGGTTGGATTGAAAGGGGCTTGATTTATTAAAGATCTGATTAGATTGAGAACATGCTCCATGTGGTTTTAATGGAGATGGAGAGGCAGACCCTGTGCTCTACTCATGCAGAGCTACTGTCCCCCCCTCAGGTTGCACTAAAAGGAGCAGTCTCAGAGACTCCTAAAAGTGCCCCCCCCCACCCTCTCGCAGAAGGACCAGTCACAACCCAGGCGACAGACACATTGTTTTAATCAGGCTACAAAGAGGCTTAATTTGTAAGCCAATGGGTTAGCCGGAAACCCTGCACATCAAAACATGCTGGGTGCAGGCTGTAAGATGCAGAGGTTAAAACCCCCCACACTGAGGTTGGGATTGCTGGGTCCCCTGCCTCCCTTCACTAGCTGCTTTCTCACGCATGTTACTTTGCTGCCTCCAGGTTGCCCTACTCCCAGCTGTCTGCAGTAAAGTCAACATTCCCAGCCACTCTGATCCCAGTGTCTGTGCTCAGTGTAGTGAAAGGAATTTGACTTTTCAGCCCCTGTCCTGGGAATCTCTGGCAAATCAGGTGCATAAAAACCTTAAGTTGCCTCTCTCTTATTTCCACCAAGACCACGCCCTGGCAGAGTAAAGGGGGCTGAAAGTGGGTGTATGCGTCTTGTCATGTCCTTATACTGCTTCCTACCACAGGCGGGCACACGTGACTGAGCATCAGGTCACTAAACCAGCCAATGCCAGTGCGGAGTTGGTTAGAACAGCCATTTTCAAGCTTTTCTTCCCATGACCCAGTAGAAGAAAATCGTTGATGCCGGTGACCCAACATAATTTGACCAGAGTGGGCTCTGGGGTGCGGCTGAGGAGGAAAGATTCGGACAGTAGGAGGGGGCTCCTGCTTTGGCGGGAGGTTAGAGCTGGGGCAGAAGGGACTTCTCTCGAGTGGCTCCTTGTCCGTGCGGGTGCTAAGGCGATTTCCTGCCTGTCCTGGCACCGCAGACCATGCTGTGCTCCAGAAGTAGCCAGCAGCAGGTTCCCAGCCAATGGGAATGCAGAGCTGGTGCTCAGGGCAGGGGCAGCGTGTGGAGACCTCCCCACTTTCCCAAGAGCTGGGCCTGCTGCTGGCCGCTTCTGGGGCGCAGCGCAGTCTGCAGTGCCAGGAAGCTGCCTTAGCACTCCCAGTGGTCACCCTACAGCAGCAAGACCCAGTATTGGGTCACGACCCCTAGTTTGAAAACTGTGGGGTTAAAGCAATTCCATGCCATCCCAGGCTGTGCTGCACTGGGTGACAGGTGTTCGAGTGGAGCATAGAGCTTACAAGATTGTTCTCTCTCCATTTGCTATAACTGATCTCTTGTCTGTTTGGGGGACAATGTGGGGGACAATGCGGAATTAATGATAGCAAGAAACTTTGCTGGGACTTCAGTGGCCTCGGCATCACGTCAGATCAAGCAGGCATCTTGGATCTCTGCAGTGCCTTGTGTGCTCAACTCTACTAGCAACATCCAGCTTATCTTTATACAGGGGTGGGGGCACAAATGGGCTCTCTTGTAAATGAGAATCAGGATGTCTATTTATTAATGAAAGAGAGTGTAATAATACGTCTTGATTTTAGGTCTTTTTAAAACATGAATTAACTCCTCTATGTGATCCTGAATAAATGGACTGGAAAGAATAGCTAAAATAGCATCACAGCACTAGGACAAAAGGAATACTTCCCCCTGCTCCCCTCTTCTAGCACATGGCTGTCGGCATTAATGATTGTAAATAGTTAATGGCATCTGATTTATGAATTGGTTTGGCAAGATTTCACATGGCCATGAGCTTGCTTCTCAGAAGTGGACATGAACTACACAGGGCATTGCATTTCCTTCTGTCTTCCCTGTTGCTTAGCGAGTCGGTGTTTGAATATGGTTTAGTATTTAAATTTGTTTCAGCTCCAGGCTGATTTTTCTTGCTCTGATTACATCTTAGCGTTGTAACTCAGAATGGTTCCCCTTTATTTTAAAACTGAAAAAAAAAAGCATATTTTGCTAGGCTGCACTGTGGAGGAATCAACATTGAAATATAAAACATGAAGGGCCAGGACCTTGCCAGATGCAACTTGGCACAGCTGCGCAGACGTTAGCAGAGTTTGGGACATATCCTCGACTGGTATAAATCAGACAGCTCCATTGAAACCCTGATTCATGCCATCTGGGAAGCTAGCCCAATTTTATTAATCAGAGAAATGATCAGCAGACCACTTTCTGTGGGGCACAAGGGACTAGGTCTATGTACAGTATAAAGTGCTTGTTTGGCTAAATTTGCCTTTGCCTATTTTTTAATCTGTGCGCAATCCCCATGGCACTGAATATGATAAATAAGAGATGACAGATTTACTGTTAGTTTTAATAATTTAATTTGCATGCAGAAATCTGGAACCAGAGCTCGGCCGTCTGTGGACAAGGGAAGAATGAGGGGCAAGATGAGTTTGTGGTTGCCCAGGAAGCCTGTAATGCAGAGGACTGCCTTACATAACAGAAACAGAGGGTTGCGGGGAAATGCCATGAATACACAAGGACTATTTAGCCACCGCTGCAAGCATAGTGGCTATAAACATAGATGATATTTCACTGCCTGGCATGTGATGGCATTTTTGGATTGGAGCATTTAATTGACTCAGGCTTTTTCACTGCATACTTTATAAGATTTTAAAGTATACATAACATTCGGCACCTATAATCTCCCCATGTAGTAATACGAATAAGGCAGTGTTATTCCTAAAGTATTTCCCTAAATCTGAAATAAAATGAAAGATACACTGTCCATGTTAAAAAGCATACTTATCTGAATTCTTTTATTTTCCTATGTATAGATTAGAAGGAATACACAGTTATCATAATTGACAGATTAGAGGAAAAATGCTCATGTTTTGCAATGTGTCTTTTGTGCATTTAGCAGCACTTTTGTATGCAGTCTATTTCCTTGGATAGCCATTAGTTAAGCACATACATAATCGTTGCATGATCTGGGCCTTATCCAGCTTCCCGTTTGTGCAGGTATTTTCCAAGTGCAAGAGAAATAATAACAGTTGGCACTTATCTAGCACTCTTCACCAGAAGATCTCAAAGCACTTTACAAGGGAAGGCACACAGAAAAACAGAACAGTATCTCCTTTCAATTACATTCTAACAGGTATTAACAGCAGAGACCCAGAAAAACAAGAACTACGAATCCATCTCTCTTTGCCTATTTATACTGCTTGTGTCATCATGGTATCTGAAGACCCTGCTGACCACTGATGAGGTCTATTATTTCTAATAGCAACTAGAGGCCCCATTGTAGCAGGTACTGTGTATACAACACAATAAGGGAAAGTCTTTGCCATGAAAAAAAATATACTAAATATTAGTCCCAGCAAATAAAATGAGCATCTGTCCCAGAATACCTTACCTCTCCATATACTACTTATGGGAAGCAGTTGTGTAGCAGTTCACTCATCACAGTTGTCTAATGGACAACACTCACTGTTGGGGGTGCTCCCCTATGTCTGTGTTTGGGGGTCAGCTTTTATCCAGCGTAGTGCCCCCTTTTGTCATTCACTCCTATGATTCTCCAGGACTTGGGGTATCCTCTCTTGTGACAGCCTTCTGGCCATCCTTTCCAGGATATAGCTTTTCCCTTCCAGGGTATTGAAATCTCACCAGACCAATTGTTTGGATGTCACATTCACCAGTCCTATGCCACTTCCCAGTGGCAGGTAGAGGAACCCAGGCACACCTGCAACTCTGGGTTCAAGCCCAGGGACTCTATCTTCAGTAGCCAAAGTCTCTGTCATCTCAACCCTTACTGGTCTGTCCCTGGGTTTCTTCCTTCTCTGCCTCCCCCAGGCTTTATTCCCTGAGGGCACATCTACACAGCAGGACAAAAGTCAAATTAAGCTATGCAACTTCAGCTGCCTCAACTGCGTAGCTGAAGTCGAAATAGCTTAACTCGGCTTTTGGCGCTGCTACACAGCAGGAATTCGAAGGAGGAACACGCTTCCTCTGACTTCCCTTACTCCTCGTGAAATGAGGGTCACAGGAGTCAGAGTAAGAAGTCCTCCAGCTCGACATTATTTTGAAATAATGGCTTGCTGTGTAGACACGCTCTTTGTTATTTTGGAAAAATGTCCGTTATTCTGAAATAACTAGCCAATTAGCCCATCATAAGACGGGATTTTTAGGTCTCTCCTCCACGTCGGTCTTCTCTCCTGAGCCTCCGGTCTCTCGCTCCGTCTCTCTCTCTCTCTCTCCTCCTCCTCCTACTGCCTCCCCCTCTCTCTCTCAGCTCTCCTCTGCCTCCTGCCTCTCTCTCTCTTTCTCTTCTCCTCCCCCTCCTGCCTCTCACTCGGGAGACCGTGGAGCCCAAACGGCCGTTTGGGCACCGCGCTCCCCGTGCTGCATGGGGAGTGCAGAGCCCAAACGGTTGCTTGCGCCACTTGCTCCCACGCGGCAGCCCGGCTGAGTGGCGCAGAAGTCAGCCGAGCCCCACTGCGGGAGGCGAAGGGGGGCGGGGTGGTGACGTTCATGGCCAGGGGGCGGGGCCTGGAGCCGCTGTCACGCCGCATGTCACCGCCCCGCCCCACTTCACCTCCCGCTGTGGCACTCAGCTGCCTTCTGCGCCACTCAGCCGGGCCGCTGGGGAGCAAGCGACCATTTGGGCTCCCCAGCGGCCCGGCTGAGCGGCGCAGAAGTCAGCCAAGCGCCACGGCAGGAGGCGATGGGGGGCGCGAAGGGGGGCAGGGTGGTGACGTACATGGCCAGGCCCTGCCCCCTGGCCGTGTACGTCACCGCCCCACCCCCTTCCCCTCCTGCCGTGGTGCTCAGTGAAGGACGTGACTCAGGCAACAGCGCCGCCCAGAGGGAACAGCCAGGGAGGCAACAGCGCCGCCCAGAGGGAACAGCCAGCATTTCAGTGTTACAGAGTAACAGACATTGGGCTACTATATATATGATGCTGTTGTGTAGATGTACCATGAAACTCCTCTGGGTGAACATTTCCTGCAGCTTTAGCACACCAGATAGTCTCTTGCCTTCTCTGTTTCCTTCTACATACTTCTTTGTGTCTAGAGAATAACTGCAGACTCTTTCCCTGCAGCCCCCTTTCTCTCTCAACTTCCCGGCTTTATACAAGCCCAGTCCACCTCTGCCTAGCTGGGCTTCAACTTCTGTTGGTGCTTATCAATCAAGACTGACTTTCCTTCAGGTGTGTTCTATTAAGTTAATTGGCTTTTTCTGAGCCATCTTAACCGCTTCAGGGCTGGAGTGGGGAGAACACCACGCTACACACAGTCAACCTGTGGAACTCATTGCTAAGGGAAATTGTGAAGGCCAAAACTATAATGAGAAGATACGTTCATAGAGGATAAGTCTATCAATGGCTATTAGCCAAGATGATCAGGGGATGCAATGCCATGCTCTGGCTGTCTCTAGCCTCTGATTGGCAGAAGTGGGGGGGGATAGCTCAGTGGTTTGAGCATTGGCCTGCTAAACCCAGGGCTGTGAATTCAATCCATTTAGGGACCTGGGGCAAATCTGTCAGGGATGGTACCTGGTCCTTCCATCAGGGCAGGGGACTGTACTCGATGACCTCTCGAGGTCCCTTCCAGTTCTAGGAGATCAGTGTATCTCTATATATGACAGGGAATGGAACACTCAATGAGTGCTTGTTATGCTCATTCCCTCTGAGGCATCTGGCATTGGCCACTGAAAGGATACGAGACTAGATGGACCATTGGTCTGACCCAGTATTGACATTCTTATGTTTTTAAACACCTCAACACAAGTTGCCATCTTCCTTTGTCTTTACTTAGCTGCGTTACATTATGATCAACATTTCTGGAGATATTATTAGGTTAGTTTGAGTTTATTTTTATGCCCAGACTAATAATCTTTAGAGAGCTGAAACAGGAAGCTTCTATAAGAGGACAAATCTAATTTTTATGAAGTATCCACTAAATGTGATTTGCTTCAGTTAACTTGGATGCCAGAGTTCAAACATTTATTAGGTTCAGAAAAGGGGAAACTCAAAATAGAGTTGACTCTCAAATTATTCACTAGAAAGAATACCTAAATATATGCAAAACTATGTAGGCAATTTTTTAAATATATAAATAATTAACCCCCTTTTTTTTTTTTTTTTTCAGAGTCCTGCAGATCTCTTCAAACCCCACTGGTCAACTATACCTCCAACTTCTAGCGTTTTTTTCTCCCCTCCAAACAACTTTTATTATTTAACCATATTAAACCTAACAGTTGCAGTCACTAGCCCTTTCTCCCTCAGGAAAGCCTAATCTGACCAGTGCCTGACAGTGCTTTCCTTCCCGATCACACTCTGCTACTCCCTGATCACACTCTAGCTCAGGGGTGGGCAATAATTTTTGACTGGGGACCACTTCAGAAATGTTTGAAGTGGCTCCGGGCTGCCCCAGAAGGGGTGGGGCCTCAGGCAGAAGAGGCAAGGCCAGGACACTTCTGTGCTTCCCCACCCACAGACCCTGATTGGTCTGGGGGTGGTGGGGGAGTGTGCAAAGTCTTTGCACCCCCCCCCCCCCACCCCAAGAGAACCACCAGCTGCTCTGAATTGAGGATCATTCTGCATTTGACCCCCATACTTTACCCCCAATAAGTTGATGGGAGAGTTTCTCCCCTCAGCCGACTGTGGTGTAAACACCGCAATAACCAAAGCTATGTTGACTCCAGCTATGTTATTCACATTGCTAGAGTTGTATACCTTAGGTCAACTTTCTGCTGTAGTGTAGACATAGGCTCAGTAAACAACTTTTCAAACATACAGCTAATACTTCAGCGGTAATTCAGTATTCTCTATTCAGAGGGGAGATACAGCCAGAGGGTTCACAGTTGCAATCATCTTCATCTTTTTTTAATAGTCATCTAACAAGAGTGCCTCCTCTCTCAGGATATTAGTGTTGAAGCAAAAAAAAATGCTCCTCTCTGTTTAGGCAGCTAACAAACAGCTTTATTAATTAATAAAGCACAGCATGAGCCAAACGTGGTCCCAGCAGAGCCGGGCCCAGTAAAGCTAGCTAATACAATCCATCCTAGTATCTTTATACCCTTAGCCAAACAGTCTGATGTCAGGGCATCCAATTACAGAAATCCTCAATTAAACTGGGAAAAACAAAGCCTTATCAACAAGATGGCGGACAGGTACGAGGGAGTACCTCTCCTGTCCCAACCAGCCCAATTAACACATTCCAATAGCCCATCCTGTAGGCCTCTTCTCATGGGGTGACAGAAAGTTCACTCTGGTCTACGTGCTTGAGAGAAAAGCTGAAATGGTTTCTGTTATACAAGATGGCTTCTAGCTAAATATGAAATGGTTTCTACAGCTTCTACAACTCCCCCCTTTTAGCCTTTTAAAGGCTAACCTTGAAACCATTTCATGCCTCCATTTCCATCAAAGCATTTATGTACATTTCTTGTCCCTTTCTCTGCTCATCCTATTTTAACATCATGAGTTCCACATTCCCTTTGGTAAGGGTTTGTCTTGTGTTTTCCAGAATACAAGAAATACAGCAATTGATTAACAAGGAACAGCAATAAGCACAAAAGAATATAGCCAATACTAAAACTAGACCTTGCAGAATCCAAGTTCCCACATGTCCAAACTAGCCTCCCAACCAACCCCAAAGGGTCCAGTCTTCCTTTTGTCTTCGGCTTTCCACAGTTTTTTTTAATCTCTGAGGCATCTTCCTTTACTTTCTTGCTGGTGTCAGTGTTATACACACAGCATTCTCTTCCCACTAAGGCACAAACCCCACCCTTACTAGCTAGGATGTAGTCTAGGGCCATTTGGTTTTGGCTTTTTCCCACCCTGGCTCCTGAACCATTACATGTCCAGCAGTACTTTCCAATTGGGGTCAGGGCTAGGCGGATATACCCTGGGTTAGTAAACCCTTTATCCTGCCAAGTATCATTTGGCTTTAGTTCACTAAACAGTGTGCCATTCATTTGAGTGTTGTTTAGTGGGACTGGAATCATTGGGATACCTCTTTCTGCATGTACAGGACTGTGAGCACATATCCAGCAACCTGTGGAATTAAATTCTTGAGAAACTTGGTTCATTAAAAGCATAAACACATTTGAACCATATAGGTTATAACTGCTAGGTATTAAAAACAAGATTAAGCATAAGCTCAACATGAACTGTTTGTCCAGCCTCATGCTGGCTGTTCTTCAGGACTTCGTAGTTTGCTTCACCTATCGCTGGCAGGTTCTTCTGTGCCGCAGCTGGTACCTTGGCCTCGGTCTCTCAGGATCGTCTGCTTCTGGGCCTGGATTGCCGGTACCAAGCCTGCGCTGATCCCCGTCTGCTTCTGGACCTGGGTCTCTGGTACCAGGTCTGCGGTGCTCCTTGTTGGGGCCAACCGCTGTAGGGGCTGGAACCGGTTTGCAGTGGGAGGCGTGAATCCAGGTGGGCAATCCTTCGCACTTTACAGCAGTATGGGTGGTCAGAAGGACTTGGTAGGGACCCTTTCACGTAGGTTCCAGGGCAGTCTTCCGCTGGTGAACTTTCACGCAAACCCAGTCTCCTGGTTGTAGTTTATGGCACGGCTCAGTCGGGTCCTCCTGGAAGGCATCCTTAACCTGTGAATGATAAGACTGTACACACCTCATAAGTTCCTGACAATACTTGACTATACTTCCTTTAACAAGTGTGGCATCAGCCAGGTTAATTTCTTTTAGGCTGCTTAACAGTCTCATAGGTTGGCCACATGCAACCTCATGTGGACTGAGTCCAGTTTTCCGATTAGGAGTGGCTCTCATGCTCATTAGGGCAATCGGGAGTGCTTCTACCCAAGTTAAGCCAGAGTTCTCACGTATTTTAGCAAGTTTGTTCTTTAAAATCCTGTTTCATCTTTCTACTGCTTCTGCACTCTCTGGGTGTCGCGCACAGTGCAGTGCTTGTCTGATAGAGTAGTACTTTGCCAGTTTTTGAACAATTTGTCCAGTAAAGTGTGTACCTTTATCACTGGAGATCACAAGGTGTATTCCCCATGATGGGATGTAATGATTTAGAAGTTTCTTTGCCACTGTGATGGCATCAGCTTTCCTGCAGGGATAAGCTTCTACTCATTTCAAAAACAAACAAACAATAACCAGCACATATTCAAAGGATTGACATTTAGGCAATTGAATGAAGTCCATCTGTAAATTCAGAAATGGTCCCAAAGGCGGAGGTCTGGTTGCCGGAACTGTCTTTACAGGTTTACTCACGTTGTGGGCGTGGCAGACAGGGCAAGCCAGACAGTAATCTTTGGCTGCTTGGGAGAATTTGGGAGCAAACCAATTTTGTTTTAAGGATTGCTACCATCCCCCCCTTTGCCAACGTGCGACAATCCAGGGAGCACAGAGGCAAGGTGAGGTAGCAAGACCACTGGGGCAACAATGTGGCCATCAGAGCTGCACCACAAGTGGTCTGGGTGCAAGGTACACCCTGCCAGTCTCCACTCCTGCTTTTCCAATTCTGGGGCTTGGTCTTGCAGGAGGGCCAGTTCCGACAGAGATGGCATAGGAGCTGGCGGTGGTAGGAGAGAAGGGTACAATACTTCAGCCCGAGGAGGACATAGGGCGGCTGCCTTAGCAGCCCGATCAGCCATGTCATTTCCTAATGCAACTTCATTAGAGGAAGAGGAATGGTAGATAGTGTAGATACAGTGTAGATAGTAGCAGACGCTCCTGCAGCAATATGACAAGCCCTTGTGAGAGCCATTAATTCCGCTACCAGTGCGGAAGAAACAGCAGATAGAGGGGCAGATTCTACTACATCCCAGACTGTACAAACTGCATAGACTGCTACTAAAACTCCACTAGAATCATAAAAGCAAAAAAAGCCATCTGTGTAAAGCACAAAGTTAAGATTATTCAAGGGACTTAAATTATTCTTTCATTAAAACAACAATATTGTACACACAACAATGTTTGAAATACATATATCACAATTAAGACACACACAAGACAAATCTGGACAGAACACAGAACACAAACTTATTATGTCATGACAGAACCATGGGGGTTTTTTTCCAGTTAATTTTCAGCTGATATTTGCGCTTTTGATGATCTGAAAGACAAAAAACATTTCTACCCACATTGGGGTGGTGCATTATATTTTAGAACACTTTTTTTTCTTTACAGATTTTTTTGCTAATTTTTGATCAGCTTGCTGTTACCCAGTGGTATGCTTTTATTTTGCACACCAGCTTCAGAGGGTTTGAGTAAATTACTTCATTGTTTAATTATTAAGTTAGAGGTGGCATGCCTCAGTTTCCCTCTTGTACTGCAGACCAGGCTTTTTTTAATGTGTGAAGCTTCAAATGATTTACTGCCACAGGAACTTTTTCTTAGAACAAGGTGCTTGCTAGTTACTATTTCAGCAAGCAAAAAAAGGTTTTCTTTTCCTGAAAAGAATCACATGCAATGGTACAGGCTTACTTATGGGGGACAGTGCCCCCCCCCTTCCAGAACAGACAGACAGTTTGCAGACACACACAACCTTGGATCTGAAAGCAAGCCAAAAGTGCTATCAACTCAGCCTTGAACAGAAACACCGTGAAGTTTCTCGGCTTGGATTTTTTTAAAACAATAATTACTTTCCTTGGAAGACACATTTAACCCTTAGGGTGCAGGTTTTACAAATTTACAATGTATAGATTCTATTCTTTTATGCAGTTAACCAATTAAGTTTCAGTAGAATTCCTTATTTTCCCTTTAATAGATTTAACAAAGTATCTGTAGCCAAATGTTTAAACTTGATTGTTTCTTTGCCTAGATGATTAAAAGAGGCTGCAAGAAACAAGGAGTCATTTCTTAAAGCAGTTTTTTTCTCCTTACACATTACAATATTGCTTAATTTTTTTCTTTCTTAGGATTTGGAGGAACACTTCCCTTAAACTGTTAAACTTATTTTAAACTTGGTGTTTTGCTTTGGATCGGGCAAGTTTGTTACAGGAGCCCGTGTTTTCAAAGGGAAGAGCTAATTCCTTTCAGTTATTTTTCATGTTTTCTCTCTATCTGTGTATGCGTTATAAAGAGGGGTAGAGGGGCGATGTTGTGCCGAATTTCCCCCCCAAGCTTGGTTGATACGGGTGTGCCAACTGAGAAATCTTTTTTTTTTTCTTCCACTTCTTGTGCATTATTTTGGCACAGAGGCTCTGCAGCAACTTTTAAGTTACATATCTTACTGCAGGGCGGATTTTTGCTTTTCTGAGCTTCACTTTCATCCCTCAGGGCTTTAATTTTTCCTCTTTTCCAATTTGTTAAATGCTTACAGGTCCTTGGACCATTATGCACGTACATGTAGTACACAGGGGTGCCTTTTGGCAGTGTGGGGGGATGTTTAGACTAACCTCCACCTAAACTAACTTTACACACTCCAAAGAAAGAGTCTGCCGGGTCTAGAGTGTCAGACCTTAGCAGCTCATGAAATAAGGGGAGTCGTCACTCCCTCACATATCCGCTGAGTCTCGAGGTTCAGCTGACCCCCCACTTGTGTTCAGAGCTCCCTCGTGGGAGAGTCCTGGTGCAGCTGGGATCAGCTCAAGTCTCAGACCTATGCAGCGGCATTCATACTTCACTCATTACATTCATACTCATTTTCCACACACATTTTTTTTTCAACAGTTTTCACATTTAGATGCATCTTTTTTACTGTCCAGTTCCCATGGGTTTCTATTAAGTGGCGCTGCCCTAAGACTACCGGCACTTAATATCAGACTTCATTAGGATCCTATACCAGAAGGCACTTATCATAAAGGCACTGGAATTCCTGTAGACTGACCTACCCCCATTTTCTGCGCGCGCTTAAAAGATTCTGTAAGACACCGAATCAGAATCCACCTGCTCGCTCTGCGAGTCACCGAATCAGAATCCGCCTGCTTGCTCTGTGAGTCACCGAATCAGAATCCGCCTGCTCGCTCTACGAGTCACCGAATTAAGAATTCACCTGCTCGCACTGATCCCCCCCCTTTTTCTTGTGAGACGCTGGACCAAAATCCACCTGCTCACAGGGGTTTCCGGCACCCACCCCAGCCCGACAGAACACCATGTCCTGGTGCCTGGAGACAGCCTGATGGAATGGGGAAATACTATGGCCTGGGGTTAGCCTCAGAGGTCAGTACTACGTCCACAAATAACAGAAAGAGACGACAAAGCTTCCCCACAGTTCCGCGTGCCAAGAGAGAGTAATGGCACCACACCAGCTTTTAGCGTCCGAACACAGAGGGTCCAGCGCATGGCTGCCTCACTAGAGACACCGGTGTGCCCTTTTGGAACTGTGACACATAAGACAGGCCTAATAGACAAAGACAGACACAGACAGACAAAAATGTTAGCCGCTCCACAAAATTGAATTCCGTAGCTCCCCTTACCCCAACGGCCGGCCGTCACTCCAAATCCTAAGCCCTCACCCAGGAGATTTCGTAACAGGTATCCCCTTTATCTTCTATTGAGCGCTCTGAGAGGTTTGGAAGTGGAGTGCCGGTCCGTCCATACGGGCAAGTGGCGCGTTAGGAATCTCGGTGGGACCTCCAAATTGTTGAAGCAAAAAAAACGCTCCTCTCTGTTTAGGCAGCTAACAAACAGCTTTATTAATTAATAAAGCACAGCATGAGCCAAACGTGGTCCCAGCAGAGCCGGGCCCAGTAAAGCTAGCTAATACAATCCATCCTAGTATCTTTATACCCTTAGCCAAACAGTCTGACGTCAGGGCATCCAATTACAGAAATCCTCAATTGAACTGGGAAAAACAAAGCCTTATCAACAAGATGGCGGACAGGTACGAGGGAGTACCTCTCCTGTCCCAACCAGCCCAATTAACACATACCAATAGCCCATCCTGTAGGCCTCTTCTCACGGGGTGACAGAAAGTTCACTCTGGTCTACGTGCTTGAGAGAAAAGCTGAAATGGTTTCTGTTATACAAGATGGCTTCTAGCTAAATATGAAATGGTTTCTACAGCTTCTACATTAGTAAGAAACATGGGTCAAGGAATGAGCATTTCTATGCAAGCAAAAACAAGAACTCTGGAGGCAAAGCACTGGAGTTATCACATTCCTTTTAATTAAAATCTCCCCAGAACAAAATTCTTCCAGTTTTATTGGACTTCACTGTATTTGTACATAGAGCACTATAAATGCTAAGTACGGAGAATAAAAGGGGGGACCGTTAATATATTTTATACTGCTTCAGAGGGGTAGCCAAGTTTGTTGTTTAAGTTTATCCTGTACAGACTACAGCTATGTCTAGACTACGCTGACGTTTCGGAAGAGGATATGCAAATTCTGCGGGAATTTGCATATCTTCTTCTGATCTCACTTTCGGAAGCAGAGCTTTCGAAAGTGAAAGTAGTCGGGATGCGGTTTTTTCGGCAACTCCCCCTTTTTCGAAAAGCCACGTAAACCTCATTTTTTGAGGAAGAGCAGCTTTTCGAAAAAGGGAGGAGTTTGCCAAAAAAACTGTGTCCCGCCTACTTTCACTTTCAAAAGCGAGATCGGAAGAAGATATGCAAATTTCCGAGGAATTTGCATAGCCTCTTTCCAAACTTCAGCATAGTCTAGACGAGCCCGTTCATAGTCTGGTAGCTCTTTAAAGACTAACAAAACATATAGCTGGTATCATTAGCTTTCATGGGCACAACCCACTTCTTCAGATGACTGGTCATCTGAAGAAGTGGGCTGTGCCCACAAAAGCTCATGGTACCATCTACATGTTTTGTTAGTCTTTAAAGAGCTACCAGACCATTTGTTGTTTTTTTATATTTTATACCGTAATTAACCAGCTAGAGTGTTGTGCAATACCCACCACTGCTCTTTACTGAATGAAGATGGAACTGCTAATCTGCGTTTCTTTATGCTGCTATCAGTTTGTAGACAGTGGCGGCCCGTCAATACAGGCGAACTAGGCGGTCGCCCAGGGCACCAAGATAAACGGCTGTTGAGAGCTTTGGAGGCGGGGGTGCTGATCATGCGTTTCGCCTAGGGCGCCAGTTGCTGGCAGCTCGTCTAGGGCCGCTCCCGTTTGTAGAGACTCTTCTTCTGATCAAGTGATAGTGGCCTGGACTAAAATTATTTAATAGTATTAAAAATGATTAACTCTTTCTATCCCAGTAGTCAAAAATATCAATCTTAAGGGGTTGATAAGCCCCAGCTCTGCCTGCATGAATTTCTCATGAAAAAAAAGGCTGAATTTTTGAAAAGCATGGCAAGATTCAGACACACAATGGAAAATTATTCTCCAGTCAGAGATCATCTTTGCCCTTTCAGTCCCTATTTCTCCAATAGATAGAGGGAGCAAATGTACCCCAGGTGTAACTATGTTGACTTCAGTGAATTTAGACCAAGGAAATATATGAACCAGACTTTCCATACCTAAGTGGCTAAGCGTGTACATAACCCAAAGCTTTGGTCATTCTGAAAATACTTGCCTTTGCATAGTTCCTGTAATTTGTACTGTCTGATGACACATCGTTATCTGAATCTGGCTTGGGCCTTTTGATGCCCATGTCAAACCAATCAAACTAATATTACATACACAGAGATGCACGCATGCAAAGAGGAGAAAAAAAATGCAGAACCTTATCTCATAGCAATTTAGCCTAGCAAATTCAGTTTGTTATTCCAGGCCAGAAGGTATCTTGTAATGACCTTGTCTGACCTTCTGTATAGCACAGGCCACAGAATTTCCCCAAAGTGGTTCCTAGAGCAGATCTTTTACCTCCCCCCCCCCCGTCCCAAATCCAATCTTGATTTAATAATTGTCAGTGTTGGAGACTCCATCACAACCCTTATAGAAATGTTCCAGTGGTCGATTACTCTGGCTGTAAAATGTGCACTCCTCATTTCCAGTCTGAATTGGTCTAGCTTCAGCTTTCAGACATTGTATTTGCTAGATTGAAGAGCCTGTTACTTGTTCCCCATATAGGTATTGATCACAGTGTGTAAGGTCAACCCTTAACCTTTTCTTTGTTAAGCTACTTACATAAATATATATCTTGAAATCTGTCAAGGCATGTTTTCTAGTTCTTTAATCCTTCTCATAGCTCAGGACAGCACCAGTCACCCCAGTGCCGAACTCAGAAATGAAATAACCTCTCCCTTGCTCCTCGAGAGTTCCCTGTGCCTGGAGCCAAAGATTGCCTCTACCGTTTTGGCTGCAGCATTGCACTAAGAACTCATGGTCAGCTGACTCTTCTCTGCAATCCCCAAATCTTTCACAATATCACTGCTTCCTAGGATAGAGTCCTCATCCCGTAAGTATGGCCTCCATTCAGTAATTCTAGAGGAATACCTTTACATTTAGCCATGTTTAAAATGCATATTGTTTGCTTGTACTCATTTTAGCAAATAATCCAGATCCCTCTGGATCTATGACCTATCCTCTTTGATGGAAGGAGGCCGACCTCTGGGGTTAGTGCCTCAAAATAGCAGCGTACGTCTCCGGAGCTGGGAATCACACCTCGCAGCTGCTGTGTAGATATACTGGAAATGAGATCTGCTGGATTGGCTGGAATCAGCAATGCCTCTCCACCCAGCCTGGCCCCATTCTCTAATCCCTGCTGCAGAACCAAGTCCTGTGCATTATGGGAAATGGGACACCCCTTGACTCCCATGCTGCTCTTCCGCTCAATCTCAGCTCGCTGCCTGGGGATCAACAAGCCTGCACACCCTAGGCTGGTTTTTGCTTTGTGCCATGCATCATCCATGCACCGCTAAATTGGGAAAAGGGTCCGTCTTGACTTGCATCCTCCATCTGGTGGCAGAATGCAGGGTAAACACTTTGTATGGTGCACCTTGCTGATTTTAAAACTTCTCGGTATGGATATGGGGCATGGAGAGAAAGGAACTGCTTTCTGACCCTTGCTGTGATTGGTTTCTGCTGTACCGGATGAAACCACATTCCCTTTTCTCTCTGCCAATCCTCTCCCAGGCATATTATTTGGGTGTTTATGGATGCAAAGGGGCGGAGGCTTTGACATGTTAAACGAAACATGAATTCTATTGCGGTGCATGTTACAGAACTCACTTGAAAGTGTATGTGAAGAACTCCTCCACCTGGTCATCATAACAAACCCTCCTAGAGCATATTTGGATTCCCCTAAATGACAAATGTGATGGCTGAAGCAATCAACAGTAGATGGGCAGCTTCTGAAGGACGGTTTCTAAAATTATGCAGCATTATGTAATAATGGGGAAAGGATGGAAAAATACCATGTGACGCAACTGCTGCACTGGCTGGCTGTGACTTACTCAGGGTACGTATACACTGCAGAGTTTTTCCACGTTGGTGCTTAACTTAAGTAATTCCTCTTTCTCCCTGGTATTTATCCCGCTGTAGTTGTAGACCACACTCATCTCCCCTCAGCCTTAGGCTAAACCAGCCAAGCTCTGTAAGTCCCCTTTCGTAAGGTCGGTTTTCCATTCCTACTGGGTCTTCTCTGCACCTGTTCCAGTTTGAATTCATCTTTTTTAAACATGGGAGACCAGCACTGCAGAGTTTACGCTGCCTTCAGCCACCAGACGGAGGATGTGGTGGCTGGTGATGGGACACTCTGAGGGGAGGGTTCTGAACTACTACAGGTTGAACCTCTATAATCTGGTAACACCCCTAGTCTGGCAACGCTGGTGACCCTGTGCGTGCTCTGAGATTGAAGCAGTCATGGGGGAAAAATGGCCGGCTGAGGTCAGCAGTGTTGCCTCGCTAGGGAAGTGCTGATCATTGCCAGGCCAGGGGAGCAAACCTGCAGAGCCCTGGTGGACTGGGAGCTGGTAATGGGTCAAGGGAGCAGAGCCATAGAGATCCTGTTGGCTGGGGGAGCAGAGCCTCCACAGGCTGGTTTAGCGGCTGGGAGTGGAGGGTCTGGCGTTGACCTCCCTTGGTCCCGAGCCAGGGAACTTGCCAGACCAGTCAGGGCCTAAGGGTGCCAGACCAGAGAGGTTCAACCTGTGTAGAGAATTTTTTCCCATGTTTCAGTCTGGCAGGCCTGTTCCCATGTTCACGGTGTAACTGATCCCCATAGTTGGGCTTGGAAAGGAATTTTCCCCCAGATCAGACTGGAAGAAACCCTGTTTTTTCCCCCTCCTTTCCTCTGCAGGATGAGGCGTGGGTGACTTGCAGGTTTAAACTAGAGTAAATAGTGGATTCTCTGTGACTTGAAGTCTTTAAATCATGATGTGAGGACTTCAGTAACTCTGCCAGAGATTAAGGATGCATTATAGGAGAGGGTGGGTGAGATTCTAGGGCCTGCAAAGTGCAGGTCAGACCAGATGATCATGAGGGTCTCGTCTGACCTTGAAGTCAGTGAGTCTGTGACTTGCCCCTCACACAGCAAGTCAAGGGCAGAAACAAAACTACACACCACATCTCCCGGTTCCATTCCACAGTGCCACTCTGCCCCCCTTCCCCTTGAGCCAAGAGGAGTGACTCTGGATTTATGCAAGAGTAGTTAGGAGCAGAATTTCATTCATGCTCATGTGACTTTCCAACACGAGACAGCAAGTCAGGCAAAAGTGTCTAGTTCCCAGGTCCATGATCAACCCAATGGTCCCTCTCATTTTTTCCATCCATGTGTTACGTGCACCGGTACATGTGCAGATCTCCACCACAAGTAGAAACATGCTGTTGGCGCTCTTGCTAATCAGCTGGGTGGCATTCAAATCTCTTAGGTGGCTGCCCAAGCGTTCAGTTTACAGGGAGCACTACAACCCACCATTCCTTGCTGACAGTCGGCATGAATGTACCAGATGAACTAGTCATCAGTGCCATATATAATTAAGAAGTTGGTGCCTCTTTCAGATCTGTGCTGTTTTGCCTGCACCCCAACCCCTTTGACTGAGCGCTGGTTCTCTTTCTGTACAGGTTGGTTTGTTAAGGAGTTTGTGCCACATTCATTGGAGAAATCAGCATTAATAAAATCTAGACCAGCCATGGCCAACCTGTGGCTCTTCCCCCACGCCAGGGTGCAGCTTTTGAAGCCGCCCCCACAGCTTGTGAAGGTGCCCCTGCGCCCCTGAAAATGGCCCCCACCTCCCGGCTCCATGTGCTCACCAGGGCAGGGGAGCCGTCTGGTGCGGCCATTATAAATAGTGTCTTCAAGATGGCGTCTGCCGGCGGGAGCCTGATGTGGCCAAAAAAAATCCTCTAAACACGTTTCTTAAAGGGGCACTTTTTTTTTTTTGCTCGACAACTTTCCCCCCCGGGTCTTTGCACTATATTCACAACTATTCTGGCTCTTCGCCTGTAACGGGTTGGCCACCTCTGATCTAGACCCTACACTATCGTCTTGGTTTGCTGCCTTCTCATTAGACACAGAAAGGGTGCAGCTCTCTAAGCCATATGAAAGCACTCCTAGAGCAAGGGCTGCATGGCTAGCTGCTGTTTTCACAGCTGCTTTGAGACAGGGTTTGTTTGGTGGTAACCTAATAAAGCCAAGTTCCTCCTTTCCTGTTTGCCTGACTTTGAACAATGGCCAACAGAGTCATACTGAATAGGGACCGGGGGTCCTAGGCACTGGGATTAAATACTGCAGGTGTGGTTCAAAGTTCCTCCATGGAGCCCAAGCGTACATGGGTACAGCTCCATTAAAACTTAAGGAAAGTTGCACCACTCCCACCAGTGGGCTGAATGTGGTTCACTGATCTTCCTGGAGCTACTCCAGATTTATACAAGAATAACTGAGAGCTGAATAGCTTTGATATAGGAATGATACTGACATTGCAAAATTCACTGAAATTAGTTGCATTGTAGGTAGAGCATACAGCAGGGCATTCAGCTTACTTGATCACGAAACCATCATTTTTCTTCCTTCAGTGGTCTGCCTCATTCGCTACACACCTTCCAACTTCTGCAACACACAAGGCAGGGCAGTGTCAGTCCCCACACATCACTAAGTCACCTCCAGATCAGATCCATCCTGTACACTGAAAGCAGCAGGGGTCTGGTGGTAAAAAACAGTGTATGCTCATGTAATTAATGCCTGTATCCTAATGCACACACGCGAGGAGGGCAAACCAAAGTGGCCCGGGCAACCTTAATTCTGGCCATTTCCTGACTTTCAACAGCTTCACTTTCCAATAGTAGAGTTTGGTCAGCACAGTTGGTTTGGATGCAATCATAAAAAGAACATGCAGACAGAGAGAGGTTGCCAGGTACATCTTCACCTGAGTAGCCTTAAATATAGCACACATGACTTTTAGATCATAAGGAATAATCACTTGCAATTAAAATTACATTTTTAAAAAATGATGTACATGCAACTGTCTTGATCAGAACACACCCACCTTGTAATTTCATGACAAGATGCTACTTGGCTCCTCATTGTTTTTGCAGCTACAGACTAAACACAGCTGCCCCCGAGACATGTCCCGTTAGGTCATTTAAAATGAGACAACAATTGCAAATGCAGCAGTGTCACAGTCGCCTTTGCAGAACCCTGGCTTAATGCAGCATATATATTTGTGCATATTAGGGATGTAGACAATAATCAGTGGCAAAGGAGGACATGAAAGCAGAGGCAGATCATGCCTCGATATGCATGTGGACCTTTATTGTTGATGCGCTATAGCTGCATCAGCTGTTTCCTTTGGGTCTGGATTTGGCTCGGTTAAGTCCTATTTATTCATGAAGTTGAATTGTCCAGAGTAATGTAATTTTTCCATGGAGTAAGATGGTTAAGATGGAACCTAGCATTGAATCCATTTATGAGGAATATTTGGTTTCAATATATAATGGTGGAAAAAAATGCTACAGCTGTGGTTTGGGTTTGGTTTGTATGGGAACCAAAAGGCTGTCTTGCACTTTATACATGGACTTCAATGAGGTTGCCTGGGAGAATTTGGCCCCCAAAGTTTGGATACATTCTGGAGAAGCATCCAAACTGCAGAAGGGCCTGAACCAGAGCTCTGGCTGTGAGCACACAGTCTGGATTTGGGACCAAGCTTTGAAGCCGAGGTCCATCTGTGATCGCACCGGTCGGTCAGATTCTCCACCGTATGCCAGGGTGACTGCACTGAAGCTAGTCTAGTCAGCATAACACAGATGTAATTCAGTGAAGAATCAGGCCCTATACCTGAGCTTCTTTAGTCAGCAATGTTTAGCCAGCAATCTCTCCAAAGCAGGATTAGTTGGGACAGTCAAGATAGTCTATGACTGGCTGACATTGGTCAACCTGGAAATAACAGAGAAATCTCTTTTCTGCAAGAGTTCAGTTCTCCTACTTGCCATTCCAGATACGGAGCTTGCGCTGCAAAATCCAGATTGATGTAGAGTCTAGAGTTTTACAGCTGTTTATGTAAGGACCACCATCTGTGCCGAGAGCCAGTCTTGAATCAGGAAGTGCTAGAACTGAACATGTGAGTCTAAAGCTTGGCTCAAGAGTTGCGTTCTAGAATGCAGAGATAAAGCTGTATCCTAGATTGACTGGATGCAGAATGGGATGTGAAACTCAGAAAGGTTACTTTTGTACTTTGGGTGCTGGTCAAGCCCATTTCTTCAAAACAAACCAAAAAACCAAAAAATAAACCACAGGCTCACCAGCTATAACAAATAGAGCTCTTCTGAAAGTTCTGGTCCTAGCAGTTTCCCTTCAGCCAATGCAGTTTTGGTGAAGTCAATTTGTGTGCGTGCAAAGAACGTATCAGTTTTCACAGCATTTCATTTTGAAAAGTGTTGTGAAAAGAACTTTTAAAAAGCCACTCATTTTGACATTCAGATCAAAGGATTTTGATTGTTTATTTTGAAATTTACTTTATTTTACAGGAAATATTTGAACACAAAATGGGTTGAAATTGAAATGAAATGTGCCAGTTCATCCCCCAAATCATTTTTTCTAGCATTTCACATGAAACAATATTATTTTTTTGCTTGTCATCCCAATTTCAAAATCTTGACATTTTTCATGGGGCAGAAAATCTATGTGCCAGTCAGCTCCAACAAAATTCCCTTTGGCTCAAGAGTGGGATTTGAATCTGGGATCTTCACTACTAACTTGACGCTTTACCACTTTACCTAAAAGCCTAACTCCTGCACCTGCTAGCTGGGGTTGACTCAGACTCTTATGTAGACCAGCCAGTGAGCAATGAGGTTGATATAGGATTCTTACATTCTCAAGATGGTTTCTCCAAGTCATTTTTTAGGCACTCAGCTTTGACAGCGAATGCTGACAGGATAATGAAAACGTTGATGGCTGTCTACAGAAGGTAGCTACCACCAGAGCTCAAATAATGGTACCAGCCAGAAAAAAAAAAAAAAAAAAAAAAAAAATTAAGAAGAAGAGTCTACTGTAGACAAGTCATCTGTATGGAACCGGAAGTGGCCAAAATGAATATTTTCACATAATGGATCAGCTAATAACTAAAATAAGAAAGTCTCAGAGAGAGAGTCTGTAACTTTAGAAGCAACAAGTAGTCCTGTAGCACCTTAGGGTGTGTCTAGACTACACCTCTCTGTCGACAGAGAGATGTAGATTAGGCACATCGAAATTGCTAATAAAGCTGGGATTTAAATATCCCATGCTCTATTAGCATAAACATGGCTGCTGCTTTTTTTTGAAATGGAGTTTTCGGAAAAACGGCAGTCTAGACGCGGATCTGTTGAAAATAAACCCTTTTTCAACAGATCCTGTAAACCTCATTTTTTGAGGAATACGGGATCTGTCGAAAAAGGGTTTATTTTCAACAGATCCGCATCTAGACTTCTTTTTTGGAAAAACTCCATTTTGAAAAAAGCAGCCATGTTTATGCTAATAAAGCGTGGGATATTTAATTCCCGGCTTCATTAGCAATTTCGATGTGCTTGATTTGCATCCCTCTGTAGCCTTAGAGACTAGCAAATTATATATATAGTATCTTGTGGGCAAAGTCCACTTCATAAGGTCAGGGTATTATATATATGATTACTTGTTTTTTAAATAAGGAAGTTCATTCTCACAGTGGGAATGTCATTGTAAGTCCCATGACTTGTTCAGCAATGAGTGAAATGCCAGTTTTTGATTTCAAGGCAATCACTTGACAAGGAAGTCAGTAATTTTCTGTTTCAAAGTGCGGTGCATTTGTGTAAATGTTTATGCAATCTGGGAAGGTCCACTCAAATAACGACTCATCCAAGATAACTGGCTGAACTACAAGCCAGCTATACAGCTTCTGTGTCTTTGTTTTTCCTTGCCACATGTAGAGCCCTAAAATACGTAATAAACAATGTCTCAGATCTTTGAGACACTTGAATTAGTCTGCTGAAATGAAGAGGAACAATTCTTAGAGTCCTCAATTTAGGAAAAATTCACAGTTACTTCAGGGGAATAACACAGTAAATAAAGCAGGATCTGATGGAATATGAAGGTTAAGATTGAGAGAGGATAGCTTGGAGAATCCATGGGCCCCAGTTTTAGATTTGGAGTATTTAACTTTGGCAAGCTGTGTTGTTCTGCATTGCCCCACATTCCCATAACAGTCCCCAAAAGTAGGTTACAAACTTGTTTCCAACAAAGGATCATTACAGTTTGCATGGCACAGCCTTGCCTTCAGTTAAAAATACAAATCAATCCATCAATACATGACATGAAAGAAAAATCCCAGAGAAGGAAGGATTCCTGAAATTCCAATGATCACATAATACAACACTTTAAAAAATATTCTAAAGGTAAAGGGACAGACCACCAACCTTCCCTCTAAGTGTTTATCATGTGCACCAAGGCATGCAGATGTGCACCACCAATAGAAACACATGCTGCTGGCTTTGGGCAGATGTGAGCACTCTGGTAATCAGCAGGGCAGCATCTGACTCTTTTGGGTGGCTGCCCGAGCATGCAGCTTACAGAAAATACTGCAGACCACCTGTTACGAGGTCATGACCTTTAAAATTAGGCATAAGACAGGAATTGTATTTCCATCCAAAAGTGACGAGGAGTTCTGTGGCACCTTATTTCTATCCAAGTCACTTAGCTCCTCACTGTCTGGACAGCAAAGGATTGCAACTAGGCAAACAAGGGCATTGTAGAGAGTCAACACAGAGCCATGGACAAAGAGCAGACAGTGGCCCTTCATACACACGGTCTTCAGTGCAGAAGATCTGAAGTCAGTTTCCCAACTCTCCATGTTCTGGGGTTCCCAATCCATGAGGACTGGACCTTGCTTCACTTTCCTGCTTATTCTGTGACTAGTCCCATGCCTGGGTCAAAAAATGGCCTTTTCTGGATAAGTGTACATCCCTAAGAGGATCAGAAATCTGTGAACTTCCCAGATACCAACAGCTTCTGAGTTCAAGGAAGGACAAATGTATTTCCCAGCTGTTAACACCGAGCCTTGATTTCGAGGAAAGACAGAGTTCCTCTAATGTCAGAATTCCAGAGTGGTGTCCTCCCATCAGCACCTGTGTGTCAGGCTTGGACAGCTGACCTATAAAGCTCTCTCAATAGATATGCTCATATAAACCAACGTCCACATGCCAAATGTACCCCAGTGGGCGAGGGTACTCCACTGCACGCAGTGTACCCACTGCATTGCCTGACTGTTAGAACTGGGCAAGAAAGTGAGCGAGTAAACTGAGATGTGCAACTTGGAATGCTTTCTGGAAGAAGTTTGGAGCCACGTGAGGTCTTAAAAATGGGGGAAAAAAGCAAACGTGGCATGTGTATAAGAGACCAAAAGGAAAGCCAGGATGCTGCAGGAAGGTTACAAAAATCTCCTATTCAAGGGAGTCATGTCTTAAAGTTATTCTGAATGAAATCATACAGTTTTTAGAGAAAATAGCACTCTGAGGGTACATCTACACATCAAAGTTATTTCAGGATACCAGAGGTATCCTGAAACAGCTAGCCCGCATCTTTTGAACGCGTCCGCTATTCCGAAATATAGCGGAAACACTATTTCACCATCCCTGTAAACCTCAGTGTACGAGGAGTAAGGGATGGCTCGAAATAGCACTTTATTTCGATATTTGGTGCTGTGTAGACAGCGCCAAATTTTGAAATAGCCTATTTCAAAATAGACTCAAAATTGCGTATCTTATTTTGCGTTTAGGGTGCTACGTAGACACACCTTGGGAGTACATTTACACGGCACACTTATTTTATAATAAGCTATTCTGGAAGAAATACTCCGAAATAGCTTATTTTGAAATATCACATATACACTACAGGAAAGCCCCAAAATTAGTCCAAGGCAGGCTCCCCTAATGTGGACGTGTTACCTTGATTTAGAGACACAGGAGGCACTGGGGAGTAATTACTTTGAATGACCCTAAGGAGGAGCTATTTTGAAATAGCAGCTGTGGAGTGTCCACACTACAGCTATTCCAAAATAGCTATTTTGGAATCGGCGTTATTCCTCATGGAATGAAGTTACAGAAGTCAGAATAAGCCATCCGTTATTTTGAATTTATTTAGAAATAACAGAATTGCTGTATAGATGCTCGGATTGTTATTTCGGAATAATGGCCATTACTCCGAAATAATGCTGCTGTGTAGATGCACCCTGGGTGAATTTGTATTTTGGTGCCTCCCCCATTGTTCTTATCCACCTGCCCATGGGCTCCCTAGGTTTCCCAGCAATCCACCCCTATCCCTACACCACCCTCCTGTACCTCAAACCACTGCACTGTGTCCCCTTTGCCCCTAATGCCTGTAACTTCTCTGCCCCTTACCCCAGCACTGTATTTCCCCTTCACTCCTACCCCCTGCAAATAGGGAGGAATGTGCAGACTACCCGAACACACAGTGGAGAACAGCTGGTTCAAACTAACACCAGACTACAAAGGGAAACCTCTGAACTGTTATTCATGCTTAAATTTGACACTTTACGAATGGGCCTTAACAAAGATGCTAACTACCTTACCCATTACAAAGATCGCTTCCCTAATTATCACCCCTAATATCATTATCTCAGACACTAACCTCCCCCCCTCACCCCTCTTCTGTTCTAAAATCTGATTTGTCAATTTTATATGTGTTCACTTTTTTTTTTGATTGTATCCCTTTGGTATATATGGTCATGACAATTTTCTTCCACAATTTGATCTGAGGAAGTGGGTCTGGCCCACGAAAGCTCATCACCTAATAAACCATCTTGTTAGTCTTTAAAGTGCTGCATAGTCCTGTCTTTTTTTCAGCTAGACCAGACTAACATGGCTACATCTCTATTACTTTGCTGGAAGCAGTACATGAAGTCCTAGGACTGCCCAAACACATACAGAAAACGAAAAGGGAGACATGATGTGGAATCCTCAAGTTAAATAATCTGAGATGAAGAGAGGTAACATTCAAAAACGGCAGGCCAGTGGCTTGAGCTGATGTACATGGAAGTAAAAAAGAAGGTCAAAAGAGGGGTTGCTGAAGGACTGACTTGTGATAAACGCTATAACCAACTAGATGTGGCACTGACCACGGCAAAAGAGACAATGGTAAGCAAGAGACTTTGCTCACATTGGACGTGATTATGGGTGTCATAGGGCCCCTCCCCATGTTTTATGAAAATTGGTTTATGACTATGACTGTGCATAACTCAAACACCATAGGCAAAATGCATCATGTAACATTGTTTTTAATGTTACAATCTGCTGAATTCATATAGTCTATTTTTGTGCATGTATCATTCTTGTATGTGAAGTTAGAAACATGAAGTGGGGATCGGTTCATCATTCCAAATGGGCTAATGAGGGCCATTACTGATATTCCAGAAACCTAATGGTCTGGTGCACAAGGCAACAACCTGTGAATGGGTTTGTTTTTCCTGTAAGCCCAAACTGTGGTCCATCCCACAAAGACACATGGCCAGGCCACCTGATGCTGGAACCCATTTTGGATCTGGTACCTTTCCATTCAAGGTGAGAAAAGTTTGAACTGAGCACAAAGGGATAACAGAGGGGGAACCAAACAATAGGAGGAGTGTCCAGACACCAGGAGACCCCCTGCTTACCACCCAAGATGCCTGCTGGACAAGTGCTTCCTCAGCAAATGCTCAAGTCAACTCCAGATACATAATTAAAGTAGCTGGAGCTACCTATCTTAAACCGAGTTTTTGCCCCCTCCACACAGCGGGAGGTCGACAGAAGCACACGCTTCTGTCAGCTTCCCTTACTCCTCATGAGGAGCAGGACTACCGGCACCGATGGGAGCAACCTCTGAGTTCAAATTAGTGGGTCTTCACTAGACCTGCTAATTTGAACCCCAGCAGATCAGTGTTGATCCTCTCCGTAGTGTAGACAAGCCCCAAAGGAGTTAAGAACCACCTCAAATCTCACCCCCTTCTGTTCTCTCCAGCCTCACCATTGAGAATGTAAATCCAAAGAACAGCATATATAACATTACATCCCTGCACAATGCTCCAGGGGGCAGGGAAGGGAGAACGTCAAAGGTGGTTTATTCTGGTTCTACATCATTTAACGTACTTCTGAAAGGTGTCTGGGCCCAGATCGTCAAAGGTATTTAGGTGCCAAGGGAGAGAGGCACTTAGATACCTTTGGGCAGCGGCTCTCAAACTTCATTGCACTGCAACCCTCTTCTGGGAGCAAAATCTACTGCATGACCCCAGGAGGGAAGCCTGAAGCCTAAGACAGGGAGCTGAAACTTGAGCCGTGTCACCCAGAGCTGATGCCCTTGGGCTTTGGCTTTGACCCAGGGAGGTGGGTTCAGGCTCCACCTTCCTCCGTTGGCAGTAGGGCCCAGCTTCCACTTCAGCTCTGGGCCCCAGCAAGTCTAAGCCAGCCAGACCTGGAGACCCCATTGACATAGGAGTTGCAACGCCCTTTGGTGTCCAACCCACAGCTTGAGCTCTGGGCCATGGATGCTAGAGTAATGGGTGCTCTCTAAGAACCTGAGCCAAAAAGAGAACAAAACAAAGTATTGTGGGATACTGGCTGTTATATCTAGGGTCACTTGTCCTATCCTCTGGGTGCCTGTCCCCTAACCTCCCTTCCCCCACACCTGTGCAATATAAATGGTTGCTTAAAAAAAAAAATCCACCAGATTCCTCAACTTTCCACCCAAACCTTCCTTCAAAGCCTGGGGAAAAGATGAGGTTTTGCAAAGTTCTCAGAGGATTTACAAAACATGGGCAAACCCAGGAAAGGTGGGTTGAAAGCAGAGGACCCTTCATCAGGTATGCTTTTTGCTTTCAAACAGTTTTGCTAAGTGGCCAGTTTAATACCTTGGTCCTGTGAAATCTTCGCTCATGAGCTCTTCCAAGCATGGAAGGCGAGTTTAATTTGCCTGAAAGACGTCACGGGAAGCTACGGCTCCGCACCGCAATAAAATAATCATTTTGCCAAACCGCCACCTACGGACGTGTGTTACCAAAAATAGCGTGTTTCAACCCCTGACTTGTGAATGCATTCTTTACCACTGGGCATTATCTCCATTTTACAGATGGACAGGCTCAGGCAGAGAGAGTTTCACTGGCTTTCCCAAAGGCAGATCATGAATCAGTCTAATTGCTAGGATTAGGACACAGAAGACTCTGGCAGCTTGTCTCTGGCCACGAACTCATGCCTCTCAGCAGGATTCAATGGTGAGCAAGGCGTTACCAGCAGGCCTGCCAATGGGGGGAGAGAGGGGAAAAGGGGGCAACTTCCCCAGGGTCTGGTGATACAAAAAGGTCCCAGAGTTCCCGTCTGCTGCTACGGCAGCAGCAGCTAGAACTCCAGGCCCCTTACATTGCTGTGGCTGTGTTGTGCTCCGGGCAGCACTGAGGTCAAATCCACACTACAACCGAAGGTCAGCTTAAGGTATGCATTTCCAGCTACATAAAAAAACATAGCTGAGTCGACTTAAGATGAGCTTCAGCACTATCTCCACAGCGAAAGGTTGACAGAAGAAATGCTTCCGCCGACTTCCCTTACTCCTCGCGAGGAGTAGGCATTCCAGCATTGAGGGGGACACCCGCAGCACTCGATTTAGCAGGTCTTTTCTAGACCTGCTAAATCAAACTCCGGAAGATTGACTGCCACAGTGTTGGTCTCCCAGGAAGTGAAGACATGACTCAAGGGCTAGAAGGCAGTACCTGCAGCATGCACAGGGGTGGGGGTGCTGAGGGCTCCTTTGTCCCAGCCCCACCCCTTCTGCCTGAGGCCCCACCCCTTTTGGGGGCACAGAGTAGCCCCCTCTGCCCACGGGCCCCGCGAGACTGTCGGGCCCACTGGTTACCAGGAAAGGATCTGATCCAAAACCCATTGAATGGGAGTCTTTCCATTGGCATAACTGAGCTTTGGTTCTGACCCATAGAGCTGAGAGGGGGCAGCTATCTTGGTCAGAATCAAGCACCCAGCGATGATGTTGGTGTTCTGGAGTGGAGGAAATTTGAAAAAGGAAGGGAGATGCAATTCCCTTGCGAATGCCTTGCCGACTTCCCAAGTGGCTATATTTCTGGTAGCCCAATTTACAGCCCACGCTTAAAACCAACACGGGATAAGCATTGTCAATGCCTAGAAAAGAGATCAGATAAATGGCAACCAACCACCCTCTGATTATTGTTCCTAGATGGGTGTATATATTCCCCAAGGACAGGAAAAAGAAAATTGGCATGATGAAAGCACCACAAGGTTATTGCAGGACATGTTCCCATTCATCAGTGTCATTCTTTCCTCTCTTTGGAAGCCAATGCCTTTTCCACTGAACACACGTCACACCGCACTGTGAATCCCAAAACACATCACGCTGCATGCAACTTCTCCCTGTGCAGTGTTTCCCACAGTCTGCAATGATCCATTTTTTCTCCTCAATGTTATTGCCCGTTTTAACAACTGAGACATGCGCACAGAGGTGAAATGCCTAATGCAGAGTCATGTACCGTATCAGCAGCTGAGTTGAGATCAGTGTTTCCTTCCCAGCTCTTTGCTCAGTTTAACAAGCTGCTCCTGGGCGGAGACAGAAACTAGCCAGGTACATCCTGTTCTGCCTCCAGTTAGTTACCCCAGCAATTTCAAAAATCAGTCACAGCAGCTCACAATAAACAAGAAAGAAGCCAAAACTGCCCCTCCTGCATAAGCCTTGAATTGTCACGTGGAATACCTGAGACTAGGTTCAGAGAGACTTACAGTGAAGTTAGTCAATAGCCTCCCTTGTGTGCTATGGAGTTTGATCTTATCAGGTGGGAGAAAGAATGGAAAGTTTTTCTTCTTGAGAAAAACTTGTGTTGTCATGAACAAGGCTCAAAATCCTGCTCCATTCCCCAGGGGAGATCTCCACTTTGCAATGAATGACTTTCAAACTCAAGGAAGTGAATTTCCTTGGTGGGGTGTTCTATCTGCATGGTGTTGCAAGCATCCAAGGCAAGAAGCAATAGAGGCAGCAGTGGACAATGGATATAAAATCCTATACACTGAAGACTGCTTCAAAGTCATGTGTGGCCTTACTCTGGCCCTTGCGGTCTGCCTATAATGCTAACGCGAGAGGCCTAGTTGGTGGCTTCTGGCACAAATGGTTTTGCAAGTTTCTTCTAAAAGACCCTTCACATATGAACTGTCCTGTGGAAGCTACCCCATATAGCTGCCTTTGAATTCTTCCCAGATGAAGGATGGTAGGGTGGGACTCGGGAGACCGATGGTCAATTCTCTGCTGTACCACCAACTTCCTCAGTGACCTTGTGCATGTCACTTAACCCCTCTGTGCCTCAGTTTCCCTATCTGTGATTTAACAGTACCTATCTCTTGTATAGTACTTTCCAGCAGCAGCTCTGAGAGCACTTTATAAAGTACTGCAGTGTCGTTATCTTCATTTTACAGACATGAAATTGGAGGGGTCTTGCCCAAGGTCACCTGGCAGGCCAGTAGCAGAGCCAGAGCCCAGCTCTCAAGTGCCAATGGAGGACTCAATTCACACTGGGGAATAATACCCTTCCCAGGGGTGAAGAGGGGGAAAAATGCATTAAAAATTGTGAGGTGATCAGATGTGACATTAATGGTGTGGGTATGGGTATGAGGGGTGTCATGTAAGTATCCTCACTAGAAAGTACAGAAGAGCTGTCTAAGTAAAGTAATCACTATAATAAATACATGTGAGGCATTTGGAGGAAGATGATGTTATTTAGAGATTTTAATTCCCCCCCCCCCCCAAAGAGTCAGCCACCTTTAAATGGAGCAGATTGTTATGTGATATAACTACCTGGTTATCATTGTCTCCCTCAATGGTTGTTTCAGATTAGACAGTAAACTCTTTAGGGACAGGGTACCAGGCCTTTTTTATATGGCTGCACAGCTTCTATCAGCAGGGTGCTGTGATGCTGTCTGGGGTTTCTGAGTGCTGCAGTAATGGTCAGACCAGTGCATTAATTATCATTAACTATAACATATCATTACTTAGCTTGTAAGCTCTTTGGAACAGAGACGGTCTTTTATTATATGTTTGCACCGTGACTACTGCAACAGGGCCCCCGCTCCATGGTTAGGGGTACTGAAGTACAATATTTATTAAGGTATAGGGATATTTGGGAGTTTTACAGCTGGTGTAGGCTCCTACCAACCAAAAAACCATGAGCCATTGTACTGACGTAATATTTAATCTTCAAAGCACTTCAGAAAGATTTTAATTTCTTCACGTTTGACTAATTAATGTACAGAATGCCTATGAACTAGATAAATATTAGCATTCTTTCTTAGAGACAGCTTGTAGAAGAAAACAGATTGGATGTCAAAGATAAGATGGTGAGGTGGGGGAAAAGAGAAGATATAGATCACATCCTGTTCTCTAACCAGCCTGTTCTCTAACCAGCCTGTTCTCATAAATTATTTCTCTCTTTTAAAAAATTGTTTAAATGCCCGCCAGGGCTGAACAGGTGTGGAGCTGCCAAGACACCAAGCGGTTTCCTGTCTAGCTATTTTAAATGCAGCATCTCCCACGACTGACTTGAAGAGCAATGACTTCACTCACTTCTCCAACTAGTGCTGAACAGCCGTACATTACGATGAAAGCTGGAAGGAACACAGCTGTGTATCTAGTGCAGCTCCTGCTTCCTCCATCTCTGTAATATCAGAGACCCAAGAAGTTCTTTAGTGTCCTTAAAAAAAAAAAACCCACCCAGTGAAACAATACCCCATGTTTTCCCTCCAAAATACAAAAACTAAAAAAAAAAAAATAAAAAATATTTTCTTGGAATTTAATGAAGACCCTCTTCTTACCCATAATAGGGTACACATATTCTGGAAGAGAACAGCATTTCCTAAAGGAAGGGTGCAACAGGGTGGCCTACTGGACAGGCTGCTGGGCTGGGACTCCCTAGACTTGAATTCATTCATTACTAGGCAATGAAAACTGCACTGGCTTGTCTCTCTATGCAATATTTCCCTCTGCTGGTTGGAATGTCAACTCTGCTCAAGAGTCTTCCATTGCCTTCCAGCCTCCTGAGCTAGCAGATTCAAGCAGTTGTATCCAGCAGCACCAGGGTTTATCCAGTACAAATTTGAGGGCTGGTTAGCGTCTTTCATCAACCATTCAGGAGTGAAACCTGCATATGGATCTCAAGGAAGTCTACGCACAGAAAGAACTGCAGGTAGGATACTGTATATGGCAGTCGTGAGACCATTGTTGGAATGCTATGTCCGAATTTGCTGTCCACACTTTAAAAAGGATGTGGACAAACTGGAAAGGGTTCAGCAAGAGGCTACCAGAATGAGTCAAGGACTTGAAAAACCTGCTCACAAAAACCATTGATTTGGCTTATGGAAAAGGTTAAGAAATAGCTTGGCTGTAGAAATATCTTCATAGACTGGTCAGTCTACGAAGCGAGACCAATTCAGACTAGAAATAAGGCACTTAGGGACGATAATTAGCCTTTGGAAGAATTCATGTAGTGGATTCTCCATTACATGAAGTCTTTAAAGCAAAATTGAATGTCTTTCCAGAGAGTGTACTCCAGCCCTCTCAGGAGTCATAGGCTGGATGCAGAAACTGCTTGGTGAAATTGTCGGACCTATGCAGAAAGTCAGCCTCTGATCGCAGTGGTGCCTAGGCACTGACTCCATGGGTGCTCTGGGGCTGGGGAAAAATTAGTGGGTGCTGAGCACCCACTGGTAGCCAAACACCCCCTCTCTTCTACCTCTCTCCCCCCCACCCATACCTCTGACCTGCTCGTGGCCCTGCTGACCATCTCTTTCCCACCCTTCTGGAGCATCACAGACAGCTGATTTGCAGCATTCAGGAAGATTTGGGGGGCGGGGAAGGGGCAGGGAAGGAGGAGTAGGAGCAGGGACTGGTTATACTTGGGGGAGGAGGCATGGGTGGAGTGAGAGCTGGTCCCAGGGTAGGGGGAGGTGGCTTGAGCACTCCCTGCAGCTGGGTGGGAAGTTAGCACCTATGCCTTCTGGTCAGTCTATGAAGCTATGTTTCTATGAACCCATAGCATTAAGATTCCCTGTGCATTTCATGTTAACACAAACCTGAGGGGGAAAAAAGCCAAGAAATTGCATGCATGGGAGCAGAAAGGATTGTTGTGCCCCTGAGCAATATGGGTGGGGGGTGGGGGGGAAGAAGAGGTTGCTGCGTGCTCCTGGACAAAAGGGGTGGGGGAGCCAACCTTAACACCACCCAGACTGAGTGGCACTGCCCCGCTCTCCCCACCTTTTAGAATAGCTGGGCTTCATCCAAAGCAAACCTCCCCTGAGGTTCTAAAATGTTCAGCTAATTTTTTGAAAAGAGCAGGCCAGATCCCCAGCTGGGCCAGCTCCTTTGCATCAATGTTTTTCACTTGCTTTGAATGTCTCCACACTTCCTAGTTCCATCGGGGAATGGAAGTGGCATTGGCCAACACCAGGAGGCTGTTTTCTCAGTACGTTAGCTTGGCAAGCACTCAATGAATTCATCACCAAAACTCCATGCAAGCCACAGGGCAGGTAATAGGGAGCCAGGAGCCTTTAGCGATAGCAAGGGCTTTCTGGGAGCAGGGGAATGAATGTTACTACATTTCAGGCCTGCCTGGAAGTGGCCACTATTATAATCTTCATGAGAAGAGATGGCCTGACCCAATACCCACTGAAATCAATGGGAATTCACCATGGACTTCCATGGGAACAGGAACATGCTAAGGGCCTTAACTTGCTCCTGTTGAAACCAATGGCAAAACTTCCACTGATTTCAATGAAAGCACAAGCAGAATCAAGGACCCAGAATCAAGGGTTCTGCAGAATCAAGGACCCAGAATCAAGGGTTCTGCAGAATCAAGGACCCAGTCCATTGCCCACTGAAGTCAATGACAGTCTTTGTACGGATACCACTGGCTGCAGGACAAGTGAGCCAACAGATTTGCCAGGCCTCTAGGCTAGATGGGAAGGGGGGGAACTCTGAGCTTGTGGAAGGGGCGGGGCCTGCCCTCAGCACTGTCTGGACCATGTCCCTCCCAACACTGTCCAGGGAGTGCCACCCAGGGCTCTGCAGCACGTGTGGGGCTCTGGAGAGGACTTAAAAGGCCCCAGTCTCTGGTTGCCACAGCAATAGCATGAGGCCTATTTGAAATGCCAGGCTCCAGTGCAGTTGCCCCCTTTGCACCTTCCCCTCCCCACTCCTATCAGCGAGCCTGGTGCAGGATCAGATCCTAGGGTTGCCAGGTGTCCAGTTTTGAACCGGACAGTCCAGTATTTGAGCTCTCTGTTTGGGAAACAAATTGAGAAAATATAAGTGAGAAAATAGAAGTGTCCGGTACTTTCTAAATAAGATGTAATGTCGATTGTGATGTAATGTCAAGGGTGTCTGGTATTTTTGTTGAAACCATCTCATAGACTTTAAGGTCAGAAGGGACCATTATGATCATCTAGTCTGACCCCCTGCACAATGCAGGCCACAGAATCTCACCCACCCACTGCTAGAATAATCCTCTCACCTATATCTCAGATATTGAAGTCCTCAAATGGTTTAAGGACCCCAAGATGCAGAGAATCCTCCAGCAAGTGATCCTCTGTAGCATGGGGCACGGAAGGCAAAAAACCTCCAGGGCCTCTGCCAATCTACCCTGGAGGAATATTCCTTCCTGACCCCAAATATGGCAATCAGCTGAAGCCTGAGCATGTGGGCAAGACTCACCAGCCAGACACCCAGGAAAAAGTTCTCTATAGTAACTCCTATCATCCCACCATTGGCCTATTTACCACTGATAGCGAAAGGTCAATTAGTTGCCAAGATCATGTTATCCCATCAGACCATCCCCTTCATAAACCCATCTAGCTTAATCTTGAAGCCAGATAGGGTTGCCAGAACAGCCTTCCAAGGGAAGTAATGGGGGCAAAAGACCTAACAGGTCCTAATAGACTTGCACAAATCAGACGAGCATCCAAACTAGAGATAGGCCAAAACGTCCAAACACCAAGGCTTTCATAAACTTTGGGGCCTCTGGATAAATGAGTTGCTAAAGGAACACTCAGGGAAGGCCAGGCAACTATGGAGACATTAAATGAATTCTTTGCATCTGTCTTCATTGCAGAGGCTGAGAGAGACTTGAGCCATTCTTTTTAAGTGACAAATCTGAGGGATTGTCCCAGATCAAGGGGTCACTAGAGGTGGTTTTGGAACAAGCTAATAAATTGAACAGTAATCAGTCACCAGGACCAGTGGTAGTTAGCCAGAGACCTGAAGGAACTATTTACAGTGGTATGGAACCTCAGGCTTAAACCAGCCTCTGTACTGATTGACTAATGTAACACTGGTTAAAAACAAAAAACAAAAAACCTCCAGAGAAGCTCTGACAGTTGCAGGCCAGTAAACCTAACTTTAGTACCAAGAAAATTGGTTGAAATAGTAACAGAATTCTCAGACACACTGATGAACACACTATGCTGGAAAGAATCAACACAGCTTTTGTAAGAGAAAAATCATGCCTTACCAATTTATTGGAATTCTTTGAGGGTTTCAACAAACATGTAGATAAGGGTGATCCACTGGATAGAGTGAACTTGGGCTTTCAGAAAGTTTTTTAACCATATCCCTCACCAAAGGCTCATAAGGCACCATACTCTAAGAGGGAAAGTCCTTTAAACAGATGGGTAACTGGTTAAAAGCCAGGAAGCAAAAGCATAGGAATAAATGATTAGTTTTCCCAACAGAGAGATGTAAACAGCTAGGTCCCTAGATAATCTGCATTGGGCCCTGTGCTACTCAACACACTCATAAATAATCTGGAAAAGCAGGTGACTAGTAAAGTAGCACTATTGGTGGATACTAAGTTACTCGAGGTAGTTAAGTCCAAGGCTGACCGCCACAAGTTACAGAGGGCTCTCACAGAAGTGGGTGACTAGGCAACAAGAATGATATATGAAATTGAGTGTGGACCAGTGCAAAATAAAGCACATTATAAATAATCCCACCTATACCTACAGTGGCAATTTTGCTATGGTGGGTCTCATGCTTTTCTTGGAGAGTGGTCTAAGACATCACCTCTTACCCCTGCTCTTGGGGTACCAAGGGCCCTGTAGTGGCCCAGAAGGGTGGAAGAAGATAGAAGCAAGGAAGGGATCTAGGTATGAGCCTCAGCCCCTCTCAAGCCCTGCAGATTTCTTACCCTCAACTACTTGGATAGGTTTATCCTCAGTCCTTGATGCTCAAGCATAGTCTCCTATCATCCAAGTCTTTGATCTTTCTGAGCTCATCAACACTCCCTCCACTTCCAGTCCTTTCTTCTTCATCTTTTCACGCCCTCTGCCTGTGTGGGGGTGGGATTGATTAGGCTCCTGACAGGGCCTTAATTGACTACAGGTGCTTGAATTAACCTGCAGTAGCCTTCCCTAGTCCATAGGGAACCACACCTTAATTAGCCTGCTGTATCATATTAGGTTCCTGGAAGAACCTTAATTGACTACAGGTGTTTCAATTAGTCTGTAGTGGCCTTCCCTAATCTACAGGGATCCATGCCTTAATTAGCCCAGGGCTTATATATTTCCCCTTCTGTCAGTGCTTCTGGTCCCTGCTGTATTGCAATACAAAATGAAGGGTACTAAATTAGCTCTTTCTTACCTAGGAAAGATACCTTTGCAAGATATAGCTACCTCTCTGAAAACATCTTTTCATGTGCAGTGGCAGTCAAAGAAGCTAACAGAATTGTAGGGAACCATTAGGGAAGGGAGAGATATGAAGACAGAAAATATAATGGCACCCTACAAAGCCACACAATCACTGCATGAAGTTCTGGTTGTTCCAGCTCCAAAAAGATATATTAGGAATGTAAAAAGTTCAGAAAAGGGCAACAAAAATGATTAGCTATATAGAGCAGCTTCTACATGAGATGAGATTACAAAGACTGGTACTGTTCAGGTTAGAAAAGAGATAGCTAAAGGAGGGGATGTGAAAAAGGTCTATAAAATCCTGAATGGGGTAGAGAAAGTGAATAAGGAAGTTATTTACCCCAAGAACCAGGGCCATCCAATGAACTAAATAGGCAGCAGGTTTAAAAAGGCCAAAACTATAACTGGGTTTATAAAAAAAAAAAAAAACTAGAGAGAAATTCATGGCAGATAGGTGCATCAGCGGCTATTCCTAGATGGTCAGGGATGTAACCCCATTCTCTGGGAGTCCCTAAGCCTCTGACTGCCAGAAGCTGGGAGTGGACAATAGGGGATGGGTCATTCCATAATTGCCATGTTTGGGTCATCCCTTCTACAGCATCTGGCACTGGCCACTGCTAGAAAACAAAATATTGGGCTAGATGGGCCATTGGTCTGACCCAGTGTACCCAATCTTGTGTTCTTATGCAAAGAGAATTTAAAAGATTAAAATAAGTCATTTTGTAAAATGCAAGAGACCAAAAGACTAGAAAGTAGTTTCTAAAATTCTTCCTTTCCTATGTATGATATCTGCAATTCTTTGTTTGGAACACGTCTTCTGCAAAAGAAAAAAGAAATCTGCAATTAGGAGCAAGGGTCCCAGAAGAGGAAATGTGGCTTCATATCAGCTGATACAAGACTGGCAATGAAGAATCCCGCCTTTCTGATCCACTCAGAGACACAGACATAGCAGTACAGGGGTCTAATGCAAATAGTACAAGGTCTTGAGATGCCAAGTTAGCCAGAGGATATGAAAACTGGTCTTATATTTCAGACAAAGGGAAGGCTTAAGGAGTGGATTGCTTAGGGAGTCAGTGATGGGACAGAGAGATTTTCACTCTTAAGTCACTGCTCCAGACCCTGCCCTAGTTGGTAGTGACTGGAAATTCTTGTTGTTTGAGTGTTTGGTGCAGAACAGAAATGAGTTTAGTAGGGTTCCACTCAGTCCTGCATAGAAGAATGGTCTCATCATGGCAAGTGCTGCCACATAGTCACTCATTTGCACCTTCCCTCACCATTTCCATGGGGAAGCCAAGTGTTGTATGGACCAGGAAGAGTAGCTTATTACCCTCACCTCTGGAGGGATGAAGAAACTTAAGCTTCCTTTCCAGCAGAGGTGTTCAGGACCCTATCCTCCACTGGTATAAGCTGACAAAGCTCCATTGAGTTCAGTGGAGTCGCATCTATTTCCACCAGGTCCGGCCTGTGGTTTTCAAGCTTGGAAGCCTAAGTGTGAAAGTGTTGGCCCAAGTGACTTGCCCAGAGTCACATAGCAAGCCCAGGGCTGACCTGGGTCAACTCCCCACACTTAATTTAAACAGGTGCTCCTAGCAAATTTTCATCCTGGCTCCTTCACCCATAGGTGGAGTAAATGACTTTTGGCTGCCCTCGTTTGCCTAAACTCTCTATGTTGACCTTCTCTGCTCTGACCTGGGCTAACTGATCACTACAGAAGAAGCTATTTGGACTTTTGTTTCAAATACACAGTCTGTTCTTTTTTTTTTTTTTTTTAAACCCAAACACATATTTTGGCTATCACAGGAAAGTCAAAACCAGGGCTGCTTGTTTTCACACAGTAGCTAGAGACATAACACAAGAGACAGGCAAGGTCAAGTTTGGTAGGGCCAGCTCCTTTGCTGGTGTAAATCGGCCCAGCTCCATTGATGTCAGTGGAGCTAAACTGTTTTAGCTGATAGGAAAAGAGAAGTGGTCAGAGCCCACACCGCAGCAAGTGTAGTTAAAGATACATTTTGACAATGGTCCATTTCCACGGCTCTGGAGTTTGCTGATTTACAAATAAAGCCTTTTTCAGCTCCATGCCTGAGCTCAGTTCTGAGCAAAGTCACGTAGCCAGGGTCTGCTCTCCTGATTTAATGTGATCCTCCTTTTCAATGTATGGAATCTTATTAGCTTCTGTAGCGACTCTACTTTTATCATGTTAAACAGACCTAGCACAATTAAACCTGCAGGATAATAATCAAGTGCCACTGTGAAGGGTCTCCTCTTACAATATGGTGGGAGGTTTGTGTGTTAAGTTAGATTGCACTCTAGTGGCTAAAGCTATACAATGGAATGGAAACGATATATTACTGGCTACATGTATTAGACTTGATTCTGAGTCTCCTGTTAATAGAATCATAGAACTAGAAGGAACCAGTAGAGGTCATCAAGTCCAGCCCCCTACCCTGATAGCAGGACAGCACCATCTAGATCCGTGGCCACCAATCAATGGATCGGGATCTACCGGTAGATCTTGGAGCCTCTAACAGGTGATCCTGACTGGTTTGGCCAGGAAGCTATCAAGTGCTTGCACTTCAGTTGCCCTTCCACCCACTGTCCTGCTGCTCCTGCCCCTGCCTTGGAGCTGCCCCCCGGGAGCCTCCTGCTTGCTGTGCAGGGTGTGGGAGGGAGAAGAGGGGGGTGCTGATGCCAGGGTGTCCCTCCTTCCCCCACTTCTGTACCCTATGTCCACACAGAGTGAAGGACTGAGGGAGCTTGACAATGCAAATCTCTGGCACTCCCACACACTGTTTGTGTCTCTGTCATTCTCACAAACACACACTGTCCTTCCTCATCTCCTGACCGAACACACACGTGGGGGGTTGTTGTTACTTCTTTTACTGCTTGCAAAGTGGGTTATGTTGGTTTTTGGCTGGTTTGTGCATTTCATAATTTTCATTTCTCTCTTACGCTTGCATTTAATTCTTTGAGTAGTGAGTTCTAAAATGCCAAACCTGTCGTGGCTGAAGTCCTTATCCCTGTAGTAATTGCTGCTCCTGGAAGTGGCTGGCATGTCCCTGCAGCCCCCCGAGAAAGGCAGAGCAGGGGGTCTCCACATGCTGTCCTTGCCTGCAGACACCACTCCTGCAGCTCCCATTGATCAGTAACGGAACGGGGGCCAGTAGAAGCTGTGAGCTCAGTGCATGTAGATGGGGGCAGGCTATGGTGCCATGGAGCCATTGCTGTACATGCCTGCTGCTTTCCAGAGTGGTGCAGGACCAGGGTGGGAGTAAGCCCGGTCTCAACCCCACTTCACCACCACCCAAACACCATCTCAGTTAAACAGTGCCTAGCCAGAGCCTGCTTCCTCAACCCCTGTCCCAGCCCTGATCCTCCTCCTACACCCAACCTCCTGTCCCAGACTTGAGTCCCCCTGCACCCTGAAACCCCTCCTGAACCCCAATCCCCCACACTGGGCTAACCCCACATGCCGATCCCCTTGGCCCAAGACCAGAGCCTGCAGCCCAACTCCCTACCCCAGCCTGGTGAAAGTAAGTGAGGATGGGAGAGGGAGTGAGCAGGGTGAGGTCTTGGAGAAGGGGTGGAGCAGTGGCAGGGCCTCAAAGAAGGGGTGGGAAGGAAGCGGGGCAAGGGTATTTGGGTTTGAGGTAGATCTTACATTGCACTTAAATTGAAAAAGTGATCTTGTGGTTAAAAAGGTTGGAGACTACTGATCTAGATCATCCCTAGCAGATGTCTGTCTAACCTGCTCTTAAATATCTCCAGTGATGGAGATTCCACAACCTCCCTGGGCAATTTATTCCAGTGTTTAACCACCCTGACAGGTAGGAAGTTTTCCTTAGGGTACACCATAAAGTCGAAATAAGATACGCAATTTAAGCTATGCAAATTGCTTATCTTATTTTGAAATAGCTTATTCCATAATTTGAACACAGCACCAAATTTCAAAATAACCTGCTATTCCGAAATGTCCCTTACTCCTCGTGAAATGAAGTTTACAGGGACGTCAGAATAGCGAGCCCCAAAGAACAGGCTTGCTGTTAAGACTCAGGGTAGCTATTTCGGGATACTCTGGTATCCCGAAATAGCGTTGCAGTGTAGACGTAGCCTTAGTGTCCAACTTAAACCTCCCTTGCTGCAATTTAATACATCAGTGAAACTCTATTGACTTCATTGGAGTTAGTCCTCTTTTTTACACCAGCGTAAGAACAGAATCAAGCCCATTTTCCCACATTTATGGTTGGTTATCCCCAGATTTTCCTTTTCCTACCTCCCTGAAGTCAGGAGATAGAAAGAGATCAGAAGTAATAAACGTAGTGCTTTATAAATACAAATGGCAGCAGATAAAGATTCTCTCCAGAGGTGACTAGCTATTCAATTTACAGATCTTTATGTTAAGTACCTTTGGGAAGGTTAAGCAGCACTTTTGGGGCACAGCCAGGAATAGAAAGCAGGAGCTCTGCTCCATCGCCCAGATAATCTAGTCACATTACTTTCAGATCCAGCTAATTTCCTACTTCAAGTGTGGTCTGGCTTTAAATAGGTTTTATTAAGCTTATTACTAAAGATGTACTGAATGGGAGGACATATTGGTCTCAAACACAAAGTCCTACAGTGATGTTCCATTCAGGACACTGAGCTGTTTTGTGGCCACTGAAGTCCTTAGTCTCCAGCTTAGCTCTGGCGATGATGACTGCGACCTTTCGCCATCTGGCTGCACTTCATTTCATGAGCTCCCAGTGCAACGCTCTGGCCAAAAGGGCCAATGGGATCCCTAGATGTATAAATAGGAGAATCTCAGGTAGCAGGAAGAATTCCCGCTGCATTTGGCACTGGCGCGTCTGTGGCTGGGATACTGTGTCCAGCTCTGGTGTACACAATTCAAGAAGGATGCTGATACATTTGAGAGGGCTCAGAGAAGAGCCATGGAAATGCTTAATAGTATTGGAACACGTGCCTTACAATGATTGACTAGATTGTGCTTCTGGAGTCTATTTAACAACGAGCAGGTGAAGGGGTGACGGTCTCAGTTGATACATATCTACGTGCGGGACAAAAATCTGATAATGGGTTCTTCAATCTAGTAGACAAAAGGTATCACAGGAGCCAATGACTGGGAATTCAAGCTAAACTGGGGCAAGGATTGTGGTGGATTCTTCATCACTGGAAATTTTTAAATCAAGCCTGGAGATAGATCTAGGTATAATCATAGAATACTGGAACTAGAAGCGACTTTGAGAGGTCACCAAGTCCAGTCCCCTGCCCTTAAGGCAGGACCAAGCAGTCTAGATCACCCTGGTAGATGTTAGTTATTTGTGCCCCTCCCATTCATCACACGTACTGCCTCGTATGCTGAACTAAGATCGATAAACGCTGTTGCTATATTAAGTTGGTGTGGGTAGCCAGTTCCTATATACCTGGCCAACACAATGATTTGGTCACAACAATTTCTTCCTATTTTGAAGCCAGTTCCTTCTGCAATGGCTTCATTCTGTAGAGCAGAAGCTGCTGCAGCAGTTTACAGCCACCACTGAGAAGCATTATGTCGATAACTTTTTGTATTGGTTGCCTCTCTTCCTGATTTGAGGATGGCTATAGTTTTTGCGGCCTCCCATGCTTTCAAGTAGACTCCCTGAGTAGAGAGCAGCTAGTCATTTTCCAGCTCTTGGGCTCAGTTGCTTCAGGAACTCTGGGAGTATGCCAACACAGCCCAGTCAACCTCCCACAAAAGCTTGCGGGACAGCTTGAGGAAGCGATGCCTATACACTCTGAATATCGCACTAGCCTCGGCCTATTCCGCAGTAGAATACTGTGCCCCAGTTTGGAGGCCCCATTTTAGTCAACACTGAAATTAACACTGCTGTTTGCATAATTAGTGGTACTCTCATGGCAATGCCACTTCCGTGGCTTTTAGAAAGCCAGCATGCCAGCAGATATCTAATGAGATGTTGCCACAGTTAGGGAGTCCATAAAGATCAAGGCAAATACTACACTATCTCTCCATCTTGGACACCAACTAAAATCCAGAAAACCCGTCTGGTCTGGTGCCACTCCCCTATGGGCAGAAGTTAAAGATGCTCACAGAAGATGGTCTGAACCCTGGGTGGCGGCCAATGTACCAGACAAAAATGCAATCAATGACCCAACTCTGCAAGTGCTAGGCTTCTCCTCTCCATGGCACATACAGACAGCTCCAAATGGTACCTACACCCAATGTGGAAGACATGCTGATTTACCCCACAGATGGAAAGTGAGGGAATTGCTGAAATTTGAGGTGGTATGGTTCAGACACTCGGGCCCATCACAGATGACTGTTCCATTCATGCTCATCCTGTAGGAGTCACAGCCAAGCACATGGCTACCTCCTCTGCTCTGGACTGGATAGGAGACATTACAATCCATCTGTAGTCATGCGGTTGCTCTTGCGGTTCTGCTGTTGCCATGCACAAGAAGAAGAGGTGCTAAAGGTCTGTTCCAAAATCCAACCAAGTCAATGAGAGTTTTTACGGTGACTTCAAAGGGATTCGGCTCAAGCCCCAATCACTGAAGCTAAAGAGATGTGACTCAACTAGCTAAAAAACAACAAGCCTTAGGGCACATCTACACTTCAGTGTCATTTCGGAATAACGTTAGTGTGTGTCTACACTACAAGCTTCTATTTTGAGACAATGTTGAGCTGGAGGACTTCTTACTCAGACTCCTGGTAACCCTCAATTCATGACTAGTAAGGGAAGTTGAAGGAAGAGTGTTCTTCCTTTGACTTCCTGCTGTGTAGATAGCTTAGTTCATCTTTTGGTGCTATTTTGACTTAAGATACACAATTGATGTAGCTGAAGTTGCGTAGCTTAATTCGACTTTAGCCCTGCTATGTAGACGTACCCTTATAGACTTACAAATTTAATAGGTTATGATCGTTCATGAGTAAAACCCACTTCAGAGGAGTTGGAGTGGAAATTACAGAATCCAGAGTATATATAACAACAAAAGAAGTTACCTGTCAATTGTAGGACCAGTGTTAATAAAGCTAATTAAGTCAGGCTGGATGTGTTTCATTCATAGCATGTGATGTAGAAATGTGAATATCAAAGGCAGGGAAGTTGCCTTTGTAGTGAGTTAACCAGTTAAGATCTTTATTCAAGCCAAAGTTGATAGTGTTGAACTTGTAAATGAACTCCAGTTCAGCTGTCTCCCTCTATAATCAGGTGATAAAATGCTTTTGTAGAAGGATGCCTATTTTTAAATCCATTATTGAATGTCCAGGGAGGTTAAAATGTTCCTCTACAGATTTTTGTGTTACCATTCCTGATGTCTGATTTGTGTCCATTAATCCTTTGGCACATTGACTGTCCAGTTTGGCCGATATACATGGCAGAGGGGCATTGCTGGCACCTGATGGCATAGATCGCACTAGTGGATGTGCAGATGTATGATCTTGTAGCTTATGTGGTTAGGTCCTGTGATGGTCTCACTTGTATAGACAGAGTTGGCCACAGGGTTTGTTGTAGGGGTAGGTTCCTGGGTGAGTGTATCTGTGGTGTGGTGTGTGTCTTCTGGTAAGTATTTGCTTCAGGTTGGGGGGCTGTCTGTAGGTGAAGACAGGTGCTGTCCCTCACTGAGTTCAGTCACTAGAGGGAGATATGATCAAATACCCTAAGCTAAACTTATTTGCTGTAGTGCTTTTCATTCCATTTTATGTCTTCCATAGCCCAGTCACCTGCTTACCCAGTTTCCCCAAGTCAGCTATGTATATTTGTATCATTGTGAGCTATGTGGGTGTGCCCATGCAAATGTCAATGAAGATTTTTATACCATACCCTTCCATAGGTGCATTACAAAACGAGAAGAGGGGAGGGTGTGGTGTCCTGCTGGAGAAGGGTCGGATAACTGCATCACAATCACTCTGAATTATGCAGCTCTCCTCAGGGCGGCTGGAACAATTTTTAGGCTGGGACCACAGAGAGGGGCAGCTGCAGAGCACTGGGTGCGGGACTGATGGTCTGGGCCCCAGGGCCTGCAACGGAGCCCCATCCACCAGGCCAAGATGTCAGGACCCTGAACAGCAGCAGTGCTCTCAGAGACTGGGACCCCAGGGCTGACAGCAGAGCTGTGGTCTAGCAGCTGTGACCCCCAGGTGCTTCAGAGCTGGTGGCCAGGACCCGCTGGAGATGGTGGACAGGACCCCAGGCAGCAGTGGGGCCCATAGGTGTAGCCTGGCAGCTGAGATTCTGGTGCAGGGTACAAATCTTGGGGATGTTGCAGCTCCCTCATACACCCCTACTTCCCAAACAAGTGTCAGTGATACCAAATGAGCACATGGGCACAGACCATTGGCATCTATAAACACATATAACTTCATAGCAATTACGGCCCACTAAATAGAGAATGGCCAGTACTTAGAACATCTCATGACCCCTCTCACCCCGACTTTGGGGAAGTTTGAATTCACATCAGCCCCTGAGGTCTTGTCAATCGCATAATATTATAAATTTAAGCATAGATTTATAAATTCTTCAGACTAGGAACTGCATTAAGCTAGATGTGCCTACAGCGCCTTGCACAACCGGTGTCTGACAGGGATCTGTTCTTCTTCAACACAAATAAAATAGTCAGAGCAAGTTGAAAAGAGCCAATAATATTTTGCGGGCCATTTCTTTTAAAGGTTTTTTTTTTTTTTTTTCCTCCAGTATTTCCTATAATGTTTTTCAGTGAAAACTGGAAACAAAGCTAGGAACCTATTTTCACTGAAAATGGGTTTGGTTTCCAGTTTCTACTGAAAAAAATGGAAAATTTCAATGGAAAGGAAAATTGTCCACAAAAACTTTGAGCAAAACAAACAAAATGCCCCCCCCCCTTTTTTTTTTGATGGAAAAGTCCCAGATGGAGGGGAGGTTGGGTTGCATTTTAATGGTACGGGTTGGACCTCCCTGCTCCGGCACTCAGGACCTGACCAGTCCAAAGGAGGGAGTTTGGCGGACCAGGGGAGGTCAATTCTGGGCCCTCTGCTGATGGATTCCAGGCCCTCCTGGACTCCCGGCTCAGTGGCCAACCCCAAGCCACCAGGCTCCCACTGCCAGGGCTCTGCTGCCCTGGGGCTACTGCAGCACCACTGCCCCTCCACTCCACCGGGCTCCACAATGCTCCCCCACTGCCAGGCTGATGGGCACTTGGCTCCATGACCAGCCCTGGTCATTGGGCTCCCGGCTCTGCTCTCTGCTGCCTGTCTCTGGGGGCTATCTGGTCCGGGGGCTTCCCCACCTTGAGTCTCCCAGCCCTGAGCCCACTCCTGCATCTCTAAGCCCTCGTCCCTGGCCCCGCCCCAAAACCCACACCCCCCATCCCATAGCCTGTACCCCTTCCTGCACCCAAGTCCCTCATCCCCAGCTGCACCCCAAAGCCTGCGCCCCTAGTCAGACCCCTTGTACCCCCACCCTCTATCCCAGCCATAAGCCCCAAAACCCTAGAGCCCCCCCAGCCAGAGACCTCACACTCCTGCACCCCAACCCTTTGCCCCAACCACACTCAGAACCCCTTGACCCCTCCCCCGCCATGTGAATCTTGTTATGGGCACCGATACAAAGGTGATGTGTCACATGTCACCTCTGCGTTGCACATCCCCCCTCCACACTGGTGCACATAACAAAATTCATTCCACTCCAGGGTGGGGAAAAATGAGAAGGAACACTGGCCACCTCCCAGCCTCTCTTAATTGGCATCACTCACTTCTTTCCAGAACAACTCGTTCTTTTTAACATCTGCTGTGTGAGCACGGACACACCTGAATGCTGACTAGCTCACCAGATCACAGGCACAGCAGAGAAGTGGGCGGGCAGAGAAGTCCTTTAGTTCAGGGCCCTTCAGTGACCATTTTGCTGCCATCCCAGTTGCTCCTGGTCAACCTTGAACCGTATCAACCCAAAGCATTTTTTAAAAAAATGTAAAATGAAAGCACAAGGCCAAAAAAGTTGCAGCTTCAGATTTTGACTGATTTACATTCGTGGATAGGTGGGGAGGCTATTCCCACCAAAGATGTCATAAAGGGCACTGCTGTTCCCATTGTTATTTGGGATTCCCGGTGTACCTCCCTTTTCCTTGGCTTATGGAAAGGTTGTAGAAGCTCCCTCACTGGAGGTTTTCAAAAGGAGGCTGGGTGGCCATCTGTCTTGGTGGCTTAGAAACAACAAATCCTCCATCTTGGCAGGGGGCTAGACTAGATGACCCTTGGCAGTCAAAAAAGCAAATAGAATGTCTGGAATCATTAAAAAAGGGATAGAGAATAAGACAGAGAACGTCTTATTGCCTCTATATAAAACCATGGTATGCCCACATCTGGAATACTGCGTACAGATGTGGTTGCCTCATCTCAAAAAAGATATACTGGCATTGGAAAAGGTTCAGAAAAGGGCAACAAAAATTAAGGGTTTGGAATGTGACCCATATGAAGAGGGATTAAAAAGACTTGGACTTTTCAGTTTAGAAAAGAGGAGACTAAGGGGGGGAGGATATGATAGTGGTGTATAAAATCATGACTGGTGTGGAAAAAGTAAATAAGGAAAAGTTATTTTACTTATTCCCACAATATAAGAACTAGGGGTCACCAAATGTAATTAATAGGCAGCAGGTTTAAAACAAACAAAAAGTAATTTTTCTTTACTCGGTGCACAGTCAACCTGTGGAACTCCTTGTATGTTGTAAAGATTAGGACTTTAATAGGGTTCAAGAAAGAACTAGATAAATTAATGGAGGTTAGGTCTATCAATGGCTATTAGCCAGGATGGATAGGAATGGTGTCCCTAGTCTCTGTTTGTCTGGAAATGGATGACAGGAGAGGGATCATGTGATGATTCCCTGTTGTTTCCTCCCTCTGGGGTGTCTGGTATTGGCCACTGTCAGCAGACAGGATACTGGGCTAGATGGAACTTTGGTCTGTCCCAGTATGGCTGTTCTTATGTTCTTGTTGTCTGTCCCTTCTAGCCCTATGGCTCTATGATGTCAATCCAAATCAAATCATGTCAAACCAATCTGATCGCTTTCTTTGATAGGATAACAAGCCTTGTGGATAGGGGAGAAGTGGTGGACGTGGTATACCTAGACTTTAGTAAAGCATTTGATATGGTCTTGCATGACCACCTTGTCAATAAACTAGGGAAATACAACCTAGATGGGCTACTATAAGGTGGGTGCATAACTGGCTGGATAACTGTTCTCCAAGACTATTTATTAATGGTTCACAGTCATGCTGGAAGGACATAACCTCACTTGTAATTAGGGGTCTGTTTTGGGTCTGGTTCTGTTCAATATCTTCATTAACAACTTAGATGATGGCATAGAGAGTACGCTTATTAAGTTTGCAGATGATACCAAGCTGGGAGGGGTTGCAACTGCTTTTGAGGATAGTCGTAATTCAAAATGACCTGGACAAACTGGAGAAATGGTAAATAGAATGAAGTTTAATAAGGACAAATGCAAAGTACTCCACTTAGGAAAAACAATCCGTGTCTCACATACAGAATGGGAAGTGACTGTCTATAAAGGGATCTTGGGGTCATAGTGGACCACAAAATAAGTATGAGTCAACAGTGTGATGCTGTTGCAAAAAAACCAAACATGATTCTGGGATGCATTAGCAGGAGTGTTGTGAGCAAGACACGAGAAGTCATTCTTCTACTCTACTCTGCACTGATTAGGCCTCAATTGGAGTATTGTGTCCAGTTCTGGGCACCACATTTCAAAAAAGATGTGGAGAAATTGGAGAAGGTCCAGAGAAGAACAACAAAATTATTAAAGGTTTAAAAAACATGAGCTATGAGGAAAGACTGAAAAAAATTGATTTGTTTAGTTTGGAAAAGAGAAGACTGAGAAGGGACATCATAGCAGTTTTCAAGTACCTAAAACAGTGTTACAAAGAGGAGGGAGAAAAATTGTTCTCCTTGGCCTCTGATGATAGGACAAGAAGCAATGGGCTTAAACTGCAGCAAGGGGGGTTTCGATTAGACATTAGGAAAAACTTCCTAACTGTCAGGGTTCTACACTGGCATCAATTGCCTAGGGAGGTTGTAGAATCTCTGTCATTGGAGATATTTAAGAGCAGGTTGGATAGACATCTATCAGGGATGATCTAGATGGTGCTTGATCCTGCAATGAGGGCAGGGGACTAGACTTGATGATCCCTAGAGGTCCCTTCCAGTTCTAGTGTTCTATGATTTGCCAGTAACACCACACAAATAAGTATTGCTATAGTGCCATCTAGTGGCCATGTTTGGAAACACTCCATTACGTTCCTGTTTGATCTTTTCTATCGATTCTCTAATGAGGGTGACCTCCTGTCGCTGGTGCATGAGAATGCTGTAAGAGATGGGCAAGCAATACACAGACACACTTTCAGACAGATGAAATCCTGGCCTGCTACACATCCTCATTCCACACAAGCTCCTTAGGAAGCTCACAGCTGCTCAATTGCACAGCTGCATTCTCTGTTGATAAGGGGCGGGTTCGGCTCCTATTGATTGAAAGCTTTGCATGTTTGCCATCAACCCTACCAAAAAGCTGCTCAGACGAGGCAGTTTTCTGACAAATCACCTGACTGGCCTTTTACAATGTGAGCCAAAGCAGTTTCCCCAACTTCAAAGTTTAGATGCATCGTTTAGTTTCACAGGCCAGAGGGACCATTCGATCACCTGATCTTACCACTGGCGATTCAAAGGGGGCTACTGCAGCCAGAGCCCCAGACCCTTTAAATCACCACCTGAACATAAGAACGGCCATACTGGGTCAGACCAAAGGTCCATCTAGCCCAGTAGCCTGCCTTCTGACAGTGGCCAGCACCAGGTGCCCCAGAGAGGGTGGACCAAAGACAATGATCAAGTGATTTGTCTCCTGCCATCCTTCTCCAGCCTCTGACAGACAGAGGCCAGGGACACCATTTCTATCCCCTGGCTAATAGCCTTTTATGGACCTAACCTCCATGAAATTATCTAGCTTCTCTTTAAACTCTGTTATAGTCCTAGCCTTCACAGCCTCCTCTGGCAAGGAGTTCCACAGGTTGACTACACGCTGTGTGAAGAAGAATTTTCTTTTATTAGTTTTAAACCTGCTACCCATTAATTTCATTTGGTGTCCTCTAGTTCTTCTATTATGGGAACTAATAAATAACTTTTCTTTATCCGCCCTCTCCACACCACTCATGATTTTATATACCTCTATCATATCCCCCCTCAGTCTCCTCTTTTCTAAACTGAAAAGTCCCAGTCGCTTTAACTGCGGCAGTCTAGAGGGGGATCTGTCGAGAAAGAAAGCCTTTTTCGACAGATCCTGTAAACCTCCTTGCAGGCAGAAAATGAAGACCAGGGAGATGCGGCGCAGCAAGAGCAAGAACTTATGACTAGACAGGACACAGTGTAACAACAGAGGCATGAGAACCTACTTCCCTCAAGTACCAGCCACTCCTTGCCGGGTATCTCCTTTGCCTTGGGGGGGGCCCTGGTCGGGTTTCACCTCTGACCTCTGCATCTCCCCACACACACACTCCACCTACTCGCCGCTTTTAACCTTCCCACCTGGCGTTTTTCCTCTTGGCCTCTCCCCACTGACCTTGAGTGCCCCCGCATGCTGCCTTCCGGCTCCGTCCTGACTCTGCCGCACATTCCTCCACCACTCCCAGCCGCTGCCGCGGCTGTTGGCTCTCCCGCCTCCCCGCTGCTGCCGCGACTTAGCTGAGCCGCGGCTGCTGAGCAAGTGGCACAGGCGAGCGACTTTACGCCCAATTCCCCATGTAGAACGGAGATCGGCATGCGCCAAGTGCGGGGCGGGCTCGTGCTGCCGCCGCGGAGGTCAGGTGCCCCATCACACCCCCCGCCCCTTTAAATGTCCCTGTAGCCCTTCTACCTCAGTCTCTTCCTCCACGGGTGTCCTAGAAAAGAAATCCGCATTCCCGTGTACTCATCCCGCTCGGTGGGCCGCTTCAAAACAGTACTGTTGCAGTGACAGGTACCACCTTAGGGTGCGAGCGTTCGTGTCTTTAATTGTCTCCATCCACCGGAGGTGTGCGTGATCGGTGACCACCAGGAACTTGGCTCCTATGAGATAATAGTGTAACATATCAACCACCCATTTTATGGCCAAGGCCTCCTTCTCTATGGTGGGATACTTTACTTCACGCAGCCCTAGTTTATGACTGATATAAAGGACTGGGTGCTCCTCTCCTCCCTCTTCTCGGGAAAGCACTGCTCGTAGCCCTACCTCTGAAGCATCGGTGTATAGGGTGAAGGGTTTGTCGAAATTAGGTTGGGTCAGCACCAGTGCATGGGTCAACTGATACTTTAGGGTCTCAAATGCTCGATCACACTCTGAATCCCACTGTACCTTTTGGAGAGCCGCATTACCGGTTAGGTCTGTTAACGGGGCAGCTACGGTCACAAAGTTTGGTACGAACCGCTTATAGTACCCCGCGAGTCCCAGGAATTGGCATACCTGTTTTCTAGTTCTGGGGTGCCAGGTACTCACGGAGGGCTTCAATTTTATCTACTAGCAGCTTCAGTTGGCCTTTACCTACGGTGTACCCTAAGTACGATACTTCCCGTTCCCCAAAGTGGCATTTTCCTGGGTTTGCTGTAAGTCCAGCTTCCTTCAGTGACGTCAGTACCGCTTCAATACTCTGGAGATGTTCCTCCCAGGAGGCGCTATATATTACTATGCCGTCTATATAGGCGGCTGCATATTGTCCGTGTTGGTGTAATATCTTATCCATCAATCACTAGAAGGTTGCCGCGGCCCCGTGAAGTCCGAAGGGCATTTTGATGAACTGATACAACCCAAATGGTGTTGAGAAGGCCCCCACCAAATCTTCCCTCACCAAAGTTTGCCCACACCCTGAGTCTACCAGAGCGGTAACTTCCTTACCTTCTATCTCTACTCTATGTAAAATCTTTTTCTCATCCCAATCGCCCACCACTTTATCGCCTGTTAGGACCTGTCCGTAGGTGCAGTCCATGTAGGGACATTCCCTTCGGAAATGCCCCTCTTGCCCGCACTGGAAGCAAGCTCTCTTGGGGGGGCGGACCTGTGGTGGGTTTCTGTTGCCGGGTGGGGCCTCTTTTTGGGGTATGACCTCCTGGGTTGGGGCCGACCACACAGGCACCAGGTGCTTTACCTCTGTTCATTCTGGCCCCTGGGTCGGCCTCGGCCTATTGGTTTCCGGTGCACGGGTTAGTCATAGAGGCTCTACCTTCGGGGTTGGTCCTTCACGGACTGTCGTCCCACTAGGTATTGCTGACTCCGCCGTCGTATAGTGCTCCATCAACACCACTGCATCTTCTAAGGTGGTGGGATGGTTGCGTCTTACTCATCTCTGCCCGTCGCTCGGCAGTATGCTGAGATACTGTTCCAGGATTATCAGGTCTCCGACTTGGGGCCCCGACTTCCGGTCTGGTTCCAGCCATCTCCAGCCGGCCTCCTTTAACTTGTGCACCACTACCTTTGGCCTCGCCCCTGGTGGTTAACGCTCTTTCCAGAACCGTTGCCTATACGTCTCCAGTGTTAATCCCATCTGGTCGAGGATAGCCTCCTTGACCTTGTAGTAGTGTAGAGCCTCCCTGGAATTTAAACTGCGGTACGTCAATTGTACTGCCCCGGTCAAATAGGGGGCTAGGAGGATAGCCCAATGTCTCTCCAGCCACCCGGTGGCCGTGGCTACTTTCTCAAAAGTTGTCAAAAAGGCTTCGGGGTCGTCGGAGGGAGCCATCTTCGCCAGCCGGACGGGCAACTGAGCCGGGATATTCTGCTCCTCCCCTTCTTCCCTGGGCAAGGCTGCCCGCGTTTGGCCCTGGATCTTGCGTTGGCAGATCCACCTCTCTTGCTGCACCTGAAACTGTTCGGCGAGATCCTTCACGAGTTGCCACTGCTGCTCCTGGTGTTGGGCTGTCAGGTGCTGAGTCAGCACTGTCTGCTGTTGCTGTAACTGTCTTTGCTGGTCCGTAAGCCACTCAAATACCTTGGCCCGGCTCCATCTTAGGGCGCTTTTATTGCTGAAGGGAAGGCTTCCGCCCTTCAAGTCTTTAGTACTTTGCTCTATACATATATACTGAAACGAAACACAGAAAAAAAAACTTCCCTTTTTTTTGGGGGGGGGGGAGGGAGGTTTCCAGGTTGTCTGCCCACATTCTCCACCAGTGTAAGGGGCTTCCCTCTCGTTATCCCTTGCTCTGCTCGTGCAACTGCCTCTCCTGTGCTCCCCTTCCATCTACACCGCAAGTCTCCAATCTTTGTCTAGAGAGTCAGGGGCCCTTGGGGTCACCCTGGTTCAGTCAGCCAAGGTATCTTCCTCTTTTACGGACTGCTCCCAAGGAAGGGTAGGGGGACCTGGGCCCGCCCCTTCTCATGGGTCCCAGCCCAGGGCCCTAAGGACCAATACCCACTCAGGTTGGTCCGACTGGTGGGGCTCCAGCTGCAACACACCAGTCCTCAGGCAACGGTTCCAGCGCCCTGCCCTGCCCTGGGCTACTTCCTACCCTGCTCAAGATGCTCCTTTGCCGGGCGTCTCCTTCGCCTCTGGGGTGGGGGGGGGGCCCTGGTCGGGTTTCACTTCTGACCTCCGTGTCCCCCCCCCCCAACTCCACCTACTCGCCACTTTTAACCTTCCCGCCCGGCGTTTTTCCTCTCGGCCTCTCCCCTCTGACCTTACATGCCCCCGCACGCTGCCTTCCAGCTCTGCCCCGACTCTGCCGTACGTTCCCCTGCCACTCCCGGTTGCTGCCGCTGCTGTCCGCTCTCTCGCCTCCCCCGCTGCCCTTATATATGGCCCTTATAGCCTTATTTCAAAGTCTTGAAATTTCATCTGCTAACAAGTTTCCATCATTAAATTCCTCTAATAACTGGTACGTTATTATGAATATGAACACAGGGCGATTGCCAGATTAGATATAAAGTTTATTATCGCAAAAAAAAAAGTGCCTTTAATAGTGAATCTAAAACTGGACAAAGAGGTAGCTTGCAGCTGAGCCTGATATAGTTATTGTATACAAAGACAAATAAGGAAAAACAGGAATATGAAAATCTCCTATGCAGAGATAAACATCTAATTTAAAGGTTAAACTCACCGTCAGACCAGGCAAAATCACTTTACAGTAACAGAATTAATGATGACTTTCAAAACCTCTAAACTATGCAAAGACTGTAAACAGCATTTCATAATGTAGAATCACTAATCACAGAAGCTACTCCAGTTTCCAGTCACGCAGATGAAAACTTGGATGTAACCAAAAAATTGACGAAGACCTGAGGTCCCACAATGATTTAAATACATTTTTTGCAGGGGTGTATATATAACTTTTTTTGTTGTCTATGTTATAACTGCAAGGGGTATAATAAATGGAAATGACTTGGTAGAAAAATGTCAAAATTTGAAGCCCCTTTGTCTCTTGAGGCCCGGGCCAAATTGCCCTCCCTGGCCCCCGCCTCTGATAGGTCCTAAAAATTTGCAGTCACAAATATTTTTAGTTTTAAACCTGCTGCCTATTAAGCTGGTGGCCCCTAGGTCTTGTGTTATAATATTTCCTTAGTCACTTTCTCCACATCATTCATGATTTTTATAGACCTCTATCATAGCTCCTCTGAGTCCTCTCTTTTCTAAGCTGAAAAATCCATCTTTTTAATGTCTCTTCATATAGAAGCTGTTCCATACCCCTATTCATTTTTTGCCCCTTTCTATACCTTTCCCATTTCTCATGGGGTGACCAGGGTTGCACACAGTAGTCCAGGTACCATGGATTTATATAGCAGCAATATGATATTCTGTCTTAACTATCCCTTTCCCAGGGGTTCTGAACATTCTGTTTGCTTTTTTGACAGCTGCTGCACATTGAGGGGTTGTTTTCAGAGAACAAGCCACGATGACTCCAAGATCTTTCTTGAATGGTAACAGCTAATTTAGACTCCACCATTCTATACATGTAATTGAGATTGTTTCCCAATGTACGTTACCTTGCTGTAGTCAACACTGAATTTCATCTAACATTTTAGGACCCAGTCACACAGTTTTGTAACTTTTTGCAGTCTGCTTTGCACTGTATCCTCTGCAAATGTTGCCATCTCATTCTTTACCCCTTTTTCCAAATCATTTATGAATATGTTGAACAACACAGATCCCAGTAGAGGCCCCTGGAGGATATCACTTTTTACCTTTCTCTATTCTGAAAATTGACCATTTATTCCTATCCTTTGCTTTACCAGTTACCGATCCATGGGGGGACCTTCCCTCTCATCCCATGACAGCTTATTTTGCTGAAGAGCCTTTGGTGAAGGATCAGTCAAAAGCTTTGACAAATTGCCACAGGTCTGGGGTTATTTGGTTTGGGGCTGTTTGGTAATGCCAGCTTTCTTGGGTCCAGTACTCATTGGCAGGTTACAACAATCAAATTTTAAAATCTATGCGACAGTAGAGGGCGCCAGGACACAATATTTTCAGCCGGAGAAGAGGTGTGCTGCAGCATATGCCAATACACAGTTTCTAGTTTTTACACTGAAAAAATACTAAAGGTTAACCAGACCATTCCAGTAATACCAGCGTGGCACAAAGCATCAAGAGCATACCAGGTACCAGGGCCTTCGGCGCTTCTGATCTCTATCTAGTTGCTTTAAGCTTTTACCTGAAATAGTCCCTTTCAGTTTTATACATCTTCTTGGGTGACTCCAGGGTTTTAAATAATTCCTGTTTGGGTAGCTGATATTTTTTTCTTTGACATGAGCCTGTCAAACAAACATTCAAAAACACACTACAAAATTCCTAGCACAAGAGTCTTCATGATCACGTTATCACCGCATATTGGGTTATTTTTGTGGAAGGTGAGTCTGTTTTAAGGAGAGAATGTCGTGTGATTGGAAGGAGTCATATAAAAGATTGATTCTTTCTCTGTTGTTCCAAGACAGTTTGTCAACTGTAACGTGTGAGTTAGTGGGCCCCTCGCTTAATTAGGAAGGGGCTGGCTGGAAGGGCTCACAGCCTCTTGAAGAAGGATGGTCTCGTGGACTAGAACCCAGGAGATTTAGGTCCATTTCCTGGTTCTGTTGCGGGTTTCCTATATGACTTGGCAGGACTCACTTAATGTCTTTGTTTGTTTTCTATCTGCAATGTGGAGATAACAATACTTCCATTCTCCCACCCTTTGTCTGGTCCGTTACATTTGTACATTCCTTGGGGGCCGGGCACTGCCTCTACCAAGATCGATGTACAATGTGCACCACAACAGGGACTCCTGGCTTTATGGAAACAACAATAATTGGCAACTGCTTCTTTCTTGGGTCCACCAGAGCCCAAGTTTGCTGGGCAACTTTCAGGTCATGTTGCAAAAAGTTACAGGCTTTTTCTCTGGACTGTACATTGGTGAAGGGGTAGTCCTGGTGGCGCCCGTCTGTATCTACCTGTTGTCTCTTGTTGCATGCCTACATTGTAAACGCTTAGTGACAGGGACCATTTTTTTGTTAACTGTTTATACAACACTTAGTACAATAGTGTCTTGTACTGAGGGCTTCTGGGTGCTATGGTACTACAAACATAGGTGGTAGGTGACCCTACTGCTTCCAAATGGGGCCCTGCCCCTTTGCCCACCAGAACCTAGTCTCACCCACTGTGGCTGCTGCAGGCCTCTGCCCAACCTTCTCCCAGGGGCCAGAAACAATGCTGTGATCTAGCTCTGGTCTGCACTAAAGAGTTATTTCCAAATAACTCCCCTTATTTCGAAATAACAAGTGGAGTGTCCACACTACCAAGTCCATTATTTTGAAATAACGGGCTGCCTTTTTGGAAGTAATAACGCCCGCTTTCCACAAGGAATAACATTTACTTCGGAATAGTTATTTCAAAATAGTGATAGCGTGGCCAGCCTTCGGCGGCTATTTTGAAATAACTGCTCCCAAGAGTCATTTGAAGTAATTACTCCTGAAGTAATTACTTCCTGGGACTCTAAGTCGAGGTAGTGTGTCCACATTAAGGGAACCTGCCTCGGACTAATTTTGAGGCTTCCCTGTAGTGTGGACACTAGTTCTAAATAGTTGTTTTGGGAGTTATCATTTTTAAATAAGTGATTTTGAAATAATTTTCTAGTGTAGGCATGCCCTGCATGAATTAGGCTCTCCATCACATAATGGAAACACAACCAGTGGCACTAAAAATGCAAATAAACAAACTTAGCCAGCTAATGAAAGCAACAAAACAGCTTGTTAACGTCCCTTTTCTGCAAAAGCCCTTGTCAAACTACTTTCCTGGCAGGCCTAGGTGGCTTGTGGTTCCACCCAGGATGTGCGCTGCCCCCCTGGACAGCTGCCAACATTTTCATTGCTAAATGAAGTGTTCCCTCATGCCCCTTCCCTGTTTCTCTGGTTGGTCCTCCCTCCACCCACTCCCCTCGCAGGCACCAGTCGCCTGGGCTGTCAGGTCATCAAGTTTGAGCTATTTCATACCATCTGATGTCCGCATTCCAATCAAGAGAGCTCATGATTTGAATGTCCAGTGCTCACAATGTGCGGCTTGTGAACAAAATCAGGCTGATTCACAGAAATGAGTCAGTCCTTTCCACCGAACAGGGAGGGAAATGTCCTCTGTTGTAAGGCAGACAGAAAAAGAAGTGAAATTCAATGAATAAGATTGCTCGTGCTTTGCTTTATCTAGCGTCACTCCCAATTTTATACTTCTCTCGTAGGGACCCATTTTTCAAAAGAATTTCGCATGCAACAGTTGCCATGGAGGTTTCTAAGGCATTGAAACAACATCCTCTCTTTGCCTAACTCAATGCTGGCGTTTCAGTAACTGGTCTGATTTTTAAAAGCATTCACATTTTTGTTCTCGACTGTGGAGTGTGAAGCTCGTCTCACAATCTGGCACCAGGGCGGCCCGAGAGCCTAGGCAGACTAGGTGGTCGCCTAGGGCGCTGCTGGCCCGGGGCGCCTGATGATAATGTCACGGGACGCCTGAGCGCCCGATGATTACGTCCCAGCCATTGACAGCCGTGCAGGCGGGGGCGCCAGCTGCCGCAGCCGCCTCGGGCCGCTCCTGTCTGGCACCCTTGTGGGCACTGAGCACTTTTGCATATGAGTCCGTTAGTATCCTGGTTTAGCAATGTCCTTAAGCACGAGCCTTAATTTTAAGAGCAATGGGATTACTCATAGGCCTAAAGTTAGGAATATACCTTTTTGAACTGAAGCTTGGTCCCTCTGGCTAATCTACTGCCTTTACTGGGTCTAAAACATGTCTGGTGAGGGGGGTTCTTTTTTCCCTACTGCACCAGGCAGGTTTTGTGTAGGCTGCAAGGGCAGATTAAGACATGGTGAATCATAAAATACTAGAACTGGAAAGGACCAAGTCCAGACCCCTGCCCTCACAACAGGAACAAGCACCACCTAGATCATCCCTGATAAATGTTTATCTAACCTGCTCTTAAGTATCTCCAGTGATGGAGATTCCATAACATTCCGAGGCAATTTATTTCAATGTTTAACCACCCTGACAGCTAGGAAGTTTTTCCTAATGTCCAACCTAATATCCAACCTCCCTTGCTGCAATTTAAGCCAATTTAAGCTTATTATTGCTCCTAAAGTATTAGACAAGCCCTACAATGTGTCAAGTTTAAGAGGCCCCACAGCATTACCAAAAAAATGTGGATTATTCTAACTGTAAGGACAATGAAAATAGAAAGAATGAAGTTTTATATTTGCATATATACCGGAATATAGGCAAGGATGCAATTAAAAACTAGTAATTGTTTTGTATTTAGAGGCCCCTTCATAATCAGAGGCCCTAAGCTTACTTAGTTTGTGCATAAATCCAGCACTGGTAGGCTGCATGAACAGAACGAGGTTCATGCAATGATTTGTTGAGGTTTCATCATGGGGCTTATACCAATGAAGAGGAAAAATAAGTCACCAAGATCAATTAAAATTAAAAAGAAAACACCTCTCCTGTATGAGAGAGCAGACTTTTTGAGGGGAAACCAAGTGAGTCACTTCCTGGCAGAGGTGTGAGAAAATAAAAGAAAGATGTCAGAGCTCAAGGTGACAAATGAACTCCGTTGTGTCCCCAGCTCAGCTGTTTGACAGTAGGACAGCTCTGCTGATCTTGGTCATTCATAGCACTCATGCTGTCCACTGGCTGCAATCCCAGCCCAGCTGCTAGGCGTTGTATGAATAGGAAAGCGACAGTTCTTGTCCCCACAGGTGGACAGCCCAAGCAATGAGAGCTGTGGCGTGGGAGAGTTAAAGGTTGGGAACTATGGTAGAATAAGCCAATCTCAGCACAGCCCGTGAGGATCATGTCTCACCACCTGTCCTGTCATTGGCAATTGGCCACGACTTGCTGACATCTCAGCATGGGAGCGTTTTGAGGAGGGATCTGGTGGCAAATAAGATGGCAGTTAGGTTGGACTTTGTCAGGGAGCTCTCCCCACTCATACGGCAGGCAGAGAAGAAAGCACAAGAGGTTTAAGGGAGAACTCGAGAAGACTTGAAAAAGCCTCCTGGATCACTGAGCCCAGTCCCCTGCTATTGAAGGCAACTTTGCTGTATAATCCTGTCTAGACATGTATCAAACTCCATCTAGAATATGGGTTCCCAAACTGGGGGTATGTCCCCCTGGGGGGGCATGAAGAAATTCCAGAGGGGCGCGAGGTGACCCAGCCCCACACACCCCCGTCAATCCCTTCCCAAATTTTGCTGCTATTTTTTTGGGAGGGGGGCATGAGGGTTTCTCAAAAATCAAAAAGGGGGGCGTGATGCCGAAAAGTTCGGGAACCATTGATCTAGAACATAGACATGTGCAGGGGGTGTGCCCAGGCACACCCTAATGTCTCAAAAAGAGTGGTTTTGTGTTTTGTTTTAATCGCATAATACACTCTTTTAAGTAAAGTTTAGTTGTTAATTTAAAAAAAATTAAGTTTAATTAAATTTTAGTTTCTTTAGTTTGTTTGATGAATAAAAATAATGTCCTTTATGATTGAGTATTCAATAAATGTTCGCCTTTAAAAAAAAAAAAAAAAAAAATTCCCTGGGTGCACACCCTAATGAAATGTGCTACACACGCCTATGATCTAGAAGAGCTTGTTGGTGGGTAGGGAAAGCTGGCTACATGCTGCCATTGCTGCCCTGTCTACACTAGGGCTCAGATCTCCAAAGGTATTTAGACACCTAACTCCCATGGACTCCCCTCCAGGAGGATCTAGTGGGAGTTAGGTGCCTACACACCTTTGGGGATCTGGACCTAGGAAACTGAGCTGTTGGTGGTAGAGGTTTTCAGGGATGGCTTCCCCTAACTATGTTTTGGAACTGGGTTCCATGGTCCACTGGGTTTCTGTGACCTTCCTTTTATATTGTGCTTTAGTTCTGATCTTCTGTTCTTTCCTCCTTTGCATCTGACCCAGCTTTTCCTTTGCACGTGGCCCTGGTCTAATCAACATTCGGTTGGATACCTGTGGTTTTTTTAAAGGAGAAACATGCCTGAGCTAAAGCAACCATGGCTGAAATCCCTTCTGTACAAGTAAGGGCCGAGCACAGGAGAACTGTGCACACCAGAAGCAGTACCTTTATAAAATGGTACCTACAAGGCCAGCTTTGTGAGCTTACTTTGGGGGAACCCTGACTAATTTCTGGCCTCAGTCTGAAATCATGCAAACCTCAGCAGCTCAGGTGAGCATTTCTTTAAGTCATTGAGTTCATTCAGCCTCCAGACCAAAGGGAAATGAGAGTCTATGAGGAAAACATTGCAAAAAACTGCTGACCTGAGCACAGCTGCCCTGAGAAACGTGTCAAACCGTGGCTCCGTAGAAGTGCATGGAAATTTTTTTTTCTTGCAATTGACGTCAAAGGGACTTGGGATGTCATCCAGTGTCTAATTAGGGCTGTAAACAAATGCATCAGGTATTAGTGACTAAACAATGGAGATGAATAGTGAGTGGATGTAACATGCACACTGTAGACGTGCCTGGAATTGAAGTGCTCCTTTTACACTCAAACCAGTTAGTGCAAGCTCTGTACCTAATCAGGGCTGCATAGGGATTTACAGAGCATACTTCAATGGAGAGCATGAAGTTTACAAGACTTATCCTTCAGTGGTTTACAAACTTTTTTTTCTCGTGACCCAGTTGAAGAGAATTTCTGATGTCCACGACCCAACTTAATTTAACTGGAGTGTGGAGTCCAGGATGAGGCTGAGGATGAGAGCTTTGAGGTGTCAGAGGGGGCTCTGGTTTTGGGGGGGCAGTCAGGGCTGGAGCAGGAAGGGCTTACCTGAGTGGCTCCTGATCAGTGGTGCAGCAGGGTGTTAAGGCAGCTTCCTGCCTCTCCTACCACCACAGACCATGCAGTGCCCCAGAAACAGCCAGCAGCGGAGCTAGTGCTTGGGGTAGGGGCAGTGCATGGAGAATTGTGTGCACTTCCCCTGCCCCATGTCGGAGCTGGGCCTGTTGCCGGCTGCTTCTGGGGCACAGCGCAGTCTGCAGTGTCAGGACAGGCAGGTAGCTGCCTTAACACCCCCACTGGTCACCTGATCCCCCTGCAGCAATGAGACCTAGTGCCTGACATGACGTGACCCAGTACTGTGCTGCAACCCATAGTTTGAAATCTACTGCTTCACTTCCTCAGGATGCCACCATGAAGTTCTAAACCAGGGAAGACTAGAATCAGGTCCTTGATAGATCTTGGGCTTGTTCCGTGTTAACCTGGAAATTGGAACACACAACGCAACCTACAGCCACTGTCATTTATCATAACAAACCAGACTGGCTGGTTCAAAGGTGGGAAAACCAAAAGGAGCCTGTGATGGGCTGAATCACAGAAGTCCCCCTTTGGTTGTCCCCCTGGTGTGCTGATCATGCCACTGACACCTGGCTTCCTGCTCTCTGGGGCTCCCCACAACCCTGTCCTGCTGAGCCAGATCCGCTGGTCTCTCCCAGACAAGGAATAGAGTTGGGGTTACCACCCCTCCCCCTGCAAAGCAACACAGACACTGAACTAGTTCAACTCTGGGAGGGCTCAGCTGTAAGGGCTCAGAACCCAGGAAACCAACCCCCAAAAGGGACCAAAACCCCAAACAAATCCATCTTACCCGGTGTAAAAGTTTTACACAGAGAAAGCTCATAAGGTCCACCCCCTTTATCAATGAAAGAGAGAGATGCACAGTGGTTGCTTCCCTGGTAACAATTATTTAAACTGGGCTTGATAATAAATAAAAGTATTTTTATTACGTACAAAAGTAGGATTTGAGTGGCTGCAAGGGAAAATAATCAGACCAAAGTAAGTTACTAAACTAAAATGAACAAAAAATGGTTAGGTATTCTAATCCACTAAGAAACTTGTTACATGAAAATTCTTACTCTAAACCCAGGGAAAAACTCTTATCTCAGGGAAAAACTTCAAGTCAGATTTGATCTTTACTTTGGCTTGGGTCAATGGTTTTTTACAGTTCTTCAAATATCCTGTTAAGTGGACCAGGCAGTTTCAAACACCAGCTGAAGACAAAGTACTGATGACTTCCCATTGCTTACATGGATTTTTCCCTAAGGTGGGAATCCTTTGTTGGGCACCCCCTATCTCCATGGAAAAATATAGAACCTAATGAACAAACTGAAATTAGTATCTGATCCAAAGCTCTTTGAAGTTAATGGAAATCTTTCCACTGACTTTAGAGAGTTAGCCAATGCCAAGCATATTTGAAGACTCACACTCCAAACACAAATGCTCACAGGTTTACAAAGTTAACAAATTTGAGTTGGTAAACTTTCCCTCAGTAATGTATACCCACAGGAGCGGCCTGAGGTGGGCTGCGGCAGTTGGCGCCCCAGGCGGAACGCGTGATCGGTGCCCCCGCCTGCACGGCAGTCAATGGAGTGACGTCATCATGAGGCACCCCGTGACGTCATTATCGGGCGCCCTGTTGAAGGCGGTGCCTTAGGCGACGGCCGAGTTGGCCTATAGTCACAGGCCGCCCCTGTATACCCGGGTACAATGTTCCCTCTAATCTTTTGCATCCATGAACAGATTTTTTTCCATCCATGTGTGGAATACATTTTCGTATGTGCACCAAGGCATGTGTGAATGTGCACCACCAGTAAAAACAAAAAAACTAGCTGTGGGCACTATGCTAATCAGCTGGGTAACATCTGAATCTTTCCTGAGCAGCTGCACAAGTGCCCAGCTTACAGGGAACTCTGTCCAGGTATTTGTCAATGTTTCCATGAGAGCTGGACAAATGCTGCCAAAAAGTATTTAAGATTTGTTGAACTCACGGCCATGAATTAGGTTCAAGAGTGTGAGTGACCCTTTTTAATTACTTAGGATCGGTCTATACCGCTGTCCTGTGGTGTGATTGTAACTTGAGAAGACATGCCTAAACTAGCTTTAATCTACCTAGGTCAAGTGCTGCTGGAGAAGTGACATTGCAGTCCTTCCTAAATCCTGGGTGTTAAAAACATGGCTATGGCTCACTTCTCCAATACCTAAGGGTATATCTACACTAAAGAGATTTTTTTTTCTGAAAAACGGCTGTTTTTCCGAAAACTTGTGTTACGTCCACACTGCATTTGCGTGCTTTCGAAAGAAAATCAAAAGAACAGAGGGTTTTTTTCCGACATTGTTAATCCTCATTCTATGAGGAAGAAGCCTTTTTCCAAAAGAGCTCTTTTGGAAAAAGGTGTATGAGAGTGGGGAAGAGGGAGTTCTTTTGAAAGAAGAAGAAAGAGGAAAAAGCACAGGTGCCCTGGTGGCCATTCTGTCCATAGTAATTACAGCTTATATGCGAGATAGCGTCCATTCAGTGTGGACGCTCTCTTTCGGAAGAAGTTTTTCTGGACAATCTCTTCTGGAAAAGTTTCCGAAAGAAGCCTGCAGTCTAGACATAGCCCGAGGTAGCTGGATTAAAGCTAGCTGAATCTGTCTACATAAGCTACAATTGTACCCTGTGACAGCAGGGTAGATATACCCTCAGACAACCAATCATATGCCAAGAATAAGTGAAAGACAAGCAGGGAATAACAAAAGACCAGATGTTGCAAAGAGTTTGCAAGGAAGCTAGAAGAGATATTTGTATAAACCATTCATCTCCTGGTGGGCCTTTCCTTTTGTCATTGTCACTGCACGTGTCTTGGTATTATTTGCTTTGCTTTGTGTGTTTAGAGTTTATTTGTTTATAGGCATCACAATTTAATAGGATTACAAAAACACAGAATAAATACATTTAAATGAATCATTGACTGGACTGACCTTGATGTCAATAACAATCCCCCTTGACTCTATGCAAACATTTTGGCCTTTGCAAATCTGGTAATTCATTGCATCTGTTGAGGTTACAAGTGGGTTTTTGTTTTGTTTTAAATGACTGCCTAATAGCTGGAACCGACATTGTGTCTCTCCTGCTGACTCGCTGGTTAGTAAAAGCATTATAATGAGCGCAACAATCTTTAAACACTATTGAACATAGTGTTTCCTTTCAACCAGATATAATTTGCAATCATTGAACGCTCATGTAAAAGAAGCATGTGATAAAGTGTGCAATTTAATACGCCCCTCACAAGCCATTATAGGAGAGGATGCAGAAAATGCTGAGAATTCCAATATTGTTTGCTATGATAATCCCCAGAGAATATATATTAGCTGATTGCCTTTGTTTAGAAAGGCCTGGGGATTTAGCTCCAGCAAAATATTTTACGTTCTTTAACAAGAGCAATTTTGATGCTCGCGTCTATCATTAATAGAGCATAATAATAGCAGTAGTTTTATTTATTTGCCATTCTTAGCCAAATTAGTTGGAACACTAAAACAAGAATAAAAACCAAAGTTTAATATTCTAAAAGGATCATAAAACATGGCCCATTATAGTAGATATGCATTAGCACATTTTGAAAGCGGAGAGACCTGTGATGAAAATTCCTGGCACTGCCACTGACTTTCTGTGTGACCTTGGGCAAGTCACTTCATCTTTCTTGAGGTAGGGAGCTAGATTAATACATTCCAAGGCCAGTATGAATCACTGTGACCATCTAATCTAATTTCCTGTATAACAGAAGCCATAGAACTTTCCTGAAATATTTTCTACTTATTCTACAGATCTTTAGAAAAACAACCAATCTTTATTTAAAAAATACCCATGATGGAGAATCCACTACAACTCGTGGTAACTGTTGTTATCCCCATTCTATAGATGGGGACTTGTGGCACCATAGACTAAGTGACATGTCTAAGGACACACTGGAAATCTGTGGCAGACTGGTACTGAATCCAGCTCTGTTAAACTCTATTTTAGTACCTTAACCACAAGTATGCCATCCCTGTCTAGACCACCCTACATTTCCATTACCTTACTTTCTTTCACTCTCCTCAAGCTTCTGACCTCTGAGTAAAACTCTCAAATCCTACTAAGACCAGTGATATCTTGTAGCAATGAGTTCTGAAGTCTCATTGTGTTCATGAGTTTTAATTTTGCTTCCTTTTTTCATTTTTTTGACTGTGCTTTTATACTCTTGATTTTTGAGAGAGGATGAATAGAGCTGTCCAGTTTATCTTCTCTGTAATATACATATACTTTTAGTTTGTCCCCTTTTCCTTTTCTTTTCTTTGAGGTAAATGGATAATCCCTGTTGGGTGTTTACAAGGACTATCCCGTTGTTTTATTCCAATGCTAAGGATTTTCTGGGCCAATGTATGCTCTCAAATCCATGCACTACAGCTCCTGTTAAAGTTGAGAAGAAATATGCTTGAAGGTCAAGGGCCAGATTTTAGTCCGCTGTCCAGCAGCCTGGTAAAATCCAATGTCCAAAGAGTTCATCTGGCTGTGAGTTAGCATGCTTGAGAATCCAGACTTTTATCAAAGCATATGGAATTTATAAGATATTTCAATAGAAAGCAGCAGTGTCCCATGCATCAGCTCTTTTGATATCAGTATTCAAAAAGGCCCCACATGTTTTAGAAACAAAGTGTGAAGTCTCCTTTCAACTCCCAAACCAGACGAGATAGTGCGTCCACATTAGGGGAGCCTGCCTCAGACTAATTTTGAGGTTTTCCTGTAGTGTGGATGTGCTATTTTGAAATAAGCTATTTCGGAAAAAAAAATTCGAAATACCTTATTTTGAAATAAGCGTGCTGTGTATCAGTTTTAATACGAGTGAGGTTTTTTGCTTCCACTGGTTCCTTGGAAGCTGTTCTAGAACATCACTCTTCTGATGGTTAGAAACCATCATCTAGTTTCAAGCCTAAATTTGCTGAGGGCCACTTTATAGCCATTTGTTCTTGTGTCAACATTGGTCCTTAACTTGCCTGATTCCTTCAAAGACAGGGTCTGTGGTATTAACCTAGTTCACGATGGCAGCTGCTACTGAGTGAGTGTGGTTACTCATACTGGGAGTGCAGGTCTTTGTCTCTCCCTGGTCATCATCGGTGAAGAGATCAGCGATCATTGGTCCCTATAGGCAGTATGAGTCTGTTACTGTTCCCAGCTAAAGTATTTAAGCCTTTTAGCTCAACCAATAGCAGCTCATATTCTTAGCTCTGCAGATTCAAACCAAGATCTTGGCCCAAACAGGCCATGCTGATCTCGCAGAGAGACATTATGTTTGTTCTTTCTTGTTTTGTCTGGCTGAAATAAGTCACTCAAGACCAAAAGTACACAGTTGCATTGTGTGTACCGGGTAAATAAAGCACAGAACAGCAGCCCATATTCCTCCTTTCTGTCTGAGTCCTGGTGTCTATGAGCTGCTACGGAATTGAAATGCATTGTTAAGTTTAAACATCATCTTTTCAGAAAGGTCATTTTCCAGGCACTGCCGGTTGCTACTTTGCTATCTCCGAAACTCCACCAGGCTAGGATTTATTATCCTGATGATAATGGTGTGTTTCATTTTCTCCATTCTGTCAATTTTTTACTCTTTTCATTATTCCTAGTATGGCTAGAAGTGACTCAATATGATGGGATGATTGCTGTGCCTGCTGAATGAAAGTCACTATTTGGTCCCTCTTTTTTGCTCCATGACATTATTTTTTGGGGGAGGGGAGGGGGAGAGAGATGAGATGTTACATCTCAAAGAATTTCACGCTGGTGGAAAATGCCAGTGATTTTAAATAAATACCTTCCCTGAGATACCACATTACCCTGCAGAGCTAGTGCAGAGAAGAGAGAAAATGACTTTTTAGGACGGATTTTGCTTCCCTGGAAGCCAAATGGCATATCAAAGGCCACATTTAAAAGGAACTATTAGGAGAAAGGCTGTACATAATGTTACCCACAGAAAGGTGGTGTAAATTAAATGGAAGTGATTGCCTGAGAAATTGTTTCCTCTGCTGCCGCGAGACTAACGACAACAAATAACAGAGCTGAAAACTGAGATTCCTGCGCTGGGGTCAGAATATTTTTGTTTCCTATCTCAGCAACATGTTTGCTGTGAAGTCAAATATTGTCAGTGGGTCTGACCTAACCCGATATACATGGGTGTTGCTCTTGTGACGGGTTTGTCCGGGCCGGAGTCCCCACCCCCGAGTCTGGAGGGGTGGCCCCGCGTGTCCTACCACCTTATCGTCCCCCAACGTCCCAGGTGTCCGTCGAGCTCGAGTCTCTAGTGTCCTTAATGAGAGGCTGCTTTGCCGCTTAGGGGGCATTCTGTGATAGTCCACGCTCCCTGCTGGCCAAGGGAGGGGGGTTGAGGGGGACCTGGGCCCTCCCTCTCCACCGGGTCCCAGCCCAGGACCCTACGGTGTAGGGGAATGCCTTCCTCCTACACGGCTGACGGGGTGCCTCCCTGAAACTCGTCAGCCCACGGGCGCCAATATCGCCCTGTCCTGGGCTGCTTTGAGCTCGAAGCCATTCCTGTGCCCCAGGCAGTGGGTGCGCGATGTATGCGCGGCTCCGCCACCGGGCGCACGGCGCATACGGGGCCCCGCCCCCTGGTGCGCTGCGCACCTTACAGCTGCAATTGGGCACGCGGCACATGATTGCAGCTCTAAGGGGCGCCGCGTGGCCCCCGGGCGTGCGGCGCCTGATGGCAGCTCTAAGGAGCACCGTGCGGCCGGGCGCATGGCGCCCCTTACAGCTGCCATCAGGCGCCCCCCATAGTTTGGTGCCCTGGGCAGCTGCCCGACTAGCCCCCCCCTTAATCCGGCCCTGATTGGTGGTATGCCAGTCTCAGTGCACGTCTTCGTGGACCCGTCACACTCCTCCCCCCTTAGGGGTCTGGGGCCTTCCCCTGTTTCTCTCTACTATCCTCAAAAAGAAATCCGCATTCTGATGTCTATTCCCCTGGGCGGTGGATTACCATGAAGCAGTATGTCTATAATGCCAAGTGCCATCGCATAATGCGCGGGTTTGTATCTTTCATTGGCTGCAGCCACACCAGAGGGGCATAATCTGTTATTAAGCGGAATTTATTGCCCCACAAATAGTACCGTAATACTACTATTTCCCATTTTACCGCGAGCGCCTCTTTTTCGATCGCTGAATAGTTCTGTTCCCGGGGTGGGAGCTTCCTGCTAACATATAATGCGGGATGCTCCTCCCCTTGCCTCTCCTGAGCCAATACGGCTCCTACTCTGACTTCCGAGGCATTTCTGTACAAAGAAAAGGGTTTTTCAAAGTCAGGTTGGGTTAACACCGGAGCTCACGCACCTTTAAAGGTTTTGAGTTTTTTGTCAGCTCTGTCAGCCGGGAGGCTATTGTTGCGAACCCTGGCACAAACCTCCAGCAATAGCCAGCTAACCCCAGGAATTGTCTCACTTGCCTCTTTGTTGTGGGTGCAGGGTAGCCCTGCAGACAGGGCCGGTTCGAGCCATTCCTGCGCCCCAGGCAGCGGGCGCGCGACACACGCACGGCTCCGCCCCCGCCCCCGGGCGCACGGTGCATGCGTGGCCCCGCCCCCTGGCGTGCTGCGCACCTTACAGCTGCCATCAGGCGCCCCCCATAGGTTGGCACCCCGGGCAGCTGCCCGGCTAGCCCCCCCCTTAATCCGGCCCTGCCTTCAGGGCCTCTACTTTACTCACTAAGGGCCTCAGTTTCCCCTTCCCCACAGTATGTCCCATATAGGACACTTCCTGTTGGGTGACGTGACACTTTTTTGGGTTAGCAGTCAGTCCCACTTCTCCCAGGGCGGCCAGTATGGCCTCTAGATGTTGCAGGTGAGCGCTCCAGGTAGTGCTGTATATATGATAATGTCATCTATATACGCTGCGGCATAGCCTTGGTGTCGTGCCAGCAGTTTATCCATCACCCGCTGGAACATCGCAGCCACCCCATGGAGGCCAAACGGCATCATTACAAATTGGTAGAGCCCAAAGGGAGTGGAAAAGGTGGTCTTCTCTTGAGCGTCCGGGTCCAGGGGAATCTGCCAATACCCCTTGGTCAAATCTAATGTTGAGATGTATTGGGCATGACCCAGGTGCGTGTATTGGGCGTGACCCAGAAGCTCATCCACCCGCGGCATGGGATACGTATCAAAGTTGGAGATAGCGTTGATCCGTCGGAAGTCGATGCAGAAGCGCACCGTCCCGTCTGACTTTGGTACTAATACAATGGGGCTCCGCCACTCACTGTGAGACTCCTCAATGACGCCCCACTGCCCCATCAGCTGTAATTCTTTCCAGACGGTGTCCCATACTTTGCGGGGTAAGGGCCGGAGGGGTTCCCGCACCTTTTTGCCTGGTTCTGTAATTATCTGGTGACACCCCAACAAGGTTCGGCCCGGTGTTGAGGTGAGGGCTCGCACGTACCACTGCAAGAGGGCACTACCTGCTGTCGTTGGGTCACCGTCAAGTCTTCTCCTAGTGTCGCCCCCTCCTCTTCTAGGCGGTCCCCACACCACGGGCCTAAATCGTCATCAGGGTCCTGGGGGGCTATCATTAGGCTCTCTTGGGTCACCCACTTTTTCAGTAAATTAACATGGAAAATCTGGGTGTCTTTCCTCCTCCCCAAAAGCCACACCTCATAGTCTACTTCCCCGACTTTCCGTATTATTTCATAAGGCCCTTGCCATTTGGCTAATAATTTTGACTCCCGCGAAGGTAGCAATAGCAATACCTGGTCTCCGGGTTCAAACTGGCGTATCCTTTCTGTTCTATTGTAGTATTGGGTCTGTTTTTCTTGGCTTTTTAACAAGTTCATCTTAGCTTAACTCCCTAGACAGCGTAACCTCTCCCGTAGTTGCAGGATGTACTGTACGTGCCCTGACACCGGGTGGTCTGTTCCTCCCAGTCCTCTCTCAGCAGGTCCAGTATCCCCCTGGGCTGTCTGCCATAAAGCAACTCGAAAGGGGAAAAACCGGTGGAAGCTTGAGGCACTTCTCAGATGGCGAACATCAAGACCGGCAGCATCTGGTCCCAGTCACGGGGATCTTCCGTCACAAAACGCCGTAACGTAGCTTTCAGCGTCTTATTAAACCTCTCCATGAGGCCCTCTGTCTGGGGGTGGTATATGGACATCCGCAACGGCTTGATGTTTAACAAGCGGCACAGCTCCGTCATCAAGCGAGAGGTAATGTTAGTCCCTTGGTCCATTAGAATTTCCCTCGGGAGTTCCGCCCGGGAAAAGACCTTTACCAATTCCGCTGCCAGGGTGGGGGCTCTGGTATTACACAGGGGTACGGCCTCCGGGTAAAGGGTTGCATAATCAAGGATCACCAGTATATACTGATGTCCTGTCCTGGATGGTTCGAAGGGCCCGACTAAATCTAACACTATGCGTTCGAAGGGAATCCCCACAACTGACAGTGGTATTAACGGAGCCTTGGGTATCCCGGCTGGGGCCATTCTTTGGCAATCCGGACATGATCCGCAAAAGTCCTGCACTGCTCTGTACACCCTCGGCCAGTAGAACCTTCGGGCCACCCGAGCCAGAGGTTTTTTTTGTGCCCCAAATGTCCCGACCAGGGGTTGGCATGTGCTAATTCTAAAACGTCCCGGCGATAATGGGAGGGTACCACCGATTGCCATACCTCCCTTTCACCCCCTTGTCCCGCAACCACACGATATAGGTGATCGTTATGTACCTGGAAGTGGGGTCCTTGGGGCTGGCCCTGGCCCAGCTCCTCTGGCTCCTTGTCTCTCTTCGCTTGTTCCCAGGCGTTCTGCAGGGAGGGGACCTCTCTCTGTGCTTGCAGAAAGTCTGAATCCTTCCAGGTGGGCCCGTCCGCCTCTCCCCTCCGTCTGGCCTGGGATTGGGTCAAGTCCGCTCTGGTCTCGATCCCTTCTGTTCTGGGGAATAGAAACCCGTCCTCCCCGGGGCGCCTCTCCTCTTTCAACGAGGTCCCCTGTCGAGCCCTGGCTTGCAGCAACTTATTGAATCCCAGCCAGTCCCTTCCCAGTAGAACTGGGTACAGTAGAGTAGGGGCCTTCCCAACCTTCCAGAAGCTATTCCGCCAGCCATCGGAAATCCGCACCCATACAGTCGGGTAGGGCCTTACATCCCCATGGACGCACCTCATCCAGATGCGTTCCCCCATCTCTTTCTTCCCGCGCACCAGCTCCTCGTGGACTAACGTTTGTGCCGACCCCGAGGCTACTTGGGCCTCCGCGGGTTTCCCATCTATTTGAACCGTAGCCACCACCCTAGTGCCTTCTTCTAATCCTTCCACCAGGCCCATGCTACGTGTTGGCCGAGGGTGCAGTCCATCATAGGGCATTCCCTTTTGAAGAGGCCCTCCTGTCTGCACTGGTAACAGGCTCCCCAGGTGGCAGGGCCTCTTTTCGCACCACCCTCCTTCACCTCTATGCCGGTCCCTTCATCTGTCTGTCCCTCGGGTTGTTTTCCTTGCCACACGGGGGCCAGCTTGCGCGCCCCAGCTCGTCCAGCCCGGGGACCTGTCGCCTTTTCTTTCCCGTACACGCCCCAGCTGGGGGTTCCTGCCTTTGGTGCTGTTGGCATGGATTCCTTCCTACCCACCACTTTGTCCCCCTCAGCAGTTCGGTGGGCTTCCATTAGGGTGACCGCCTCACCCAGGGTGGTAGGTTGGTGTTTCCGCACCCCCTTCTGCCCCTCCCTAGGGAGGATGTGAATGAACTGTTCTAGCACGATTGTTTCGGATACCTGTACACCCGCTTTTTGTTCTGGCTCCAACCAGCACGAGGCCATCTCCCAAAGTCTTTGGACTACTGCCCTAGGTCTTTCCCCGGGTCTGAAGCGCTCTTGTTGGAACTGTTGGCGGTATGTCTCGGTTGTTATTCCCAGATCGTCTAAGACAGCCTCCTTCACCTTATAATAACGGGTAGGGAGCTATCAAGGTGGCCCAGTGGTCCTCAGGCCAATGAGCGGCCATAGCTACCCTCTTGAATGTCATAAGGAAGTCCTCGGGGTCATCGCCCGGGCCCATCTTGGAGAGTCGCAAGGGGAGTGGGGCACTCCCCCCACCGTCCCCATCTCCCACCATTGGTAGTCCACCTCCTCGCCCCCCGGTGTTTGATAGTTGCAGCCAGTGATCCTGCTGCGTGGCCAACTCCTGCACCAACTGCCTTTGCTGTTCTTCGTACTGGGCGGTGAGTTGCTGGATTAGCTGGGGCTGCTGCTGGTGCTAGCTCTCACCCAGCCATTCCAAGAATTTGCTGGGTTCCATTTGGGCCGTTTTAGCTCTCACTCTTCCCCGTTTAACCAAAGGAAGTTCCCCGACCACTATTTACCCCTAAGTGGTCCCGTTTGATCCCCCCTCCTGTGGGATCGCTGCCCACATTCTCCACCATGCGTGGCGGGTTTGTCTGGGCCCGGGTCCCCACCTCCGAGTCTGGAGGGGTGGCCCCGTGTGTCCCACCGCCTTATTGTCTCCCAACATCCCAGGCATCCGTCGAGCCCGAGTCTCTAGTGTCCTTAATGAGAGGCTGCTTTGCCGCTTAGGGGGCATTCTGTGATAGTCCACGCTCCCTGCTGGCCAAGGGAGGGGAGTTCAGGGGGACCCAGGGCCTCCCTCTCCACCGGGTCCCAGCCCAGGACCCTAAGGTGTAGGGGAATGCTTTTCCCCTACACGGCTGATGGGGTCCCTCCCCGAAACTCGTCAGCCCACGGGCGCCAATATCGCCCTGTCCTGGGCTGCTTCCTCCCCCCTCTCCGTCTCAGATTCCCCATGCCCCTACCGGGCATCCTACCAGGTTCTCCATAGCCCATAGTCCATAACTGAAAAGTCCCAGTCGCTTTAGCATCTCTTCATATGGGACCCATTCCAAGCCCCTAATCATTTTAGTTGCCCTTTTCTGAACCCTTTCCAAGGCCAAAATATCTTTTTTGAGGTGAGGAGACCACGTCTGTACACAGTATTCAAGATGTGGGCATACCATAGTTTTATACAGGGGCAGTAAGATATTCTGTGTCTTATTTTCTATCCCTTTCTTAATAATTCCTAGCATCCTGTTTGCCTTTTTGACCGCCGCTGCACACTGTGTGGAAGTTTTCAGAGAACTATCCACGATAACTCCAAGATCTCTTCCCTGATTTGTCGTAGCCAAATTAGCCCCCATCATACTGTACGTATAGTTGGGGTTTTTTTTTCCAATGTGCATTACTTTACACTTATCCACATTACATTTCATTTGCCATTTTGTTGCCAATCACTCAGTTTGGTGAGATCTTTTTGAAGTTCTTCAGTCTGCTTCTGTCTTGACTATCTTAAACAGTTTAGTGTCATCCGCAAACTTTACCACCTCACTGCTTACCCCTTTCTCCAGATCATTCATGAATAAGTTGAAAAGGATTGGTCCCAGGACTGACCCTTGGGGGACACCACTAGTTACCCCTCTCCATTCTGAAAATTTACCATTTATTCCTACCCTTTGTTTCCTGTCTTTTAACCAGTTCTCAGTCCAAGAAAGGACCTTCCCTCTTATCCCATGACAATGTAATTTACACAAGAGCCTTTGGTGAGGGACCTTGCCAAAGACTTTCTGAAAATCTAAGTATACTATATCTACTGGATGCCCCTTGTCTGCATGTTTGTTACCCTTAGAGTTCTTTGAAGGGGTTATGTCTACAGTACAGCACTAATTCGAACTAACTTAGTTAATTCGAACTAACTTAGTTCGAATTAGTGCATCTAGACCTAAAAACTAATTTGAATTAGCGTTTTGCTAATTCGAACTAGCATGTCCACATTGAGTGGACCCTGAACCGAAGTTAAGGCTGGCCGGATCCAGGACTTAGAGTATGGAGCTGCTGCCTCAGGCTAGCCGAGGGCTGTGCTTAAAGGGACCCGACTCCCCACCCTGGACAGACAGTTCTCAGGGTTCCCCGCTTGCTGGTCTACCTCCCTGAGGGACAGCAAAGCAGTCCTGTCTTGGAGTGCCCTGAGTGCCCTCACTCGGCACATCACAGCACTCGGCCATCAGCCCGGCTGCACTTGCCGCAGGCTGCCATCTGGGGGGGTCAATCGGGGAGCTGTCAGGATCCAGGAGGCCCTGCAGGAGAGCTTCCACCCCGAGGAGCCAGCAGAGCCACCCCAGTCCTCCCCATCGGGGGCTCGTACCCCATTCCTCCCTCACCTCACTTCCACCTACCCCTCCCTAGCCCCCCTTCCTGATGTAAAAATAAAGGACACGTGTGTTCAAAAATAGAAACTGTCTTTATTTAACAAAACTGGGTGGGGATTAACCTCTGGGGAGACTGGGAAAAGGGGTGGGAGAGGGAGAGAGAGGGTGGGAGAGGGGAGGTGGAAACCTGGGAGGAGGGAGCTGGAAGGGAAGCCGGGAAGAAGGAGGAGGGAAGTATAAAACTATGGTACGCCATATCTTCAGTACTGTGTACAGATGTCGTCCTCACCTCAAAAAGATATTTTGGCCTTGGAAAGGGTTCAAAAAGGGCAACTACAATGATTAGGGGTTTGGAACAAGTCCCATATGAAGAGAGGCTAAAGAGACTGGGACTTTTCAGTTTAGAAAAGAGGAGACTGAGGGGGGATATGATAGAGGTCTATAAAAGCATGAGTGGTGTGGAGAGGGTGAATAAAGAAAAGTTCCTCATTAGTTCCCATAATAGAAGGACTAGAGGACACCAAATGAAGTGAATGGACAGCAGGTTTAAAACTAATAAGCGAAAGTTCTTCTTCACACAGCACATAGTCAACCTGTGGAACTCCTTGCCAGAGGAGGCTGTGAAGGCTAGGACTATAACAGAGTTTAAAGAGAAGTTAGATAAATTCATGGAGGTTGGGTCCATGGAGTGCTATTAGCCAGGGGGGTAGGAACGGTGTCCCTGGCCTCTGTTTGTGGAAGGCTGGAGATGGATGGCACGAGACAAATCGCTTGGTCATTGTCTTCGGTCCATCCCCTCCGGGGTACCTGGTGTTGGCCGCTGTCGGCAGACAGGCTACTGGGCTAGATGGACCTTTGGTCTGACCCAGTACGGCCATTCTTATGTTCTTATGTTCTAAGCTCAGGGTCGGGGGGTCTCACTGGACCGACTTGATTTTCATGCAAACCTGCTCCTGGGTTCGCATGTGGCCTTTGGTGGCCAGGCTGGCAGCTATCCTGCCCTAGATGGCCATATTCCTGTGCCTAGTGCGGAGGTCGTGGACGTTGGAGGCCTCCCCCCAAACCTTGATGAGGTCCACGATCTCCGCACTAGACCAGGTGGGCGCCCACCTCTTGTGGCCCCGGGCAGGCTCCTGGGAGCCACCAGCCTGGTCCTGGGAAGAGGCAGAGGGCTGGGTGGCAGCGGGTGGCTGGCTTATGCCGTGCCAGGTTCAGGGTCTGCTGGCTGGGTGCTGGCAGGCTTGCACCTGGCACGGGCACCGTAGCCAGACCGTGGCCCTTTAAGGGCTCCGGGGCCGGGAGGGGGGCAGAAGAGTTTCCGTGGCTTGGCCCAGAATGGCCACCAGGGAAAGCTGGGAAGGGCTAGCCTCCAACTAGTTCGAATTAAGTGGCTACACAGCCCTTAATTCGAACTACTTAATTTGAACTAGGCGTTAGTCCTCGTAGAATGAGGTTTACCTAGTTTGAATTAAGCGCTCCGCTAGTTCAAATTAAGTTCGAACTAGCGGTTTGTATGTGTAGCCCCTATGAAAGTTAATTTGAACTAACGGCTGTTAGTTCGAATAAACTTTGTAGTGTAGACATACCCTAATAGATTAGTAAGACATGATTTCCCTTTACAGAAACCGTGTTGACTTTTGTCCAACAAATTATGTTCTTCTACGTGCCTGACAATTTTATTCTTTACTATTGTTTCGACTGACCAATACTAACAACTTGGTACCAACACACGCCCCACAAATAACAGATCTATTGACCCAGGTTCAGGACAGGGTCTAAACTGACCGCATGATAGACAATGATCGAACCCCCATGGGTAATAGCTTGGTAACGTCAGAGGGTGGCAACCTGATACGTCAGGAGTGATATGTAACTTGTTTGTGCCTGTGCATAAAAATGTACCACCAGGGAGTTGTCTTTGCCCAGCCTAGGGGGCAGTGAGACTTCTCACGGACTGAGCGGAGTCCATTGTCAGGGGGCACACTTGCTTAGCGGTTCAGTGGAGCCTGCTGACAACTATTACTGTACTTCGTTTGACAATGAACTTGGCCTGGTGCCTTCAATCCTGAGCTGACTTTGTGACCTTTGAGGGCTCTCTCAGAGTCTGCTGTATCAACAACCTGCACAGAGCCCGTGCAGCACAGGGGGAAGCAGGCCCATTATGTAGCAACTTTATGAAATCTTATGCTAAGGAAACATAATAAACGATCATTTTCACACCATAACTTGGCTCTTTTATAAGTCAGTCTTTGATCACCAAATCTATACGGTTTGCTGAGTCAAAAGCCACCAACTACTTAAGTGTGTAGATTAAAAAAACCCAACCCAACCCTGTTACAAAAAAATCTAAGAACTGAGAATAGCAGGCTATAAATGACTCTTTTCCCATGGCTACATTTAAAGAAAAGTTGGTAAATCAGACAAGCTGAGACATTTAATGAAAACGGTTTGGCCAAAACCAAACAACGTTCAAAGTACACAATCAAGACAGAAGAAATAATTTTCCTTTTCTATAATTAACATTGCCCACGCTTTCCCATTGGAGGGTGACCAATATCACTGACCTGCTGTGTGATGGACTGGGCCGGGTCTGGGCACCGCTGAGGGCATCCGCGCAGGGCGAATTGCTCAAATTCGGGGCTTCTTACAGCCCCCAGACTGGAAACCTTCCCAAATAGGCCACAAACCAGTCCCACAGAATGCTTCAGCTGCCTGCCTGGCCAGCCAGAAGCCTCATGAGCAAAACCCCTCCAACACCCCAGCAATATCCGTGCCCCAGATGGCCCCGGGCCTGCCCACAGGTGAGGGGTCTTAGAGCCCAATCTCACCTACCTCGAACAAGTTCTGTCCGGTCCCAAGAAACCAGCCACAGATCCCAGGTCAATTTACCCTCTGGATCTTACCCACAAGATCACGCTGAGCCAATCCTTTAGAATCTAACATCTAAAGGTTTATTACTACCAGAAAGAAAAGCGCGAGAGTAAGGCTGTTAAAGTATCATACATTACATGCATTGAATCTCCCAGTTCTTGATGCAGGCTTGCAGAAGAGATGTTATAACTGCTGGCTTAAAAGTCTTTGGTGTACATCCTATGTCAGGATGGGTCCACAGTTCTTTCCGGCTCCTCGATCCCTGCACTCTTGCCTCTGGGATGAAGAGCTGAGCTGAGCACAAAATGGAGGATGCCACATGGCCCCTATATATCTCCTTCCTTATCTCTTCTTGGCTGCAGCAGGTCACCTGGCCAGTGGCCTATCCCTGTGTTCCCTGCTGGTAGCCCTTAGGTATCAGTCACCATTCTTGAGGTGTGTCTTTGGCCTATAGAGGGCTATTGTTCCATGGAGACTTGCTCATTAGCACGTCCATAGGCTGAGCATTATTTGTCTATTGCTCAGCCACAAACAGAGAAGTTTCCCAATATTGACACAGAGTACATATTTATAATGTCACACCCAGACATTATACAGGTATATGAAGAGCATATATAGAATCAGAAGAAAGTAAGCTTTCATTTGACACTTCACATGACCCCCTTTGTACCACTTTTGGGGCAAACACCCCTCCCCCCCATGGGTGCAGCAGTGATCTGGCTGCTTCCCTAAAATCCAGTAACGTGACGTGCTGCAAAATGCTTCAAAGGGGGGGGGGCAGCAGCCTGGCTCAGCTTCTCCCACCTCACATAGGGCACATAGCCTTTGCCCTACCTGCTTGCCCTCATGGAATCTGACCCCAGCAACAGAGAACATATGGGAGCAAACCCTACAACTACTACACCCATGGTGCGGAGTGTGAAATAAGCCTAGCAACAGTGACCCAGACATGGTTCATTCCTACCCCTTTCCAAGGGGACTCTTAAAGAGATAGCTCCCTATTAGGCACACACTAGGGTTTACTCCCAACTGGCTGATATGCTGGCATATTACTATTATTTGTATTATGGCAGTGGTCCCCAACCTTTTGGGGCTGCTGGGTGCCCGGGGGCTGGCCCCGATCACTCGGCGGGCACACATAAATGCCATGGTGCCCGCGGGCACCCTGTTGGGGACCACTGTATTATGGTATACTGCCTAGAAGGGCCAAATGCGATCGAGACCCCATTGCACATACATTCAGTGAGAGATGGGCCCTGCCCCAAACAGCTGAGAGTCTTAACAGACAAGACAGATTGGGAGGGGGAACTTCTTGATATTAGCAATGGGAAACTGAGGCATGGCGAGTAAATGACTTGCCCGAGGTTACAGAGGAATGTTGTGGCAGAGCCAGGAACAGAACACAGATGTCTAAAGACCAACTAAAACTTTACCCACAAGACCATCCTTCCTCTAAAACAGGTTCCCAAGCTTTGGTTCTCTGTGGGAGCTACATTCCTGGGCCACTCCAGCTCCTGCCTGTCTGGTGCAGAAAGAGACTCACTGAGGGGAGCAAGTGGCTCACACCATGGCTCGTGGCAGAACCTGGCTGACTCCATCTCCGGAAGGGCTCCCGGCAGCACAGCACAGAGCAGACTGTAACTCCTTGCCTGCAGTCTTGGGACAGTTTAAAATCTGTGGGGCTGCGGCTGGCCCAGTGTCTAGGGAAGGGCAGCAACCAGAAGAATGTGGAGGGAGTCCTCAGCTGTGTCAGGCAGGGGAGGAGAGAGAAAGCAGCAAGATGCTGCTAAAGGGGTGGGTGGGGTAGGGTGGGGCGATGTTCCTTTCCCTCCCTACTACTGAGGATGTCCTACCACTCTTCCTGCTGCTCTCCCGGCCTGGTCAATTGCAGCTCCATGCCCAGGATCACACCCTACAGTGTGAAAACCAATGGTCTGAAACATGATTTAATCTTGCCTCCCTTGATGCAACATTGAGTTGACATCATGATGGTGAGCCCAAACTATTCAAGCTCATGTCCAAACATGACCCAATGTTCTACGGAAGCCCTGAGAGATCCCATAGAGTTTGCAAACCATTTGAAGGCATCTGGGATGGCTTCCAAGTTTGCACAGCGTGCGTTTTTGCAAGGTTTGATGCAAGACCCAGGTAGAAAACATTTGAGAACGAGCTTTGCACTGAAGTGTTCTGTTCCCTCAAACGCCAAAACTCCAAGTGAAACTCAGTGTCTTAGTTTGGATCAAATCATAGAATCCTAGGGCTGGAAGAGACCTCAGGAGGTCCTCAAGTCCTGCCCCCTGCCCAAAGCAGGACCAACCCCAACTAAATCATCCCAGCCAGAGCTTTGCCAAGCCGGGATTTAAAAACCTCTAGGGATGGAGATTCCACCACCTCCCTCGGTAACTCATCCCAGTGCTTCCCCAAACTCCTAGTGAAATAGTTTTTCCTAATATCCAACTTAGACCTCCCCCACTGTAACTTGAACCCATTGCTCCTTGTTCTGCCATCCATCACTACTGAGAACAGCCTCTCTCCATCCTCTTTGGAACCTCCCTTCAGGAAGTTGAAGGCTGCTATTAAATCCCCCCTCACTCTTCTCTTCTGTAGACTAAACAAGCCCAAATCCCTCAGCCTTTCCTCATAAGTCATGTGCTCCAACCCCCCCATCATTTTGGTTGCCCTCCAATGCGTCCACATGATTCTAGGATGCATTAACAGGTGTGTTGTGAGCAAGACACGAGAAGTCATTCTTCCGCTCTACTCTGCGATTAGGCCTTCGTTGGAGTATTGTGTCCAGTTCTGGGCACCACATTTCAAGAAAGATGTGGAGAAATTGGAGGAGGTCCAGAGAAGAGCAACAAGAATGATTAAAGGTCTAGAGAACATGACCTATGAAGGAAAACTGAAAGAATTGGGCTTGTTTAGTTTGGAAAAGAGAAGATTGAGAGGGGACATGATAGCAGTTTTCAGGTATCTAAAAGGATGTCACAAGGAGGAGGGAGAAAAATTGTTCTTCCTGGCCTCTGAGGATAGAACAAGAAGCAAAGGGCTTAAACTGCAGCAAGAGAGGTTTAGGTTGGACATTAGAAAAAAGTTCCTAACTATCAGGGTGGTTAAACACTGGAATAAATTGCCTAGGGAGGTTGTGGAATTTCCATCTGTGGAGATATTTAAGAGTAGGTTAGATAAATGTCTATCAGGTATGGTCTAGACAGTGCTTGGTCCTGCCATGAGGGCAGGGGACTGGACTCGATGACCTCTCGAGGTCCCTTCCAGTCCTAGTATTCTATGAGTCTATGATTCTATGATCCTTTCTATAGTGGGAGCCCCAGAACTGGACGCAATACTCCAGATAAATCCAAAGGCAATGTTCAAAGGAAGCATAAAGAAAGAGTGCTGGACAACTGTGGCTAGTATTATGGTAGTACTGGTGACTGCTGGATGAGCTGAAATGGAAATGAAGAGAAACTGAGTCTCTCTAACTCTCTTGAGTGTATGTTAGAAGGATTGGGAGAGTTGGAAGCTTCTCTGGGCCTGAGTATAGACAACTTGTGGCTATGTTGGTCCCAGGATATTAGAGGGAGAAGCTGGGTGAAGTAATATCTTTTACTAGACCAACTTCTGTTGGTGAGAGAGACAAGCTTTCAAGCTACACAGAGCTCTTCTTCAGATCTGGGAAACATACAGAGTCTCTCACTTACATTATCCGGCTGTCTCTATCGAGTCCACCTGCTATTTATCACTTGTTTGATATCTCTTGTGGGCAGACACTAGACATAGTGAAATTTCCAAGTTTTAGGTCATGTGGTTTCCAGGAGGCAAGTGCATAGCAACTTTCCCACACCCAGAATACTACACTTCTGGAAATGACTGCCCCAGACATGTAAATCAATTCTGTCTGTCCCTGAGCTCATATTCATCATTAGGGGTGATGGATAGTGCAGCATTAGATATCTTTTAAACAAATGATTGATAACAAGCAGAAATATGAGAGCTCTTGTTTCTCGTGCGGCTCAGGAAATGAGTCATCAGCACTCAGCCATGGGTTTTGAGGAGCTGGCCTTTTAGCAGTGGATGATATTGAAGGAAAATGTACCCATTGATTTGTGAGAGTCCTGCGATCACAGCTTCCTTTTCATCAGCTTCCCCTTCTCATATCAACCCACTGCACACCCGTTTGGGGAGAAAATAAGGCTGCTGAAATCATCCTTAGCAGGTCATGACTGACAACAAGTGATGTCAACCCTTCCCTTCCAAAGCTGGAAACATTTTCAGATGTTATTTATTATGGGAGGGAGCAGCTAGAGGACTCATCCAAGACCAGTTCCCGGTTGTGCTGGCGCAAACACTCCCTGCCTCTAATACTTCCCAACTGAATACACAAAATGTGTTACATCCAACACAGGGGAATTCTCTTATGGACCCTGTCTTGACAAATAAAGAGGGACTGATTACAGAACGAAAAACTAATGGTAGTTTAAGTGCAACTTGATCACATTTATAATGTGCAAACAGAAAAAAGTGCAGACCCAGTGATATGCATGCTTGGTGCTTTAAAAAGGCTACATTTCACAAAGCAGAACACAATTATGAGACAAATCAACTGGAAAGAAGAATGTAATCAGAACTATGTGAATGATAATTTGTAATTGTTTAAGAACACTTTATTAGATGCCCCGAAAACCACAATCCCACAATTGAAGAAGAAGGCCATGTTGGTTAAAAAATGGACCTGGTGTAGAGGGGTCATAAAGGAAGCTATATATAAGGGTGAGGAAACCGATCATAATGAATATCAGTCATAAGCTTGGAACTATAGAAAATTGATAAGGGAAACAGACAGAAGAAAAAATATATGGCTGGTATAGTTAAGAACAATAAGAAGAAGTTTTTGAAGTACATTTGGAACAAAAGAAATCCTAGCAATGGTGTTGTTAGGTGGAAATGGGTAGAATTATCAATAATAACGCAGAAAAGGCAGACACATTCAGTAGGTATTTCTGTTCTGTATTTGGGAAAACCATATGATGTAGTCACATGATATGATAATACTCTTTCCATTGGTCTAATGCCTCAGGAGGATGTTAAGCAGTAGCTACTAAATTTACATACTTTTAAATTGGCAGGTCCAGATAACATCCAAGAGTTTTAAAAGATCTGACTGAGGCACTCATTTGACCATTAATGTTGATTTTCAGGAAGTCTTGGAACATGGGAGAAGTTCAAGAAGATCAGAAGAAAGCTAAAGTTGTACCAATAGTTAAAAAGCGAAAACAGGATGACCTGGTAATTGTTGGCCTGTTAGTCTGACATTCATCTCTGGCAAGATAATGGAGCGGCTGACAGAACTCGATTAATCTCTTATATATTTTGAAGATGAGTTTGTTTGTTTGTGGATTTGTTTGTGCAAAATGAGATCATACTTCGTGATTACCTACAGATACCAAATTTTGCATCGACAGTCCTGCCACTTAAATTAGCCGAATGTGCTACTTTTTACACTGGAATATGCTGGGTGAAAGGTTTAAATTGGTGTTTCTCAAAGTGGTCCACGGATCCACTCTGAGAGAGCTGCTCCAGTTTGTTTACTTACCAGCTCTGCAGCAATGGAGCCTCATGGTTCCTCATTGGCTGTAGTTTGCCATTTGCAGCCAAGGGGAGCTGCTGGAAGCAGCCTGACCCAGGTTGTTGCTTCCCACGGTTCCCCTTGGCTGCAAACACCAAACCACAGCCAATGGGAGCCATGAGGATTTGTGGCTGCAAAACCAATAAAAAAAACAAACTGGAGTGGCCAGTTAGCAGCTTTCTTCGAGTGTGTCAGCGGACCACTTTGAAAAACACCAATTTAAACCTTTCACCCAGCATATTCCAGTGCAAAAAGTAGCACCGAGTGTGTCTGCGGGTTTAAATAATGTTATTGTTTTGCATCAGAAAAAAGTCATAACTATTATGAATAGAGTTCATAAAAACATTTGCTAACAAAATTAAAATCGAGTCACCTATTCAACTGTCATTTTAGTGCAAAGAAAATTTTTGTTACAAAATCACAAAATAATTCAAATTAGTTACGGAAAGACTAATGGAAGCTTTACAAGTTTCTGGTTCAAATGTACTATGTAAGGTAATTATTCAATAAAATTAAGAATGTTTGAAGTAGAAATTCTACCAATTTAAAACTGTTCTTTTATTTCCCTTTTGCAAGCACATTAATAAAAAAATTCTATTACTGATATTTAATTTACTGAATTTTCCTATAAGTGTAATGTATGCAAAATGACTTTGCCCGGTCAACATCAAGCCTCACCTGCTAGTAAATCATTAAAGCAGGGTAATATAATTAATGACAATCAACATGGGGGTATGGAAAATAGATCCTATCAAACTAACTTGATATAATTTTTGATATTACAAATTTTGTTGATAAAGATAATAGTGTTGATGTAATATACTTAAACCTCTATAAGGCATTTGACCTTGTACCACATGACATTTTGATTAAAATTCTAGAAAGATATAAAATTAACATTGCATGAATTAAATGGATTAAAAGCTGACTGATAGATCTCAAAATAGGGGACTCATCATCAAACAGGCGTGTTTCTAGTGGAGTCCTGCACAGATCGGTTTTTGGCCCTAGGCAATTTAACAATTATATTGATGACTTGGAAGAAAACATAAAATCATCACTAATATTTTTCATATAACATCATTGACCATATGTGGAAAATAATGGAAGGACGTGTCCTTTTCATTATTAGATTCTTTTTCTAAAAGTTATGTTCTAGGAATTATTTTTAGGAAGTTCTAGGGTGTGGGCTATACTGGAAGATGGATTAGATCATCACAATTGTTCCTTCTGGCCTTGGAATCTATGAATCTCTGAAGATGGAGAAAGGAAGATAGAAAACAGAGGCTCAGAGAGTTTACATGACTAGGAACTAAAGAGGCTGGTGGCTTTAAGTAACAGTGATCAGATCAATCTATTTAAAGAAGGGGTGGGGAACCTAAGGCCCAGGGACAGGTGTAATGTCACAAATAGCTGCAATCACAATTGGCTCCCAGTAGCTATTTCTGACATACTAGCACAGTAGATTTGGCTTCTATCCGTTTTAGCTACCAATCAGCATGTGACTAGAGGGGATGGGGTTCACCGTGTCACATTTGGCTACCTGGACCCTGCCACTGGTCCAGAGGGGCCTTTCCCATCCCCGGTCCAGGAGCAGACGATTCTGATTGAGGGGATTCACCATTTCAGAATTTGCATTAAGGATGCAGACACGATCACACAGAAGTACTTCACTATTATGAAAATCTTAATTATTGTAAACAAGTGCATTAACCAAACCTGAAGAAAACTAGTAATTACACGTCTCTTTACATGGAGAACTATGCAAACTTTTTCCCTCTACTGAGGTAATATGTACCCTTTTTGCAATGCAATTCTTCCTGTTCCGAGCGACTGTTTTTGGATTGGTTGTCCGTGGAATGCAGAGCACATGTGCCCACCTTTTGCAAGAGTCACACTGGATCTTTGAACAGAAACAAATGAGAAAAAGAAACCTCAGAATTAGCAATGCTACACAACTTCTCACTAATGCTATTCCTACCACATTTAAGCATGGGATTAGACTTGGGTATCAGCACTGATGACACAATTTACTGCTATGGCATTGAAAGAGTCATTATCTTTAGGCAGCTTGTTGTTTGGTACTCTGCGTATTGATCTGCTGCAATGTATGCTGTCGGATTCACAAAATTCTCTGTTTCTTACCATCGTGAAATCGCCGCTTGTTTTCTCGCAATTGATAGAGTTGCAGTATATGCAGTACTCTTCCATAATTTCTGGAAAAATCAATGTAGTTTTTATGATCAAAATTCTAAATTCAATTCCTTATTTATTGCTTGCTTTTAATTACTTTTATTATGATACTTGATTTCAAATCTCTTTTCTTTCATTGTCACTTTTTAAAATATAATGTCCTGCACAGAATGGTTCTCAAAATCTTACTATATTGCTGCGAGATACAACAAATATCTAATTTCATCTCACTGGTTTGTATGTATTTACTATTTAGCCCATCCATGTTTTTGGGCACTTAGAAATATTATTCACGCAGAGTCACAGTTACAGAATCAGTTATGAGATTCCCCATTTCAGGGTACGTCTACACTGCGGGGTCACCGCCATGTCCAGGGAACGCGTCTGCTCTTCCTCTTTTTTTGGCATAAGAGCAGACATGCTCTTTTAGGGAGCCCGGTATATCTTGTTCTATGAGGAATAAGGGCTCCTCCAAAAAAGGAGGCTTTTCCCCTATTTGGCCATGTATATACGGGGCCAAATGTTGGAAAAGCTTCTTCCAGAAAAGCAATCAGAAAAAGCTACGCAAATTGCGGAGCACAATTTGATTAGCTTTTTCCAAAAAAAAAAAAAAAAAAAAAATCTAGTGCAGACGTAGCCTGAGTGTTACACAACATAAATCCATTGTTCCTGTTACCTTGAAATGTTAGAAATGAGTCTATAACATATGGGACAAAGATAGTACCTGATATCTTCATTAGCAGAATTGCTATTTTTCTTCTAAATGCATTATTAGCTTTTTCTGTTTCTACAGAGGCAATGTCTTTCTTCTGCGAATATGATTCTGCAAACTAACAACACTTCTGTTTCGAAAAGACATCATACAGGTACTGTAATGGGGTATATCAACCCACACTGAAGAGCAGGTAGTGAGCTGACTGAAAGAGTCTCTCCCTCATAGCCCTGCTGCATATGCTTCTGGTGGAACCAGATTATAAAAGGCCCTGCGGCACCTCGGTCAGGGCTGACCACTGAAGGGAAAGGAGCTGCTGGGATAGCCCAAGGGAGAGAGTGACCAGACCTTCCATTGGCAGTCAGTCCTGGAGGTGCTACCTGCAGGACCATTGCATCGTGGGGAGAAAATGGGGAGGACACTCACCAGACCACAGTAGGAAGTAGCTCAGGATGATGGGGAGTTTACCCGGAGCATTCATCATGTTGTGGCTGGATTCACTGCTGAGCGAGGCAGTAGCTTCAAGCCACTGTCTACAGGGTCCTGGGCTGAGACCCACTGGAGTCAGAGGGCCCAGGTACCCTACTCCCTCTGTAGCTGGCTCGAGGGAGTCAGTTGCCTACAAGCCTGTAAACTAGGCTTCAAGTCCATATTAACCCTACTATAAGGGCCAGTGTATGGACTGGCCTCTGGCCTGTATCATACCTAGAAAGATGAGACTGGGCAATGGATTCTGGCTGCCAGACCCTATTAATCCTACTATAAGGTACTGTGTGTGGACTTTGCCTGTGAGGCTGTATTACGCCCCTTGGGAGGGGGGGAACACATGTTCAGACCCCGGCAGGTAGGTCGCAAGGGGGACTAAGCTTGAGGGGCCTCCCCGAGTAGGTTGCCCCTCAATAGGCACATAATTAACAAATTATAATGACAATTTGGGATTCAGTACTGTTCCTGTAAGAGGAGTGGCCCATAGTTGTACCCATCAGTTTGTTTGCTATGTTGCATGATTTTACTTTTCCAGCAAGATGCAGATTCTTTGGTTAATCATTTCATGAAGCATCTGAAATTTTTATGCAGTGCACTATCAGACTGTATAAATGGGTTTTGAATTTTTCTTTCATTTTCTGTACATGCTTACAAATCCTTTCCATGTCTGTCTTCATGGCTTGCAATGACTTACTGCTTATAAACACACTTGCTTTCAGATGATTGTCTCACTTGGACACCATATATCAGCTTATCTGCTGTGTCTCGTCTTACCAACACCTTCCCTCGCATGTCGCTGTATCTTACCCACATACTATGAGTAATTAGCTCGACTCAATCACAAAACTTTGCACTATTTACATTACTAAGCACATTCAGTGTAAGTACTTGATTTTTCCAGTTTGCCTTATAGCTACCAGGAATAAGTTAGCAGAATGTTTAATAAATTCCTTGAAAACATTTTCATAGTACCACTTGATGTACACTTTTAAAATAAGTATATGGGAAAACATTCACCTCCAATTCCTCAGGCATGTTCTTTCATACTTCATCTCATCACACAAGGGATCAATTATTAACAATTCTGTTGTTTTAATCAGTGCTATCTATAAATGTAATTGTGTGCATACATTTCATTGGAATTCTGATGATTTAAACAATTTCATAATGATTGATCAAAATATGACAAAGGGTAATATTAAGGGAATATCTCACTAATCCACATGACAAAAACATGTTGTGAACTCTGTCAAACACTACATACCAGATTTTTGTATGTCATAGTAATGACATACATATATAGTCTTCACAGTGGTATGTTTTTAAAGAACTCATTTCTCAGGACATCAACATGTAGGTTAAAAAGTCCACCGGCCTTTGCATGCACTGAACTGTCTGAACATCCTCAGTACCAGAAACTGGATCACTGCAAGCTTTTCAGCTGTGCTCCCAATCTGATATGTAATACCCCATATATTGCCCAGGATCCTGAAGTGCAACAGAACACATCTTACCATAAGAACCCAGTGGGCTGCTGTATTATAAGGAAGCAATAAGATATCGTACTGCAGGAATCCAGTCTGTGGAATTGAAACAAAAAGATAGAAATGAATTGACAGTTTCCAGTGCAGCAAATCCTGAAATATACATCATACTGCATTTTCTAATTTCATTACAGGGTTACTGGTTCCTATTCCACAGTACACATAGCATTGTATGTTTCCTTTCAGACTATGTGAAACTAAAGGTATGTCTACACTTGCACCCTAGTTCTTTCATGAAAACTTCTTGCAACTTCTTTCATGAAAACTTTTACCATCTTAAAAAATGGAACTAAATTAACAAATGTTTCTTATGAACAGTGTGTAAAGATGTTACCTTTCTGAATCCAGTCATTTTCTTCCCCAACCTCCATGGCAGCAGTATCGTCCTCCTCCTCACTTGTATCGCTTCTGGAGAAATCTTGTACTATACCCTCCTGTTGGTCCATTGCTGTGATGTCTCTGGTTGTCACTGTTTTCTCAGACTTGTGAGATACCTCGCCCTCCCATTTTCCAATATCTCTTAAGTATGGTTCTGCTTCAACAACAACAAATTCCACGCTAATAGTTTCCTCTGGTATACTTTCAGAAACTGATGCTGGTGGCTCTTTGAATGGTTTCAGATGAGAGATGCTATACATATTGCTTAAAAGTTTGCCTGAGAGAATTTCCAGTTTTACTCTTACTCTTACCCTCCACAGTCTTAATTTTGTATGGCCCCCAAAAAGTTTTATTCAGTGGTCCTCCTGTTCTTGTGTTTCTTCTTCCATTCACATTATATCTTACTTCCCCATATTTAGAGGCCTTTCTTCTGGCGTAATGCTTTTGTTGTTTTTTCTTGTGCTCTCTCGATGTTACGGAGAGCAAATGCAATATCAGCATCCCGTCTAGCCTCCACTTCTCTCAAGTATTCTTTGCAAAACTCTTCATCAATGTCATCTATGTTTGGTACCTTTGTAAATAAATGAGAAAGATCTAGCTTTTTTAAAAGGAAGAATCACAGAATACCATATATGTATGACAACTACATGCATACACCTCCATGTAGTCATCTGGGACTTCATGTGGAAGTCATGGGTCACAGTTTTTGAATAGTCTAAAGCAGCAGTTTTCAACCTTTTCCCGATGGGGACCCATTTTGACAATTCAGGAAGACTTGGTGACCCAAGGCAATTCAAAAATGGGGGGAGGAGGGGGAGCAGTGCTGTAACTAGCTAATTTTGCGCCTGAGGTAAGAATATAAAATTTTGCCCCCTCCTGTTTATACATTCATAGTAATTATTTAATAGAAAAACTGAAAATTCATTAATAATAAAATAATAACACTACATTTATTTGAGTTGTGGTGGGGGAAAGACACTCATCCCCAAACCATTCGCCCCCGGCTTAAACCCCACACTCAGGGGCTGGAGGGGCTGGGAGTCTCACAGTCAGAGGTTTGGGGGGCACACTCACTCAGAGGCCTAAGAGTCACACTCAGGGGCTGGAGAGGCTGGGAGTCACACTCAGGGGCTGGGAGTCTCACACTGGGAGTCTCACACTCAGGGGCTGGGAGTCAGGGCCTGGGGGGCATACTCTGGGCCTGGGAGTCTCACAGGTGTTACAAAAATATTAGAAACATAATACACATTATTCAAAAAACAAGTAAAATTTAGTATTTTACCAAACAGTTTCACCTGAACTTAAATTGGGGGGATGGTTGAGCCTGCATTTGCTTTGCTAACTGTTGTATCCTCGGAATTGTTGTGGCGAGTGCACACCGAAGATCATCTTCCACGTTTAATTTATTTCGATATTTGTTTTTAGTTGTAAGCAAATGTGAGAAGCCTGATTCACACAAGAAAGTCTTTGGAAATGGAAATAAAATTCTCAAAACAACTTCTGACAAAAGTGGGTAGTTCACTCTACGTCTGATCCAGAACTGATTATTTGGCATGGTTGAGAACTCTGCTTTTATACCATTGCTGTTGACATATCGATAAATTGTTCCTGGGTGCCTTCACGTACATCACAAACATCCACACTGAAAGGATCTGTTGCCAGAGCAAACAGCTTTTCATCTGTATCTGGAAAATATCGGAGTAGCTCATCACTTAAATGTCTCAAATTCTCCTGTATCGACAATCGCAAATTGTCATCGTTAATATTAATGTCATTTGTATTTTCTTTGAGAAAGATTGCGAGAGTTGGAAACATATTTTTTATATCAATTTTCGAAATCCATAATTGGAGTTTCATTCTGAAGGATTTTATTTTCTCCGATAATCCGATAATTGTAGAATTTGGTCCTTGAAGTGACACATTTAAATCATTTAGTAGGCCAAAAATGTCTACTAGGTATGCTATTTTATACAAACTCTTGCTTTCTGTAAACAAATATTCAAACTCAGTTTTGTTCTGTGACATAAAAAATGTTTTAAGTTAATTTTGTAACTCAAACACCCGATTTAGAACTTTGCCTTTTGACAGCCACCTTACTTCAGTGTGAAACAATAATAATTCATGCAAAGAATCTAGTTCTGAACAAAAGTTTTTAAATATGCGAGTTCTGAGTGCGCTGGTGTCAAGGCTCTTTTCCCACTCTGGCACGATAAATGCAGAAATGGGGGCCCCCAAAAGTACCCCAAAACCTTATCTTTCCAGGCTTTGGTAAAAAACTTCATCCCCAAAATCTTAACCTAGATTTTTGGGGATAAAAACTCGACTGCCACCACCCAATTAATAATAAAGAAACCAGGGAGAGACTACTTGGGAAATCTCACCCCCTAAAGTAAAACCAGGACAGAAAAATTAACCAATACCAGGTTAAGAAAAGAAAAGAGAAAGAACTTTTATTATCACCACAATATTCCTGTTGCAAGCATCATGACTAGATGGAACAGTCACAAAGTAATACTCATGGTGGGGGAACCCTACCATGGGCCTAGAACTTAGTTACAAAAGACAGCAAAGCCCATTTTTAAATGCATAGACATCAGATCCCATTTCCCAAACCATAAAACAATAAAACCTAACAGATTTATTTAAACTTTACCCTACTTACAGAAGAGTGAAGAGTCTATTCTTGGAGGGAGACATTCTGTCTGACTTCCTCAGTAGCTGGAGAGAAACTGCCCGGACTAAGGAGAGGGAAAAACCAAAATTCCTTTGTCCCAGTTTGAAATTCCTACCTACATTCCTATTGGCCAAACTCTACCTGGGATAGGTATGTTAACCCCTTAGTCCCCAGGCTGCTGGCTAACCCTCATGATCATGACAGCTGGACTTAATAAAATATACAGCTTTAATAACGTCCTTAAGTACCTGGTTCAAAGAAATAGGTACAGTTTTAGTTGCTAGTATTTACCAATGGATGAAACAGTGAGTTCCAATTACTTTTGGAGAAATTATGTTTTTAACCAGGGTTTGGAATCTAGACTTGCAACCAAGGATAGCAGGAGCCCCATCTGTGCAAATGCCACACAAGTTTTTCCATTCTATGGAATGTTCTTCAAAGAAAATATTCAAGATATTGAACACATCTTGTGCAGTGGTCGTAGTTTCCAATGGTTTGCAGAACAAAAATTCTTCTTTTACATATTCGTTTTTAATATACCAAATATATACCATCAGTTGTGCAAGATTACACACATCAGTTGTCTCATCGAGCTGCATACTGAATAATCCTCTGGGAGAATTTTTAATTTCTTCGATGACTTGAGATTTGATGTCGTTACACATGTTGGTAATTCTATGCTTAATTGTATTATTGGACATGGACAAAGGTTGCAGCTTTTTCAAAGCATCTGCACCTACCAAAAGGCGGACAATCTGCTTGGTACAGGGAACTAGATCCTCGGCTATGGTATGCGCTTTCTTAGCTTTCGCAATTTTCAATGCTACAACGTATGAGGCTTCTGTGGCAGCTAACTTCTTCTCTGGGCGCTGCTTCTTCTCTGGGTTCCCTAGACCACCTCCAGGGATATTTCCCTACTCTGCTCTGAGTCACTGAAATGGTATTCAATTCAATTGATTGGTTTAACTGCCAGAAGGTTGTTAAACCAATTAAGTTGAGTACCACTTCAGGTGAATGGCTCCTTAAGACTAAGCCAGCTGGAGAGTCTACCTTTTCAAATGTGTGAATGGCTCCATAAGAGCCACCTGGGGAGACACTTGGCAACCCTTTTGAAATGGAATGGCGACCCATATTTGGGTCCCGACCCATAGGTTGGGAAACCCTGGTCTAAAAGGGCGTCAATTTTGTGGTTGAGTGCACTGTAGTCCGCATAGAAAATGCAATGTCATCAAGGAATTCATCCCAATTATTCTTGTCCTCATTGACCATCTTCCTTAATGCTCCGTAAAAAATGAGGATGGATTTGTTTGCGAAATATCAGCACTCACACAGAGTCTTTACCAAGACCGATCATAAACAATCACTAATGCATGCATTATGTCTAATCAGAAACTTCCTGTTTAACAAATTAATTGCCAATCATTTCAAGCGATTTGCATTTTCTTGCACGGTGCACTGTATTTGCCTTTACTGCTGTAATACTTCATACTTTCATTTACCTTTTGCTGGTTCTATTAGCATTCTCCATCAAGCCATTAGTTTGAGGATGCTACGGGTTTCTGAAACCACGTTCTATTCCCCATATTTTTGCAAATAAACAGGTTGAAATGAAACAAAAGAAGTTGCACTATTAGTTCACATACAACATTTGGCTTAAAAGCACTACTGGCACATGGGCAAAGGAATATTCTTAAAGTCTAATTGTCTCAAAGAATATCCCATCTTTTCATATCTGCATTTGAAACATTTCATTGCTGGGTTTTGGGAGGGTATGATGACATCCAGTAGAATGTTATGGCCACACTGATGTGGTGGACAACAACATTTTTTCACAGAGGAATGCTGATTGTTCTGAAATAGCTGACACAGAAAAGTGTCTTTCACCAAATAATAATAATGCATTAAAACCCATTTATTCTGCCACCCATTTGTGACCTGATACTAAGGTTGGAAACATATTTTGTAAGGTTAGTTTTAATAAGACATTATTACCTTATTGTTGAATTCAGGACCTTGATCTGTCAGTATCCACTGCAGGTTTTCTTCTCACTGAAACAGTTTGTACATGATGCGTGCAGCATCATGTGACGTTTTGTTTCTGAGTGGAAAGAGTTCCACCCATCTCAAAAGATAATCTATCACTGTCAGTATATATTGATATCCAGCCTTTGTTGTTGGTGATGGTCCTATTAAATCCATTCCCACCCTCTCCCAGATTCCTGCAACCTATATGTGAGCATACCAATTACAGAATTGTTCAACATTTCTATTATTAAATACTATAAATCAATTATAAGTCTTCAAGCAGAGTATGTAACTTAATATGGTCATTATTGCTTCACAGTGTGAATGTCATGGTAGGGAAATTAAATAAAAAATTAAGGAAAACATTACATAACGGGGGGGGGGGGAAGGGTGCATCTACACTGAAGGTTTTTGGGGTTTTTTGTTTTTTTTTTTAAGAAAAACAGACATATTTCCAGAAAAACAATACTTGCATCCACACTGCTCTTGCATTCTTTGGACCCAAAGCCAAAAGAACGGATGGGGTTTTCTGACTGCGGTAAACCTCTTTCTGCGAGGAAGAAGGCTTTTTCAGAAAAAGGCAGATGTGGAAGAGGCTGTTCTGTTGAAAAAAAGAGGCATCCTGCACATTAAATCAAGTACGCAGCTGAGTCAGTTAGCTCCGCCAGGATAAGGGAGTGCAGCTCTCACTTTGGGGCAGTACTCCACTCCCGCCCCTACTACTAAGAGCTGCACCAAATCCTGGGGGGTGGTAAAGCCCTTTTGCCACCTGTGGTGGTGGAGTCAGGGCTAGAGATTCCCGTCGTCACCTGCCTAGAGCTCCTTGGCAAAGAGGAGGAGGACAACAAACTGCAGGAGGAGGAAGAGACGGCCAGCACAGTCACCTTCAGCCTCGAGGTGGTACCCCAGGGACTAGAGATTTCCCAGGCATCCTCTGAGGGTGGGGAGGGATCATCAGCTGAGTGCTCTGTCACACACAAAGGGTGGGGGGGGGAGTTGCCCCCGGGTGCCACGCTAGTGGGGTGCCAATTTAGTCCCCCTCTGCTCGCCTGCTCCTCCTCTGCCTGCCGCTGCTGGCTGGAGCTGCCTCCTCCCTGCCTCTCCACCCCTGGCCCGACCATCCTCCACCTCTGCTGGAGGGTTAGTACATGCGAGGCCCGGCCCCAAACTGGAGGGGGTGGGGTAAGACGTGGTATGTAATCAGGAGAATGGTCCTGCTATTGTGGGGAACTTTCCTGGCTTCTATACCACCCCGGTGAAATAGACCAGCGAAAGGATCTGAGTTCTCGCTCCCACTTCCTTTACCCCATGGCCTCCCTGACCCTGAGGGCTCCCCTTCCACTCTCCTGCTTAGCAGAGTCCTGGAAATCCCAAAAAGGCTGGGCCCAGGTTTTCTGGGGCTTAATCCCCAACCTTGTAGTCACTTGGGGCAGGAGCTAGGGTATCCCCACTCCGGGGTGCTCTCTTCACACTGCATGCTTTCTTGACCCAGTGATCATTACATACAGTTCAAAGCAAATACAATTTATTAAACAGCAACTGATTAGAAAGAAAAGAATAAGGAAAAAATGAGGTTAAATGAGAACACACAGCCCCGCTCTGTAGCACGGGGACATCACAAACAGCAGTCTGCAGAGTGTAAGGACAGTTCACAGTTTGTTCCTCATAAGTCCCAGGGCTCTTTCTCAGGCCCTGTCTGTGCTGCAAAGGGGTGTGGGGAGAGGGGCTGCAGGTTGGACACTCTTGCTCTGGCAGTGACCACACGACTTCAGGCTCTCAGTGGCAGGACCCTTCTCCCTGTTGGAGTTACAATCCCTCTCCAAGTCTGGCCTGCAAGGCCTCTTGGCTGATGGCATCTCCCTGCCCAGAGCCTCTTCCCCCACCCACTTTTTGCTGGTCCCAGCTGCTCACCACACCCAGCTGCAGATTATGCTGCTTTGCCAGCCTTCAGCTCTTTGTGTTGCTTCTCTGACCCCTTTGGCTCTGGTCACTGCAGGTCTGCTTCTTGGCACAGGATCTGTGCTCTTTGGGCTCTGTGGGTTTCTGGCTCTGTCACTGCAGGTCTGCTTCTTAGCACAGCTTGAACCCCCTGCTGCTCTTCTTAGCTCTTTCTCCTTTTTTTTCATAAACCCCAAAAATCCCAGCTCACACGGAGGACGGGACCTGGCCTTCCTAATTCCCTCATTAGCCTGTCAGACCTGTCAGTTAGGCTGACCTGGAGTGTTGGCCTTCTTCCCATTGTCCCTTGGGACTGTCAGTCTCAGGGCCCTGATTTCTCATGGACCCTTCCCCTTTTGATACTGGGAGCAAGCCAACCAAAAACCCCCACTGAGTTTTAGTAAGGGGCTAACAGTCCTCTTACAGGTACAACACTCTCTCTCCCTGCCCCGGTTAGGCTCAGCTGCGTGCCAGGTTCAGGGCTCCACCACACAGCAGCAGCAGCGGGGGGCACACAAATTTTGCCTTCACCCCTGGGCGCATAACACCCTCGCTGCGCTTCTGTCGAGCACTGGTCACTTGCACATTTTTTGTTTCAATACCACACATGTGGATGTTCTCGGTCTGCGATCATGTGCAGAGACTGGAGCACAGGCCACCTGTGGAGCTGTTTTTAATACCACATTGTAGGTGTTCCCGGCCGTGACTGCTTGCCGAGACAGGAACAGGTAGCCTGCAGGGCTATCTTTAGTAATGAAGACCAGGTTTCCGCAAGTTGTCCCGGATTGTTTCATGAGGCCCGTTCCAGTTTGGGCAGCCTCACCAAAACCTGCTTCGTGAGGCTGTCGCATTATTCCAGCTGGAGCCGGGGCGCACGAGGCAAGGCTGTTCCAGCTGGCACAGCCTCACCACACGCGTCCTGGCTCCATGCGGAGGAGAAGGGCAGCACCAGCCACCACAAACGCATCAGGCCACCTGCTACTGCCGCCTCTACTCACCTTCCATTACAGCAGGAAAGTGAGCAGTGGGTGCTGACGTAACCACCACCGGGCGGATCTGAACCTGGGACCTCTGGAGCTGAGTATAGGAGCCTCTACCCTCTGAGCTAAAAGCCAGCTGGCTCCCAGCCCATGCTGTAGAGTAGTAATAGAGATGTAGCCGTGTTAGTCTGGTCTTGCTGAAACAAAAGACAGGACTATGCAGCACTTTAAAGACTTTAAAGTGCTGCATAGTCCTGTCTTTTGTTTCATGCTGTAGAGGTCTCTTGATCTTAACTGTTGCTGTGATCTAGGTACCACTTGCATTGCTTAGTAACCACACTAGGTGTGTGGGTTACACTGATGCTTGTCTCTTAAAAGGTCCCAGGCGGACCTGAAACTTGCAGTGCAGGCGGTCAGATTAGAGAAAGCACTGATCACGGATATCGCAGTCATAAATGCCATTCTAGAAGTGAGTAGAGTTTTGACCTCCTTGGCACGGTCCTGGAAAAGAGAGTTAGGCAGACCAGGGGAAGGTTGGGGTTTTTTTTAAACAGATTTGCCCTGATCTCTGGGATATGCTCATTTACGAGGGTTAATCTTATGGGGAATGGGGATGTTAAAAATTCTATCAGGCTCGGTCTACGCTGCCTCTCTGTTCGAAAACAGCCACGCAAAATGCGCTTCGCAATTTGCATAATTTTTTTGGTTCTTTTGTCGAAAGAGGCTTTTCTGACATTTGGCCCATCTACACTGGGCCAAATGTCGGAACCTCCCCCCCCCCTTTTGGAAGCCCCGTATTCCTCATGGTATGAAGAATACGAGGGCTTCCGACAGAGCGTGTTTGCGCTTCTGCAAAAAAAAAAAAAAAAAAAGCGGAAGAGCAAACGCATTCCCTGGATGCGGATGGACACGTTCCCTGGATGTGTTGTCTAGACACAGCCCCAGTGTGCTGCTTGTGGTGTTCTCGCTCTCATAAGAAGCTGAATGCTCCCTGCTGCATATTCCCTATCAATGGAACTCTTCTGTAGGAACAATGTTTTCCAGAACTTGTTTCTTCCCACCCTAGAGTCAGACAAATACAGAGACACTTACATGAAATAGCAGAGCACCTCTGAGAGGACTGGTTAATCAGCACTCACAAAATAACCCCTTATATGTCCCGGGAATCAATAGGCTGCGTTGCACAGGATTACCAAACTGTACCCATCATGTGCTCTTGGACTCAGTGAGCTGGGTTAAACAGCACATTAAGCCACCATCCTCATATGGGCCCAAATTCTATACCTACCTATCCCCACTTTCACACCAATCAGTCATATGTTAATCCATTAGGAGAGCAAACCCCACCCAATTTGTATGTGCTACAGGGGGAAGCCAAAGCACTCCTGAGGGGGTGGGAGTGGGAGAGAGAGAGAGAGCACCAAGGGGAGCAAAACAATCAAAAGTTACAATATTAAAAATAACAGTTACAACTGTAGAGGTGGATTGATTCTGCTTACAAATGTAAGTGCAAGCAAACCATATAAATGATCACGTAAGGCAGGGTCCAGAGGCTATGCCTAGACTGGGGTAAGGTGGGAATGAGAGAGAGAGCGAAAGCGCACTCAACCTCCTGAAGCTTGAACTAATCCGGATGGTAGCTGGGAATCCTGAATTGTGGAAGACTGACAGAGCTAGGCACAGCACACAGCAGAATGAGTCTGGAACAGATGAAGTCCCAATGGAACTGATGCTTTTTATCCAGGAACCAGAAGAGTTTTCTTAGGAACATAACAATGGTTAAGGGGACGCTGGATTTATTTATAGATAAACAGATGATTCAGGCAGTATTGTATACTTGTGTTTAGGCTAGGCAATAGAAACCGATCATTCATGGGTATGGGTGGTATGCCTTGAGAAATATATATATATATATATATATATAATACAACTATGCAACTTTTGGATATAAATAGAATATCTCATTACAATGGGTCTGATAACTGATGTGGGTGTGTGCAGATGTGAGTTCATTATCATCTGGTGCACATTTCATACAAAAGGAAATGCTTTCCTTCTTTCAGTATCCCATAGTGGTACCTGCTTTGGATATGTTCTCCATTCTGTATGCTAATAGAGATGTCTTTCTGTCCTATCTTCAATGCAGATGAGGCGAGGTGTATTTCAGTAATTCTATCACCCTTGTCTGGAGGGGTTTTTGGTGGGTGCTTCCCCTCACTTGCAAAATTGGTGTGTGTGTGTGTGTGTCTGTGTAAACAATGAGTCTCCCCCACTCCCTTCCCCAAGAATTCCTAGCATGGCAGGATGGAATATTACTTGGGTAAGTGGCAGCACGCAAGTGAGAAGCCAAAAAAGAAACAAACAAAAAGACCCCAAATAACACTCCCTGACACAAAGCCACCTAGGGTACATCTAGGCAGTAGGCTTCTTTAGAAAGAAGCTTTTCCAGAAGAGATCTTTCAAAAAAAATTCTTTTCAAAGAGAGCGTCAATACAGCAAAAGCACACTGAACAAGCGTGTGCTTTTTTGAAAGATAGCGTCGATGGTAATTGGATGCTCTCTCGTATTTAAGATTTGATTACAATGGACGGACTGGCCACTAGGGCACCTGTGCTTTTCCTCTTTTTTCGAAAGACCTCCCCTCTTACCCGTCCACATGCTTTTTTCCGAAAGAGCCATGGAGGGAAGGAGCCCCAACCACGACAGCCTGCAGGCACTCATACTACAATTAGGCAGCTTCTATATTTTGGATACCCATAGAGGACTTTGCACTCCTGCATGTGGAAGGCCCTGGGGACAATCAGGGGCCTCCCTGTGTGAATTGCTCCTCAGGGCTTCCCGAATGCTCAGGCCCAGCTGGTGGGCTTGCCAGGTGGCAGCTGTCAGGGGCTGCTCGAAGTGCCTCCCCTCCACGTCAGCCCGTGTTCCCCACGCAGGGAGGAAGGCCTCCCCTTTCCTCTCCACGAGGTTGTGCAGCACACAGCATACTGCAACCACATCGGGGATGTTGTGTTCCCCCATGTCCAGCCACGTGAGCAGGCACCTAAACCTGCCCTTCAGACAGCCGAAGGCGCACTCCACCTGGAGGCTAGCCCTACTGAGGCAGGAGTTGAACAGTTCCCTGCTTGCATCCAGGTGGCCGGTGTAGGGCTTCATGAGCCAGGGCATGAGAGGGTAAGCCGCAGTGGCCACAATGCACGTAGGCATCTGTACATCCCCGACTGCCAGGTTCCTCTCTGGGAAGAATGCCCCAGCCTGCAGTACAGGTAGGAGATCCTGAACACGTGGGCATCATGTGCCCGGCCTGACCACCCAACACAAACATCAGTGAACTGTCCCCTGTGGTCGACCAGGGCCTGCAGCACCATGGAGAAGTAGCCCTTCCTGTTGATGTACTGTGCTGCTCGATGGGATGGGGTGCAGATGGGGATGATGGTCTGTAGTGGGAGCCTATTTGAAACCCAGGAAGTGGGCGGGCTAAGCCCGCCCACTTCTAAAAGCCCCTCCCCCAGCCTTGAAGGAGGGACGACTGGACCTGGGGTTCAACTAAATACTTGGGAAAAATAATGAAAAACATGGTCAGAGGGTGCGGGTCACAGGGTCAAAACAAGAGAACCGGATGGGGACACCAAGCAGAGAATCCCGGACAGTGCCCACTGCTCCTCAAAGCTGTCGATGGAGCCAGTGGACGCCGCCCAGAGGAACTCTGCCCGGATAGGTGACACGAGGGATAAACGGAAATAGGCCCCACAGTCGCAGGGAACCCCCTCATCTAGCATCCTCTCCCTGGTATTGTAGATGGTGGTTTTAGCCAAAGCCAGGAGGAGGTTGACGAGGAGATCCCGCGACTTTGTAGGGCCACGGATTGTGTGCATAAATGAAAAGGTGTGGAGAAAAGTGCAGCCAGAACCTCAGTAAGAGGTTCTGGAGGAGCCAGAATAGGGGCTGCAACCTGGCACATTCAAGGTAGACGTGGCCAGGTTTTCTCTCATGCCGCAGAAAGGGCAGGTGTCCGGGATGGGGGTGAACCATGCCAGGTACATGCCCGTGCTCACGGCTCCGTGAAGGAGCCGCCAACTGATGTCCCCGATGGGCCGTGGGATTAAGGTGGAATATACACTGGCCCATCGGGGTTCCCCACCCTCAATGGGTCTTAGGTAGTCCCGCCACTTGGTATCAGGGCAGGACACGAGGGTGGGGAAATGTAAAGTGTGGAGCACGAGCGCGTACAGATGTTCTCTAGGCGCGGTTCAAAAGCAAACCGGCTGCAAGTTTTGCAGCCAGCTGGGGGTCCAAGGGTGGGGAGGCCGGGGAGGCCTGCAGAACAGTGGCCCGATAAAAAGGGACGGAGGGTTGCAGGAAGGGAGGGGCGGGGTGTACTCTCTTGCACGGACCGCTGCAGGAAGTCGAGAGCGGGCCACGGCAAAGCCACCTTCACCTCCTGGAGTAGGCGCAGAGGGGTCCAGAGGGTGGAGAGCCCCAAGCGCTAAGCAAGCACTCGGGGATCCACCCAGTCCCCCCTGTCATAGTCCAGGAGGTCTCCGACCATGGTGGTTTCTGCCAGGATCAGCCTCCGGCGCACCGAGAGAGACTCCGCCACCTGCACGCACAAGGCTGGATTGTGGAGCAGGGGCTCCGCGAGGAGGTCTGCTCCCTCAGCAGCCACAACGGACCTGGTCGCCGAAAACAGCTTCCAGGTCTGGAGGAGGTCCTGGTAGAATTCCGGCAGCTCTGAGAGGTCTCGCGGAAGACCCCTCGGTGGATAAAGAGCTGCGGTCGTGTCGGAGCCCTAGGAGGCGGCGGAGGAAGCGCACAAAGTGCTCCATGCCGGACTACCTGCACTAAAGAGGAGTCTCTGCAGGGCCTGGAGGTGGAAGGTCCGGACCTGGCTGCGCACGCAGACCAGGCCCTGGCCCCCCCTCCTCCAGGGGGAGACACAAGACCCCTGCAGAGACCCAGTGCAGTCCTGGCCAAAAGAACTCCGGGGCCGGGCGCAGGGTGTTGAGCCGGTGCCAGAGCATGGACAGGACCAGCTGATTTAACACCAGTGCCCTCCCGCGGAGGGAGAGACACCAGAGCAGTCCTGTCCATCTCCGCGGCCGCTCACCCACCCTGGCCTCCAAACCCTGCCAGTTTTCCGGAGAAGGATGCGTGGCGGATAAATAGGCGCCCAGATAGAGCAGCGGACCCGCGCTCCACCTGATGGCCTGAAGCGGGTGGGAGGGCGGCCCGCCACCCGTCCCGACCACCAGGCCAGAGCTCTTGACCCAGTTGACCGGGCGGAGAGGCTGCGAGTAGGCGGCAGGCCTCCACCGCGCCAGGTCGCCGGGTCCTGGACCACGAGGAGCACGTCATCGGCGTCGCCGACAGGACCAGCAGCTCCGGCTCCGCAGCACCAACCCGTCAACCTCCTACGGAGAGACAGAGGAAGAACTCGATCGCCAGAGCGTACAGCTGGCCCGACAGCGGACACCCCTGGCGTACCCCGCCCGAAGCTGACCGGCTCGGTCAGGGTCAGTTGAGCCTGACCAGACACTCCGCGAGCGTACAGCACCGGAGAAAACCCACAAAAGCGGGGCCCGAGCCGAAGGCCTGCAGGGTGCCCAGGAGATACCGTGGTCCATCCTGTCGACGCCTTCTCCTGGTCCAGGGACAGGAGAGGCGAGCGACAAGCGTCCACCCAGCTCTAAGAGATCCCGGACCAAATACAGGTTGTCAAAATGCTACGGCCGGGGCGGTGTAGGTCTGGTCGAGATGGATCACGTCCGCCACACGGACCGCGATCGCGGCGAGATGGCTTTGCTCACGACTTTGTAGTCCGTGCTGAGGAGGCGAGGCGGGGCGCCAGTTCCGTGGGTCGCGGAGAGTCCCCCTCTTCGGCAATAAAGCGAGCACGCTCGCCTGCCGACTGAAGGAGGACCCGCTCTCAGAACTCGGCCCAGGCGGTAGCGAGGTCTGGGCGAGGGCGTCCCAGAACAGCGGTAGAACTCCACGGTCAGCCCGTCCATGCCGGGGTTTTATTGTTGGGCATGAGGCGGAGGCTTCGAGAACTTCGGCCAGAGTGAGAGGCAGCTCTGGCGGTCTCTCGCCCGCTGACCGTCGGGAGCTTCGGTCCAGAGCACCTTGCAGGCGTCGGCCGGTCGGATCGGGGAGAACAAACTGGCGTAGAAGGCCCTGGCCCTTCCACGCATCTCCGCCGGATCCGTGAGGGTGCCGTCCTCCGCCTAAAGGCAGGTGGCGTGCTTTTAGCCCCCTCCTTTTCTCAGGGCATAGAAGGCGGGAGCATGATCCATCTCCCGAAGGAGCTGGATGCGGGATCGAGCAGCGCCCGGGCCCTGTGATCTTCCAGGGCCCGGAGCTCCTCCGCCTCTCTCGGCCGCCTCGCGGAGGATGGATCCTCGAGGCGGACACAGGCGCCTCTCAAGCTTCAAGACCTCCCGTTCCAGCTGCTCTATCGCGCATCCCTCCGCCGGCTGGCGCCGGGATGTAATCGCGGCAGAAGAGCGAGCGCGCACCTTCCCCGTCCCACCATCGCGCGCCGAGGAAAGGCGGGCGCTGCCCCTGCCAGGCCAGCCAGAACTCCCGGAAGGATGCCCACGAAGCCCGTCCTCCAGCAGCTATTATTAAAATGCCAATAGGCGGCCCCAGCCTCTCCGAACTCAGAGAGGCTTTCCACGGCCACCAAATGGTGGTCCGTGAGCGGGGCGGCGGATGCTGGAAGAGTGGGCTCGTGCCAGATGGAAGCGGGAAGGTAAATGCGATCCAACCGGGAGTGGCTCGACCGATCGTCCTCCACCGGGCGTAAGTGAAGGTGGTACTGTCGTCCGGGTGGTGGTCTGCCAGGCGTCCACCAGGGAGTGATGGTCACGATCTCCCTGAGGCGTCGCTGCGGCCTGGCAGTTCGCGAGTCCTACGGTCCGGTCGCCGAGGTGGTGTTGAAATCCGCCCAGGACCAGGCACTCGCGAGGATCCAGAGTGCGAGGAAGGTGGCGCCTGCGGTAAAAGGTGACCTGGTCGGGCCGCGTTCGGGCGTAGGCGTTGACCAAGTTCAGCGTCAGCCCCTCCTGCGAGCCGGACGTCTGCAACAAGCGGCCGGGACAACCTCGGCGGTCCCCAGCACCTCGGGCGTAGGGCGGGGAGAACAGGGTGGCCACCCGGCCGGCGAGCGCCGAGGTGGCTAAAATACACCCGTCCCCACTCCAGCCGCCAGCCAGCCTCGGCGGCTGGAGTCGTGTGGGTCTCCTGCAGGAAAAGGCCACCGGTACCCCCCTCCCGGAGGAAGGAGAGCACCCGGCTCCTGCGGTGACCGCCCTACAGCCCGGGCGTTCAATGTTGCGATGGTGGTGTACTTCATGGTGAGGGCTGGGGTGGATCCTCGCGGGCAGGTGAATCGTCGGCCCCGCGGGCCCGCAGCAGGACCGCTCCCGACCCAAAAGTTACGGGAGCGTCGAAATCTGCGGGTCGGCGGTAGGCGCGATGTCCTGCCTATTGGTCCCTCTCCTCCTGCAAGAGGCCCTGGTAGCCTGAAGAATGGAATGAAAGTCCCCCAGCGCTGAAGGGCGAGCTGCACCTTTCCCTTTGCCCGCGGTTATCCGCGAGAATTGGCGCAGCTCGCTCCTCAGCGCCGAGGAACCAGAGTTTCCTCCGTCCGGGCCCCGGGTGGAGCTCGCGGGCCACGGAGGCGGGCAAACGAGATCCGATCCCCGCGGCGCCGACACCGGCGCGCGCTGCCCGTCCCAGACCCGGCAGAAGGCGGCGGAGGAACAAGGCAGCCCCTAGCTAGGGACCGAGGACACAAATACCACCCCGAGGGCCGCCCACGCAGCTGGCGGGAGCAGAGCGGCCCCGTGGGTGGCACTGGTGGACATTTGGGAGGCAATGGAGCGGATCAGGTGGTGGGACAGGCGGCAGCGGTGGCGTGGAAGGGGCGGGAGGAGGACAGGGCTGGGACCGGACAAGGGTTCGGGAAGGGGAGTGAGGAGAGGCAGTGGGAGGAATCGGGACGGGGAGGATTCGGGGCTGGAAATGGGTTCATAAAGGAGGGCGGGCACGTGCAGGTGAGGGAGGATCGGGACGGGAGGAATCAGAGTTGGGGCGGGGTCTGGGAGGGTCCCCGTTTGTGCCACCGGGCTGCGGCGCCTCCCGAGGGACCTGGGATTCAGGGACAGGAAGGGGCCACGCCCGGCGCCGGGCTCAGGTGGAAAGGCAGGAGTTGATACCTCGGCGTCGGCGGTGGTCTTCCTCTGGGCCCCCTGCGGGAAGGGAGATGACCGCCCGCCTCGGTTGCTGGAGAGGCGCCCCAGATCCCGGGACCCGGCCGCTCGGCGCCAGCCGTCGCCCCTGAGGGCTCGGCGGCATCAGCTCCAGCGCTCGAGTCGGCCGGGCCAGTGGGTAATATCAGGCGCCCGAGTGTGAGGCGGGTCGGCCACCTGGGACACAGGGTTGAGGGTTGGGGAGGAGGCGGCGCCACGCCCGCCCAGACCGAGCCGCTGGCGGAGGCCGTCCTCCTGAGTGTCAGACCCAGGGCCTCGATCTCCTCAAAGATGGAGCTCAGTTCCATCCCCTCGGCCCCGAGCCTTCCCGCCCGGCCGCTGAGGCAACGCTACCTCAGCGGTAACAGCGGGGCTCGGCTGGTACCAGGGCCGGGGGAGCTCCACCCGAGGCCTCCTCATGGATGGGCTCCGCAGAGGGGACGACAGCGTCCCCCCTTGCTGCCACGGCTTCCTCGGCCGGCACCTCCTGCTGACGCTCGTCGGGGGCGATCTCGGCAGTGCTGGCCCCCCTCCGGATCTTTCGGAGGGGGGCCTTCCCACCCTCCTCATCGGAGGGGGGAGATTGAGTCCACGAACGGCGGGCTCTGCGCTTTCCCCCGATGAGCGTCCAGCCCTCCGAGGTGGAGGTGGAAGGCTGGCCAGCAGGGGCAAGGCCAGGGGGCGCAGTTCGTTTTTGCGGGGGGCGTTGAGACAAGGGAGGGAGAGAGGAGGGTAGGGAAACCTCCACCTGGGGGGAGCCCTCTCCCTCGCCCAGCAGCGACCACGCCACCCTCTCCTCCTCGGACCCCGCAGAGACGGATGGAATGGAGGTGGGGCCCGCTTGCTTGCTCGGGCACGCCAGAGGGGGCGCCTCCAGCTCCCGAGCCGAGCCGAGCCGTCGGTTGGAGGAGGGGCAGCCGCGGAGGCCGGACTACCAGGGGGGCCGGCGGTGGTAGGGCCGGCGCCCCCCCGGGCCCCGGTGAGCCTGGACGCTTCCACTGACCGGGCCAAGGGGCAGTCCCTCCGAACGTGCCCCATTGCCCGGCAGAGGAAGCACCGGGCCTCACCCGTGGAATAGTGGACCCGGTAGAGGGCCCCCTGGTAGGGCACCATAAAGGACCCCTCGAGCGCCACCCCGCCACGCGCTGCTGGCGGCATTTGCAGTTGCACCTGCCGGCGGAATGATAAAACGTGGCAGAGGGCGGGGTCCTTACAGCCCAACAGGAGAGGGCTGATGATGGAGATGGGCTTCCCCAGGGTGGAGAGGGAAGGCAACAGGGCGGCGTTGGGGAGGAAGGGCGGGACAGAGGTAAGAACCACCCGTACGCCCAGGTCCTCCAACGGTTCGAGGGGCACGTGCACGCCCCCCACCGCCGGGCCCCTCTCCACCGCCTCCTGGGCGGCGGCCTCGAGGCAAGGAAGAACACCACCTTGCCGTACATCTTGGAGAGGCCGCCACCACGAGGCCCCACCACCCTCGCCAACGCCCGCACGTAGGTCTCGGCGTGGGGCGGCGGCGACCAGGAGGCAGAGGACGCCGTGCCTCCTGGTCATGGTGGGAAAGGGGCCCCGGCCACCAGGAACAGAGCTGGAGGCGGCAGTCGGGGCAGATGACATGGCAGGTGGGGGGGCGGCAGCGGCCACCTGGGCGTACACTCTGGGGGCCGTGGTGAAATCACCCCCAGAGCTGGTGGGGGGAACAGCAGGGAAAGAAGGGGCTGCGGCAGATGATGGGGCCACAGGGGGCCGGGCGGCCTCGGCCGTGGGAGGTTGGCCTTGGGGCCGGGCCTTTGCCCTTTCTTCCCCGCCCTTTTTCCCGGCCGAGGTGGAGGCCACTCCCAGATGTGAGGGAGCATCGGCCGTGGCAGTGGCGGAGCTCGGGCCAGGGGTCGGGAGGTCAGCCGCGGCATTCTTTGGGCCCGGTGGCAACGGGGGGACCGTGGGCTCAACAGGGGCAGGGGCTTCCTCCATCATGAAGGAATGAGGGGGAGGCACAAATGACAGGAAGGGGCAGGTAACCGCTCCTCCCCACCATACAGCAGGCAGGGGAGGAGGGTGTCCGTGAGGGAAAGGGCGGGAAAGAGGAGGGCACTGGTTTTGGGAGGGCAACCGAGGAAGGGGGTTTAGCAGCCTCTCCTCCCTGCTGACTGTGGCAGAGGAGGAGGGCTCTATTGAGGGAGGACGTGAGGGAAGGGAGCGATTGGGGAGGGAGGGGGGAAGGGGGACAACCACTCCCTCCGCCGACTGACTGCAGGGAGGAGGGGAATCAAGAAGGGCAGGGTGGAAATAAAGGGAACCAAGAGCCAGTAACCACTCCTCCCGCAAGGCTGGAAGCAGAGGAGGAGGCGCTGGCAGGGCAAGGTAGGGGCAAGGTAACAGGTGCAGGGCGGGGCCGGCTCCTCCGGCTGCACTGGGGTATATAGGGAAAACTGTGGGACCGTTGGGAAGTGCAGTGAACAGGGGAGCTAACTAAAAGGGGAGGATGGGGCACAAGCGCTAGGGGCAGGGGACAAGGCAGATTGGGTAGTGCTCAGGGCTTGCGGACAACTGGGGGGGAAGGACAAAAATGGAACTAAACAGCAGCTGGGAGGGGCGGGGCACACACACAGTTGGGCTGGCTGGGGTAGGGGCGTAGCTGGTAATAAAATTTGGGAATGGGTGTGGTGGGTAAGTAACCTTGAGGTGGGAGGGAAAAACAACCTAGGCTAGCAGGGAGGGACAGGCAGTGGGGAGGGAGGGAGGTGCTAGGGTAGGGTGGGTGACCAGGGGTGAGGGTGGCCCCCCAGCCAAATGTAGCTGAGGAAGGGAGGCCAAGTCCAAGGGGGTGGGGAGGGAGCACGCCCACGAGCGCTGTGAGGGCTCGACCTCGCCCACCGCTGCAGCAACATCCCAGGTGGAGGCGGGGCAGCAAACCCCACCGGGGGGAGAAGAGGCAGTCCAGGTGGTGAGGGGGTGGTGGAGGGGGCATTGGGGGTGGTGGCAGCGGGGAGGGGGCAGCGGGACTAGGGGGAGGGCACTGAGCCTCTCCCCCAGCCCCTCTTTTAACAGCTCAGTTCACCACCACCCCTAGAGCAGATGGACAAACCCCCTCCACAGTTCTTGATGGTGATCTCCTCTTCTCCCCCTCAGTGGGGCGCAGCAGCAGCAGTGGGCAGGCAGCAATCAGCGGGGGAAGGCCTCCGGGTGGTGGGTGCTGGTGGGGTCCTCCTCCTTCTGTGGAGCGGAGGAGGGGAAGGGGGACGGCCGGCAGGCCCCTGCACTCCCCTCCTCTCAGGCAACAGGAGCAGCTGGTGGCGGTGGTAGGCAGCGGCAGCGTCGTCCGGGGGAGCAGCCCAGCAGCGTTGGGGTGTCAGCAGGCGGGTGGATGGCGGCTCGGCGGGGTGGGAAGGGCTCCGGCTGGTGCAGGCAGCAGGACCAGGAACAGGGCAGGGGAGAAGGAAGAGAGCAGCCCCTGCACCCTGCTCCCTCTCCTCCTTCTCAGGAGTGTAGTGGGGCGCCTAGTTGGGAACACGGGAGAGTGGGTGGGTGAAGCCCACCCACTTTCTAAAAGCCCCTCCCCCAGCCTTGCAGGAGGGACGACTGGACCCGTGTCCAATTAATTACTGGGGACAAATAATGACGAAAGGGACAAGGAGTGCAGGCTAAAGGTTAATAACTAGGGAACCAGATGGGGACACCGAGCAGAGAACCCCGGACAGCGCCCACTGCTCCTCGAAGCTGTCAAGGGAGCCAGTGGACGCCGCCCAGAGGAACTCTGCCCGGATAACGTGACACAAGGGAGGAACGGAAATAGGCCCCACAGTCGCAGGAAACCCCCTCGTCTAGCATCCCCCTCCTGGTGTTATAAATGGTGGCTTTAGCCAAAGCCAGGAGGAGGTTGACGAGGAGGTCCCGTGACTTTGTGGGGCCACGGATTGGGTGTGCATAAATAAAAGGTGAGGGGAAAAGTGCAGCCAGAACCTCAATAAGAGGTTCTGGAGGAGCCGGAATAGGGGCTGCAAGGTATGCGTCGCCAGGTTTTCCCTCACGCCGCAGAGGGGCAGGCTTCGGGATGGGGTGAACGCGCCAGGTACACGCCCGTGCTCACGGCTCCGTGAAGGAGCCGCCAACTAATGTCCCCGATGGGCCGTGGAATTAGATGGGAATACACGCTGGCCCATCGGGGTTCCCCACCCTCTATGGGTCTTAGATAGTCCCGCCACTTAGTGTCGGGGCGGGACATGAGGGTGGGGAAATGCAGAGTGTGGAGCACGAGCGTGTACAGATGTTCCCTAGGCGCGGTTCGAAAGCAGACCGGCTGCAAATTTTGCAGCCGGCTGGGGGCCCAAGGATGGGGGACTCGGGGGGGCCCGCGGAACAGGGGCCCAATAATAAGGGACGGAGGGTTTGCAGGAAGGGAGGGGCTGGGTGTACCCTCTCGCAGGGCTCTCTGCAGGAACTCGAGAGCGGGCCGCGGCAAAACCGCCTTCACCTCCCGGAGTAGGCGCAGAGGGGTTCGAGGGGTGGAAAGCCCCATGCGGCCAGCGAGCGCACAGGATCCACCCAGTCCCCTGTCATAGTCCAGGAGGTCTCCGACCTTGGTGGTTTCTGCCAGGATCAGCCTCCGGCGCACGAAGGAGACTCCGCCACCTGCACGCACAAGGCTGGATTGTGGAGCAGGGGCTCCGCGAGGAGGTCTGCTCCCTCGGCGGCCACAACGGACCTGGTCGCTGAGAACAGCTTCCAGGTCTGGAGGAGGTCCTGGTAGAATTCCGGCAGCTCTGAGAGGTCTCGCGGAAGACCCCTCGGATGGATAAAAAAGAGCTGCCGGTCGTATCGGAGCCCTCGGAGGCGGCGGAGGAAAGCGCACCCCAAATGCTCCATGCCGGACTACCTGCACTAAAGAGGAGTCTCTGCAGGGCCTGGAGGCGGAAGGTCCGGACCTGGCTGCGCCGCAGACCAGGCCCTGGCCCCCTCCTCCAGGGGGAGAGACAAGGCCCCTGCAGAGACCCAGTGCAGTCCTGGCCAAAAGAACTCCAAAGCTGTCCTCTGGAGCTTGGCCAGGACCTCCGGGGCCGGGCGCAGGGTGTTGAGTCGGTGCCAGAGCATGGACAGGACCAGCTGATTTAGCACCAGTGCCCTCCCGCGAAGGGAGAGGCACGAGCAGTCCTGCCCACCTCCGCAACCGCTCACCCACCCTGGCGTCCAAACCTTGCCAGTTTTCCGGCGGAGAAGGATGCGTGGCGGATAAATAGACGCCCAGATAGAGCAGCGGACCCGCGCTCCACCTGATGGCCTGAAGCGCGGGTGGGAGGGAGCCGGCCCGCCACCCGTCCCCGACCACCAGGCCAGAGCTCTTGACCCAGTTGACCTGGGCGGAGGAGGCTGCCGAGTAGACGGCTTGGCAGGCCTCCACCCGCGCCAGGTCGCCCGGGTCCTGGACCACGAGGAGCACGTCATCGGTGTACGCCGACAGGACCCGAAGCACCAACCCCGTCAACCTCCTACGGAGGAGACGGAGGAAGGCCTCGATCGCCAGAGCGTACAGCTGGCCCGACAGCGGACACCCCTGACGTACCCCCCGCCCGAAGCTGGACTGGCTCGGTCAGGGTCCAGTTGAGCCTGACCAGACACTCCGTGAGCGTACAGCACCGGAGAAAACCCACAAAAGCGGGGCCCGAAGCCGAAGGCCTGCAGGGTGCCCAGGAGATACCCGTGGATCCATCCTGTCGAGCGCCTTCTCCTGGTCCAGGGACAGGAGGGCGAGCGACAAGCGTCCCTACACCCAGCTCTAAGAGATCCCGGACCAAATACAAGTTGTCAAAAATACTACGGCCGGGGCGGTGTAGGTCTGGTTGGGATGGATCACGTCCTGCCAGCACGGACCGCAGTCGCAGTGAGATGGCTTTGCTACGACTTTGTAGTCCGTGCTGAGGAGGCGAGGCGGGGCGCCAGTTCCGTGGGTCGCGGAGTCCCCTCTCTTCGGCAATAAAGCGAGCACCGCTCGCCTGCACGACAGAGGAGGACCCGCTCTCAAGACTCGGCCCAGGCGGTAGCGAGGTCTGGGCGAGGGCGTCCCAGAACACGCGGTAGAACTCCACGGTCAGCCGTCCATGCCGGGGTTTTATTGTTGGGCATGAGGCGGAGGGCTTCCGAGAACTCGGCCAGAGTGAGAGGCAGCTCTAGCGGTCGGTCGCCTGCGCTGACCGTCGGGAGCTCGGTCCAGAGCACCTTGCAGGCGTTGGCTTCGGTTGGATCCGGGGAGAATAAACTGGCGTAGAAGGCCCTGGCCCTTCCACGCATCTCTGCCGGATCCGTGAGGGGGTGCCGTCCTCTGCTGAAAGGCAGGTGGCGTGCTTTTAGCCCCCTCCTTTTCTCCAGGGCGTAGAAGAAGCGGGAGCATGATCCATCTCCGAAGGAGCTGGATGCGAGATCGAACAAAGCGCCCGGGCCCTGTGATCTTCCAGGGCCCGGAGCTCCTCCCGCCTCTCCCGGCGCCTCGCGGAGGTGGATCCTCGGACACCAGGCGCCTCTCAAGCTTCAAGACCTCGTTCCAACTGCTCTATCGCGCATCCCTCCGCCGGCTGGCGCCGGGAGTAGTCGCGGCAGAAGAGCCGGCGCGCACCTTCCCACGTCCCACCATCGCGCGCCGAGGAAAGGCGGGCGCTGCCCCTGCCAGGCCAGCCAGAACTCCCGGAAGGCGCCACGAAGCCCACATCCTCCAGCAAGCTGTTATTAAAATACCAATAGGCCGGCCCCAGCCTCTCCGAACTCAGAGAGGCTTTCACGGCCACCAAATGGTGGTCCGTGAACGGGGCCGACCGGATGCTGGAGGAGTGGGCCCGTGCCAGGTGGAAATGAGAAAGGTAAATGCGATCCAACCGGGAGTGGCTCGACCGATCGTCCCCCAACCGGACGTAAGTAAAGGTGGCACTGTCGTCCGGGTGGTGGTCTGCCAGACGTCCACCAGGAGTGATGGTCCACAATCTCCCTGAGGCGTCCGCTGCGGCCTGGCAGTTCGCGCGTCCTACGGTCGGTCATCGAGGTGGTGTTGAAATCCCGCCCAGGACCAGGCACTCGCGAGGATCCAGAGTGCCGAGGAAGGTGGCCACCTGCCGGTAAAAGGTGACCTGGTCCGGGCCCGCGTTCGGGGCGTAGACCTTGACCAAGTTCAACGTCAGCCACTCCACGTGGGCCCGGACCTGCAGCAGGCGGCCCGGGACAACCTCAGCGGTCCCGAGCACCTCAGGCCGTAGGGCAGGGGAGAACAGGGTGGCCACCCCGGCCGAGCAAGTGCCGAGGTGGCTGAAATATACCCCGTCCCCCCACTCCAGCCGCCAGCCAGCCTCGACGGCTGGAGTCGTGTGGGTCTCCTGCAGGAAGGCCACCGAGTACCCCCCCTCCCGGAGGAAGGAGAGCACCCGGCTCCTGCGGAAACCCGCCCTACAGCCCCGGGCATTCAACGTTGCTAATGTGGTGTACTTCATGATGAGGGCTGGGGTGGATCCTCGCGGGCAGGTGAATCGGCGGCCCCCCGCAGCAGACCGCTCTCCGACCCGAAAGTCAGGAGAGCGTCTCGAAATCTGCGGGTCCGGTGGTAGGCCGCGTTGTCCTGCCTATTGGTCCCTCTCCCCTCCTGCAACAGGCCCCTGGTGGCCTGAAGAATGGAATGAAAGTCCCCCCAGCGCTGGAGGGCGAGCTGCACCTTCCCTTTCGCCCCGCGGTTATCCGCGAGGAATTGGCGCAGCTCGCTCCTCAGCGCCGAGGGGGAACCAGGAGTCTCCTCCATCCGGGCCCCTGGGTGGAACTCACGGGCCACGGAGACGGGCAAACAGGGATCCGATCCCCAACGCGGTGCCGACACTGACGGCGCCGCGCTGCCCGTCCCCGACCCCGGCAAGGGAGGGGGCGGCGGAGGGAACAAGGCAGCCCCTAACGGGTTGGGGACCGGGGATTCAAATACCACCCCGAGGGCCGCCGCAGCTAAGCGGAGCAGGCGGCCCCGTGGGGGTGGCACTAGAGGACATTTGGGGGCAGTGGGGGCGGATCAGGTGTCGCGGCGGGAACCGGGTTGGTGGAAAGGCGGCAGCGGAAGGGTGTTTTTGGTGGTAGGGGCGGGAGGAGGGTGGGCTGTAGACCGGACAAGAGTTCGGGGTTGGGGAGTGAGGAGAGGCAGGGGTAGGAAAGGAATCGGGAACAGGAGAGGACTCTGGGCTGGAGATGGGTTCATAGAGGGCGGAAACAAGGGTGGGGGGAGGATCGGGACGCGGGAGGGGATCAGAGTCCCTGGCGGGGTCTGGGAGGGGGGGGTTCCCCGTGACTATCCCACCAGGCTGCGGCGCCTCCCGAATGGGAACCTGGGATTCAGGAGCAGGAAGGGGGCCCACGCCGACGCCGGGCTCAGGTGGAGAGGCAGGAGTTAATACCTCGGCGTCGGCTAGAATGGTGTCTTCTGCTGGGCCCCCAGCGGGAAGGGGAGATGACCGCCCCGCCTCGGTTACGAGAGAAGGGGCGCCCCCAGATCCGGGACCCGGCCGCTCGGCGCCTGCCGTCGCCCCTAAGGGCTCGGCGGCATCGGCTCCGGCGGTCGAGTCGGCCGGGCCAGTGGGTAATATCAGGGGCGCCCCGAGTGTGAGGACGGGGTCGGCCACCTGGAACACGGGGTTGGGGGGAGGAGGGGGCGGCGCCACAGAGTCGCCGCCCAGACCGAGGCCCGCTGGCGGAGGGTCGTCCTCCCCCTGAGTGAGCGGGGTCAGACCCAGGGCCTCGATCTCCTCGAAGATGGAGCTAAGTTCCATCCCCTCGGCCCCAGAGCCTTCCCTTCCAGCCGCCAAGGCAACAATTACCTCAGCGGGCACGGAGGGCTCGGTTGGGCCGGGGCCGGGGGCTCCACCGAGGCCTCCTCTTGGAGGGGCTCCACAGGGAGGGCGTCGTCCCCCTCGCTGCCACGGCCTCCTCGTCCGGTGCCTCCTGCTGAAGCTCGTCGGGCGCTCTCGGCAGCGCTGGCCCCCTCGGGATCTTTCGGAGGGCCTTCCACCCTCCCCATCGAAGGGGAGATGGGGCCCATGACGGCGGGCTTTGCGCTTCCCGAGCAGCGTCCAGCCCTCCGAGGTGGAGGTGGAGGCTGGTCAGCAGAGTAAGGCTGAGCGCTTTCGGTTTTCGGGGAGGGCGTTGTTGCAGGGGTTGGAAAGGAAGGGAAAGGGATACCCCCACCTGGGGGGAGCCCTCTCCCTCGCCCGGCAACAACCGCACCACCCTCTCCCCCTCGGGCCCCGCAGAGACAGATCGAATAGAAGCGGGGCCCGCCTGCTCGCTCGGGCACGCCGGAGGCCCCCGGCTCCCGAGCAGAGCCGTCGGTTGGAGGAGGGGCGGCCGCGGAGGCCGGACTGCCAGGGGGGCCGGCGGTGGTGGGGCCGGCGCCCTCCCGGGCCCCGGGGGGCCCGGACGCCTCCTCCGACCGGGCCAAGGGACAGTCCCTCCGGACGTGCCCCATCGCCCGGCAGAGGAAGCACCGGGACTCCCCCGAGGAGTAATGGACCCGGTAGAGGGCCCCCTGGTAGGGCACCATGAAGGACCCCTCGAGCGCCTCCCCGCCACGCGCCGCCGGCAGCAGCTGCAGCTGAACCTGCCGGCGGAAGGACAAGACGTGGCGGAGGGCGGGGTCCTTACAGCCCAACGGGAGAGGGCTGATGGTGGAAATGGGCCTCCCCAGAGTGGAGAGGGAAGGCAGCAGGGTGGCATTAGGGAGGAAGGGCGGGACCACCCGTACGCCCAGGTCCTCCAGCGGTTCGAGGGGCACGTGCACGCCCCCCACCGCCAGGCCCCTCTCCACCGCCTCCTGGGCGGCGGCCTCCGAGGCAAGGAAGAACACCACCTTGCCGTACAATTTGGAGGCCGCCACCACGGCCGAGGCCCCCACCACCCTCGCCAACGCCCGCACGTAAGTTTCGACGTGGGCGGCGGCGACCAGGAGGCAACGGACGCCGTGCCTCCTGGTCATGGTGGGAAAGGGCCCGGCCCCCAGGGGATGGAGCTGGAGGCGGCAGTAGGGCGGATGACCCGGCATGTGGGGCGGCAGCGGCCACCTGGGCGTACGCTCTGGGGGCCGTAGATGGATCACCCCCAGAGCCGGTGGGGGGAACAGCAGGGAGGGGAAGGGCTGCAGCGGGTGGCGGGGCTGCAATGGGCGGGGCGGCCTCGGCCACGGAGGGGTCGGCTTTCCGGGCCGGGCCTTTGCCCTTCTTCCCTCCCCGGCCCTTTTTACCGGCCGAGGTAGAAGGCCCACCCGTAGCAGGGGGGGCATCGGCCGTGGCAGCGGCGGAGCTCGGGCTGGGGGTCGGGAGGTCAGCCGCAGCAGTTGTTTGGGCCGGTGGCAGTGGGGGGACCGTAGGGCCAGCGGGGACAGGGGCCTCCTCCATAATAGGAGAGGTGGAAGGAGGCACAGGTGGCAAGGAGGAAGGGTAGGGCTGGCCACTCCTCCTCACCAAGCAACAGGCAGAGGAGGAGGGCGTCAATGCAAGGAAAGGGGCGGAAAAGGGGGGGCACTGGTTCGAGGAAGGGGCAACCGAGGAAGGGGAGGGTTAGCAACCACTCCTCCCTGCTAAAACTGAGGCAGAGGAGGAGGGCACTATTGCAGGGGGGAAGGGCGCGAGGGCAAGGGATATATAGTTGAGGGGGAAGGGGGAAGGTAGAAGCAGCCACTCTCTCCCACTGACTGATTGCAGGGAGAGAGGGCGCTGGCAGGGGTAGGGTAAAAAGGGGGGAACCAAGGGGCCAGCGACCACTCCTCCCTGCAAGGCTGGAGACAGAGGAGGAGGCGCTGGCAGGCAGGCAGGGGGCAAGGCAATAGGTGCAGGGCGGGGCCGGCTCCTCGGCTGCACTGGGGTACTGAGGGACTATGGGTCAGTGAAAGGGTGCAGTGCACTGGAGGGGGCAACTAAAGGGGGCACAAGCGCTCGAGGGGATCCTGGGTACTCAGGGCAACAGCAGGGGACTATTGGGAGGCTGGGGAGGATAGAAACACTAAGGAAGCTGGGGCAGGAGAGGCAGGCTACAACTGGGAGGGCGGGGCACACAACAGGCTAGCTTGACGAGGGCGTGGCAGGTAAGCTCTGGGGTTGGTGTGGTGGGTAAGGAACCTTAGGAAGGAAGGAAACCAAACTGGGCTAGTAGGGCAGGGCAGGCTGGGAAGGTAGGGTGGGGCAAGCAGGGGTAGAGGGGCCCCTCAGCCAAACGTAGCTGAGGAGGGCCAAGTCCAAGGGGGTGGGGAGGAGCACACCCACGGCGCTTGTGGGGCTCGACCTCGCCCACCGCTGCAGCAAACAGTCCCAGGTGGAGGCGGGGCAGCAAACCCCACCAAGGGGAGAAGAGGCAGTTCAGATGGTAAAGGGTGGTGGAGGGGCGTTGGGGTGGTGGCAGCAGGGGGTGGGGGGACAGCTGGACTGAGGGGAGGGCTCTGAGCCTCTCCCCAGCCCCCTTTCAATGGCTCAGTTCACACCACCCCTGGAGCAGATGACAAAAACTCAGTCTGATGAACAAGCCCCCTCCACGGTTCCGGGTGGTAGTGTTCCTCTTCTCCTCCTCGGCAGGGTGCAGCAGCAGTGGGCGGGTAGCAGCCAGCAGGGGAAGTCCTCCAGGTGGTGGGTGCTGGCGACGGGGTCCTCTTCCTCTGGAGCAGGGGAGGGGAGAGGGGGGACAGCCGGCAGGCCCTCTCCCCTCCCAGGCAGCAGCAGCCGGTGGTGGTGGAAGGCGGTGGCGTCCGGGGGGAGCAGGTCCAGCAGCATGGAGGCCTCAGGTGGTAGCTGGGTAGGGCTCCGGCTGAAGCAGGAGCAGGAGCAGGAAGGGGAGAAGGAAGAGGGCAGCCCCTGCACCCTGCTGCCTCTCCTCCTTCTCAGGAATGTAGTGGGGCGCACACTATTTGGAAACCACGGGGGAGTGGGCGGGCGAAGCCCGCCCACTTTCTAAAAGCCCCTTCCCCAGCCTTGCAGGAGGGACGACTGGACCCGTGTCCAATTAATTACTGGGGACAAATAATGACAAAGGGACAAGGAGTGCAGGCTAAAGGTTAATAACTAGGGAACCAGATGGGGACACCGAGCAGAGAACCCGGACAGCGCCCACTGCTCCTCGAAAGCTATCAAGGGAGCCAGCGGGGCGCGCCCAGAGGAACTCTGCCCGGATCGTGACACAAGGGAGGAACGGAAATAGGCCCCACAGTCGCAGGAAACCCCTCGTCTAGCATCCTCCTCCTGGTGTTATAAATGGCGACTTTAGCCAAGGCCAGGAGGAGGTTGACGAGGAGGTCCCGCGACTTTGTGGGGCCAGCAGTTGGGTGTGCATAGATGAAAAGATGAGGAAAAGTGCAGCCAGAACCTCACAATAAGAGGTTCTGGAGGAGCCGAATAGGGGCTGCAACCTGGCGCACTCCGAGGTATCGTCGCCAGGTTTTCCCTCACGCCGCAGAAGGGCAGGCTTCGGGATGGGGTGAACCGCGCCAGGTACACGCCCGTGCTCACGGCTCCGTGAAGGAGCCGCCAACTAATGTCCCCGATGGGCGCGGAATTAGATCAGAATACACGCTGGCCCATCGGGGTTCCCCACCCTCTATGGGTCTTAGATAGTCCCGCCACTTAGTGTCGGGGCGGGACATGAGGGTGGGGAAATGAAGAGTGTGGAGCACGAGCATGTACAGATGTTCCCTAGGCGCGGTTCGAAAGCAGACCGGCTGCCTCTCCTCCTTCTCAGGAATGTAGTGGGGCACTGAGTGGCCGCCCGCTGACCCTGAGGAGGCAGTGCCCCTCCCTGAGCCTGGTTGGGCTCACCAGGAGAACTCACCTGAGAGGAAGTCGGGGGTGGGCCTAGGGCTATAAAAGGGCTTCCTGCAAGGCCAGAAGGGGGCTGGCCAGAGGCACTGGCACTGGCAGCACTCCCTCTCCCGCCCCAGTCAGCTAGGGAGCCAGAGGCCTCTGCTTCCCTGACCGCTGAGAAACCAAAAGGCTCCCCACCTCGGCCGACGGAGGGGGCTGAGCCAGAGCTGGTGGAACTGGACAGCTGGCCGGGGCCTCCTGGCCCTCTTTGGGAGGACCTGCAGTTGCGGCCTGAGGACCCCGCTCCCGACCCCGAAAGACTTCCCAGGGAACCGGGTACTTGAGACGGAGGGGAGAATTGGAGCCGGCCCAGGGGGAGCCGACCTTGGTCTGGCCCGGGGCCAGTGGGTTGCGGGGAGGATCCCCCCCCACTGACCCCGGTGTGATAGGTCAGTGCGTTGTGGCCCGGATCCCAGCTGACCTTGCAGCTGATACCCAGCTGCTCTTAGGGCCCTGGGCTGGGGCGCGGTGGTGAAGGGAGGGCCCCCGGCCGCTACCCCTTGATTGGGTGGCAGTCTCCCCTCCAGTGTCTTGTAGCCGGAGGAAAGGGGCCCAAACTACTCCTAATTAAGGAGACAGACTACATTCCTGGATGTACGGACTGAGACCGGGTGGGTTTGCCCTGGGTTAGGGCGAGGCCCTTGATTGCTAACTGTTACAGCCCTTGCCTTGTGTTAAGGCTGGGCTACGTACTGTTTGGACATAAACTACCTGCCTCTTGTAAGCCCCAGCCCTGGGTTAAGGCGGGGCTCTTGATTGCTAACTGTTGCCGCCCCTGTCCTGTGTTAAGGCTGGACTCTGCATTGTCCGTGTCTAAACTACTGGCTGGTTGCAGCCTTGCCTGGGGTCAAGGCTGGGTTACTCCCTGCCGGTAAATAAACTGCATGCTGATTAAAGCCCCTGTCTGGTGTGAGGACAGGGCAACAGGATTATTTGGCTGGCTAACTGGCGGTTGCAGCTCCTGCGGGGATTAGAGCTGGGCTACTGACTGCTTAGGAGTGTGTGTGTGGGGCGTGGACGGCCACCCCCAGGTCCTGAGGGGAACCCCTTTATTCCCCAAGGGCACCCCAACGTGCTACAGGGTCCCGTCGAGTGCTCCACTGCAGTTTGGGAACCCCAGTCCCGCAAATCCGGCCAGGATGGTCTGTAGGTCTCCGAGGCAGACGATCCTGTGGAGCAGCTCGGAATTGATGGCCGTCACCACCTGCAGAAAGGGACACACATGAGCACACATAAGGGGACATGGGAGGAGCTGCATGGGCTGGGGAGAAGTGCCCCCCTCACCTCCCAGAGTCTCCCCCCCCCCCCCCCAGGGCAACCCCTCCATGGCTCCTGCACTCCCGTGGGGTGAGGCCAGGCAGGCTTCCACCACTCCCACCCCATCCCCCGGTCCCTGTGCCCAGTCCTGACTGTCCCACTTCTCCACCTCCCCCCACCCCCCTGGACTGTCCCCCAAGAGTGCCTTACCTCCATCAGGACGGCCCCGACGGTAGACTTCCCCACGCTGAACTGACGCCCCACAGAGCGGTAGCTGTCGGGGGTGGCCAGCTTCCACAGGGCAGTAGTGACCCGCTTCTCCAGAGGGATGGCTGCCTCCACAAGGGGGTGTCCTGCCGTTGCAGGGCAGGGGCGAGCCAGACGCAGAGCTCCTGGAAGGTGGCCTTCCACATGCGGAAGTTCTGGAGTCACTGGTCGTCGTCCCATTGCTGCAGCACTAGCCGGTCCCCCCCAGTCCGAACTGGTGTCCAGCCTCCACGCTCGCCTCTCCATGACTAAGTTGGGGGGCAAGGGCAGCAGGGCTGCAGCCTGAATGTAGGACTCAAAGCTGGGCTCAGACTCCAGCTCTGCCAGAAGCATCATGCTGCTCTCCTGAGCATGCAGCAGGGCTTCCAGCAGCACGGTGTGGGGCCATCGCCTGCCCAGGGGCAGCTCAGGCTCCATGGCCAAAAAGCCAAAAAATACCCAACCGAAAGAACAAAAGCAAACACACAAGAACAAAAGCAAACGAACGAACAAACAACCGAAAGAACAAACAAACAAAAGAACAAAAGCAACCAACCAACCAACCGAAAGAACGAACAAACGAACAGAACTGAATGGAACCAAACCAAACCAAACAATAAACTGCTGTGGTGTCCGAGGAAGCAGGGCAACCAAAGCAAAAACTGCAGCAGCTTTGCTTTCACTCTGGGAGGTAGGCAAGCCAGAAGCAGGAGCAGAGCAACGGCTGTCCAGAAGGATCCCTTTAAGCACGCGTCTCTGCAGAGAGCATGCAGCAGTGCCTGGGCTTTAAGGCTGCCCCTGTGACTTCCAGAAGCACTTCTAGGTGCCTTCTTTTGTCGACAGAGCGTCCCGCAGTCTGGACGTGCTTTGTCGGCAAAGCGATGTAGTCTGGAGGCTCTTTGTTGACAGAAGTTTTGTCGACAGAAGCCTGAAGTCTAGACGTACCCGGAATGTTTTATATTCAACTCCCAGCATCCGTTGGTCTGCAGGGATTTTACACACATGATCTTTTTATACATGTGCCCATTGATCCTGCAAAGCCCATCCTTGTGTGTTAAAGCAAACTGCCCCCTCACCAGCCCCTCACCATTGGCTGCTGTCAGAAGGCAGGACACTGGGCTAGCTGGACCTTGGGTCCGACCCAGTCTGGCTGTTCATATGTTATGTAAAGTTATTTTCCAGCCAGCACTACTGCAATTTAGCGAATATACCCACACCCAAATATAACCCGCACCCGAATATACCCCGCTGTTTTTTCTATTTCAGTAAAAAAAAAATCGCGCATGAGTATAACCCGCAGGGTATAAAAGACTTTTCTGTGCTGGGGGTATATTTGCTGGGGGCATATTTGCTAATTTACGGTGCAGGGGGAATTAGCCAGCCACTAACCGCCCTGGTTCCTCTGCAGCCGCAGGAAGGGGCGGGGGAGCAGGAACCACCATCTTCTGGGCAGGGGAGCGCTCACCCTCCGTTCATGCACAGCCGCAGGAACCAGCAGCCTCTGGTGAGTAAAAAAAACCCTATATACCCCGCACCCGAATACCCCGTGGGGAGCGTGCAGGGGGTGTAAAAACAAATATAACCCGCGGGTTATATTTGCTAAATTAAGGTAGTGATCATGCAAAATCACTATAGTCAGCGTTCCCTGTAAGATGGGCGCTTGTGAAGCCATTCAGGAGATATTTGAATATTGCCTAACTGATTAGCAAAGTGCCCACAGCTAGGTTTTGGGTTTCTGTTGGTGGTGCACATTTGCACATGTCTCAGTGCACATAAAATTATTCTGCACATGAATGGAAAAATCTGCACGTGGGTGGAAAAGATTAGAGGGAACCTTGCCTATGGCTACTATCCCAATTGCTTCTAGAAATAGTAACAGTTAGGAGAGTATCTAATGTCCTGGAGGCTTTTGATGTGATGTAGAAGCTGGAACTCAAGAGAACCAGGATGTTCTCCACAGAACACCAGCAGATATGGGCCACCGACCATAGCTGGGGACCACTGATCCAGCTGTACCACATTATGTACATCACAGATTTAAGCCACTCTCCTTGTGCTAGAGGGGATTCAGGGCAACCCCTCACCAAAGCACTTGTGTAGGAGCTGCCCTTGTTTTTTGGTTGTTAATACATCTACAGTTGATTTTGATCCTGACCCTACTGCCCTTCCTCTCATTGTTCAGTACCATACCTCCATGAGACTACTTACACAGGGCAAAGTTGTGAACCTCCTTCCTCATGTGGGTGAGCAATTTCTCCCGTGAGTAGCACCGTTGACAAGAATGAGGCTGCTCATGTAAATAGCTGAGTGGGGATCGCATTTTGGCACCGCTCAGCATGGGTAAGGGTGGTAGAATCTAGCGCCAATTCAATTGTGGGTGTGGATCTGGGCTCCTGCCCGCCTCGCGAGCTGAGCTGAGACTGTAATTGAATGGTGGGTGCAAAAACATGGCTTACGTTTACATCCGGAGCCTGGGAGGCCATCATTGCGGGTATACACATCCCTTTCCTGTCACCTGGAAGCCAAGGACAGGAACAGCTCCGAATGAAAGAATATCAAGCCCTGGTAAGACCTGGATGAAGCTGACTGATCCAGGTGCGCAAGAAAACATGCCCCTCTCTGAAGACGATTTTGCAAATGGCTGCGGAGGAGCGAGGTTTAGCTGAACACGTTGGCTGCCTTTTCGTCCGCTTCCACACAGTCAGCTCAGCCCAAGTCGGCTCCTTTCGCACAGCAGTTTTCACCGCAGGAAAGCATGTGTCACTTCCCATGTCACTCTCCAAGCACCACGGCCACCGCTTGGCAGGGGACAGCTCAGCATGTCAGCCCCCCTCATCGGCGAGATGTCGTTGCTTCGTTTTCAGAATGCTGACGCTGGGGGTGGAGGGCGAGAAGCAGCCCTCCTTTTGCTTGTGGTCAGTCACAAGCACAGTGTGGAGGAAGGTGTCCCTTGGAAGTTGTTCGTGTGGTTCCTGCTCTGCACCGGGGCTGTCTGAGATTACGCCTGGGAGCAGTTCTGGCCAGGGAGGTGTTAACAGCATGTGCCACAAAACCAGAGAGTGATTCAACAACCCAAAGTATCTCACTTCCTCAGGCTGCTCCCTTTGGCTATGTCTACATGAGGGTGACACATGAACCTTATGTCCTTGTAGGGATGATGACCCAGTGGGATGTTAACCGACTCTTAATTTAGCCTGCATTAATTACAGAGAAATCTGCAGCCTGAGTAACTGGGATCCTTTTCCCCCAGGGTGTGGAGTTTGTTTTTTTTTCCATTCATGTGTGGAATAAATTTTGTTATGTGCACCGAGGCATGTGCCGATGTGCACTACAGGAATTGGCTTTCTCCAGGCATTACCTCAGCATCACAGCTGAAATAATCCCTGCAGGCCTTGGTAAGGGTCAGTGGCTGGGTTGCAGGGTCAGAAGCGGCCTGGGTGAACTATCAGAGATTTTCAAATTGCATCAGCTATGGGCTTGATTCTGATCATGTAAAACAGGGGAAAACACCACTGGAATCAAGGCAGCTACACTGGTGTGAGCGAGGGAGGAGCCCAGCTCTGTGATTGCTTGAATCTTTCCCTCAGATGAACAATAACAGAGCAGTTCCTGGCATGTTGAGTGCTTGGGCAGCCATGCAGGAGACATGCAAATGCCACCCCAGCTGATTACCAGTTACATAGAGTTGGCAGCATCTATTCCAACTGGTGGTGCACATCCACACATGCCTCGGTGCACATAACAAAATTTATTCTGCATACGGATGGAAAAAATTAGAGGGGAAAAGTAGCCACTGGATCAGTCAGCAGGATGAGGGTAAATCTTTGGCAGTTTGCTCGTTTCTCAGGACAAGGTGTTTTTGCTTCTGGCACCTTTTACCACTGACCTGTTTCCATTAATGCCATTGTTGGTTGTGGGCTAACATTGTAACAAATGCCTCAAAAACGTCAGTGGGAGTTAGGAACCTAAATGCCATTGGCGAGCTGGGCCAAAGAGCCTGCAGGAAACTAGTTTCACCTCCACGTGTTTGGACACCCTGCATTCTCTTGGTTGGCTTCCCTAGAAGTACACTGTAATATAACCTACCTAGGTGTGCAGATCCCTGGGTCTGCGCTCCCTTGTGGATCAGGAATCAGAGCCAGCGTGAATCCCTTACATTCTGTACCACAATTTTTTGGACATTTTCTCCTTCGCGAGGCACTCAGGCACGGGGGCCCAGATTTGAAAAGATATTTAAATCCCTAAACATTCAGAGGCACCTAGTGGGGTTTCCAGAGGTGCCTATGGAGGTTAGACTCTAACTGCTCTGGGAGTTAGGTAACCGGGGCTACGTCTACACTGGCGCGTTCTCACACAAAAACTCTTCCAGAAGAGAGCGTCTACACTGGCATGTGATTTTGCGCAAGAGCATCCATGCCAGTGTAGACGCTCTCTTGCACAAGAAAGCTCCAATGGCCATTTTAACCATAAGGCTTTCTTGCGCAAGAAATTCATGTTGCCTGTCTACACTGGCCTCTTGCGCAAGAACAGTTGCGCAAGAGGGCTTATTCCTGAGTGGGAGCATCATAGTTCTTGCTCAAGAAGCCCTGATTTTATACAGTAGAACGTCAGTTTACTTGCACAAGAACACATGGCCAGTGTAGACAGGCAGCAAGTTTTTGCGCAAGAGCGGCCGCTTTTGCGCAAGATCGCGCCAGTGTAGACACAGCCTGGATGTTTTGAAATCCACATAGGTGCCTATTTGCTCTCTTAGATGCCTGAATGTCTGTGAAACTCTGGCCCTAGGAATCTAAACCCTTTGCAAATCTATCCCAAAGAGACTAGTCTAAGGTCATTCATGAAACATGTGGTGGAACATGGATATGAAGCCAGGTCTTCCCAAGTTCTATGGGGGTGCATCACCACTAGACCCTCTGTCTTCTTCCTGTAGCAATTGTCTGGGTTTGACCAGAGCTAAGGAAATACAATACTCCCTCCAGCATTCAGCTAAAGCAGCTTCAGTGTTTCAGCAGATAGGGTTGCAGAGGGGGAAGGGGAGTTTGCATGGTTACTGAATCAGGATATTAGAGACACAAGTTGAGTGAGGTCATGTGTTTTATTGAACCCACTTCTTCCATTGGTGAGAGAGATGAGTGAGTCAGAAAGGCTATCTAGGAATGGATTGTGTGGAATGAGGGAAGGAGAAATGGGAACCATCTAGGCAATAGTTTAGAAGTTTTAGGAACAGTACCCTTCAGATTAGCCTTCTCAAATCCAGATCTGAATCCAGCCCATGGATGCAGCAGGGAGCCTCAGGCAGGTTCCCTCGCTTTCCCTGCAGCCCTGCACACTGCTCAGAAAAGCAGCTGCGGGGCTGTTTCTCTTTCCAAAACTGTGATTCCAGAGGGGAGGGGGAAGGTTTCAGGCACTGCCCCCGCCCCTAGTACAATCCCATCAGTTAGTTACTGGACAGAAACTGGCCAATGGGAGCTTCCTGTTTGAATAACAGGCAGCCAAGAAGCATCATGCCCCCTCCCCTCGGCTCAGTTATTCACACAAGCACATGGCTCGGCAGGCAGGCTGGCTGGGAAACATTTTAAGCTCTACAAACATTTAGCTCGGCAGGCTGGTTTGGCTGCTGGCTGGTAAGTCTCCTGGCCAGAGCCTGCACCTGGCACCCCAGTCCCTCCCTTCCCCAGACACCTGCCACCCCATTCCACATACTCATATCCTCTGCCCCATACCCCCTCCCAGATCTGGCATCCCAATCCCCTCCTACCTTAGGTCACATTCCAAACCCCTGCACCCCAGGCCCCTGTCCTAGGTCACAACCGCCTCCTTCATCCAAACTCCCTCCCAAACTCCACTCTCTCTTTCCTGCACCCCAGTCCCTTACCCCAAGCTCCCTTCTGCACCCAACCTCCATCCCAGACCCTGCACCTCTTCCATTAATATCCTGGAAGAGTGTGGCCCTCAACCACTATCCAAAATCTTGATGTGGGCTCCCATCAAAAATTATTGCCCACCCCTGTCTTAGATCCTCCGTGTGGAGCACCAAACCGGATGAGGTAATTGGAAGAAACCGCAGAGCCAAAACTCAGAAGCAAATCAAAGCCGGAGACAAGGAGCTATTACATGTGAGACGCTTTGAAGAGGCACTCGGGTGGTGTATCTGTTGGGCAGTATTTCCACTTTAGGGGGAGGCAAGTGAAATGGCCAAAAGGGAACCTCTGCAACACCAATCCTCGGTACCAGGCAGCTGAACCGGAGCCAAGAGCCGGGAGAGCATGGTTAGCACTCACAAGGGATAATGTTGCAATCCTGGGGACATGGCTATACATGGAATAGGCTGGGCTGTAACACCACAAGCAGGAAGGAAAGTGATTTTATTGCTATTGATGTCGGGTTTTTTTTTTTTAAACATGCCCACCCCTCACTCTCGGTTTAGGTACAAAATCAGATGCTTAAAAATGGGCACATAATTCCCCCTGGAGGAACCTAATGGGAAGTTTCCTTCTTCCTAGCAGTTCTGAGAACTCACAGCTCCCATCGACTTCAGTGCAAGCGCCAGTGAGAACTGAGCCATCCTCTTTTGCATGCCCCATTAAGACTTTCGGTGTGGGATTTGGCCAAATTCTGCTTCTGTGGGGGCGCTGGCAGTTTAGCCATTGACTTAAATGGGAACTAAACCAATGCTGAGAGCTTTATAAAACAACATACTAATGTTAGGTCCCTGTAAGCATACTTGGAACAGTAGGGCAGATATTCAACCCCTCCATTATTAAGCCCTGCATGACGATAAGAAGAATTAGACTCTTTTCTTTGATCCCTTTTTCTTTCTTATACTAAGGACCTGATGCTTGAATAAACTGGCATAGCTCCATCGACTTCAATGGAGTGAATCTGACATGGAGCTGGCCCCACAGCGCACAAACAAATCCCTCTATTGACATCAGTGGGAAGCGCATGCTCACACATAAGGGTACAATTTGGTTTGAGAGCTGCTGTTGCACAGAAAGAGACATTTGTTCATAGCACAGTTTTTAATATCCAAATGCTTCCGGACTTTGGTTCCTTACTTCCTGGGAGAAATGCTCCTAAACAACACACCGCAGCTCGCACGTCACAGTTTCAATGGCTTTTCAGAGCGTCTCCTTTCTTTGTTCCCCTTTTACCACATTTGCACACATTTGCCAGTCATACACAACATTTTATTAAACTGTACAAACAGCACTGACATTTTAAAAATTAACGTTAACGATTCTAATTAAACATGATGACTAGCTGCAAAGAGCAGGCACAATTTTTCCCTACAATACATATACAGCACAAACAATGAGTTCTCAAGAGGCATTTGACTCACATTACCGGGATTTTTTTTTAACAAGGTGGTTTTCTTTTCTGTCTTAGATTTTCATGCTGCTGCCCATCACTGTAGCATGCTGAATGTCTACTCCCTCATGTGGGGCCGTGGTCACTGACACAGGTATCCAGAAAGTGGTTGTACAGATAGAAAGCCTAAGACAGTTTTAACTGTCATGAGTCACTAAGATTACATTGCCCTTGGAAACCCCTAAATATTCACTCAGATTCCCAGCCGGAATAAACCAACGTCACTCCACTGAAGTCAACAGAGCTACAGAGAGCAGAGAATCCGGCTCTGTATTTCTGCTTTGACATGATAACCAGACAAAATATTTCCATTAGACTATCATAAAAAGCAGTAACTTAGAGGCATTACATCTTTCCATTTCTATCTCTAGAACGGCATCTCAATAAATAGGACAACGGTTTCACAAATCTCAGAAGACAGTGTACATTTATTGTAAATAAAGGATTTCCACTAAAATCTCATTATTGCTATGATATTTTTTGGCCCATCTACATTCCTACAAATGCTGAAACAGAACATCATAGGTCAGCAACTTGTCAACAGTTAGGAGAAAATAATTCTCATCTCATGCAATGTATTGTCTCATCTTTGGAGTGTTGTGTGCAATTTTGTCCTTGCAGAGTACTGAAGAGCAGGGGCCAGGTTGAGTTGTTCAGACTTTGAGAGTACTAATTACTCCTTTTCAGTGCTACAACTGAAGGCCCCATCTTAAAATCCCTAAATAATGTTTTGGGGAGAGTTTCTCTAGATTTCTGACCATGTGGAAGGAAAACAGACTCTTCCAAAGAGAATCTAGCTCAGATTTTACCCTGAACCTGGTGGATGCTGGGACAGGAGTTTAGGGAGTCTTGTGTGAATACCCCTAGGGTATATCTACACTTAGAACTGACGGTGTGATTCTCAGCTCGAGGAGATAGGTCCATGTTACTTCTGATAGCGCTAGCAAGCTAACAACAGAGTGTAGATGCAGGAGTGGTGGAAGTGCCCTAAATGTGTGGGGGAAGGGCAGTGGTGCCAGAACCATGGCTCTGCCCCCACCCTGCTCCTTCCCTCGGAGGCCACACCTTTGAACCACCTCTTCCCCTGAGGCCACACCCCCAATCAACCTCTTCCCCTCCCCCCAAGACCGCACTGCTGCTCACTCTTCTCCCCTCCTCCTCGCTCTCCCTTATGATCAGTGAAAAATGGAAGGGCACAGTCCTCTCTCTTTTAAAAGTGCATCTGTGTGTGTGTGTGTGGGGGGCTGGCATCCCATTCCAGCACCCCTGTGCAGATGCAGCACTACAAGAGACTGGGGAAGAGGCTTGCCTCCCTGAGTATGTCTGAGATGCCAGGCATGTACTTGGGGCAGCTCAGCCCTTCGGATGCTCACACAACCACAGCTACACTCTAATTTTAGCGCAGTGGCTCAGTCAGAGCTAGCGTGGATACCTCTCCTCGAACTGCAACCCACACCTCCAGCTGCAAGCATAGACACTGCTGAGAGGCTCAATAAAGCTCACAATTGAGCCTCAGAGCATTGACCCAGGAGCTCAATTTTTAGTTTGTGTTTTAAAAATCAGGTATACACGACAACAACCTGGGCCGATACCTGCATGCACACCGAAGCAAATCTAACATTTATGTGCATGCAAGTGTTGGAATGTGCACCTGCAAAAGCTGTATGTATGAAGGTTTTTTGTGGGGACAAATTCTAACGTTTGCATAGAAAAAGGTTTTTTAAAGCAGGGGTGGGGAACCTAAGGCCTGGGGGCTGAATGCAGCCCCTGGCTTGCCTGGACCTGGCATCTGAGGCTTGGGGCTCCTCCCCAGCATTGGGGTGCCAATGCTGGTGCTCTAACCTTCCCACCGGCATCCTCCCGCAGGGCTGGAACACACCACATTTATGAGCCTAGGGCCTCCTAGGTGCTGGTGTGCGAGGGGAATGTGGGGAGTATCTTTCTCCTTCTGTTAGGGGCCATGTCGGTGAGGGGTTTTTGTTTTTTTGTTTTTCTCACTTTTGTGTGAGAAAGTGACTGATTTTTCTGTGGGTCAGCAACCCCGATCCAAAAAAGGTTCCCCACCCCTGTTTTAAAGTGTGCAGGCCTGTCTATGTCTTTGCAAAATGCCTGTACGTGTGCATGCAATTTTGGCGGTGCACTGGTGGCATGTACAAAGAGACCTCCCTAGAAAGGTAACTTTCTAGGAGGTCCTAATTCTTGAACACGCATCCAGCAATGGAAGTTTTGCCTGAATAAGAACTTCAGGGTCAGATACTGGAGTAGCAAATCGAACAGCCGCGCTAGGGCTGAAATGTAATTGTCTTACATGAAGTGTCCCACTGATTATGTATGTGAATAAGGTGAACAGGATTTTGTACCTGCTCCTTTTCTATTGCCTTCAAATTCAAGAGCATCCAGAAAAGAGAGAGAAAGATCCAGGGAGACCAGAAAGAGAGTTGGTCATTAGTGAAATACTTTGACATCTGCTACAGGATGCAACCAGGTGGATACCCACATCACGGGTTTAGCTTTCACTGGTGAGTGCTTCTGTTTGTTAACCATTCTTAGCTTTCAGTTGATAGAAGTGTTACTCAAATCAATCACAGAATTCCTCTTGGCAAAGAAGGTGCTGGGGAGGGCAGATCTCAGGATAACATCCTCTCCATTTTAGGGTTCACAAATGAAAAGTTGCTGAACATATTCTGGTCCATGCTGTTAATCAGCGCTCTGTCTGCACAAGACAGTCTAGGTTTTTCATTGAGAAATTCCTTGTCAAAGTTGCTACAGTCACTTGAGGATTTCTTCAAGAAGAAAGCAGAAGAGAATGAAAAAAAATCAGCTGTTTCATTTCAAAGCATTTGCCTTTAATCTCATCTCATCTCATCTCAGGGTATATTTAAGGTAGTGTTTCTCAACCTTTTTTTTTATAAAGTACCCCTTTTAAAAAATATAAGTACCCCCAGTACCTACAGTTTTCAGACAAACAATTTTTTTTCTACCATTGCAACATATTTGTTTAAACAACTTAATCGTAGCTGGGTGGGCGATGAAATTTTTGGGTGTAAAAAGTACAAAAATAATAAAGTGCTGTAAAACTTAAAACAAAAATTCAGTTTTCTCCAAATTTCAGTTGTATTGACGTACCCCCCAGACTTCACTTGAGCACCCCTAAGGGTACTTGTACCACTGGTTGAGAAACACTGATTTAAGGCACCCATAACTTTGGTATCTAAGGGCATGTCCACACTAGAAGTGTCACAGCTATGTCAGGCAGCTGAGCCACTGTAGCACAATAGTATAGACAGTTCCTGCATCGATGGAAGTGATTTGGGGATTTACATAGTTAATCCCCTTCTCCACTAGGCAGCTTGACAGAAGAATACTTCCATTGATCTAGCCACATCTACACCATGGGTTAGGATGGCCTAAATACAGAACTCTGGGTGCAAAATTTTTCACAGCCCTGAGCAATGTAGCTAGTTCAATCTAATTATTAAGTGAGGACCAGGTCTAAGGCCAGGACTACAATAGACCTGGAAGCTCAGCTTAAAGTATGCAACTCCAGCTACACTGAATACGGAGCTGGACTCAACTTACTTTAAGCTGAGCTTGGTGGCGTCCCTACAGTAGAAGGCAATGGAAGCAAACACTCTGGTCAATTTCCCTTACTTCTTGCATCAGCAGGAGTACTGGCCACCAGAAAGGGTGCCCTCTGAGTTTGATTTAGCGAGTCTTAACTAGACGGTGGCACCATCGATCTTCCATGGAGTGAAGACATGGCCTAAGTAGCCATCATCCTGATATTGGTTAGCTTGATATAAAAATAACCAGCATCTTGGTGGCAATCACGTACCTATGACAATAGTATCTAAGTAATTGGGAGATTTTATGGGCAACAGTGTATGTGTGACCCCAATGAATTCTATCGTGTAGGACATTAGCAAATGAGTTTCTGTAAAACAGGAATAATTATGCTTATGTATCAGTCTCTACAGGCTAATTAGCTAGTGTTTGGAAACAACTTTGAAGGTAAAGAGCTCTACATGAAAGCGGAGTTGTAAGCGCTATATAAATGCTATTGCTATTATCGGCAACATCAGTGTTCTCCAGATTTCACAGAGAAGCTAATGGCTTGATCTGGTTTTGGACCTCAATTCTGTGTGTCATAATGAAGCAGAATCCCAAGGGGCCAATGCTTAATTTTGGAAAGAGGTGCCGGGATTCAAGCAACTGGTTTACATTCATAACAAATGCAGCAAGCCCAGAGGTGCAGAGACTGCCAACTGCCAAGCCTACAGGTGTTGGGGCTCAGCTTTGGCACAAATTCTGAGGTACCAGAAGTGAGGTTTAGCATTTTCCCATTTGGATGTCTATGGGTAGGCACTTCAGTGTATACTTAGGCACTTAACCAAAGGCCAATATTGTCTAGCCTGCATGTTCAAAGTCACTCCACGTTCAGACCTCAGGGCCTGATTTGCAGAAGTGAAGAGTTCCCACACCTCCAGGTGAAGTCCGTAGGTACTGCAGGTGGGAAATCAGCACAACTGAAAATAAGGCCCCAAGTGCCTAAAAGTGGATTGATTTCCCTGGTGTGAGACCCTGAAGTTTGAAAATGTTGCCCAGGGTGTCTGACTTGAGATGACCACAATTAGAAAGTGTTGGTCAGAATCCCACTGGTGCTTTCCTGGCAGGCTGCTCTAATAGGCTGCTTGCAAGGGAGGTGGGTAAAGGCCTTGGGAAGGCAAGTCCCAGCCCCACCCCTTCTGTGTCCACTGGAACCCAGCCCTGCACCCCCTATCTCCTCCAGTATAGCTGCTACCACCCCTAAGCCTAGCACATCCCCCTGCCTCCAGTGCCAGGCAGCTTCACAGCTCCAGCTCCCCCACCCTCAGCCCTAGCTATGACCCCTGGGGCAGCTGCACCGCAGCCCCAGCACTCCTAGCCAGCTGAGCAGTATAACTGGTTGGAGCACTGGTCAACTGGGCAGCCACACCACAGACCAAGCCCGGCAACCCTGTGGCCCCAGCCTTTCTGGCCAGCAGGAGCATATTAGGTGAGGCCACCTGTGTCTTGGGAAGGCAATGCCTTCCTTTGCCTAGATTACTCACTGCCCATGGCAGCTTGTACCTGCTTCCATGCGATAGGGAGAACGCTGGGGCAAAGAATGTGGTAAGAAAAGCGTTTGATAGGCGAACCCCGAGATTAGTCCTTACCACTCTGGGTTTGAACGGTGGCTCCACTGCCCGCTGTTCCAGAACCTCCCAGTTGATCTCCTGGAAAAAGGCATGTTGGCGGATGTTGCCCTTTGCTCCCAGCCTCCTCTCAGGTTCTCTCACGAAAAGCTGGAAGATAGCAGAAAGACGAGGCCCTTATTCTACAGCGGACAGCGCCGTCTGCACCAGCACACAGGTAGCCACGGTAGCTCTCACCCATGGGAGCTCTTCTACCCAGTCAGAATGTGACTCTTGCTGGCAAAGTGGTGCTGATTCCTAGCCCCACTGGCCAAGCGGGAAGCTGCATCTTCTGGCCCTGTCCTCCTTATTTCTGTCCGATGTTGGAGGCCAGTTTTTCAATGGCTGCCACTAAGCTCTGCCCTCAAAATGTGCAGGGGCACAAGCCAACGGTGTGTACAAAATAAGTGCTGAGATGCACAGTTACTGCGCTTGTTTGCCTGCACAAATGCTTGTGCAATTACACAGGTGCACAATCACCCATGTGAGTGTAACCCACACACCTTGTGGGTATGGGTGGGAGGTATCCTACGCAAGGGAAGGCCCCCCATTTCCAACAGCCTATACTCCAGCTCCAGGCCCCTCTTGCCTGCGGTTCCCATGCCAGAGGCTGAGGCAGGCAGGCTGGGGGCCATGGTGTGCTGCTGGGGCCGTGCTATGCCATCTGTCCTCCAGGTGCTGGGGCTGCTCCCATCACGTTGCCCCCTGCCTTGCGCTGGGGCTGGCACCACTCCAACTGCACCCCCTGCCCAGCACAGATGCTGGTGGCTGGGGCCATAATGCCTGGCTCTCCAGAGCACCAGGGCTAGGGGAGGATGGAGCCATATTGTCTCGCTTTCTAGTGCTCTAAAGCCAGGAGGGACCGGAGCTGCACTGCCCTGGAGCTGGGGGTGGTAGCTTGGGGCAAGGGCCCCGTGGCTTCAATAGGGGCTGGTCTTCAGAGAGCACAGAAGGGGCGTGGCCTCAGGCAAAAGGGGCAGGGATGGGGAGAAGCCAGCCGCCTGACGCCAGGGGTTCACTCGCTGCCCATGTTTGTGGGTGTGGCGGTCTGTCCCATCTAGTGTCACCAAGACTACTTAGAAAGAGACTGAGTCTGCTCTACAGGCATAGCTCAGGGCCACCTAGCGTTCGCTCATATGCTAGAAGCTTATACACTAAGCTCTGGAGATCCCAGGTTCAATCCCGCTAGTTAACAACTGGGGTCTGTCAGTGCTCTGTGAGGTAGAATACTTTGTAAATAAATCTGAGGAATCAGCATTGGAAAACTTAGGCCTTGAAGGATGGCTCCTTCCTAAGGCGGGCATTGCCCTAGCAACCAAGCAGTCCAGTCATCTGGTCTTGCATGTCGTGGGGCTCTCTGAGTTAGAAAGGCGGCTGAGATGTGGCAACACTACTGAGAAACCACCCCTTGCGCTCTGTGTTGTCTCCCCTGCCGACAGCACTTTCACCATGGCCCAGGGGTGGCTCAAGGGACCAGGGCTTTCCCATTTTTTTACTGGCTGTAAAGATGAGCAGTGGGGGAAGGGGCAGGGCCTCAGGGGAAGAGGTGGCACAGGGTGTGTGGCCACAGTCCAGGTCCTAGAAAAGGACGGAATACCTATGATACAGTTTTTCTCCTGTGGGCACCTAAATGGGAGGAGAATTGGTCAGGACTGTTTGGAGAAAATGCGTTTTCACTAGACAATGCCAATTTGACAAAACTGAGACTTTGTGCGAGTGTAATGCTGTGGTGGCCCAAAGGTATTAGAGAGACCAAGACATATCCAGGGTGATGAAACTTTCATTGAGAGAGGTTTCTTAAGTCCAGGATGGAATTTCTGGTTAGAGCAAGACAGACACTTCCCTCTTGACATCCAAAAGGTCCAGTGAGGGCAGCCACATCTCAGCGGATTCTAAGTTCAAGTTCCATCTCTCTCAGACCAGGCTAGTGGCTACAGGTCTCTCTTACTGTGCTTTCATAAACATATTTGAAAGGTCTCTGCTGTCGTCCCCTTAGAGAACAGGACAATTTTAAAAAAATATTGGAAACTTTTTCAGGACAGGAAAAAAAAATTCCCACCCACCTCTAGTGGCCAGATTTTCCAAAGTGCTTAGGACCAAACATCTCCCATTGATCTCAGCACAAGAAACTGGTAAACTCTTTGGCCCCAGTTGTGAGGTCTTTTGAAGAATGGGCCTTTTATCTGAAACAGGATGCCTGTCGTTTGGGGCAGGACCATGTCTTTAATGTTCATGCTCCTTAGCGAACACACAGCTGCTGCTCAACAAATAATAAACAGCAATAAGGTCTAGGGCCCAAGGGAGCCACTGAAGAATTGGAAGGGAGGCAATCCCAGCTACTCTCATTTACAGCAGCAAATCCTAACCTGGCTGCAGGGCTGAAATAGACCAAAGGACATTGATTGCACAGCTGTAAGTCAGGTATGCAGAGTCCCCGCTGCTAAAATGATGTGCTTTTGCTAACAGAGCTAAATAACATGTTGAATTATACACATTCAGTGATAACGGGAACTGATCAATAACCAGGATATTTGTCTCTTTCTCATCAAGGGAGTTTGATGGTGAGCAACAAGGATAATTTCCGTTCCTGAGACTACATTAAATAAAGCGAACAAAGGCTCAGTCTGCTTGTGCAGAAGGAGGGCATCATGCACATAAAACAGATGCCTACTCAGGTCTCTGTGATCTCTACTTTCACACTGTGCATTGTTTAAGCAAGCCTGTGTGTACTTCATTAATGTTTATTATTCTTATTATAGTGGTTCCTCCAGGCTTGAGTCCTACTCAACAGAGAATTCTCTTTCTCTGTGATTATTATTGATCAAGTGTGGTCCATTACCATGTGACTTTACTGACATATAAATAACATGGTCCTTCCTTCAAGTCCAAACCAGGCAGACTTATATGAGACATGAGAGAACATGGTGGGGAATGAAGACAACATGGAGATAAATGTAAGCTTAGGACCGAGAGGGCTTTAGCTCAGACCCATTGTGCTCTGAGATTCTTGAAAAAAAGCCCCACTTTATATAATCACAATTATTTCTCACCACTGTACTCTCTGCACGCCAGTGAGGAAATGCAAAAATCAAGGTGAGAGGTTAGCATTTTGGCAAAAAGTAGTTGACCTGTAACAGTGGGAGGGCTGTGCCGTCTTACCTTCACTAGGATGTCTTTTGCATCCTTGTTGAGCCAGCGAGGGTAGAATGGATTATCCATGCGGATGGACTGGAAAAGCTCCTCTTCATCTTGGCCATGGAAAGGAGACTGGCCAATCAGCATCTCATACAGAAGGACGCCAAATGACCACCAATCAACTGCAGTGTTGTATTTCTGCCCCAGCAAAATCTATGGCAGAGGGAGGTTGGCAGGGAGTGGGAAAGGCAGAGACAAAACATGTAACATCAATAGTCTATTAGATGGTGTCCAATGGGCGGCCAGACTTGGACCCCTCTACAGCTGCGTGGACTGAGAAGAACAGGCGCAATGCTATTCTAACCGGCAACGGGATGATTTCCCTCAGCAACCTCTGGTTGGCATAGACTCACTGGCACACTCTTCTCACAGGGTATGTCTACACTACAGAGTTTTGTCAGAAAAATGGCCATTTTCCCGACACAACATGAGTTACATCCACACTGAAATTGCGTTCTTCTGAAAGTAAATTGAAAGAACAGAGGCGGGTTTTCGGCATAGGTAATCCTCTTTCTATGAGAAAGAGCTCTTTTGGAAAAAGGCGTGTGTGGATGGGGAAGAAGGAGTTCTTTTGAAAGAAGAGGAAAGAGGAAAAAGCACCGGTGCCCTGGTGGCCACTGCATCCATAGTAATCACAGCTTAAATGCGAGATAGTGTCCACACTGAATGGTGTGTGTGACCCATCTGGCAAGTGACAAAAGACACAGGTGGGGGTTTGCTGGCAGCCACTGTTTGAATGGGAAGGGCTCTAGCCTATAGGGAAGGGATATCTCCCACCGAGGCCAGCGAGATAGGGCAACATGACAGCATTCCAGTGCCAGACGTGGGATCAAGACCTGGTAAGTCGATGGTGTTTTAGCAGAGGCAGATTGCTGGTTGGGCCCCAAATGCAAGTACATAACATTGGCTACTTTCTGTCCACACTGGCCATCCTGGAGCTGCCCCTATGGAACTCTGGGAGAGTCAGGCAGAAGTCTTCTTGGGGGCTCTGAGAAAACTACCTCAGCTCTGACATGGTTCCCTCTTGGGCAGGAGTGGGGGACCTCAGGCCCGGGGGCTGGATGCAGTGCCTGGCTTGCCTATATCCAGCCCCCGAGGTGCAATGCTAATCCCCCCAGCACTGGGGAGCCTGTGTTTATTGCAGGACGGGAGCAACAAAATCTACTAGCCTGGGCCCCACTAAGCTCTGGTTTTTAAGGTGATTGTGGGGAGTGTCTTTCTTCTTCTCAGTCAAGGACCACATCAGTGAGGGTTTTTTTTTTTTTTGGCTTCTCACTTATGTGCAGCCCTCGACTGATTTTTCTGTGGGTCAGTGGCCCCTGACCCAAAAAAAGCTTCCCTACCCCTGTTGTAGGGGCATGCCAGACACACCGAGCCCTCATCCCTCCCTTCTCACCCTTTTTCATACAGCTTCTGCCCACTGTGACTTGTCCATATTAAGAAATGGAGGGGAAGTTCATTATGCTCCTTCCCTTGTGTCTACGAGTGCAAATCCAGCTGCTGTGTGTGTGTGAAGCAGTGTGGTCTGGAGAACAGGGCACTGGTGTGGGAGTCAGGATACCTGCAGGCCATTCCTGGCTCTGCTACTGACCTACTGTGTCACCTTGGGCAAGTCACTTTACCACTGTGTCCATTTCCCTTCCCACCCTCCATCTGCCTTATTTAGTTAGCTTGTAAGCTCCATAGGACTATACAAGTCTAGCACATGGTAGAGTGGGGCCCCAGTCTCAGTGAGGAACTCGAGACGCTATCTCAATACAAATAATAATAACTGTGTCACTGCAGAGAATAGATTCTCTCTTGGAGGCACTGGCTCTGGTTTTGGATCAGAAAAAAGGTTTCTTTAAATGAATGCTAAAGCTGAATAAAAGCTTCTGGCGAGGTGATTATGATCTCGCGGCCACCAGTGTCAAGCCGCTGTCGTTCCAATGACTCTGACAGAGCTGCTCCTGAATTGCACGGCTACAGCTGAGATCAGAGTCAGACCCCTGGAGTGCAGTAAAAGATTGACAAAATACAGGGTGGGGGAAAACAAAGCGTTTAAAAGCCATCTGGCAAACACCAGTATCTATCATGACAACACTAAACTCAGGGAATGGAGTGTTGAAAGACAAAGAAATGGATTACAGAGCAAATGCCATGCATGATGCTTTGAAGGCTCTTTCTTGGGGTCTATTCCTTCCTGAGAAACCTGTGGCTTGCTGACAAATTAGTCAAAGTCTCTCCACAGTAAGATCTCTGTGCACTTGCAGCTGGAGTGTACACACAGCCAGATCAACCACAAGGGCAGGAGCACCAGAACAGGGTGAGGCCAGGGGGAAGACGAATGTTGGGGGGTTGGCCATATTCTTAGGCATACGCAAAATACGTGGCTGCATAGAACACTCGAAAATTGTGGGCACCAAATTTTTGGGTGCCCCTACTCAGCCATGTGTGCTTGTATGCCTGAGCGAATCCCCAGGCCTGCGGCAGGAACTGTGCAGCTGGCAGGCAGGGAAGCAAACGAGAAAGCCCCAGGCTCTCAGTAGGAGCCATGTGTGCGGGAGGGAGGGAAGGAAGGAAGCCCCAGGCCTCCAGCAGGAGCAACAGACTGGGGAAGAGGGGGGAAAGGAAAGCACCCCTGGCAAGAACCACGGGAGGAGGAGAGAGACGCTCCAGGACTCTAGCAAAAGTTGTGCGGGGGAGCCCTCAGTTGTATAGGGCCCCATAATTTGTAAAGGTGGTCCTGGGGTGGGCCCTCAGGAGAGGAGGTGGAGTAAGGGTTGGGCCTCAGGGAAGAGGTGGAGCAAAAGCAGGGCATTGTGTGAAGAGGCGGCGCAGGGGACAGGGTCATAGTCTGGGCACTGCTGGCTCCCTTCCCCACTTCTAGAGAGCTTCCAGCACTCCCGTGCCAGGCTACATCAGTCAGGGCACGCACACAGCCAGGTTCTGGTCTCTATACACGGCTCACTAGCTGATGCATCCTGGGGAGAGAAGAGTGCAGGAAGAGAAGGGGCTTCAAGCCCCCTTTGCATCTTCCTTTATCCCAGACCCAACACACATTAAAGCAGCCTTGGGGTAAATGATGTCCAGCATTCCCCAGTCCCATCGAGGTCCCCAGGGCAACTGAGAACAGTCAAAGCACAATGACCAGTCCTGATATCCCCTCACTGCCCGTGTCGCACCCCTTACACAAGGTGGCGGCTTATCTTGGGGTATTTCCCTGCCCTCTGGATGGGATATAAGAACGTCAGTGACTGATTCTGGTGTAAGTGAGAGTCCCTATACATTTATAAGGAGAAACCATTGTGATTCACATAGGTCTGAACTGAGCCTTATTTAGGGTGCAGTCATTTTAACACTAACTACTCAATAGCTAGGGTACATCTACACTGCACACTTGAATAAGCTGTTCTGGAAGAAATTCTCCAAAATAGCTTATTTTGAAATAGCTCATCCACACTACAGGGAAACCTGGAAATTAGTCCAAGGCAGGCTCCCCTACTGTGGATGTGCTACCTCCATTTACAGCCCCAGGAAGCACTAGGGAGTAATTAGTTTGAATGGCCCTGGGGAGGAGCTATTTCAAAATAGCAGCAGTGGAGTGTCCATGCTACTGCTATTTCGAAATAGCAGTTTCAGAAGAGGCATTATTTCTCATGGAATGAGGTTTACAGAAGTTGGAATAAGACATCTGTTATTTTGAAATTATTTTGAAATAATGGAATTGCTGTGTAGACGCTCGCACTGTTATTTCGAAATAACTGTGCTGTGTAGATGCACCCTAGATGCCCTGGTTCAGGGAGCACTAAAGAAGGTACTCATCCATCCCTATTGCAGAAAACCCTTTTGATCCATGCCTACGTCCCATTGAACTCAGGGAGGATTCGGTCAATCATTCAGGATTTTCTATTGAGTTTTGTGACTGGTCACTTTGATCCCATGGTATTTCTGTCCCCTGATTGGATGAGCTACCTTTATAAACAGCTCCCGCCTGAAATGAATTTCATTTAATCACAGATCAAATTTCATTTCTCGATTCAACCTCTTAGGCTGCAAAGTTTGTGGTCCACAAACGGTTGCCTGATCAACATTTCAGCTGTAGGAATGTTCACAGGCTTAGGCACTGACTTCTTATTTTCCTTGGGTTGTTCCACCCCTGCTTTGCCCAAATGCCCTATCCCCACTCTGCCCCTTTCCCAAGGCCCATCCTCATTTTACCTCTTCCTGCCCCCGCTCTGCCCCTTCACCCCAAGACCCTGCCCTTGCTCTGCCTCTTCCCACCCCTGCATCACTCATTTCCTGAGGCCCCCACCTGCCTGCTGCGCCCTACTCTCTGTTCCCTCAAGTTCCTCCCTGAGACACCAAATAGCTGTTTGGTGGTGGAGTTGAACAGCTGTGGCCCTGGAGACAGCACCTGTGTTCACAGACAGCAATAAAGGCGACCAACAATCCAAACTGAAATCCAACTTCTAACTAGGGGAACCATTTGCAAAGAACAGGGTGTGCTTTTCACCCAGCCCTGCAAGTGATTAATCATTGCGTTTCCTCAAAGAAAATGAAGCAACCACTGGGCTACATTATACCTTCAGTAACAACCGTGCAACCTCATTGACGTTAATGGGCTTTGTGCAGATAGGACTGAGCACAGATTTGCTCTAAATTCAGGTCGTACCTACCTCGGGAGCAATGTAATCCGGGGTTCCGCAGAAAGTGCTCGTCTTTGCATCTTCAAACATGTTCTCCTTACACATCCCAAAGTCAGCGATTTTGATATGCCCGTCCTTGTCTAACAGAACGTTATCTAGCTTCAAATCTCTGCAAGAGAAAAGCAAAGTGATCATCTCCTGTGTAAATGTTATCCAGCAGCACAAGCACTAATATAATATAATATATTATTGCAGTGGGAGACAGACAAGATTTGGTAATTTGAGACCACAAACAGAGAGGTCAAGATCTCCATCCTGACCCCAGCAATCTCTGGGTATGTCTACACAGCAGGGCTAAAGTTGAATTAAGCTACACAACTTCAGCTACATCAATTGCGTAGCTGAAGTCGAAATAGCTTAATTCGGCTTTTGGCGCTGTCTACACAGCAGGAAGTCGAATTTTCCTTCGACTTCCCTTGCTCCTCGTGAAATGAGGGTTACAGGAGTCAGAGTAAGAAGTCCTCCAGCTCGACATTATTTCGAAATAATGGCTTGTAGTGTAGACGCGCACTATGTTATTTCGAAATAACGCTGCTGTGTAGACATAGCTTCTGTGGCCAACTCAGTGAGTTAACACTGTCCATTCCCATTTTCTCACCTGTCCTATGAGCTGATTAATAGTTACTGTACCTACCATGCCCCAGAAGGGCATTGTGAAGATTAATGGAGAGCAGCATAGAGCTGTATTGACTTCCCGGGAGCTCCAAGAGAAAATGTCCTGTGTAGGAGGGCCAAGAATGGCCTTCTCCCCTGCCTCCGACTCCTTTAAGCTGCCTTGAACCCCAGGGCACACAAGGAAGATGCCCATCTTGCACTCAGGGAAACACGGGCTGTGGTTTTTACCTCACTGCTGAGTCAGGGTGCCCAAAGAAGGAAGCTTTTTGCTTCCTCTTTCTCATTTGGCAGCCTTGCAGCAACCCACAGGAAATAGCAACATGAGCAGCTCTGCTTCTGAGGGCGGGGAGGGACTTTAGGAATTCCTGGAAACTGAGACAAAGGCCCAAATATACTTCCACACAAGCCCCGCCTCCAAAATGGAATCCCGGTGCATGCCACAATGGGTGCATTTAGAATGCCACTAGAGGCGCACGTGCATAGCAGCACATGGCGATCCAGCGGAGCTAGCTTTGATCTAGCTAGTCCAAAAAAACAATCACACAGAAGCCACAGCCAGGCTGACTTGCAACGGCTGGGAGCGCCCCAGAATATAAGCAGAACATCCATCACCTTTTCCCTCCCAGGGCATTGCTAGCTGTATTTACATAAGTCCTTCACACACTACTGCAAAGTCCTCCTCTGAGGCTGTACATGCTGAAGGCTGCTGTGTGAAGCAGGGAGGTTGGAGAGAAACAACGTATGGGGGAAATAAAAAGCAAAGCAAGCCAACGAATCCTGCACATTCCCACAGAACAAAGAGGTGCCCACACAGAAATGACCCCGGAAAGGAGAAATCCCACTCAACTGAGATGCTTAACTCCCCGAGGTGCTATTGAAAATCCCAGACAAAGCACCGATGCTTAAAAACAGGGATCATAAATAATATCAGGGGACGAAAACATTGTCACAGGACAACAGTCTCCTGCTGCTAGATTACTGCTATGATAAAAGCTGAGTTATTGATCAATGAGAAATAAAGAGGCAACAGTTGCATTTACTTTCCAAGCAACATATTTTCATGTTGTTGTCATTTCCAGTTTCACTGACTTTTTTTTCCTCTTACACAAAAGGCTGCTACTGCTGATTTTCTTCTGACAGATTGAAACAAACAATCACCTCCATTAGTGATCGGCCACAGTTTTACTGGCTCAAGCAACAGACTTTGAACATGCAAACTAAACTCTGGGCTGTTTATTAAAATTTAGGTCAATATTTTTGAAAGTGGGTGTGAGAGGTTAGGTGCCATGATTCATACTAGGGACCTAAATAAACTGATTTTCAGAGGTGTTGAGCATCTGTCTCTAGCTAACTTTATTGGATACTTCCTGAAAAGCGCTAATCACCCGTTAAACACTCATTGAAATCAATGAGAGTTGTAAATGTTCAAGAACTCTTGGGATTAAAACAATGGGACATGTACCCGAGTCAGATAGCATCTTCTTAGTTTAATATCAATGATATGACTGTCATATTGAACATTATTTTTATTATTATTATTATTTCATATGAATACTAATAACGAGTTAAAAGAATTAAATCATTCAAAGTTTTTGTTTTAAAGGGTAAGTTGTTTGTAATCAAATCACTCCATTGTAACTTCTGTTGTCATGTTTAAACTTCATGACTAACCTTGAAATAAATTGATTTTGGTTTCAGGAAGCATTGCTACTTCTGAGAATTTTCTAATTTTCTTTCAGTGAACTGCATGTTTCCTCATTTTATAAGGTAATAATTTAACAACTAATTTTTACCTTAGTACTGGATGATAAATTGTCCTGTAAAGAATTAGGACTTTCTACACATTCAGTCATTACTTTGAACACCAGCTATTTTTGTCCTTGGGAATGTGAGCCACAGGACTGATTTTAATAGCCCTTTTCATACCCCACTGTCTCTGTACCCTCTATTAAGGAATTAAATGTAACCCCTGATTGTTATATATGCACACAATTGGCAGCATGGTTCCATATGCCTTGTCTAGTCTTTACACCTGTGCTTAGAGAAGGCACATTGGATTGAGCTACTCTGGATCAATAAAGATCCCATGTCTTTTCCCGTCAACTAGGATCACAGTTCACACCGGTAACCTGGATAAATTCCTATTGGGTAAGAACATTTTACCTATCTAAAACCTGTTTTCACTTCTATTGGAGCACTTCTGTAGTATTTATTTTTTTTCTTTTAATACAAGCTGCTGCCTTATGGTCTAGATGTGGTGACATTGAAGTGACCGGGCAAAGCAATCCTTCTACATATGAGCTCTAAGCATGCTTCCCTGGGGCACTCAAAACTTCTAATGAAGTTAGGGGGATGTGCTGAATGGACATGTAGGGGAAGGTCTGGCCTCATGGTTTGTACTCATGTCTTTGGGATCTTTGCATGCAAGACACTATGTAAATGTCAAGACCATCTCAAACTGGTTTGGTACTACACAATGGGCACTGACTTCAACTGGAGTAGGATGGGATCCCAAAAAGTGTGCATACGACTGAGACTTTTCCAGGCTATCTGTCTCAAAATATAATAGATGAATGGGTTGAAAAATAAAGTGTTTTTTATATTCCATCAGAGTAAGAATAACAAACTATACACTGGCAGGTACAGTCAATATGTTGAAGAAAAAAGCTAACTGTGCTGGGTATTAGATCACAAAATGTAAAACTACCTGTAGATTATTCCCTTTGAATGAAGAAATTGTAGACCACAAATGATTTCAGCAGCATAGAACCTGGGAAAAAAAAGAAAATGCATCAGAACCGATGTCTCCCCCCAGAAATTCTCTGCTTAGGGCCAGATCCACAGCTGGTACAAACTGACATCACTACAATGAAGTTAAAGGCGCACAGGCAACATCTTCGAAAGCAGCCACTTGATTTTAGGACCCTGACTCCCTTTTTCAAACATGACTTGGACACTTAAGAGCCCAAGTCCCGCTGCCTTTTGACGAGGCTTAGGCTTCTAAGGGCCAGATTACTTAGGCACCTAAAACACTGTTGGGTTCCCAGTGGGCTATTCTAAAGAGTCTAAGCAGGTTTGGTTCTACAGGTTGAACCTCTCTAAACTGGGACTCTCTAGTCTGCCAGACCAAGGATGTTCCAGGACCAGAGAGTCCTGGTGGCAGGGCAGTGGGCTCCCAGCAGTGAGCTGCCAGCGGGGCTGGGAGCCCCATGTGGCTTCCCAGCAGAGCAATCCGGGTCAGCAGGGGGGTAGCTGGCCAGGAGGCCGGTGGCTGGACCAGGGCTGGAGTGGTGGTGGCAGGGGGGCCAGAAACGACTTCCCATGGCTCCCCAAATCCCTCATCTGGGACCAGTCAGGTCCAGAGGATGCTGGCCCAGGGAGGTCAAACCTGTACCTGCCATTGAAATGACTCAGGCAATCAATAAGAGTTGGCTCCAGTGTTCCTGCTAAACTGCACAGATTAGTGATTAATAAGATTAATCAGCCCATCCCAGTCAGAGGCTCAGGGCTCTGTGCAGGGAGCTGACTGACTGGGCGGGGCTGATTAATCACCTGTGAAACTGTGCTGCCCTGCAGCTAACCTGCTTACACACTTTGGAAAATCCCCTTAGGTGCCCAGTGCATCTTTAACAAAAAACAGGACTATGTAGCACTTTAAAGACTAACAAGATGGTTTATTAGGTGATGAGCTTTCGTGGGCCAGACCCACTTCCTCAGATCAAATAGTGGAAGAAAATTGTCACAACCATATATACCAAAGGATACAATTAAAAAAAATGAACACATATGAAAAGGACAAATCAAATTTCAGAACAGAAGGGGGATGGGGGGGGAGGTAAATGTCTGTGAGCTAATGATATTAGAGGTGATAACTGGGGAAGCTATCTTTGTAATGGGTAAGATAATTAGAGTCTTTATTCAAACTCAGGTGTAAAGTGTCTAATTTAAGCATGAATGACAGTTCAGAGGATTCTCTTTCAAGTGTAGTCTTAAAAGGCCTTTGAAGCAGGATGCAGGTAATCAAGTCGTTGAGACAATGTCCTTTCTGGTTGAAATGGCAAGAAACTGTTTTTTCTTTGTGATCCTGTCTAATATCTGTTTTGTGGGCATTGATCCTTTGGCGAAGTGTCTGAGATGTTTGTCCAATGTACATAGCAGACGGACACTTTTGGCACATGATAGCATAAATTATATTTCTGGATGTGCAGGAATATGTGTTCTTGATCTTATAACTCACTTGGTTAGGTCCAATAATGGTATCAGCAGAGTGAATATGTGGACAAAGCTGGCAATGGGGTTTGTTGCAAGGGAAGGTACCAGGGTTGGTATTATCTTACCCATTACAAAGATAGCTTCCCCAATTATCACCTCTAATATCATTAGCTCACAGACATTTACCTCCCCCCACATCCCCTTCTGTTCTGAAATTTGATTTGTCCTTTTCATATGTGTTCATTTTTTTTAATTGTATCCTTTGGTATATATGGTTGTGACAATTTTCTTCCACTATTTGATCTGAGGAAGTGGGTCTGGCCCACGAAAGCTCATCACCTAATAAACCATCTTGTTAGTCTTTAAAGTGCTACATAGTCCTGTTTTTTGTTTCAACTACACCAGACTAACACGGATACATTTCTATCACAGTGCATCTTTAGGCACCTTTGAAAATTTGCCCTCTAAGTCCCTTTTGGAAATGGAACATAGGCTCCGAAGCCACTTAGATCGGGGTAGGGAACCTCAGGCCCGTGGGCGGCCCCCGGCTTGCCTAGATCCAGCCCCTGAGGTTCAGGGCTCCCTCCAGCATTAGGGAGTCCGTGCTGGTGCTCCAGTCCCCCAGCTTCCCACCGTGGGGCTGGAGCACACAAATCTACTAGCCTAGACTCTGGTGTGCGAGGGGAATGTGGGGAGCGTCTTTCTCCTTCTTAGTCGGGGGCCATGTCAGTATGGGTTTGGGGTTTTATTTATTTTATTTTTTTGCTTCTCACTTGTGTTCAGCCCCTGACTGATTTTTCTATGGGTCAGCGGCGCATGACCCAAAAAAGGTTCCCCATCCCTGATTTAGATGCTTTCGGAAATCGTACCCCCACATGAGAGTACACTGGCTGCAGATCTGGCTACTCGTGTCTTTCCACAGAACCCTTTCATTTAAGGTTCTTTAGATCCTGGTCCACAGCAGATTTCTGCATTGGGGTGAAACTTCACCCTCATACACAGGGCTAGGGGAGGGCCAATAGGCCACTTAAGTTCCACTTCAGCCCTCAAAATAGGACTCCTGTGCCCAGAGGTGAATATCACCCTAGGACCATACTTCCACTGGATGCTGCTGCATCGTCTCATGAATGTCATAGGCTGGGGGCACAGTCCTCAATATTCAATTACCCCCACCCCAACAAATTAAACTTTTATTTAAATTAGGCTCTGTCATTTAAATAAAAATTAATTTCTAAGATGTTCCAATATTGACTTTACCGTATCTTTTGTTGGCACAAGGACTTAGAAAAAAACCTTTTATTTATTTCAATTCCTCTGTTTTAATCGTGGCTAAATAAATTTTTAATTCCCCCTTGGCATATTGTACTTCTTATATAAATGTACCTTTCTAACATCAGATATGACAGAAGTCACATTGGTAACCCCTCTTTTTTGCTGATCAGTGACGAAAACAAGAGACTCCCTTTTCTTTGTAAAATGCTATTTTTGTCCAAAGTAGGTGGTCCCAGGATTCCATAAAGGGGTTCTATAAATGGGCATGTGGCTTACAGGGCTAAAGCTGAAGAGCTTCAATTTCTGGGAATGGCTGAGGCGTCCGCCATGGAATTCTTTTCTTTGTGGCCCTTTTGCTCAGTGGCTTTTTCTATCCTGCAGCTACAGATTGACCCTCTCTAGTACCACACTCTCTGGTCTGGCAACATCCATGATCTGGCATGATTTCAGTTAGTCGGATGCCCACTTATCATGGGTGTGGCAAGTTTCCCACAGTCCCATAAAGTTCATTTACAGCCACCAGTCCTGGCTCTCAGTGTCCTGTGCTGTTGTTTAGCTCTAATTTATCCCTAAATATCCCCTCGGAGTCTAGTGAGCAGGGGAAGTGTTGGTGTTGCTGCTAGACAATATTGACCTCCCTGGTCCAGCAAATTCTCTGGTTGGGCATCGGTCAGGTCTTAAGGGTGCTGGACTAGAGAAGTTCAACCTGGAGAGGTATAATTCCCAGCCCAGATTGACGTACACATGCTAGCTTTGACTGAACTAGACCGTAAACTAGTGAACTAGTAGAGTAGCTGCAGCAGTTGGTACGGCAAGCCCACACTGCTGCCTACACTGCCACGGTTACACTTCTGTTTTTAGGCTAAGGGGGCACGTATGTCTACATGGAAAGTACACCTCCAGTTGCTGTGTAGATGTGCTCTAAGAGTTTGGAGGGAGCATTCCCCTGCTTGCAAAATTTTTCAGCATTCAGACTGGAAAATACTGTTTAATTGCTCCTTCAGTGTGTGTTGGGCTCATTTACATCAGGGCTGAACATGGATCACGATGAGCTGCCCATGTGGATACAAGACCAGATGTCCCCAAATGTCTGGCACTGAGCATCAGGGGCCTGATTAGCCTCTCCTTTACTCCAGTTTTACTCCGCTGAAACACTATTAACTTCCGGGGTTCCATTCCTGATTTCCATCCTAAGGCCCTGATCGGAAAATCAAGGTTGGGTACAATTTGGGAAGTAAGGGCAAATAAGCACCAGGATAGCTGAGTGGTTAAGGTGTTGGACTTAAAATCCAATAGACATAAATCTGTGTGGGTTCAAACCCCACTCTGGGTAGCTCCTGCTTGAGTAAGCTCCTCATAAAGTTGTGATGAGCAGGCACCCTTGGGCTATGTCTACGCTGCATCCCTCATGTAGAAAAGCCTATGCAAATGAAGTATGATTAGCATATTGCTGCACTTAATTTGCATAAATAATTAGGGTCCGTTTTTGTGCAAAAACCACTCTTGCTCAAGAGCCGTTCTTCCTGAAAAAATGAGGCATTGAGGGAAGAAGTGACATGACTGAGGCCAGATTATAATAATACCAACCCCATATCTACTAATTTTCACCTGTAGGTCCCAAAGTGCTTTAAAGAGAAGTACCAGTGTCATAGCCCCTATTTTTCTGGTGGGGAAACTAAAGCATAGAGAAGCAGCTTGCCCAAAATCACACAGCAGGCCACTGGCAGAGCCAGACACCAAACCTGCATCTCCTGAGCCCTTGTGCTTTATTCATGGTGCCTTCCTATTACACTAAATGTGTGACCTGCAAAGTAAAAGGCCTTTTTGACCATCTTACGTTGCTCTGGCGATTTCAAACTTGTGACAGCTTTGGATATGAAACATGAGGTCTCCTCCATTTAGATATTCCATTACAAAAAAGAGGTTTTCCTAGAAAAATAATAAAAGGCTAGCATTAGATACTGAAAAGAAAAATGCCATTGTGAGGGGTAAGGGAACATAAGAAGGATACAATACAAAGTGGGATTCCTGAAGCAAGCAATTTATTTCATCAGTATTTCTTTTCCCCTTTCTCTTCCTTGAGCCCCTACTTAGCTCCCACTGCCCTGATTTGTATAATCACTGCTGAAAACATAATAATACTCAGTCCTTAACTCACACATAGCATTTTTCATCAGCAGATCTCTTAAAGCACATTACAAAGGAGGTCAGCATCATTATCTCCCTTCCAGCAATGGGGAAACTGAGGCAAAGAGCAGCCACGCAATTTGCCCACGTCCAGCCAGCAGAGAGACAGAGCTGCAAATAGAGTCCGGGGCTATGTCTACACTGCCGGCTTTTGCTGGCAAAGAGTATGAAAATGAAGTGCTGATTAGCATTTTGTCACGCTTCATTTGCATAATCTATTCAAGCCGGTTTTGCACAAGGGATATTTGCACAAAAACAAGCAGTGTAGACAAAACCCCCTTTTTGCACAACATCCTTTTGCCTCTTTTCCAAATTAAACAAGCCCAGTTCTTTCAGTTTTCCCTCATAAGTCATGTTTTCTAAATCTTTAATAATTTTTGTTGCTCTTCTCTGGACCCTCTCCAATTTCTCCACATCTTTCTTGAAATGTGGTGCCCAGAACTGGACACAATACTCCAACGGAGGCCTAATCAGCACAGAGTAGAACGGAAGAATGACTTTTCATGCCTGGCTCACAACACTCCTATTAATGAATTATGCAGCTCCATGCTGGGCAATACACATCATTAAAGGCCTGCTCTGCCTTGAAGAACTGGTAGTTGAAAAGACAAATACACCAATAGAGCCCTGCGCGGATACAAAAATGTGGATCTGCATCCGATCCGCATCCGCCAGGCTATCAACTCATCCTCTGAGCTGAAATCTGCAATCCAGAGTTTAGCTGCATCAGTACAGCAAACCATCGGGGCGGGGGGGGGGCCGAGGGAGCACAATGAGCAAGGAGGGGGCAGAGTTGTGCAGGGAAGAGTCAAGCAGCACAAAAGCAGGGACTGGGTGAAAGGGCAACATGGACTGGGGGGTAAGGGACAGCAGGGACCCAGGGATGGGGCTCCATAGGTCAGTGCTCACCAGGGGGAAGCAAGGGGAGGAGAGAGCACTCAGCCCCCTCCTGCAGGGAGATTTAGGATGGAGCTTCTTGTGTTCTTTCCCTGCCGGCAGTGCAGGGGCCTACCCTGGTGCCCCTCCCCCACCAGGTGCCCAGGTGGAGGGGGAAGGGAGAGCTCTGCACGGGTATCCATTCCACTATCTGTGGATGTGAAGTGGAGATCCGTGGATATGCAGGGCCCTGCCCATTCGACGCTTTGCAATGGGAAACCACCTTTATATTCTATGTCCCCTCTCCAAGGTGCTGAGCACACTGGTAAGCTGCAGGTTGATTTCAGAGGGCGGTGAGTTACGTGCTCAAGCCCCTTAGAGCGGTGAGGAATGCAACACACACGTAAATACGTAGCACTTGTATCACTTAGCCCATTGCCCACCTTCACAGGGCACGGCGTGCATGGCGTTAAACCAGCCTGCTCCTGCTTTCCGTGCAACCGCTGTGAACATGACTAACTGCTGGCAGAGGTGGTTCTGCCTTTATAAACAGCAAGTATGACACCAGGCAGCATGTAAATTAATCTTTGGAAGGTTCTGTCTAATCCTGTGGTCAGCTGGGATCTCTCCACAGCCCTTTTCATGGGCTCTGTTTATTTTTTAAGTGCTGCACACATATGATTATTGTCAGTCCAAAACCAGCAAGGAGTCCTGTGGCACCTTAAGGACTTAACAGATTGATTTGGGCATCAGCTTTCATAGTTTTTACCCATCAGAGCTTATGCCCAAATAAATCTGTTAGTCTTTAAGGTGCCATAGGACTCCTCGTTGTTTTTGCAGATACAGACGAACATGACTACCCCTGTGAGAGGAAGAAATATCTTCCCATGGCTTTAGTGGTCACAAATATTTGACCCCTTAATGTGGTAGGCAAACATGCTACATAGACCTGCCTATTGGTTTCCTTTGTTTGTCCAGCAAATGCATGCCATTATAGAGCCAAATCCTCAGATGGTGCAAATTAACGTATAACTCCAGTGATGTCAATGGGAAATAGGACGATTTACATCTCCAAATTCACCTATATCAGGTGGTATAGGCCTTTTAGAAAAGCTCACAGGGCTGAGCCTGCACATCCTTAGGGCAGGTCTACACTAGACCTAGAAGACTGGGTTAAGGTACACAATTCCAGCTATGTAAAACATGTAGCTGGAGTTGGTTTACCTTAAGCCGAGCTTGGCACCGTCTTCGCAGCGGGAGGCTGACGGAAGCAAACACTCCAGTCAGCTTTCCTTACTCCTTGTGAATGTCAGGAGTAGTGGCGCCAACCGGAATCACCCTCAGCATTCTATTTAGCTGGTCTTTCCTAGACCTGCTAAATCACATGCCAGAAGATTGGTCTTCAGGATGGCATAAGGCTTAAGTCTCAATGACTTTGATGGGACTGTTTGTGTGATGAATGGCTTGTGCAGGATCCTGCCTCTGTCCATGTGTGATTATTGGAAGTATAGAAGAAGCATTTGCAAGGGAAGCTTTTGGGGACAATCAAAGCCTAGTGCAGGGGTGGGGAACCTTTTTTGGGGTCAGGGGCTGCTGGCCCACAGAAAAATCAGTTGGGAGGGGGGTCCACACACAAATGAGAAGTTAAAAAAAACACAAGAACAAAAACCCCTCACTGATGTGGCCTCCGACTGAGAAGATGAAAGACATACCTCACGTTCCCCTCCCATACCAGAGCCTAGGAGGGCTCAGCCTAGTAGATCTGGTGTTCTCTTATCCCATGATGGGGCAGCAGGGAGGCTGGAGTGCAAGTGTGGGCACCTTAATGCTGAGGGTGGTGGGGCTTGAGCCTGGGGGCCGGATCCAGGCAAGCTAGGGTCCACATCCGGCCCCTGGGCTTGAGGGTACATCTACACAGCAACACTATTTTGAAATAACTAGCGCTATTCCGAAATAACTTAGTCCACGTCTACACAGCAGTCAGTTATTTCAAAATAGTGTCAAAATACTGTCAAGCTGGAGGATGTCTTACTCCGACTCCTGTAACCCCATTGTACAAGGAATAGAGGTATGTCTACACTAGCTCGTTAATTCGAGCTAGGTAGGCAAATCAGGCAACCAGAGTTGCAAATGAAGCCTGGGATTTAAATGTCCCGGGCTTTATTTGCATGTTCCCGTCCGGCCGCCATTTTTAAACCCCCCTTAGTTCAAACGTACTGCCCGCGGCTACACACGGCAGTTTAAAGTTAATCCGAACTAAGTCCTTAGTTCAGATTAACTGTTACTCCTCGTGGAATGTGCTTTCAGCCAGGCAGGCACTGAAAAGGTTTTGGCCATAAACATTTTGTTTTAAATTTTTGACAAAAAGTCAAATTTTCTTTACAGTGGGAAAAAAAAAAAATTCTGACCAGTTCTTCTTAAAACTCCTGACCTAGAGACCAAATGTTTGGCTGGTCTAAACAGAGCTGATTATCAGTAGAGCCTGGCAATGGATAGTCAATGGCGCTATGAAGACTTACACAAGCAGAGATGATCACTCTTTGTCACTTTAATAACCCCTGACATCTGCTTTCCTTCTTTCCTTGCCTACCCATTGTGAAGAGGGCAGAACAGTTCTGACCTCATGTACTGATATAATCTGAGTAACGTCTTTTCAATACAGACTTTGTATTTTTGATGTTACAATGATCCATTGTGAACTTGAACGAGGAGAATAATTGCATTTTTGCAACTTCTTTGAAAGCTAGTCTCTTCAACTTCCCTGGCCCAATCTGTATAATGCTGAATCAGCAGCACAGTGACAGGGCCCAAAAAACCTGGCATCTGCTGGTAGTAGAGCTGAGTGAAAACAAGGAATTTCCAACTCAAGGAAAATCCTGATCATTCAATTTTTTTTGTACCAAATCTGTATGAAAAGTTGGATGACTGACATTTTTCATGGATCAAAATATTCTGGAAAATGTTGATTCGGAAATGGATAAGCATTTCTTTTCATTGTTGCTGATCACAATGAACTAAGTTCAATGTGCCCACATTGGAATGTTTTACTTTGCTTTGTTGAACTGACCCAAAATGTTTCCTTTAGAATAAGTTCAAAATTAAACTCCATTGCTTTATGATGCCACAGAGCCCCATGGGAGTTTTAGCTTGGGAGGTCCCATTAGGGCTAGGGTCTCTCGCTGGACTACATCTCCCACAATGCACCTGCAATCGTGTGTGTGTGGGGTGGGGTGGGTGGGGTGGGCGGGGAGGGGACTCTGAAATATAGCATAGAAATGTTTCAGTAACATTTATTTTTAAACTACTATAAATATGGTTTCTATTTTACTGCTAGAGGGACTTTAAATGTAAATAAGAATGTGGTGTATGAAGTGAAAAAAAGCTATATTCAAAATGAAACTGGCTTTTTCAAAAATAGAAAGTCTAATTTTATTGTTCAAGATCAGTGAAATGCAAAAAAAAAAAAAAAAAAGCAGTATAAATGGTGAAGAGTTAATTCAGAGAATAACTCTATATCAGATTAATTAATTTCAGGATTAATACAGCCCTCTATATCACATACAATAAATGTTTTTTTTAACACAGCAGATAATTAGCTTGTTGAACTCACTGTTGAAGAAAACCATCCTCATTTTAAAAAAATAAATAAATACCAAAAACATCTGAAAAAAGAGCATTTTCATTTATTCTGAGGAGGCTAAAAAAATCAAGTGGTCTGATTTTCATGAGTCCTGAACAACTGCATCTTCCACAGAAGTCAGCAACGCTGTGTCTACACTGCAGCGCTATTTCAGAATAATTGACGTTATTCCGAAATAAGAAAGAGTACGCCTACACTACAAGCCATTATTTCGAAACAATGTCGAGCAGGAGGGCTTCTTTCTCTGACTCCTGTAACCCTCATTTCACGAAATGTAAGGGAAGTCGAAGAAAGAGTGTTCTTCCTTTGACTTCCTACTGTGTAGACAGCGCCAAAAGCCAAACTAAGCTATTTCGACTTCAGCTATGCAATTGTCATAGCTCAAGTTGCGTAGCTTAATTCGACTTTAGCCCTATTGTGTAGACGTACCCCAAGAGTGGTAAGTATTTGGGATCTTTGAAATTCAGGCTAAAGGACTATCAGTCCTCATGCTTCATGCCATACATTCATCATTGCTGGCACAGGTCAGGCAGAAACTATCCCCATAAAAGAGAATACTGGACAACTCGGTAGGTTAGGAAGACATTATTCCTCTGAAGATATGTGGCAGATATTGATATTAATGAAGAACACTGAACTAAAGGAATTACTGTTTTTTCTGGAGTACCTATTAGAGATGCCTATATTCCTGTTTCTACTATTATTTGTAGAAGCATTCAGTACATAAAGGAACTCAGAAACTTTGCACTGCCAACTAATCAATATTTGAGAATGGTTTCTGACTCATGCTTTTCTGTTCAAAACCACTTATTGAAAGCCATTCCAGTGAAGCCTTCAAAAAGAGATTCCAATAATAACTCTGAGGCCTGGTTCCCACACCCCAGTGCATCTGCTATCAGATGCTTACTCTGAGGCTATTATGATTAAAACATGCCTCCATGGAGTGGTGAAAAGAATGTCTGCGGCTTGTTACAGCTCTCTCATTCAGAACGACTTTCATGAGCAGAGTGATCATGGCTTGGCTTGGAAAGGTCAGAGGAGAAAAACATAAGTCAGAAATCAATCACAAGTCTATGGGTGATTTGGATGAAAAAGACATACGCTAACTCCTACTGCATCAAACTAGAGTGTGAAATGAAGAGGCCAAACTTCTTTAAAATGTTGAAAAGTTGACTCGGGTAAGACCGAAGGAGATGTTTATCATACAACAAGAGGGTAATATGACATCATGCAACAGAGAATGGGGCCAAAAGTAATCACTCATTTGACCTCCTTGCATTTTTCAGGACTATTCACTAGACAGATCCTTGACCTTCCTCTACTCTAGGGGCCTAGGACAATCATAGAAGAATCATTGAATCATAGAACCATATGGTTAGATGAGACCTCAGGAGGCCATCTAGTTCAACGCCCTATTCAAAGCAGGACCAACCCAACTAAATCATCCCAGCCAGGGCTTGGTCAAACCTCGCCCGAAAAACTCTAAGGATGGAGATTCCACCAGCTCCCTAGGTAACCCATTCCATTGCTTCACCACTTTCCTAGGAAAATAGCTTTTTCTAAAATCCAAACTAGACCTCCCCCACTCCAACTTGAGACCATTGCTCCTCATTCTGTCATCTGTCACTAATGAGAACAGCCTGGCTCTATCCTTTTTGAACCCCCCTTCAGGGAGTTGAAGGCTGCTATCAAATCCTCCTCGCCCCATTTTTCTCTTCTGTAGACTAAATAAGCCCAGTCCCCGTAGCCTCTCCTTATAAGTCCTGTATTCTAGCCCCCTAATCATTTTTGTTGCCCTCCGCTGGACTCTCTCCAATTTGTCCACATCCTTTCTGTAGCGGGGGTATTTGAATACCTGCAGTTTTGATGTCTCAGCCACCTCCATTGGGAGTAGATTCCACTTCTCAGGTATAATTTTTGTTAAAAATATTTATCCTATTAGCTAGTCTGTTTTCCTTCCTTCGTTTCAGGTCATTGATCTTTTCTCCACCCTCAGCTGAAACTAAATAATCTCTTCCCTTTATTTTATGGGTGTTCCTTTCCCAGATGTACATCTTACTGACTCATCTTCCTGAAGGGAGAAAAATAGATGCCAGGGTTGAAAAGTCCATGAGCCACTGACACGGGCATTCACAAACTTTTCTACAGTAAATGTCATCCGCTCTCCTTAAACAGGTGTCGTGTGGAAAGTGAACTGTATATTCAGCAGAGGCACTATTGTTTCCTCTGGCCCTGGCCACTCTGCCTCGCTAAACAGTTGTGAACATCGAGCGTCACTAAATCATGGTGTACACATGAGCACGGAAGCCTCCTGAGATTAATTCAGACCTTCCAGAGCTGCCTGAGTGAGCAGAGTAGTAACTGGGATGTTTTATTTGTCTTAATGCCAGTTTAAAATGTTACTGTATAGAGCAGTGGTCCCAAACTATGGGGCGTGCCCCCATAGCACAGTGGGGAGGAACACTAGGGAGCAAGACCCAGGCCAGCCCCTAAGGGAAGTAGGAGGGAGCATCACTCAGCCTTCAGTTCCACCTCCAGCTCCACTGCAGGCCCAGATCCCAGCTAATGCTCCGCTCCTGGCCTCAGCCTCACTTCACAGCCATAGCTCTGCTCCCAGCCTCAGCTCTTGGTGGCAGCTCCATTCCTGGCCCCAGCTCCGCCTCCAGCTGTGGCTCCACATTTGGCCCCCTTTCTCCTGTCTGCACGCCCCACCCTGGGTGCCACAGCTCCGCTCCTGCCCCTGGCTCCCAGAGGGAATGCAAGCAGAAGGAAGGGGAGCCATGATCCTGAAAAGTTTGGGAACCACTGACACAGAGGGGAGAAAACAAAATTAGTATTTTTATTTGCCTGGTCAGGGACACAGAAAAAAACTACTTCAGAATCCTTTTTTGCATGAGGCTGATGTGCTATTTACGTCCCATTTCAGCCTTGTTTAAGAGCTGAAAGAGTGATAGGTCTTGTGCTGTCCCCCTGCACAGAACTGACTTTCACCCTCAGTACACACCGCAGCCCCTGGTGCACCACAATAGCTCCCCGCACTGCCAGTCTTGGTGGGAGAAAGAAGCATCAATCTACAGAGGCCAAAGCTCAAACATGCTCCCAAGAATGGATCAGCTGAGCAAGTGTCCTACCCACCCTACACCCAGCACTCGCTGGATGAGAGCTGGGGATGAAGTCAAAGTTTCTGAGGCACACGCTGAGACAGAAGATTCCTTCCTTTAGCCCTATTTTGTTCCAGAGAACTTTCCTCCGCGCATCTAGGCCCAGGCTTTCACCCGGTAAGAGTAGCAAGGCAAAGTAGCCTCGGCATGTACAGGGCTAAATGGGAAGCAGGTATTACCTTGGTTTGGAAGGTACAATATACATGGGTTAGAAACGGGTGTTCCCAAGCTAAGGAGAGGACTCTCTTTTCCACCATGGTGCATTCAACGTCGTCATCCATCAACACCACATCCTTCTTCAGAGCCTTCACAGCGAAAAACTGACCTGCGTTCTTCAACTCAGCAAGGAAGACCTAGAATGGGAAGGCCACCTCGTGTAAGCCATACATTCTCACAATCCACACAAAGGTGCAAACTGAGGCTAACTGGCTCAACACCAGAATGGATCAGCCATCTTGGTGTGGAAGGATGATCTGGTGGCTAAGTCACCTGACTAGGCTGCAGGGAGCATGAATTCAGATCTTGGTTCTGCCACAAACCTATGAGGCTTTGGGAAAGTCCCTCGATCAACCCCAGGCCTTTACTTCCATTTGTAAAATATGGAGAACATTCATAGGGTGCTGTGGGGATAAATCCACTTACGACTATGAGGGGCTTGATTACTACAGTGATGGGGACCATGTAAGTCAATGGAACACTTCAGACACGTGAAACAGTTGTGGACGGAAACCAGTTTTATGCCCATTTTCATAAATAATATTTATATTTTCCATTTTCTGGCCAGCTCCACTAACCACTACAATATTTTAAAACACATGGTAGGGGAAAATTTGTCAGTAATATATAAAACTTGAACGTTTGGGATCAGATCCACAGCTGGTATAAATCAGTATAGCCCAGCCGCTATCAGCTAGTGTAAATCAGTCAAGCAACATGAATATCACTGATCTCCAAGGAGTTTGATTGATTTACACTAGGTGAGACTCTGGCTCTGAATGCGAGGTGAGAGTGCAATATGAATAGATAGATTGCACTTCTCCAGAGTCTCTCACTTGAGTACCTCAAAACCCTTAGCAAATACTAATGAACTGAGTCTCAGAGAACTAGGCAAGCTTCCAGATGGGAAAACTGAGGCACACAGCGGCCAATGACTTGCCAGTGCTCACCAAATGAGCCAGGAGCAATGTGGAAAGTAGACTGACTTCTAGGCCCACGGCTAATTATAGGCAACCACGTAGTTTAGTGAAGAGAGCCATGTACTGGGCCTCTAAGTACCTGGCCTCACTCACTTCCTGAGTCTAATAAATTTTCTAGGTAATTTTGGGCCAGTCACTTCCCTCTGTGTGCTTCAGTTTCCTCATTTGTACCATGGAGATACTGGAATCCTTTATAGAATGCTTGGGGATTGATGGATAAAAAAGCACCATATGAGAGAAAGGTTATGATTGACATTCGCCTGAGTTAGCGATCATCCAAGAATAGTCAATGACACCTCCTCAGTACTGTTTACTGAACCATAGATATGGAAAAGCACAAGGAATTGGCAACCCCTCTTGCGTGTTTTATGTACTCCTTTGGGTATTTGTGCATTTAACTTCTCACCCTGCTGTGTATCGCCTTTCCCAGGCCATATGGGGAATAATCAGAAATATGAATGCTGCAGCTATAACAATTCTTTCCCAGTGACTCTCCAGACTATGGAATATGGTAACAGAGGGGCTCGAGGGATTGGAAACAGAGTGGAACTGTATTGACCGGGAGGCTAAAGAGGGGAACAGACAGTAGGGCTTCTATATAGATGGCCCAGTACCGTTGAAGCCCCTCCAGATCAATGGAGATTGGCAGGGTATAAAAGCTGAACACCCTGCATCTTCTCCAAAGGAGGACAAACCTCACCCCAACCAATGGAAGAATTTTGGAAAGGATTCTGTAGAGGAAGCTTGTACAGGTTGAACCTCTCTAGTCCAGAACTCTCTGGTCCGGCAACATCTGTGGTCCGGAATGATTTTAGTTAGCAGGATGTCCATTTTTCAGGGGTATGGCCAAGTTTTCCGCAGTCCCATAAAGTTTGTTTACAGCCACCAGTCCTAGCTCTCAGGGTATGTCTAGACTACATGCCTCTGTTGCCAGAGGCATGTAAATTAGACTACCTGACATAGTCAATGAAGCCGGGATTTAAATATCCCCGGCTTCATTAAAATAAAAATGGCCACCGCGCTGTGCCGGCTCAGCTGATCGCCGGCACAGCGTGCGAGTCAAGACGTGGATCGGTTGACAAGGGAAGCCTTTGTCGACCACTCCCTTATGCCTCATGATATTTTCTAATAAGGGCACGTTCATTAGTTGATGCTAAATTGCAATGAAGAGTAGCTTCCACAGTGGTTCCCAGAACTACATTAGCTCCAGATGAACTCATCACAGAGAACATTATTATAGAGGGGGCTCCTACAAATTACTAATGATCAGCCATTCAAGGTAAAGTGAGACAAATGAAGCCACTAAAAGTACAGGTTGCACCTCCAAAGACTGGCACTCACTGGACCAGAGAGCACGGGAGCCTAATAGCAGGAGAGCCAGCTATGAGGTCAGGGCTGCGGGCAGCAGGTCTGGCAGCCTGGCCAGAACAGCGCAAGGCTGGAACCCCACATCAGTCCCTGGCAGCGTGGGACCGGAGACAGAGCCCCATGGCAGCCCCCAGTAGCTCCCAGCAAGCAGGGCTGGAGTCCTGTGGCAAGCCACAGCAAGTGGGCCGAGAGCCAGAGCCTCTTGGCAGCCTGGCCAGCTGGGGAGCCGGCGACAGACGGGCAAGCAGCCTGGCTGGGCTAGAGGTGCGTGGGGGGAGGCAGGGTGCCTGCTGGGGCAGCCTACCAGCAGAAGGTGGGAGCTTGGGGGCTGGTGGCAGGCGACCTCCTTTGGTCCAGCAAATTCTCTCATTCAGGACTAGTCAGGTCCCAAGGGGGCTGGACCAGGGAGGTCCAACCTGCAGAAGATTCATGTTTCAGGTCCAAGGTGCAGATCCCCAGCTGGTTGAAATGGGTGGCGCTCCATTGACTCAGCGGAGCGATACAAATCGAACATCTAAGGTACGTAGCTAAGTCCAACCTGAGTTAGGGGCAGGGCATAGCCGCCCTCGCCCAAGAACAGGGACCTTCACTATATGGACCCTGCTTCCTCTTTGCTCTGGAGGGGGAAATCTACTCCAGTCTTTTTTCAGGTGCAGCTTCCTTCCTCCTCTGAACTAGCTCAGCTGTGCTGGCTGATGGCAGAGCTGGGACTCCACCCCATCCATTCTCCTGCCTGTCTGCTCCCCACCCACAAGTGTAAAAGGGGAAGTTAGCAGCCTGGCCACTGCTTCCCCCCTACATGGTGATGTGGGTAGCTGGTGCAGAGGAGTACAAGGGCCTTTATATTAAGCAGAGGTGGAGACGGGAGAATTTGGTTTCTATGCAACGCAACAGTTGGGTACCCCTGGTGATGTTTAAATCTTATTTATTATTAAGCAAGTTTCTGCTGAGGTTTGAAAACACAGTCAGGCCCTCTGACCCTGGCAATGCAACCCTGCATCGAAAAGCTGTTTATGTTCTCCAGCAGTGCACTGCATGGCTTTATTTTGTAGCACAGTTCAGCCCCATCTCACATACCTTGCCAAAGCTGCCCTTTCCCAGCATTTTGTGTAAGACGAAATCATCGATTGTTAATTTCAGATGCTCAGATGGCTGGTCCTTCCCTGGTTCTGATTCTATAAGAGACTCGGGGCTTGTCACGTCTTCCACCGGGGTCTCCCAGGAGATTCCCTGCGGCTCTGATACAAAGCCCAAAGTAAAGTAAACACCCAGAAACAAAACAACCCCCCCGAAATGGAAAAATTGTACTTTTTTAAAAAACAATTAGTTCCAAATGAAATTAATGGCAATCAGATGTCCACAATCAGTAGATGGGTTTGAAAACCTTAGGCACTGCACCTTAATCTTCTTCTAGTTACATCAGTTTTTGCAATGGTGTAACTCCAGTGGCTTAAGTAGAGTGATTCCCAATTTACATGGGTGTAAATGAAAAGAGAATGACACCCTTTAACTGTAAGGTTGTTTTCAAAGCCAAAGAATAGGACCAAACCCTTCAATTCTGTGCTGCTTTTAGTTGACAACCCTTCTTGCTGGCTGTCACACCATACCATGACATCTTGCCCTGGGGCCTCTTTTCACTCCCTTGCTGAAGCTGCTGTGTGAAACAGATGCGACACTGTTTAAACTATCCCAGCAGATTAGATCCGGATGGCTGCCTTTCTTGTCAGTTCCTGCAGTGGAACTTTCAAGAGATTTCTGGGCATTCTATTTATTTAGATTTGGGACCTATTCCATACTGAACCTAGCCCATAAACTCAAATATATGATACCATAGAGAGGATTGCTCCGCACACCCTGACAGATAAAATGAATAGCCACTGAGGAGAGATGGTCTTTTAAGTAACCCAAATCATTTAAAACTTTACAGGTTAACACAAGCACTTTGAACTTCACCTAGAAACATACTGCAAGCCACTGCAGATGTAATCTGCTGATCAACATATGTTAGACATCCTCCTCTGAGGCCAATTCACAAAGGATGCAAATTTGGCTCTACAGAGTCACAGAAATGTTGGGTTGAATGAGACCTTGAGAGGTCACCTAGCCCAGCTTCCTGTGCTGAGGCAGGACTAAATATGCCTAGGCCATCTTGGACAAGCATTTGTCCAACATGTTCTTAAAAGCCTGCAATGACAGCAATTCTACAACCTCCATTGGTGACCTCTTCCAGTACATCTGTCCTTAAAGTTAGAGTCTTTCCTAATATGGAACCTAAATTTCCCTTGCTGCTAAATAAGCCAGTTACTACTTGCCCAACTCTTTGCAGACATGGAGAAGAAATTATCACTGTTTTCTCCCTTGTACTTATTACTTAAGCTGCAGAGATTCATGCTTCCGGAATGACAGGCCTAACGAATGGCAGTCATAACGAAGACTTCACAGCATTGAAATAACGTGTCTCTGAAGGGCACCTCTGTTTTTATAAGTGGGCTTGTAGCATTCTACATGAGCTTCCATTTCCCCAGTGGTCTGGAGGTGGCAAAGGTTGGAAAGGCAAGGACAGGTTGTGCTCTTCTCACTGTTCCTTTGGCAGGGGCAGACTGGCCCGGTGGGATACCGGGAATTTCCCTGTGGGCCGTTGCCTGGTGGGCCGTTGTGTCCGCATGCCGTTGCCCCTCACTCCGAGTGGCTCCGCGTCCGCACTGTATGTGGCACGCAGAGCCCGACCTGCCACCTGCGCCGCGTGCCGGACATGATGCAGGGGGCGGAGCTTGAGGGGCACGCAGGGGTGATGTCATGGGGAGGGCCATTCTCAACCCATTTCCCAGACCTATTTTGATTGCCAGTATGCTCCTGTCCACTGGATCCAAGTTGGCAGCTCAACAATGTGGCCTTGATGGGGCTTAAGCTTTGGTTTAGTTTTGCTTTGGTTCCCAACACATGTACTTTAAAGCTTGCAGGAACCATGGTTTCTGTGCACCTATTCTACGAGCTCTATTTTGAATGTTGTGTTACAGCCCTAGGATGCAAGGCAATAATAAGCACTATGGACCAAAGATGGAATTTTCCAACGGGTCAATGTGAATTAGGAGTGCAATGGAAGTCATTGAGACATATGTGTGCAACTCCCATTGGGCAAATTCCCAGCTCAAAGAGTAGAAAGTGAAGTGCAAGGGTCCTTCACATTGGTTAACTGGGGAGCAGAACAGAATCTTCTTTTCAGGTCATTGGGCTCCAGCACAAGTCCACAGACCCACTTGCCCTCCCTGGTACCCTCTCTTGCCCACCTAAATTTTCTCTCTGGTGACACAGAGCATGGTGCCATGGAATACTGCTTCACAGCAGGAAGGATAAGGGGAGCCTCGGTGTGCGGGCAGCCACTGGCCATTTCCAAATGCAGCTCTTTCATGTCGAGGTGCACATTAGCACTGAGGATTAGCATGTATGTGTAACCCACACACCTAGTGGGTGCAGTTCATTGTCTCATGTAGTGGCACTTAGACCACTTACAGGGAGAGATAGGAACAAGGGAGCTCTACAGCCTAAGTTGAGAGGTAGTTGGCTTTATAGCTCAAGCTGTAGCGGCTCCTCTATTAAGCTCTAGAGATCCCAGGTTCAAATCTGCCCTGTGGTGGTTACATATGTGCACTGATCTCAATTATCCCATCCCAGTGACACCCAAATTTGGCATGCATGGCATATACTGTGGTTTTCAAATCTACAATGCTACCAAACCATTTTATTAATAGATCCTCATCTGATTTAAATCAGAGTCACTCTGTTCACTTCAATGGTGTTACAGTGATTTACACCAACTAAGAATCTGGATCAATGTGTTCTGACTTCTTTTGAATTTTAAATCTTCACTGCTAATCCAGAAAGGAATATAAGATATTGTGGTTCACAGGGTAAGGTAGTTTCCAAACACAGTAGCTAAAAGATTCCATTTAAAACCCACATGTTGATGTCAGCTCTTGGGTAAGTAAGGTGGAGATTGTCCATTAACTTTCAATGGGAATGATGGCATGTCTATATGGGGACATCCAGGAAAATATAATCCAAATTAACTAAAGGTGTGAATTTGAAGTGCACTTTGGAAATTAATTAAGGCACACCGAATTAAGGCCCCTTTAATTCCGAATAATGCTGTTAACAAAAGGATTTAATATGGTTCAATTCACCCACTTTAAAAATTAATTTGGATTCACCTTTCTGAGTGTCCCAATGTAGACAAACTTGTGGTTACCTAATTGCCATTTGTGTCTTTGAAATAGTTTCCCCAAAATGGTCATTTTTAAATATAGGAGTACAGATTTTATTAAATGTGTGATTTGGCCATCCTCTTAAGATGGGCCAAACTAAAAAAGAATATATATAGCATCAATGGTCATTACTTGCAGAGAGGTTCACAAAGGGTAAGTACCAATAAAATTCAAGAGAGGAGAGAATAAAGTGAAACAAGCCTTGAAAACACAATTGAAAACAGCAGAGTGTAGCTTGCCAACAACTTGACAGGTTACACAGGTAAACACTTACAAGAGATTAACCTTTCTGTAATCAGCATAATTAGTGAAAAATATAACAACACACCCACAGTTCCAAAACAATAAATACATTTGATAATAAAGCTGCTAACTGTCAAGAGCATTGCTCTTTCCTCAGCCAGAAGCCGCAGCATGGAGAAAATAATAAAACTGGGATATGATTTTTCAGAGGTGAACCAATAATTCAAATGACAGAGTAGGCGATGTTACTTCTTGAGTTTCTGATGAATATGGGTTGTGTGGCGGGGAAGTGGTGTGTTGGGGTACCTGACCTAGAGGAGGATGTCAGCTGTGGCATGGGAACTAGGGATGTGGGGGCTACTGCAGCATCCCCCAGTTTTAGCTGGGTCTCTGCTGCCAGCCTGATTTCTGACTTCCGGCCCCACACCTGGGGCCTGGCTTCCGTCCTTAAGCCCAGGTCCCAGGCGATGCCACCCACACCCGGGATTCCAGCTGCCAGCCCCACTCCTGGCCTCATGCCTGCCCCCATCAGGGAGGAGGTGGACGGGGTAAGAGGGCTTGCTTTCAGCACCGCCACTATTAAAATAGTTCCCATTCTAGTGTGCGAGTGGGGCTTTGTGGCTCTTGTCACTGGAGGACACAATTGGTTAGGGCATATGTCTATGGGGAGTGCAAGGGAATTGTACTGGAACAAGGGGGATTAGCTGCCCCAGTGTGGAGTGGCTAGGAATAGTCTGAGGGCAGGTATGACAGAGTGTGGATGAGAAGGATATATTTTGCTAAAGGCATGACTCTAAAAATGATGGATGTTGCTTTGGATTGACTAATGAACACATCACCCAGAGTAAATTGTTTTGTGGATGCTACACTATTTGCAGCATCCACTGTAATTGCTGCTGACTCGGTCTAAGCCATAAATCATATCTGTGACACTATGTCGGAATCATGACATCACGTGAAGGAACCACTTGTAAGGGTAAGCCATGCCCACTCAGTATGACTCTGTCTCCCTCTGGTGGCACCTAGGTCTTGGCTAAGAGAAGTGAGTCTTTTAGCTCAGGTAACAGAGCAGTGATGAGCAACCCAGGCAAGGGAGTGGGCCGCACGAGTGGCCCTCCTTCATCTCAGTGAGCCACAAGATTGTCGTAACCAAGACGGTGTCCTGGAATGGGGTAGTTTTGCTCACTGTGCTTGCGTATCTAATATTTGTGAGATGTGCAGGTTGAACTGGAGCAGCACTTTGGATGCAGAGGGAGTGCACGGCTCTCACAATCAATGTTGTGTGCAATCAGCACCCACCTCGCTTCACGTGCCCTGGCTTGATGTGTGTGTGTGTCACTTTACTAACACTGGTAGCAGAAAAAACCTACGCCGATGGAAACCAGCGGACTCTGGCAACCCCTGTGTGTGGGCATCGGTAAACGAAATGTCTAATGGGCCACACAGAACCCCGATGAGCCACAGCTTGCTCACCACAGTAACAGAGGCTCATTTATGGCTATCCCATATTTAATCCCTGCTGTCAACAACCCACCCAGGGGCATCAGCATTACAAGTGGTGGCCTATACATGGAATCAATCTGGGAAGTCTTTAAGACTTGAGAAGTCTGGTCAGGGGGAGTTGTAAGCCACCACCAGAGGGAGACAGAGCAACCCAAGGAGTCAACATGCCTTATGTAAGTAACAGAGAGGGTATCTGTTTCCCTGTACTATGGATGGACTAAGTTCCTTATTATCACTGTCACCCGGTAAAAGCTCAGATAATCGACACTGTCCACACATAATTGGAAAGCTACCTCTCTTTCCAGTTGCAGGTGCTGGCACAGCCTGAAGCAGAGTTACTTCTTTCATAGGAACCGGGAGGCCGATTTCAATAGGTCCTTCTCTGAAGATCTGTTCCGTGTCACGCAAACAGCGAGCCTGGGACACAAGCAAAAAAGAGTGAGGTTTTGGCTGCAAATGCCCACAAGCACCGGTGTCGCGTGACCCCTGCTTTGCCCACACAGGCAGGATTGTAGAAAGATAAGGAGGTGGCGACTGACTCAAGCTGCCGAGTTAGTTGCAGGTCATGCTTTTGGAATCTTTGTATCTTTAAAGCAATCCTCGGTGGAAGAGCTGGAGTCGCTGTGTGGTTATATATATACTACAGTAATGGCCAGGAGCCCCAGACAAGCTCTGGGTCCTGTTGTACTGGGTACAGTACCACACCCATGGTCAGAGACAGGCTTTGCCCGGGAGAGTGACAATCTAATAGACAAGACAGAGTGGAAGGGGAACAGAGGGTGAAATGATGTGTCCAGCTCACGCAGTGGGTGAATAGACTAGCACCCAGGCAGGCCTGACAATGAGGGGGGGCAAAGAGGACAATTACCCAGGCACTTTAGAAGGATCTGCTCCCCTTTCAATGGCAGGGGCGGCTAAGAACTCTGGGTCCTTTTATATTGCCTGGGTAGGGCACAGAACTACTAGACCCATGTGGATTGGTACCAGCAGCAGTGGCAAAGGCAGCTGGGTGGGCATGTGGAAGCCCTGTCTGTGTCGGAAGAGTGTGCCCCGCAGTGTGGCTGGCCACTCGTTGGACACCGTGCAGGCGCAGCCCTGCCCAGACGTCAGGCGGACTGGTTCCACGCAGGAATGGCTTGTGTGTGTGTGTGTGGAGGCCCATTGGCTGTTCTCTCCTGGGGCCCAGAACGGCTGTCGGCAGGTCTCTTGAATGTCCCTCTAGCACCCCATGTCTGCTAACCCATGCTGTTCCAGCCCACCCGCCGTCCTACCTGCTGGGTGCTCTCTATCAATGCCAGTGCTTCGGCCATGAGTTTCTGGTTCACTCCACAAAGGTTGGCCACTTTTGTCTGGCACTTATGATGGACGTTCATGCCGCACGCTGAAAGGAAGGAGATGATCAGAGCACGGGGAGGTTTGCATGATCAACAGCCTTTGTTTGACTGGAGGCAGAGGACTTCTATTGGCCCGAGCCAGTGGCTAAGGGTGAAATCCACCTCTGTGCTGCCCTACGTAGCTCAAGGCCTAGGTACCTGACTCAACTGGTGTCATAGTCCTCAGGAGAGCAACCCTGGTGAACATACCATGCATCTACACTTGCAGAGCACAGCAAGAACCCATGGGCTGCGGACTCACCATCACACTTTAACCCTTGCCTTGCCAGGCCCCAAAGAAGCGTGCCACAGTGCTCACAGAACGTCGGGCTCTTGTAGTTGTAAACCTTAAACCGGTGAGGCATGTCTATCTTAAACCTCTCCTTGTGGAACTGCAGGAAGAAGAGACAGCGGTGAGAATACCACCCACTCCACAGAGGTGCTGCATTAAAAATATTATTGATCATCCATATTATTCAGGGGTATTATACTGCTGCCCATCTGGTCTTTGAGAGTCTTAGTTATCAGGGTTTTTACCATGAATGGGGAGGAAAAATCCTTGGATATAAGCAATATATCAGACATAGAAAATAGGGTGGGAAACAAGCGACAGGACCTTTGTTATTAGCTTCGAACAAAAAAAGGAAATTGTCTATAGATTTTCAAAGCCAGCTAGGGAGTTTGGCCACACAACTCCCATCTTTGTCAACAAGAACTGTGTGACTAAACCCACTAGTTAGTTCTGAGAGTAACAGCCAAAAGTGTTTGACAGGTGTAAATACTATAGAGGGATCAGAATTGATTAGGGAAATGCCATGTGGTTCAGGAAATACCAAAAGGTTCAGAAAAGGGTAACAAAAATTATTAGGGGTTTGGAACGGGTCCCATATAAAGAGAGATTAAAATGACTTGGACTTTTCAGCTTAGAAAAGAGGAGACTAAGGGGGGATATGATAGAGGTCTATAAAGTCATGACTGGTCTAGAAAAAGAGAATAAGGAAAAGTTATTTATTTGTTCCCATAACATAAGAACTAGGGGTCGCCAAATGAAATTAATAGGTAGCAGGTCTAAAACTAACAAAAGGAAGTTTTTCTTCACACAGCGCACAGTTAACCTGTAGAACTCCTTGCCAGAGGATGTTGTGAAGACCAGGACTTTAACAGGGTTCAAAAAAGAGCTAGATACATTCATGGAGGATAGGTCCATCAATAGCTATTAGCCAGGTTAGGTAGGAATGGTGTCCCTAGCCTCTGTTTGTCTGGAAATGGATGATAGGAAAGGGATCATGTGATGATTACCTGGTGTGTTCACTCCCTCTAGGGCATCTGGCATTGGCCACTGTCAGCAGATGAGACACTGGGCTAGATGGACCTTTGGTCTGACCCAGTATGGCTGTTCTTATGTGGGTATAAATAGGAGATGTGGAACTAAATTAACTAAGAAAAATGTAGCCTTAATAACAAGGGGGAATGGCAGCTTCCTCTCATTTCTGCACAGGAGAGAGGAATGCTTCCTGGAGCAGTAGTGTGAAAAAGCAAGATAAAAGCATAATAAAGGGGAACTTGTCAAAATGCAGATCTTCCATTAGCAGCTGGCAAAGTTTGGATAAAATATACACACTTAAAATGGTAAAACTTCACCCAATAATATCTTTCTCCCTAGTGCCCATAACTTTTATTTCAGATACAGCAGCTCTTTTAAGAGCACATCCAGTCTTGACTTAAATATTGCAAATTCAGTTGTTAAATTGTAGTGCAGCCCAAATAAGGGATTGTGTGACTGACTAGGGAGGTGCAAGCAGATACAAATATGATCTGTTCCACCCATTCCACACCAGTAACTTTAGTGACTTCACTCCTGTTACTCTGGATTGACCCCAGGATGAAAGAGAACAGAATGAAAGCCCATGCTGAAATGTGACACATACCATGGTTTCTCTGCTATTGATTGCTGACCCTGTGCACTTAGCTATTACTTTATCAATACACTTCTTATGAATGGCCGCATTGCACTCTGAAAGAACAGAGAAGTCACAACATTAGGAACAAATGCTATTTAAAAATGACTGAATAAACAATTATAGTAATATAATAAAGCTTCTTACGTCTGCACTGGTAGCCTTGTTTGTTAAGACCCCTGGAATAAACACAAAGCTGGTTAACTATGAATTTTCAGAGTTAATGTCAGTAGTATGAACATTTCATAAAACAACATTGATTTTATTAGCTCCTGCTAGGCTTTTTTAGCATAAGTATCTATTCAATTCAGCTAGTAGTTCGAAAGACTGCAGGTGGCCCTCACAGCCTTTTTTTTGTGCACTTCGTAACTTTTCATTTTACATCAGTTAATGGCAAACTGTTTGTTAGAAATTTACGTGTGTTTTAGTCACTGAGCGAATTTTCATCCTGGGGCAAATGCAATTAGAATCATGACAATTGTGTCATATCCTTGAAATGAAACAGTAACCCCTACATGTAATATTGGTGAAGGGCCTGACATCTGGATGCTTAGGGTGTGTCTACATTGCACCATTATTCCGGAATATTGGCCGTTATTCTGGAAAAACAATACTAGCATCCACACAGCAATTGAATTATTTCAAAAGAAAATCAAAATAACGGAGGGCTTTTTCCAATGTTTGTAAACCTCATTCCATGAGGAATAATGCCTCTTCCAAAAAAGCTCTTTCGGAAGAGGGCGTGTGTGGACGCCCCACTCCTGCTACATCTAAATAGCGCCTCACCAGGGCCATTCTAAGTTATTCCTCTCCAGTGCCTCCTGGGCTCTAAATCGAGATAGCACATCCACATTAGGGGATCCTGCCTCGGACTAATTTTGAGGCTGCCCTGTAGTGTGGACGCTCTATTTCGAAATAAGTTATATCTTCCGGAATAGCTTTTTCCAAAATAAGCTTGCAGTATAGACGTACCCTAGCTCACACAAGGAGTCCTTACTCCTTCGGACTGTTCCACTGGCCCAAATTCTGCCACCTTTTCTCAGTTCCCAGTCCCAAGGACCTGATCACACTCCCATTAAAGTCAATGGACAGATTCCCAGGCCCAAAACTTCAAAGGTATTTTTGGCAGGTGACTCCCACTGATTTCAAAAGAAGTTTAGTGGCTAAATACCTTGGAGGATTTGTGCTTGACTGATTTAACTAGGAGCTGGACTGAGGCCCTGCTCAGGCAAACCCACTCTGAAAAGGCTCATTGGAGTCAAGTATGCGAGGGAGAATTGTAGGGTCAGGTCACTAAGTGGTGAGCAATAATATCATTTCTTTACTGCTGTCTGGAGGATGTCCTGCGATGATGCTCAATGACTAAGATATGTGACTCTGGATCCTACAGTGTGTACCAGGAGCTCCTGGGGCTATCTGCATACACACGTACATGCTGAAATGCACCGTGCTAGGATCCAGGGAAGACCTTGCCCCAATTCTCATTCATTAGTAACCACAGCGTGCTCACGGAAGGGCAGCTGGCTAGCATGAGGTACAATGGGCTTGGGAATGAGTGGGGGAGCAGGCACCGAATTGTTGCACCTACCAGACAAACTCATGGCAGACGGAGCAGAACGTGGGCTGCGGGAAAAAGGTGGCGGTGAACTCGTGACATTTGACGTTGTGAATTTTGGCTTGCTTGATAGCTCCCCGGCGCTGATGCAGGGAGAAAAACGCCTCCGTCTCACAGTCAATCAGCTCTTTAGCATCTGGGGAAAAAGGAGACACAAGAGTTCACTATGAAATGCAGTTATTGTGTACGTGTGGGGATAGATACAGTGTTAAGTGTATACAGTGTAAGCACAGTGTGTGCATTCTCTCACCACCCTTACACTGTATTTCTACTCTGTATTCTGGCCTGTCTTTTAGGGGAGACTCTTGGAGTGCGTTACAAGCATTAATAAACGAAGCCACATGGCACCCTTGCAAGGCAGGTATTATACTCATTTGACAGATGGGGACGGTAGCGAGGGTAAATGACTTGCATAAGGATGGAGGCTGGATAGTTGAGAATAGACTCCAGGAGTTCTAAGTCCCAGCCCTATGCTCCAGCCTCCTTTCTGTAATTATGCTGATGGAAGCAATGAATGTGAGACCAAACTAACCCAACATATAGACTTAGTATCAAATTTAAAAAAGAGAATCCACTGGTTAGAAACGAGCAGGCAGACGTTTCCACACCTGTTCTTTCATTCCCTAATGGTTAGCCATTATGGCTACGTTTACACTTCAGGTGTTTTGCGGAAGAAGAAATGCAAATGGAGTGTTCATTTGCATATCTCAGGCTCTCATTTGCATATCGTCTTCCAATCCTTTTTGCAGAAGAGGTTTTTGCGATTAAAAAGCCCTGTGTAGACGGGGCCATTTGTCGGAAAAAACCCCTTTTGCACAAGAGCCCCTATTCCTCAAAAAATGAGGTTTATAGGCTCTTGCACAAAAGGTTTTTTTTCCAACAAATTGCCCCATCTACATAGGGCTTTTTATCGCAAAAAACTCTTCCGTAAAAGGATTGGAACTCTATTTGCATTTCCTCTTCCTCAAAACACCCGCAGTATAGACATAGCTCATGATGTGTTAAGATTCCTCTTTCAATGCTGAGCCAGTGTGATGGGAGGAGTTGACAAGGAATAGCACCAGTGTGAATTATTTTCCTTGTCATACTGGAAGATCTTTCTAAGTTCAGGTGGTTACTTCCCCATGTAGTCCTCCATCATGCACCCATCAAAGTCAATGGGAGTTTTGTTATCAAGGTGAAAATGGGTTTAACACAGCCATTTACGTATCTTGCCATCCCTTTATGTTGAGATTGTTCCAGACCAATATATTCTTAACCTATACATTTTTCAGCTGGCAGCTCTCCATGGAGCCAGTCCAGTCCTTTTGAAATCAACGGGAGTCTTTCCACTCTCCTGGATGGGGGCTGGTTCTGGGAGTAGATCTTTTTTCTCCCCTCATTGGGGAAGGCATATATAGGGCTGGCCGTTTGAGAATCCACTTCCGTACTGGCAAAGCTAGCAAATTTGAAGGCAAATAATGGAGAGACAGCAAATGTGGAACCCCGCCATGCCATCTGAATTGCTTGTCATTGTGGAGCTGCATTCAACTCATTGCAATGCTCTCATGTTTACAGATGAATCATCAATATTGATGTGAGCATTATTTTAAATGCTAGGCGTTTATATGGAGATGATTTGCCCATCCCACATAACCAGAACTAAAATCTGTTAATCAATAAATAGTGTAACTTGCCACTCATTTCCAGGAAGTATCTTGCACTCATTAGCATTCTCCCTTGAGGTTTCAAGTCTAGCTGGTTGACACAAGGAGAAAGGAAAAAAAATGTAGATGTTAGACAGCAATACTACTTCCTAGCAGTCACTTGTGCAAACTCAAAGCCAAAGTCTAGCGACAGCCTCAGCTGGCAAGAATAAAGTTAATTTCCAGATGGAGAGCAGTAAATGACAATAAGTGTGTGGGCTTGGTTGGTTCATTTTCAGGCATGGTGACCACTGGAGAACAAAGTAGACAGATGGGTTGTGGGAGGAACAACTAACAATATGGGGATAAGGTTATGTGGGTTCACAACAGAGGCTTGGGAACAACATGCTAGAACATAGATAAAATGGATCAGATAATAAAATAAGGCTCAGATTTTCCAGCAGAGCTCAGTATTCAGCAGCTTCCATCGAGAGAACATATCACTCCCAGAGACCACTACTGCATGCTAAACACTTTTGTAAATTTGGCCACAGGCACCTATCTCCCATTAATGGGAATCGGGTGCTTATCAGTGTTTTTGGTTTGCTGGCTGGACCAAAATGTTTTTCTTAAAAAAGTTTCAGGTTGACCCAAATGAACATTTCTGGCACTTAGAAAAGGGTAGAAAATCTTCAACAAAAGTTTGATTTGACCCAACACACATTTCCTATTGTGTTTGAAGGCTTTTTACTTCAAAAAAATTTGTTTTGAGACAGCATTCGAAACGAAAAGTCATATTGAATAAAAAATTGAAATATTTCATCTGGAAAATGGGAAAACAAAGTGTTTAGATGGTTTTGGATTTTGTTAGGTTTTTTTTTCAACCAACACAATTTGGTGAACTCAACACAAAGTCACAAAATGTTTTGGTTGACCCAAATCTGTACTTTTCAGCCAAAAAGAGTTTTGGATGAATAATTTTGCTCTTTAGGCTCTTCTGCAAATCTCACTGGATCCTTAGGTCCCTAAACACCTTTGTAAATCCATCCCTGTGAAGCAAAATGCAACTTTGGCTATATCTACATAGCCAGGATCCCAGAGGTTGGGTGCCCTCCTGAGCTGGAAGTCTACATAGAAAGGAAAGAGCCCTAACAGTCTCATGAGCACAAGACAGCTGGCACAGACCAGCTGCAACTTTTTTTTTGCTGTGTAGACATACTTGTAGACTCTGTAAACCCATAGACTTTTAAGTACCCAAACTGCTTTTTAAAATAGGAGTTAGGTGCTTGTGAAAATTTCACCCAATGACTAAATCATAACATTTAGCTTGAAAACTGAGAGGAAAAATAACCTGCAATTCAAGTAACGTAACGTCTCCAAATGTCATGTCACTATTAAGATAATTCACCTGTAGTCACTCACAATACTGTGGGTCCCCAAAGGACTTTCTAAGCAAAGTTATGATGGCTACATGACTCATAGGAACCAGAATGCTTGCTAATATAAGGCATATGTTTTACTATAGCACTGATTGTTAATATAAAAGGATCGTGTTGCTCTTTTTGATGTTCATGGACGGCTTTCCATAAAGCAATACCCAAAATGACTCAGCATGTGTTCCTTGTTGGCAGACAATTTTTCTTGGCATATCATTTAGGTTTGTAATCCGGTATGCACACAGTGCCTCCCCTCATTCTATAATAGTTACCTCTCACGAGATGTCTGGGGGTTCAGACCCCAAAGCACTTACCCATATTTCCGTCTTCCCATTGCTCTTCTTGCACTTGTCTGCCAGTACATTGAGTTCGACAGTGGTTTCTGAAACCATTTCTGCACTTTTGTCCTTTACAACAATGTGCATGACCCTGCCCTTGTTGATATGGGCGTCGAAGGTGCTGTTCCATGGTGGGTACATGGTGGGCTTCTTTTGGACGTACACTTGTCCATTCTCTGTTAACAGAAAGGGATTTAGAGTTATTGGGATGTCTGCCTGAGAGAACGTGACACGATGTGGGTGATTCTCAGTTGGGTCAAAGCCACTCTGATAGCGAGAAGGGGCTTTGAACTAGATGTAATGTAATTTGTGCCCACTTTAGGCCTCTTTATTCTGTCACAGATGCGGTATAAAATGACAGTGTAAATAAGAACCAAGTCCATGAAAAATCAATGGAGCTACACTGGTGTTAATCTGAAGTCATGCAGTTATGAATCAGGCCCTAATTTTGTCTCGGTCAAAATTATTTTTCCAGCATTCCCACCTCTCAAATTGTTTGTCTTCCATGAGGAAATCAAAACAAAAATGCAATTCAACAGTTAGACACTCTGAACCCACACAAGCAAGCAGGCGGCGAGATCATTTCTGTGGAGGAAATGGGACTGGAGTCAGAGAACCTAGACTTCTGTGAGAGGATAATCACTTGTTTCCCTCACAATTACTCCATTAAGGCCAGAACCACTGAAGAAAAGCAGCATAATGTGACATAGGAGACACAGCTTAATTAGGGTTGCCAGATGGTTGAAACAAAAATACCGAAAAAAAAAAAAAAAACACTGGGAAAAAATTCTGTTGAAGGAAAAAAAAAAGAGGGGGAAACCAAAGTTGTTGAGAAAAAAAACCAAAAACAAAAAAACAGCATTAAAACAGCATGTCTCCTTTAAGAGTGAGTGCAGGGATAGGAACAGAGGAGCGGTTGAGCACTTCCCCTTGGTCAGCAGCCATTTTGTGCCGGCAGCCTTGTGGAACCAGGTAAGCATGGGGGCTGGGGTCAGGGGGCTGGGAGTTTTGGGGGCCATAAGGGAGCTTGGGGCGGGAGGCCGGGCTCTGAATGTTTGTAGGGTTGCCAGGTGCCTGGCAGTTTCGCCTCCTGGCTGGGGAAAAAATCAGAAAATACCGGACACCTCAGGTGTCCGGTATTCTTTGAATTTTTTACCAGACATGAGGCGACAATACTGGACTGTCCAGGTGAATACCGGACACCTGGCAACCCTAAGCTTAATAGGTTGTGGTATATCTTTGAGGCCTACCATAAAACTGCCTCGCCAGTCCCAGTTATACTTCCCTCCACTTGTAAGTCAGAGTGTCTCCAGACTCTTTGTCCCAATCTGCTCATTTCCTTAGGTCTGGCTTTTGCCCTCTCCACATTTGAATCGGACATTTTCCTCCTGAATGCTGCCTGGATGCCAGCAGAAGAGTAACTAAGAACACAGGAGAAAGGCTTTCTGTCTTCAGTTCTGGTGCCCAAATCCACACAGACTCAGAGCTGCTGGGAGAAGCCATCATGGGGAAAGAAGGACTTTTTTTTATCCCTGTTGTGACCATACAAATGAAAAGAACCTCATCCGTCTTTCTCAGTATTATACTGTCAGTTTATCATAGAATCATAGAACACTAGAACTGGAAGAGACCTCGAGAGATCATCAAGTCCAGTCCCCTGCCCTCATGGCAGGACCAAGCATGGTCTAGAATAGATCATCATATCATTATATATATCAAGGGCTTAGACTCTTTACTCAAGGTGAGTTCTGTTTAATAATAACTACCCGGAACTCTTCATCTTATAAAATGTTAATTGATTGGAATATGAAAATTAAAAAATAAAGCATGTTTAAGTGCATTGTGGGATAATAATAATATCGCCCTTCTGCGGTTAGCCAATGTCAGGACCCTTCAGGCTCCAGGTTGGTTTCCTGTGGAAGCAAAAATCAACGATGCAGAGCCAGAGGGTGTGTCCATACTATAGCTGGATTATTTACACTAGATACACAAATCTATGAACAGATCTGGTCACAAACGGCATGCAGAAAAAGCAACCCTTTCTGAACTCTCCATCCAAAAATCAATACTGGGCTGTGCATGCTGTGTGTAATGGTGCTGTCTGGTGGTTTTTGTCATAGCAACAATAATACTTTACATAACAACAATAATATTTCCATAGCCTCTTACTTCTGATGATCTACAAATACTTTATAAATATTGATAAATATACTTTCAGGACTCCTTTTTACATCCCGCAGAAGCAATAGAAACTTCAGCACTAGACTGGGATTTAGGAGATCTGGGTTCTGTTCCTGGGTTAGCCTCTAGCCTTACAGGTGATCTTGGATAAGTCACGTCAGTGCTCCATGCCTCAGTTTCCCCATCTGTGAAATGGGGATAATGATACTGACCTCCATTGTAAAGTGTTTGAGATTTACTGATGAAAAGTGCTATGTAAGAGCTCAGTATAATTATTAATTAGTATTATTATAATCACCATTATCTTTCTCCATCTTTAGTTCACCTTCAAATATTTAGGTGCATACAACCAATTGGAAGCAGTTTAACTAAAGGTGGTTTTATGGTGACATTTGTCTGAGTTTCATTTTAGGCACTCTTATTTTGGCATACAAGGTGTTCATTCTGACTTCTCTTAATCCAATTTAAAAAAATGGATTAAGTGAACCACCTTAAACCTAAATTAAGTGCGTCTTCATGCAGACTTACACTATTTTAACCAAATCAGTTTGCAAACTGATTTAAGGTAAACCACTGCAAGTTCTGATTTCAGACGAGTTCTTGAAGGAGCTGGATTTTAAGGGAGCCCATGCTCCCAGATGAAAGAAATCCTCCTTTCCTGTCTTTTCTTTAAGGGTGCAGAGTGGGTAGAGCCAAAGGAAAGAGACAGAGACCTATTGTTGATTGGGGTTTTTTGGAGGAGAATCAGCTATGAGCCACCTGTTGCGGCTAAGAGGAAGGAGTAAGAACCAGTGTACAGGGAGATTTCGGCAAATCCAGTAATGTGCCTGAACCACTATTGCTTACTGCTTGAACTTTAGCAATCAAGCTAACAGGCCCAAAATAGGCCTAGACAGCATGACCAAGTCAGGGAAGGGGAAGAAGGGAGAGTTTGGGTGCCACAGAGAGGGCAGCTTGACCCCGCGTCCTTCCTGAGGCCCAAATCTCTAGTGAAATCGCTGAGCTATACATTAAGAAAAACAGGAAGTTTGTCTAAATGCCCTAAGACATATATCTGTCAGGGCCCCCGAGCATGGAGTCTCTGAAAAAGGAAAAACGCATCTGGTGAAAGTGATGATCAGAAGAAAACCTCTTGCCTAACCTTTAAAAAGTGCTTGCCTAACACGTTTTTGAGTGACATGTTATTGTAATACTAATGGATAAATAGGGAAGGAAAGTTTGAGTTAGGGGGGACAATTTTGGGAACACTTGAAGGGACGCCTCGAGGACTCCTTAAGCACTCTTCTCATCTGGACGCATCTTCGTCCCCACTGGCAGACAGAAGACTGGCCATTGGAAGAAGATTGGCCTGCTCGGTGTCACTCGAGAGCCACACTCAACTTCGGTAATTATCGAGGGTGGGGGTGTTTTACTAACCTGTTGCGGACGTGTGTACGTGCTTGAGACTAAGTAAAGTTTAGCTTTAAGTGAAAGCATTCTTGTGTTGTCCTGTTTGTACCATCCATCTATCAGTCGGATGACCGTGTCTCCCCTGAATTATTTCCTGACACCACCTCGCAGAGAGTAAAAGTTACCGAGAGGTTTGGGTTGAAAGAACCCCGGGTAACACCAGAAGGGAGGAAACAGAGAAAGGGGAGCAGATGGGATGCTTTTAATCTCCATTCCCTGTCTGGCTTATTCAGTGCCACCAGAAAGTTTCCTTCACTGCTCCTTTTGATCTCCCCCACTCCCACCCTTAAAAGTCCACACCCTCCCACCACCCCTTCCAGCACCTGCACCATTGGAGGAAAAAGCATAGAAGAGATGTTACTTACTGCACCTGGTCTGCGTTCCAGTGTGACTTCTGCTAGGATGCTGCCTCTCAGCTCCCTGGGTCTATTCTGTTTGCATATCACCACAGCAGTGTTTCCCCCCCCACCCTACCCCTGCCTTCACTAAAGAAGTAGAGACAAGGACTGAGAAAAGAAATAGACTGTCTTGAAGGAAGTATCAAGGATCCAGTTCCAGATCCCTGTGTGTGTTGGGGTTTTATATGGTAACCACCAGATGGTGAACTCTTTACTCTCACTGGTTTATTTACCCTATATACACCAGTCCTTGAACAGAGGTGGTCACAAATGGCAAGCGGCCAAACCCTGCTTTCTAAAATCTCAGCCCAAACTCTGGTGTTTTCTTCCCCGGAGCAATTTTGCACTAAGACATTAGAGAAATGAAGTCAGAGAAGAAACTTCTTACTGCTTGCCACAGTTTCTGGAAAAAGTATCTGCATTCCAAAACTAATAACACAGCATGTCCTCAGATGAACTGGGATTTCTTGTATCAGTGTCTCCCAATAAGAGTAGAGGCTGCACCACTCAGTCCAAAGTTAATCTGTATTTGGACTTCCCCGAAGTACAAGAAATTTGGATCTGTGGTTGGGCACCTGTTACTCATGCTTGAACACTGTATGTATATAGATTGTTACAATTAATATACATAAGATAATTGTTGGCTTAATTCATCAACTGTCTTTGATGGGGTTTCACCAGGGATGACTCTGTCTCCATCTACCAAATAACAGAGGCTTGCTTCAAGGCACAAGCTCATAAATATGCATTCAGTATCTTTTTGATAAAAGTTGCACAAAAAAAAAATCAGCCGAGTACAACATAAACTTCCAGATGTCACTGAGAACAAAAATATTAACAGGAAGAGCCATCACTCCCTCACTGCATCAGCTATCAAGTCACCAGACATAGAGAAATCAATTTATTCAAGAGACACAGTCATTTGCAAAATAAAGCTCGGTCTTAATGCCCTGGAAAATATACGGCTAAAATAAACAAACACTGGGATGGAAATGAATTGGCCAATGCATAAATGCAAAATTTTCTCTGCCATACCTCCAGTGAAGTCAATACAGTTATATCAGGATTAATTTACCCCCACTCTCTTGGAAGATGAAACAACATCTGTTTTTCCTGTAGCAGGAGGCTTTCTCCTTGGCTGACAGCTCTTGATCAGTGAGCCTGTGTACTAAGTTCAAACGCAGTGCAGAATCTCTCATGAGGCAAATGTCACCAAGACAGGTGCTAAAAGGGCATGGGTCCAGGTGGCCCAGTAGGTCCAGAGCAGTTTTTAAAGGGCAGAGTTTTTTATACCTCAAAGGCTCCTGTGATATAATTTCTCTTCTGCAGCGGACTGCAATAGCACTTCCAGCCGTTTTACTTTTATTTTTAAGAATGGCCACGGCCTTTGATTAACTACTGTGATTCCTTTGTTTAAAACTAACAACCCCAAGCCCTTGCCTCAAGTTATAAAGTGCAGGAAACACCCCCGCATTCGACAGACACAGCAGCAAAAGACAACACCAAACGCATGTTTGCAAAGTATTCAGTAAAATCTCCTACCAAAATGGCTCCAGCATAGAGGGCCTGATCAATGGGAGTTTTAATGTGCTTTGAACCAGACGTATAGTGTTGATACATATCTGGGATAAGGCTTTGTGACCTACCGGGGTGTAATCTCCTACCCTGTCACCTAGGGTGCCTTGCAATGCCTTGTTGCTGGAGTCTCCAATCTGGACTGCTCACAACAGCCACTAGCACACAGGTCACTCCCAGATATGTTAGGGTGCATCTACTATGCCCCCAGAGCTCGAAATAAGCGATGCAATTTGAGCTAAGCAAATTGCGTAGCTTATATCGAGTTAATTTTGAAATAGAACGCTATTCCAAAATGTCCCTCACTCTTCATGGAACGAGATTTACAGGGATGTCAGAATAGCAAATCCATTATATTTTGAAATACCGGACTTGCTCAAAAGATGTGGAATAGCTATTTCAGGATATTTCCAGTATCCCGAAATAGCCCTGCAATGTAGACATAACGGCACTTCCTGCCCAGCACCAGCCTTGGTTATACTGCAGGGTGACCTCAACTCACTCCAAGTCTTGAATTTCTCCCTTGAAATGTATGTCTTGAGCTGCCCAGCCCTCTCTTGGACAGTCCAAATGTATTAAGTCCATCATTCCTTTAAGGGAATAATAGCCAATTGCTTATTACCTTAAACAGAGTTACCCAGACACTTTAACTTAAACACACTGGAGTAGGTAAAACAAGACAACAAGTTTATTAACTACAAAGAAGTAGACTTTGAATAAAAGCAATGTGGCATAATGGTCAGAAATGGCTACAAGAAAAATAAAGATAAAATACTTTTTAAGTGCCCAACTTCACAAACGATATCAGATTCAAGCAAAGTTTCTCATCCCATGCTTCTAGCTGGTTACTGGCCTAACTCTTCGGGTCAGATGGCTTCCCCAAAGTCCAACAGCTGTTTTCCTTTGTCGTCTTAGGTATGATGCCAGAGAAAGACAGGGAGAGAGTAGTTTCTTGGGGTGTTTCCCCCTCTTTTTATAGTTTTGTGGTCCGTTTTTGAAAAGCATTTCCATCTGAGAACCAGGAAACAGGAACTCTACTGGAAGGAGACTCCATGCTGGTTTTTTCCCCCTAAGACACAGATCTCTTTGTTCCTGCCCCCTTTCTTGCCAAAGAATGATTTCTTGGTAAGTAACGGCTCATCAGCATTGCTGACACCTGCCTGGGGCATCGTCTTGCTCTTTGTCTTTGAGATACTGGTTTAATCACTCCTTAGACTTATCTGGGAAATATATTTCAATCCTGATTTCAGCTTAAGAACATAAGAACGGCCATACTGGGTCAGGCCAAAGGTCCATCTAGCCCAGTATCCTGTTTGCCAACAGTGGCCAATACCAGATGTCCCAGAGGGTGGGATCACAACAGGTAATCCTCATGTGATCCCTCCCCTGTCACCCACTTCCAGAGAAACAGAGGCTAGGGACACCATTCCTACCCATCCTGGCTAATAGCCATTGATGGACCCAACCTCCATGTTCATAACTCTACATACAATGTTGCTATTGTTGCTATATGCACTTTACCATGATATTACTGATCAGCAAGTTATGAGTTTTCAATTGATACCTCCCAAGGCGTATCTGGTACAAAGATTATTTCAGTAACATGCAGGGTGTGAACACAGGGGCTAGTTCTTTCACAAGCTCAAGAGACGAGGAGTTCTGTTGCACCTTATAGACTAACATATTTATTGGAGCATAAGCTTTTGTGGGCAAAGACCACTTCGTCAGATGCATGTAGTAGAAATTCCAGAGGCAGGTATAAATATTCAGGCATATGAAAAGAGTACCAATCAAGAGTAAGGCTAGAGATAACGAGATCAATTCAGTCAGGGAAGATGAGGCCCACTTCTAGCAGCTGATGAGGAGGTGTGAACACCAAGAGAGGAGAAACTGCTTTTGTACTTGGCTAGCCATTCACAGTCTTTGTTTAATCCTAAACTGATGGTGTCAAATTTGCAGATGAACTGTAGCTCAGCAGTTTCTCTTTGAAGTCTGTTCTTGAAGTTTTTTTGTTGCAGGATGGCTACCTTTAAATCTGCTACTGTGTGTCCAGGGAGACTGAAGTGTTCTCCTACAGGTTTTTGTATATTACCATTCCTGATATCTGATTTGTGTCTGTTTATTCTTTTTCATAGAGACTGTCCAGTTTGGCCGATGTATATAGCAGAGGGGCATTGCTGGCATATGATGGTGTATATTACATCGGTAGATGTACAGGTGAATGAGCCCATGATGGTGTGGCTGATCTGGTTAGGTCCTGTGATGGTGTCGCTGGTGTAGATATATGGGCAGAGTTGGCACCGAGGTTTGTTGCAGGGATTGGTTCCTGAGTTAGAGTTACTATGGTGTGGTGTATAGTTGCTGGTAAGAATTTGCTTCAGGTTGGCGGGTTGTCCAATGGAGGTTAAGTCCATTAACGGCTATTAGCCAGTATGGGTAAGGAATGGTGTCCCTAGCCTCTGTTTGTCAGAGGGTGGAGATGGATGGCAGGAGAGAGATCGCTTGATCAGTACCTGTTCAGTTCACTCCCTCTGGGACACCTGGCATTGGCTGCTGTCGGCAGACAGGGTACTGGGCTGGATGGACCTTTGGTCTGACCCAATATAGCCATTCTTATGTTCTTATGTTGTCTGTCGGTGAGGACTGGCCTGCCTCCCAAGGCCTGTGAAAGTGAGGGATCATTGTCCAGGATGGGGTGTAGATCACTGATGCTGCGTTGGAGAGGTTTTAGCTGAGGACTGTAGGTGATGGCCAGTGGTGTTCTGTTGGTTTCTAACACGGCTACCCCTCTGATACTTCACAAGCTCAGTCCACCCTGACACATCACTGGGCCCAACCAACAAAAACAAATATTTTTAAATAAGTTACGTTTACAAAATAAACCAAAAATAGCCGAAAGTTCACTGAGCATTCTCTGTCCTGCAGTGGCAATTTAGCATCTTCACCCCCATAAAATTCTTGGAGGCAGCATGGTCAGAGTGTAAGGCCACAGGGCCAGGATTCCTGCATTCTGTTACCAACTGATTAATTGAATCTCCTTGAGCATTTTGCCAAGACCAACATTTTCATGCTTGGACACCACATTTGGGCACCTAATAAAAACAGCCTGATCTTCAGAGATACCGTGCAGCAGCAGCAGCTGATGCATGAAACCTTCAGGAGGGAATTGAATGTAAATTGTGTCAGAAGGGACCCAAGGCTCAGAAATCTACCAAGTCAAGGAAATGGGGATCTAAGATCTTTTCCATTCCAACATGCTTTGAAAGGCCTGCACAGCTTCTCTCCTGCCTACATCTCAGATCTTGTCTCTTATCATGTTTCCTCCTGCCTCCTTTGCTCTGCCAGTGGGGCTGTCTGTTGTCTACACTCCTTTATTTCCTTCTCCCACTCCTGGATTCATTCCTTCTTCCAAGGTGCTGGATCACATGGCATCAGACCCCACTGCCGTCTTCTGCATTTCTCTCCTCGGTAAGAATCAGGGACACTAGACAACTAACAGATGCCCTAACAGTTTGGAAGAGCGGTTCTATTGGAAAGAGATACTGAGATTTTCAAACAGCCCTAAGGGAGTTTTGTGCCCTAGTTCCCCTGAAATTCAAAGATACCGAGGAGTTTAATTCCCATTGAAATTAGTGGGAGTTAATTGCATAAATATCTTTAGGAATCTGAGTCCAGGTGTCTATCTCCATTAAATAAACATCTTCCATCAAGTCTCTGAGTGCCTTTGCCTTATGTCTGCCTATTTTAAGATTACAGGCTCTTCTGGGCAGGGTCTGTGTAACACTTCTCGGGGTAATCACGGCTGTGAGGCACCTGCTTCTGCTTCTGCTTCTGCTTCTGCTTCTTAGTGTGAGGAAGTCTGGTTTGTGCTTGCTGTGGGTCAGCTCCTGAACCTCATGGGCACAGGGAAGCTGACAGCCATGTTGGTCCCCTAGGCAAGACATGTGCATTCTAGAACATTCTAGCCACCACGCATTTTAGCAGTGCTCCCCCCGAGTCCTGTCAGCATTTGCCAGCCAGGCTGACTGTGACCCCACTTTCATGCACACATGTGCTGTCAGCTTACCTCTTCCATGAACAACCCTGTGTGCTTCCTTGCACCCCTAGGTCTACCCTAACAACCCTTTTTCGTTAGTCAGAAATAGGACACAACCTGCTGTTTTTTCCATATTTTTTTCCTGTAGATTTCACCATCTTTCCACTGGTATCTGACTTGTGTGCAAGCAGACATCCATCAAAAGACATACAAAATATGGCCAGACAGAGTTGAGTGTTTGTTACTGCCGACCTGAAAGGAACATGTCCCACGTTCGTTGTCTCCTGGTGACCTGCCCTAACTTGCAAATCTTCAGAATATAATTTTCAATGTAGATACACATCTTCAACATTATCCATGCATACATTCTGCAATGATTATACTGGCTCTTGGTCAAAACTTCACATGCCACACTATGATGAACAATAATGCACATATTGGTTTAGAAGGGTACAGCTTGCTCAGGAAGGACAGGCAGGGAAAAAGGGAGGAGATGTTGCCTTATGTATTAAAAATGTATCCACTTAGACTGAAATTGAGATGGACATAGGAGATAGACTTGTTGAGAGTCTCTGGGTAAGGTTAAAAGAGGTAAAAAAACAAGGGTGATGTCATGGTAGAGGTCTATTACAAACTGCCTAACCAGGAAAAAGAGGATGAAACTTTTTTTGAAGAACTAACAAAATCATCCAAAGCACAGGAATTGGTGGTGATGGGGACTTCAACTATTCAGACCATCTCTTGGAAAAATAACATAGCAAGCCACAGATTATCCAAAAAGTTCTTGAAATGTATTGGAAACAATTTTTTTCATTTCAGAAGATGGAAAAAGCTACTGGGGGAGAGGTTGTTCTAGATTTGATTTTAACAGATGGGAAGGAACTGGTTGAGAATTTGAAAGTGGAAGGCAGCTTGGGTGAAAGTGATCATGAAATGATAGAGTTCATGATTCTAAGGAATGGTAGGAGGAAGAACAGCAAAATAAAGACAATGGATATCAAGAAGGCAGACTTAGAAAACTCAGGGAGTTGGTAGGTAAGATCCCATGGGAAGCAAGTCTAAGGAAAAACAATTGAAGACAGTTGGCAGTTTTTCAAAGAGGCATTATTAAAGGTACAAGAGCAAACTATTCCACTGCACAGGAAAGACAGAAAGCATGGCAAGAGACTACCCTGGCTTAACTGGGAGATCTTGAATGATCTAAAATTCAAAAAGGAGTCCTACAAAAAGTGTTAAAGCTAAGTTACAAAGGATGAATACAAATAACAAAAGTATGCAGGGAGAAAATTAGAAAGGCAAAGGCATAAAACTAGTTCAAACTACCTAGAGATACAAAGGATAACAAGAAAACATTCTATAAATATTTTAAAAGCAAAAGGAGGACCAAGGACAGGGAAGGACTGCTACTCAATGAAGAGGGAAAAACAATAACAGAAAATGTGGAATTGGAGAGGTGCTTAATGACTTATTTGTTTTGGCTTTCACCAAAAAGGCTGGCAGCTGTTGAATGCCTAACATATGGAATGCTGGTGAACATAAGGTAGGTTCAGAAGTTAAAACAGGAAAAGAACAAGTTAAAAATTAGACAGATGAAATGTATACCAGAATGCTCAAGGAGCTGATTGAGGAGATATCTAAGCCTTTAACCGTGAAACTATCTAAGCCTTTATCTGTGAAAAGTCATGGAAGATGAATGAGATTCCAGAAGAATGGAAAAGGGCAAATATGGTGCCCATCTATAAAAAGGGAAATAAGGACAACCCAGGAAACTACAGAGCAGTCAGTTCAACTTCTGTGCCAGGAAAGATAATGGAGCAAATAATTAAGTAATTCATCTGCAAACAACTAGAAAATAATAAGATGATAAATAACAGCATGGATTTGTAAAGAACAAACCAACCTGATGGCTTTCTTTGATAGGACAACAAGCCTTGTGAATAAGGGGGAAGTGGTAGATGTGGTATACCTGGACTTTAGTAAAGCATTTAATATAGTTTGCATGACCTTCTCAGTAATAAACTAAGGAAATACAACCTAGATGAGGCTACTATAAGGTGGATGCATAAATGGTTGGATAACCATTCCTAGAGAGTAGTTATCAATGGTTCACAGTCATGCTGGAGGAGCATAAAATGGGATTATGAAGGGATCCGTTTTGGGACCGGTTCTGTTCAATGTCTTCATCAGTGATTTAGATAATGGTATAGAGAATATACTTATAGAGTTTGCAGATGATACCAAGCTGGGAGGTTTGGAAGCAGTGTTCCCTCTATGCTGCGTGGCATCACAGCTTCACAGATGATTAATCAGCTAATTAATCACCTACGAAGCCGTGCTGCCCTGCAGCTTAGAGGGAACATTGGTTGCAAGTGCTTTGGAGGAGAGGTTTTGTCCAGATTATCAAAATGATCTGGACAAACTGGAGAAATGGCCTGAGTTAACAGGATGAAGTTCAATATGGACAAATGCAAAGTACTCCGCTTAGTGAGGAACAATCGGTTTCACACATACAAAATGGGAAACGACTGTCTGGGAAGGAGTACTGCAGAAAGGGAACTGGAGTTTATAGTGGACCACAAGCTAAATATGAGTCAACAGTATGACAGTGTTGCAAAAAAAGCAAACATGATTCTGGATGCATTAACAGGAGTGTTGTGAGCAAGACACGAGAAGTAATTCTTCCGCTCTACTCTGCACTGATTAGGCCTCAATCAGAGTATTGTGTCCAGTTCTGGGTACCACATTTCAAGAAAGATTTGGAGAAACTGGATGGGTCCAGAGAAAAGCAACAAAAATGATGAAGGATTTAGAAAACATGAGCTATGAGGTAAGCTTGAAAGAACTGTCTTTGTTTAGCCTGGAAAAGAGAAGATTGAGAGGAGACATAACTGGCAAGAGACAACAGTTAGATACAGGCAGGTGGGGGAATACAAGGGAGGAATGAGACTTCAGCAAGGTTGGCATCAGTGTTCTCTGCAAGCTGAGCGCTTGGTCCGCCACCCAGAAGAGATTCAAATGCCGCTCAGCTGATTAGCAGTGCACCCACACCTGGCAGCAACCAGCAGCATGTGTTTCTACTGGTGGTGCACATTCACACATGCCTCGGTGCACATCACAATGTTTATTCTGCACATGGATGGACAAAATTAGAGGGAACACTGGTAGGCAGTGGTCAGTAATTGGTCTAATGATTAAAAAATGGTCAAACACAACAGTAAATACAAGGACTTTGAAAATAATTATGACCCAATCCTGCAGATACTTATGGGTGAGAGTAACTCTACAAATGTGACTAAGCTCACTGGGATTGTTCTCATGCTTAAAGACATGTATGAAAATGGTTCCAGGACTGGGGCCTCTCTACATTCCACTATCAAAACTGTAACAATGTGTGCATTTGGAGCTGGAAAACCGACTACTATAGAGTTTTTAGGGCTATCCCTAAGGAAAAACCCTTCTCCCCAAAAATATATATCTTATACTGGGGAATTGTCACTCTGAGTAGTTCATTCATTCAGAAGTATTATGTCCAGTTCTGGGCACCATATTTCAAGAAAGATGTGGAGAAATTGGAGAAGATTCAGAGAAGAGCAACAAAAATGATTCAACGTCTAGAAAACACGAATTATGAGGGAAGACTGAAAGAATTGGGCTTGTTTAGTTTAGAAAAGAGGTGACTGAGAGGGAACATGATAGCGGTTTTCTAGTATTTAAAAGAGTGATACAGGAAGGAGGAAGAAAAATTGTTCTCCTTGGCTTCTGAGGATAGGACAAGAAGCAATGGGCTTAAACTGCAGCAAGGGAGGTTTAGGTTGGACATTAGGAAAAGCTTCCTAATTGTCAGGGTGGTTAAATAGTGGAATAAGTTGCCTAGGGAGGTTGTGGAATCTCCATCACTGGAGATATTTAAGAGCAGGTTGGATAGACATCTATCAGGGATGATCTAGATGATGCTTGGTCCTGCCGTGAGGGCAGGGGACTGGACTTGATGACTTCATGAGGTCCCTTCCAGTTCTAGTGTTCTATGATTCTATGATCTTCATGACAAACACAGAGCTACTCACAGCTGTGCTCTCCTGGCCTATCCTGAACAATTCCTTTCCATGGGCCATGTTGCACCATTGATTCTAAAGCACTTACTTCTAACAGGAAGCCAGGGGGATCCTCACCTGAAAACAGATACCTACTATGCTATGATTCCATGATTCAGTTTTGAACAATTCAGCCGGGTTGAGAGATATTTCCCAGGCTTTTTCAAACAGAGACATGGCAGCACCAGTCTTTATCTCTAAAAAGGAAATGACCATTTTAAGTGATCCCGGTGTATCTCAGAGACACACAGGGGGCCTGTTGGTAATCTGCACCTAATCTGAATACAAATGAAAGCATGTGACTCAGGTTAGCTAATTCTGGAGCAATGCATGCTGGGATCTGTTCTTGTAGCCTCTATGAACACACAATAGCAATGAGGACTTTTCTGGACTGCAGTTTTCAGCAGGTACACGTTTACATAAATAAATGCATTTTAACATCCCTTCTTGAAAGCCCCTATGCACCACGGGGGAATAATTCTACAGAATACAATTGTTTTTGTAATCTAGGAATCCATATAAGGATCTCAAAACATGCTGTGCATACAAGCAGAAATGCAGAGGCACGCAGCTGTAACAGCCACATAACAGATATGTCTTAGCATGTACATGCTTACCTGATTCCTCGGCTTCTTTGACCACCACAGCACAATAAGGATTAATCACCTCTCCTTGGGAGGGCAGGTAGGGGCCGCTGTCATAGTTTGATAAACCAATCCGAAGAAAGGGTGACATGACAGGTCCTGTGTCAAGGAAAAGAGAAATGATATTTGGGGGAGTCTAAAAATTCCCAGTTTTAACTAGCAATTTACCACTGGTAGCTGGGGGCTAATCTAGCAGCTAGTTATCCTTCCAACAGGGGGTTTATGATTTCCTCTTCTGCCTAGCAAGAGGCTGGACTAGCACAAGCTGGCCACGAGGCAATGCATCAATGAAGCAATGTCACTGGACGTGTTGATTTCAATGCATGACTTAACCGGTCACAAGGCATTTGCTGGAAATGCACTCAGCTGGCTTCAGAGGAGCCTCAACATCAGCTCACATATAACCAGACCTTGGAAGTACAGAAATAGTGAAACCAAGGCATATTTATGGGATACCTGTCCTGTAGTTTAGGGGCAGTCACACTCTTGCAAAACAAAAACATTGTGGGACAACCCTGAGTTTTGGGAGCACCCATCTATTGGAAACCTGCCAGATACACATGACACTGTGAAACATTAAAGCGCTATTTATATGCCACATGGAAATGGTGTGAAGCATGCAGAACACCGGGTAACTGGCTCTGATTGACTGGCAAACCTTTGAAGAGAAAATTCTGCTCATTGGATCCAGCACTTGTGGGAGGTGAGGGAGGAGAACACTTATGGATTCATAGAAATGTAGGGCTGGAAGGAATCTCAAGAGGTCATCTAAGCCACCCCGCCGCACCAAGGCAGCACCAAACAAACTTAGACCATCTCTGACAGGTGTTAGTCTAACTCGTTCTTAAAAATCCTCCAGTGATGGGAATCCCACGGACTCCATTCCAGGGCTTAATTATCCTTATAGTCAGAAAGATGTTCCTAATATCTAACCTAAATCTCTCTTGCTGAACATCAAGCCAGGAGTTCTTGTCCTACTTTCAGTGGACATGGAGAACAATGGATCACCATCCTCTTCAAGACAGATCTGAACATATATTAGAAGATTGTTATCAAGTGCCCTCTTGGTCTTCTTTTCTCAAGTCTAAACATGCCCAGGTTTTAAACCTTTCCTTATAGGGCAGATTTTCTAGACCTATTATCCTGTTTATTACTCTCTAGATTCTCTCCTATTTGTCTTTCCTCATGTGTGGTGCTCAAACCTGGACACAATACTACAGGTGAGACCTCATCAGTGCCAAGTAGAGGTGGAACAATTAACCTCCCATGTCTTATTAACTCCTGTTAATACATCTAAAAATATTAGCCTTTTTTTGCTACTGCCTCATACTGGTGACTCATTGAAATTGTGATCAACTATAGCCACAGAGCCTTTTCAGCAGTTCTAACCAGTTACTCACCATTATGTTGCTATGCATGTGATTTTGCCTCCTTAAGTGTAGTACTTTGCACTTGTCTTTACTGAATTTAGTTTTTTTGATTCCAGAACAATTTTCTACAATTTGTCAAAGCTTTTGATTTTTATTCCTAGGCTCCAAAGCAGTAACAGCACCTCCCAATTTGATGCCATCCAAGAGTAACCTGCACACCTCCTGTGTGTGGTGCACTGTCCTATCTAGTGGCACCAAAACCACTTGCAGGGAAAATAATGATCTGTTTTTTTAGCTCATGTGGTAGAGGCTCGTGGTCTAAGCTACAGAGGTTCTAGGTTCGGTTCAGACTACTAGGGTCTGTTGGTGTTATACAAGCAATCACTTTCAAATAATTAATGTAAATGTCAAATACTGACAGACCCTTGCAGAACTCCCCTAGATATGCCCTCTCAGTTTGACAGCAAGCCATGGATAACTATTCTTTGACTATGGTCTTCCTGAATTAGCTACACCCGTCTATACCATATTTCAGTCATGAGATTTAGCCGACCAAGTTTTAATGTGACATCAAGTGAGCCATAGTTTATCTTATGTATAATGCTTCACATTTTTCCTGTTGATTCCCCACATTCCTTGACTTTGTCTATAAACATCTAAGGCCTGGGCGACGCTAAGGAGTTAGGTTGACACAAGGCAGCTCACGTCAACCTAACTATAGAAGTATCTCCATTTAAATATTATCCCCACCAATGTGATTTTACTGCCCTGCTACGCCAATGTAATAACTCCACCTTCATGAGTGATGTAGAGTCAAAGTCAATGTAGTTAGGTTGACACAATGTCAGCGTGGGCACTGTGCTGTTTATGTCAACTCTTAGGCTGTGTCTACACAGCATTATTTCAGAGTAACTGATGTTATTCTGAAATAACATAGTGCACGTCTACAAAGCAAGCAGTTATTTTGACATAATGTTGAAACAATGTCGAGCTGGAAGACTTCTTACTCTGACTCCTGTAACCCTCATTTTACGAGGAGTAAGGGAAATCAGAGGAAGAGTGCTCTAACTCGGATTCCTGCTGTGTCGACAGCGTCAAAAGCCAAAATAAACTATTTCGACTTAAGCTACGCAAGTGAAGTAGCTCAAGTTGCATAGCTTATTTTGGCTTTAGCCCTGCTGTGTAGACGCGCCCTTACTGTCTGGAGCTGTCCCACAATGCCCCACACTGACAGTGTGGGGCATTGATACAAGTTCTCCTGGTTGAGGACATGAACCTCCAACACAAGGAGCCAAGTGTAGACATGCACAAGCGATGTAATTACTGCAGCAGCTGTATGCTGATGTAAGTTAAGTCAGCTTAATTTTGTAGTGTAGCCATGGCCTAAAATGTTATGCCACCACGAAATACCACAAAGCCCAAAAGAAATGTATTTGTTCTCCTACTGTAGCTATACTATGGCTTGCATTGTAAAGATATAGCAAAGTGCTAATCACGTCAATCGAAAAACTATTTACAGGGTTATTGGTGGCCATCAATGTAGTATCTAGGTCCTGTACAAAGTGTGGAAACTCAGGATACTGGTCTGGGCCTTCCTAATGTCTCCCAATACATTTCAGCTGCCCGTTAAAGTTTTTGTCTAGTTACCAGAGCCAGTAACGGACTAGGTCCTACCGACATATCAGAATGCATTTCTATCTGTGAACCACATAAACCATTGTGCTTTTCTGGGCCAATGAAGATCACAATGCCCAGAACTAAGTGTGTGAGAGCTGGAGGCCAAGTATCCACAGTTTAAGGGAGCTGACTGTGGAATGAATTTCCAGACAAGATTGGCTAAATCCAGAATCTGACCAATTTTAGAAAACACTGAAAAACTTTCCTACGGCATAAAATGTTTCCACCCTAACCAGAACAACATTCACAAGAACTTCCGCCACGTCTCACTTATACACACAAATACCTTCTCCCAAGCAGAGCTTATAAGCTGAAAAGTAAGACGTGCCAGAGGCCATATAAAGTTCACTAGGGGCTTTGATATTGCTAATCAATTTTGGCATAAAAAGTGCCCAGGTATGGTCATGGGCAGCAGCACAAAAGCCTAATATGAAGAGAATTCACACATACACATGGTCCACAAATCCCTGCCTGTAACCTCTTGCTGCCTTTTGAACTGCTCGGTGGCATCACCAATCATCAGGCTGGTTAGAAGGAAACACCTTGCACTGTGCTCAGATGGCCAAACCGGAACCTCCATGAAATAAATCTCAGAGTCCAGAGCTGACAGCTGAGATCATTCGGCCTCCAGGGATTGACAGCAAAAACAACCCAGCAGACCTCAAAGGTTATGGAAGGGAATGGGGTAAACAGAGACATTTTTCTTACCTGTAAATGGAATTTCACTGAAAGAAAAGGTCAGTTGCTACCGGGAGGGGTTTTCCTTTTCATCGCATCAGTAGTAAACACGGAGCAATGTCACTGTTGTCTCTCATGTGAAAGAACCATTGTCACTGTCCCTGTGACCGGGCTGCCTTTAACTCTCTGTGGAAGAAGGGGGGAGAGAGGAGAATGAATGACATAGGCTAATGTGGGGAGTTGAAGCCAAATCCGGTCACAACCATTTGCTAGCATGGCTATCGTCTTACCAGGCAATTTGGAGAGACGAGATTTCATCCCCCCCACGCTGTGCAGAAGTCCTGGGTGACTGCAGCCCTCAGAAGGAGTCTCTGTAAGAGCATGACCATGCCCCAGAACCCCAGCTTCAGGCAGATCCTCTTGTCATCTAACGATGGTAAGACCCTCTTCTTCCTGGTTTGGAAAATGGAGGCAAACATCTGCAATTAGGGGATTGAAACATGCTTTGAGGCTAGTGCTTCTGGTCTGCTTTTTCAAAGGCGCCAAAGACTCACATCTCAGCATCTTGGAGGGCTGGGACATGTGCTTTTTTTCTTGCCTGGGTAACAGAGCGTGATTCTTTGCTGCTAGATATATAAGGGGTTCATCAAGGGATTCCTCCAATGAGTCTTACCAAGCTTGGCCTTATTGTGAAAGTTCTGCTCCCAATTTTAGCTAAAGTGCACCATGACCTTTGGCTTGTGTCGCTGCTCGTCTGGCTAAGCCAGGGTTCTCAAACTTTTTGGCCTGCGGTCCACCCTGCTCAGTGCAGACCTTTCCATGGATCACCAGCCAACCACCCATGATGACAAAATGGATGCAGGAGCGGGTGGAGGTGCAGGGGCTGGCCAGAAAGTAAGGTGCAGTAGTGGGCTGGTAATGGGAGTCTGGCTGGGAGGTAGGGTGCAGGAGTGGAATCGGGGTTCAGGGGTCTTGGAGGGAGGTAGGTGCAGGAGCAGGCTGAGGGTGGGGAGTAATGGGTGAGAGGTAGGGTACAGGCTGAAGCGGGGGAGGACTGAGTGGGAGGGATGGTGCAGGAACGGGGTGAGGGCGGGATTCTGGGCAGAAGGCAAGTGCAGGAGTGAGGTGAGGGTGTGGAGTCTTGGCAGGAGGTGTGTGAGGGGGATGGGGCATGGGGTTTTGGCATGATGGGAATGGGGGTGCTTACCTGGCTCCATGCCTTCCATCACCCCCAGGCACCGCCCCCCATTGCTCCCATTGGCTGCAATTCTGGCCAATGAGAGCAACAGCAAAAGCCTCCAGGCAAGCAGTTTCCTGTGCTGCCATTCCCCCAGCTGGGGGGGGGAAGGGTAGCAGTGTGTGGAGACGCTTCCTTCCCCCACAAACCAGATCCGGCCTGCGAGGCTCATCCCCCCACCCCGCAGCAGGAAGCTGGTGCTCCCACCTCACGGTGGGGAGATGTGCAGGGCTGGAGTGCCAGCACAGGCTCTCTGCTGCAGAGGGATGAGCCCCGAGCCCGTGGCCCAACTGCAAAATAGTCATAGACCACTAGTGGTCCATGGACCACACTTTGAGAACCACTGGGCTAAGTCATAGACTGAACTCTGTGAGGCATCACGCAGGCACTTGGGTACTATGTCCTATAAAGTGGAAAGCCCTTCCGATATCATAAGAGGGGCCTTATGCCTAGGAGAAAGAAAGAGCCAGCAGTGCACAGGCGATGGTTGGACTTGGAAAGACCATCCACAGGCTCCTCTAAAAGATCTCGGTGTGCGATGTTGCCCTCAAGTGGGAGAAAGTATTTCCCAAAGCACCTGTGATTTGTAGATTTAGCAGGAAGTGCTGGGGAGGGTAAATCACAGGTTGAAGTATCTGAAATATTGTCATTTCGTTTCTGTTCTGCAGGATAATTCAGGGATTTAGCACCGTCCATCTCAGGTCTTGGCACCAGCCGCTTGGGGATACTTTTGCATTAGAAAGTCCTTGAGGGACACTCATTACTGACTCAGGCTTGGATAGGTTTGCATGGCAACAAACAGGAAGAGAACAGCTACCGGGCAGCACCAAAAGCCCACTGAATAAGCAACCTCCTCCAATGTTACTTATTAGGAGTGAGATCCAGGATATGAAAGAAGATGGGGTCCCCAGGAAGAGAAGTGACTTAGTCTTGATTGGCGGGAAAACCCCATCCAAATAGACCGTCACCTTACCCCGAGGAACAAAGGCATTGTTCTCCTTTCTTTGTCTTCAATTAGCCACACCTTTCCTACACCCCTGAAATATGAAGCCTTGCTAAACGGAGGGAGGAAAAAACTACCCAGAGGAATTCTGGCAGCAAGATTTAAATAAAAACACCTGCGCAAAGCAACATGCTTGAGGGGAAGCGAACAGGAGCCTTAACACAGCCTGGGGCTGGCAGTCAGAATGTCTGCAATCTTCTGCTCATGCCTGTGCAAATATGAAGTCAGTAGAAATCCACCTCCTTAGAAGTTGGCCCTGCCCAGTGGAGAGAGGGGATGAATCTGTTGTATAAACAGCACAGTAGGAGTTTGTTTCCACTTTGCATTTGTTTACACCGGCAGTTCTCCATTTTTTTTTCAGCCTGCTAATGATGGGCAAGAGAAAGATGCCTTAGAGCAGTGGTTCCCAAACTTTTCAGCATCACGCCCCCTTTTTGATTTTTGAAAAACCCTCATGCTCCCCTTCCCCAAAATAACAGCAAAACTTGTTGAGCAAAAAAAAAAAAAGGAACTGACTGGGGCAGCAAAACTTGATGTACGGGGGGAGGGTTGGATCGCCTCGAGCCCCCCCCTGGAATTTCTTCACACTCCCCAGTTTGGGAACCCATGCCTTAGAGGATACACATTCCAACACTTAATTCCCAGCCGCTTAGTTCTCAAAACAATCCACTATGGGCTACCAAGAAAGGCTGTGATCACCATTAGTGGTCCACTGCTCTCATGCCGAGCACCACCAGCTTACAGTCACTGCATGACTAAAAAATATAATACAGCATTTTGGGAATCTTTGAGCATGAAAATCAGTGAAGCAAACTGAATACTGATCTAGATCTTCTTGGCATAGAAATCCCTCAAAGGCAGCTAACTCATTTTTGTCAAATAATTAGAAAAACTTCACGTAGGTGAAAAGTATTTTGGCTAAATTCATCACTAGTGTAATTTCCCTGCCGTGATGCAGTTACTTTAGCAATAAATATGGTCCATCATGCTGACAGTAAAGATCAATATAAAAAAATACTTTTGAAGAGGGATAAGATTTCAAATCAGTACCAGACGTTGGGCCCACCCCTCTCACATCATCAGTTTTAGGAACAAGATCGGTATTCTATTGGAGAGTCGGAAACCCTCTGTTCCAATGGAACATCACATTTGTTGTAGCTTTGATTGGCTGCACAGTAAATGACTTCCACATCTTGTCACTATAGAAAATCAATTTTAGAGACACTTACATTTATTAGTTATAAAACCCTGGAGCCCTGGATTGGGGATATGCAGGAAACTTCCTCTAAGCCCAATCGATCACCCAGAGGTTCTAGACATTGAAATGCCGTGGGCAATCCAAGCAATCATCAGCAAACGAGAGAGGATATTTTACGTGCTTGTGGGGGCCCACTGCAGCTGAAGGAAACACTGTGTCTAGGGCACCTTTCACCAGGGATCTGCACGAGTTTTTTGTGTTGCCCGCATTAGCCTTCAATTCAACAAACAAGAACTAGAGGCGCACCCTTTCTCCCCCGGTAAGACTCACAGAAATGTGTGACATCTCCACAAAAGCCCCTGAAGGGCAGACAAAGAGCAGGCACTGATTACTTGATGAAAGCAGCGGGCGTATGGTATATGCCCAGTCTTGGCACAGAGGAGGGTTGGATGATCTAATCCTTTGCTCCAGATCCAACTTCTAGCATCCTCCTATTTTCTGTTGCTAAATGCCTATGCAAAAACACTGATTTATTAACTACTTGGAAAGCTTGGGGCAGGACAGGGTTGGGCCTCTGGCAGATATCATGGCATGGTCCAGGAGAGCTGTAACGGTGGCAGATGACAGCTGCACCATATGGCCCCCATTGCAATGTTAAGATGCAGCCTCTGCCCCTGAAGAACTTACCCTCCACGCTAATGAGGAAGACGGGGACAGGAGGAATTCTCCATTTCACAGATAGGGAATTAAGCACAAATGGATTTGCTGACTTCCCGATGTTACACAGGAAGTCTGTGGAGGAGCTGGGAACTTAAAGCCAAGTTTCACAGACAGAACTATGGATCTAAGGTATTTATATGGCTCCCATCAACATGCCATCTCAGTAGGTCACAGTCTGTAATACATTTATCCTTGCTGCATCCCAGTGAACTACAGCAGTGTTGTTATCCCCATTTTACAGAAGGGGATTGAGGCACAGAGCCCTGGTCTACACTAGGGCTTTATTTTGAAATAATCCCCCATAGGTTGAATTAATAAGTGGAGCGTCCATACTACTAAGCCCGTTATTTTGAGGTAATGGGCCGCTTATTTCGAAATCTGTACTCCTGCTTTCCTCAGGGAATAACGCTAATTTCGAAATAGTTATTTTGAAATAGCGGTAGTGTGGATGCTCCACTGCTGCTATTTTGAAATAACTACTCCCCAGAGTTATTCAAACTAATTACTCCCCAGTGCTTCCTGGGGTTCTAAGTCGAGGAAGTGCATCCACATTAACGGAGCCTGCTCGGACTAATTCCGAGGCTTCGCTGTAGTGAGGACATGCTATTTCGATTTTGTTATTTTGGGAGTTATTAAATCAATTTTGGTTAATTCAAAATAGTTTCCTAGTGTAGACATGCCCAGAGAGATTAAGGCGCAGATCCACAAAAGGGATGTAGGCTTCTATGTCCCAGTTTTAGGCCCCACTATGATCCACAAACCTCCCTAAAATGCCACCTACCCTGATGACTGCATAAACTTACTTGGCAGCTACATTTTTTGCAGATGGTTTGGCCCTGGTCTCCAACCACAAGTCCAATGCAATCCTCAGACCCAGGAAGACAGGTGGGAAAACTCTTTCTTGACTATACTAGGAGGCAATGAAGTTCATGATCTTAAGCAAATAAATGTGACCAGTGCAGGATGTACAAACTATGGCCCTTGTTCAGCAAAGCACACAATCTCATGCTTTGTTGACTTCAGTGTTGCTTAAGCGTGGGCTGAAGTGTTTTGCTGAATCAAGGTGTAACCAAGGTGAGATTTTATAAAATTTTAGCTCACAGTTTGTAGAGAGGATGGGATACATTTCCAGCAATATTGATATGACATGAATTCTCTCAATGTTGCTAGCAAAATGACAGCTGCAAAGTTAGGGGAAGGCACAAATCCAAGCATTAGTGCCTTTAGCTTTCCTATTTGTGTCTGCAAATGTAACATGGAGAGACTCTGGTCATCTGCGGGTGGAATCAAACTTGGGACGTCTAAAGCTTAGTACACAAAAATCCATCATACAGCTGCAAGTCAGCTGCCTATAGAGCAGACTTGTTATTCCATCTGTAGTTCCTGGTCTACACTAGGACTTTATTTCGAAATAACCCCTCTTAGGTCAAATTAATAAGTGGACTATCCACGCTACCAAGCCCATTATTTCAAAATAACAGGCCGCTTATTTCGAAATCTGTACTCCTGCTTTCCTCAAGGAATAATGCTAATTTTAAAATAGTTATTTCGAAATAACGGTAGTGTGTATGCTCTGGCGCTGCTATTTCAAAATAACTACTCCCCAGAGTAATTTGAACTAATTACCACCCCAGTGCTTCCTGGGGCTCTAAGTAGAGGTAGCACATCCGCATTAAGGGAGCCTGCCTCGGACTAATTTCAAGGCTTCCCCATAGTGTGGACTCACTAGTTCGATTTTGTAAAATCAGGAGTTAAGTTGAATTTAATTATTTCGGAATAGTTTCCTAGTGTAGACATGCCCTAAGTGATCTCAGTGTCACTATCTGGAACAGTACACTATACCCAGCAGGTGTGGGGGTTACATACTTCCCCTACTGAGGAAACATCCCTAGCTTCAGACACTTCCCCAGTTGAAAGCCTGGATGAGCTCCTACTTGTAAGGCCAACAAACACCAGCTATCTGTGGGTGGAATTGAATTTGGGCCCTCTGGAGCTTAGTGCCTGAGCCTCTAGGCATGAGCTAAAAGCCAGCTGGCAGTTTGCTAAGGCTGTAAAGCATTATTCTCTCTATGAGTGGTCACAGTGCCACTAGACAGGACAGCGCACATGTCATGGCTCCTTCCTCACTCTGGCACAAAAAACGCAGAAGTGGGGGCCAGCAAAAGTACCCTTACCTTACCTACCAGGCTTTGGTATAAAACTGCTCCCAAAAAATCTTAACCACCTAGATTTTGGGAATAAAATCTCTGCTGCCACCACCCAAGTAATGATACAGAAATCAGAGGAAAGATCACTTGGGAAGTCTCACCCCTAAAGTACAAACCAGGACACAACCATTAACCAATACCAGGTTAATAAAAAGGAAAGAGAAAGAACTTTTATTATCACCACAATATTCCTGTTGCAAGCATAATGACAAACAGTAACAAAATAATATACTCATGGAGGAGAAATCTACCATGGGTTGGGAGCTTAGTTACAAAAAGAGAGCAAAACCCATTTTTAAATGCACAGACATCAGATCCCATTTCCCAAACCATAAAACAATAAAACCTAATGGATTTATCTAAACTTTATCCTACTTACACACTGTGAAGAGTATTTTCTTAGAGGGGGACATCCTGTCCCCTTCAATAGCTGGAGAGAAAACTGCCCAGGACAAAAGAGGGAAAACTCAAAAATTCCTTTGTCCCAGTTTGAAATTCCTACCTACACTTCTATTGGCTGCGTGTCACCTGGTTTAGGTAAGGGACATAGTTAACCCCTTAGTCCCCAGGATGCTGGCTAACCCTCATGATCATGACAGCACCACACCCAGGAGGTGTGTGTGTTACACAAACAGGGAGAGGAGCTGGTAGGTTGATCTGTGGCAGGAGCTGAATTGTAGGTACAGAATGTAGTGTCCAAAGAGAAGCCTCCCAGCTGGACCTACAGGCCCCGATCCTGCAGACACTCGCATACATGTATGACTTTACGCCCCATAATGTCAGAACTCCCAAGCTGAGTTCAATGGGATTAGTTGCCATGAATAAAGAAGAGCACGTGCGTAAGTCCTTGAAGGATCAGGGCCAAAATGTCTCTTTCCCTGTGCAGAAATTCAGTAGAGTATGTGCTAGGACACGTATAAATAATTCTCTTCAGTCATTTTCATTTTGGGTGTCTATATTGACTGGTATTGCAAAAGAGCTAAACCATTTTCAAAAAGAAGAAACTGGAAAGCCTTTTGGGTGGGACATTCCCTTTTTCAGACTGCCTGGAGCGGTGGGAGAGGGGATGGAAAGAGAACTGGAATCGCTCTTTAATTCCCCGAATCTCCACAGCCAGCCACAGAATTTGCAGCTTAGAGGGAGATGAAGGAGCACTGAAAGTGCATGGAGGGGAGCCGGCTGTCACGGATAGGAAACGTTACCAAATGAGACTCCATGTGGTGAAGACCTCAAAGAAGTTTACCATCAAATTTGATTGATGCACTTAGAGGATTCCTATCCCAGCACCAGGCAAACACCCCACTGGCCTGTATCTAGTTCAGCCAGAAACGGCATTGAATGCTTCTGCCACGTGGAAAAGGTGTTTTAGGGTAGCCCACGGTAGCATAGAGATGAGTATTTTCCCTTTAAATAGTTTATGGAGCATCTGGTGAGGGTCTGTGTGTTCTTTTCAAGTATCTAAAAGCAAGGGCGCCATTTTGGGCGTGGCGGGGGGCAGCTGTGTGCTCCGAGACACGGCTTGCTTTTCATTTCGTTCCCTGGAAGCTAAGGGCGTGAGGGGAAAGTGCTTGCATTCCATGCATGCCTCTCACACCTGACTGATGAAGGGAGCTCACCAGCCAGGTGTGAGGGGAATGCACGGGATGCAAGCACTTTTTCCTCACTCCCTTAGCATCCGGGGAACGGGATGAAAAGCAAGCCACATCCTGGAGTGCACGGCTGCTGCCCCACGCCCCATGCACCTGAAATGGTGCCCTTGCCTAAAAGGGTGTTACAAGGAGGAGGGAGAAAAAATGTTCTCCTTGACCTCTGATAATAGGGCAAGAAGCAATGGGCTTAAACTGCAGCGAGGGAGGCTTAGGTTGGCCATTAGGAAAAACTTCCGGTCAGGGTGGTTAAACACTGGAATAAATTGCCTAGGGAGGTTGTGGAATCTTCATCACAGGAGATATTTAAGAGCAGGTTAGATAGATATCTGTCAGGGATGGTCTAGACGGGGCTTGGTCCTGCTGTGAGGGCAGGGGACTGGACTCGATGACCTCCCGAGGTCCCTTCCAGTTCTAGTGTTCTCTGATTCTGTTTAGAGACCTGCCAGAGCAGCGGAGTGTAACGTGGCTAGGCCTGGCATGCTGTATAAGGCTAGTCTTCGGGGTTATTTGGACTCCTTTTGTGATCATGTGATGCCATAGGGCAGGGGTGGCCAAACATGCTGGCCCTCTGAGCCAGACAGGATCATCTTCAGAAATGCGAGAGCCAGGGCACGTTTGCTGGGGCTCAGAGCTTCAATTCTCATGAGAGGCATCTGCCAGGCCTTAAGGCTTCAGTTTTGTCGGCGGGGGGTGGTCTCCGGGCTTCAGCCGCCTGGGAAGCACCTGCCCAGCCTTGGGATTTCAGCCCCGCTCCTGCCTTTAGCCCTGGCATGTACATCTTGTGAGGATGAAGCCCTGGCAGATGCCTCCCATGGGGCTGAACCCCTGAGGTGCCCCCTCCCCGCTGGGCAGAAGCCACAGGGGATGTATGAGGGGGACGTAGTCATGTGCCCCACCCCAGATTCTTGCTAGGGTTTGCTGACCCTGTTCCGTGCCACCAGGCCCCCTCCCTGCACGGCAGCTGCTGGAGCCAGCCTGCTGGAAGCTGGAGCTGTAGGGAGAGGCAGTGGCAAACAACTAGGAGCTGCAGGGAGAGCCACTGCTTTTGCTGCTGCCTCTCCCCAAAGAGCTAAATAACAGCCCCTCTCTGCAGCTCCCAGCTGTTTGCCGCTGCCTGGAGCTAACACCTGGGAGCTGCAGGGAGGGGGCTACAGAGGGAAAGAGGGGCTATGTGATTTCAGCTGGTAGAGGGCTCGAACCTTTAAATTGTGCCCCCCACTCTCAGCAGGCATCCCTTTTCTCTGGCAGAAGCCCCTAGCTCCACCACAAGGCAGAAACCCCGAGCTCCCTCTAGTCTTGTAGGCCGAGAATAGGAAGGTGCAGATGTTATGAAGACCAGGATTTTAACAGGGTTCAAAAAAGAGCTGGACAGATTCATGGGGGTTAGGTCCATCAATGGCTATTAGTCAGGATGGGTCGGAATGGTGTCCCTGGCCTCTGTTTGTCTGGAAATGGATGACAGGGGAGGGATCACGTGAGGATTCCCTGTTGTGATCCCTCCCTCTGGGACACCTGGCACTGGTCACTGTCGGCAGACAGGACACTGGGCTAGATGGAACTTTGGTCTGACTCAGTATGGCTGTTCTTCCGGGGGGGGGGAGGGCTCCAGGAGCTGCACTTTAACTAGTGTTATTCCGAAATAACAAAGAGCGCATCTACACTACAAGCCTTTATTTCAAAATAATGTCGAGCTGGAGGACTTCTTACTCTGACTCACTGTAACTCTCATTTCACAAGCAGTAAGGGAAGTCAAAGGAGGGGTGTTCTTCCTTCAACTCTCTGCTGGATAGACAGTGCCAAAAGCCCAGTTAAGCTGTTTTGACTTAAACTACGCAATTGACGTAGCTGAAGTTGCGCAGCTTCATTTGACTTTAGCCCTGCTGTGTAGACATACCCTTGGAAATCAGTAATTTTTATGGGTCAGTTTGAATCCTCTGCTACTTCTGCAGACACCAAAGAGAGGCAGACTAGAAACACTGGTCAGTTTTGCTTTTATTTCTAGTTCATTTCACTTCCTGTGTTAGCCTCGCTCTACAACTTCTGGGTGGCAAAAAGCACAAGGGAACGTCTAGCTGTTTAAAAACAACTATTTCCATTGGATTTTTTTTATTTCATGGAAATATTACTTAGAGTTTTAGTTTTCCTCTAATGAAATTTGACCTGATGACGTATCTTTTTATAAGGCACATAAAAGGCTTTTTAACAACAATTGCATTTCATATAGTAATGAGGGAAATCTCTTACACTGAGATATAACTGTGGTACCTTTCGCCCCTTATTTGTCTTGTCCGTTAGCCTGGGGGTTCCTGTATTTCGGTAAGATTTTGGTACTGATTAGCAGACTTCCTGCTGTGTTTTCTTTTAAAAAAGGTGACACAGCTGGAGATTTGCCTCAGCCAATATCTAACCATCTTAAGTCAGAGTGGCATCTATTTTACAGCACTTCCTGCCCACATTGGCTTCTGTATTTTTTTTTCACTCTCAGTCAAAAGAAGAAGAAAATGCAAGAGGGCAAAAAATAACATAGCCTTGATGTTTAAAATGTGCTTCATTTTGCAGACCCAGTTTTGAACCCACACTTAATTCTGGACTGAAATGTGGACCTCTAACTACCTCGTCTCTCCTGAAAATCAGGCATTGTAGTTAGACATGGGCCTGCTCTGGGTGACCACGTATTTCTGTCAAGGAGGACAAGATGATCACACACAGGAGCTGAAATCCTTATTTTGGTACTAAAATATGCTTATTTAGGTGCCTAAACAGGGATTAAGGAGCCTAATTGTAGGTCCTCTTTTAGTCTGGGAATGTCCGTTTTCAGGGCCTGTCCCCAGTGTTTTTTCCCAGTTCTTGTAATGCCCCTGCAAAGTGGAGAACTCAAGGTGCTGCTGAGCAGTTAGCAGATAAAGCAGACTGACAGAACACAGGTGCGCCTTAAAAACATCTCCTGGGATTGTCATGTTCTACCCTCTCCCCACCCCAGGCCTTCCAGGAACTCTGCATCCTGGAAACCAGTTGAGCATCTGGCCTAGTTTTGCTGAACACTTGATGATACTCAATGATACTGTCATTTGGTACCTTAATCATTCATTCCTGTCCACTTTCACTGTGTCCACGTACTTGTGGTTTCATCTCTACTCCCTTCAGCTAATTATCTTAAAGGCAGAGGCATTTATCTTGGGTAAGAGGAGCATCTTTTCACACAACTCCACACCCTCTGTCTCCTTCCTCCACTAAGGTCACCCATAGATCTCTGGAGCCCAGAGCGTTGACGCTGAGCTCACCTCCTGTATCGACAAATCATCCCCACAAAGTTTCCTGGCTGCAATATGCTGAGGTCCTGCTGAGTTCCTCACCCGTATCTGCATCTGCTCCTGTCGTCACTATCACAGCTCCCTGCTCTCTGGCTTTCCAGCACCCGAGCTTCTAGAATTCTGCCTGCTTTCTTGCTTTCCTAACACGTCAATCCCATCCGCTAACAGCTCCACCAGTCCCCCCCTCATCCCAGGCTCCGGTTAAAAATGGGACTTATTGCTTAGAAAACCCTTATGTAGCCTGATTCACAGCCCTCTGTCTAGTGAACACTGGCCTCCTCCTTTTTCCCCTCGCACAGCCTCACATCTGATCATGGAAGATCCTTCTGCACAGCCTCCAGGGCTGTATCTCTCTGCTTTGCCAAGTCTCCAGCTCATCTCAGCGGAAGAGATATCTCTATTCCTTTAGCCATACCCACGAATCTCTCTCTCCGGGTACGTCTACACTGCACACTTATTTTGGAATAAGCTATTCCAGAAGAAATACTCCAAAATAGCTTATTTCGAAATAGCACGTCTACACTACAGGGAAGCCTCAAAATTAGTCCCAGGCAGACTCCCCTAATGTGGACGCACTTCCTCTATCTAGAGCCCCCAGTAAGCACGAGGGAGTAATTACTTTGAAAGGCCCTGGGAAGGGGCTATTTCGGAAACAGCAACAGTGGAGCGTCCACACTACAGCTATTTCGGAAGAGGCGTTATTCCTTGTGGAATGAGGTTCACAGAAGTCGGAATAAGCCGTCCGTTATTTCGATATTATTTCAAAATAACGGAATTGCTGTGTAGACACTCACATTATTGTTTTGGAACAACGGCCGTTATTCCGAAATAATGCTGCTGTGTAGACGCACCCTCCTTCTGCCATTATTTACCTGTGTGCTCTGAACTGCCTATCTCCACAGAGTATGGTGGGATACAGACTGGCTGAGAGGATGCAACAGAAAATTCAATTCTAGTGTTTTCAATTCAGTCCAGGATGGTGAGAATTTGGGTAGCTGGTCCCATTCCCTCCTAAAAGTGTGAGCTTTCAGCCAGTGAGTTTTCTCCTGTGTGAAGAACTAAGCAGTGGGCAAGCAGCTATAACCTGCTGCCAACTTACAGGGAGGTCACTACACTGTTATTTCAATCCATGGTCTAATAGAGCTTCCACTGCCCTGATGCGTCCCTTGGAGGCACTGGGTCCATGCCTACACATCTGCCATGGCTTCTCTTTTGGTCTTCCCCTTTCACAGCATATCTCAGGACTTTCCTGACATGAAGGGCCTTTCCCACAATCTTCAGGATTCCTTAGGGGGCGAATTTGGCCTTAGCAGCACACACTTATTTCACTTGTATAGTATGCAATAAATGACCCCATTCTTACTGTAGAATGAATTGACCCAATGCATCTCTGTTTACTCCCTAGAACCTCTGACGATGATTGCATAGGTGAGTGTGATGCAGTTGTGTAATCTAGAAAGCATGACGCACTTCTCGATTGCATTGCCTTCTCTCCTGGCTCCACGCTGCACATGGGTGCTAACATTGACTGTTGGTTTTGACCAAAACAAAAACCAAACAAACAAAAACAACAGTGGGCACATCTGTATTGAGGCAAATTTGTAAAAAAATCTGTAGGTGACAGAGGTCATATGTGACTATGAACCCCCCCCCCCCCCCTAGAAATCATCATTTTTGAGATGGGCACGTCAAAAATACAGAGGTAGGGCCAGGTTTTGCAATGCACCCAGCCAGCGCTGGATAACTTACGCATATGCCTGAGTGTTTTCCTGTATCAGGGCCTAAACAAATTCACTGCTTGGTAAGGGGGGGTGAATAAAATGAGGATATAAGCATCTACAGATTTTGAGAGGCAACAGAGGCTGATCTAAAGCCCAGTGAAGACAGTGGAAACACAACTATTTATTTTAGTCAGATCAGATTCATAAACACCAGAGAAAAAACATCTGAGCTTATAACTGGGAAACAGAAAATTCAGGCTGGTTCTAAGCAGGAATTTCCTGGCAGTTGGATCTAGTAGAGTGATGGAAGCACCAACACATTTATATCCAGATGGGACAACACATTAAAACTAGAAAATACATTATAGAGAACAAATCTCCAGAGGCCAGGGTAGGAGTAAATCAGCAAACAGGGCTTTTTCACCTCTGACTTTGAGAATTCCCCTAGTCTACACTCATAGGGAATGTTGAATGAAGATATGCAACTATGTAGCTGGAGTGGAGGTAGCTTGTTTTATGTTTCCCCATCGTCCCCTCAGCAGAAGGCCAACGGGAGCGAACACTCCCATCAGCTTTCCTTATTCCTCACACAAACAGGAGTACTGGCAGCCAGCGGAGGTGCTCTCTGAGTTTGATTTAGTGAGTCTTCACTAGACTCACTAAATAGAACTCTGGAAGATCGATCACAGCAGCAGTGATTTTCCGTTTAGTGTAGACATGGTCAGGTGGTGTCATTACTAATTGTTACAGTTTTCAATACTATGGCAAGCACTTTTTTCCTCTTTCCTTTTCTTTATTTTTAAATACAGGGGGAAAATGAGGGCAGTGATTGGGTGGAAGTGGCTGAAATAGGAACCAGGAGGGTGGGTGTTCACTAATTTAATGATGTGATAGATCTAAATAGAAACATTTATTACTCATTACTGCTGTAGAGCAGGAGGGAAAGGAAAGGGAAACCCTAGGCCTGGATAAATTCCAGCTATGCCTCTTTTTAACCCTTTTGGGCAAATAAATGGCTTTCTCATAACAGAGCTTGGGCCTTTATTTGATTTTGACAGGCAGCTAGGGTATGGTCTGGCCTAAATTCCATTCACACACCAATACAACCTCCACCTCTTCCTTGTGCACTAAAAATACCATACCTGACTCGCATGTGACTGGCTTCAATTCTCCTTCCCTGGCTTCAGCAGGCTTCTTCCCGATTTATGCTGGTATAAATGGGCCTGATTCTCCTCTAATTTACACCCTGTGATCAGAGAAGAATCTGGCCCATTGCTACACAGGAGATTCAAAGTGACATCATGCTAATGAAGCATGTGAAAAAACCCCACAATCCTACAGAATCTGGATCTCAAAATCTTGGGAGTTTTGCCGGAGACTTGAACAGATTTCATCCTTGATTGTTATGGGTTGGTTCACATAATCACATGACTCTCTTTAAAGGAAGGGGTCATCTTTTGAGTTCTGTCACAACTGTATACATTCAGAGCAAGCCCGGTGCTTTCAGGGGAGTCCCTATAGATTTACACACCAGGGAAGCTGCTAGCAAAATTTGCTCTGGTACCATTTATATTTTAATACGTTAAATGTTACAAACATCTTGCTGGGCATGCTAAGGCCCAGTCTAAGAGCCAAATTTGGCTTCATAGCTACAGACACACAACTCCCATGGAGCTCGATGGTAGTGATGTGGGTTCATCTGACAGCAGAATTTGATCCTATGTTTGGATTAGGACAAAAGCCACACTTCACGGCAGGCTTGACTGTGATCATTTTTACCTCAGTGAAAGCTTGGAGCAACCTCCATCGAAGCCAATGAGTCATTCTGAGACCAGAATCAGGCCTTAAATCTACATGCATGCTGAGTTACACGATCCACCCATATGTGCAGTTCTCAATGAGCCAAAGCTTGGTCTCCCACTGAGTCAGTGGGAGTTTTAATATTCTATTCTGTTCTTCCTAGGTTTTTACAGTGTGCTCATCACTGCTTGGTAAAGCAGTGAGACTTCAGGGGAACATGATTTGGCCCACTGACATTAGAAAGAGCGGCCCCGTGGATAGGTAGTGACATGTGGTTATAATTAATAAGGGACTCAATCCTGTGGCCATTATTCAGGAAGGAAGCCCTGAGAAGTTTGCTGGAATCAGTAAATATTGAGAACAATCTGAGGAAGAATCTTAGGAGCTGGCCTAAGCTTTGGGCAAGTTTCTTTGCTAGTTTTTAGGACCCCATAAATCATCAGAATACTTTATCACCTGACCCTTAAAAATCCAGGCCTGCTTAGCAGGCATCAGCAATTCAATGAAGGTGTTCATGATCTGTATATGCACAAACTGCCAGGCTCCCTAGGATGACGAAGCACAACATATGTGCTCTGAACCCACGTGCATGCTGATAATGATGCAGAAATGATCAAAATAATCAAAGCCATATAGGTCTTGCCCTTATTGGCTGAGATGCATCTGTTGACTAGACTAGGTTTATTTATACATATGTGCTATAGAATATGGTGCTATAGTACAAACATGGAAAGAACTGAACTTCATCTCCTGAAAAAGCACGTTCTGTGCCACGTCTGTGATTGTTTACTCTGGAATAGAATATCTAGGCTATAAGTGGCCTTTCACCTTTCAGCACAACGAAGATAGACCCTCTATGTAGGTATTTAGATGGTTCCCAATGCCATAGCAGCCACTCACAATATATTTATCCAGTTTCTAATCTCACGGCAATGAGACCAGCTGTGACCCAAGAACCTCTTAATGCCCACTGGTAAGGGAGTACAATCAGCAACGCAGGGACTCTCACCATTGGACTACATCTCCCATGATGATGCATTACAGCCTAGGACTTTCATGATGTACCTGCCTCCCCTCACTTAGGAAGCCTGTCTATAGCGGTGAATGGTAGCATGAGCCAACTATAATTCCCATGAGGCAGCACTTCAGAATCAAAATATTTCAGGGTTTGGGAAAAATATTTCAGTTTTCAATTTTTTTTTTTTTTTGCCAACAAGTAAAAAATTTCCATAGTGAAAATCCCACTTTCACCACACTCTATTACTTAGTGTTTCTTATCCACTCATCTTGTCAAAAACAAATAACATTTGTACATGTAGGCCCTGACCAGGCATCAGCTTACAGCCTGAGCCTGCCCATGCACAAGGAGCTGCAGGATCATGACCTTCACTAAACATATATGCAGCCTTGCATTCCTATTGTTGTCATCCTCTTCTTTCTTCTGTCCCCATTCCATCCCTTTTATAGTCTTCACCCCTCTGAGCCACTTTGCAACCCTTTACACCGTAAGCTTTTTGGACCAGAGAGTGTGTTTTATTGCATAGTTGTACAACGCCAGATCTCCCTCTAATCCTGAGAAGGGGGCTTGGGAGCTCGTGGAATCATCATCATCATCTTTTTCCAGATTTTAAACAGCTTTTTACAGCTAATTTACAAGTTAAGTAAGGTCGAGTTGTTTTTATTGCCATTTTGGTGGAATGAACATTAAGGGCCAGTAAGTTATGGGCAAATGAATGCATTTTGCATTAATCATTAAAAAGCTGACTCCTTTTATAAGTGTTCCCTTTAGGAGAAAATAATCTGTGGCAGAACAGGTCACTGGTCTCTTACAAGCAAGATCTTAAATAGCTTTAGGGATGCGGCCTAGCAACAGAAGATCATGTTAACAATTATATGAGCCAGTTTTTTCATTAACTGTCTCTTTCCCCCCTTGCTCTCCATCTCTCCTGACATAAGGGCTCAATCATGCAAGGAACATGCAAGGTTCTCAGTGGCGGCAGATGGCAGAACGAGGGGCAATGGTCTCAAATTGCAGATATTAGGAAAAACTATTTCCCTAAGTGAAGCACTGGACTGGGTTCCCTAGGGAGGTGGTGGAATCTCCATCCCTAGAGGTTTTTAAATCCTGGTTTGATAAAGCCCTGGCTGGGGGGATTTAGTTGGGATTGGTCCTGCTTTTAGCAGGGGGTTGGACTCGATGACCGCCTGAGGTCTCTTCCAACCCTAGGATTCTAATCCTCCGTGGGGCCTCTTTGGGGCAAAACATTTACATCCAGATTTAGCTTTAAGTCCATGAGCAGTCCTGTTGAGACTCCTTTGTAAAAGTGGCAGACTGGATTTTCAGGTTTCCTAAGGCTCTGTTAAACCAGATGGCTCATTTGGCCTTCATTCATTCACTATGATATCCAAGCACCTCACCAACATTCATAGCTTTGGTGTGAGCTAAGGAAATACGATCTCCATTTTACAGCTAGGGGATGACTTGCTAAGGACCACACAGTAAGTCTGGAACGGAAAGGGAAATTCAACCCAATATTCCTCACCCTAATGCCAATGTGTTACCCACTTGTCTAGAGCCTCATCCTTCCTCTCTGCTTTGGCAGTCTTAAGTTGTCTTAAACGGGGTGGAAATGTTAAGGCTTCTTCCCCTTCCTTTACTAACGGTACACTGCTTGAGTGCTGTGAAGGTACCTTATTAGGCCTGATTCTGAGTTAGCTGCCTTGCTAATTACAGAGGGAGCAACAGACAGCTATGATTAAGGATTCATAATGATTTCCACTCTTACCCCCTCATCATTTGCTCTTAATTTTTGGAAACTTTCATCTCTTGTGCTAAAATGTTCCATGCTTGGTCTTTCACCAATGGTAGATTTGTTTTGAAGGCTTGATGATAAAAGGTGTCAGTTGTTCTTAAGCATAAGCAGACCAGGTGGGAGGGTGGGATAGACTTTTCCCATTGCAAAATAAAGTAAAATAAAATAAATCATGCATTTATTTATCTGAACACCAGTATGGTCAAAAAGGAGTTGCAATGTGACTTACAAATAGCCTTTCCTGAAAATAATAAAAACGCTACCTAGCTCTTTTCATGTTTGGACTCAAAGCACTTTACAAAGAAGTTATCAGCAATTTCAATTTACAGACAGGGACACTGAGAAAGGAAGCCATTTGCCTAAGGTAGCCCAGCAGATTTGTAACAGAGCTGGAATGAGAAGCCAGATCTCCTGAGTTCTAGTCCACTGTATTGCCCACTGGACCACACTGAGGGCAGGTCTACACTATGGGGCAAAGTCAACCTAATTTACACAACTCCAGCTACGTGAATTGTGGGAGTCGATGTACCTTAGGTCGAGTAACCCCGTAGTGTCCACTGGTGGTGTCAACAGGAGAAACTCCCCCATCAACTTCCCTTATGCTTCCTCTTCGGTGGAGAACTCGAGTCAATGAGAGAGCAATTGGTGGTTGACTTAGTGGGTCTTCTCTAGATCCATTAAATCAACCACCATGGATGGATCGACCCACTGATTCCCCAGTAAGTGTAGACAAGCCCTGGCTATGTACCCCAGAGAAAAGCAGCAGCTTCATGGCATGCATGGGTACTCCCTTCCCATGGACTCTGAACAGGTTCTCCATACTCTTAACACTTCCTTTCAGACCAGACGTGGGAAAACTGCAGGGTACAGGAGAAAATGCATGTCTGTATTAGTGTGTTTTAATATATATGACACCAGGAGTAGCCCTAGACAAGCTGCTGGCAACTGGCGTCCTAGGCGAAACGTGCGATCAGCGCCCCTGCCTCCAAAGCCCTCAACGGCAGTTTATCTTGGCGCCCTAAGCGACCGCCTAGGTCGCCTGTATTGATGGGCCGCCACTGTATGACACCAAAAGAGTTGAGTTATATGACAGCATAATTCTGTTGTAACCAGCTGCTTGAAAACAATTGCTCTAATGTCTGACAACACAAAAACGGGAGAGTTTATCCACTGCTAGGCCAGCTGCATGTAATTTCCAGCGTAACATGGTCTAATTCTAAATGTACCAAAAAATTAACAAACTTTTTCTCTGCTGCTAGATGCAGCATGGTCTGTGTCAAATCTCAACTGGCCTGAGGGATAATCACTGGAAATCAGCAACCAGTAAGAATCTGCATTTATCCTGCTAGTATTTTCTTTCCAAAAAGCCCCAGAAATCAGACATTCTGTTCAGGATGTAAGCATTGGTCACTAGAGAACAATACACTAGAATTGAAATAAGCGATTATGATTTCTGCTTCACTCAGGCTACTTCATGATTAGGATCAAGGACCCAATCCTGCAAACACGTACGCACATGAGAAACTGCAAGGCAATCAGAAGTCCCTCATGTTCAATGATTCTAGTCTCAAGCAGAAAGTTACTTGTGTGTGAGTAAGGTCCTTGTTACTATAGCTTGGTACATTCACATGTGTAGTTTTTAGATGTTCATAGAAATGTGTTTGATTTTCAAAAGCATTAAAAAAGTAATCTTCAAAGCCTGCACAAAGAACTACACTCTGCATTCCCAAATTCTTGCTTTGACAGGTTTGCAGAAATGTAAACAGCAGCAGAATTAATAGCAGAGCTTTTAAATGGTTACAAACGTAAACCCATTAAAATTAACACAAAAAGCCCACAGAAAAAACAACTACAGTAAAAACTGAGAAAACTATGGGGGATAGTTAATACAACATGCTACATCATATACTGCTCGGCCAGGAATAGAGCTTTTTATGACCAAAACTCAACCAACAAGAGAAGAAATTAAAAAGCAATCATCAAATACATAAACCTACTTTCATCACATGGGGACATATGGAAAACATCTTTCTTAACCTGCCAATGTGCAACTGTGATATGTGACAACGAACCAACATGACAAAAACTGGAAATGTTTCACACTGGGAAGTTAAAATGTTGGTGAATCCTTTCTTTAGTGTTAATAACTTTTTCCATAATGCAGTTTCGTGGCTCTCTATTTCTGATTTAAATATTCTCAACAACACCAGCGTAGAATCATAGAATCGTAGAGGACACTACATTTGTGTGGACCCTAGAGAACTTTGGGAACAGGTGACTTTCCTTGAAAGGAAGTGCACATGAGAATAGGAAATAGCGTTAACCCTATAGGAGAGATTATTAGGGCAACCTCCAGTTTTAAGAGCTCATATGAAGTGAGTAACAAGTCTGCTCCACATTTATCAGATTAGATGTTCAATTCCATTGAGCAATTGATCTTGGTTGGTCTCTTGATTGGTATCATAGGACACATTAAGAGTACTTGCACAAACTATACCATTGTGTTGGTGGAGACTTAGATTTGTCTGAAATAAGAAATATCATGATGCTAGTCCAGGAACCCAAGTTGGCAATTCAACAATATGCAAGAAAAAAAATACAACCCCAGACCCGAGCAGCAAACATTGCTATTCCTCATGTTAAAAATAGCAATACAGTGAAACTTTATCTCTTCCTGCCCTAGTAAACTTACTAACTATTCTTTTATTAGCATGACTCAGTTGGGTTGCTGTCAGCTGGTCAAGTTATTTTCACTGCAATGAGCTTTTCACTGGTGGAAAAAGAATGTAACCTTTCCCTGCAAAGCATGTTGGTGGACTCTGTAATGAAGGAAAATATCACTAAAAAGTTAGAGGTGTTGTTTCCACCAATCAAAAGAAATGACCCAATGGATCTGACTCTGCCCAGGAGTCCAGCTGTACTTCAGCATTTTGCACTGGAAGGTAACAATATCACCAAGGTCTCATGATTGGCATGGGGCTGATATATTTTTTTTTCAAATCCCCTCGAGAGAGAGAAAATGCAGCTTGCTACACTAAACATGCAGGTGGAAATCGGTGTGTTTCTCCAGGCCTCTCAAATACACTTTCAAATATGTCACAATATTATTTTGTAGCGCCTCTCATTATATCCTAGAATACTAGACCTGGAAGGGATCTTGAAAGGTCATCAAGTCCAGTCTCCTGCCCTCATGGCAGGATCAAGCACCATCTAGATCATCCCTGACACGTATAGTTCATATGCTGGATGTCAGAATGATTTACAGAGTTAAAGCGATACACTGTCAACTTCAAAACCCCACTTCGGCCTGAAAGCCTGTTGCCTGTCATTGTCCCAAAGAGACACCTCAAATGACTAGATATCAAAGAGATTAGAAGGTGGACAGTGTGCTCTATTTTTCCCAGTTTGTTTACTATGGGTATTCCATAGCACTGTGTTTACAGCCATTTTCTCTACACCGTCAGTCATTTCTCCCCAGTGTATGTATTGCATACAGCAACAGGGGAGAGAAAAACAATTTTTAAAGACAGGAAAATGTGATTGTGAAACCACAGAAACTTGTGGGGAGCCTCAGATGTAGGACCTGAAACTAATTTAAACTCTTAAAAATGACTAGGTTTCAGCTTGAGGAGGGCGCTTTAAAATGAGAACAAAATGCATGAGAAATTAAAGTAGAAATGGCATGCTTAATGTCACCCATGTTTAATAAAATGACAACAGAAATATCCAGACATTCACAACACTTTCTGGTTTTCAGTTCCTGCTCATTCAAACCTTAAATTTCCTGGAATGTTAGACCTACATTTCTTGGAACCTCAGACTTCCTTTTCTCGTGCACATTTTACAAGCCTATACACTATTGCACACACACACTCTCTGGCACTTAAACACACATCTGCACACTTGCACATCTGAACACACCATCACCCTTCAACATGCCGTCACGTACATGGATATCCATTCTCAAATGCTGAGCTCTCAGTTGCACACATACATGATGCTCCCTCAAACACAAATGTGTTCTCTGACATATTCTCCCTCCAGCATAATGTTACTTGTGGATACAAGCCCTCACACTTTTACACATCCATGTCTTCCTGTCAGACCCACCTCTTACATCACACTCACACCTTCAGCCATCTTTCACAATCACACACATCCTCTTTCTTTCTTTCACCACACACCTCTGTGCCTCTCTCATAATAACACACTGAGACCCCCCCCCACACACAATTATACTCACCCACATCTACACACTCTCCAACTCTGCATGGGTGGATCTCTCACCATAACACACACAAAACCCCCATGTATATCTCTGACTGTACATACACACATCCCTGTGTGTCTCTCTCATGCACCCCCCCAAGCTCTCACCATTACAGACACACACAACTGTATGTGTCTCTCTCACAATTACTCACACCTGTGTGTATCCCTCTCATACAGGCACCCTGCCCATATATCTCTCTGAATATTAGGTATACACATCCCTGTGTGTCTTCCAGTCACACCTTGTGTGCCCATGTGTATTTCTGACCATTGCAGACACATGTGTAACTCACAATTACACATCTCTGTGTTTATCATAGTTACAGCCCCATATGTCTCTCACTATCACACACACACCTCTCTGCGTGTCTCCCACGGCTGCACATGCACACATTTGTAACTCACAATTACACACTGTGTGTTGTCTCTTGTTGACACGTGTGTAAACTCAATTACACACCCCGTATGGGTCTCTCTCACCATCACACACACACTTCTCTGCACGTCTCTCACTACTACACAGACACACGTGTGTAAACTCACAATGATTCACCCTCCATGTGTCTGTTTCACCGTCATGCGCGCACAGAGCTCTCTGCCCGTCTCTCACCACTACACAGACACACGTTTGTAAACTCACCATTACACACCCCTTGTGTGTCTCTCTCACCATCACACACACCCCTTCCTGCGTGTCTCTCACCATCACACACCCGGAGCCGCCGGCGCTCCCCGCTCAGCGCTAGCCCCTGCCCCGCATCTGACTCCGCTCCGCGCACCCGACCCCCGTCCCGGACCCCGCGGCCCGCTACGCGCCGCGGCTCCCACCTGCTCCCGGCCGGCCGGCTGAGCGTTCCAGCGGCTGCCCTGTCCGGGCTCTGCTCCGTGCGCCGGCTGCTCCGCGCAGCGCCGGCTGCTGCATCCACCCGCCGCCTCCGCTGCCGAGGGGAAGTGAGTGGGGCGCTCAGCCTGGCTGGCTGCCACTCCGGGGCTCCCTTCGCCTCCCCGCCCCTCTCCAAGACCCCTCCCCCCTGGGCCAGGGATCCCCCGCCCCACCCCTACCCCTCCATAGTCTCCCAGCGCCGGGACAGAGCCCCCCTACGCCGCCTCCTGGGGAGTTCCTGCGCCTGGGCAGCATCATGCGCCAAGGGTGTGACTAGAGAGTCACTGCTCCCCCGGCTACAGGGGCGGCTGCGATGGTCTAGGCTGACCCCCTGTGTCACACAGGTCAGACAACTTCCCCGCGGGAGTTCCCAGAACAGCTTTTCTAGCGGATCTTCCAGCCCGTCTTCGTTTAAAAAGCATCAAGTGGTGGGGACTCCATCCGGCTGGGCAAATTGTCCCTGTGCTTCACTACCCTCACCCTTCACAAATGCACGCTTTAGCACCCGTCTGAACTTGGCTTCAGCTTCCAGCCTCTGGATCATGACGGTGGTTGGTCCTGCCCTGAGGGCAGGAGAATGGATTTGATGATCCCTGGAGGTCCCTTCCGGTTCTAGTATTTTCTGATGCTATGATCTCCCTTTCTCGGCCGGACTGAAGAGCCAATGATTAAATATTCCTTCCCCAGGCAGATATTTATAGATTTTAATCAAGTCATCCCATTGCTGTCCCTGGGTTCATTTAAATAGATCAAGCTTCTTGGGTCCTTCACTATGAGGCATTTTTAAAAATCTTTTAATCAGTCTCATGACTTCTCTGAGCCCGCTCAAATGTATCAACATCATCCTTGAATTGGGGACCTGAACTGCACACAGTGTTCACACCTGTACTAAAGACTCAGGTAAAATGACCTCTTCATTTCTACTGGAGATTCCACTGTTTATGCATCCAGGATCACATTTACCCTTTGGATACAGCATTGTATTTGGGTGCTCACTTTCAGCCAATTATCCACTCCCATCCCTAAATCTTTTCCAGTTGTTGCTTCCAAAGATAAAGTCCTGCATCCTGTCTGACCTGTATTTTTTTGTGAATACATTTACATTAACTGTATGAAATAGCATATGATTTGCTTGCACCCCGTTTACCAAGTGATCCATATCCCTCAATTTGAAGGAGCACTCCTCCTCATTAATTGCCATTCCCAGAATGTTTATGTCATCTGCAAACTTTATGAGAGATGATTTTAGGTTTCCTTCCAGATAATTAAAAAAAATAAATAAAGAGATTCCACAACATCCTTAGGCAATTTATTCACATTCTTAACCACCCTAAGAGGAAGTTTTTCCAAATGTCCAACCTAAACCTCCTTTGCTGCAATTTAAGCCCATTGCTTCTTGTCCTGTCTTCAGAGGTTAAGGAGAATATTTTTTCTCGCTCCTCATAATAACACAGTCATTTGATGGTTATTCCCTGTTTCCAAATATATGTTGAGGCCAATCAATTAGCCAGCTGTTAATCCATTTAGCGTATGCCATGCTAATTTTATATCTTTCTGGTTTACTAATCAAAATGTCATGCAGTGCCGAGTCAAATGCCTTACAGAAGTCTAAGTATATTACATCAACACTATTACTTTGACAACTAAATGTATAATCTCATAAAATTATCAAATTAGTTTGCCAAGATCTATTTTCACAGGCCCATGTTGATTGACATTCATTATATTATCTTCCCACAATTCTTTATTGTCCCTTACCAGCTGCTCCACTATCTTGTCTGATGTCAGACTCACAGGCCTATAACTACCTGGGTCATCCTGTTGTCCTATTAATAATATTACCATATTATTCATATTCTTTCTGTTTTCTGGAACTTCCCCTATATTCCAAGACTTATTGAAAACCAGCATTAACAGTCCAGTGAGGTCCTCATCTTAGTCTTTTTCTTCTAAGTGCTCCATGATCTGGGCCCAAGATACCTAAAAGACCATTTAAAAGTCTGGGACAAAGATTGAGGTCAACGTCACTGCCTCTGGGCCAGTGGAGCTCTTCACATTGAGACTGAAGTTCCTGTGTGCAGGAGTCAGAATTCTCTCTGCGGTTGGTCTGACCTTGTGGAATGAGCTCCCTCAGAAACAAAGGACTATTTCTCACCTTGCTACTTTCCATTCCAGGAGCAAGGTGCATTCCTTCTACCTTGTCTTTTCTAATATGAACACAGCACAACAGGTGTACTAAATAAAACATAAACAAAACAACACAAAAACACCACCACCGAAACAGGATGCTGTGCATGGTTCTCCCTCGTGTGTGTGTGTGTGTGTGTATGGATGAGCAAACAAACCACACAGGAGAGATATGTAGTCACCTATGTGCTCAGGCTGCACAAGAAGCACCAAGCAGTGGGGCTCTGAAGGTGCAGTCTGGATGGGAGGAGTCTTCTTGGAACTGAGATTGCTTTTTGGACATTAACAAACAGACACAAACCCCAGGAATGCTGTCAGAGCTAATGAAGAGAGGAGCAAGTCAGAAGGATCAGCTGGGAATTGAAGTGCAATGATTAAGGAAGAGATTCCACAGGACAGGGCCCGGGAGAGCTTTGAGGAAGCTTCACAGGAAATGCCAGGAACATTTCTCCCAGTGAGCTCATCTGCCAAGGAGTAGAATCTTCTGTGGATCAGAGACGATTTCTGAGCACGATCTGCCTCTGGGGACAAGTGTGAAACTAACATGCATGTTCTGTCCAAGCCATAAGTCAGAATTCAGTGACGGGAAGGCAAGGGATCAGTGGCTGGAACACCTGGAGCTGATAAGTGGGGATGGGAGAGTAATGCCAGTAAAATGGAACCTTTTTTACTGATTTTTAAGGCTTCTTTTTGGTCCTATATTTTTTTGCCACAAAGGTTTGGGTGCAGCTGCTAGAGCATGGACTACCAAAGTGGATGACCTGCTTAAGTGCCTAACTCCTGGGAAAGCCTCACAGCTGAGAATCCCAAACACATGGAGGTGCATCCCTCTGGCCCATCCATCAGATGCTTGGAGCCCTAGATTAATGGGAGTTGGGTGCCTATCATTGTCGGGGAGGTTAGATCCTGCCCCTTTTCCCTGCGTGTCAGGGTGCATCTACACAGCACCCTAAGCTTGAAATAAGATACACCATTTGCGCTACGCAAATGGCGTATCTTATTTCAAAACTATTTTGAAATTTGGCGCGTCTACACTGTGCCAAATTTCCTAATAATGCGCTATTTTGAGCCATCCCTTATCCCTTATGCAACAGAGTTTACCGGGATGGCAAAATAGCACACCTGTTGTTTCAAAAAATATTTTGAAATAACGGGCGGCTTGGTAAGATGTGGGGTAGCTATTTCGGGATAATCCCGAAATAGCCATGCAGTGTAGACATACCCTCACTCTCAGGTAGTTTGGGCAGTTCTTCACTCAGTATAGTGCAGGGGTCTGCAACCTATGGCCCTTGAGCCAAATATGGCTCAGTATGAAACCAAATATGGCTCTTTTGTCATTCTCAAAAACGCAACTTTTAAAATTAAAATGAAAAATTAATTCAAAAATTTAAAAATGTGTAATTACTCAGGTAGCTTGAATGCATGCATGAACCTGAATTTGACCAGCTATGTTGCAAACTTCAAAAAGTGTGCAAAAAGATGCAGCAGCAGAAGTCCCATTAAATAAAGTCTGTGAGGACAATGGTTCATTTATGCTATTATTAATCATGTCAATTATCAATAATATTAAGTTGTATATTTTCAGTCATGCAAATGGGCATTCTTATACGGCTCTTTGTTGACTGATTGTTCTGAATTCTGATGTAGTTTGGCTCTTTGGTTTGAAAAGGTTGCCCAGCCCTAGTTTAGTGGTTTCTGAGAACACCTTCCTGAGGCATCTATCTCGCCTGATACTGGGAGTCTAGGAACCAACTTTGGGCCTGAGGAGTCCACTAACTGACCAGGTGTCTAAGGGTGAAGTGTTGCAAGGTCTAAATCCCACTGGGGATCTAGCCCTTTGCACGGTGGCTGAGGCGCTGACATGACCAGCGGAGCACTCTCTCTGTCAGATCTCCCAATTCCGGCCTTAGAAGGGGCAAACTGCTCTTCAGCATTTTCAAAATGAATCACTTAGCAGCTTAGTGCTAAGCTTACAGCACCCCAGGATGGTGGGTTGAATGCTGCTGCAGCAAAGCAGAATGCTATTGTATCGCCCTAACGGGTGTTTCCGAAAATATCGCTGCAAGCACAAGAGGGATCTCGAGGAAAAGAAAAAAACGATGTAGCTTTTGGAAAAAGGGGAGTAAATGGACAGCCTACCGACTGTACACCAGTCCTCACTAGACTAATTTTAACGAGTACAATGCATTTCCTTACTATTGGAACAGAGAGCAACTCTGGGACAGCAATGAGCATTTCATGAGACAGACAATCTCGCATTTTAGCTTCACTCATGACTCAGTAAATTATATAACTCATCTTGCTGACATCAGTGTGTGTTATATTTGCTTGTCCTAAGCAAGTCAGCACCCAAAGACTTCCTTGGCATCCCAAACAAAAGGAGAGCTGTCAAAAACTAAATCATGTGTTTTATGTAGCACAGGACAGGTGCCTGTGGCTTCTTACACACAGTCTGTAACAATATGGTTTTTCTATATCCATATTGGAAGACCTGTAACCATAATGGAAGGCCTAAAGCCTTCCTCTGCAGCCAGACTGAAGAGCAGCAGCCAATAGCTGTAAAACTTGAAGTCACACACTCCTATTCAATCTAAATTTCATGAAAACAGTGTCACACCAGGCTGTTAAGGAGGAGATCCCATCCTAATGGCACCCACTGTCACCAGATAAAGAAATAGATCTCAAGATGGGTAGAGAAAACTTAGCTTAACAGTTTTTCATCTGGCAAGAAACTGTTTATCAATAGTTGAGGTTGTGGAATCCTCATTCTCTGATTAATATCCTCACTTTCCTATTGTTTGTCTGTGGCTATGTCTAGACCACAGGCTTCTTGCGCAAGAAGCTTTTATCGGAAAAGATCTTCTGCAAAAACTTCTTGCACAAGAACGCATCCTCACTGCAAAAGTGCATCGAAAAAGCGATGCACTTTTGTGAAAGAGAGCGTCCAGACTGCAGGGACGTTCTCTCGAAAGTAAGCTCTGATTGCTATGCACAGAATGGCCACCAGGGCACCTGTGCTTTTTCCTCTTTCCTCTTTTTGCGAAAAAAAACCCTCTTCCCCGTCCCTACACACCATTTTGTGAAAGAGCTCTTTTGTAAAAAGGCGTTCTTCCTCTAGAGTGAGCAGGGCTCGACAAACTGCTGAATCTACTCGCCCGTAGCGAGTAGATTTCAGCCGGTCGCTCCGTGCACCCCATTCACCGGTGCATGTGCGGTGCGGGGTTGGCGAGTAGCTCTCGCCGGGGTTTGTCAAGCCCTGAGAATGAGGAATACCTATGCTGGAAAAAACCCTTTGTTCTTTCTTTTTTTGTGCAAAAACGCGCTTGAGGTGTGGACGCTTCACGAGTTTTTTTCCGAAAACCTCTGTAGTGTAGACATAGCCTGTATGTTCTCTGTCTGGTTTTTAATTGTTTCTGTCCACTGTATAGTTAATTTTGCTAGGTGTAAATCAACTAAGTGGTGGGGTATGACTGGTTAGGTAATTCTGTTACAGTGTGTTATGACTGGTTTGTAAAATTATACTAAAATAATTGGTTAAAGTATAGCTAGGCAGAACTCAAGTTTCACTATATAAACTGGGGCCCAAGAAGGAGACCAGGAGAGAAAAAAGGAAATAAAGAAGGAAGAAAGGAACAGCGAGAAGAAAAAGGAGGGACAACCTGGAAGAAGAACTCATTTCCATGACAGCCTAAGACCAGAGCTGCCAGGTCTCCTCTGCAGGACTGTGACTTGTAGCAGCTAGGATCCAGAGAGACTTACCTTGCCTGGCCAACAGGAAGTTTGCCTGCCTTTTTCAGGATTGGTGAGCATGACACTGTATTCTTAGCATGTATATTCTGATTGCTTGAGAATTGTCAATAAATAGAAAATAAGAATATTACTGTGTAAGGCTCTTTCAGTGGCAAAAGATCCTGCAGACCCGCAGGAAGTTACGCCCAAAGCCTAGGAATTGAGTAAAGGTGGGTGTCCCTAAAGTGAGGAAGGGATAAGGAAATTTGTGTGGGTAACAAGTCCCTACCCTGAAGAGTTTCCACTCTAAGCAGCAGTTGATATTGTTACTAGCATTTTATTTTTTCTCATTAATAGCACCCACACGTCACTCATCAGCCCTGGCACCACACACAGGATAATCCAGGAGGCGCAGCCATATAAACCTGCAGATCATGTCTGATCTGAGAATGGAAGGTATCGTGGAGCCTTAAGGAAAGACCCTAACTCACCTTAAACCAGCAGGTGCTGGTGTGGAGGTGAGGGCCAGCAGCAAAGTTCCTCAGGCCTATAGTTACATTTGATATCAGGGCAAAACTCACAATGGGGTCAATGGGAGATATCGATGCGCAAGTCTAACTTACTTGTCAGTGTGTGTTGTGGGTTCTGTGAGGGGGTGTGTGCCCCACACTGGCCCTGTAAGGGTTAAAATCCAGCCCTGGGAGAGGGCTGAGATGGTGGAGCCCACAGCTGAGGCAGATACAGCCAATTAGGGCCCATCTGTAGCTGTATAAATAAAGGCTCCTGGAGGGGAGGAGAATGGATACTCTTACTGCAGCTGGGGAGTAGGAAGGAACTTGGCAACCAGGGAAGATAGAGGCTTCCTGAGACAGAGCAGTACTGGGGAAGGGCAGGCAGAGCTGGGGAGCTCTGGCCAGGCAAACTCCCAGGCTGCAGGACCTGAGGCAAGGCCTGAGGGTACCAGGGCTGCAGGGAGGCAGCCAGGGTGGAGAAGGGAGCAGGTCCTTGCCAATGATGAGTGGCCATTTCCAACTGCAGTTTGCCCTGAGCCTGAGGCTAGATGATGACTGGCAGTAGAGCCTCTGAGGGAAGGTGGGTGGGAGGAAACCTAGAATGTGGGGGCACTGAAGCAGGGCAGTACCCACAGGGGAGGGTATTGCTGTCTGAGAGGGATGCAGGTCCTATACAAGGTGGCAGAACCACCAACCCATAAACAGGTAACAGCAGGTGCGACACCAGCCAGAAGAGGGTGCTCCAGGGTTGAATTGAGCTAATTCCCAGAGTGGCCAGCAGGAGGTGCCGCACCAGTGAGTGTTTGCCTTGTGACAAGTCCCTCTTTGTGCCTAACTCACTAAGGCTGTGAGTCTATTCCTGCTTCCAGGTGCAGACTGTCCTTCTCCAGCCCACTGGGTAGCTACTCCTGATTTTAGCTAGAGAGAGTCCAGGACTGAGCTGGGGAACACCCTGACCAAGAACAGGGTGGGTGTTAGACAGAAAGAACTTGTGGGTTCTGTGTCTATGAAGTGGAGGAAGAACGCACCTTGCACTGTTTCCCAACAGTGCAGATCATATTGGGCTGCGTGATGCTGAGGCTTCAGTGGCAGCTGCCACTCTAATCACCCAGCTGACAGAAAGCTTCCATTGCAACACATGTGTCTGGTGTGTCTTATTACTTCCATTTCAGTCTACCTGCACAGCTCATTGGACATTGCCTTCTACAGCACACGAGGCCCTTCAAAGTGGGTGTAGGCATTTGGAAACCAAAAGCCCTGAAAGCTGCATCTTTCTAATGGAAAATATCACCACAAGCCGTTGTGTTTTCTTTCCTGTATTTGAAAACCACCCACATTTTTTAGTTAAAAATGCAACTGATCAAGCATTTTTGCCCAGGCAAGCGGCCTTTTTGCAGTATCTCACCTCAAAATATTTGTCAGTGTTGTTTTTCTCTTTTAATAACAGGCTAATAAGTGACTGTAAATAGCCAGAAGGGGATATAAAATGTCCAGAAGACCCAAATCCAGTAGATGCCATGGAAGAAAGCTAAAAAATGCTCTCCCTTTCTGCTTTAAGTGAGCTGCAGTTAAGCAATAAGTAGTCAATGCACTTGCCATAAAAAAAAAATATACGAGTGAAATACGAGTAATTACTGTGGGTACATCTGGAGGTGGGTGATAGGAGAGGGATCATGTGAAGATTACGTGTTCCTTCTGGGGCATCTGGTATTGGCCACTGTCGGCAGACAGGATACTGGGTTGGATGGACCTTTGGTCTGACCCAGTATGGCCGTTCTTATGTACTTTTCAGTGTTTATAGCAGGAACATCAGAGATGCAATACTAGCTTGTACCATTTGCCCTTCTAGCTGTAACAATGCCCAGTAACAGATGCAACAATGAATTGGGGAAAAACCCCATAGTGGGCAATTATGGAATAACCAAGCCACAAAGAAAGTTCCTTCCTGTCCTCCATAAATTACAGGATGGATTATAACTTGAAACGTGGATTTATATCTCTTCCAAACTTTAAAGAGAAATTCTAGAAGTATAGATGTGGTTACTATCATTATTAATTATTACAATAACAACTCCCATCATGAATCAGTATCCTAAAAACAAAGCAAAAAATTTGTTCCTGCCCTAGGGAGCTTAACAAATAATTTTCATTAAGTGTTCTGCACTTTTTACAAATCTGGCTAAGCTCTTGGCCTCAGTGATGCATTGTGGCAATGAGTTCCACAGGCCAATTATGCTTAAAAAAACCACTCAATCCATTAAAAAAAATGAGAAATTTAGAGCATGCCTAATCTGGCTGGGCTGGGTGTTTTTAAATATATAGTTGAAAGTGGTGGAAAATGAATGTAGCGCTAATGGAAGATCCTAAAGTACAAGAGAGTAACACCTACAGTTAATACATAGAACGGCATACACATGCTACCCTGCCAGCATGCCTCAGTCCTTTTTACATATGTGATGTATGCCCCATGGGAAGTATGCAACAACAAAACACAAATAATATTGCGTTCTTTTATGTTATGTTAAGTCCATATCTATCATTGACCCAATTCAATAAGGTTTAGTATACATTTCTTATGAACCACAAAATTAGCCTGTAGAACTCATTGCCACCAGAAATTATTGGGTTTTTAATGTTCATTTGTTTTTGTTTTTTTTTATAACCCATACTTGTATAACATGTCTCTCTGTCTCCTCCTAGTGACAGGACTGCATAGATGTTTATGAGTTTGCTATTGCCTTTGCGCTAACAGAGCTGTTTTATTTGATGAATGGGTAAAGGTTATTAGATTGTAGATTCAGAAGGTGTGGGTTTGAGCTCTACTGCTGACAACCCACCTACAAGTATTGTGTTATGAAAGTAATGGCCTGTACCAGGATTTGATCTGCTGTAGAACTCAGAAGCTTAGAATGACCTTCCCTTGCAGGGGAAGTGTCAAACTCTGACTTATACCATGTCGCGCTTTGTCCCCTTCTAGTGGCTAGCTCACATGGAGTTGTAGGGCTCTACAGCTTTAAAGGAAAGAGCTGCTAGGGTCTTTTAGCTCCTGCAGAAGCGACTCATGGATTTCAATACAGAGACCTCAGGTTTCTTCTGGGTTTGATCTCTGCTCCCTGCAGCTCAGCCAGGAGTGTTGCATCACCTTTGCACTTCCTATAGCCTCATATGCTAGATTTAATACTTTCAAACTAAAACAATGGACAGGAAAAAGTAGTAAGATAACACCAAGGGAAAGGCAAATTTGTGTCCTAAACAAGTGTTGTCTTGATGTGGTGAAGAAGAGTTGAGGGGCTCACCCTGAAAGAGCTGCCTCTAGGTGTGAGAGGCTAACTTGTCCTTTGTACTTACTAAGGCTGCACACAATGATGCTGTGTAAGGCCAAATGTGTCAGGGGTTTTATGCTGTCTCTTGGAATCTGGGCAGGGACCGTGGACTCATTTCAGCAGCTGTCCGTCAGTGGGAGACATTTGGGGCTGGGCTCCAATCTCAAGTCAGTTTTAATCCCAAAGTGACTGAACGTGGCTTTGCCACTTGTATTACAATAGTGCTGAGGGGCCCCCACCAAGATGGCCCCAGTGTGTGAGGTGTGAACCAAGCCCATCCTGGCAGGATGCCACCTGCTCTTGTCCTTTTTGTGTGTCATTCCCCAGGGTACATTCCGGACCGCTGAATAGATATCTCCTCAGTTCTTAGAATCATAGAATCCCAGGGCTGGAAGAGACCTCAGGAGGCCATCGAGTCCAGCCCCCTGCCCAAAGCAGGACCAATCTCAACTAAATCAACCCAGCCAGGGCTTTGTCAAGCCAGGACTTAAAAATCTCTAGGGATGGAGATTCCACCACCTCCCTAGGGAACCCATTCCAGTGCTTCCCCACCTCCTAGTGAAATAGTTTTTCCCAATATCCAACCTAGACCTCACCCACTGCCACTTGAGACCATTGCTTCTTGTTCTGCCATCCGTCACAACTGAGAACAGCCTCTCTCCATCCTCTTTAGAACCTCCCTTCAGGAAGTTGAAGGCTGCTATCAAATCCCTCCTCACTTCTCTTCTGCAAACTAAATAAGCCCAAATCACTCAGCTTCTCCTCATAGGTCATGTGCTCCTATGTTTGGTTGCCCTCTGTTGGACCTTCTCCAATGCATCCACATCCTTTCTATAGTGGGGGCCCCAGAACTGGATGCAATACTCCAGATGTGACCTCACCAGAGCCGAATAAAGGGGAATAATAACTTCTCTAGATCTGCTGGCAATGCTCCTCCTAATGCCCCCCAATATGCCATTAGCCTTCTTGGCTACAAGGGCACACTGTTGACTCATCTCCAGCTTCTCATCCACTGGAATTCCCAGGTCCTTTTCTGCTGAACTGCTGGTTAGCCAGTCGGTCCCCGGCCTGTAGCAGTGCTTGGGATTCTTCCGTCCCAAGGACAGAACTCTGCACTTCTTGTTGTTGAACCTCATCAGTTTTCTTTTGGCCCAATCCTCCAATTTGTCTAGGTCACTCTGGACCCTATCCCTACCCTCCAATGTATCTACCTCTCCCCCGGCTTAGTCATCTGCAGACTTGCTGAGGGTGCAATCCATCTCCTCATCCAGGTCATTAATAAAGATGTTGAACAAAAACAGCCCTAGAACCGATCCTTGAGGCACTCCGCTTGAAACCGACCGCCAACCAGTCATTGATCACTACCCATTGGGCCCAACAATCTAGCCAGCTTTCTATCCACCTTACAGTCCATTTACCAATCCATACTTTCTTAACTTGCTGGCAAGAATATTGTGGGAGACCGTATCAAAAGCTTTGCTAAAGTCAAGGTATATCAGATCCACTGACTTCCCCATGTCCACAGAGCCAGTTATCTCATCATAGAAGCTAATCAGATTGGTCAGGCATGACTTGCCCTTAGTGAATCCATGTTGACTATTCCTGATCACTTTCTTCAGTATAGGCTGCCTTTTATGCTGCTTTCCTTGTGAACAGCCTCTCCTGGCCAGAGAACACAGCTTCCAGGATGTAAACTGCTCCCAGCTGCTGTACTCTATAGCTACTACAAGCTAGCCCCTCATGAATTATGCTGCAGAAGAACACCAACAGATTCTTTAGTCACAGACTTTTCCTCAGAAATGTATGTCTTGCACTGCTCCACCCACTACTGGCTAAAACAAAGTCCGTCCTTTCACCAGTGGAAGATTATATGCACCCGTCTTATTATCCCCAATGGAGTTTCCTCACATACTTCCATCCAAACACACTGATTGGATAAAGCAAGGAAACAAGTTTATTAACTACAGAAAGCAAAGAAAGATTTTACATGACTACAGGTAATGAGGCATAGACATCAGCATTGGTTATAAAAGAAATAAAAAAAATGCAAAGCTAAATGCCTCATTTAACAAGCCAAGTGAACTTAAAAGCAAAATGTTTTTCTCACCATTAGCTTATAGCAATCTATACTGAACAATCTCCCAATCAGGACTCTCTCCCCATCCCCAAATTTTGTTCTTTAAGCATCGTTGATGGCATGGCCAGAGATGAAGGAAGAAAGTGAAGTCAAGTGTTTTTCTCCCCTCTTTATGTTTCCATTTCTTGTGCTAGAAACATCCTTGCTGAGTCTTGATGACAGTCACTTGTAGATGTGAGATGTGAAATGCAAATTTCTCGCTCATGCTTTCCTCCTGCCAGAGAAGGGTCACTTAACACTGTGATAGCTCACTTAACTTTGTTGATACATGCCTGGGGTGCCAATGTGAAAAACGACTTTGTGGTAACATTTTCCCAACTTAGAAAAGCAGACAATGTACAGTAAAATCTTATAACTTTACATACAGTCTTGGTACATGCGCTGTACCAGGACAATAACCTTCAGCAGATTATGAGTTTTCAAATTATACCCCAAAGACATCATAATTCTGTGAAAGTGGTGAACAAGACAGACTGTCACACTTTGCTTTGCACAGACTGCTCAGAGACCTCTTGTGTCATTCTCATGGTGCAGTTTACAGTGCTTAATTCCACCGCCTTCTCCGTAGTAATGTGGTCCCTGCTTTTACCATGTCCTCAAGTTTTGCTACCCCTTCTCCAAAGGTTGGGGAAGAAAAAGTCTCTCTTCCCTGACAGCTCCCTTTTGTCAGGCCTGACTGGCCATTCTCTCTCTTTCGCCCCTTTCTGTTGCATTTCTTTCCTGTGTTCTTTTATCAAGTCACCTTGTGAATGGGCTAATTAGCTCAGTCGCTACAACCCGATTGGATCATCAGGGACTCTTCTCCTTAATCACGCCCTTCCTGGGTCCCTGACTGGTTAAACAGTGACCAGACAGCTGGTTCAATTGTCTAGAGCTGAGACAGCCTCTCTAGGGAAGATCATTAGCATAGCAGCTAAGTAGCTTCCTACTCTGCAGCATATGTAGTAACCCACTCTTTAGCATATGTAGCTTCACACACCCCTGGGAGACTGGACAGTGCTAATCTTCCCTTTGGGAAACAGAGCCAGAGGCCTAGATCCGCGAAGGTACTTTTGGTTGCTATACCCCAGATGTAGGCCTCTACGGTACAGCTACACTGCTAATAACCCCCCAAGGCAGAGAATTGTCCATTGATTTGGGCTTGGAGGGCTTGTGCCAGGGTGATTAAAATGGCAGGTTAGGTGGTCCATCTTGGGCTCTCAAATCTGGCATGGAGGGGGGTGTCTATTCCCATAGAATGAGCCATCTCAGAGCCTGGGTCAGCTGCCTGGGGCTGCCCAGGCAGCTGACCCAGGCTCTGAGATTCACTGCTGCAGGGCTGGCTTTTTTGTTTTTTTTGTTTTTTTGCAGTGCAGACCTGCAACCGAGAGCCACAAAACTGCTGCCAAACCCTATGGGCTCCTAAACTCACTCAGTGCCTAAGCTTTTAGGGCAGGGGTGGGGAACCTTTTTTGAGTTGGGAGCCGCTGACCCACAGAAAAATCAGTCGGGGGCCACACACAAGTGAGAAGCAAGAAAAAAAAAACCCAAGCCTCACATTCCGCTCGCACACCTGGTTGCCCAGGCTAGTTGACTTTGTGTGCTCCAGCGCTGGGGAGAGATGGTGGGGGGACTGGAGCACCAGCACGGGCTCCCCAAGGCTGGGGGAGAGCCCAGAGGCTTGGGGGCCAGATCCAGGCAAGCCCACGAGGCTGGGGTGTAAGTTTCCTAGGTGTCTATGTGGTAGGTCGGGGGTGGCCAACCTGTGGCTCTTCTGAAGTTAATATGCGGCTCCTTGCTCAGGCACTGACTCTTGGGCTGCAGCGACAGGTGCCAACTTTCCAGTGCTCAACTCCTGGCTCCACCTCCTCCTCCAAGCGTATTGCACCCTCTCTCTTTCCCTCCCCCCTCAGAGCCTCCTGAGTGCCAGGAAACAGCTGATTGCAGTGGGCAGGAGGCGCAGGGAAGGAAGAGGAGGCACTGATTGGTGGGGCTGCTAATGAGCAAAAGATACTGGAGATGGGAGAGGAGGCACCTGGTGGGGACGGCTCACAAATTACTGTAGCTCTTTGGCAATGGACACTGGTAAACTGTGACTCCTTCTCAGGCTCAGGTTGGCCACACCTCCGTTAGGGTGTACGTTTCCTAGGTGTTTATGTTTCAGGCGCTGAGCATGTGCAGTGCTGCTTCCCTCCGGGTGCCTGGAGGTCCATCATCCGCCTGAGCCCCAGAGTGATGCACAAATTGGGGAAGACAGGCCGTTTGGCTGCCCGTCTCACTGCTGGGGCCCACGGCAGTAGGCAGCCTCTGAGCACGCTTGCTGGGCATGGTCCCATGCAAAATCCAGCCAGAGGAGGTAATGGGGCGTACTCTATACCCTCTAGCCCAGTGGTTCGTGCACACACCTGGGATGCAGGTAACCCAGATTCAATTGCCTCTCCTCCCCCCCCACTGGAGGGGACAGCAAGCATTTGAACAAGAATCTCCCATTTCTCAGCCTGAATCTCCCATTTCTCAACCCATAGGTTGCCGCCCGGGGGAGGGGCCGCACATATGCCGCGCGCCCGCTGCCCGGGGTGCAAGAATGGCTCGGGCCAGCCCTGTTCTCAGGTGATTGCTATCAGGCTCTCTGCCGGGGGTGCATGTGTAAAGGGGGTGACTGTCTGGCAATTGCAGCAGCAGCCAGAGCCCTGCGCCCTTTAAATCGCCACCAGAGCATCGGGCGGTTCACTGCGGGTGGCTCTCAGGGTTGGTTGGGGGTGAGGGAATGGTGCATTCTGGGTGGTGCTGAGGGCCATCTGCCCCAGCCTTGCCCCTTCCACCTAAAGCCTCGCCCATTCTGGGAGCCAGCTTCCCCCCTGTCATTGCCCAGGGGCCCAGCAAGTCTGTCAGCCCCTAGGATTGATATACGGGCTCAGGCTGCTCTGTCTTGCAGTAGAGGTGCAGCTGGTGTCTTCTGGTGCTAGGTCATATTGAGCCCCCTGTCACTGTCCCTGCGGCAAAGGCACAGCTCAGCCCGTCTGGGCCAACACGACAGTGCTTGCTTGACTGTCTCTTCCCGTCGGTTTAGCTCTCTGCGTTAACACGGTAACGTCTCCCTGACTATGGATGAGCCTGGCAGGGTGATAGGTTTACGGGTGGCATAGAATCGTGTAATACGTCCTGAAATTTTCCCTTCCACTGGCGGCTTGATTGCAGGGAACCAAGGGTGGCAGGAGTTGGTATTCTCTCACCAGATGAAAACGGCCGGCGTGCTGAGATCTGCGGAGTACTTGGATGACTGTGAGCAGAATGTGGCGTGTGCCACAGCAAAGTTCACGGACTTTGCCACCTCGACGTTGTTGTTTAATTGCAATCTGTGGCAGCCTCTGGGAGAATAACAGGGTGCCTGGGCACTGCTGTTTGAGACCTGGCCGTCTTGATTGATGAGGGGGCAAGGGGCAAGCTTGCCGGCTTCATTTCTTTTGGAGGACAGGTGCAAGGTCAAAGGATTTTTTCGATGCTCTGCAGTTGTTTGTGAAGAGTGCATTTCTCTCTGTGTGTTTACCGTCACTTCTAACCGATGGAAACATGTCAAGCTGTGGTAAAGAGAACAGATGTCACGTCCTTTCCACAACAGCCACAACTGTCTCGAGATGAGGACTCTCCTGATGTTGCCTTTTCTCATATTCATGCAGTGAGGAGAAGTCTCCAGGTCAACGTTTTGACACTCAAACTCAGAGACCACGTATGACAATGACTGTTCTAGTTGCTGGGAAGGGAGCGAATAAGCCAAGGAGATGATACAGGTGGCTTTGCAGCAGAAATTAAGCTAATAACTCTGGTAAGCCACAGCGATTGCTTAGTGTGATCTAGGTGTTTCCAGAAGGCTGAACAGACTCCGTCTGAGATGAATGCTTGTCAGGTTAATAACAACACTGGATGAGAGTCTTACCCTGCACTGAGCGGGGGCAGGGTAAAGGGGCTCGAGTCATCTGGAGAAAAGGAAGCGGGGAGCACAGCTGTGGGCTGCCTTCCAATCCCCGTCCTCAACAGATATGGGAGGGGCCTGCTGGAGGTAGGCTGCAGCCTCCAGAGATGGTGGGCAGTGCAGCAGTCCATAGGACAGACTGGGGCAGATGCTGTAACTTAAACACAGAGGAGTCCAGAATTGGGAGAGTGCAAAAGTGGCTTAAAGCCACCACAGCTCCCCTTTGCCCCTAAACGGTGAGTTCTGTGTTTTCTGCACAGCATGGACCTCACCCCTGGTGCCTTCACCAAAGCCATGCTGAATTCTCATTAAGTATTAAATGGTCACTGAAATTCAGGCTCTTGAGTTTGGTGTTAGTGAATATAAGAATGGCCATATTGGGTCAGACCAAAGGTCCATCTAGCCCAGTATCCTATTCTGGCAGTAGCCTACACCAGGTGCCCCTGAGGGAATGAATAGATCAGGTAATCATTAAATGATCCACCCCATTGTCCATTCCCAGCTTCTGGCAAACAGGCTAATAGTCATGGATGGACCTATCCTCCATGAATGTATCTAGTTCTTTTTTGGACCTTGTTAAAGTGTTGAGCTTTTGCAATGTCCTCTGGCAAGGAGTTCCACAGGTTGGCTGTGCGCTGCATGAAGAGAAACTTCTTTTTGTTTGTTTTAAACCTGCTGCCTGTCAGTGGTTTGAGCATTCTGCTTCCCAGATGGTGTTAAACACATAAGTCCTTTCTCTGGTTCATTCAATTCGCAGCCTGGGAAGGAGTTTTTTTAGTAAAATTTGGATGGGTTAGGCTTGCTGATCTGACCAGAAAGTCTAGGTTCGTCCTGTATCCCAGGTTACTGTTCAGTGGAACCATAAAATTCCCCCTCTTGAGGGCCAGCAGGTGACCGATAGCAACCACACTTTAACTCAGGAAATGAAATAGAAAATAATTTTATTGCTAAAGGGACAACAATGATCACCACCACAGCAAAAACAGCGGCAAGAACACACATCACTTGAATTTTTTCCCAAGATGTCATTAACACAATCAAATTAAAACTTAAGTATACAAAGAGTAATAATAATACAACAATATTTCCTACACACAAGGACCCCAATGTTGGGCGGAGAAGGGTGGTTTCCCTTCTCTTGGAAGACCTGGGAGCAAGTGGTAGTGAGATTCCTAAAAACAAACTCAAGCAAAATTAAGAAAGCAAGAAAGCAGTGTAGAAATAAGATAGATATAAGTATTTAGATTCTGACCTGAAAGGATCAAACTCTCCGGAATGGAAAGTGTCAGCAACAGCTGGGACAGCAGCCCTGATCTCCCAAATTCTTAGGCCTAAATACCCCTTTCGGCACCAAAATGTTCCAGATGTTCAACCCTTTGTCCATAGTTGGGCCTAGCACCCTAAGATTTCTGAGGGTACCATCTCTGATTGGACAAAATATTGACTGATGTTTTCTTGGATGACCTTCCAAAATCACTTGGAAAATGTGGGAGATTGCGGTTTTAGAACTTAATGTCTGGACTGATTGCGCAGGAGATTTGAAATGGCAGTTATCACCCTGTTAGCAGATTTTCTCTGCAAATTCCGGGCAGAATTTAAAAAATAGACTTTTGCGCCGACCACAAACTCTTGCTTCACCCCTTTTGTGGAAAATCACAAAGAAAAACAAGTATTAACTAACCACCTACTGCTATAAGCCATCTCACAGAAAATTAATTCTGCAGGCACCTTGCGTTACCAGCCTATTCAAATCTATATAAAGGAAAAACAAAATCAAATAAAACAGCTATCAATTAGCAAAAATAAAGCAAATATCATTTTAGTAGTCCAAGAGAAAGCAGATATCGGTTAGTAGGCTACAGATTCTGACAGAGTTTTTGTAAAGGGCCAGATTTACCAGAAGCCTGTTTGGTATTGTCTTCTCGTCCAAAGGACACACTAGAAATCAGTTGCCTGTGGTCTGGTCCAAACTGGAAGTTTCCTTACATTATACAAAAAATGCCTGACCATAATCTGAAAATAAATGAACACATTGTAATAGATCTCTGTACAGCAGGGCTAGCTCACATTTTACTCCCACTTTTTTGAAGGCTTAAGTAATGACAAGACCTCATGGGTTTTTTTTTAAATAAGGATGTGCAGGATTGATTCTTTTGTTTAAGCCACCAAGACATGGGTGGGGTAGGATGAGGGTTTTGGAGTATAATAAGGGGTTCCAGACTGGGGGGCAGGGCAGACGGGTTTGGGGTGTGAGAGGAAGCTCTGGGCTGTGGTGGAGGTGGGTTTCAGTGTGGTGCAGGCCCCATCTGGAGGTGCAGGCCCTGGGGTGGGATGGGGATGAGGTGTTTGGAGTGTAGGAGGGGGGTTTGGGATTTGGAGAGGCTCAGGGTTGGGTCAGGGGGTTGGTGCACAGGGTTTGGGCATGGACTTTCCTCTGCAGCTCCCAGTTAGCAGTGCGGCTGGGTGCTGAGGCAGCTTCCTGCCGGTCCTGGCTCTGAGGACTACACTGTGCCCCGGAAGTGGCCAGCAGCAGGTCTGGTTCATAGGCAGAGGTATACAAGTGGCTCTGCACGCTGCTTTCACCCACAGGCACCGGTTCCCAGAGCCGATGCCCAGGATGGAGGCAGGGCAGCCCCGCCTATGAGCTGGACCAGCTGCTGGCTGCTTCTGGGCCATAGCAGGATCAGTGCCAGGACCGGGAGGAAGCCTGCGGTAGCACTCCTGCTGGTCACCTGGTCACCCTACAGCCAGGCGACTCAGTGCCTGATATTCCACCACCCTTAGTTTGAAAAACACTGTTTGAATCCAGGGCCGTAGCAGATACACTGACGATTGTCCCTTTACAATGGCTGAACACAGTTCCCCGCACTGTAGTCCCAGTCCCTTTCCAGACCAGGAGAGAACCCCGGGGCACCCTTTGTCATCAGCCAACGAATTGGAATGAAAAGTCTTAAGTTCCCAGGAAGTCTCAGAGAGAGGGGAGCTAAAATAACCCAGGAAGCATAGAGTGCCAAAAATGACTGTAAAAGGTCACTGCCTATAGCGGAGCCCTGGGAACTTGAGGGGTGTGGGTGATCGTCAGTGTGTATTTTCCTTAAAAGTCAATGCACAAACTCTCGCTGTATGTTATTTCTACAGTCATGCTATGTGCACGCTCCACATGGCGACTGGCGGCTTGCACAAGGCACAGTGCACAGATTTTTATAATGTCAATACTCTTATTACTGAGGAAGACTGGTGGCTGATTTTGAAATATCCTTATATTAACTGCCCTCCTCCCCATTTCTGTGAGATAGAGCATATACGTTTAGGGGCAGGAGCTCTCATTTTCTGTAGGTTTACACAGCACCCAGCAAAATGTGACTCCAGCTGAGGTGCCATCAAGATGCAATTGCTATATGACGGTTAAATAATTGTAAAAGTCACTAGATAATACTATATATGCTGTTGTGACACTGTGACAGAAAGGATAAGCAAAATGACCCAAATTCAACCTAGAAAAGTATATAAATGGTAAAAAAAAAAAAAACCCTTAATGGTCCAGTAGCATCTTAGGGTACATCTACGCTGCAAGGCTATTTCGGGATACCAGAGGCATCCCAAAATAGCTATCCCATGTCTTTTGAACACATCCGCTATTGCGAAATATAGCGGACCCACTATTTTGGCATCCTTATAAACCTCGTTCCATGAGGGATAAGGGATGTCTTGAAATAGTGTGTTATTTCAAAATTTGGTGCTGTGTAGATGCGCCAAATTTCAAAATAGCCTATTCCAAAAAAGAATTGAAATAAGATACGCAATTGGCATAGCGCAAATTGCGTATCTTCTTTCAAGCTAAGCGTGCATTGTAGATACCCCCTAAGGGACGAACAAAAATATATAAATAGTATCATGAGCTTTCGTGGGCACAACTCTCTTCTTCAGATGAAAAGATGAAGTGGGTTGTGATACTATCTACATTTTTTGTCAGTCTCTAAGGTGCTGCAGAAAATTCTTTGTTTTTGAAAGTTTTTTCAGTTAGGGTACATCTATTCTGCGTCTTTTACACGTGCTTGTTATTTTGAAATAGATTTCAAAATAACGGGTGCACTATTAAATCTATTTTGAAATAACAAGCACATGTAAAAGATGCGGAATAGACTTACCCTAACTGAAAAAACTTTAAAAAACAAAGAATTTCCTGCAGCACCTTAGAGACTGACAAAAAATGTAGAGAGTTAAAGGACATCTTGAAATAGTGAGTTATTTTGAAATACACTAGAAATAAGCTACACAATTTGCGCAAGTGTAGAGCAAATTGCGTAGCTTATTTCGAGATAAGGGTGCTGCCTAGAGTCTAGATGCACCCTTATAGACGAACCTGGCTATCCCTCTGAGACCTTTATATTAATGGTAATTAGAGCTATTCCTTATAAATGGCTAACAAAGCCATGCTGGATCGGTTAGAGTTTTGATATGCAAACCTGTAATATTAAAGGTAAATAGTTATTGTATTTGTATGTATTTACTTATGTCTCATTAGTGGTCAACAATATAAGTAGACGGTTCTTGACAGTCACTATATTCTATTGATTCAGAGATCTATCTATGGAATTTAGACATATTTTTACCACTAAAAGAATGAAACAAATCTTGCATCAGACACGTAAAAATACTTACAACTCTTGTTATATTAGTCATCAAATCTCTTTCTGTCCCTTGTTTAAATTTAAGTATTAAAACCTTTAGGGGGTTTTTTAAACTTGCTTTTCGTGGCTGAAATGTCATGTGTCACAGACTGATGAGAGATTTAGTGGTTTTCCACACTTTACTTCAGTCTGGTTTTTGACCTTACCCAATCCTGCCTGCAAGAAAGTATATTTTACCTGTTGCTGCTATTATGGCAGCAGACCCTGTGGGACTCACGGGATGCCAGCTCCCATGCAGGTTCTACCAGACACTTGCCTTTCACACCTCCACATTTGGCAGAACACCCCTGCCACATAAAGGCAAGCGACGGGGAACATGACTGACTGTCAGAAGCACTTGTTTTTGGGGGCCTTTTCATAGGAGAAGGGAGCTTGTCCCCATCCCACTGTGGCTATAATAGCCCTTAGAGATTCTGTTTTGGACTTGCGACACTCAACCTCATCTGGAGGTATTACTATGTACTGTAAATGAAATTGCTTCAGTCTCTTGTCTTCAGCATCTCACTATATGCATGTGAAATGTGGACACTAAGGGTACGTCTACACTGCACGACTATTTTGGGATACCGGATGTATCCCAAAATAGATACCCTGCGTCTACACAAGCTGCCTGTTATTTTGAAATATTTTTCGAAATAACAGGCGCGCTATTTCGCCATCCTGGTAAACCTCGTTGCACGAGGGATAAAGGATGGCTCCAAATAACGCATTATTTTGAAATTGGGAGCTGTGTAGATGTGCCAAATTTCAAAATAAGTTACTTCGAAACAGTTTCGAAATAAGATATGCAATTTGCATAGCGCAAATTGCATATTTATTTCAAGTTTAGGGTGCTGTGTAGATGCACCCTAAGGATACGTCTACACTTGCTCCCTAGTTTGAGCTAGGGATGCAAATGTAGGCGACCGAAATTGCTAATGAAGTGGGGATTTAAATATCCCACGCTTCATTAACATAATCTCACCCGCGAGTTAGTCGACTGAACAGCTGATTAGAACCAGGAAGTGCACTCCGGGATGCGTTAGTTCGAACCAAACCCCTTGGTTCGAACTAATGTTATTCCTCAAAAAATGAGGAGTAACGTTAGTTCGAACCAAGGAGTTTGGTTCAAACTAACGCGTCCCGGAGTGCACTGCCTGGTTTGAATCAGCTGTTCAGCGGAGTAACGCGCAGGCAAGATTATGCTAATGAAGCGTGGGATATTTAAATCCCCGCTTCATTAGCAATTTCAGTCACCTACATTTGCATCCCTAGCTCGAACTAGGGAGCAAGTATAGACGTACCCTCACAGAATAGTTATTCCGAAATAGCTTATTTTGAAATAGCACGTCTGCACTGCAGGGAAGCCTCAAAATCAGCCAAGGCAGGCTTCCCTAATGTGGACATGCTATCTTGATTTATAGCACTGGGGAGGAATAATTTAGAATGGCCCTGGTGAGGGGCTATTTCGTAATAGCATCAGTGGAGCGTCGACACGTATCTTATTTCGAAATAGCTATTTCGGAATAGACGTTATTCCTCGTAGAATGAAGTTTACAGAGTTTGGAATAAGCTGTCCATAATTTTGAAATTATTTCAAAATAATGGAATGGCTGTGTAGACGCTCGCATTGTTATTTTCAAATAATGCTAGTTATCTCGAAATAACAGTGCAGTGTAGACGCACCCTAAGAAAATAACACATGAAGAGCCCTCTGTCTTTCAACTGAAATGCTGAGGTGATTGTACGTTGCACACGACTAAGGTCCCGAATGAGGGAGTTTGTCGGACCAAGGCAGATCAATTCAATCCTTCTTCTGATGGACTCATAGATTGATAGTGGGATCCCCCAAGGGTCTGTACTGGGACCAATCGTATTCAACTTATTTATAAACGATCTGGAAAAAGGGGTAAATAGTGAGGTGGCATAATTTGCAGATGATACTAAACAGCTCAAGATAGTTAAGACCAAAGTAGACTGTGAAGAGCTTCCAAAAGATCTCACCAAATTAAGTGATGGGGCAACAAAATGGCAAATGAAATTTAATGTTGATAAATGTAAAGTAATGCACATTGGAAAAAATAATCCTAACTATATATACAATATGTTGGGGACTGATTTAGCTACAAATACTCAAGAAAGAGATCTTGGAGTCATTGTGGATACTTCTCTGAAAACATCCACTCAGTGTGCAGCGGCAGTCAAAAAAGCAAATAGAATATTAGGAATCATTAAAAAAGGGATAGAGGATAAGTCAGGGAATATCTTATTGCCTCTGTATGAATCCATGGCATACCCACATCTTGAATACTGTGTACAGATGTGGTCGCCTTGTCTCAAAAAAGATATATTGGCATGAGAAAAGGGCAACAAAAATGATTAGGGGTGTGGGAACGGGTCCTATATGAAGAGAGATTAAAAAGATTTGGACTTTTCAACTTAGAAAAGAGGAGACTGGGGTGGGGGGGGAGGGAGGGAGATATGATAGAGGTCTATAAAATCATGACTGGTTTGGAAAAGTTATTTACTTATTCCCACAATATAAGAACTAGGGGTCACCAAATAAAATTAATAGGCAGCAGGTTTAAAACAAACAGAAGGAAGTTTTTCTTCATGCAGCACAGTCAAACTGTGGAACTCCTTGCCAGAGGATGTGGTGAAGACTAGGACTTTAACAGGGTTCAAAAAAGAGAAATATATTCATGGAGGTTAGGTCCATCAATGGCTATTAGCCAGGATGGGTAGAAATGGTGTCCCTAGCCTCTGTTTGTCTGGAAATGGATGACAGGAGAAGGATCACGTAATGATTCCCTGTTGTGTTCCCTCCCTCTGGGGCATCTGGCATTGGCCACTGTTGGCAGACAGGCTATTGGGCTAGATGGACCTTTGGTCTGACCCAGTATGGCCATTCTTATGTTCTTATGACTCCAGGCTCTCCTAGGGTCCATCAGCAGACCCAGCACAGCTCCCCTTCCCCCAGGTTGCCGGCTCCTGGCTCTGTCAGCCAATCTTGGCCATCACTGCTTTGCTGCCCCAGGGCCATCGGAGCTGCTCGGTTCTGCTTCCGGGGATACTGGGGCTGCCATGGCTCCATTGTCCCAAGACTGCCGGAACTCTGCTGTCCCTGGGCTACAGCAGCCAGCTCCATGACCGCCCGGTTCTCTGGCCCAGCAATATCTGTGGTCTGGCAGACCGGAGAGTCCCAGACAAGAGAAGTTCAACCTGCAATTAATAAAAGGCTGCCAATACACGCCAGTTATGGTGGAGCATGGATTATTTTAAATCACGTGGCACATGACAGAGAGCAGTCACATCACTTAATGCACTACCATAAGGCAGTCAGATACCACAGTGATGGGCCCAGCATAAGCACCTGAGTAGAATAGGGGGAACTAATTAGAGAGCATATATCCAATCTGTTCTATTACAGTCATGTAACAGTCAATTTTCCAGAAGAATTCCATGATCAAGTAGTAGTAAGAGACCATGAAGCCACGGTGTTAATGTGCATGACCACACTGGATTCAATCTGAATCCTTCATTACTTAATTTTACACTAAATTAATGTTCCCATGAAACCCTACTAATGGAGCAAACGAAGGTACCAAAGGTAAATACAGAAATGAAAGGTATTTCATTTGAAATTCAATTAATTTTGTTTTAGTAGTCCATCTAGTATGAACACGGATGATGGACAATTAATAAGTCAGCTATTTTTCCTGCATAGTTATTTTAGTACCAAGAGACAACATAATAACTGGAGACGTTTATGTATGCAAAAATTAGTACAAATTGTTCATCCTAATCATTGTCCTTTATGCTAGTAATAATTAGATAGCATGGATGGACGTTTAGTAATAGTCTGTATAAATCCTGAATCAGTTTTTGCACATGTCTATGGATACAGCTGCACAGCAAAAAAACCAAACCCAACCAACCAACCAAAACCAAAAAACACCCCCAAAAGAACCCCAAAAACCAAAAACAGATAGAAGGGACTTTCAAAGTCCTGGTCAACTGATTCAAGCTTGTGCTGTTTGCAGTATGGGGCTAAAAATAGCAGCGCCAACAAGACATTCCCTACTTGCTAGACTTCAGAGCGCAAGCTCCATTCCAGCCCCAAAATCTACACTGCTATAGACAAACTTCTGTCTCAAGCCCAGAGTCAGCTGACCTGGGGTTTGAGATGCGCTAGCACAGATTTTGCCTGTTGTGTAAATATCCCTTATAGGACAAACCTTCCACTGGTGTGGATCAACATAGCTACATTGGTGAGAATGGAGCTACTCTGATTTGCTTTAAGAGGTATTATTACAGGTTGAACCTCTTTAGTCCAGCACCTTGGGACCTGATCAGTTCCTAACGGGAGAATTTTCTGGACCACGAGAGGCCAATATTGTCTAGCAGCATTAGCAGCACTTCCACTGCTTACTGGGCTCTTACAAGTTATTTAGGGGTAAATTAGAGCTAAATCACAGCACAGAACACTGCGAGCCAGGACTGGTGGCTATAAACAAACTTTATGGGACCACAGGAAACTAGGCCACACCCATGAAAAGTGGACATCCGGCTAACTAAAATCATGCCAGACGACGGATGTTTCTGGACGAGAGAGTTCTGGATTAGAGAGGTTCAATCTGTGCTACCAGAGTGGGGCCTCAATGCCTCGTTAGGGACGGGAACCACTGTTGTGCTAGGTGTTGTACAAATGCATAGGGAGACCATCCAAGCCCTGAAGAGCTTCCAGACAAATAAGGAAAACAAAATACAAGAGGGAAACATAGTTCAATGATTTGCCAGAGGCTACATAGTCAGTCAGTGGCAGAGCCAAGAACAGAACCCCAGGTCTCCTGACTCCCTGCTCAGTGCTCTATCCTTGAAAAGAGTCTTAGGGTTTGTCTACACTACAATCCCCACAGGTACAGTGCTGCAGCCGCACCCTACAGCAGAGGTGGGGAACCTTTTTTAGGTCAGGGACCGCTGACCCACAGAAAAATCAGTCAGGGGCTGCACTCAAGTGAGAAGCAAAACAAACAAACAAACCCTCGCTGACATGGGCCCCGACTGAGAAGCAGAAAGACACTTTCCACACTCCCCTCACACACCAGAGCCTGGCGGAGGGGCGTAGCCAGAAGATGGTGTGCTCCAGCCCTATGGAGGAGTGGCAGGGGGGCTGGAGTGCCAGCGCAATCTCCCCAATGCTGGGGGGGAAGGGCCCTGAGCCTCAGGGGCCAGATCCAGGCAAGCCGGGGGCTGCATCCGACCCCTGGGCCTTAGGTTCTCCACCCCTGCTCTATAGCAACAGAAGGAGTTTTTCCAGCACTGCAGTAAATCCACCTCTCTGAGAGCTAGGTCAACCTAGCTGTATCTAGAGCGGGAGTTAGGTTCATTGACCTGCTTGCACAGAGTATGACGTTTTTCACAACCCTCAATGGCGTAGCTTGGTTGACCAACATTTCAGGCTGGCCTGAGCTTGGTTGATCAACATTTCAGGCAGGCCTTAGCAAACATGGATTGTGGAGCCCAGTTTTGCAGCAAGGAACAGAATTCATGGTGAATTCCACAACAAAGGAATAATCCATGACATGGGACTAAAAACACACAGGTGAATTGTGAGCCTGGGATGCGAACCCAACCGTTTCCCCCTAGAGGTTCATAGATGCTCATATTTGAACCCTTACCCCACTCCTGTTTCAATAGGCCCCTAATTTCTCAGGCTAGCTAATTACATAGCTTGGTGCCTGAGGAACTCACCGGGTCATTTTTTCTGACACAAGAAAAGATTTTGACACCTTTCTGTCTGAACCCCAGATGTCAGCCTGAAACCTCAGCCCCAAGCACTAGTTGTCGCTCCTCCAGATCTGGATCTGAATAATGCATCCTTGGTCTAGCCTGCTATTATATCCTCCGTCTGGTTTGGGTTTGCGTGCTATTGTATAACCCCCAGATTATAAACCTGTGCCTAAGTGTCCTGCCTTGACAACACACAGGACACATTGCTTACCTGCACCGCTGTAAGTTCTGTGCAGCATATAACTGTAGACCGGGCAGCAGCGGACCCGGGCAGATAACCCAGTGAATTTTAGTGCAACATAAACATATAGGATTCCCTACGGGCACCTCCCTTTGTCTTTTACATGCCTCATGATTCTCGACCCTGCCCGGCTTTATGAATGAGAAGGAGGCACTTTGTGTTGCGAAGGATTCACTGGTCTCCTAGGAATTGGCTGTAAAATATGAACCCCCAGGGATGAAATCAAGAGACTGTTATTGCAGCTGACGATGTTCTCTCCCTGCCAAGCAGCCTGCACGGGGAAAATCCAGTGGTGCTCATGACCACTCCTGCAGCAGCGAGCCCCTTGGCACGCTGGAAAATCCCCACCGAGTGCAGCTGAGGAGGTGGGGGCATACAAGGCAATCCGTTTTGCATGGGCGCTCCCCACAGTAGCAGGCTCTATGGGGAGCATCCGGGAGGCAGGACAGTGAAAAGGGGGTGGGGAGGAGGCGGGGTCATAGCCTTCTTTAGCCTATGGGGCGGGGATTCTTCTGTGGCTGCCTAAAGGCTGATATGAAATGTGCTCCTCCCCAGAGCTAGAGGAGATTATGCATCAGGTAGGTTCAACCTGCTGCGGTGTTTCTCCATGGTGATGTTGCCCCGCCACTGCCCCCTACTCAGGGCTTGTGGCCTCAGTCATGATGCACAGGATTTGGGTAGAGTTTGCTCCCAGGTAGCTTTCATAAATCATTCAGTCACTGCAGTTTGGGCATTTTGTTTTGATTGAGAAAATCATGTTGGATAGAAGGACTGGGTCCTCCTGGCTAGTGGTAAATACAGCCCTGGGTGTTTCAGAACTTGCTGGCTTGTTGTCTGCATGCTCTGATTGCTGTTCTGGATACAGGGAGAGAGGCCCTGGACATCTGCTGCTTGTAATATGAGTAAAACGACCCTAAGCATCAGGGTTGGGTATCAGCTTCCAATTAATGAGCTAAAATTAGGCTGTGATGTGTTGGGAAAGGTTTAATGCTGGTTGCTAGCCCGGATTCTTTTTCTCTCTGGTTCAAATTAAAAATAAAACACCCCTCTCTCTGAGTTCTGCTAAGCTTGTGAGGTGGAATAAATCCCCTTGCTCCCCAGGAGCTGTTTCAAAAGTGGAGGGGAAATGCAGAAGGCTGTCGCCAAGCAAGTCGTTTCCTCCATATCCATCCAGGTTAACCCACCAGATTCCAGATGCTTGTCCAATAGCTCCTTGCACAGCTGTGGGGTCCAGGTGTATGACTAAGCTCAGCAGGACGGAATTTTTATTTGGTTGTTAGTTTGATGGTTAACCATGATTTTTATTTTTCAGCAGGTTTGTAGGTGTTATTGATTTGAATGCTCACAGGTGTGCAAAATGAAGGGTTTTAACGTATTTAGTTTTTTATTTGTATCTGTTTAAATAAGCACAGTTTCAGGAAATAAGGGGGGGGGGGGCCGGTGGCATCCGCCAGGAATAATGCAGTGATCCTGCTGGATCACTGCAGGAGCAAGGGGCAGGGAAGGCTGTCGGTGGTCCTGGAGGGGCAGAACGGTGACCCCCAGCCAGGACTCCCAGGAGGAGGAGAAAGCCCTGGGATGGTTTCTGCACGCCTGGCTGATGACAGAGTGAGCAGGGCCACGACAGCTGTTTCTGGAAAAAGGGAAGGGAGGGTGGTGCAGGGGAGACAGCACCCACTGTGTGTCAAGTGAAACTGACATTTACAGATGACTGATTTCAATTAAATCCTGCCAAGCCCACGTGTGAAATAAATATGGGAGGCCAAGGGCCATGGCTGTATTCAAGTAGATCTAGGTCCTCCAAATCTTTCTCCTTGCTCGCCAGCTCGCATAGAATCACAGAGTCATAGCGTTGGAAGAGGCCTCACGAGGTCATCGAGTCCGACCCCCTGCTAAAAGCAGGACCAATCCCACCTAAATATCCCATCCAGGACTTTGTCAAGCCAGGACTTAATAACCTCTGGGGATGGAGATTCCACCACCTCCCTAGGCAACCCATTCCAGTGCTTCACCACCCTCCTAGAGAAATAGTTTTTCCTAATATCCAACCTAGACCTCCCTCACTGTAACTTAAGACCATTGCTCCTCACTCTGCCATCTGCCACCATGAGAACAGCCTCTCTCCATCCTCTTTGGAACCCCCCTTCAGGAAGTTGAAGGCTGCTATCAAATCCCCCCTCACTCTTCTCTTCTGTAGACTAAACAAGCCCAAATCCCTCAGCCGCTCCTTGTAAGTGCTCCAGACCCCTAATAATTTTTGTTGCCCTCTGCTGGACTTTCTCCAGTGCACCCACATCCTTTCTGTAATGGGGCCCCCAGAATTGGATGCACTACTCCAGATGTGGCCTCACCAGTGCAGAATAAAGGGGGAATAAAATCACTTCCCTAGATCCACGGGCAATGCGCCTCCTAATGCACCCCAATATGCTGTTAGCCTTCTTGGCTACAAGGGCACACTGTTGACTCCTGAGCTCCCCTCTCTCAGTCCTGCAGGACTGAAAGCCTGATCCTGGAAGGCCCCAAACTGGGTCTCTGCAGCTGATTAATGACATTTAAGGCCCGCTGCTGGCGTGACTGCATTCCCAGAACCCACAAGTTTCATAGAAATACATTTATTGTGGCATTGCCCTTTTAGTCTAACGCAACCAGCTAAACTCGTTAGCGCTCTGTTAACGGAAATTCATCACCGTCACATTAAATAGCAGGTGTAGCTCTTGACACGAACGAACCGTAGCCCTGCGCCTCTTTCTGCTGGAGATAGCGGGATACAACTGGTTTCAACAGGAGCAGGATGGAGCTCCCTGATTGTACGTTATGCTGTACCGTGATCCAGTGTGTGTGTGTGTTGTTGTTCATATTACTGTAGCATCTAGGAGTCCCCATAATAGACCAGCACTAGATGCTAGGTGCTGTACAAATACAGAACGAAAAGACAGTTCCCATCCCCATGGGCTCACAACCTAAGCACGGGGCAAGGGGACAGATTTGCCAGGCTCCTGGGCCAGGCGGGGAGGCCTGGCTCTGCGCCACCAGAAAGGGCAGGGTCTCAGACCGAAGGGGCAGGGTTGGGGGAAGCCAGGCCTGAGTGCCCCCCAAAGCATGCCGCACCAGCCCCCCTCCCCTGAGCCAGCTCTGAGAGCTGCCCGGAGCCCTTCTGAATCACCAGGCCCGGGGACAACTACGCCCTTTGCCCCCCACGTCGGCAGGTCTGCCTAAACATAAGACAAAAGACAACAGATGGAGACAGACAAACTGTAGAGTACAGGTAAGCAAGGGGCAGGCCCATCAATGGGGGGGCTGGGGGCCCAGTGATTGACAGGGGCCCGGGGCTCCCGGCCACCATTGCTGCTACTGCAGCAGCAGCAGCACCCATAGCCCCAGGCCTTTTAAATCACCGCTGGAGCACTGTGTGCTGTGCTCCAGAGCCCCAGGGAGTGTGCTCCAGATGGTGCTGAGGGCTGGGTGGGGACAGAGTGTGACATGGTCCAGGTGGCACTGAGGGCTGGCTTTGCTGGCCCCGCCCCTTCTTCCTGAGGGCCCGGCCCTTCCATAAGCATGGGGCTCCTCCCCTCCACCTTGCCTAGAGGCTCTGCAAGGCTGTGAGCTCTCCTGGCAATACAATAGCACTGGTCAGCAGAATAGGCAGTGGCCTCAGGGTAAATACCCCAGTTAGCATGCCGATGAAGCTGACTGCTGATTCAAGTTAATTGTGGCCCTTGGATCCATCCCCATGTCCAGGCCTTCTTGCAAAATCAGAACAGAAAGCCACTTCTTGCACCCCACCCTTAGTCCAGGTCTACAAGCTGCCTCATGCACTGAGAAAAGTGCTGCATTTCCAATAACAGTTACTCCTCCGTTCACGGTAACCCCATGACAGACAAAATAAAAGAAAGAAATTGACTGGCTGCATAGCCCTTCGTATCAATGAAGGATGAACAGGTTCTGACTTAAAACAATGTATAGATTCGTAGGCTTCCGTCTGGTTTTGACTCCGGGCTTCAGGTGGTTTAATTAGTGACATGGATCCAATGCATGATGGCAAAATGCTTATTAATGATGTCTAACGGGGGCCTTTCGAGGAAACCTTGTTGTTTAATTAGGAGATAATTGATGACAGAGCATGGAGAACCAGGTTATAAAAGGCCCTTGCATGTCAATTGGTCTTGTGCAGAACTCGATACAATAGCTTTCAAAATGGGCTGTTCAAATAAATTTCCATTCTTGTGGTACCTGGCTTTAAGAGGGGGTTATTATTCACCATGAATTTTTTTAAAGCATGTACTTAGCAGCAGCCAACCAGATGTGGCCGGGGAGGGAAGGAAGAGAGAGATCACAGGAGTAAACGGGATGACGACTGGCTTGGGAGGAATGCCAGTAATGCTGAACAGAGGCAGGTTTCATCTACTAAAATCCTGAATATATTCTTGGTGCTGAGAATGATTGTGCTGGAGACGCCTGAATCCTCAGTTAAAGCTCCCTTTGAAGCCAATTCAAGGATCACTGAACTCAATGGGAGTTGACTTCAGGGCATTAGGATCCTGCCCTGAGTATGGATTGATGTCCAGATTCTTCAGTCCTTAGGTGAGTGATCAGAAGTGCTGAGAGACGCCTTGGAGGGGGAGGAGAAGAACAAAGAGAGGAGACGACCACAAAGGCCAAAGGACAGCAGGGTGAGGAGGAAAGTCAACAGCAAAAGCCTCTGAGAAAGGAAGGGGGATGGATGAGAATGAAGTAGAGGATGAGATCTGAGCAGGAAGGAGTCAGCAGATCCATTGTCACTTGAGCAGTAGTAGGCTACAATGAGCTGACGGGTATGAGGTCTATTCTTGCTGGCCCTGCGCAGTTCCCCGTGAGTGGCATAGTGACAGCCATGAAAGTAAAGGTGGCCAGGGCTGTGTGGCAATAATAGAATTCTGCACGGAAGGGGGATTACCAGCAGCTTTTTTACAGAGTCTTCAAAAGTCTGAGGAGCCTATGAAGACGGGCATGGTGCCAGTAGGTACACGGTATACGAGCCTTTAATGGAGTCTAACTGGAAAAGGAAGCATTTGCAGGTGACTGGACTGGAGCCTTTTCATAGCACATCAGTAGCTTACAATGGGGACATCTACACAGCAGCTGACGTTATTTCGAAATAACATCGTGCGCATCTGCACAGCAAGCCATTATTTTGAAACAATGTTGAGCTGGAGGACATGTTACTCCGACTCCTGTAACCCTCATTTCACAAGGAGTAAGGGAAGCAGAAGGAAGAGAGTTGTTCCTCTCTGTGGAGACAGTGCCAAAAGCCGAATTAAGCTATTTCGACTTCAGCTACGCAATTGATGTAGCTGTCATGGCATATCTTAATTCGACTTTAGCCCGGCTACGTAGACGTCCCCAATGGCTGCTAGACAGAGCTGCGTTACCCCCGTATGCCCGACAGCTTTGCTTAGCAAGGGGTGATACAAACATTTTCTTCAGTTTTCCCACAAGCGTGTTTGCACCTCCTCTTCCATTTCACAGGGAGAGTTTGGTCTGAAATGTCACTCTAATTCATGGATGTTTTCTCCTATTACTTCTCACCATGGCCGCTGCCTGCCCACGTGAAATATGCTGTTAGCAGCAGGGCAGTCAGAGAAAGGCTAGTCTGGTGGATAAGGTGCTGACTGAAACAGATGAGACTTGCTCTGTCACAGGCTTCCTGCAAGCCACTTTGTCTCCCTTCCTCATCTGGAAAAGAGGCCGCTAAGACTTCATCTGTCTGTCTTGGCTGCTTTGACTGTCAGCTGTTCAAAGCAGGGGGGCCTCTTCCTGCATGTTTGCACAGAGCCTCGATCTCAGCTGGGATCTGTCAGCCCTCTCATTCTGCTGCAGCTCAGAATAATTTGAACCTGTTGCCATGTTTTATTTGGAGAGGTGCCTCGCTCAGAAAAGGCCAGGAACGCCATACCTTTGTAAAAGCTCAGCTCTAGCCCCAGAACTGACCTTTAAGTCTTGGGAAGTGGGCTAGTTATTTAACAGCGGTTCTGCATTTTCTTTTTGCTCCAAAATAATAGGATCCTCTCCAAAGTAGCATGCTTGTAATGAAGATTTTAATAGTTTCCAAGTGCATTTTAGCAGGTATTTTGTTCTAAGAAATATCCTGCATTTTAACAGGTAGTTTGTTCTTATAGCTACATAGTCATGCTTCTAAAATCCAGTACACACACACACACACACACACACACACACACACACACACACACACACACACACACACACACACACACACACACACACACACACACACACACACACACACACACACACACACACACACTCTCTCTCTCACTCTCTCTTGAACGGCAACACTGGGAAACAAAGCAGGCCAGGGAGAGTGCTGCAGAGTCTGGGCATGAGTGGAGTGGAAGTGAGGTGCTTACCTGCCAGGGGTACACATAGCTCGCCAATCCCAGACACAGCCCCCTGCTGCACTGCCATTCCCATAGCTGGAGGGAGGGAGAACGGTAGTGCAGTATGCAGAGCTGCTTCCTCCTCCGTACTACGGGTGCTCCTAGATTAGGGACACCCAGAGTGTGGAGGTTCAAGTATGTGTGTATATATATACATACATATATATATATATAATATGCAAAGGTTAAAAAAATAGACAATTATCTTGAGGCATTTAAGTTATTTTAAAATCTGAACACCTTGATCTGTACAGTAATTTGGCTGGGAGATGGTGTGTTTGTAAAAGCCAAGTTTAAAAATAAAAGTTGGTGAAAACATGTTATTTGGGGTGTGATCCTGACTGGTGCCAAGCATGGAACTTTTCTCTGAGGTGCCATGTTCAACAATCTCAGGATTGGGCCCTTAACTAAAACTCCACATTCTGTGTGGCAAACTGGACAGAGATTCTCTAGCAGGATTTTTAGATTCTTAAAGACTCAAATTTTCAGGCCAGAAGGAACCAATGTGATCATCTAGTCTGACCTTCTGCATATTGCAGGCCACAGAACTTCACTCACCCACTCCTGTTATAGACCGCTAACCTCTGGCTGAGTTACTGAAGTTCAAAAACTTCAAGTTATGGACAATCCACATCTACACTAGTTTTAACTGTCCAGTGACCTCAGGCCCCATGCTGCCGAGGAAGGTGAAATCTGCCTGGTTCCTTCCCACTCCAAATATGGGGATCAGTTAGCTCCCAAACACATGGACAAGATCCAGTAGCCAGACACCCGGGAATGAATTCTCTGTAGTAATTTGGAGCCCTCTGTGATGGCGCATTGGGGTTTTCCCATCTCCTGCACCCCCGTAATGGCACGAACAGACTCCCCCAGCCAGAGGGAGTTTATTGCTTCTCCAGGATACAGCACAGCATAGATGTAATCTGGTCACAGGATAAGCCTAGGATGCCTCAGCCCCCCTTGAGATGGGGGAGCCTGGGCCCCTAAATCCCAGCCCGTTGCCTAGGCTGCTTCCTCCATGATACCAGACAGAAACCTAACTAACTCACCTCCAGCCCTGCCCCCAGCCAGGGCTCCGCTCCGCCTTCTTCCCATTGTTCCGCTCCCTGGGAGATAACTGGTCAGACAGGTTCGAAGCCCCCTTGCATAATGACTCATCCCCTGCCCTGCTGCGCCGTGCTACAGACAGCAGCCAGTGGAGGTCACTCACAGCCCACCACCCAGCACAGCAACCAGCAAGGTACCCACACTACGTCACACCCTCCCCATCTAGTGTCCCAACTCTGGCCACTGTGGACAGTTGCAACTAGTCATGCAGAAGGCCCACATGCCAGTGCAGGCAGTCTCCTCATACTGTCCCCTCCACAAACTTAGCAAGCATTGTCTTGAACTCCTCTCTCTCCCTGATATTTATCCCTCTGATGTACTTGTAGAGAGTAGTCTCATCTGCCATCAGCCCTCTTTGGGTTAGAGTAAACAAGTCAAGCTCTGTGAATCTCCTCTCATAAGGTCGGTTTTCCATTCCTTTGATCATCCTAATAGCTCAAGAAATGCTGTGCCACTGTAATGAGGATTCTGTGGCCTCTTTAGATGAATGTAGGAGGGATTATTCTCCTTAACATCTGATAGGCCAAGAAGCAATGGGCTTAAATTGAGGTAAGGGGGATTTAGGTTGGACATTAGGAAAAACTTCCTGTCAGGGTGGTTAAGCACTGGAATAAATTGCTGAGGGAGGTTGTGGAATCTCCATCACTGAAGATATTTAAGAGCAGGTTAGATAGACATCTTCCAGGGATAATCTAGATGGGGCTTGGTCCTGCCATGAGAACAGGGGAGTGGACTCTATGACCTCTCGAGGTCCCTTCCAGTTCTAGTGTTCTATGATTCTATGATTTATTGAATACGAAAATAAATAATGGTCAGTCCAGTACCTCCCTGAGTTACCTAGTGTGAGATTAAATTAATTGGATATGATAACATTTTTAGTTTTCAGTATGCCACTAGGGTTGCCAGGTGTCTGGTTTTGAACTGGACAGTCCAGTATTTGAGCTTTCTGTTTGGGAAACAAATTGAGAAAATATAAATGTCGGGTATTTTCTAAATAAGATGTAATGTCGATTGTGATGTCATGTCAAGTGTGTCCGGTATTTTTGTTGAAACCATCTGGCAATCCTATATGCCACACATTGGCATGGAAGCCTTCAGAGTGAACTGCTTATTAAGCTGAATAGGGCAGATCTCACAACTCAGTTGTTATTTCAGGCTCACTGCAGACGCAGAAAAGCAGCCCAGTGTTGGTTTACACTCAGCTCTCACTTTTCTTCATAACCAGGAGGCCTAGAAATGTCTGTAGTGCCAGCTGAAATGCTGGAGCACAGTCGTGCTGCAAACAGAGGGGCTGACTTTCTGATTTCCTGGGGGGAGGGAGGGGAAGGGGATGTTTGACTCTTGCTTCACCTCAGGCCCCACCCTACACTCCACCCATTCCCCCCTTGCTGCACCCACCCTGCCTCTTCTCTCCCCTGCTCCACTCCTACCCCTTCCTGACCCTGCCCCGCTACTTCCTGTCCTCGATCAACCCCTCTCCCAAGGGCAGTCCGCCTTTGCTCCACCACTTCTTGTCTCTACTCCTTCCCCCCCCACCCAGCACCTCCTGCCTGCTGCTGAACAGCTGACCCTCAGTAAGCAGGAGGCTGGGGTGGGGGGGAATGGAAAAAGCTGATTGGCGGGGCCTGTTGGTGGACAGGACATGCAGGGGAAGAGAGAGGGGGAAGGGCCATCAGCAGGACTGTCAGTGGCTGCTGAGCACCCACTATTTTTTTTCATGGGTGACCTGCCCTGGAGCACCCACAGTGTCAGAGCCAATAGCTGCAAGGGGCAGTAAGTTCTGTGACCTCGAACTGTGGCATAAACAGAGCCTTGCTCTTAATAAACTCCAGGGGTGAGACTATTCTATCGTCCCTTGTCTTTTTACTGAGGCAAAAAAAACCAACCCATTGACTACCAGAGTGCAATTTGCGTAGCTTTTTCCCATAAAAACCTCTAGTGTAGACTTAGCCTGAGACAGCAACTGAGGGGTGGAGGTGACCCAGAGTCACGTGGGTTCATCGGGTCTATTCTGATATTGGACTCTCAGGCCATCAACCTTTCACGGGTGCACAGGAACAGACTAAATGGCGAATGCTCACTATAGCCGACTGTCTGACTAAGCGTTGAGGAAGACTGAACACATTCTGTTTTCTATTTAATCATTTATTTCCTCCCCTAATCCTGTCTTCCAAAAATGAGGCCCCCTTCTATGTATTAATTACACATGACAGATCAGGCCTCAGCTATGTATTCTGGTGAATGAGTTTACTGGCAGGAATGTTCTAAAGGGCAAGTTTTAAATAATATTACAGACAAGTCATGGAAAGCAAATTTGAAATTAATAATTGTAAACATTTGCTTTTCAAACCCAATTTCCCCTGTTTTTGACATCCGCATTTTCACATCAAAAGCTATGAACGGGACACATCCAGCCCACTTAGCTTCATTAACACAGGGCCTGCGATTGACATGTACATCTTTTGCTGTTATTTCCACTCCAACTCATCGCATGAAGTGGGTCTTATCCACAAAGGCTCATGATCCTATATATTTTTGTTAGCCTCTAATGTGCCACAGGACTATTCGTTGTTTCCAGTTCTAAGAGTTATACTCATCAAAGTAGGAGACAGAGAGGTACCAGTTTTGGGCCCCCCACTACAGAATGGATGTGGACAAATTGGAGGGAGTCCTGTGGAGGGCAACCAAAATGATTAGGGGGCTGGAGCACATGACTTATAAGGAGAGGCCGAAGGAAATGGGCTTATTTAGTCTGCAGAAGAGAAGAATGAGGGGGGATTTGATAGCAGCCTTCAACTTCCTGAAGGGGGGTTCCAAAGAGGATGGAGAGAGGCTGTTCTCAGTGGTGGCAGCTGACATAATGAGGAGCAATGCTCTCAAGTTGCAGTGGAAGTGGTCTAAGTTGGATACTAGGAAAAACTATTTCTCTAGGAAGGTGGTAAAGCATTGGACTGGGTTCCCTAGGAATGTGGTGGAGTCTCCGTCCCTAGAGGTTTTAAAGTTCTGGCTTGACAAAGCCCTGGCTGGGATGATTTAGTTGGGGTTGGTCCTGCTTTTAGCAGGGGGTGGGACTCGATGGCCTCCTGAGATCTTTTCCTACCCTAAGATTCTATAATTCTAGCCAAAACAATTTCAGCTTGGACCACTGAACACTGGTAGTCTCTTGCCCAGAAATAGCTGACGAGGAATTATTCACAGAAACTATTTGGCAAATATTTTTGAAAAATTACAATCTGCCTCTGACCAACAGACAATCAGGAAGAGAGGCAAAAATTGGCCAATAGTTTATTTGGCCATGCTATGGATTATCCAGCCAGCTCTAATGATGAAACAATCTGTAAATGGCAAAGAAATAATTAACTGGGGAGTGGGAAGTTATACAGATCAAACAAAATGCCTTAGGTTCTGCTACTGCACCCACAGAGTCAATAGAAAAACTCCCCTTGGGCTTCAGTTGGAAGCAGACATTTTTCACAAATAAATTCAGTTAAAATGTATTTTCTGTCCAAAAAATGGTTATGGCAGAAAAATTAACAAAAACTTATTTTTCAAATGATTCTTCTGCGCATGGGCCATAACTTGTTGTTCTGCACTGGGGGACACAAGCAGAGATCAATTGCTGGCTGGGAAGAGAGTCCCCCCACGCAAAACTGCTAAGAACTACTGCACCGTCCCTTTGGCTGCCACTTATAAGCCATGTTGCTGTATTCAGATCCATTTCTTTCCACTCCAAACAACATTCTGGCAGGCCCCGCAGACTGCCACAACCTGTATCGAACCTCACGTGATATTTTTCTTAAGGACTCGAGTACGAATGCTTTACACGTGGCTGGTTTTCTAGCCACAAGAAGCAACATCTTCTTCCTCTGGTTACCAGTGGGGGAAGGGGCTTCTCCCTTCCCCCCTTCCCCACCTCTCCAAAATGCACACACAAAGCCACGGGTAAATAAACTAGAGCAAAAGGTTCCCTCCGATCCAGGCTGTGAGCTTGTAGGCAGTGAGGTGTTGCCATAGGGCAGGGGAACCTCTTTTGGGTCGGAGGCCGCTGACCCACAGAAAAATCAGTCAGGGGACACACACAAGTGAGAAGAAAAAAAAATAAAAACAAGCTCTCAGTGATGCGTCCCCTGACTGAGAAGGAAAAAGACACGCCCCACATTCCCCTCACACACCAGAGCCTAGGAGGGTCCCGACTTGCAGATTTTGTGTGCTCCAGCCCCACAGGGAGGTGGGAGAGGGAGCTGGAGTGCCAGCGTGGACTCCCCAGTGCTGGGGGCAGCCCTGAACCTTGGGGGCAGAATCCAGGCAAGCCGGGGACCGCATCTGGCCCCCAGCCCTTAGGTTCCCCACTCCTACCATAGGGGCCTGATCCTGCAAAGAGTTCTGTGCAGAGCCCCTTGGCCTGGAGTCACCAGATGAGGTTCGTGTGCACAGAGAGGCACCTGCACATTGTTCCTTGAAGCCACGGGGCCTAACTGAGCTCTCCACTTCGGCACCCGTGGCCTCCTTTTGGGGCCTTCTCCATAGTTCGGGGTAGAAAGGGGCAGGGTGGAGCCAAGGGGCCCACCTTCTGCCTCAAGTGCAAGCGGAACATCAAACGCCGTTTAAAAGGAAATTTAAAAAAGACTACGGGTAGGGTATTTTTTTTTTCGCTTGACACAGGAAACAGGCATCAAAGCACCCACGGTAACTGCAGGGTGTCAACCTTGCAGCGCTTGTATCAGCTGCCCTTTGTGCTTCATGATCTTTGGTGTTCCTAGAAGGAAAAGACAAGCTGGTTGCACTTATTTTTATCAGACGGATAAAAAGGCTCAAAAGGAGGCCCTGGCCGAGTGTTCTAGGAGCCCTGGTTGTAACTAAAAATCCATCCCCAGGATAGCAATTGAAGGTCACCCAGCACACATCCTACTGATCCCCCAATCCCACGGCCCTCTCCAATTTCCTTGCCCCTGCCCCTGAGCCATCGTCACTGACTCAGCTGGTGCATGTACACAAGGACCAACATGTCGTCTCAGTGCAAGGTGCGAGGCTGCACCCGATTGGTAGATATCTTCACTAATGGACCCCTGAAGGATGGTGTCCCTAGATTCCCCCGGCCCTCCTACCTCCGCAATAGTTTGATTCCCCCTCACAGGATTTATCATAATCAAAATATTTGATGTTTAGAAAGTTTCCCGGTTTTATCTCAGACATTGTTTTGGCCAAGGAAGATTACCCAGAATGCCCTGAGGTCTTCTATCAAAGAGCTGGATTCTGCTCTCACTCTGGTTTCGCACAGGTGTCCCACCATTGGTGGCACGGATGGTCTCTAATGTACAATATTGGGCACTCAATATTTGGCTCTCTTCTGAAGGGTGCCTGTGTCCAGAGCCCAGATCTGCAGCTCTTTCTGTTTCCAGAGTTCTGTCTTGGCCTTCTGCGCCAACAATCCTTCTTCCCCATTCTGTTTGCCTCAGCAGCTGGGTTATCCATGCCACATCTGGCTATCGAGCGCCTACTGACTTATGGCTAGATTCTGGTGAGCTCTGGTGCAGGTGCACAGCACAGGGCCAGAGTGTCCAGAGACTTCTCTTGAGTGGCCTAAACAAGGGCCAAGCAGATTTGCAGTCACTGCCCCGAAGGGGCTGCCCCATTGCTACTTCCCTGGGAGTGCACGGCTCTGCAGACAATGAGAGGCACGGACAGGCCTCCATTGTCAGCCCCCGCTTGCTGAACTGGATGGCCCCATGGGCCATAAAGAGTGTACTAATGAGCAAGTAGCTCCCTACCGCACTAACGCTGGGCTTTATCTACAAGGCACTATCAAGCTCTCTGCTCCAGGCTTGACGCTTTCTAGACCTTCTTTCCATCTGCAGCCACCTTTGGGCTCTCACTTTTAAAATCCTTGGAAGACAGTTTAATATGGAGGATGGTCCAATGGGTAGGGCTGTGACTTGGGAGACCTGCTGTGTTTTTCTGGCTTTGCCACTGACCCATGTAACCTTGGACATGTCACTTAATCTACCTTGCACATTAATGCCCCGTCTGTAAAATGGGCGTAATACTTTCTTGTGTTATAGGGATACAGCCGGTCTCCGACTTACGACCACCTCCACTTACGACCATCCTCACTTACGACCAAAGCGGTTGTAAATGCGGTCCCCGAGTTACGAACGTGATCCGTGCTTACGAACAGCGCGGTCGTGTGTAACTGTATGGGATCTGAGTTACGAACACTTCGAGTTATGGCCAAGTGTTTGGTCCATAACTCGTTCGTAAGTCGGGGACGGGATGTATTAAAGAGTTCACTAATGACTGTGAGGCACTCAGATGCTATAATGGTGAGGGTTACATATCTACATACACAGACTCACATGGGATCTGACATAAAGTTCAGATGAACTCCTCCCCTTCCTATAAAAAAACCACATTCATTATTCCAGCCTTTTCAACGGTGACTCCAACACGTCACCCTCAGAAGTGCGGGGGGGAAAGCAATCAAGGCCCGATGGCACTTTTTTAATCTCACTGCAAATGACTTCACATCCTGCTTAGATAGTTGGATAAAAGACAGTGGCTGGGCAGATCAAAGCTGAGATGCCGCGTTTCACCGAGCACTCACTCTCTCTGTGTTCTCTCTGCTGTACGTAAATGCAGAGCATGGCTTCTCCTTGATCTGTTTGACTTGATACAATACAGAATCATACTTCCTTCTACTGTAGAACATCATTCTGTGCTAGGTGATGCCTCGCTGCCACGGAGAACTAAGGAGCTAACCAAGAACAGCTTGGCAAAGGCAAATGATTATTTTGTTAAGTGTCCATGTGGACGGGGAAGGGACCTGGGCCAGGATGTTTCAAGGGAGTTGTAGTGAGATTAAAGACCTTTTCCCTCCAGCCTAATGACCCACTAGCCCCGGTAGACTGTTTGGTATCATCTGTGAAATGAGCTACGTGATCTGACTTCAGTTCCTAGAGTATGTGTCCCCGCAGTGAAAACTTGCCAGCAGGATTTACACTAAGTGCCAATGTGAGCAAAGAGGCCAATGTCTGAATGGGCCATGCATATTGGATTCCTCTCTCAACTCTGGAGGTCAAATAACAGTGTATAAGGAAACTCACATGGCCAATGCATATTCTGTGGACAAAAGACCTTAGGCTGCCAGATTGTCAGCCTGGTACCTTACAATCACTCAGCTCATTCAGTAGTGGGTTTAAAAGTAGCCATCCTTCTCCAAAAGAATTTCAGAAAGGAAGACAGCTGAACTGGCATTCATTTGCAAATTCAACACTATCATTTTAGGATTAAATAAGGATCTTAACTGGTTAAGGCATTACAAAGGCAATTTTCCCCCTCTGGATATCCACATTTTCACATCAACTGCTATGAATGAGCCACTTCCACTTTGACTTTATTAGCTTCATTTATACAAGTACTCTCTTTCTTTTGTTGTGCTTATATATACACCCCTGCCTCTGCAAACTCCACTCCAATTCATCTGATGAAGTGGGTTTTACCCACAAAGCTCATGTCCTAATAAATCTGTAACTCTTGAGGGTGCCACAGGACTTGATGTTTCAGCTCTCTACAGATCATAATACCTCACTTTCAGTAGATCTCAAAGCATTTTATGATGGAGGTCAGACCACTATTAAGAACAGAAAACAGAGGCATTGAAAGGAGAAAATTACTTGCCTAAGGTCACCCAGCAGACCAGTGGCTCACCTGGAATTATTGGTCTAACACTGCCTACTTCAAAAGGATTCAGCTGTAATAATAATAAGGTCTTGTCTACATGGGAAAGTCAATCCAGTGAGGTATGAATTTAAAGCATTTTAGCTATTCCAGACTAACTTCACATGTGAACACATTGATTCCGGAATCAGTATGTCCACATGGGGAGTTATTTGATAATAGCTATGGTCATCATTTTCCCCAGGCAGACAAGCCCAAGAATTTCAAAGTTACTAATGATTCTGGTGGTGGGGGCTTAATTTCTGGGTGCCAAAACAGAGACAACTCGAAGGTGCCTGACTTTCAGAGAGTGAGGGCTTGGCGTTTTGTACAAAGCTTGTCCCCACGAGGCACTGAACCCCAAATCACTTATCATTTTGGGTAACCTGGGCCCAAGAGTATTACTCAGATTTCGTTCCACTTCGCTGTATGTTACCAGTTTTGGAGCTGCTGTGATTCTCAGAATGATAATAACCATGTGTGCAGGCATACTCAGCCTTGGTTGGTTTGAGTTCCGCTGCATGTTGCCTTGATATTTCAACATCACATTTAGGCCAGTAACTACAAAATGACCTCAGGGTTGGCGATAATAGCAATTTTATTTTGTTTCCTCTCCCTTGCCCATCTTTATGAAACAGACACCTCCCACCATGCTATTTAGATCCAAAGACGAGAGACTCTCTTATACCACCAAGGGAAGAACTTTAGTGTCCAGTATGGAAACGCAGCGTACGCAGTGACCTGTTCAGCACAGCCCCAGCTCTCCTCCTGTTGAAGTCTCCCCTTCTGAAAACCCCATCTTAAAAGTCCTTCTGATTGTAAAATTAGACTCCAGATCTTTCAAAAGCCAGCATTTATTTAACACTTTAGTGTCTGGTACGCCCGAATTTTTAGGTTGTTTTTAACACTCTGGCTTTTCTACACCGTGGTCAACTAGTTACTCATACGCGTAATTTCCATTGACACAAATGTGGGTTGATACGCTGCACTACCCGTTGAGATGTAGTATGTATTTAACGTATGTTCATTGTTCTTTATTTATAAAACGACCATCCACTGTGCTGGCTGCCGTATGGAAAAAAAAAACCTAGGTCAATTCTCAGCTAGTGTAAATTGGTGTCGTTCTCATTTCAACGGAGCAGTGCTGACTTGCACCAACTGAGAGTCTGACCCCAAACCTGTACAGCCCCCTGCACCCCCACAAAACAGAACAAACAACTTCCAAAACTTTGCATAATTACAGGTAAAGGGGGGCTTTCTTGGGGGAAGTAGCGTAGCTTAGGGAAATAAAGCGTAAGGTGCACGCTCAGCTGTTGAGCTATCAGGTATTGCTCTGTAACACCTACCCATAAAGGGCTTAACCAATGGACTAAAAGTTATGTCTACACTGGGAAGGTTTGGTGTGAAAAGTGCTGTCGACGTGCAAAAGTTGCCAAAAGTGAAAACTGGTCCAACTAGTTTTACTACCTCCCATTGTTGACATTTTAATAACCACATTGCTAGCATCCTGTTGATAGAGCAAAGCGATGTGGGTAAGAATCCCATAGTGCAGTGTTATGGGAAGACAGAGCTGATTCCTGCACAACGTGCTGAGGAATGTCAAAGTAGCTCAGCAGTTTCTCTGACCCTCCCCCTATAGCAGCAGTCTGCCTGATGCTGTGTTCCTAGTGCAGAGCAGAACAGAAGCATTCCAATGATTTACTCTTTGTTCCCCAAATGGAGCAGCTTACTCAGCTGCCAGATACTTCCCAGAGCTTTGAAAGGGGAGGGGCACATGCCTGCAGGGCAGCAGAGATCACAAAACACTGAGCACAGCCATCAGGCAGGCATTGTGGGATACTCGCAGAAGTACAAACAGCAAAGTCCATAGTGACTCTTTGTCGGTAGTAAAGGGAGGGGAAAAGACAAAAGTCTATCACAGGGCTGGAAGTTTTTTGTCCCCAAAACTGGGTGTTTTCCCAACAAAAGTCACATTGCAGTGAAAATGCTCTCATTGTATTGTCATCAAAAGGCAGTTTTTGAGGACAAAATGTACCAGTGTAGATAAGCCCCTACTGGATAGCTTTCTAGGCTGAGATTCTGGTGACAGGGGTTCTTTGTCTGGCCCCCTGACTATAGACAAGCTGCCATAACTCAGTTTCCCCATGTAGTGACGCCGATCTCCTTTGTAAAGCACTTTGCGATCTACTGATGAAAAGTACCATATAAACACACAGCATTTTCATTTGTGGTATCTCCACAGCAGGAGTTAGTGGATTACTGACAATTCAATGCTGGTTTTGTGCAAATATATTTCACACTGTTTTGTGAAAAACGTTCATTAGTTTTCTACCACTTTACAGAGGGGATGGTTGACATTTTTCAAACATTCCCTGATGCCGATGAAAAGTTTTCATGAAAAATGGGTAACATTTCTTGACCAGCTCTGTCAACCACCTTCCCAACCACTATGACCCACCCCTAGACAGCCCCTTCCCTCTCTAATGAAAGCCTAGGACAACAACTAAGGCTGTTGAAGCCTTAGATCTTGAAGATCTTAAAATACAGGCTCTTGAGAACTAAGCGAGATGCAAGTTTAAAAGCCAAGGGACCTTCACTGAGCTGGAGGCTTTGTCTACACTGCGAAGTGTAAAGCACAGCCAGGGTAGCGTTGCCACGCTAACGCTTTAATGCAGTAGTGTGGTGATGGCGCCATCGCTGGGAGTCTGTTTACACTGTGTGTTTTGCAGTGCTGTAACTTGCTGTGCTCAGGGATGGGATTGGTGTTTTTTCACACCCCTGAGCAAAGAGAGTTGCAGCGCAGTACAGTGGCAGTGCAGAGAAACCCTGAGGTCTCTGTTGGCTTGAGCAATTCAGCTGACCTCTATCAGTGTCAGAGTGGCTAGCTCTTAGTAAGATGGGATCCAACTGGCCTGGGGCCTGATCCAAAATCTATGGAAGTCAATGGGAATTTTACTGTTGAAAATCAAACCCAACATCCTAACCATGGAAAATGATTGCTGAGCCAGTGCAATTTCCTTTAAATCACCAATATATATTGTATTAAAATATGCTGAAAGCAGTTAATACAGATAATGGAATTACAGCCTCTCCCCAAGTTACAAATGAGTTATGGACCAAACATTGGCCGTAACTCGAAGTGTTCGTAACTCGGACCCCATTGAGTTACATGGCGACCGCGCTGTTCGTAAGTGCGGATCGCATTCGTAACTCGGGGACCAGCTGAAAAACAAACGCCCTCAGTGTTAATTGCAATCTGGTGTCCTGTAACAAGCTGTCTGGTCTCTTTTTTCTAGCCAATACGTCTTGTGTACAAGAATAACAATGAACGGACATTGGCTGGCTCTCACACTACCTTCCACATCCTAATGACTTAACCAACCAACCAACCGATGAAGGTGCTAATTGTTCTTATCAGTCTCTTGTAACTACTTGAAACATCTACTCACTGTTGCTCTCTTTTTTTCCTCCCTTATTTATTCTTGGATCTGGACTTCTAATACTCCAGTCATCTGAAGAAGTGGGTTGCACCCATGAAAGCTCATGATGCCATCTACATGTTTTGTTAGTCTTTAAGGTGCTACTAGACTATCTGTTGTTTTTTAAGTTTTTCAATGTTATTTAGTGACAAGAGTAGAGGATTCGAGAAAGTATGCCTTATAGAAATAGAATCAAAGTGCTCGGTCTGTTTAGCTTAACAATGAGGTGAAGGGACTTAGTGTAGATGTAGCCTTATAGACTGTAATTACATTATTGCGGTAAGTCATCCTAAACACTTGCAATCTAGAGGAGTGGAGCCAAAACTTTTCCTCTTGTGTCTCCCTTTAGCAGTAGTAGTGTATGCACACACACACATACACATACACACACAAACACATTCGCTGGGATGAGAGTGGACTTGCGACCAGGCTAGGGGCCCCAGTCCAAAGCTGAGAATGAGGGTGGGGACCAGCAGGTAGCGGCCACCCGTTAAGCTGCGACCAGGGGCAGGACTGTGAGTGGGGAGTGGAGCTGGGACCACAGATGTGGCTGGAGGCTGTGGCCAGAGGCAAGGCTAGAGCGGAGCAGGGGGCAGATCGGGGCTGGGTGGCACTCCCTCCCACACCCTCATAGGAGATGGCCTGGGCCCCGCTATGTCCTGCCCCCTGGATGTTCCTCCATGCCACTGTTATGGGGGTGGCAGACCACTGTATTTTGGAGTCCCATGATCTGGAGGAGAAGAAGCTTAACAAAGAGGTTAAGGGACTTAATTATAGTCTGTAGGGCTACATCTACACCACTGCAGTGAGTCGACCTAAGCAAAGCGACTCCAGCTATGTGGACAACTTCCCTTACTCTTCTCATCCGAGGCAGAATAGAAGGGTCAGCTGCAGAACGATCTGCCATTAACTAGACCTGCTAAATCGATGCGAGTGGATTGATCTCAGAGCGTTGACTCAGGCTGTAGTGTAGACGTAGGCTAAGTATCTACATGGGGAGCAAATATCGGGCTCTTCAATCTAGCTGAGCAGTATAGAACGTGATCCAATGGCTGGAAGCTGTCTCCGTCGGACACAGAGAAAAAATGCATCTCGCCCACAGTCAAACAATAGGTCAATGAAACAGAATCCTACTTCCAACCGACCTAGAGCCCTATCCATTAGACTAGTGTGCCTCTCACTTCTACCGTGCTCCTTCAGCATGCTCCCATGAGCAAAGCTATGTCGAGGCCTAAGTTATTTGCAGGTTTGGGACCTTCCTTCACAAAAACATCTTTCCTCCATAGTAAAGACAACGACACTTTCTAGCCAGGGTTGAGTGCGAGCCAACCCTGATTTACATGCCCAAATGAGAGTTCTCTGCTGGGCCATTCATTGCTGCAGAACGTACCAAGAAACCATCTATCACAAAACAAAACTATAGGAAAACACTGTATCATTTGCATTCAGCCCCCAAATTCACATGACTAATAGGTTACTGAAATGAGAAGTTATCTGGTAAATATAAGGTCTGTACCAACGGTTCATACTGCCCTTCCCCACTCTCTCCCCCCCAAAGTAATCTTGCCATTTTGAATCTACTTCTAATACAAAATAGCGGTGAGCTTGTGACTTGGGGCAAAAAAACAGGTTTTAATATGTGTCAGTGAAGTTAAAGGAGTATTTAATTTTTTTAGTCTTTTTTTTTTAAACAGATACAGGAATAAAGACTGTTTGATTTCCGTCCAGCATGGAAAAGATGAGTCAGTCATAAACACTCACTGTGCCTCCATCCCCAGTCGCCCATGCTGGGGGAAACCAGGAGCCACAAGAGGGAGACTAGAGAGTTATGCCGAGGTGACACTAGTGGGAGAAAGTACTCAGGTTGTAATCACTGGGTTTACTTCACGGCTTCATTTGTTTACTGCTTTTCGCAGCAGAAGCCTTTTCCTATTCTACTTTATACAGAAAAAGCGTGTGGCTGCTGCTCTTTTCAAAGCCTTACGGAATCAGGGGATGATAGAAGATTAGGGTTGGAGTTGGAAGAGACCTCAGGAGGTCATCTAGTCCCACCCCCTGCTCAAAGCAGGACTAAACCCAGCTAAATCATCCCAGCCAGGGCTTTGTCAAGCCGGGGCTTAAAACTTCTAAAGAGATGAAGATTCCACCCCCTCCCTAGGGAACCCATTCCAGTGCTTCCCCACCCTCCTAGGGAAATAGTTTTTTTCCTAATATCCAATCTAGACCTCCCCCACTGCAACTTGAGACCATTGCCCCTTGTTCTGTCATCTGCCGCCTCTGAGAATAGCTTAGCTCCATCCTTCTTGGAACTCCCCTTCAGGTAGTTGAAGGCTGCTATCAAATTCCCCCCTCACTCTTCTCTTCTGAAGACTAAATGAGCCCAAATCCCTCAGCCTCTGCTCATAAGTCATGTGCTGTAGCACCCTAATCATTTTTGTTGCTGTCTGCTGGACTTTCTCCAGTTTGCTTCGCTATGGTTAGGGGCTTCATTATTCTTTACTGCATTGCTTCAGATTTATTCCTCAAGAAAGGCTAAGAAGGAACAACTCATCTGAGGATGGTTTGTCTACTTAGCTGTACATTGTATGAGGACAGACATTAGGCAAAATGACCCGGCCTTTTTATTAAAGGTAGAAAATGGAACTAAATGTAAGGGTTTTTGTTGCTACAGATGTTTGTCCCGCACACACATTCTAGCAGATTGATCTGACTCCTATTGCCACAGTAGCTGAGTGCCTCACCATCTTTAAAACATATATCTTCCCATCTCCCCCCTGACGTGGGATAGTGCTCTTATTGCCATTGCACACAGGGGAAACTGAGGCACGGTGAGGCTAAGTGACTTCTTCAAAGCCACACTGGAAGTCTGTGGTGGAGCATGGCACTGAAGCCAGGACTAATGTGGTGCAATAATTATTATTGCTAGTTCAGCTCCCAAGGGAACTAAATTCTTTAAAATAAATACATAAAAAAACAAAGGTGGGCCCAGGTTGTTTGCTGTGTCCAGCACACACTGTGGTGCACAGGAAAAGAGGTAGGGAGCTGCCAGAGAGTCTCCCTAATTCTCTGAGAATAGCGCACCTTGAAGAGGGCACCAAGCATCCTAGAGTCACTCCAAGATGGGCCCAGATTAGCACAAAAGGTCTATGAATCTTTTCACAAAGCCAAGGCCTGCCCCGGAGAGGTTTTGAGCCTCTCCAGCTCCCCTGGGAGCCAAAGTCTAGCACTCTAGACTCTGAAACAAACATGTTTGGTTTCACTACGGCCTTCCCACCGTCTGTGTTCAAGCACATTTCAAACCAGCCCCAGGAAGGCCCTACTGAGGCGCAGCCCGGAACATTCTGCTATGTTCGAACCCCACAGCGAACCTCGAGAGCCTGTTCAAACACATACCCCTACGTTTCCGAAGGGCCACACAGAAACCATGGAGCCAGCTTCCACAGCAGTCAATCAGTTTCCCATTGACTTCGGGGGCTCCGTCCCTAAAATCAGCTCTTCCATGCTGGTCTGACCCATTCTCGTTGTCTGTGTACAGGACACGGCCTGCCCTGCGAGACAGATTTGCCCTCTTGAGGCAGTGTGCATGTGGGCCAGCTGCACCACCCTGCTCTCAGAGGGGTGGCTTTATCAGAGAGAGAATTCAGCTGGAGTGAAAGCAGAGGCAGGCTTATTGCTGCTGTCCCCAGGGGTCTGTACCAGAAGGAGACAGCTGGCTCATCACAGGAGCTCTGCTGGGAGTGGAGGCCAAAGACAGGCCCTGAATCAGCCTATCCCTCATCCACCCAGTGTCCATCCCTCCCACAGCTGCTCCTCGTTAATTATGGCTGTCCAGCCAGCTGCACGCCCTGACCAGTCAGCAAATTGGGGTTTGTTGACTTGTGTCAAGGCAAACTCATTGCCCAAGGGGACTTCAGGTTGGCTTGGGCTTGGCCAAGCAGGGAGGGAACCTGGTCCTTCCAGTATTGCATAGGCTGGGCAAAATGGGGATGCCTAAGGCTAGAACTGCAGCCAAAAATCTATTGATTTCCCTGGTTATGTGGTTTCCTGATGGGCCTTTGCAGTTACTTTTGCCTTATTTCATGTTTTAAGGTATCAACAATGTTCAGAAGCACTTATGAATCAAAGGAGATTCAGGTTTCAAACAAATAAGAGGAAGTATTTCTTTGTCCAATGCACAGTCAATCTGCGGAACTCCTTGCAAGAAGATGTTATGAAGGCCAAGACTATAAACAGGTTCAAAAAGACTTGGAAAAGTTCATGGAGGATAGGTCCACCAATGGTATTAGTCAGGATGGGCAGGAACAGTGTCCCTAGCCTCTGTTTGCCAGAAGCTGGGAATGCGTAAAAGGGGACGGATCACTTGATTACTGTTTTCTTCATTCCCTCTGGGGCTTCTGGCATTGGCTACTATTGGAAGACAGGATGCTGAGCTAGCTGGACCTTTGGTCTGACCCAGTATGAGTATAAGATTCCATTTATTCTCATATATCTTCCATGACAACAATTAACATCCTTTTCAGTCTCATGATGCTGTTGTGACTCACAAGGTATGATTAAAAGAGAGTGTTGTTGCATAGCATCTCGTTGATGATATATTCTAATGACCACACAGAGTGCATTTCTTTTGCTTTTTTCCTTTTTTAGTAAAGATTAACTAAGTTCATTAAGTCTCCACCATGCCAAGGACATACAAACTGCATTTGTCAAACTTCACAGAACCAATATGCACAGGTCAAAATGCTGGGCATATTGAAACGTGGGTACCACAATGCATCACTGACAACCAAAGCAGGGTAGAAAGTTTAAAAGATGTAAGGATCTCAAATTCAGTAGTTGAAGTCTCTATTTCTTTTTCAGGAACGGGCAATAAGGTGTAAGTATTTAACAGACCATGTCATTAACCATTGGAACAACTTATCAAGGGTAATGGTGGATTATCCATTTTGGGCAATTTTTAAATTAAGATTGGATGCTTTTTCTAAAAGAGATGCACTAGAAATTATTTCAGGGGGCGTTCTCCGGCCTGTGCGATGCAGGACGTCTGACTAGATGATCGCTGTGGACGTGGGGGCCAAGAATCTATGAAAAAAATTGAATGGAGCTGGTTAACTCTGCTAGCTGCCATCAGAGGATGGTGCCTATCCTAACTAAAGCAGAGACTGCCTTCCTGGAGGGGAGGGGCTAACTGGTCCCACTAGCACTCGCAATTCTACAGGGGAAACCCTCCACACACATTCACATCCTGGAGGAAGTAGAACCCAGCTGGTGCCTCTCCTCCCGCTCACCATGTGGCCTTGGGGGAGAACTGCAGAGAGGAGCCAGGGAAAGACCCCAGTTGGCAGGAGCAGCACCTAGGACCTTGTCTGACCCTGGACATTCTAGTCAAACCTATAAAACGGTGTGACTTTCTCTGCCGTGTGCTGATTGGCTGCTTGCTCCAACCCTCCCTGTCCTCCACTGTCACACTTTCAGATCGTCTAGTCCAAGGCTGGGCAAGATATGGCCCGGGGTCCGGATCCAGCCCACCTAACACTTTGATCCAGCCTGTGGGCTGCATCTGGCTGCTTTCTATTTATATCCTGATGCCCAAGCCACTGAATTTCCACGCGCTGGCTCAGGCAGAAGGATCCTATTTAAATGGCTTGTGGCTCCCGGTTGTGGTGCTACCCCCGCAGGGGATGGAGCCGCGAGCCCTTTAAATAGCCGCAGCGACCCTGGGCAGCTGCCAGGCAACGCAATTGCGGCAGAGCTGGGAGCCATGAGCCCTTTCCTGTGCTGTGCCTCTGGCCCACACAACTCTGGAAGGAGGCTAATCCTCAGACCAGCCCCTTCTTTCTCAGGCCCCTCCCCTTCTGGGGGCGGAGCCGGCCAGTGACACGTACCAAAATTCATTAAGTGGCCCCCCAGTGAAAAGTATTGCCCAGCCCTGATCTAGTCTGACCTCCTGCCCATTGCAGGCCACAGGATCTCATCCACACACTCCGGTAATAGACCCCTAACTTCTGGCTGAGTCACTGAAGTCTTCAAATCATGATTTAAAGACGTCATGTTACAGAGAATCCACCTTTGCCTTCGCTTCACTCCAGAGCTGGGAACAGAACCTGGGTCTACAGACACCTAGGCTAACGAACAGACTAGCCACTAGAGCAGCGGTTTTGGAACTTTTTTTATTGCAACTCAGTTGAAAAAAATGGTTCATGCCCGTGACCCAGGGTGGGGCTTGAGATGAGGGGCTTGGAGTACAGGAGGGGGTTCCAGGCTGGGAGGTGGGTCAGAGGGATTTAGGGTGTGGGAGGGGGCTCAGGGCTGGGGCACAGGAGTGGGGTGCCTGGGTGTGTGGGCTCTGTCTAGGAGTGCAGGTTCTGGGGTGGGGCCAGGGATGAGGTGTTGGGGAGGGGGCATTCCAGGGCTGGGGCAGGGGGTTGGTGCTTGTGGTTTGGGCATGGGTTTACCTCTGTCAGCTCCTGGTCAGTGGCACGGTGGGGGTGCTAAGGCATGCTCCTGCCTGGCCTGACACCTCAGACTCCACTGTGCCCCTTACACAGCTAGCAGCAGGTCCTGCTCCTACATGGAGGCACACAAGGAGCTCTGAGCACTGCTCTCGCCCACAGACACTGCCCTCCCCAGCTCCCATTGGCCCATGCTCAATGAATGGAAGTACAGAGCCAGTGCTCAGGGCGGGGACAATGAGCAGAACCTCGTCCGTGCCCCCAGGAGCCAGACCAGCTACTGGCTACTTCTGGGGCACAGTGTCGTCTGGGGTCCCTGAACAGGCAAGGAGCCTGCCTTAGCACCCCCAATGATCACCCTACATCAAGGCAACCCAGTGCCAGACATAGTTTGAAACCATTGCACTAGACCGCACTGGTGTCTCTTATAGTGGACCACAAGTTGAATATGAGTCAGCAGTGTGATGCTGTTGCAAAGAAAGCAAACATGATTCTGAGATGCATTAACAGGTGTGTTGTGAGCAAGACACGAGAAGTCATTCTTCCGCTCTACTCTGCGCTGGTTAGGCCTCAGTTGGAGTATTGTGTCCAGTTCTGGGCACCGCATTTGAAGAAAGATGTGGAGAAATTGGAGAGGGTCCAGAGAAGAGCAACAAGAATGATTAAAGGTCTAGAGAACATGACCTATGAAGGAAGGCTGAAAGAATTGGGTTTGTTTAGTTTAGAAAAGAGAAGACTGAGGGGGGGGACATGATAGCAGTTTTCAGATATCTAAAAGGGTGTCATAAGGAGGAGGGAGAAAACTTGTTCATCTTGGCCTCTGGGGGGTAGAACAAGAAGCAATGGGCTTAAACTGCAGCAAGGGAGGTTTAGGCTGGACATTAGGAAAAAGTTCCTAACTGTCAGGGTAGTCAAACACTGGAATAAATTGCCCAGGGAGGTTGTGGAATCTCCATCTTTGGAGATATTTAAGAGTAGGTTAGATAAATGTCTATCAGGGATGGTCTAGACAGTATTTGGTCCTGCCATGAGGGCAGGGGACTGGACTTGATGACCTCTCGAGGTCCCTTCCAGTCCTAGTATTCTATGATTCTGTGATTCTATGATTACAGGCTGATCCAATAGGAGCTGAGAGATTGCGCTGGGGGCGGGGGCAACACACACAGCCTCCCACCCACCTCCTGCGCATGGCACAGGGGAGCTACCCGGAGCAGCCAGCTGCTTTGAGTGGCATGGAACTGCTTTGTTTCCGAGGTTCCCAGCAGGGCAGGCCACAGTCCAGATTAAAAGGCTTGGTGGGTAGGGTTGTCTAGGGTAACCAGGTTGTCTCAAAAAAAATACCGGACACACTTGATCGGGGAGGGATCTGGAAGCAGAGCTGGCGGGGAGGTCAGGGGCAGAGGGGCTGGCCGGGAGGGGCAGCCGGAGGAGGCGGGGCTGACTGCGGGGAGGAGGCGTTGGGATCAGCGGGGCTGGTTGGGGAGATTGGGAGGCGGCCGACAGGAAGCAGAGCCGGTCGGGGGGGGGGGGGATGGGCATAAAGCGGAGCTAGCCGAGGGTGTGGGAGGAGACTGACCCAGGTACGTGCAGATTCCAGGGCACTGCTCGTCCTGCACACAGTCCTGGAGAAGCGAGTCCGGCTGCGGCTCCACCACGCGCTTGACCAGTGCTCAGGAGCAGGGACAGGGCTTTCCCTCTTCCTCAGATGCAACCAGAGGCTCCCAGCGCCAATCGCGACCTGCCTCCCAGCCACTCCCGGCCCCGCCCGGCTTCCGTCCGGCGCCCCACCAGAAAATACCAGACATTGTACATGTCGGTATTTTCTACATTATTTTACCGGACAGAGGACCCAAATACCGGTCTGTCTGGTCCAATACCAGACACCTGGCAACCCGGTTGCCAGGTGTCTGGTATTGGACCGGACAGACCGGTATTTGCGCCTTCCGTTCTTAAAAAAATTCAGAAAATACCGGCATTTTCTGTCTTTACCGGCTCGGGCATCTGACGGAAGGGTGGTTGGAACACGCAGTGCAGCTCGAGCTGGCTGGGGTGGAGGGAGGATGGAGCAGGCCGGGAATTAAAGGGGCCACAACTGTATTTTGGCCCTGGTCACTTTTTTTTTTCTCAAGTAGAATTTTTTTTTTTTTGCTCAATAGAATTTTTTCCCATTTTTTTTGGGGGGGGAGGGATTTGGTATTTTTTGTTACACCATCTGGCAACCCTATTGGTGGGCTGGATTCAGCCTGTGGGCTGGATCTTGCCCACTCCTGCCTTAGAGTAACCCTACTATTGCTGGCAGCTGTAGCTCTTCTTTTTTGCGCTGGTAAATACTAGTCCTGTTTTCTGTCTCTTATTGGTAAGGCAATGGCAAATCAGTTTCTATTAAGAATATTCTTTAAGTCTGAGGGTGCTTTCTGCTCCACATGTATCAAGTGGCACATGTTTTAAGACCATCCCTGAGTGAAATGTCGACCTTTTTGTATTTGGGCAGTGATGGACTCATCAAAAATCACTAGTTGAGTCACTTAGCAAGTGCCTTTCCCCTCCCCCCTCAGTGGAAACTATTTAAAGAATGACTTAGGCTTTGAAGTCTTCTGACTGGCTCTGTATCATCTTCGCTCTGAGCTGTGGTTCGTGATGCAAGACCTTTTCTGTACATTAGCTTGGAAAGCTTGAGGAGACTTCTCTGTCTAACCATCTGAGGATGGCAGGGTGTGCTTTTCTGATGTGACAAGGAGTCCTCTGGCACCTTATAGACTAAGGCTGCGTCTAGACTGGCAAGTTTTTGCGCAAAAGCAAAAACTTGCCAGCTGTCTACACTGGCCGCTTGAATTTGCGCAAGAGCACTGACTTTGTAATGTACAAAATCAGTGCTTCTTAAATACAATGACGCTCCGCTCGGGCAAAAGCCCTCTTGTGCAAATGCTTTTGCGCAAGAGGGCCAGTGTAGACAACCCAGAATTGTTTTGCAAAAAGCCCGATGGCGAAAATGGCGATCGGGCTTTTTATAACCGCTAGATTGGCCATGGATGCTTTAGCGCAAAAGCGCTTTTGCGCAAAAGCATCCGTGCCAATTTAGACGCGCTTTTGCGCAAATACTTTTAACGGAAAAACTTTTCCGTTAAAAGTATTTGTGCAAAATCATGCCAGTCTAGACGCAGCCTAACAGATGTATTGGAGCATAAGCTTTTGTGGGCAAAGACTCACCTTCCAGAGGCAGGCCAGAATAAGGCTAGAGATAACGAGGTTAATTCAGTTAAGGAGGGTGAGGCCCACCGAGAGAGGAGAAACTGCTTTTGTACTTGGCTAGCCATTCACAGTATTTGTTTAATCCTAAACTGATGGTGTCAAATTTACAGATGAACTGTAGCTCAGCAGCTTCTCTTTGAAGTCTGGTCTTGAAGTTTTTTTGCTGCAGGATGGCTACCTTTAAATCTGCAACTGTGTGTCCAGGGAGATTGAAGTGTTCTCCTACAGGTCTTTGTATATTTCCATTCCTAATATCTGATTTGTGTCCATTTATTTTTTTACGTAGGGACTGTCCAGTTTGGCCAATGTATATAGCATAGGGGCATTGCTGGCACTCCTTGTCGCTTTTGCAGATCCAGACTAACACGGCTTCCCCTCTGATACTTTTCTGAAGTGTAGCCAGTTCCCAATGCTCCTTGGTAGAGCTGCTAGGGTGTAAAATGTCATATAAAATTGCCTGCCCTCTGGATGAAACAGGTCAGAGAATTTTACCTGGTAATTGCCACATCAAGCTAAATAATTTATGGGTTAGCTGGAGCACTTCCAGTTAAGAAAGATTGTATTTCCATTAGCATTATTCCTTTGGAATAGTATTAGATGAATACTAAGTTTGCTTAGTATATATATTTTTTGTTTTGCTTATCAGAAGCTAGTAAATGAAGTACTGATGTGGCCCAAGCCTTCCCTAGAACAGCGTGGAAGAATTTTTAGTAACCCTTGAAGAAAGTGGCATAGGTAGGATATTCCTCTTAACTAAACTAATGGGATTAGGCAGAGATAAAGAGAGAGGTTATGGCCAGGGCCGCCGACGGGGGTTGGGGAGCAAAGGGGGCAGTTGAAATGCCCCCTTTGAATTGCCGCTGGAGCACTGCTCTGCTGCTCCACTAGCTCTGAGGGTTGGGGAGGAAACATGATATGATCTGGGCAGTGCTTTGGGCTGGCAACTCCTGGCCCTGCCCCTCCTGCCCAAAGTCATGCCCCTTCTGGGGATGTGGAGCAGCCCCGCACATCATGCTCTGGGATCCGCAGTGGCTGTCGTCCCCCTTGGTTATGGCATCTTTAAGGGTCTAGCATGGAACGATTAAAAGTTGTCCATTGAAAGCAAGTGAAATCTGCCCCTCCCTGATATTTAAAGCCTTTAGAAACCAGTTAAATTGACTTTGCTTTCCTAATTTGCTGCCAAAGGGGTTTCTTCAGCATTCTCCATGTTTACTGAGAAACACTGTATTCCTCTACTGCCCTCAAGTGCTGTCCCTTTTGCTCAGACATAACAGATCATCTGCAAAAACTGGGACCTTGTATTCCTTCCCTTCCGATGTGCCACAGTGCTCTGCCCAACTTTTGCTACAAGGACTGCAACTATAGATAAGGACAGCAGGAATGGGAACAAAAAGCTTCATCTCCTAGCCTCGGCTATGTCTACACTACAGAGTTTTTGTGCAAAAACAGCTGTTTTTGCACAAAAAACCCGCAGAGCCTCCACACTTCAAGCGCGTTTTTGCGCAAGAAAATTAACTGTAAAACGGCAGAACAGAGGGCTTTTTGCGGTGTAGGTATACCTCTTTCTACGAGGAATAACTCCTTTTTGTGCAAGAATTCTTGAGCAAAAAGGTATGTGTGGATGCTCAACAGGGGTTTCTTGTGCAAAAAAAGAGCTTTTGCGATGCGCTTTTGAGGTGTGGACGCGCTTTTGCGCAAGAAGTTTTTGCAGAAGATCTCTTCCGCAAAAAGCTTCTTGCGCAAAAACCCTGCAGTGTAGAGAGAAAGCCCCAATGTAAAAGGTTCTGTTTGCCCATCATGCTGAATTCTTATCCTATTACGACCATAGAGTCTAGGGGCCCTTGTCACGAAGCACGACTCCATTGTGCTAGATGCTGTACAAACACAGAAAGTGACTGTGAGTACTTTGGGGCCAGGAGTCCTAGTGGTGGTTGTTTAACACCATTAAGGCATTGGCGCACTAACCCCTGTTTGGGATTTTTTGGAAATCTACTGCAGTAGGCAAAATAAATAATCATATATATAGTAGCCCAGTGTCTGTGACTCTGTAACGGTGTAATGCTTGGTGTTGCCTCTGGGCGGCGCTGTTGCCTCTGTAACGTCCCTCACCTCTCGCCGTGGCTCTCAGCTGACTTCTGCGCCGCTCAGCCAGGCCACCGCAGGGGAGCAAGCGGCACAAGCGGCTGTTTGGGCCCCACGGTCCCCATGCAGCATGGGGAGCACGGAGCCCAAAAGGCCGTTTGGGCTCCGCGGTCCCCTGAGTGAGAGGCAGGAGGGGGAGGAGAAGAGAAAGAGAGAGACGGAGAGAGAGGCAGGAGGTGGAGGAGAGCTGAGAGAGAGAGAGGGGGAGGAGGAGGAGAGGGGAGCGAGAGACCGGAGGCTCAGGAGAGAAGACCGTCGTGGAGGAGAGATCTGAAAATCCCGTCTTACGACGGGCTAATTGGCTAGTTATAGAATAGTTTAAGAGATGTCAGTCAAATTTCTCAAGAGATGCACCCAAGCAATTCCTTGATATGCCATCAGAATTCATGTCTGTATTGTCTCTTGTGAAATGTGTGGGTGCATTGATTTGGATTAAGCAGCTGTAATGCTGGCAGGCGGACTAGAACCTGGGACCTCTGGAGCTTAGTGCAAAAACCTCTGCTGCATGAGCTGACAGCCGGCTGGCAAAGACTGTTGAGCACACTCATTATTTTCTGTAAGTGGTCTTGGTGCCACTAGCTGGGATGCTGCACCACTCACCAACTTTTTCAGCTTCCTAGAATCTCCAAAACTGCCTGTGAAATATAGTATACATGCCAAACGCTGTTAAGCCCAGCCAAAACAGAACTGTTGCAAGTGTCATTAGAGTCATTCGGGACAAGAACATTTGGAGCCTTACTCAATCTTAGGACTCTTCCACTAACAGCCACCTACAAACACCATAGCTTTCGGCTGTTTGCCTGCGGAGGGTGGTAACAATTCCATGACCCTGTTAGCTGACCACCTGGTGATGAGCAATGACTACTGCTTACTGCAAAACACCTCCCCTTTACTACCATGACTTCAACATCCTACTGCTGCCGAGAGTCTGGTTTCACTGTTTTGTTTTGTCTCAAAATAGTCAGCTCTTTGGGGAAGTGACTATGTCTAGGTGCTGTACAGATATTTAAGAAAGATGGAGCCCTGCTCTCTGTTTCGGGCCTCTAAGCACCACTGTAAGCCACATAATAAATAATAATGAATCCCTGGCTTTGATGGCTGTCATTTCTTGGACACATTGAAGGATAGCCTACATTGGGTCTTAAGGACTTCTTTATGTTGATAACACACAGACCTCTATTAAGCTAAAGAGAAACCTCTGCTAGCTGTGGCAATAGTATGATTATTTCTTGCTTTAACTATCTAGGAACACAGAGCATGTAAACTGAGGCACGGGAATCAACATGACTTCCACATGGTTACACAGGGTATGTCCACACTATGGGATAAGGTTGAGTTAAGATACGCAACTTCAGCTATGGTAATTGCATAGCTGAACTCGAAGTACCATAACTTGACTTTTGGCACTGTCCACACAGCAGGAAGTCGAAGGGAGAAAACGCTCCCTTTGACTTCCCTTACTTCTTGTGGAAGCAGGACTATCAGCATTGACAGGAACTCCCCTCTCAGTTCAGATTAGCATGTCTTCACTAGATCCGCTAATTCGAACCCTGGAAGATCGACAGCGGCAGTTTCGATCTTCTCTGTAGTGTAGACATACCGCTGGTGCGCCACTGCCGGGACTGGAAATAGATCCCAGAAGCCTGAAAGAATGAATTACTTCTAAATAGCTGTTTTTAAAGGTGACTTGCAGCCCTTTCTGGTTAAGCATCAGGACTCAAAGGAGTTAGTCATTTACAAAAAAGAAAAGCAAACTTAACAGGAAGCTCTAAAGGCCACTGAGGCTGTTTAGAAATGCTCAAGAAGAAAATTGACTTAGAATAAAAGAAACCATAGGAAAATCATTAAGCAAGAGAAATCCAGTGGTAGTCTCGGCTCATTTCTTGAGGCCCAGTGTTCTGATTCATCTTGCATGTTACATGTTTGGATTGTAACTACAGATGTGTCAAAAAAATTAGAATGGGGAACTGATTGCTGCCTGCCAATTGGCTAATGAAGACCAAATTAACATGAGTTGAGAAGAGGTATTGGTGTGTGTAACAGAAAAGGTCAAGTTTGTGTGGAAAGTGCATCCAATCTTAAAGAGATACAGTGTGTGATTGGCATAGGCAGTGTGGTCCAGTGGATAGCACACTACACTGGGATTCAGGAGAACTGGCTGCTGTTCATATCTCTGTGAGGATATGTCTATACTGCACAGTTATTTCGGAATAAGCTATCCCAGAATAGTTATTCCGAAATAGCTTATTTTGAAATAGCACGTCTACACTGCAGGGAAGCCTCAAAATTAGTCTGAGGCCGGCTTCCCTAATGTAGATGTGCTATCTTGATTTAGAACCCCAGGAGGAATAACTTAGAATGGCCCTGGTGAGGGGCTATTTCAAAATAGCAGAAGTGGAGCGTCTATACACACCTTACTTTGAAATAGCTATTTCGGAATAGGCGTTATTCTTCGTAGAATGAGGTTTACAGAAGTCGGAATAAGCTGTCCATTATTTCAAAATTATTTCAAAATAACAGAATTGCTGTGTAGACGCTTGCATAGTTTTTTCCGAATAATGGCCGTTATTCCAAAATAACTTTGCCGTGTAGACAACCCTCATTGGGGGATCTTAGGTAAGTCCAGTCCTCTCTCTAGGCCTCAATGTCCCTACCTGTAAAATGGGGATAATGCTACTGATGTTTTTGCAATGTACTTTCAGATCTACTAATGAAAAGTTCTATATAATGCCAGGTCAACACTAGGGGAGAAATTCAACTGAAGATATGCAACTCCAGCTACATGAATAGTGCAGCTAGAGTCGATGTACCTTAGGTCAGATTTCTGTGGTGTCCCACTGTGGGAAGTCAATGGGAGAAACTCTCCCATCAACTTCCCTTGTGCCTCGCAACTTCGTGGAATACCGGAGTCGCTGGGGGTGCAATCAGAAATCGCAGCTGTGTAGGGCACCTGGAAATTTGGGGCACTGATGGGTCTTAATGTCCACCCACCTGGCTCTTCCTATCCCTATTCTGTGGCTCTGCTTCCTCCAGGGAGGATCTAGTTCAGGGGTGGGCAACCTTTTCAAACCAAGGAGCCAAACTACATCAAAATTCAGAACAAGCATTCAACAAAGAGCCAATATAAGATCACCAATTTTCATGACTGAAAATATATAACTTAATATTATTGAGATCTGACATGATGATCAATAATAGCATAAATGAAACATTGTACTCACAGACTTTATTTAATGGGACTTCTGCTGCTGCATCTTTTCACACATTTCTTTGCAGTTTACTTCATAATGGGTCAAATTCAGGTTCATGCGTGCATTCAAGCTACATGAGTAATGTGTTTTTAAAATTTTGAATTCATTTTTCATTTTAATTAAAAAAGTTGCATGTATTTTGGGAATGACAAAAGAGCCATATTTGGTTCCACACTGAGCCATATTTGGCTCAAGAGCCATAGGTTGCAGACCCCTGATCTAGTTAACTTAAAAGTGAAAAAGCCTGTCAGACCTATTAGCAGAACATTGGACCTGTGAAAGAGCCATTCAGGTGGTAAAGTAGCCATTTAAGAGGCTTTTGCCAACCCCATGGATATCCAGTCAGTTTCTGAATTTACTATGGTAGTCGACAGGACCTTAGTTTAAAATTTGCTTTAAAAATATTTCATTAGTGTGTTGCTAAAGATTATAAAATCGCATCTCTAAAAAAGCATCACCTCCCCCCCGCCAGCTGCCATTGGGTATAAAGCACCAGTTTAATATTACTGGACTAGCTAATTAGCCCGTCATAAGACGGGATTTTCAGGTCTTCTCTCCTGACCTCTCTCGCTCCGTCTCTCTCTCTCTCTCTCTCCTCCTACTGCCTCCCCCCCTCTCTCTCAGCTCTCCTCCGCCTCCTGCCTCTCTCTCCGTCTCGTTCTTTCTCTTCTCCTCCTGCCTCTCATTCTCCCTTTCTCTTCTCCTCCTCCTCCTGCCTCTCTCTCCCCTCCGTCTCTCCCTGCGCCCCTTCCTCTTCCCCCGTGGCACTTGGCTGAGTGCTGCCAGCTCAGCTGGGCTGCCGCAAGGGAGGGGGGCCGGGCAGTGACATACACGGCCAGGGGGCAGGGCCGTGTATGTCACCGCCCTGCCCCCTTTCCCTCCCGCCGCGGGGGAGCCCAAATGGCCCCTTGCGCTGCTGGCTCCCCCGGCAGCCCGGCTGAGGGGCGCAGCACTCAGCTGAGCGCCACAGCGGGAGGGGAAGGGGGGGCGGTGACGTACACGACCACGCCCCCTGGCCGTGTACATCAGCGTTACAGACTCACAGACACTGGGCTACTATATATATGATAGGGCCCCATAAATCCTAAGGATGGCCCTGCTTAAAATCTATACGCAGGGCCAGATTAAGTGGGGGGGCTAGCTGGACAGCTGCCTGGGGTGCCAACCTATAGGGGGCACCTGATTGAAGTGTAAGGGGCACTGCATCAGGCACCCCCCATAGGTTGCCGCCCAGGGGCAGGGCCGCGGCGCCCCGTACACATCAATCAGGGGCCGTGCGCCCGGGGCGGGGCTGCGCATGCGCCGGGCACCCACTGCCCGGGGTGCAAGAATGGCTCAGGCCGGCCCTGTCTATACGTCTACTCACCCATACAGTGAAGGCAAAGAGATCCACACAGATTCAGGGCTGAGGAGACCATATCTTTGGGTCTCTGATGTATATTGGTAACAGCCTCTTATAATGTCATTTAGCAAAAGTGTTCCCTCTGCCATCAGAATCATAGAATCATAGAATACCAGGACTGGAAGGGACCTTGACAGGTCATCGAGTCCAGTCCCCTGCCCTCATGGCAGGACCAAATACTGTCTAGACCATCCCTGATAGACATTTATCTAACCTACTCTTAAATATCTCCAGAGATGGAGATTCCACAACCTCCCTGGACAATTTATTCCAGTGTTTGACTACCCTGACAGTTAGGAACTTTTTCCTAATGTCCAACCTAAACCTCCTTGCTGCAGTTTAAGCCCATTGCTTCTTGTTCTATCCTCAGAGGCCAAGATGAACACGTTTTCTCCCTCCTCCTTATGACACCCTTTTAGATACCTGAAAACGGCTATCATGTCCCCCCTCAATCTTCTTTTTTCCAAACTAAACAAACCCAATTCTTTCAGCCTTCCCTGAGATTTCTGGAGACCCCTCACTTTCTGGCTGCATCTAGACTGGCATGATTTTGCGCAAATACTTTTAACAGAAAAGTTTTTCCGTTAAAAGTATTTGCGCAAAAGCGTGTCTAGATTGGCACGGATGCTTTTGCGCAAAAGCGCTTTTGCGCAAAAGCATCCGTGGCCAGTCTAGACGTGATTTTGCAAAGAAAGCCCCGATCGCCATTTTAGCCATCGGGGCTTTTGCATAAAACAATTCTGGGTTGTCTACACTGGCCCTCTTGTGCAAAAGCATTTGCGCAAGAGGGCTTTTTGCCTGGGAGCGTCATTGTATTTGCACAAGAAGCACTGATTTTGTACATTACAAAGTCAGTGCTCTTGTGCAAATTCAAGCGGCCAGTGTAGACAGCTGGCAAGTTTTTGCGCAAAAGTGGCTGCTTTTGCGCAAAAACTTGCCAGTCTAGACGCAGCCTCTATGAATAAGGCTCCTGTGGTGACCTTTAATGCTGACTAATGGGGGGATGAAGTTTGTTGCTATCCCCTGACATTGGCTCTGGCTAGCTATAATTTTTTTTGTATCAGTCTGTGGGTAACTGCAATACAATAGTCTTGAAGGGCCAAGCAGAATCACTCCTAGATCACTGAAGACAGAAACTGGATCTCAATCACAGATCCAACAGCTAATGGGAATGATGCGGAGACAGACTCCAATCACTGGCTCATGTCTTGGGCAGGATGGACAAGGGTGAGTCTTTTAGTGGCCACTGGTAATATGGGTCTCTGGATCTTCTTCTGGCTGTTATGCCTATTAATGCCAGCTGCAGATCTGTCCCATAGGGTCTGATTCATTGGTGAGCCTGATTATAAGCAGACCAAACTCTGCCATAGTTTATGCTGGTGCAAATAAAAGTATCATGACTGGTAGGTTTCAAACCTGGGTCTACAGGACTCCTGGAGGGTAGAGTAGCATCATGCGCCAACCTCTATCTGTTGGCTTACTATTGGCTATTAGAAGAGGGACACCTTGAAGCCCAGCTCAGCTAAGAGGCTTCACCACTGGACCCCAATTCGTAGAATATGGAAGCATCTGATTGGCCTACCCTCTCTACTTAAGAAGGATGTGTCTACACTGCAGGGCTTAACTCGAAATAAGTTATGCAAATTGAGCTATGCCAATTGCGTATCTTATTTTGAAATAGCTTATTTCGAAATTGGGAACGTCTACACAGCACTTATTTCGAAATAGAGCACTCTTCCTCTGACTTCCCATACTCCTTGTACAATGAGGGTTACAGGAGTCGGAGTAAGAAGTCCTCCAGCTTGACTATAATTTGACACTATTTGAAATAACTGCCTGCTGTGTAGACACGGACTAAGTTATTTCGGAATAGCGCTAGTTATTTTGAAATAGTGTTGCAGTGTAAACGTACCCAAAGGGGGCATGGGAAGATATTTGTACAAGTGAATTCTATCTGGCTTTGAGCTGCTCCTCCCAAACAGCCTGTCATGGTTTCCTGACTGCCTGGTTGCCGGTATCTGACTTGGGGTTCTTTGTCTTGGCTTCTGACCTTCTGGTTCTGATCCCTGGCTCAGTGTAGGGACCTGACTTTGTGCAAACCACTGTCCATGTCTCACTCTTGACAGAAAGCAGAATCGGATCCAGTGAATCCAAGGGTGCATCTACACTGCACCTGGCATGTTTTGAGTATATTTTGAAATAGAGCACTATTCCGGAACATCCAACCCTCGTGGAACGAGGTTAACAGGGAAGTCGGAATAGCACGCACATTATTTCGAAAGATATTTCAAAATAACAGGTGTGCTGTCAAGACGCAGAATATGCTATTTCGGGATACCAGAAGTATTCCGAAATAGTGCCGCAGTGTAGATGTAGCCCAAGACAATGTAGAGGAAATGTGTTGCTATTTTTTCCAGTCCCCTTGGTGTAGCCTGAACTCTCATTTCCATTCAGATACATTTACCTCACCCTAGTAGCATAAAGTGGCCTCAGAATGAGTATTCTCTCACCCCCTCATCAATATATCACTTACACTCACCCCCATTAAATTATATTACTTCTGAATACGGCCTATCCATCAAGGCTTGTTAGATTGTGGATTCATTTCAAAATCTCCACTTCCATGGGTTCCCTACACAGTGCAGCCAACAATCTTGCTATTTGACCATCTAAAAAAATGAGGAAGAGACACATTTACGTAGAAAAGTCCTGCTCTAAGTTGTCTCTCCAGTTCTTGCAATGTTTGGTTTGAATACTTCCAGTGATGGTTTATCTCCAGCTGTCACATTTGAGAAATACTTGCTATCATTAAGTAACAAATGTTCTCTCTCTTGTGGTCATGCTATGCAGTCATTAATGGATTAGCCCCATTAACAATGTTCTATCCATATGCCTATTTGCTGGTGGGCATATGGTTTAATTTGCCCCGATTGACAAAAAAGCTGCAAAACGCCAGGGGCGGCCCGTCCATATAGGCAAACTAGGCGGTCGTCTATGACACCAAGTTAAATGGGGTGCCAATGGTGGTGCAATATCATTGAGGGGTTTGGAAGCGGGGGCGTCAATTACGTGGTTTGCCTAGGGCGCCAGTTGCCGGCAGCTAGTCTAGGGCTGCTCCTGCAAAAGGCAGAACGAACTTCACATCCTAATCTGGTAGTTTTCTATAGCGTGGAAACAGTTACAGGCAAGATTTTTACTACTTGACACAGAACAAATATTGGCTGAGTTGTGGTACGGGTTGAACCTCTCTAGTCCAGCACCCTCGGGACCTGCCCAGTGCCAAACCAGAGAATTTGCCACACCACAGGAGGTCAATATTGTCTAGCAGCATTATCAACCCTTCCACTGCTTACTGGGCTCTTAGAAGACATTTAGGGGTAAATTAGAGCTAAATAACAGCACAGAACACCGAGAGCCAGGACTGGTGGCTGTAAACAAACTTTATGGGACTACAGGAAGCTTGAATATTCCACACAATGAAGTCACTGCCACCTAGTGTTGTTCTCTTCTAAGAAAACCGAATGAGCTAGGCTTTCCCAGCTCATGCAGAAAGCAGCTGTTTTTGCCTTTGCTGAAGAAAGACTGTGTTTCTCAGGACACCTGCCCATGTCTGCGTGGAGGTAACTGCCGCCTGCAGAAAGCACAATGTCATTTTTTCTGTTTCTTCTAAACAACGTCAAGGTTGGCTGCTTTTGCAGGATAGCCTCCTTGAGCATCTCTCAGCGCCACGGGAGGCCGTTGTGCTAGCAAATGCAGAAATAAGAGCTGACACCCAGTGACAGTTTTGCTTTCAAAATGAAAAATGGTCTGGGAAAGATTTACAATATTTTTGGTTAGCACTCTCACCTTTTGTCCTTCACCCCCCCCCAGCCTGATGAGCTGGGTAAAGGATTCCCAAGCACAAAGAAAACAGCTAATGAAGAAACATATGCAACATGTCTTGGGAACCTGAAAAACATAATGTGACCTAGGAGCAGATCTGTTAAAGATGTGCATTGTGAATAAATGGTTAAAGGAATTTTTAGCCCCTTTTTCCTGTCTCTAGAATCACCCGCAATCCTGAATTCAAAATTATTAATCATCAGGGCTATGTCTAGACTACATGGCTCCATTGACAGAGCCATGTAAAATAGTTTATTTGGCATAGGCCAAGAAGCTGGGATTTAAATAATCCCCGCTTCATTAAAATAAAAATGGCCACCGCGCTGTGCCGCCGATCAGCTGATACAGCACAGCGGGGCAGTCTAGAGGCGCTGCAGTCGACAAGGGATGCCTTTGTCGACCGGTCCGGTAAACCTTGTTTCACAAGGCATACCAGAGTGGTCGACAAAGGCTTCCGTTGTTGACCGTGGTGCATCTAGACTGCCCCGCTGTGCCGGATCAGCTGATCGTCGGCACAGTGCGGTGGCCATTTTTATTTTAATGAAGCGGGGATTATTTAAATCCCCGCTTCTTTGCCTATGCTGAATAAACTATTTTACATGGCTCCGTCGACGGAGCCATGTAGTCTAGACATAGCCCAGGAGTGCACTAGAAATAGATGGTGCTTCATCTCAACCCAGTGCCAGAGATAAGTTATCCTGGTGGGTGAAATCCAAGGCCCTGCTCTACACTGTGCACCAGCAGAGCTATGGGGAAGCCACAGCTGCCTCTCTTCCAAAGGCTAAGAATTCCCTTTTCCCAGCATGCTCCACCCACCACCAATGGAAGGCGTTATGCTTTTGAAAACCATAATGTCTCTGGGTACTGCTGCTTTGGCAAGGAGCCTTCTCCTGCTCCTCAACGTGGCTAAGGGAAGTTAAACCCATTTCTTTACTAAGCTGGTTCAAAATGAGATATTTAAATTGGTACCAAACTCTCTGGAGACACATCTCGTTTAAGAGTGTCCTGTTGCAGTTTAGCTTAAACTAATCAGAAGTCAATTTAACTTAACTCTGAAAGTAAAGGGCGTCTATGGGCAAACAGGGCCTGCATTAAATTGGTTTAAAAACACATCTTTAGTGAAACTGGTGGAAATCTCTTTGCCAGCAAACCTAAAGGATCCCAGCACTTAAGACTGCATGGATACCAGATTCTATCCTGCTCCTCACTGCTTGTATTATATTGTGTTGTTACAACGCATAACTCAGTGTTTCCTTTTTCAAGAAGTTCTGTGGTGGTGACCTCACTCGGCTAGTTTGCTCTCCAGCGAGAGAAGTGTGGTTAGAACCCAGTAAGTGTTGAGTCTGGGCTGGAGGTTCAGATGGTAGGACTCGCTGCAGCTCTAGTCAAGTCAATTGACCCCTTCTGATTTGCATCAGAGGCGGCGCTGGATCATGTGTCCATGTTTCATTTGTTTGATTTCTGTTTTTGGCATGTTGTGACACAAGGGCAAAGATCCCCCCAAAACGAGGATCACAACCTGACCAAACAGCTTACTCTTCAGAGTCTCTTTTGGGAAATCCTTTTCAGTAGATGTTTCAATCTACAGACTTGTGCAGGGCTGAGTGAATGAGTCACTTGTCCTATTTAGTCTCTCTTACTGCTCACAGAATTGTAGGATTGGGAGAGACCTCAGGAAGTGATCTAGTTCAGTGCCCTGCCCTCATGTCAGGTCCAAGCACCATCTAGGCCATCTCTGACAGGTGACTGTCCAACCTACTCTTAAAAATCTCCAATGATTGAGATTCCATAAACTCTCTTGGCAATTTATTCCGGTGCTTAACCACCCTGACAGTTAGAAAGCTTTCCCTAATGTCCAATTTAAACTGTCTTTGCTCCAATGTAAGCCCATTGCTTCTTGTCCTATCTTCAGAGGTTAAGGAAAACAATTTTTCTCCCTCCTCCTTGCAACCCTTTATGTAGTTAAAAGCTGCTATGTCCCTTCTCAGTCTTCTCTTCTCCAGACCAAAGAAACCCAACTGTTTCAATCTTCCCTCATAGGTCCTGTTTTCTCTGTCTTAATCATTTTTGTTGTTTTTCTCTGGACTTGCGCCAATTTGTCCACAGCTTTCCTGAAATGTGGCACCCCGGAACAAGATACACTACTCCATTAGGGTGTGTATAAACTACAGGGTTTTTTCAAAAAAAGTTGCCTTTTTTGAAAAAACTTCCCCTGCATCTAGACTGCTGCCACATTTTTTTGAAAGTAAATCGAAAGAACATGGCAGTTTTTTTGATCGCGGAAAACCTCATTTTATAAGGAATAACATCTTTGTTTGAAAGTGCTCATTCGAAAAAAAGGCATTATTGAACATGAACTATGCTTTTTCGAAAGTACTGGCTGTAGTCTAGATGCTCTCTTTCAAAAGAGGCTTTTTCAAAAGAGGCTTGCAGTCTAGACGTAGCCTTAGAGACATAATCAATGCACAATAGAGTGGAAGAATTTACTTATTGTGTCTTCCTTACAACAGTTAGTTATACATCCCAGAATTAGCCTTGCCTTTTTTTTGTAACAGTGTCACACTGTTGACTTATATGTAGCTTGTGATCCACTAGGACCTCTAGACCCCTATCTGCAGTACTCCTTTCTAAAGCAGTTATTTCCTGTTTTGTGTGTGTGCAACTGATTGTTCTTTCCTAAGTGGAGTACTTTCCATTTGTCCTTATTGAGTTTCAGACCATTTCTCCAATTTGAGTTTTAATCCTGTCCTCCAAAGCACTTGCAACCTGCCCCAGCTTGGTATTATCCACAAACTCCATAAGTTTACTCTCTATATCATTATCCAAATTGTTGATGAAGATATTGAACAGAACCATACCCAGAACTGATCCTTGGGGACCCTGCTCAGTATGCTTTTCCAGCTTTACTGGGAACTACAATCATTACTCTCTGGGTTGGTTTCCCAGTTATGCACCTGACTTACTAAAGCTGCACTAAAGTCATGATATATCACATCTACCACTTCCCCCCATCTGCAAGGCTTGTTACGCAGCCAAATAAACCTGTCAGGTTTATTTGACAGGATTTGTTCTTGGCAAATCCATGTTGACAGTAACTTATCAGCTTCAAGGAGTTTGCTAACTGATTGCTTAATTATTTGCTCCATTATCATTCTGGGTATTGAAGTTAAGATGACTGAGCTGTAATTCCCTGGGTTATCTTACTCCACTTTTTATGGAGTGCCATTATATTTACCCTCTTCCAATCCTCTGGAATCTCTCTTGTATTCCATGACCATACCCTTTATCCTGAAAGCTGCTACTTTGCTGAACCACTGGCCCCAGCGGAGATGTGACAAGAGTGGCCCCAGAACCGGGAGGGCAGGTGGCATGGTGCTGTCCCGGGAGCACACTGCAGTCCCCAGCCTGCTAATGCCAGCCTCTGGCATAGGAAAAGTAGGTGGAACATGGGTGGGAACACATCAGGCAGAGCCTTCCCATGTCTACAATACCCACCACCCAAGTACCCTCCTCCCTCTCCCTTCTGTTAAAGCTCCCTCCCCTTCTCTACCTGGGAATTTTCCTACTGCCTCCTGTTCTCTGGAGGTGGCAAGCACAGCAAGAGTGGGGTTTTCTTCCCCAAATCTGTGGCCAGAAAGGAGGAAAACCTCTCTCTGACCTGGCACCAAACAGGTTGGTTTGGAGGAGCCCATTAAGAACCAGATGAGGGTGAATTCCGAGAGGGGAACAGAGCGAAAGTAGAAGAGATGTGGCAACACAGTGGCCTTTACCGCAGTCTGCTCACAAGTTCCTGACACAAATCCAGATGACTTAGGCTTTGAGAGACTTTCACCCTGAGAAAGTCATTTTGAGAGACATGCATGCAGTGCATTCCCACCTGGTAGCAGTGTTCCGCATAAGCTGAGCGCTCGGGCAGCCGCCCACGAGAGATTCAAATGTCAGCCAGCTGATTAGCAGAGCACCCACAACCGGCAGCATGTGTTTATATTGGTGGTGCACATCTGCACATGCATTGGTGCTCATGACAAAGTTTATTCTGCACATAGATGGACAAAATTAGAGGGCACATTGCCTGGTAGTGTTCTTTCTTTGGGGATATTTGTTGGGCCCAGAACATCAAATCATGCTTGAAATGAAGGAAGGACATGCAAGATCTGAAACTGAAAAATGGGGGAGTATTTTATTTATAAGCACTGTGTCATCTGCAGTCCATTTTGCTGCCAGTGAAGAGAGATCCATTCTGAACGGGGATGGCTTATTCATCTGAGCCTAGTTTGTGCTTGTACACAGTGACTAATATAATTTAGTGCTGGCTAATGGACGATGAGGATGAAGTTCTGCTGGAATGATGCACTGCTGAATTTAGAAAGGATAGGTTTGGAGTTTGATACCAATTTCCTAGTAACTGGAGGAGAAGCCTGGCTTACAGAGACAGTGAATCTTGTCTGAATGCAGGTTGGAAAAGGAAATGGAATTTTCCACTAAACAAGAGAGAATCAATAGCCTATGTTTTAGGTTCCATAAGGATTTGTGTGCAAGATTCTTCTGTTATTTATCTGCGGATGCTGATCCCGGGTTACAACAGGAGTGTGTATTTCAATCATTGTTTGTATTTAAATGGCATCAAGGGTAATTTCTATCCCATTTCACTGCAATTTTTCTGGTAACACAAATATACATGAAAGATGTTTTCCAAAGTCAAGGCTGATGGATGGAAATTTACCAGAACTCTAGTGCGGTTGTAATCTCTTATTTGCACTATTGCTCTTGATTCCACTTTCATTAAAATTACCGATTCGCAGTGCACAGTTTACGTCTGATTCATTGAAATGAGTGGCAAAGCTCCCATTAACTTCAAAGGAGCAAAGTAAGTGTTTTATGATTCAATAGTTATTCAAGTCGGTGGTTTCTCTAGCTATGAGCCTCCTAGCCAGCTGCCTAGTGCAGCAGGTTTCTGTAAATTCACTCCCGTTCCTGCCATGGGTGGGCGATGAGGCTGGCAAGGGGCTGCCTCCAGCCAGGGCTCCAAGATGCAGGAGAAGGTCCCAGCTGGGTTGCTGCAGAAGCACTCCCAGCTCTTCCCAGCTGCTGCTTGTCCTTGGTGTGGGGAGGATCGCAGCTGGGCAGCTTGCTCAGGGCTGCTCCTGGTGGAGCCACCAGTGTTGCTGGGGCTTTGACCACAAATGCAGCGAGCCCCCCGACTCCTTGTCAGCACCCAGGCTGAACGCTGCTGGCCCTGGCAGCCTCCGGCCGCTGCCCTGGACTCATAGTGTGACCACAACTCCAGCTCACATAGGCACTGGCACTGCCAACAGTGAGGAAGTCACCTGGAAAAGAACAGCCAGGGGTGCGGAGGGCCAGGCCAGTGGTGGGTGTGGGCGTTGCTGGAGGCCAGGCAGGGTGTGTATGTGGGATTTCTAGGGGTGCAGAGTGTCAGGAAAAGGACTGTCCCGTGGGAAGGAGTCTGCTGTCTCTTGTGTGTGGGTGTGGGGGAGGGTCAGCACTTCCTGCCAGGTGGCTTTGTATGGGTCGTGTGTCCATTCTGCCCCTTAACAGGAGCCCAGCCAGCTGGGAGCTGCCCCCTGCCAGTGCCCAGGCCCCATGGTGGTTGAGCGGAGTGGCTCTGGGGCAGTGGTTCTAAATCTATTTACTGTTGTGGGCCGCATGTGTTATGTGGCTGTCCCCACATGACGTCTGTCACTGTGCAGCTACACACACCAGCATGGCTGCGGATTTGTGATGGGACAGCAATGCGATAGAGTGCCTTTCCATCCAACGCTGGCCCCTGTCTGCCAAGAGCATCTGAACTTAGCAAAATAAGTCAGAACACTGACTGTTCAAATGCGTTCATGAACGGGAAGGGTGGCTTGCATGCGTAAGCGGGGGGAATGGTCCTGCTATTGTGGGGAACTTTCCTGGCGCCTATGCTACCCCGGTGAAATGGGCTAGTGAAAGGGTCTGAGTCCCTGATCCCATTTCCTTTACCCACAGGCCTCCCTGACATGAAGGGCTTCTCCCCTGTGTGGCAGAGCCATTATAACCCCAAGAAAGCTGGGCCCAGGATTCCTGGGGGCTCGACCCCCAACCTGGTTGCGGTCACCTAGGGCAGGGGCTGGGTGTCCCCACTCAGGAGTGTTCTCCTCTTGCTGGATGTTTCCCTGACCACTGAAGATTACATACAGTTCAAAGCAAATACAATTTGTTAAACAACAATCCATTCAAAAAGAGAGAGAGAGAATAGGGGAAAATGGAAACACTTCCTGGAAAACACATCACCCTGCTCTCTGGCATGGAGGCCTCACACCCAGTGTCTCTGGACAGTCAGGGCAGTTCACAGTCTGTTCCTCGTAGGTCCCAGGCCTCCGTCTCAGACCCTGGCTGTGCTGCTGGGATGTTGCGGCTCGGACACTGGCTGTGTCTCTGGCTGGCCTGGCTCACTTCCCAGCTCAGCTCGGGAACATGTTGTCTCCTTAGCTCGGCTCCACTCACCCTGACCTGGGAAATTCCAGCTCACATGGAGGACAGGACTTTCCCCAGCCTCCTCACTCTCTCACTGGCCTACTCGCCCTGCCAAGCAGGCTGACCTGGAGTGCTGGTCTCTTCCCATTGTCCCTGGGGGCTGTCAGTCTTCATAGAATATTAGGACTGGAAGGGACCTCGAGAGGTCATCGAGTCCAGTCCTCTGCCCTCATGGCAGGACCCAGCACTATCTAGACCATCCCTGATAGACCTTTATCTAACCTGCTCTTAAATATCTCTAGAGATGGAGATTCTACAACCTCCCTAGGCAATTTATTCCAGTGTTTGACCACCCTGACAGTTAAGAAGTTTTTCCTAATGTCCAACCTAAACCTCCCTTGCTGCAGTTTAAGCCCATTGCTTCTTGTTCTATCTCAGTCTTCTCTTTTCCAAACTGAACAAGCCCAATTCTTTCAGTTTTCCTTCATAGCTCATGTTTTCTAGACCTTTAATCATTCTTGTTGCTCTTCTCTGAACCGTCTCCAATTTCTCCACATCTTTCGTGAAATGTGGTGCCCAGAACTGGACAATACTCCAACTGAGGCCTAATCAGCACAGAGTAGAGCGGAAGAATGACTTCTCATGTTGACTCATATTTAGCTTGTGGTCCACTTTAGCTTTCCTCACAGCCTGGATCGGTTCCTGGTCTGTGTCCCTGGCTGGCCTGACTCACTTCCCAGCTCAGCTCAGGCACATGTTGTCTCCTTAGCTCGGCCCCACTCACCATGACCTGGGAAATCCAGCTAACATGGAGGACAGGACTTTCCCCAGCCTCCTCACTCTCTCACTGGCCTACTCGTCTTAGTATCCCCATTACTCACAGGCCCTTCCTCTTCCCTTTGATACTGGGGGTAACCAACCAAAAACCACCCACTGAGTTTTAGTAAGGGGCCAGCAGTCCCCTTACACCTGGTATGTTATTGCTCTCACTTCCACGGCTGGGCTCAGTGCCCGCAGAGCATGGCTGCGGAGCCTGTGCCTGATGGGGAGCTCTGCCCAATGCAGGCACCCCCAGCTAGGGACTGTCCATCATGCACCCAGCCCCCCAGTCAGGGAATGCCCCCCGTCACCCAAACTCCTGGGACTGTACCCCAGCATCCAGTTTGCAGCCCCCTCAAACACTGGGCTGGCTCACTTGCCTTCTTTGCAGAGACACAGTGTCCTGTCCAGGGCAGAAGAGCTCCCCCCAGGATTGCTCCCTTCAGCAAGCAGCCATAGATGTGGGAACGAGGTGTATGGGGGGTGCTGCAGAACCCCTGGGCTCGCTCCTTCCTCGCGTACTGCGGGCTCTGCTGCCAGCTCTACACCCAGGGTCCCGGCTGCTGGCTCTGCGTGTCCGAGGCTGTGCTGCTGGCCATGCCCGTCTGGTGCTACGGTGCTGGCCCTGCCCATCCAGGCCTATGCTGCCAGTCCTGTGTGTCCGGGGCTATGGTGCGGGCCCTGCATGTCCAGGGCTATGCTGTGGGCCCTGCACATTTGGGACTATGCTGTGGACCCTGTGCATGGGGGAGGGGTCCTCAGTTTTGGCCCCACATGTTGGGGGTTTTGCTGCCAGCCCCATGCCCCGGGTCCCGGCTGCTGGCCCCACATGCCAGGGCTTTGCTCCCAGCCTCAGCTGAGGGAGGACAGGAGTAAGCGGTGGTGTGTCAGATCCCTCCCTCTTGAAAATGTTCCCACACAACTGCACGCAGCTCCCCACCAAAGCCTGCCCCCTAGCACTCAAACCCCCATTAAGGGACTGTGCCCCAGTATCTATCCCTCCCATCCAGGGACTGCCCCCCAGACTCCCTCCTAGAGTCTGTCTCGCACACACCAGCTGCACTCCCCTTCCCGTGCTCACTGGTCTCCTGTCTCGGCTTCATGTAGCTCAACCCTGCAGCCGGCCCTGCCCTCCTGACACCACAGTGCTTGTGCCGAAGCCTGCTCTAGCCGGAGTCCCTGGACCTGTCATCCGGGGGGTGAGGTGCAGAGGGGATGCTCAGCCCCCTGGCCTCCTGCCAATGCTCTGACCCTGCGGGGGGAGAGGAGAACCAATGTTTGGCCTTGATCCTGTGCTCCCCATTTTTCCACCTGCCTGCCAGCTCTGCACTGAGCCAGGCTCCCTTCCCCCCTTGCCCTAGTTACGGCCCTGAGGATGTCGCATGGGCTGCAGTTGTGTGCTGATTGGGCTGTGAGTGGCCTGGGAGCCGTGGGTTGAGAACCACAGCTCCAGGGGGAAGAGCCACTGCTGTCCAGGGGGTGCTGAGCAGGGATTCGCTCCCCTCTCCAGCCCCAGGCAGCTAGTGGCGATCTGTCTGGACAGGCCCCAACTGGGGTATTGCCCCCATACACAGTGAGTCTAAGCTACATGCAGGGAGAAGCCAGAGGGACTTTATGGCTTGGTCCTACTCAGCCAACCCAGGTGTCAGCCTGCTTCCAGCCTGCATGGTCTGTCCCTAAGGTCCAGCAGCCCTCCAATTTGCTGCATGAGGTTTGTGGGTGGGGGTGGGCAGCAGCCGAGAGGCACTGGAGATCTGCCATAAACTTTTAAGGGGCAGGCGGGAGGCCGGCACTCTGGTTTTGCCTAAGGCAGCAGATTGTCTTGGGCCGCCTCTGATTCACACAGTGACAGACACGGGGCTCTTTATTAGAGTGCCTTCTTGCTACGGGAGGTGGGATTGTCTAGGTGGCTGACGGCGGATGTGAGTGTCCCGCCTCCTGGGTTCTGCTCCGGGAAAAGTCACTGATTCGCTTTCTTACTGTGGCAAGTCGGCCAACCAAGCTGTGCTGGTAGAGTACTTACCGTGAGACTTCCCCTATCCGGGGAGAGTGAGAAATTTGTAAAAAGCTTCTGCATCCTTGGATAAAAGCTGCTAAAGAAGCACAAAGGGGAGAAGCCCTTCATGGCATGTTGGGATAGTTATACTGCCTATTAAAACACTCCTATCTCGTCTTTGTTAGCTCTCGCCCCTCTGGTGTCAACGGACCATTCCCAAGCCCACGTATGCCAATGCTGCCAACCCTTGGGTAGCCAGTATTAGTAAGAAGCCGTTCACGCTCATTTGAATAACCGTCTAATATGTATGCTGCTTTAAGCCAAAAGGGAAACCTCTTTAAGTACTGAATATATTACCCAGATCAGTGAGAAAGAACTTGAATAATTCATTCATACCCTCAGACTCCTGTGCATGTTAGATCTTTCAACTTACTGCAGGGACCGTCTCGCCCTCTGTGATGCTCCATGTTTAACAAAGAAAAGGGGAGGGGAAGGAAGAGGAGCACTTCCAGGATGGGAAGCCTGAAACTTGATGAAGAATTGAAGCCTGCTCAATGGCTCCTGGAGCCGGTCAACGGGCAATAAAACATACTTGCGACAGGGTGTCGGCCGGGTGACAGCTTCATGTTTATTTTGTACCATTTGTTGCAAAAGGATCTTGGATGCTCCACTTACAGCAGACCTGGGACCTGCAAACAGCCTCTTGCTGTGCTCAGTTTAGGACAGGAAATGAAGAAAGTGCAAGCCAGGTGGACAGAGTTACTGGATTATAGGTCAAAATCTGTCTGTCTAAGGGTTTTATACTGCAGCCCGTCACCGCAGTATCTGAGCATCTTCCAAGAAGTATCAATGGCTATGTCTCTAGTAGACTTCATGGATTTTCTGGTACTTTGCCCTTTTGGGGGAGGGGGGGTGGTTTAAAGGTCTTCTTGGGATTGGAGTGTGCTTAAATACTTTGGCAGGGGGCTATAGGGTTGTTGGAGTTGAGGGTCATTCTCATGGACACAAGGCTTTCTTTGAAGAGGAGGAAGGGGATCCCATTGTGCTAGATGCTGTACAAACATATAGCAAGAGGCCTCTCCAATACAGAGATGATCAAAATAGACAGAATACAGGGTGGGAGTGGACTCAGAGGTAAAGCGTCTTACTTATTCCTTTGCACATGCTGCTATGTATAACAAAGGACCTCCCGGGTTTCCCATGCAGAAGTTATCCCCAAATCATTCATTCATATGCAATGGGGTTTGAATTAGGGGTGCACAGTTTGGGCCTCATCACTAATTCTCACATCTTGATAAAAACCCCAATTCTCCTTGCATGTGCAGGTACATGAATTATAGTATGTACATAGCTGGAGAGAATTTGCTGCTATTCTCGCAGGAGTGACCGTAAGTATTTTGTGACTAACAGATTTATTAAGGCATAAGCTTTTGTGGGTAAAACCTACTTCATCAGATGAACTGGAGAGGAAATTATATATATAAATATATATGGAAGTTACTTATCAAGTGTAGGACCAATATCCATACAAGTGACACCATCACAGGACTTAACCACATAAATCACACCATCAGAGACTCATGAATCTGTACACCACTAATGTGACATATGCCATCATGTGCCAGCAATGCTTCTCTGCCATGTATAATGGCCAAACCAGATAGTCTCTGTGCCAAAGGATAAATGGACAGAAATCAGACATCAAGAAAGGTAACATACATCTGATGTTCATCATCTGATGAAGTGGGTTTTACCCACGAAAGCTTAATGAAATTTAATAGTGAGAAGTGTAAGGTTATGCATTTAGGAATAAATAACAAGAATTTTAGTTATAAGCTAGGGACACATCAGTTGGAAGTAACGGAAGAGGAGAAGGACCTCGGAGTTCTGGTTGATCATAGGATGACTATGAGCCGCCATTGTGACATGGCCGTGAAAAAGGCTAATACGGTCTTGGGATGCATTAGGCGAGGTATTTCCAGTAGGGATAAGGAGGTGTTAGTGCCATTATACAAGGCATTGGTGAGACCTCATTTGGAATACTGTGTGCAGTTCTGGTCTCCCATGTTTAAGAAGGAGGAATTCAAACTGGAACAGGTACAAAGAAGGGCCACTAGGATGATCCGAGGAATGGAAAACCTGTCTTACGAAAGGAGACTCAAGGAGCTTGGCTTGTTTACCTTAGCCAAAAGAAGGCTGAGGGGAGACATGATTGCTCTCTTTAAATATATTAGAGGGATAAATACCAGGGAGGGAGAGGAATTATTTAAGCTCAGTACCAATGTGGACACAAGAACAAATGGATATAAGCTGGCTATTAGGAAGTTTAGACTTGAAATTAGACGAAGGTTTCTAACCATTAGAGGAGTGAATGGAACAGCCTTCCAAGGGAAATAGTGGTGGCAAAAGACCTATCTGGCTTCAAGATTAAGCTAGATGGGTTTATGAAGGGGATGGTTTGATGAGATAACATGATCTTGGCAACTAAGTGACCTTTCACTATCAGTGGTAAATAGGCCAATAGTGGGATGATAGGAGTTACTACAGAGAACTTTTCCTGGGTGTCTGGCTTGTGAGTCTTGCCCACATGCTCAGGGTTCAGCTGATCGCCATATCTGGGGTCGGGAAGGAATTTTCCTCCAGAGTAGATTGGCAGAGGCCCTGGAGGTTTTTCGCCTTCCTCTGTAGCATGGGGCACAGATCGCTGCTGGAGGATTCTCTGCATCTTGGGGTCTTTAAACCATTTGAGGACTTCAATATCTGAGATATAGGTGAGAGGATTATTCTAGCAGTGGGTGGGTGAGATTCTGTGGCCTGCATTGTACAGGGGGGTCAGACTAGATGATCATAATGGTCCCTTCTGACCTTAAAGTCTATGAGTCTATGAGTCTTATGCTCTAATAAATCTGTTACTCTCAAAGGTACCACAGGACTCTTCATTTTTGTTTGTTTGTTTTGGGTGAGGGTTTTTCTGCAGGTACAGACTAACATGGCCATCCCTCTGAGAATTTTCATAAATATTTTGTTGTAGGGGGGCTGAACATAAAGGGCTGAATTAATCTCTGGTGAAGCTCAATAGATCAGCTACAGAACAGTTGCCCTTTCAGCAGAATTGCCATTTGAACACTGCAATGCATGAAAACAAATTGGGGCTTAGCTGGTATTTCCTCAGAGTTCCGTATGAGCAGGTTCTAATAGCAGAAGCCATGGAAGATACCAGATTCCAAAGAGAGCTCTAACACAGACGCGAAAACACCGCTACCTTGCAGGGAAAGCCCAGGGGAAATTAGTCCACAAGACAGAGAGTGGGTCTGGTAGCTAATGTGTTATGTAAATAGTTTACAAAGCACAGAGAAATGTTCAACAAAATCAAGTAGACAGAATTTTTGCACAAATAAGCAGAACATCCATCTGGATGACTTGCAGATCTGGGGCATACCATTTACATTTTCCCCGCAGTGGGCTTGAGTGAAGAGATAATATTCCACTTCTGCAAAGATGGTTCTTTGTTCTGTGTTCTCATTGAATGATATGCTGGTGCCTAGGGGTCCTGAACAAGAGATAAGCATGGTTATGTTTAGCAACACACAATAAAAGAATCCTTGCCCCCAATGAGTCTGAGATCTAAATAGACAGAACGGGAAGGGTAAAAGGCAGGGGAAATGGCAGCATAGTGAAATGACATGCTCAAAGTCACAAAGTAAGTCGGTGGCAGAACCAGGAGTAGGACTCAGACCTTGAGCCTGACCCCATCATGCTGCCTCTCTTGTTTATATATCATACTCATAGTGTATATGTTACAGCCTTAAATTAGCATCCAGCTGCAGTTTAAACATCCTCCATAGCATCCTCCTCTACCCTACCTGCTGATTGTCTGCTGTACTCTTCAAAAAGTGCTTGCAATACCAGAATGTGTAGGTAATTCCAAACAGGAGACAAGCAACCCAACCAAAACATGGGGCTAGATATCAGGGGCAGGAAAGATCTGGCCTGTGGGCTGAATCCGGCCTGCCAAGCCTTTTAATCTGGCCCACAGCCCACTCACTGGGAACCTTGTGCAAAGAGCAGTTCCATGCTGCTCAAAACAGCTGGGTGCATCATGTAGCTCTCTGCACTGTGCGTGGGGGTAAGGTGCATGCTGCCTTACCCCTAGCTCAGTGTCTCAGCTCCTACTGGCCAGACCACATGGAACAGCCAGCTGCTTTGAGCAGTCTGGGGCTGTTCCGCTGGGCTGCTGGCCTGGAGCCATCTAAGTAAGCACCTCCCTGCCAGAGCCTGCCTCTGTAACCACACCCCTTCCTGCACCCCAACTCCCTCCCCAGGTCACCATGCAACCCATCTGCACCCTCTTCCTCCTGCCCCCAGTCTCAACTCCCTGCCAGATCCTGCACCAACTCCAACACCCCTCCTCCACTCCAGAATCCTCTCCTACACCCACGCCCCCTCCCAGAATCCCCTGGCCCTGGTCACAATCACCTCCTTCACCCAAACTCTCTCTTAGACTCCACATACCCTCCTGCACCCCAGTCCCTTACCCTGAGCTCCCTTCTGCACCCAGCCTCCATGCCAGACTCTGCACTCTTTCTGTAGAAAAGTGCAGCCCTTGACCACTTACCAAAATCTTAGACTAATCCCCATCAAATATTATTGCAAATCCCCGGCTGGATTCTCAGATGGTGTGAATGAGCTATTGACTTCCATGAGAATATGCTAACACCCAGGAGCGGCCTGAGGAGGGCTGCAGCAGCTGGCGCCCCAGGTGGAATGCGCAATCGGCGCCCCCACCTGCACGGCCGTCAATGGGCCGTCAATGGGGTGACGTCATCATCGGGTGCCCCGGGCGCCCTGTGACATCATCATCAGGCGCTGTTGAAGGCAGCACCCTAGGCGACGGCCGAGTTGGCCTATAGCCACGGGCCGCCCCTGCTAACACCAACTGATGACCTGGACCATCATTTTCAGTCTACATTTCAAACAAAGGATCCCCCAAAATGATAAAACGTGTCCAGTATGTGTTGTAATTAGAAAAAAGGTCATTGTGTATTGGCTTTACACTTGTTCGGAATCAGGGTGTCTCTAGACTACAGGGTTTTTAAAAAAAAATAGCCTTTTTTCGAAAAAACTTCACCTGCGTCTAGACTGCAGCCGCGTTCTTTTGAAAGTAAATCGAAAGAATGCGGCAGTTTTTTCGATCGTGGTAAACCTCATTTTACAAGGAATAACGCCTTTTTTCGAAAGCACTTTTTCGAAAAAAGGCGCTATTGAATGCAAACTGTGCTTTTTCGAAAGAGCGTCCAGACTCTCTTTCAAAAAAGTGGCTCGCTTTTTCGAAAAATCTACTTGTGGTCTAGATACTCTCTTTTGAAAGAGGCTTGCAGTCTAAACGTAGCCTCAGTGTAATAGAGGCGGCTGTAGGCAGGCTACATTTAAATAGGGTCTAAATTCTACCTATGAATGTAATGGATCTAATGTATTTTGCCCAGCCTTCACACGGTCATTATTTGTGTTGAAACAAAATTACAGGTGAAAAAGTGCAATTTGGGACAATACATTACATCAGTTGGGTTGCTAAGATCCTGACTGTGCCCACAATGCACTGCATCCAGAAAATCATGTTGAAAATGTGAAGTTGCATAGTCAAACACATTTCTGGCTATGTCTACACTACAGAGTTTTTTTAGAAAAACAGCCGTTTTTCTGAAAAAACTTCACTTAGGTCCACACTGCAATTGCATTCTTTTGAGAAAAAAACCCGAAAGAACACAGGGGGTTTTCTGACATTGGTAAACCTCTTTCTACGAGGAAGAAGTCTTTTTCCGTAAGAGCTCTTTCAGAAAAAGGTGTGTATGGACAGGGAAGAGGGAGTTCTTTTGAAAGAAGAGGAAAGAGGAAAAAGCACAGGTGCCCTGGTGGCCACTATGACCATAGTAATCACAGTTTAAAGGCAAGATAGCATCCATTCAGTGTGGACACTATCTTTCAAAAAAGCAGATCGCTTTTTCGATGTGCTTTGGCAGTGTGGACGCTCTCTTTCAGAAGAAGTTTTTTCAGAAAATCTCTTCCGGAAAAGCTTCTTCCCAAAGAAGCCTTTAGTCTAGATGTAGCCTCAGACAGTAGCTGGTTGAAATTCACAATGTTCATTACAGAGGAAATCCCAGCATTATGAAGTTTCTTTTCATTCCAATTCAGAATCAAAATGAAATCTCTAAGTTTCCAGCCAGATGGAATGGTCAGAAAAATTGGGATCAATAAGCACATTCTGTTTTGATAACTAATGCTTCCTATTTCAAACCAGCAAATCAAAACAGTTCTTTCCAAAATGTAATTATGTCAGTCCACGTGTTTCTGCACCAAGTTCAGATGTTGAAGAAATGGCATTTCCTGAGAGGACAAATAAACTCATGGGAAAATTGTTTCACCTCTTTTCCCCACAACTTCAGCTCTGCCCCATCATGCTTATGCAGTAAAATAAATGGCTGTGTCTACATTGGCACCCCTTTCCGGAAAAGGGATGCTAATGAGACACTTCGGAATTGCAAATCCGCAGGGGATTTAAATATCCCCCGCGGCATTTGCATTTACATGGCTGCCGCTTTTTTTTTATTCAAGTAGGAATAAGAGATCTTCTGGAAAAGGGTTTATTTTCCGCAAGATCGCTGTTTCAGACTGGCGCTTTTCTCCGCAAAACCCCGAGCTGGAAAAAAGCGGCAGCCATGTTCATGCAAATGCTGCGGGGGATATTTAAATCCCCCGCGGATTTGCAATTCCGAAGTGTCTCATTAGCATCCCTTTTCCAGAAAGGGGTGCCAATGTAGACACAGCCAATATGTTTAATACCCGAATTCCTGTTTCCCTGATCGACAGGTTCTCAAGATATTCTCTCAGCTTTCTAAATTAGTGCAGACTCCAGGCCCCATTCTGAGCTCAGTTTAATCTGGTTTACGTGAGTTTTTGTCTACACTAGCTTATGCTGCTGCTGTCTGTGGTCCTGAGGGTGGAGGTGGGGGAGAAACCAGGGACACTGGCAGGTCTCCTCATGTACTAAGTCTATGATGCCCCCTGCATCACTTAATGGAAGAAGCAAAACTGGTACCCATTTTGCCATGTTGTCATATGGAGATTCACCCCATACCCAACATGCTCACTTTTCCAGGGTACAATTGGGGTGCTCTTTGCAGAAAAGTAGATCCCCTAGCTTAGGGTTGCATGGAAATCTCCGAATGTAGACTTTGGCTCAGTGTTCCTTACTCGACCTGTGGATTTCCAAGTTCTTTGGCAGCAACATACAGCTAAACACCAGCCCATCATCTCAAAACATTACATGCAAATTGCAGCATCACATTGTATATTATCTTGGCCTCATTCCTCAGGGCATTAAAATCTGCTTTTCTTTCCCCAGTTTTGTTTCTAAAAATTCACAGGCCAGACTGCCAGTCCTAGGTTGTTTATTGCATGCAGGACCGGCTCGAGCCGTTCCTGTGCCCTGGGCAGCGGGCGCGCGATGCATGCGCGGCTCCGGCCCCGGGCGCATGGCGCATGAACAGCCCCGTCCCCCGGCGCGCAGCGCACCTTACAGCTGCAATCGGGCGCGCGGGCCACCTGATGGGAGCTGTAAGGGACACCGTGCGGCCCTGGGCACGTGGCACCTGATGGTAGCTCTAAGGTGCGCTGCACGGCCGGGCGCATGGCACCCCTTACAGCTGCCATCAGGTGCCCCCCATAGGTTGGCGCCCTGGGCAGCTGCCCGGCTAGCCCCCCTCCCCCCTTAATGCACATGCCATAATACTTGCTCTTTTTGTGCTCCTGGAGTCATGTGAGCATCTGAGAATCTCCACTTTCACTTCTATCACTTGTGGCTACAGCGAGAAGTTTGTAAATGTTGAATCCCAAAAGCACAATGGCCAGAAGGCAAATTAAAAGGACTTCAACTGTATTATTTTAAAATTGTGGTTTTAAAGAAAAATTTGGGGCTGATTCATGATTTTTGAACAACTGGGTTTGGCAATTCTTTCCCGCTCCCCACCCCCGCCCCGCCATTGATGTCCATGAACTGAAGCCAAGAATTTGCTTCGTTCTTTTTGCTTGCTAATTAAATCCTCAGCATTAAAACCTTTGGAAAGCTGAATCACCCCCCTTGCCAGAGAAGAGAGAGGGCTCATGAAGAAAAGTAGCAAGTTTAGTTCTCTCTAATTCTTGGACTCAAGTCATTTACTCATTATAATTACAGATTACCACAGTGGAGTGGTGCTAATGTTTACAGATGCTAAAGTTTCCATGAATTTTAGCATATGTGATTTATACCCCCAAAGTGGTTTCTTATTTATTAACCTCCCGGTAGAAATAAGAACATAAGAACTTAAGAACGGCCATACTGGGTCAGACCAAAGGTCCATCTAGCCTAGTATCCTGACTGCTGACAGTGGCCAATACTAGATGCCTCCAGAGGGAGGGAACACAACAGGTAATCCTCACTTGATCCCTCCCCTGTCATCCATTTCCAGACAAACAGAGGCTAGAGACACCATTCCTACCTATCCTGGCTAATAGCCATTGATGGACCTAACCTCCATGAATCTATCTAGATCTTTTTTGAACCTGTTAAAGTCCTAATCTTCATTACATCCTCTGGCAAGGAGTTCCACAGGTTGTGCGCTGAGTGAAGAAAAACTTCCTCTTGTTTGTTTTAAACCTGCTACCTATTAATTCCATTTGGTGACTCCTAGTTCTTATATTGTGGGAATAAGTAAATAACTTTTCCTTATTCACTTTTTTCATACCAGACATGATTTTATAGACCTCAATCATATCCCCCCTTAGTCTCCTCTTTTCTAAGAGGAAAAGTCCCAGTCTTTTAAATCTCTCTTCATATGGGACCCGTTCCAAACACCTAATCATTTTTGTTGCCCTTTTTAGAACCTTTTCCAATGCCAATACATCTTTTTTGAGATGAGGCGACCACATCTGTATGCAATATTCAAGATGTGGGTGTACCATGGTTTTATACAGATGCAATAAGATATTCCCTGACTTATTCTCTATCCCTTTTTTAATGATTCCTAACATTTTATTTTCTTTATTTGACTGCCACTGCACACTGGATGTTTTCAGAGAACTATCCACAATGACTCCAAGATCTCTCTCTTGAGTTGCTGTAGCTAAATTATTCCCCGTCATATTGTATGTATAGTTGGGATTATTTTTTCCAATGTTCAGTACTTTACATTTATCAACATTAAATTTCATTTGCCATTTTGTTGCCCAATCACTTAGAAATCTCAACTAGTTAAAATGAGTAATTCAGACAATTCATAGGCCAATAAGTATGGCTCAAAAACCTATTTCTATTGCAGTAGCCTCTAGGCAGACCAGTCAAGGATCAAGGTTTCATTACACTAGGCACTATACACATATTAATTAAAAGATGGCTTTGCCCCAAAGAGCTTACAATCTAAGGCTACATCTAGACTACAATGTTTTATTGGAAAAAGGTACAATTGCGTACCTTTTTCTGATAGTTTTGTCGGAAGAGGCTTTTCCGAAATTTGGCCCATCTACACTGGGCCAAATTTTGGAAAAACCTCTTCTTTCAGAAGAGCCCTTTTTCCTTGTGGAATGAGGAAGACAGGGCTTCCAAAAGAGAGCATCTGCTCTTCCGCAATAAATAAATAAATAAATTTAAAAAAAAGCAGAAGAGCAGATGTGTTCCCTGGATGCGGCGGAGTTTTTCTGGGATACCTCCAGTATCCCAGAGAAACTCCGTAGTCTAGATGTAGCCTAAGTTATACTCTGGTTTCCTTCTCCAGACCTTTTTGACTCTTGAAAGCTTGTGCCTTCAACCAAGTTGGGTCAATATCTTATATTTCCTCAGCTACCTCATCTCCTACTTTACAAGAAAAGAGATGGACTCATTAAACAGATGATGTAAGAACAAGAAAAAAATCATTAGCTAAAATCAGGATCAGCACTCAAATATTCACTAAGACCAAGAGCTAAATACATAACAAATAGTCAACACTAATCCTTCCACCAAGTATTGTAGCAGGGTGTTAGGCTAACACATTGATTAGCTGCCATTATGCAGTCTGACACAAGGGGGCAGCAAAAATTAATCCAGTGTTTGCTTCTCATCTCTTTCCAACCTCTGCCATAAATAAACTGGGTTTGGATAACATAAACTGCCAATCATCTCATGTGGCTGCCTGTTAAATAGCCCAATAAAAAAATAAGTATAATTAGATGGCGTGCATAATTTCAGCAGTGATGACAAAGACAAAGATTGACTTCGATTTTTGCTCAGGTGTTTTCGACATCATGCAAAAAAGTCTCTCCACCCACCTCCATAATTGAGTCTGGATATTGCATTGTTAGTTCAGTTTTTACAGGGCATTGCTACCATTTGTGCAAGTTCTTGTAGCATTTCTAGTCTCAGGGGAAATTACACTTTTATGCTTCTCATCAAGGTGCTGACGCTGTGTTCTCAAACATCCCTTCTCCCTTATTTCTGTGAGAGCGGGTGCACATTACGTGTGTGTGCCTAGCCATTATTTTCTCTAATTTCCTCCTCGGCAGGTTTTCAGTGAATACAAAAATCATGATTCAGGCTTTTTAACTAAAGAGGTGGGAGTTAGAGATTTGAGGTGACAATTTAGGGGATAATTAAAAAAATATTTAGCCACAATCCCTGTTGTCCTCCACAAATAATAATAATTTAAGAAAAAAACAACCTGGAACATTATCCATCAGTAAATACAACTTATTGTGCAAGTCTCTTTCAAAATATTGGTCGACATCGGCCCCTTTACATATATTGAACTTATTCCCATATAAAGTCAACTTTACCATGAATGTAACTCTTAGTTTCTCCTTATACAAGATGTCAGAATCCGCTCCCAGGTGAGGAAGGTTTGCAGGATTGGGCCCTGAAGAATACATTTTAATTTGTGTAAAACATTATTTTGCAGAAGAGGGTTCTAAAAGGCGTCATTTGTTTAACATTGCTCTTTGTTTAATTAGAGTGCATCAGATGGGTAGTCATGTTAGTCTGTAACTTTAAAAACGAGTAGTTCTGTGACACCTTAGAAACTAACAAATATATATATATAGTTTCATGAGCTTTCCTTGCATTTAACACCTCCTTTACATCAAAAGCTAAGTATGGGACACTTCCAGTCCACTCAATTAGCCTCATTAGCACTGATAGTACAATTGACAGATACCTCTTTTGTTTTTTCCTATTATGAATTCTGGGTTCCGGTTTTTTCTGCTCCAGCTCACCTGAAGAAGTGGGTTTTGCCCATGAAAGCAGTAGAATCATAAAATCATAGGGCTGGAAGAGACCTCAGGAAGTCATTGAGTTCAGCCCCCTGACCAAAGCAGGACCAATCCCAACTAAATCAACCCAGCCAGGGCTTTGTCAAGCCAGAACTTTAAAACCTCTAGAGGTGGAGATTCCACCACCTCCCTAGGGAACCCATTCCAGTGCTTCACCACCCTCCTAGTGAAATAGTTTTTCCTAATATCCAACCTAGACCTCCCCCATTGTAACTTGAGACCATTGCTCCTTGTTCTGCCATCCATCATTACTGAGAACAGCCTCTCTCCATCCTCTTTTGAACGCCCCTTCAGGAAGTTGAAGGCTGCTATCAAATCCCCCCTCACTCTTCTCTTCTGCAAACTAAATAAGCCCAAATCCCTCAGTCTCTCCTTGCAGGTCATGTGCTCCAGCCCCCTAATCATTTTGGTTGCCCTCTGCTGGACCCTCTCCAATGCGTCCACATCTTTTCCATAGTGGGGGGGCCCAGAACTGGACACAGTACTCCAGATGTGACCTCACCAGAGCCGAATAAAAGGGAATAATCACTTCTCTAGATCTGCTGGCAATGCTCCTCCTAATGCCCCCCAATATGCCATTAGCCTTCTTGGCTACACGGGCACACTGACGACTCCTATCCAGCTCCTCATCCACTGTAATCCCCAGGTCTTTTTCTGCTCCACCACTCCATGAGGCTCTGAGGGCTGGAGGGAGGGGGCCCAGTACCATGTGCTGGGCAGCACTAAGGGCTGAATGCCCTTGGCCCAGCCCTTCTGCCTGAGACTCCAGAGTTGCCCCCCACACACACACACTTTGCCCGTAGGCCTTCGGTGGCTGTCGGCCCCACTGCTCCCTTTGCACATGCTTGAAATCACAACCACAGGCAGGCAGAAACCAGTCTGTGAGAATCTGACTGCAAATGCCCACTACAAGACATGCTGTTCCCTGTGTTATAATCTTTAACACTGTTGTGCTTTGGGGGCACAGATGAGAAGAGATTCTGCATAAAATGTGGCTGTGTTATCATGGAATTCTGATCAGACAAACCTCACCACAAGATACCAGTCTGACTAAGATGACCCGGATTTTGTCTCGCTGTTTATTTTATGGCCACAGACACCACTGTGGATTTTGCTTAGCTGCTAGGCTAAGTGCTTCCCTTTGGGCGTAGCGTAATGGCCCCAAACTTTCATTCCCGATGTAGAGAGAACTCAGAATGGAGTAGATGAAATGTAGGATCAGATGCAACATGGTAACATCAAATCTAGGGCGCTGTTTACAGCATCGGTTGAGAAGTGAAGATAATGGACTCTTATAGTAGGGACTATGCAGCTGTTATAGGCAGACACAGCTACTGGCATATGGAGAGACTCTGCTATGCCTTCTCATACTAAATGGTCTCTGATTTCCCAAGTAGCAGAGTCAATGGGACGACTACTGGTGGATTGAGATACTATCCAACATGAGCAAAGACATAAGAACCCCTTACCCTTGATAAGGTGACCAATATTTGGGTTCATCATACAAATTGCTTAATTATAATCACTCCCCTCCCATCTTAGAGCTATTCACATTTGACTGCTCTTCATGCCCATGACAGGGTAAATATCCCGCGCTTAATTTGCATAAAAATGGCCACCGTTTTTGCCGACTCAGCACTTTGTTGGCAAAAAGAGGCAGTCTAGAGGGGGATCTGTCGACAAAGTAAGCCTTTTTCGACAGATCCCTTATGCCTCCTGCAAGGAGATTTACAGGATCTGTCGAAAAAGGCTTTCTTTCTCAACAGATCCCCCTCTAGACAGCCTCTTTTGCTGACAAAGTGCTGAGTCGGCAAAACGCGGTGGCCATTTTTATGAAAATTAAGCGTGGGATATTTAAATCCCCGCTTCATTTGCAATGTCGACCTGCCTAATCTGCATTCCTCTGCCGACAGAGGGATGCAGTCTAGACATACCCGCAGATGGCAACAGTGACACCAAGTGAAATCAGGCTCTGGTATAACTACTTTAAAGTTGCTGCTGTGGCACCTAGGAGTCATCTAACCCTTTTTAGGGTCGGGGCTGCTGACCCACAGAAAAATCAGTCAGGGGTCGCACAAAAGTGAGAAACAAACAAAAAAAACCTACCCCCAAACAAAAAAACAACCCACCTCACTGTCATGGCCCCCGACTGAGAAGCAGAAAGTCACTTTTCACATTCCCCTGGCACATCTAGGGGGCTAGTAGATTTTGTGAGCCCCCCTGGGCTCTGCGGTGGGACCAAAAATGAGGGGTCAGTGTGTGGGAGGGGACTGCCAGGAAGCGGGCTTGGAATGTGGGGTCTGAGTGGGAGGGAGGGTGCAGGAGCGGGCTAGGGGTGTGAGAGGGTGATGGGGGGCGCTTACCTGGTGCAGCTCCCCAGGGATGCACATAGCTCCGTGTCTCCCACTGCTCTTGGGCACCGCCCCCTGCTGCTCCTACTGTTCATGATTATGGCCAATTAGGGTGGTTGGGAAAAAGCCTCCAGGCAGCTCTTTGATGCAATGCCAGTGTCCCCAGCTGGGGGGAAGGGAAAGGAAGAGGGGGAGCACACTGAGCTGCTACATCCCCCCACCAGACAGAGCCTGTCATTTGGATCCAGCCCCAGTTTAGGTTCCCCACCCCTGCTCTAACCTATTCTTTCCCCTGATGTTTTCAGAGATAGGGCCTGATCCTTGATGCACCAGATTTATCCCAGTCCAACTCCACTGATCTCTGAAAGGATTTCAGGCTGAGGCAGCCCTTTCTTTGGCCCGGGGTCAGACCTTTCCTTGCCGTTCAGGGAGCCGTGTGCATTTCATCTCCTATGTGCTTAATTTCCATGTTTCCTGTATAGGGACAGAATTAAGCACAAGCTTAAATAGTTCCTGAAATCAGGAGACTGCCTCCTCTGTGTCATGTATATCAGCTAAAATGGCCACAGTGACAATTATTGCCATGGGACGTGGAACATATTTTATCTTCAGTGTGGAGAAGGAAGGGAAACTTGCAGTTAAGAGATAAAAAGATCTTTGTATGTCCTGGTATTGGTCTCCTTGCTCACAATCAGGTGACAATGACTGGAGCCCTCCTTCAACTTTCAACTTCCATGTTGCCAGCAAAACTGAAACATAAAAGGTTTGAAAAGCTACATCACTTTTTAGTGGTGTTGATGCTATGTTAGGCTTACAGGAAACTCATTTACATACGGAGTCCAGAGAAGGATGTTTTGCATAATTCTTCATCAGAATATGACTCGCTGACATCTTTGGTGGCAAACTGGTGATTTTTTTTGTCTGTTGATTTTTACAGCAATACACAACGTGACCTTTTGATCCTGACTTTGAACTGCTCGGGATTTTCTCTTTCCTTTGGTTCCTATAGTGATTTAGGGCTCATTCTTTCAAGGTAGCCTCAATCCATTACACTCATGGTGAAGGGCTGGATTAGAAGGGAGATCAGATGGGGCTGAAATCATATGCTAACTGTTCTACTTTGTAAAATAAAACTTTGTTTGGGGGGAAAGAATAGAATTAAAAATAAAGTATTGCATGTTTCTCCCTGACCAACGTCAGCTGCACTGTTCAACTCTCGAGCATTTTAGCTAGGGATTTTCAGCTCTGACCGTGTAATCAGAAGAGACGATTAGCCCTGCTCTTTCTGTAAAGACTGATAATAATTCAATTCCATTGTTTCATTCAAATACACCATGACTCTCGTATTATGTCTGTGTAGAACAAGGTTGGCTAAACATGCCCTTCAAAGATCAAAAGATGCAGAGGTTTGTGAATGAAAGGGGGTGGGGGGGGGAGACTATCCCTAAGAGACTGCTTCTTCTCTTGTACATTTAGAGCTTGAAGCTGTATGGATTGTTATGCTTTCATTTCATTTCTCAGGAGCACTGTTATTCACTGGAAACACATGGGCAAGCCGACACACCCAGATGGTGGGGGGGGGGGGAGAGGGGAGATAAAAAAGCTCACAACTAACTAATTAAAAGTTGAAAGGACTGAACGTGGCTTCTCTATGAGCCACATATCCTGTGACATCGACTGCTCAGTTAAAGGATAAAAACACACATGGGGGGGCGGGAGGGGGAGCATAACAAAGCGTTGGCTTTGTACCTGCATTGTTTGCTTTCCCCTTGAGCCGTGAAAGAACATAGTCTCCATTGGGGATTCTGCACTCCTGCCAGCAATCAATTGCCAGCCATTGTGATGGCTGTACAAGAGAAGATAAGAGTAGATAAGAGAAGCTGCAATTCACATTGGGGGGGGGGTAGGAGCTCATGTCAGCACTGCGCAGTGGTGCACAACCCCTGTGAAATACAAAGTAGAGTGACTTTGCCTATCTACCCTCATGACTGGGCTTTGACAGCAAGCGACAGAATACACAGGGCCCAAATCCATATGGAAGAGTTTGCCCCGATATCTATCATTGGCATGAATCAACCCCCTAAAAGGTAACCTTTGCTATGATGAAGAACTCACTTAAATCTGTTCTTATTGATTAAACACTGGAATAAGTTGCCTAGGGAGGTTGTGGAATTTCCATCCCTGGAGATATTTAAGAGCAGGTTAGATAAATGTCTATCAGGGGTGGTCTAGACAGCACTGGGTCCTGCTGGGAGGGCAGGGGACTGGACTTGATGTCCTCCCAAGGTCCCTTCCAGTCCTAGTATTCTATGATTCTATGATTAAGTCTCTCAGAGAGTCATGCACATGCTTAAAATTAAGCACTTGCTCAACTATTGGCCTGAATCACACCTGCCAATGGGGAGAGGGGGGAAAGAGGGCAGCTGCTCCCCAGAGCCCGGTGATTCAAAGGGGCACAGGGCTCAGATTGCTGCCACAGTAGCAGCAGTTGCGGCTGGAGCTCTGGGCCCCTTTGAAATGCCACCAGAGCACTGGAGTGCCTCTCCGTGCGATTCTGAAGGCTGGACCCAGGGGAAGGGGCAGTGATGTCTGGCTGCCCCATTCCTGCCCCTTCCATTCGAGGCCCCACCTCTTCTGCAGGTGCAGAGTACCCACCAACCTACCCTGGGGCCCACGGTGGCTTCCAGCCCCGCTGGCCTGAATTGGCTTCTTGTGCTGTTTGCCTTTCCAAATGAAACTGAAACCAGATTGCATTCAAATCTTAGATTCATAGAATACTAGAACTGGAAGGGACCTTGAGAGGTCAAGTCCAGTCCCCTGCCCTCACAGCAGGACCAAGCATCATCTAGATCATCCCTGATAGATGTCTGTCTAACCTGCTCTTAAATATCTCCAGTGATGGAGATTCCACAACCTCCCTAGGCAATTTATTCCAGTGTTTAACCACCCTGACAGTTAGGAAGTTTTTCTGAAATGTCCAAACTAAACCTCCCTTGCTGCAATTTAAGGCCATTGCTTCTTGCATCCTATCATCAGAGGCCAAGGACAACAATTTTTCTCCCTCCTCTTTGTAACACCTTTTTAGGTATACTTGAAAACTGCTATCATGTCCCCTCTGTCTTTTCCAAACTAAACAAACGGAATTCTTTCAGTTTTTCCTCATAGCTCATGTTTTCTAGACCTTTAATAATTTTTGTTGCTCTTCTCTGGACCTTCTCCAATTTCTCCACATTTTTCTTGAAATGTGGTGCCAAGAACAGGACACAGTACTCCAACTGAGGCCTATGCAGCGCAGAGTAGAACAGAAGAATGACTTCTCGTGTCTTGCACACAACCAATATTTCACACCTGGAAGGTCACAACAAGTGGGGATCTGCAGGGGTCAGTTTTGATACCATTTCTGTTCAATATCTTCACTAACTATTTAGAAATTGGCATAGAGAGTACGCCAAACCTATTAAATTTGCAGATTATACCAATCTGGGAGAGGTTACAAGTGCTTTGGAGGATAGGGTCATAATTCAAAATGATCTGGACAAACTGGAGAAATGGTCTGAGGTAAATAGGATAAAGTTTATTAAAGGACAAATGCAAAGTACTCCCATTAGGGAAGAACGATCAATTTCTGTCTAGGAGTACTGCAGAACGGAATCTAAGGGTCATCATGGACCACAAGCTAAATATGGGTCAACAGTGCCACACTGTTGCAAAAAAAGCAAACATGATTCTGGGATGTAGTTGATGAAGATATTGAACAGAACCGGTCTCAAAACTGACCCCTGCGGAACCCCAGTTGTTGTGACCTTTCAGGTATGAAATATTGGTTGGTATATAATGTGAAGAAAACAAATACTGGCCCAGCCCCACAGCTGGTGTCAATCAGCATAGCTCCATGAAAATCAATGGAAATTCCTCTTTACCCCAGCCAAACATCTGGCCCATTTTTAAAGACTATTTCCGCGGAAAGCTGTTTTAAAGCCATGTTCTGTTAGCACTAATCCTGTCAGCAGAAGCAATTATCTCTCCCCCTTCCCCAAGCTCCTCGTCAGAGGCCCAGTGCTAATGGCAAATGAGGGCTGAGGCGCATGTTGAGTTTGGCCTTCACTGAGACCCTGAAATGGGATTCCCAGCATTCATCTTTCTGCAAGCAGAGTGAACAGTTCAGACATTCCCTCCCACTCATGCACATGCAGCTGGCCACACATTCCAGCCAGAAAAGAACACACAATTATAATATCAAGCCTGATGGACAACCCTTGTTCAAGGTGGAAGGAGCTTGTGATGTTGCACCTCCATATTCTTTATGGAAATACGTTTTTGAATATGAACATGCTGAACTTGAATATGCTTCATGCAAAATGGGGCATCTAACTGGTCATTGGAAAGCTTATAATCTGCTGAATGTGTATATTCTATTTATGTGCATATAGCCTTCCTGTATTAAAAGTTAGAGATATGAAGTACAAACCTATTTACAGTAAAACGCCAATAGTCCAGCACCCAATTGTACGGCACTCCCGATAGTCCAGCATCAAAATGGCAAGAGCCTAGTGAGCAAGCTTTGGCAAAAAATGAGTCACAAGGCAGCAGCGGCAGCAGCTGAACCGAGCGAAACCGGATGGGACCAAGTCAGTCTGCCACTGGCATTGTGTGATGCTGGACAGTGCTTGTGCTACAATAAAAAGGGTTAAAAACACTTTATATACAGTATATACTGGCTGGCTGTGTCTACACTGGGCCACTTATTCCGGAAAAGCAGCCGCTTTTCCGGAATAAGCTGTGTGCTGTCTACACTGGCCCCTTGAATTTCCGGAAAAGCACTGACGATCTAATGTAAGAAATCAGCCGCTTTTCCGAAAACTATTCTGCTCCCGCTGGCAAAAAAGTCCTTTTCCGAAAAGCTTTTCCGAAAAGGGCCAGTGTAGACAGCTTTTCCGGAAAAGCAGAAGAAACGGAAAAGGCGCTTTGGACGGCGCGAGACCCCGTGAGGAGCCCTGGACTTCCTGGTAGGGAGGCTGCTGGGCACACGTGGCAGGACCGTGCCACAGACCCTGCTGCCTCAGCTCTGCCACGTGCCCCTGTGCTGCCCAGCCACCCATCTCACCGCACCATGGCAGCTCCAGCCGGTGAGCCCCTGCACCGCCAGCGGAGGAGGCCCCAGGGGCCGCAAAAGGTGGGCTCCCTCCTGGACCCCCAGGGAGCTGGAGACCCTCCTGGACCTATGGCAGGAGGAGGAGGGTCTCCATGATACCAGGTCCCGGCGCCGCAATGCGGACATTTTCGGCCGCATGGCCGAGGCTCTGGCCCACCAGGGACACCCTGCCCGGAACACCGACCAAGTCCGGGCGAAGGTGAAGGAGCTGGCTGGGGTACATGCGTCCAGCGAGGGCAGGGGGGCAGGACCAGACACCTGCCCCCACTACGACCGGCTGCACGCCATACTGGGCCAGCCAGCCCCGCAAGCCCCGGTTGTCACTGTGGACACGTGCCAGCACCCCCCCATCGTCCGACCCACCGAGCCAGGGGAGGGAGAGGACAGCAGCAGCGTGTCCGGTGGAGAGGAGGCCAGCGTTGCCACCACCCAGCAGGCCCCCTCCAGCAGCTCCTCCGAGGCAGAGGCCGGGGAGGAACCCACTGGTGAGTCTTTGCAGTTTGCACTCCCAAAGGGCGGGGGCGGAGGGGGGAGCCAGGTGCCCGGAGGGAGGAGGGGGAGAGCATGTCACTCAGGCCACGTGAGCTGCACGCTGCTGCATGAGGCAGCAAGCAGCACATGCAACCTCGTGCAGCCTGGTGACCGAGCGGCACGTGGCCGCGGCAGGCAGCTGCAGGGCACGCCTGGGACCGTGCTGCTCACACACATTCGGGCGGGACCAGGGGAAGGGTGGATGCCGGCTGGAACCGGCCAGGGCCCCAGGGACTCAGCCCAGAGCCCCGCACCTCCGCCAAGGGTGCAGCACGGAGAACGGCACACTGTCCCATGCCTGGCTGTGAGGCACAGCCAGCTGCTCCTGGGAAAACCGCAGCGTCACAGTCCTGTGACCGTGGCCCCCACCGAGCCCCTCGCCTGCTCCCGGTGCCTTGGCTGGTTCCCCAAGAGAAGTCCCCACTGTGGCCACACATGTCCCTGGGCTACCGGCCTTGAGGGAGGGATAGTGGGAGGGACAAGGGCCCCTGAGTTTTGCTGCAAGGATGGGACACCCCACCCAGTCACTCTTCTGGTTCCGCCCAGGAGATATCCCACGCGAGGATCTGAGAGCCCAGACCGCCTCTGCCAGATGTGCTCCCAGGCACTGTGTGGGGATGCATCTCGCTCCCTGTCAAACACCAGTGATTAGCCCAAAGCTTTTCACAGTCTCCACCGGCAGGGAGTTCCACAGGTGAACACAGCACAAGCACCCTCCTGCCCTCCACGGGGCCAGGATACAGACCGGTGCTTACAATACTGGAGGGAGGACCCTACTCCAGGGGCAGTCCTCCTTGCCAACATACAACACGGGGGCAGGAGGGGAACCGAGTGGGTCCAAGCCACACAACTGTGGGGTCACCTGGGCTCAGGGGTGGAGGGCATGAGGTGTGGGGACAGTGGACGGCCTGCCTGACTGACCCATCCTTTCTTCTCTTCCCTGCAGCGGGACCCAGCACCAGACCCTCCACTGCGGCAGCAGCAGCACCCCCAGCTGGCCAACCCCAGAGGCGCAGACTGCGGCAGAGGGACCAGCTTCTGCGCCACCACGTGTCTGCTGTAGAGGCCATCCAGGCCTCCACTGCTGAGCGGGTGCAGGGGGACCTGCAGTGGCGGCAGGAGGGCTGGGCTGCCTTCCTAAGAGAGTGCAGAGGGATGCGTGCCTCTATGGACATGCTCACGGCACATGTAGTGCATGCCATCCATTATGGCATGGCCGGACCACATGCCCCCGCCATCCCTCCCGGAGCACAGCCCATGCCCCCTCCTATCCCTGCTCCTATACCTGCTCCTGCCCCTGTTCCTGCCCCTGCTCCTATCCCAGCTCCTGCCCCTGTTCCTGCCCCTGCTCCTATCCCTGCCCCAGCTCCTGCTCCTGCTCCTGCTCCTGCCCCTGCCCCAGCTCCTGCTCCTGCTCCTGCCCACCTCCCCGTGCAGCCTGCCCGGACGTGGTCTGCCCAGCCTGTGCAGGTCCAGCGCCGGAGGAGCGCTCGCAGGGGCTGCCCGTTGCAGTAACTGCCCCCCATCCCAGTTGAAGGTCCCCCACTCCCTGTCCCAGCTGAAGGTCTCCCCGTCCCTGTCCCAGTTGAAGGTCTCCCATCCCAGTTGAAGGTCTCCCCCCGTAAATAAAAAGTTTTCTATTTTTCTGTTCATTCTTGTGTTGGTTATTGTGTTACTGTAGTAACTGTAAGAAATGATTTGAGATGCCAATTAGCCACTTAAATTTAACAGGGTTACAAACTGTGGACAACAAATTCTTTACTCTATCACCGGGGGGGCCCTTTGTAAGTGGTCATTGGTTTGTGGCGCATAAAGAAATACTGAGACTTTTCAGTAAAATGTAAACCACAAACTATATTTACATAGCTAACAAACAAGCAAGAACGGTTAGAAGATGCACACTACAGATTATTAAACATAGTCTAGGCTAAGGGAGGACAATTGGGTAGTGTTGCTGGCCACCTCAATCCTTTGGTCCTTCCGGGCCTCGGGAGAGGAACAGCCAGGAGATCCCTCGACGGAAGATGACAGCGGCTGGCCACCTCAATCCTTTGGTCCTTCCGGGCCTCAGGAGAGGAACAGCCAGGAGATCCTCAAGACGACTGGAATCAGGTACGCTGACTTGACCTTCCGCACGACTCCCGAATCCTCTTCGCTGTTCTTCGGGACAGGCGATGGTGGCCTAAACCCTAGCCTAAACTAAAAGAAAAACCCTAACTACGCCCGACGCGCCACGAACAGTCACGATGACGGCCGATGTGCTTTGACCCGACGCTTTACAATTGGGGAGGCAAGAGGAGGGGGTGGGGAAGGGTAAGGGATGGGAGGGAGTAGTCTGGGAGACCCAGGCGACCCTACTACGGGCTTGGGCAAACATGTCCACCAGGGCCTCTCTGATGCGCACCGCATCCTGGCGCGCTGGCGGACGGCAGCTGTGTCGGGCTGTTCCCACGTCTGTGCCTCGGCTGCCATCCATGCAGGGAGGAAGGCCTTCCCACTGCGCTCCACAATGTTGTGGAGCACGCAGCACGCGCCAGTACCTCCATCAGCATTCCGCTCACCCATCTCGAGACGGGTGAGCAAACAACGGAAGCGGGCTTTTAAACGTCCAAAAGCGAGCTCCACTGGGTTTCGGGCCCAGTTGAGGCGGTCGTTGAACCGGGCCCGGTTCTGGTCCGGCTGCCCCGTGTAAGGCCGCATTAGCCAGGGCATCAGGGGGTAGGCCGCGTCCCCGACCACGCAGATGGGCATAGGCACATCCCCGACAGTCAAGTCCGCCGGGAAGTAGGTGCCCGCCTCCAACCTGCGAAACAGTCCAGAGTTGCGGAGGATGCGGGCGTCGTGGTGCCCGGCCGGACCAGCCTCAGAATGTCCAGGAAGCGGCCTCGGTGGTCCACGAGGGCCTGCAGAACAATGGAGCAGTACTTGCGGTTCATGAAATGGGCCGCTCGATGCCCGGGGCCCGGATGGGGATGTGGGTGGCGTCCAGGGCTCCCCGCAGTTGGGGAACCCGAGGGCAGCGGCCGCCATGGTATCATCCACGCCGCAGGCGGATGACTCTCGGGAGCAGGACGTTGTTGATGGCGTGACGACCTGCAGAAGGGTGCAGAGAAATACAAGGGAACACATCACATACGGCAGGGGTGAGTGTGCGCTCCCTTGGGCCCCCCCCTTGATTCCCTCTGTCCTCACGCACACACACACACACACACACACACCAGGGCCCCCCCCCCACCGGGCCTGTGCAAGGGAGGGATGGCCCAAACCCCTGGGCGACCCAGCCTGGAGTCTTGGCTGTCCCTGGGCCTGGAGTGCAGCACCCTCCCCCCATCCCACTCCCCCTGGGACTTACCTCCATGATGATCACTCCGACGGTTGATCTTCCCACCCCGAACTGCTGTGCCACCGAGAGGTAGCTGTCCGGTGTGGCCAGCTTCCACAGCGCGATGGCGACCCTCTTCTTGATGGGGATGGGTGCCCGCAGCCGGGTGGTGGCTCTCTGCTGCGCGGGGGTGAGCCAGGTGCACAGCTGCAGGAAGATCCGCTTTCTCATCTGGAAATTCCTGATCCATTGCTGGTCGTCCCATAGTCCGAGGACCAGCCGCTCCCACCAGTCGGTGCTGCTCGAAACTCCAGACGGGCCTCCACGGTGGGGTGCTGATGCCACAGGGTTGCCAGGGCCTCCTGGTGAGGGAGTCCAATGCGATCTCTGCCTCCTGGTCCATGAACAGCAGGGCACCGGCCTGCAGCACGAGCTGCAGGCACTTGTACAGCTCCAACAGGGGCCCGAGCAGGCACACGGCCACCCACGGCTCCATGGCAGACAGAGCAGGGCAGAAAAACCAAAACTCAGGGAAAAGCAGTTGGGGGCCAAAGGGTGGTGTCCCCAAAACTCAGAGGGCAACCAGCGAACCTGCTAAGGGTGCCAGTCCCTGGCAGAGGTCCCAAGGCACAGGAGCAGGAGACCAACGGCTGTCCGGAGAGACCCCTTTAAGCACGTGTCTGAATGGCGCTCTGGCCCCGCCCCCGGAAAGGTCTGGTGGCCTTTGCCCTCTTCAAAATGGCTCCGGGCTTCTGCTTTTCGGAAAAGCGCGCCGCCAATGTAGACGCGCTTTTCCAGAAAAGCGCATCGTTATAACGGTAACTCCGGGCCAATGTAGACGCTTTTTCCGAAATACTTAAAACGGAAAACTGTTCCGCTTTAAGCATTTCCGGAAAATCATGCCAGTGTAGACACAGCCGCTGTGTGTATATATATATATATATATATATATATATATATATAGGGTTTGACAAGCGGCGGCGAGCCCCGCTTGCCAGCCGCGCGGTTTGGCATGCTGTGCATGTGCAGACCGCGCTGCGCATGTGCTGATCGCGCTGCGGCACCATGCCGGGCTAAAATCTACTTGCCACGGGCAAGTAGATTGCCCTAATTGTCGAGCCCTGTATATATATAGATAGATAGATAGATAGATAGATAACCAGCTGTCAGCCGATGGCCGGGGCAGTGCGTAGTGTGTGTGTGTGTGTGTTATACACCCAAGTCTTCAACTGCTAGGACCGGGGTCCCTTTGCAGCGGGCAGCCGAAAGGCTGACGAGCACCCCAAGAGTTTGCAGGGAGAGCTTATTACATCCGAGTCTTTGACTGCTAGGACACAAGGTCCCTCCGCAGCGGGCAGCCTAAGGAAGGCTGACGGATGCCCCAAGGGTCTGCCCCGTAGAGGTGGCAGAGCCCAAACGCCCAGCTCTCACTGCGTCTGCCCCTATGACCGGCTGGAGTTCTTTTAATTGTGTTTGGCTCTGTTACAGCAACAGGAAGAGTCAGGTTAAAGCTTAAACAGTTACAGGTTTATTAAAGAGGTTTCTAAAGCATGTGGTTACAGTGGCTATTGCTCTATTTCTTAACTGCTAGCAAATACAGATCTTAAAATGGTTACAAAGGAAAAAGGAAGATAGAAAGTAACGGTACCAAGTGACAGCTTAATCTTTAAAGAGCTCTAGTTCTATGCATGCACTAAGACAAGGACACATACAGGTTCAATTTTTACCCCCTTCTGCGTCTCTCGATTCCAGTGTGTCAGGCCAGGACCGGTCACTCAATTCCCCGGGAAAGATGAATACGAGACTGGGCGTCCCCATGCGTACCTCAGGAGGCAATCACCTAACCCGACCAGCAGGTAGATGGTAGATTGACGCTCAGTGTGAGTGTGCTGCTGGATCCATCTTTATACCCGTGGGGTCACGTATTCTCTTCCTTATCTATGGCGCCAAATGGTGCTGGTTTGTCTTTGTGATGCCAGTTCTTACAAGGGAGTTGTGAACTTAATTTACACTTGTAAGAGAGATAACTAAATTAGGAGTACTGGACATTCTTTGCTCAGAGGGCAATTCCCCCGAGGACGGGGTTACCAGGTAGTCATTAAAAAAAAAATACTGGACACGCTTCATGGGGGGGGGGGGGAGGGGAAGAACCAGTCGGGAGGGGAATGGTGCTGGCTTCCCTTGGGGGGCCCTCTGGGGTCAAAGGCAAGGCCCTTGAGCACAGCCTGGCAATGCCTGTAGGGTGGGCCACAGCCTGGTTCCTTTTGTTCCATGCAAAGCACTAGGAGAGGCTAAATGAGCTGGCATCTGCGTTGGATGGGCACAGTGGCCCCGTCTGCAGGTGCTTGGTGGCTGCCATTGTTGCACTAGCTGCTGTATTTCAATTATCCACGCAAGGTGCTTAAGGTTCCAGGCTGGGATTTGGGACACCCGGCTCTTCCACCACCTCCCTGTGTGACGTTGGATGAATCCCTCAGGGCCAAGCAGCCCCCAACATGTGCAGGGACCAAAACCCGAGTAGAGTCAAATCAGGCTGAGGCCGGGGCAGTGACATGGAGCCATCTGGATCCCTTGGGAAGCTGGACCCAGGCCAACATACCAGGTTTTCCCAGAGCCAAAGGCAAGGCCCTGCCCCATCCCAGAGCAGGCAGGCCCCACCCCCAGAGTAGGGAGCTGTCCCCGGCAGGCAGGGACTGTGAGAATGATTTTGGGGACATGCAGGACAAGACGCTAACGGCACCCACAGGGCGCTGCTGTGGGGAATGCGGCTCCAGGCGTCACTAGGCACATGGGCAGAGGGGTGAGCAGGCCAGGAGGCGACACAGTATCCGGGAGACGGAGATTGGAGGCCACGGCTGCCTCCGGGGCCACATGGAAACAGATGTTGGAAAACAGGAGCTGGGGCAGCAAGGAGCCCCATGTTCTGAGGGCTGAAGAAAAACACCTTCTGTTTAGCGTCTGCCAAAGGACGCTGAGAGGGGACTTCACGGACGTGTCTACAGGCTTCCTGGAGCGACAACGTCCCCGATGAAAGGGCTGGTTCATGCTGCAGAACAAGGCTGGGGTCTGGAAGGGGCAAACAGACAAGCCCATGGGAGAAATGAGGCACAAATATTTCCCGGGGAGGCTGATGCACCATTGGCACAAACAGCCAAATCCAGTGAGGGATTCCCCCTTGTTTGGTGTCTCCAGTGCAGACGAGCTGCCTTTCTGGTGTATGCGGGGTCAGAACATAGCAACTGTGAGGAGATACAGGGGGCTGGGATGTGCAGGGGGCAGATCTGATGCTCTAATGGGCCCCTCTGGCCTCACACTCTGCTAACGACTGAGAAGCTGGGTGGGGCTGAGGGGAGCAGCCCCAGGGGCATCACTGCCCAGCCCGCTGGGCCCCAGATCCAACTGCCATTCAGTGGGGCTCCAGGGGAACCCCTCAAACATCCAGAGGGGCCGGCCAGGGCCAGGACACCAGCCTAGCAGAGGATGGATGGGGGGTGGCAGTGACATCACAAAGGGCCCATTGCACGACCACAGCCTATTGGGGGACAGGGATGACCTCACAAAGAGATCCTGGCAACAGCCACTCAGGATAGAGGAGGTGCAAGGCCGGGGCAAGCGCCGAGTTTCCCGCGGCTTGGCAGCAGCGCGGCCCCTTCCCAGGCTCTCTGCGGGGGCCGGATGGAGAATTGGGACTGAGGGGCGGGGGCAGGAGGAGCCTCGTCGGTGTTTTCTCCTTCCCTGTGGCCGGTCGTGTCGGGCCCGGTGAGACGGTCGGAGCCTCGGAAAGGTTTGGAGCCTGCTCAGTCTGGTTCCCATTTGCCCCCTGCCCCCTAACCCCCTTCTGTCTCTCCTTATCCTGCGTCTTTCCCCCTTTCCTTGCCCCCCGCCTCACCAAGCAGGGGAGTGGGTGTTGGGGAGTTGGGGCAGTGGGAGGCCTCACACAGAACTCGGGTTGGCAAAGCGCTGGGAGCAGGAGGTGACCTGGGCCCTCCGTTTGGACGTGTGCTGAGACCCACCCCCCAGCTCCCAGAGTTTCTCTGCCAAATGGCCGAGCGGGTGGTTACTGACAGGGGAGACTGGTGGCCTTTTGTTCTCTTTCAAACCGTTCTCGGAGAGTCGTTATGAACGGTTCCCAGCCATGTGGGAAGGTCCTAACACCTGGGGCTCTGCAGGGATCTGTTTTGGGACTCTTCCCTATCTTCATCAGCCATTTAGCTATTGGCATACAGAGGGCGCTTATTAAGTTTGCAGATGATCCCAAGCTGGGAGGAGTGGCAAGTGCTTTGGAGGACAGGGTCATACTTCAAACTGATCTGGACAAAGTGGAGAAATGGGCTGAGGTAAACAGGATGAAGTTGAATGAGGAGAAATGCGAAGTGTTCCGCTTAGGAAGGAACAACCCATTTGGCACGTGCCGAATGGGAAGCGACTGGCTAGGAAGGAGTCCTGCAGGAAGGAATCTAGGGGCTCATAGTGGATCACAAGGGAAATAGGAATCAACAGTGTGACACTATAGCAAAACCCAAGCAAACAGGATTCTGGGCTGCATGAACAGGAGTGTTGTGAGCAAGTCTCGAGAAGTGCTTCTTCCGCTCTACTCTGCACTGATTAGTCTTCAGTTGGAGTCTCGCTGCTGATTAGGCCTCTGTTGGATTATTGTCTCCAGTTCTGGGCACCACATTTCAGGGGAGTGTGTTCTATTTCCAGAAAAAGTTATGGAAATAGTGAACCGCAATTTGAGTCCCTTTTTTTTTTTTTTTTTGCAGAGGCATTTCTGGAGTCAAATGTCAGTAAAAACTCTATTTCAGAAGCTCCCTTCTTCCTGATGGAAGGAGGAAGACTGGGCTTCCAAAAGAGTGGTTTGCACTTCCACAAAAAAATCAGAAGAGCAAACACATTCCCTGGATGCAGCGGGGGGGAGAAGGGGGAAAGGGGTGGTTCTGGGATACCACTGTATAGACAAGGCCTGAGACGGGACATGAGAGCAGTTTTCAAGTACCTAAAATTGGGTTTCAGGGAGGAGGAGGCAAATTGTTCTCCTTGGCCTCCGAGGAGAGGACACAAGCAATGGGCTTAAACTGCAGCAAGGGCGGTTTAGGCTGGACATTAGGAAAATCTTCCTGTGCGGGGGGTTAAACACGGGAGATGTTTCAGAGCAGACATCTGTCAGGGATGGTCTAAATGGTGCTGAGTCCTGCTGGAAGGGCAGGGGGCTGGACCCAATGATCTCTGATGACTGGTTCCCATTAGTGGCGGTTGGGCTGTGGCAGGGTGGAGGGCCCTGGGCTCTAACTGTCCGTGTGTCCTAAGGGGGTGGTTGGGGGTAGGACATAAGCCTGACCGGGGAGGGGAGAGGCAATGACACCACAAGGGCCTGGGGGGGAAGGGGCTAGGGAAGGGCTGAGCTCATGGAGATCCCCTGACATCAGCTGCAAGGCAGGGCAGCCTCAGAGTCACCCCCCCCCCCCGCCCTTTCTGGCTGTGTGGGGAGCCCCCAAAGATGCGGTGCTGGAATGCCTGAGACCGACCCTCTGGGGGTTACCTGAGCCAGCCCTTGGGACGTCCCCTGAGACCTCTCGCCCGCCCCCTCCATCTCACTGCTGATTGGCCGAGCAGGGGCCACGGACAGGGATGAGGTTTCCCAGATTCCCGGTGTGACCCCCACCTTCCTTTGCAGGCTCTGCGGGGTCGGGCCTCCAGCTGGCCCTGCAGGGGCACCTGTGGGCACAGCCCCACACAGGTTCCAGGAGAGCTGGTAGGTGAGCATGGGCAGGGCGGGGGCAGGTTTCCCTTAGCGCTGCGGGGACGGGGACGGGGAAGGGAGACTGGGGACCCTTGGCAGGGCCGGCAGGGCAGTCAGGGCTGTATTGGGCCTTTCCTCCATCAGGGACAGGGGAAGGAGATGGAAGTTGACGTCAGGTCCTGGCTGGCTTTGGGATAGGGACCCTCAAATCCCACACTCGTTGGCACAGCCTGGGCACTGGTCTATTGACCCTGCCCCACCTCTCTCCCCCGCAGCGTGTCAGCTGCTGCATCATGCCCAGGATGTCCCAGGGGAGAGCCAAGGTCCCAGGAGCAGCAGAGCCCGGTTGTAACTCCCCCCTCCCTGCGTTGGAGGCGAGTGACCTCTGAGCCGGCCCCTGACCCCCGGGTGGGCAGGCGGCTCCCACAGGCCGCAGGGCCAGCAGCGGCAGGGCTGGGGGCTGGCAGCGACCCCTGGGGAGGGCTGAGTCAGAGCCGGGCCTGAGCAGGGTGGCCAGGTGTCCGGTTTGGAACCAGAAGGCCAGGATTTGAGCTCTCTGTGTGGGAAAGAAATGGAGACAACACAAATGAGACAATGGAAACGGCCAGGATTTCCCGAGGACGATGGAATGTCGGTTGGGATGGAAGGTCCAGTGTGTCCCGTATTTTTGTTGAAACCATCTGGCAACCCCAGGCCTGAGCCAGACTGGGTCCCAGTTCATCTTCTCCTGGCTCAGGGAGACCCTGGGACGCTAAGGGCCCATGTTGCAGCCAGGCTCCTGCCCCACCCTGGGTCCCTCCTTGTCCCCCTGGAGCATCTGGGGGTGCAAGTCCCCGTGGAGGGCCCTGCCCACCGCCCTTTGCCCCAGGAGCTGGGGGTCTCATTAGCTCCTCTCCCCAGTGGCTCCAGCAGACCCCTCTGCCCACTGCTGCTGCGCCCGAGGTAAGGGACCCCTCTGGGCAACGGGCCTCTGAGCACTAACACTGACAGATGCCAGGCCAGGGGCCCTGCTGAAATGTCACCCCCCGAGCCTGCACCCCGCTCCCAGGGAATGGGAGCCAGAGCCTCTCCCCTTCCCCGTGTTCCATGTAGGACCAGCCCCTCCCCAGGCACCAAGGCGCCGGCTCTTTGTGGGGCCAGGGAGGCAGCCCACTGGGAGCCCAGCCCCAGCCAGGGCCCTTGGGCAGCCGGATGCTGCAGGGGAACAGCTGGCACGGCGGGAGGGATGGGGGCCAGAGTAGGGCGGAGGGAGGGTGTCAGCAGCTCCTTTGCTGATATGCCAGGAGGGGTCTGGCCCTGGGGGGCACTAGAGAGGCACCGCGCCCATCCCAGGGCCCAGCTCCCGCTGCCCCCCTGGTTCCCAGGCACCGCATCTGACAGGCCCTTGCTCTCTTGGGACAGGAGGAGCCCGGCCACGGGGATGCGCCAGCTCCCCCCGTCTGACCCTGGCACCAGGTGCCTGCAGCTCGGCAGGGGCTGCCCCAGGCAGCTGGGGAGGGAGCCACCGGCGGGATCAGCGCGTCAGTCGGAGCTTTTCCTGCTCACGCCGGGATTGGACCCGCAGCCGCGGCCGGGCGCCAGAGGAGAGGGAGGGGCTGCCCCCCGTGGGGGATGGAACTGCCCACCCATCCCCTGTCTCTGGACAGGGACCTGCACAGCCTCGTGAGTCAAGGCCAGCTTACGGACTATAGCCATTAGGCTGCACTGCCCTGACTAAAGGGGCAAAAAACTGTCACTGGCCTTTGGGCCACACTGCCCTGAGAGAAGGAGCTAGGTACTGACTGGCTATTGGGCCACACTGCCCTGAGAGAAGGGGCTAGGTACTGACTGGCTATTGGGCCACACTGCCCTGAGAGAAGGGGCTAGGTACTGACTGGCTATTGGGCCACACTGCCCTGAGAGAAGGGGCTAGGTACTGACTGGCTATTGGGCCACACTGCCCTGAGAGAAGGGGCTAGGTACTGACTGGCTATTGGGCCACACTGCCCTGAGAGAAGGGGCTAGGTACTGACTGGCCATTGGGCCACACTGCCCTGAGAGAAGGAGCTAGGTACTGACTGGCCATTGGGCCACACTGCCCTGAGAAAAGGGGCTGGGTACTGACTGGCCATTGGGCCACACTGCCCTGAGAAAAGGGGCTGGGTACTGACTGGCCATTGGGTCACACAGCCCTGAAAAACAGAGCAAGGTACTGACTGGCCATTGGGCCACACTGCCCTGAGAAAATGGGCCGATTACGGACTCCACCCATTAGGATGCCGTGCCCTACGCCAGGCTCTGCCAGAGGGAAGCTGGGAGCCCGCAGGATTTGTAGCGGGAGAAGCTGCCACCCCTCGGCACCAGGAGTGGGCTGGACCCAGCGGCCCGACGGTGACGATTCCAGCCCTGGCACTGGGCGTGTCATGGTGCAGACTGAAGGCTGAAGAACCGGCCCAGCAGCCAGGGCCAGGCGAGGTCACACACGGGACCAGGGCAGCGGAGGAGGAAACCGGCTGGCCAGGGCAGAGAGGCCAGACGGGGACTGCACCTCGGGGACCGGCTGAAGCCTGGAACAGGCCAAGGGGCCTCCACATCCTGCCACTTCCCCCAGGCCCTGAGCTCGGGATGCCAGTGCCCTTCAGCCACGGCGCCTGGTGGAGAAGCCACAGCAAACCTGGCACCTCGCAGCCCTGCCCTGGGTGCTCGTGGCCTGGCCAGGCCGTTCCCAGGGAGACTCCCATTCAATACAGATCCCTATGGCAGGGGTGGGGAACCTCAGGCGCGGGGGCCGGATACAACCCCGGCTTGCGGGATCCAGCCCCTGAAGCTCGGGCTCCCCTGCATTGGGGCCCACGCTAGGGAGGGGAGGGGGGCTGTTTCTCTCTTGTGTACAGCCCCCCATGGATTTCTCTGTGGGTCAGTAGCCCCGACCCAACAAAGGTTCCCCACCCCTGCTCTGTGGGGGGTAAAGGTCCCTGAGAACCTGACTGGGGCCCCACCCATTTCGCAGCCAGGAGACGTGCAACGGGGGGCAGGGGAAGGGGGAGTCTGAGCTCCTCACGTGGCGAGGGGCCTGGGGCACCAGCTGCTCACCTGACCTGGCCGGGATGGGACAGGAGTTGTCCTGCCCCAACACGGGCACTCTTGGAGGGGCAGATCAGAGCCACTCTGAGGGGCAGGGAGTAATGAGGGTGAAACGGCTCTAGGCCTGCCCGCAGGCTGCTGGGAAGTGAAATTGGCACTCTTGGGACGTCCCCACCCCACTGCACACAATCCTAGTTTGGGCCAGGACCCTAGGTCAGAGAGCAGGAAATTTCCCACAGAAACACCCAGGAGTGTGCCAGGGAGCAGCGTGGAAACGCCCTGGCTGTGAAATGGGCGAGGTTGCAGGGGGATGCGATGGGGCCCTAGTTCCGGTGTATTCCCTGGAAGTTGTGGGAAAGGGTCTGCCAGAAACTCCTGGCCCTGTTGGTCCTCGGGGTCATTGGGGAATCCCCTAGTGCAGCCTTTCTCCAGCTGGGGCTCCCAACCCAAAAGGGGGTCAGAGGGCCAGGGTAGGGGGCTCGCGAGCAGGGTCACTGGCTGGGTTTTCCCAGCCAGGACCTCATCTCTGGGCTTCAAATCTTCCTCTGGGCGGATGTTTGGAAATATTAAAACTGTCGGATTTCTCCTGGCTTTCCCAGCTGAGTGGCTGGAGAGCAGCAGCCATTGTCTGGGCCTCCTTTGCGGATGGCAGTGCCACTGCCAGCAGCAGCACAGGGGGAAGGGAGGCAGGGTACGGTGTTGCCACCCTTCCTTCTGCACTGCTGCTGACAGTGGGGCTGCCTTTCGATCTGGTGGCAGCAGAGCGGTGGCCGCTGGCAGGTCACCCAGCTCAGAAGTCAGCGCCACACCCAGCCGCACCCCAGAGGGAAGGGGGCATGATACGGTCTTGCCTCCTTCCCTTCTGCACTGCTGCAGGTCGTGGGGCTGCTTTCAGAGCTGGGTGGCCGGAAAGCAGTGGCTGCTGGCCAGGGGCCCAGCTCAGATGACGGCGTCCCTGCCAACAGCAGCACAGAAGGAGGGTGGCTCCGTGTGGTGTTGTCACTCCTACTTCTGCGCCACTGCTGGTGGTGGCCCTGTCTACCGAGCTGGGTGCCCCAGGAGCAGCCACGGCTCTCTGGCCACCCTGCTCGGCAGTCAGTGCTGCTCCCAACAGTGGTGCAGCAGGAAGTGCAGGAGGGGGCGGGATTGCAGCAATTCCTTCTGCACCACGGAGTCAGCCCTGCCTCCCATGGGGTGACCAGAGAGCAGGTGCCACTGGCCAGGGGCTACTTCAGAGGGCAGCGCACAAACTAGGGATGTCAACGTGTGTAGTTGGCTACACAATTAACCGATACGCCTGGGCTTATTGGTTAATCCTGTCGACTTCACGCACCCCTCCCGGCTGCCTCAGTAACAGAAGCATCAAGGGAGGGAGGGGAGCTGGTATCTGTGGGGAGCTGGCTTTTAAGCTGCCTCCCCATGAGCACCAGATCCCACAGAGCTGCCTGGCCCTCCTCTCATAGAGATGCAGCAACACGGAGGGTGAGGGGGGCAGGCAGGAGCTGGTCCACACGGGAAGCAGCTTTTAAGACAGCTCCCCACGTGTATCATCTCCCATGGAGCCACTTCCCGTCCCCCCGTTCCCCTCCATTCCCTTGCTGCCTCTCTCTCAGTGTGGGGGCAGGGCAGACAGGAGATGATCTGTGCGGGGAGCCATCTTCTAAGCCGGCTCTCCACACATGCCAGCTCCGTGGAGCCCCCTTTCCTCCCTTGCTGCCTCGCACAGAGGCAGTGGGGGCGGGTGCCCTGGGGGAGCCGGCTTAAAATCTGGTTCCCGTGAGCACCAGCTCTACAGAGCTGCCTGCTCCTCTCCTCACACTGCAGATGAGGCTGCTGCAGAGCAGCCTCTGTCCGGGGCTGGTACAAGCTTTCGTCGCACAGAGGCTGCTGTGGACAGGGGCTGCTGCCACCTCGCACTGCTGACTCATTATCAGAGGCAGCAGCACGGGGTGGCCGGGGGTTCCCGCCAGTGGGGCAGGAGCGCACTGGCTGCCAGCCAGGCCCCGGGGACTATGGAATAATTGTGGAATTGCTACAGTTTGATGCAGTGATATGATTGTTCAATGACTCCCTCTCTGACATCCCTGGCACAGAAGGGAGGGTGGCCCTGGACGGTGCTACCTCGTCCTTCTCTGCCCTTGCTGGCAACGGCGACGCCCCTCATGCCGGGCAGCTGGACAATCCGTGCTGTCTCCGGTAACAGTGCAGATGGCAGGTGGGCTGGTGCAGCTTTGCCTCCCTGCCTTCTGCGCCGCCGCTGCTGGGTAAGGATGTTAAATAACGATTCATCGACGAGTCGAGTAGACGATAGAATTTCCATGGGCTACTCGACTAGTCGATGGGCACTTTCTGCACTTTGAAATGTACAAGGGCCCCAGCGGGGCCTCTTGCGCACTTCAAAATGGGAACTCCGTGTGCAGCCCGGGGCCAGCAGGAAGTCCCACTGACTCCAGGCTTTACGAGGGTCCTTCCGCTTTGAAACACACAAGATCCCGGAGGCTCTTGTGCATTTCAGAGTGGAAGCACCTGCACGGAGCCTGGAGTCAGTGGGGGACTCTGAGACCCCTGGCAACTCTGGGCACCATGTGGTGCTGCTGCTTCGGAGTACCCCCTTTCCCCCTCTTTTGCTGCTACCATCTGATAGAGGCAACGGGAAGGAGAAATCGACTAATCGACTCGACTATGCGATAAGCATTTTCTTATTGGATGGTCGACTAGTTGTCTCGTCTTTAACACCCTCAGTGCTGGCAGCGCTGGGAGGCTGCAGGGCAGCAGCCCCTGGCTAGGCACCTGGCTCAGAAGGCAGCAGGGCCACCAGAGGCAGCACAGAACACAGGGTGGCATTTGATGATGTCGCTGCCCTGCCTGCTGCGCCCCTGCTGGTGGCAGCTCTGCCTGCCATTGTGGGCAGCTGGAAAGGCAGCGCCAAGCCCAGCAGCAGTGCAGGAGGGAGGGAGGCCTGGCGTGGCTTTGCCTCCCTTCCTTGTGCACCCCTGCTGCTGGGGCACTGCATTTTAAAGGGGGAAGGTGGCTGGGAAGCAATGCAATGGGTCATGGACCTGAAAAGGGCAGCAACTCCAGCTCCAGCAGCAGCACAGAAGGAACGTGGCATGTTCTGTGACTGCCGCCTTCCTTCTGTGCCACGGCTGGGGGCAGCCCGGCTTTCAGTGCCGGGGGCCGGAGCGCAGTGGCTGCTGGCAGAACATGCAGCTCAGAAGGCAATGGTGTGGGATCTGTTATTGCCACTTTCCCTTCTGAGCTGCAGCTGCTGGTGTGCGCCAGAGCGTGGGGGCCACGGGCCAGGTGCCTACCTGAAAAGGCATTGCCAGTGCCAGCAGCAGTGCAGAAGGGAGGGTGGCCTGGTGTGGCGGTGCCTCCTTTCCTTCTGCACTTCTGCTGGTAGTGGCACTGCTACTAACAGGGAGGCTGGGGGCAGTTATAAGGGGTCAGGTGCCCAACCCAGATGGCAACCCCACTGCCAGCAGCAGCGCAGGAGGGAGGGGAGTTGGTCTGGTATCGCCGCCCTTCCTGCTGTGCCGCTGCTGGCCATGCCTCTCACTTCTAAGGTGGGCAGCTAGAGAGCGCAGGCACCATGCGCACAAGGCCATCTGGCCCCAGCAGAGGCACAGAAGGTCTGCGACTGTCACCCTCCCCGGCCTGACACACTGAGTGGCCTGAGAGTGGCTGATGCTGGCAGGCTGCCCAGCTGCAAAGTCAGAGCCACTGCCAGCAGCAGCACAGGAGGAAGGGAGGCCTGGTCTGGTATCACCACCCTTCCTTCTGCACCTCTGCAGATGGTTGCCCTGCCTTTGGACCTGGGCAGCAGCAGAGCAGTGGCTGCTGTTGTGGGGCCCAGTTCGGAGGGGGCCCCACTGAGCAGCAAGGGAGGGGGGGTCACTGACGGGTCACCCAGCTCAGAAGTCAACGCTGCCTCCAGCAGCTGCGTAGAAGACAGGGTGGCCTGGCATGTTGTTGGCACCTTTCCTTCTGCGCTGCTGCTGGCAGGGTGGCCTTCTCCGATGGGGGACCACAGAGCAGCGGCTGCAGGGAAGGTGCCCATCTCAGAGGGCAGCTCCGTTACCAGCAGCAGAGCAGAAGGAAGGGGGTGTGGCCTGGCATTGCCACCCTTCCCTCTGCACCGCTGCTGGTGGCATCGCTACCTTCCAAGCTGGGTGGCCAGAGCGAGCGGGATCCCAGCTGTGAAGTCAGCGCCAGCAGCAGCAGCAGCGCAGAAGGAAGTGCAGCCGGCGATGCTGTTGCCCCCTTCTGTGTGTTCCGCTGTTGGCCAGGTTGTGCGGCAGAGAGCAGCTGCCCCTCCAGCCGCCCAGCTCGGAAGGCCAGGAGAGATCAGGGACATTTCTTCTTATTTCCAAACTCCGCCGGGACGGAGACCTGGAGACTGAAGACAAGGCCACGGCCGGGAAAGTCCAAACGTCCGGTGCCCCTGCGAGCGACCCTCCTGCCCTCGCCTTGCTGCCCCCCTTCTGGGCGGGGACCCCCAGGGGGAGAAACGCTGCACTAGGGGATTCCTCTATGACACCGAGGGCCAACACGTCCAGGAGTTCCTGGCAGCTCCTTTCCCACCACTTCCACGGAGGAGGCAGTAGGTTCTCAGGGGAGGTTTCCCCAACTCAGAGGTCTGCTTGGATGGAGAGTGGAGGAGCAAAGGGAGGGCCTGGCCAGGAATGCCCAGGGCCAGGGCAGGGCTCACACGGCAGAACCCTTGGCAGGGAGTGGCCAGAGACTCGCAGGTACAGACTGGGGTATAAAGAAACCTGCCGTGTTCAGCCAGGCACAAAACACCGTGTCTGCCGGCCACTGGGACCAGCCCAGATTTATCCAGCCTCCCGCTGACTCTGGAGTCCCTGCTGCCTCCTCCTGCATAGCCTGGAAGAGCAAAAGTGAATCGTGGCCTCCGAGAGATGCTCCCTCGATGCCAAAATCTCCACCCATGTCAGGTGTAGCAACAGCAGGAGACAAGTAAAAAAATTGTGAGACTGGTTTAAAATAAAGAGATTGAAGAGAAATAAACCAATCTGTGTTTTTATGAGCTTTGCTTTCTGGGCCTTAAGCACACGCTCGGGTCTGTTTCAGCCATTCCCTGCAAACCAGAGGACTTGAAACACTTTTCCCATGACGGCCGAGGGGGCTGCTACACCCCAGGGCCAGTGGGGACAGAGCAGTGCCGGCCGAGCCCCCGCTCTGGGATGCAGCCCACAGGCACAGGAGGAGTGTTTCTCTTGCCATGACAACAGCCCCTCCCCAGGCAAAGCCCTCCCAGACTCCTGTCTGGAGCAGACATGCCTAGCAGTCAGAGCAGTGACTGTCAGAGCCCTGGGTTGGAGCTGGGTCCAGGAGTCCCACAGCAGCCCAAAGGCTGATCTCCTGGGCTCAGACTTGAATGGCCAAAGGGACCATCATGAGCATCTGGTCCGACCCCCTGCACCTTCAGGCCCCAGAACCTCACCCAGCCCCTCTGGTCCCAGCCCCACTCTCCCTGGCTGAGTTACTGACGCCCTCACGTCATGGCTGAGTGATTTCAAAGGATGAAGAATCCCCCATTGACATGACTTGAACCCAGCCCAGGACCCTGCCCCACACTGCAGAGGGAGGCAGTCTCATCCACCCAATCCCCACGGGCTCTGCACATCTGACCCCTTGAAAATTGCTTCCCATCCCCGGACACGGGGTCAGTCAGAGCAGGAGTGTTCTGGCCAGAGCCCCCAGCCACACGGCGGGGAAAGAATTGTCTGGAGCAGCTCAGCACTGGGGAGCCCACGTTTCCCTCTGCTGAGCACGGGGCAGCTGGTCCAATTCCTCCCACTCACGTGAGTTCAAGGGCCGCCGATGGGAGCTGGGCAGCACAAATGCTCACACTGACTCCCAGCTGCCTGAGCCCCTGTGTCGGGGGCACAGCCGGGGGGTGGCTACCCCTCGAGACGAGCCCTTCCAAGGGTGTTGCTCGGCCTTTACTCCAAGGCCGTGCCAATTCCCCACACTCTGTGCTAAGCTGGCCGGTCAGCCACATCCATAGGTGTGTCTGCTAACACCTCTGCCACTCCGCGGCCTTGCACCCAGACGGGTCCCCGGTTAGAGGCCATCAGGCCCAGAGGCCTAGTGGAGAAGTAAGTCCCCTCTCCCTCCTGAGAAATACGGCCAGAGGCCCAGTCCATAGGTGAGTCCCGTCTATCGGCAGCAATAGGGCCTAGCTCAGAGGTGAGTGCAAACGTCCAGGGCACTCTCTTGCTACGGGTGGTGGGGTTAGCTGGAGCCGGGCCCTCCCGCTCCACTGGGTCCAAGCCCCGGGCCCTGTTGGTCATGGAGCAGGGACTCCGACCGCCACACGCTGAGCTCGCGAGGAACAATTCCCCCGCCCTGGGCGCCTTCCTACCAGCTCTGGCGCGTCTCTCCCGTCGCGCGGCCTCTGGGCAGTGTCCGTCTGAGGGCTTCCGTGGCCGCGGCTGCTGCTGGAGTCTCCCACCGTCCCCGTCACTCAACCATTAACCGTCCCAGTCACTAACCCCCCCCCCCGACCTCAGCCATTGACCCTCCTGGCCACTAAACCCCCACATCAGCCATTAACCCCTCCGACCTCTAGCTCACCCCATCAGCCAATAAATGTCCAAGATACCAACCCCCCTTCCCTCCCCACCTCAGCCATTAATCCCTCCACTTCAGGCATTAACCTCTCTAGCCACTAGCCGCCCCCCCCTCACCTCAGCCTCTGACCCTCCTGGCCACTAACTCCCACCTAGCTCAGCCATTAACCGTCCCAGGCACTAACCCCCCACCTCAGCCTTTAACTCCCCTGGCTACTAACAACCCCAGCCACTAACCCTCCCACCTCAGCTATGAACCCCTCTGGCCACTAATCCCCCCCCCACCACCTCAGCCACTAATCCTCCCCTCAGCCATTGACCCTCCTGGCCACTAAACCCCCACATCAGCCATTAACCCCTCCGACCCCTAGCTCTCCCCATCCCCATTAGCCAATAAATGCCCTGGACGCTACCCCCCGCTCCACAGCCCTCCTGGCCTGTAACATCCCTCCACACACAAACCTCAGCCACTAACCACCCAGGCTGCTAACTGCCCACCTCAGCTATTAGCTCCCCCTGTGATCCCCCCCCCAGTTATCAACCCTCCCAGCACTCAACCCCCACCGCAACAACTAATCTTCCTGGACTGTAACCCCCACCTCAGCCAATAACCCCTGCCCCAGCAGCTAACGCCCCTGTGCTGTCACTCCCAACTCAGCCATTAACCCCTGGCCACTAACCCCACCCAGCTATTCATTGCCCCCACTAACCTCCCTCCTCAGTCATTAACCCCTGGCCACTAACCCCACCCAGCTATTCATTGCCCCCACTAACCCCCTCTCCTCAGCCATGAACCCCCCTGGCCATGAACCCCACCCAGCCGTGAGAGTCTGCAGAGTCTCCCTCTGCTCCTCTGCCAGCCTCTGCAGAAGCAGCTGCTCCTCCTCCCTGCTCAGCGTGTGCAGCTTGTTAAATCCAGCAGCAATCATCTCCCACTTCATAGGGTTACCAGGTAGGTTTTGAAAAAACACCGGACACACTTGATGGCGGGGAAGGAGAACCGGCCGGGAGCGGGGCGAGGCTGGCCGGGAGGGGGGAATGGGGGCAGTGCGGCTGGCCGGGGGAGATGGGGGAAGGGTCTGGGACCCTGAAACCCTACTAATGAGAACGGCATCACATTTTCATCGGTCAGAATACTGCTCACTCATGCCTCACAACCCTTTTGGCAGGCCTGGTCTGCGCTAATAGAAAAGGTGCGTTATTACCTCACGGTAAAGTAACAGATGCGGGCTATGCCAAGGTAGAAACACAGTGAAGACCAGGCATTTTGGTTGTACAGTGGGGGGATCAGCCCTATTTCTATTCCAGGGCTTGGCCTTGGCAAATGTCCCTCACAGTAAAACTAAAGCACCTAGTCTTCAACTGTGTTTTTATCGCCACTTAGATCACATGTGATCATTACTAGGCCCTGTGTCAGCTTAAAAGCTCATCTCTCTCACTAACAGAAGTGAGAAGATATCACCTAACCCATCTTGTTTTCTAATATTGTGGGGCCCACATGGCTATAAGAGCACTGTGTGTAATTACCCTGAGGAAAGAAATGAACCTTTTTTAGCAGTAAAAACAAAGTCACATATGAGTTTTAGAATCAGAGACGTAAGAGATAGTAAAAGACCTATTAGTTGGGCCATCCCAAGGGAGGTGTGGGGCCTGGGGTAACCCCCAACCCCCAGAGGTCCAGGCATGGGACCCAGGGCAACCCTCTGCCCCACCCCTCCTTCACAAAGCCCTGCCCCTGCTCCACCCCTGCCCCGTCCCTGAGCAATGTAGCCCTGAGGATTATGGGTCCTGGTGCAGGACGCAGCAGGGCCCACCTGCCCCCCAGAACTCCCCACGACAGCAGAATCGGTCTGGCAGCTTGCTCTTCATCACCGTGCAGCCCTCGGCCTGCTCTGCCCTGCTTCTCGGTAGCAGTGGGAAGCAGAGTGCCCTGGGGCCGGGGAAATGGCAGACTTTTAAAAACTAGCTTCATTTTCAACTCTCGGCATCTTTTTGTTTCAGCTTTCATGGAAAAGGTTAGTAGCAACTGGACGTCTCGCATAGGGAATGTCAGCGACAATGAAGTGGGATCAGAGGCTAAAAGAGGGAAAGAACAAGCTGAAATGGCTTAGACAAGTGAGATGACTTCAAGTCGCCAGGGTCTGATGACCTGCCTCCCAGAATACTCCAGGAGCAGATGGAGGAGATAGCTGAGCCATTAGCAGGCCCACCGAGGGGGAGGGACAAATGGGATTGTTGCCCTGGTGCCTGATGATGCTAAAGGGCCCAGGCCTCCTGATTGCCATTGCTACTGCAGCAGGAGTGGTGCCTATAGCCCCGGGCTCTTCACATCGCAGTGTGTGCGCTCTGGGCAGCTCTCAGGGCTGAGGTGGGGGCTAGCGGGGTGTGCTCTGGGTGGCCCTGAGGACTGGCTGTCCCAGCCCTACCCCTTCTGCTCAAGACCCAGCCCCTTCCGGGAGTGCGGATCTACCCCACACACCTTGCCCAGGGGCCTGGCATGGTTGTTGGCTCCTCTGGCCATTAGTAATTATCTTCGAAAAGTCATGGAAGATGGGAGAGATTCCTGAGCACTGGAAAAGGGCAAATATAGTGCCCATCTATAAAAAAGGGAAATAAGGACTACCCTGGGGAATTACAGACCAGTCGGCTTAACTTCAGTATCCAGAAAGATAATGGAGTAAATAATTAAGCAATCAACTTGCAGACATCTGCAAGATAGTAAGGTGATTAGTAAGTGGCTTGTATTGAGCATGCTCATATGGACTGAGCATGCTCAGTAAAACAGCTGAAGCTGGCTTCCCTCACTCTGCCCCTCTCCCCCACACACTATTAGCAGGCACAGGATGAGACTGTCCTTGCTTCAGAGCTCTGGATCCTGTCTCAAGGGGAACATCCACACCGCTCTTTCTAACCGCATCACCGAAGCTCAAAGAGCCCATTCACAGCTGTGGTTTTATTGTTTCTGTTTGCCGCGTAGCCATACCCTGTGGGACCTTGGGCAAGTCATTTTAATCTCTGTTACGTCTAAACCCCCATCTGTAAAATGGGGATAATGAGCCTTGCTTTCTTGTGTCTACTTGGATGCTAATCCCACAGACGTACATGCTGAACCTGATGCATTGAGTACTCCCAGTGAAATCCATGTGACATCTCAGCATGTAAAATTAAGCAGGAGTATAAATGTTTTCAGGATGGCAGCTTAGACTCTAAGCTCTAAGGGCTGAGGACTCTTGCTGGGTGTTTGTATAGCACTAGGGCCCCAGTGTCATCTGGGGCTTTGCGGTGCTACCATAACACAAGCAATACACTTTCACTACAGCTGAAAAATTCCTATTTTATAAGGTTAAATTCTCCTTTGTTAAACTGAGAAAAGAATGTGGCCCATCACATTTTTATACATTATTATGTTTTAAAATAAAGCCCACATGTTACATCTCCACTAAATTGACAGCACCCCGTTGGCTGTCCTAAGGTTCATCTGTCTGGCAAGTTTTCACTAGGGAAAAGCTTTATTCAATGGTTTGCACTTCTTGTACTTTTTGTTCCAAATTATGTCACTCCCTTTTTCATTTCCCCTCAAACTTGCTGCTTGCTACAATTAATTTGGGTGTCCTTGCACTGACTATCATAAATATACTTTCCCAGTAGTACTTTGTAAGCTGAATTAGTCAGGTGATCTTGACTATAACATTCAAGAAAACAGAGTCGACAAGATTAAAGGCTGGGAGAACTTTATGGATGAAGGCACGGCTTTAAAATCAGCCATAAAGGTGCACAAGGAAAAAAGTGCTGATTAGGCGGAGACATTTTATGGTTGCTAAAATTTTGACCTTAGATGTTATATTAGGAGAAATAATTGTTCACTTATTTCCTCTCTCCCGCCTCTTCGCATTAAAGCAACACAATCCACTTGGAATTCCTGAACAAAAGGCCAGATTAAAAATAAGAAGATAAAAACCTGACCTTCAAGTGGAAAGGTACAGCCTGCACAGCCTGAGTCAATCTCCTGGCATATAGGGTCCGGTCTAAGCTGCAAGATACTGTAGGAAGCAGGACGAGCTCCCCACTTGAGATCAATGGCACAGGGGTGACCCAAATTTAAGGTCATTCTCACCTCCACAGGCATTGACTTTCATTTTTCCAGGTGGGTGCTTCACCCCTGCTTTGCCTTGGGGCCCTCCCCCACTCTGCTCCTTCTCCCAAGACCCCACCCTCACTCCACCACTTCCTGCTTCTGGCCTGCCCCCTCCTCTGAGCATGACCCCCCTCGCTCTGCCTCTTCCTTCCCTTGCTCCACCCACTCTTTCCCAATGCCTATGGTCATCTGCCGAACAGCTGATCTGTGGGTGTTCTATTCCCAGAGCCCTGATTCAGCCAAGGTCCCTGGAAACCATGCAACACAACCAAAGTGGTACAGGGATTTAAATGGCTGGGGACTTCTGAAGGTCAGGATGTACTTCCCCAGCTATGCGGTGTGTCCAGACTGAGGTTCTTGTAACGCGCCCCTCCCGCCCTCAATTTCCATTACCATATATAGAAGTGGAGTCTGCCTCCTAGTTTATGGCTCTGCTCCTTTAGCTCAAGTGATACAAGCTCATGTATCTAGAGCTAGAAGTTGTGGATTTGATCCCTGGAGATGACCCACACAAGGGGGAAGGGTTTTTGATTTACATCTCAACCTTTAATTAGTAATGATTGAACTGCAATGACTTTGTTCACCTTTACTGTACATCGAAGTTTGCCTGTGTGCTGATTCAGCAGTGGTTTTGTTTTCAGATGATGCAGCTGGTTACATAGGAGGCGCACACACACTGAGATCCCTCATAGAGGCTCTACTTTTGTCCTTCCTTGTGTTTGTGAATTTAAGATAAGTCAGGGATACAGAAAGGAAATACACTTTTCCCTAGGAATCTATGATTCAAAATGCGAAATTAATGATCTGGAAAGGTTTTACTTGTCTTCGGGAAAAGAATTTGGGTTTGGCTTCGCTAGTTTCTTCATCAAATAGAGATTGTCATCAGGCAGACATTTTAAACCTGGCTCTGGATTTCCTGAAGTTAATTGTTCAGAGCTGGGTTTCAGGTTCTCTTGGCAAATAGCACAGATTGCAACTGGTATAAATTAAAACACCACTGAGAGAACAAATAGGTTTGTGGCTGAAGCTCTGGAATGGAATTCAAGAGAGCTGAGATCAGTCCCTACTTGTGCATAACACTATTTGTATAAGTGATAAATATACTATGTTTGTTCATTTAAATAGCAAGTTCTTCTAAGCATGACACTCAGACTATATGAATGTACAGAGCAGCTGGTTGGGAATGTTCCATCAGTGATTTCTTGATGGAAAAATAGTTTCTGCAAAATCAATTTTTTTTCTGCAGAAAAAGTTCAATTTACATAGTTTTCTGATTTTTCATTGTAAAAATCTAAATGAATAGTTCATTTTGGGTTGGTTTGATCCAAATCAATGCATTTTGGTTTGTTGATATGAAATAAAACTTAAGTTTTGAGTAAGTTGAGCTAAATACCTTAAGCAGATGCAGTTTAATGTTATACAGTAGATTTCCGATAATCTGGAACCTATGGGACTTAGGTGGTGCCGGATTATCAAATATGCCAGACTATCAGGAGGTACTATAAGCAGGTTATATATATACTGTATACATTATATACTGTATATAAAGTGTTCTTAACCCTTTTTATTATACATACTGTATACAGTATACTGTAATGTTTTAGTTTTTTTAAGCCTTTTTTACCCTTTTTGCTCGGTTCAGCTGCTACCGCTGTTACCTTGTGACTCATTTTTTGCTGAAGCTCACTCACTAGGCTCTTGCCATTTTGATGCCGGACTATCAGGAGTGCCAGACTATTGGATGCCGGACTATTGGAGTTTTACTGTACTGAGTAAGTTCAAAATTAAGCTACATCTGCTTCAAGTATTGTGCAGTCCTATAGGTGGTGTAGTTCAGGTGCTTTTCAACCTCATTCTTTTCTATAGGTCAAGAACTTTGGTGAGACTGCATCTCCCATCTGAATGAGCCGCTTGATGCATCATGGGAGTTGAATGCTTGCAATGCATCTTGGATAATGTAGTTTGGCCAGGGAGCCTCACATACAGGGAAGAATAAAGACAGAATGCACCCAAATTGTAGCTCCCATGAAGCACCATGACATGGTAAGCAGATTCAATCTAATGTTGAACTGACTTAAAATGAGGAGTTTTGCCATTTCCAAATTGAAATATTTTGCACTTTTTATCCTGCAAAGAAAGGTATTTTGACTTTTTGCCCTAGTGCAGGATAAAAACATCAAACTTCCCTGCTTGAAATAAATTCCCCCATTTTTGCTTGATTCTCATGTACAGGCCCTAACACAAAGGAATGCTGCTTACGGCCTCCTGCTAAATACGTTTATTTTACTGTAACACTGGAAAATTCCAGAACGAAGGGACAGAGATGAGTTGAGGCATTTCAAGTGCATGCTGTAATTCTCCTTTCCTCACAATGTGTTACATTGTTCAAGGTTTGAACAAGAGGCATCTGTTGCTTATTTTGTAACATAGCATTTGACTTGCTCTTTAGCTGTTCTCATATAAAAGCCTTGCTTTATAGAACTTACCAAGCCAGCTTTTCTGTGTCAGGTTGTCACAGAGATTTCTCCTATTCATTTTGAGACCGACTGTTGTTAAAAGCTTGTAACAAAGACGTAACCTGCGTCTTTCTCTTCTTTCCGGTCCATCTGAGTTAAACCTTCGTTTTAGTCCTTTATTACTCTTCTTTCCATTTTTTTTCTCCATGGGAATCAGACTATTTTATTCAGGCCATTTCCTCAGCATCATGTTAACCCATTAAAACTTCAAAGAATTTACTGTACATTCACCAAAGTCTCCCATCCTTTCCCCTAAAAAGAATGATCGTTTCTGTAAACTCTCAATTCTCTTGTTCATTTTAAAGGGCTCCCTCACTTAGTGGGAATCCTCACATTCTCATTAAATTTCACATCCGAACAGTTGCCCTGGAAACAAAGGATCTGATTCAGCCATGGGACTTTGCTCCTTGATGCGCATTGGTTTTGTTAGTGGCTAAAGTAATTCAGTACTTTTCAAGAGATGCTCAGCACCTTGAAGAAGAGGGATCTATTGCATGAAATATGGTTGAATACTAGCTCTAGGATAACAGGAAATGATCCTGTGTTTTATAAGCCCTCCCAGTCCTCCTCCTGAATAACAAGGGACATGAAGAAGTTATAACCGCTTGATAGACTTCTCTGGCATCTGTGATCTCATTTATATTCTTAGAGCATTGGAAAATATTAGTGCACATGAGTCTTCGCTTAAAGTCTCTGGGAAAGTCTGTAAGTGGGAGCAGCTTACTTCCCATGACATCTTACTTCCTATTCAGAATAGGCCAAATGCTTTGTTATTGAATTATCCCGGTTCACGGGGGATCAGGTTCCAGTGCGAAACATGAGTTTAGGGAAAAAACCTGGATGTTTTTGCAGAAAAGTGCTGAAATTCTTCCAAACTCCCATCCAAAGCAAGAACTTTTAGTTTTAGCATTGCCCAAATCTATTTGTGTTGTGAATTTTCAGTGTAAAAATGGGGTCGGGGTTCAAATAATAATTGGCATCAGGGTGATTTTGTTGTAAATAAATTTCAAGTCCTACCTCTTCCAGACACTCTGTGTGACCCTAGGCAAATAGATAATGTCAACTATCCAAAGCTGCACATGAAATCATCAGTCCTGAGGAAATATCAATTAGTCCAGAAGGCTTGTCTTTAAAATGGGGATACATATACTATGTTTGCCCATTTAAACCACAAGTTCTTCTCAGCAGTGATACTCTGACTATGTATGTTCTCTTCAACAACACAAACTACTGTGATCCATCAAACCTCTCTCCTGCTCTCTAAGCTGGCTGGCTGTTGAACAGCAAGTTCAAAGTCTTGGTCCTTAGTTTCAAGACTCTGAGGGTACGTCTACCCAGCAGGGTTAAAGTCAAATTAAGCTACACAACTTCAGCTATGTCAATTGTGTAGCTAAAGTTGAAATAGCTTAATTCAGCTTTTGGTACTATCTACACAGCAGGAAGTCGGAGGAAGAACACTCTTCCTTCAACTTCGCTTACTGGAGGGTTACTGGAGTCAGAGTAAGAAGTCCTCCAGCTCGACATTATTTTGAAATAAAGGCTTGTAGTATAGATGTGCACTATGTTATAAATAACACTGCTGTGTAGAATCATAGAATGCTAGGGCTGGATTCCTTAGACATGCCCTGAATGACCTGAGCTCAGCAGATCATCTAAAAGGTTGATTAGTGCTATGGGGTGAAGACCCTGGTAAACAACTTCACTGCTCTGGCACAGCAGAATTTCCTGCCCACAGGGTAAAGCTCATCTGTGCAGAAGATGAAGCTTTCTGGGGGCGGGGAGGGGCGCTTGGTCTTAGACCTCTACATGAATTCCTCAAGAAACTAACAGCCATCCCAAGATGCATTTGTTTGACTTGTCTTCTGTGCCATAAACACAGACCAGCATGTACATTTAAATAAAACAAAAGCCCTCCCCCCCATAACAAAACACCCAGTACACACCCAGTATTTCTTCTGCAAAGAAAACCAAAGGTGCAAACAAACCACACGCAACAGATATGGAGTCACCTTGCGCCATAGGCTACTGGAAAGTTCTCCCATACTGCATAAGACAGGGCCTGCTTTTTAATAGAGCTGTGCACCTATTTAAGCCCTTACATGAGAGGCAAGATCATGAAGCACTCAGTGTACAGGTTCACACAGGATGCTGAGCGTCTTTGAAAGTCCTGCCATTGTTACTCAACAATGGAAGATGCTGGGTGCCTTGGAATTCTGCAAGATTGACCCCACTTGAAATCAGGCCTGACTTAAGTCTCGAAATGGAAGGAGGGTCTTCTGAAAATACAGCCTGGTGCTTTTCAAAAATTACTTTTTCTTAGAGCTAACTCACCGTACTGCCTTCCTCATGGCTACATGGCTGTTCCTCTTCCTCTGGCATTGGAAAAGGTTCAGAAAAGGGCAACAAAAATTATTAGAGGTTTGGAACGGGTCCCATATGAAGAGAGATGAAAAAGACTTGGACTTTTCAGCTTAGAAAAGAAGAGACTAAGGAGGCATATGATCGAGGTGTATAAAATCATGACTGGTGTGGAAAAAGTGAATAAGGAAAAGTTATTTACTTATTCCCACAATATAAGAACTAGGGGTCACCCAATGAAAGTAATAGGTAACAGATTTAAAGTGAACAAAAGGAAGTTTTTCTTCACTCAGCGCACAGTCAACCTGTGGAACTCCTTGCCAGAGGTTGTGGTGAAGACTAGGATTTTAACAGGGTTCAAAAAAGAGCTCGATAGAGTCATGGAGGTTAGGTCCATCAATGGCTATTAGCTTGGATGGGTAGGAATGGTGTCCCTAGCCTCTGTTTGTCTGGAAATGAGTGACAGGAGAGGGATCATGTGAGAGTTACCTGTTGTGTTCCCTCCCTCTGGGGCATCTGGTATTGGCCACTATCGGCAGACAGGATACAGGGCTAGATGGACCTTTGGTCTGACCCAGTATGGCCGTTCTTATGTTCTCTTTGTTGCCTGGACTGCTCATGGAAAAGAAATAAAAAACACTTACCTGAAAATTGGGGATATAAATGAAATGATAAACAGTGAGTAACATGTTTACCTGGGATTGGTATGTTACACTGTGAGTGTGGGGTAGAGGCTGTACGTATTATACACTGGGAGAATAAGATACACAAGTACAGTACAAAACGTTTCCTTGTACCACTGTAATGCAATCTGGAGCGAATGGCAAAGAAAAATAACAATACAAATATAAAACTGCCAGGTCTCAGTCCAAAATTTTCCCTCTAGTGACAAATGCCACAAGATACAGACTATGCTAATGTTTACACATTTTGAATAAACATACATTACATTAGGGTTTGTGCACGCGGGTGGGTGTTTTTAAACTCATCAAGAGTTTACCATTATACAGATGGCAAAGCTGAAACTGATCAATCCCCTTCTGTTCCTCAAATAGAGATCTGGGTATCCATGCCTCACGACAGTACTCTCCATTGCAGGGAGCTGGAAGCAGAGCCAGGCATTTTATGGCACTTCTAAGAACAGACACTTTGGTGAGGCACCAATAGCCACAGTGAGGTTAAGGCCTCAGACCAGGACTTGAGAAATTCGAGAATTCCTAGCTCTCCCACAGACGTACTGGGTCTCAGTTCCCAACTGTAAAAATGGGGCTAAAGGTGCCTTTGTCAATTTCAGTTACAAACTTTTTGGCTCAAAGGTCATTTCTCACTGTGTGCATTGACCACAGTGGGGGAGCTCTGATCTCAGCTGGGAAATGTAGAAGCTACTATATAGAGAGCCTTGCACGGATACATTTGTATTCACATCCACAGCTGTATCCGCAGCAATGAGCCGCAGATATCCATATCCACATCTGTGGATACCCGCGGATATAAAGTGCATAGCCACTCATTTGTGGGATTTTAGATACAACATTTGTATCTGCATCCGGATCTCCAAAATTGAGCTGCGGATATATTTGCATCCATATCTGCGGATGCGGATACCCGCAGATATGAAGTGGATATCCACGGATTTGCAGAGCTCTAACTATCCAATACAAAGAACATGCTGCTGCTTAGAAGTGCTACCATCAATTCCATGGTCTGACAACACGCCACATAGGAAGTAAGGGGACATCTGGTCACATAAACTTATAAATACGAAGGTTGATTCTGGATGCAGAACCCTCCTCTGTTCTATTTAATAATGCCATTGGCCCAAGAGAATCTCTAGCAGCGATGCCAGGTGGCAAATGTTTTTCAACAGGAACATGTATTCCATGGAGTACTATATGAGCATTCCTGGCAAAACATCCATCATGTTTATGAACTTTTCGTAGAAGACAACCCTGCCTTCCCCACTGTGGAAGCAAGTCTGTGGGTGAAATGAGATTTGGGTATTCACACAAACACATTCAGGTCCACAAATATCTGGCTTAAAGTTTGGTTTTATGAAATGAGCAACAATTGAATCTGTGATGTAACATAGGAAGCAACATCTGCATATCTTTCTAGGTATTTACTTCTCTCCTTTCTGTAGCATTTGGAGGCCCTCTTAATCATCAATGGAGCTTTTTCCCTCACCACACCTCTGAGGTAGGAAGGGCATTATCAGATGACAAATAGGTGTTGGAAACCAAAACATGTTTTGTCTTATAAAAAAACCCCTCTACTACAGGTTGAACCTTTCTAGTTTGGCACCCTTGGGACCTGATCGTGCCAAACCAGGAGGAGGTCAGAATTATCTAGCAGCATCACCAATACTTCTAAAAGCCCAGAAAGCAATGGAAGATATTTAAGGGTAAATTAGAGCTAAATAACAGCACAGAACACTGAGAGCCAGGACTGGTGGCTATAAACAAACTTTATGGGACTGCGTGAAACTTGAACACATCCATGATAAGTGGACATCTGGCTAACTAAAATCATGCCTGACCATGGAAGTTGCCAGACCAGAGAGTGCCGGGCTAGAGAAGTTCAACCTGTAGTTGAAAAATACCACTAGTTGCCCAGATCCATTGGCCAGATCATGGTTAGGTGAGAATTAAGGCTCTACTCACTGCCCTCCCACAAGCATGGACAGGAGGAATAACAGCCACAAAGAACCTGCTCTCCCCAAGACTTGATGAGCAATGATCCAGCAAAAATGCTCCTAGAGGAGGTCAAGTGATGTTTCCCTTACTCCTTTGCACTGTGCTGCAACAAGAAAGTGATGCAGTAATCTGACAGGTGGGAACCAAACCTGGGACTTCTGGAGCTTAGTGCATGAGTCTATACCACTTGAGTTAAAAACCTGAGCCAGCTGACTCTCAGCCAAGGCTGTAGAGCAAACTTATTCTTTCTCTCTGTAAGTGGACTCATGGACAGAGAACCACACCCACTAGGTGTGTGGGTTACATTTGCATACTGCTTTGTCAGGCCTGTATGCTCCTTTAAGAGCAAGCTACCATATGAGTTGCCCAGACAGAGTTAGTCCTGGACTAGTCTGAACAGAATATGCTGCAACTTGCAATATCTCAAAGTACCACTGGGTGGTTCCCAGTCACTCATTCCAATGAGGTAAGTTACTTTCTTCCTGCCGCCTGAGCCAACGCCCACTGAATAGAAAGCCTCTCCTGGGTTGCAGATGGGTGAGGCCCTGCTCCCATGCAGCTGCTATTTCTTCTTGCAAATCTGAAAGCAGTCCCTGTGCTTGAAACACAGCTGTGCCGCCCGAGCTGGTGCCAGCCACTTGGCACATAGAAGCAGGCTCCCCATTTGCTGCTAAGCTCCAAGCCCCAACCTGCGAGTTACATGTTGGTTTTACCAGCAACAAGAGAGGAAGTCTGAGTAACCACAGTTCAAAAGTGATAAAAATAATCTCACCGGTTGCTTCAGCAGAGCTGCTGCGGGTGTCTGAAGGTGATGCCGCTGACTTGGCGTTTAAAGGAGTAGAGATGGGGCGGGGGTTAAAGATTTGGCTTCTGGTTTGCCACAGTGGCAGCTGAAAGGCCCCAAATCCTGAAAACATTTGCTCTCATGAGAGTCAAGTTATGCCCAGGTGAGGCCTTTGTTTGCAGAAGCCAAGGAAGCACCCCCAAGCCCAGAAATGACAGTACTAGGAGCTCAGGGTGTGATTCCCAGCTCATGTTAGATGTGCATGGGCATATTGTGGGGCTATGCAGATGCTCATAGCTGTGCCACTGACTTGAAGATACAAATTGTCCCCAAATTGGAAATAGTGGGTGAAGACAAAGTCACATTTCTCAGTCACCAGGTGTGTAGTGGTGTCATCGGGGATAGTGTTTCAACAAGTGCCAGCAATGCCTCTCTGTCATGTATATTGTCCACACTGGACAGTCTCTACAAGAAAGGTTAAATGGGCACAAGTCAGATATCAGAAATGGTAATATGCAAAGACCCGCACATTTTAACCTACCTGGGTACTCATTCATGGATTTAAAAGTGGCCATTCTTCCACAAAGGAATTTCAGGAACCAGCTACAGGCTGTGTCTAGACTACATCTCTCTGTCAACAGAGAGATGTAGATTAGGCACGTTGAAATTGCTAATGAAGAAGGGATTTAAATATCCCATGCTTCATTAGCATAAACATGGCCGCCGCTTTTTTTAGAAATGGAGCTTTTTCGGAAAAAAAAACCTGGCAGTCTAGACGCAGATCTGTTGAAAATAAACCCTTTTTTGACAGATCCTGTAAACCTCATTTTTTGAGGAATACAGGATCTGTCAAAAAAGGGTTTATTTTCGACAGATCTGCGTCTAGACTGCCGTTTTTTTCAAAAAAGCTTCATTTCAAAAAAAGCGCAGTTATGTTATGCTAATGAAGCGCGGGATATTTAAATCCCTGCTTCATTAGCAATTTCGACGTGCTTAATCTACATCTCTGTCAACAGAGAGGTATAGTCTAGACGTAGCCACAGAGAGAAACTGCAGAACTGGCCTTCAGATGCAAATTTGACACTATCTCTCTTGGACTGAACAAATACATTAACTGGATGGGCTGTTATAGTCAACACCCAAATGACATCAAAAGCTAAGTATGGGACACTTCCAGCCCACTCAGTTAGCCTCGTTAGCACCGGCACTACAATTAACGGTGTTTTTTTCCTCTCCCTCTCCCTTCTTTTTCTGTTATAAATTGGGAGGTTTCCTCTTTTTTCTCCGCTCTCATCTGAGGAAGTGGGTTTTGCCCACGAAAGCTCATGATACTATTTTTATATTTTTGTTAATCTCTAAGGTGCTACAGGACAACTCTTTTTTTTTTTAAGGTCCTACTAGGTAAACAGTGCCCAGCAGTGGAGCTCAATGGAGTTACAGCAGAGAGAACTGGATCTGATTTGGGCTGATTAATTCCCTTGCTCCTGCACTGGAATTCCTTAGGCTGCAGAAAAGAAAAGAAAAGAAAAGAAAAGAAAAGAATTACACTTTTTCATGATTTACAGTCTCTACTGGCTTGTCAAAATGTCAGGAATTGGTTGGCTAAACACTCGTGCTGACAGCCCTGAGTATTCAAAAGGCAGGAGCCAAGTGGCACAAAATCCTGAGAGTGACTTAAAAATCATGAAATTAAAAAAAAACAACAACATTGTGGGTTCTTGTCATTTACTATTTGTCTGCTGAGCCTTCGGGGTTTGTTTGCTTCTTCTTCTCAGGAAGGCCTTTGGTTTGGCAAATCTGGAGCTTAGAGCCCTGTGGGGTAAAACTATTTGAGGCGAACGTCTGGGCCAGCAGGAACGTGTTTCGCACATCGGTGCCCCGATCCTGCAGCTTGATTTTTGTGCTCGTGTGGCGCCCCCCACTCACATCTGCTGGGTTCTGGATGCCACAGGGATCTGCCCAGGTGGATCCAGTGGCAGGAGCAGGGATCTGGGCTGTAATAACTATATGCAGCCCATCATTTGTGTCAAGGCTCAAATTCAGAGCCATCCAGAGAAGATCTCCCAGCACCTCCCATTGGGGAAAGCCCAAGCCCCACATGCCTGATGACGCACAAACCCTGAGCCCCCTGTGCACCCTCAATGAAGCCCTGAGCCTCAGCATCCCCCGGCTCAGCTAACCCCCGAACCCTGGCGCCCCTGCCTCCCTGCAGGGCAACCCCAAGTGCCAATCCCCCTCCCTATCCCCATGGGGCTAAAACCCCGAAGTCCTGGCGCCCCCCCCCCCCGCCACATGGGGCTAAAGCCCCAAGATCCCCCAACCTGCAGCTGCAGCCCAGAGCCCTGAATGGGCAGGGGAAAGGGGGTCTCTGTGATTTTAAGCCCTGGTTTGTGTGTTTGATGTCTCCTTCAGACTAACCTGTTGCCCCAGTGCTAAAGTCTGGCCAGCTCCTGTAGACCTGGCTCAAAACAAATCAAAACCACCGCACACTGAGTAGGCTACTCAGAAAGATCCTGAAAAGTGTATTGAGCCCAGCAGGTGTTTAAATAGAACCACGATCCTGTTGTTGCTGCCCATCTCTCTACCATGGCCAAATGGCTGCTAGCATTCTGGCTATTGAAGATAGTTCAAAGCAATGGTGGGCTGCTATCCTTCCAGGGACTAGAGCACAGGGGCAGTGACACCTGGCATTCATATCCGACACCTCGGTCTTCCCCTGGATTGGGACAGTGCAAAATCTGGTGAATAAAGGGAGCCTGATGTGTGATTCATAGGCCCAGATTGGACCCTTCTTTGGGTCTGCCTGCACTACTGTCACTACAGGGTGTGATTGCGGCTTGAGTTAATGTACCCAACCTAACCATTCATCTACATCGGTCGGGTACTGGAACCATAAAACCTTAGCAGCGCAGGCTGGCCAGGCAAGGTTGGGCGTGTGAGGCTGAGCTGTAGTTATACCCTGTGAGTGCACTATAGACACAATCTTGTTTGCACGAGTGAGCAGTTACACACACAGTCAGTGGAACTACTGAACTGTTCACCGGCAAGAGCAAGGGAGTCAGTCTATCCCGCATGCCACTTTCTTTTCCCTATCACATTTGCCCAGCTGCCTCACAAATCCCCATGATTCTGCTCTGATTTTCTGGTGGTGTTCTGCTCTGATTTTCTGGAAGGTCTAGAAGACATGACCCATGAGGGAAGACTGAAAGAATTGGGCTTGTTTAGTTAGGAAAAGAGGAGACGGAGAAGGGACATGATAGCAGTTTTCAAGGACCTAAAAGGGTGTTACAAGGAGGAGGGTGAAAAATTGTTCTCCTTGCTCTCTAATGAGGCGTAAGGGATCGGTCGGTAAAGGCTTTCCTTGTCGACCGATCCCCATCTAGACTGCCACTTTTTGCCTGCAAAGTGCTGCATCGGCAAAAAGCGGTGGCCATTTCTATTCAAATGAAGCGCGGGATATTTAAATCCCCGCTTCATTTGCAATAGCGATGTGCCTAATCTACATCCCTCTGTCGGAAGAGGGGTGTAGTTTAGACACACCCAGAGAGCTAAGTGACTTGCCCAAAGTCACACAATGCTTGCTCCAAACTGCAGAGAAGTCAATAGGAATCTATCCATCAACCTCAATGTGTCCTAGATCAAGTCAAAAGTAAATCAATACCATAGCAGCAGAGAACCTAGGACCCCTGATGGCAGAGCCCAGCTTTTTACAGCAAACAAAAATGGCCCAAGCTTTTTTTAAAATCTGTAATTAACCTTGTTTCCGCTCTTCTGCAAAATGCATGAGCTGACATTTTTCTTCTGGTAGCAAGAACTTCCTTTAGAAAAAAGAAAATGCTAGAGTCACATTGATTGTCCCTGTGAGCACAGCTGGGCTTTGCAACTTTGCTCTGTCACATGTAAAATTCATGTGGCTTTATCTGTTTGCCAGGAGTTTATACCTAGTGCATTCAGAGTGGTGCAGCAAAATCTTTGAAAAGTCCAGCGCCTTCTCTTTCATTATTAGCAAAGGTATCTTTCATTCTGCAATCAGGTAAGATGAATAAAATCCCCAGGCCCAAAATACATGTCAAAATGAAGATATTTACTCCTCAGAGCCAAGAATTCTGAACTCCTTTACCTTTCACTTTGATAGTTTCCATGGAAACCGTAGCATTAAGCTATGCAGTTACTTACTGCAATATTACATAATCCGACGAATGCTCAGTTACTCCTGAACAAACGTGTTTGCTCTGTTGCTTTCTGTCAATGTAATCAGCTGGATCTGGGTTGATTTGATTAAACAAGGAGCGGCAGTGTAAAATCGGCAATGAAAATGTGACTTCTGTCAGCTTCCTATCCAGAAAATGGCATAGTCCTTGTTTGTGTTGTATGTGGAAAAATGCAGTGGGGGGGGGGGGGGGAGGAAATTGCTGCTGGCCTGGCTCTTTAAATGGCATTGAGATGACAGCTGTAGCAGATCTAGGGTTGTCTGATGCACCACAAAACTGCTATTTTAAACATGAAGGTCTGAACCGCTGTCTTTGACCAGTTAAAGGGCATCAGAACTGATTTGTCCTGTGCCTTGTGTTCTCATTTGCCCCTGTGCAAACTGGAATTCTCCAGTCTCTTTCCCCTTACTTTACACCCTGTTTGAACAGGGGTAAAGGATTGCACAAGGGGCAAGACAGTGAAGAATGACCCATGAATTTCAGATGTGTTGCTCCTGATTTAGGCTAGCAAACAGGAGATCAGAGTCAGTCCCATAGGCCAGGTCTGCACTGGCAGAGAAAATTGATGCAAGATATGCAACTCCAGCGATGTGAATTGCATAACTGGAGTCGACATACCTTGCATCGATTTTTTGGGGCACCCCACAGCAGGGGGTTGACTGGAGAAATGTTCTTGTTGACTTCCTTTACTCCTCGTGACAGTGAGGAGTACCGTGCTCAACAGGGGCACCCTCAGCATTCAATTTAGCAGGTCTTTACTAGACCCGCTAAATCAAATCTTGGGAGATTGATTGCCGGAGCATCGATCCTCCAGTAAGTGGAGACATGACCTTAAGCTTTTGGACCAATATTTTTATTATGAAGAAAATGAGGTGTTTCAGAGAAGGCTTCCTGGGTGATGCTAAGCACCCTCAACTCTCCTGTTTTCATTGCTCTTGCCAGTGTTACTACGCCCGTATGGAGCTAAACCAGTGGTAACACCTGTGAGAAGTCTGAGGAGGAGAATGGCTGGTGTGGCCCAGGCTTTAAATAGCATGATTAGTCCCATTGCCTTAAATGGGCTTTCTTGAATGAATTGCTAGATTAGGGACCTAATGATAGCTCAACTGTTTCTCTTTTCTTGTGCACTGAGGCTGATCACAAGAGGTCCCTCCCATTGCAGACCATGGGGTAGCTCTTCACCTAGTGTGAATTGAGATTGCTACATCAGAGCTGCACTAATGTAGACCAGCTGATGACCTGACCCAGGGAACCACTTGTGGAGAAAAGTGCTAGACTTTTTGCAAGCTGGCAGGCAGGAGGGTGTTGGGATTAGCCTGGGCTTGCTGGCTAGAATGGCTGGGCCAGCATGGGGCGGGGCTAGTAATTTGTTCTTGATATAAGCCAGCAGCAAATTTCTGTCCCCAGCCAATAAGGAGGGAGTAGGAGACCAGCTGTATTTCAGAGGGGCAACTTCAAATCTGGGGGTGCTGCAGTTTAAACTGTACAGCTTGCTATGGGCCACCCTCCAGCCATCAAATCCACTAATGTGCCCAGGTGAATGAACCCTGCTGAGATCAATGACATGCATCAATCAGAGTGAGAGGCTGAACTGTCTGAATTCCTGTCCCTCACGTTCCCCCCATTCTGTGCTCTGGTGAGGCCATTGGAGCACATGAGGATGCCAGAGGGCCTACGACAAAGCTGAACTCCCGGGCTTGGGCACATGAGTGGCGTCAGCTCCCGGCATGAGCAGCTACAGCTGCCATCAGTCTGTAGTACTGAATGGATTGCTGTCTGGAGGGGGGAAGAGACAGAGACAGAGAAGGGGAGGGGGGGAGCATCCAGTGTCATAGGCTGGAGCACGGTAGACCCGTCTCTCATCCTAATACAACGAAGCTCATTGTCGCCCCCTGGTGGCAAGATCACATGCAGACGAGTCATCAGCCTACTGATGCCTTTCTGCGCTAATGGTAGCATCTTGTGTTTGTAGCAATCCTGGGTTTAATCTTTTGCCCACAGCCAGTTTGGGGAAGGGGGCGGTTATTAGAGGTGCACAGGAAGGGGGAAAACATGGTGGATGACACCAGCACTGGCAACTGTGGAGCACAGTTGGCAGGAGCTGTTACTGCTAGGCAGCAGTTTTCATTCACTTTAGAGAGCTTTGGATCTGGATGGTCCTTAATGCTTCCTCAGAAGGTACATGGCAGGGACTGGCTCCTTCTTGGTTACTCACACATATTCCATATCATTATACCAGCAGTGTTGTATACTCTAAAGGCAAGCCCGGGGCACAAGGTAGGTAGCTGTACCCAAGGGACATAGGTGTACCCAAGCATATCCAGCATGGAGCATCCTTGGAGCAAATGTAAATGGATATAGCTGCTGTTCTGAAGTGTATTGTCTCCTAGCACCAAGGCATTCTACTTGGCCCTGTCCCCTGCAAGCAGAACAACCATTCTTGTGGTGATGGGACAAGTTGGGACCAGGTCTAAGGAGATCTGGGGGCTTGTCTATGCTGAAAAATTACACACAAACACACACGAGAGCAGCAGATTTCAGCGCAGTAATTTGCCAGTGTAGACAGGCTCCCAGCACTGGGAGCGCTTCCCCTCATGGATGTGATTTTCCTAAAGCACTTGGAGAGCGTTCTGCCACTGTTGACCCCATGACCATGCTGGTTCATTAAAGCGCTTTAGTGCTACAAGTGTAGACAAGGCCTAAGTGTGTTTCCAGGCTCTGCCATAGATATCTGATGTAAATGAGGGCAAGTCCTCCACAGTGGTCAGTGTAGGAACAGAGGGAGAGGCATCTGGTGTCTCCTTGGTTCCCCTGGGACCATTGGCACAGGCTCAGCTGCCCCTTCTACGAGACCAAGAATTATAGGCAGAGATCTTACTGGACATGAGTAAAATTTAAACAAGGGTGGGACAGGAATCTTTACTGGTATACAACTGCAAAGAAAGGTGGGGCAGGGCTGTCTGCTGGAGACTGAGGGTATGTCTACACTAGCCCCCTAGATCGATCTAGGGAGGCTAATGAAGGCAACCGGAATTGCAAATGAAGCCCAGGATTTAAATATCCCGCGCTTGATTTGCATGTTCCTGGCCCGTCACCATTTTAGAAATTGACTAGCCCAAAGTAACTGCTCGCGTCTACACGCGACAGTGAAACAGGATTCCAATTTAAAGCCCTAACTCGAATTAGCTGGCATTCCTCCTGCAATGAGGTTTACCAGCTAATTTGAATTAGGGGCTTTAAATCGGAATCCCGTTTCACTGCCGCGTGTAGACACGGGCAGTTACTTCGGTTAGTCAATTTCTAAAATGGCGATCGCCAGGAACATGCAAATCAAGTGTGGGATATTTAAATCCCGGGCTTGATTTGCAATTCCGGTCGCCCTCATTAGCCTCCCTAGATCGATCTAGGGGGCTAGTGTAGATGTACTCTGAGATAAGTAGGGACACCCTGAACTGAAAAACTTGAAATGTAAATAAGGTGAGGACATAATTGATAGGGCCTTACCAAGGGGGCTGTCAGCCTCGTCGGGCCCCTGGGCAAGACATGGGGGGCAGTAGCTCCGTGCTCCTGGAAGGGGTGGGGCCTCAAGTGGAAGGGGTGGGGCTAGGACAGCCAGCTCTCCACATCACCTGGAGTGCACTGCACTGCTCCCCGGCCCCGCCTCCTGCCAGTCCTTAGTGCTGCCTGGAGCGTGTTGCCATGGTGCTCCGGCAGCGATTTCAAGGGCCCTGGGTTCTGTCTGCCACCACTCCAGTGGTAACAGCTGCAGCAACCCCGGGTCTTTTTGCCTCTTCCCTTCCTCCCCAGCCCGGTCCTTACATAATCTACAGTGTGATTTGTCCTCACACTATCCATACCGATGTCAAGACCAATGAGAGTAAAAAAGTAAAGATGTTAGTAGTGAGGGAAAAGGCATATAAATTGTGTAGGGTGTGACAGAAATTGGAATTGTAGCATGACCCTATATCTGAACCCCTTTGTGTCTAGTCCAGGCTAGTGTGGGCATAGGCCTGCTACATGCCTGATGTTAGCTGGGTCTGATTTAGGGATGTTAAAATTAGATTAATCAACTAATCGAATCGTCCATGGAAGTTCCATCGACTATTCGATTAGTTGATAAGGGTGCTTCCGCTTTGAATTGTAGCAAGAGCCGGCCTGGCTGTTGCTACCATTTCAAAGGTTGAAGTGCTGCGCTGTGTTCAAAGACTCTGAGTCTCCCGCTGACCCCGGGTTCCATGCCGTGCTTCCACTTTGAAATGTACAGCAGCCCCAGCAGGGGACTCGTACATTTCAAAGGTGGAACCCCGCCACTGCATCCCTGCCCCCTCCTATAGAGCTGGAGCTGGGGGGAACCAGCTTTTAAGCAGGCTCCCCCCAGCAGTCCCTCCTCTACCCTGCCCCCACTGCCTCTTTCTAATAGAGGCAGCAAGGGGGGGAATGACTAATCAACTAGATAATTGACTAGTTGATTAGTTGCTTACATCTCTAGTCTGATTGAGTTCTCTGCTGACATCTAGTGGTAAACTGGGGGAAAAGACTTCGGGAACCTATCGTATTTGCATAGACACACCCACTCTTCCTAGGCAGGGAGCTTTTTTGCCTGATTGGAAGCAGGGATAATGCAGTGTTTTTTTCCCCTTGTTGTGTTAGTAGAGGTCATCGGAAGTGTGCCTGGCATGCCCTCATTGAAGGCAGGCTTCCTCAACTGAACTGCACACTCTAAGCAGGGGGGAGGGGTCCCTAAAGCCAGGGGAAATAACAGTGGGAGGGGCTAATGCTTGTAGGTGGGCGGGGGGCATGGGCTATGCTGAAAGAGTCCTTCTAGGCACATTTCTCTACAGAGTTGATTGGACTGAAGGGGGAGGCTTGTTTTATAGATCACAAGCGCTGAAACAGCTGATAGCCTGGGTTAGGTCCTAAACTCCAGGCTTGCTGCAGGGCAGCGTTTCCAGGGAAGGAGACGGACGAGCTAGCCCTTGTCTTGAGGCTCCTCCCCATCAACAGCTGAAATCCCTGAGAGCGGGGATGTTAAGTGAGGGGATTTCAAGGCCTCGCAGAGGCTGCAGTAGGACGATGCAGCGGGTAACCGCGCCACGGCAGAATGATTGATGATGGGGTGGCCAGCGACAGAGTGCACGATGCAGTGGTCTCCACTGAGGCATTGTGCAATACCTCCCCCCGGCCCGACCTATTTTGGGGCGGGAGGTGAACTTACTCCAATGCATCTCTGAATGCTGGATGTTCACTGACCAAAGGCAGCAGCCACCAGTTGGGTGCAGGGGAGGGGCAAGGTAAAGGAACATTTGTTTGTCAGACTTTGACCCTGGAAGGTGAGAATCTGAGGCGAAGGACATTGCCCAACATACGCTGGGGTGGGTGTTTTGTTCATGGTCAGACGCTTGCGGATCATGCTTGAGGCGTTTCCCCAAATCAACGCCGGGTTCTTTTTCTTTTTTCTTTAATGAAAAGCATTTTGATTTTTTGTCTTTGCCACACACCAACGCAGTGCTTGAGAGAAAGGCGGTATGGCCTCTTGGAAGAACCGGGTGGGTGGTGTTTCTTTATCCCAGATGATGGGGTAGTGGCTCGAGCCGGTCTGAATTGCAGGTGTAAGAGGAACTCCTAGGTATCTAACCCTGCACTTGTTGCTGCCAACTCCCCTTGGCAGAAAGGTGACAGTAGTAAAGTAACCTGAGTGACGAGAGCTGGAACTGACTAGAGGTTGGGGGGATCTCAGAGAACTGGATGACCTGTCCTCTCAGAATCTGACAAGGCATTCTGGGCACGCCAAAGGCGTTGAAAAGAATCCCAGCAAAACTCACCAAGAGGCGGGTCATCTCTAGAAAGCACCCGGTGTTTGAAGTTGTCCAGGAAGTGGTGAAAAGCTTCTGTCCTGGGAAAGCCTCTTCCCTGAAACAATAAATCAGGCCTTAATCTCTGAGGTCCTCAGCTATCTGTAGAAAGGGACTAATAATATTTCCTTTGCCTGTTGAGTTAGATCTTCACAGCAGGGGTTGTCCCAGGCACAAAGTAGTATACATAATAAATCCTTTGGCCTTTTACGTTGTCCCGCTACGCATCATAACGATAGCAGAAGCCACAGCATGGCCAAAATGTCCCAAATGAGACAGATGTATTATAAATAAATCATCCAAAATGGCAATCACCTTTCAAAAATCTTTCTCCCTCTTCCATTCTTCTCTTTAAACTTCTGCCCATTTCTACTCACGCAATGAACTCAGTGTCACCTCAGACTTCCGATTTTTGTTATTTCTTGAAGTCATGAGGTGAGGATGTTTTCATAGGCAGCTGGGCTTCATCTCAAATAAAAACCACTCCATTACCACTGTAACAATAGTATTCAGCCGGGGGCATGTCTACACTGCAGGGCTAAAGTCGAATTAAGCTACGCTACTTCAGCTACGTCAGTTGCATAGCTGAAGTCAAAATAGCTTAATTCGGCTTTTGGTGCTGTCTACACAGTAGGAAGTTGAAGGAAGAACACTCTTCCTTCAACTTCCCTTATTCCTCATCAAATGAGGGTTACAGGAGTCGGAGTAAGAAGCCCATTATTTTGAAATTATTTCAAAATTACAGGCTTGCTGTGTAGACGCGCACTCTGTTATCATATATATAGTAGCCCAATGTCTGTGACTCTGTAACGCTGAAACTCTGGCTGTTCCCTCTGGGCGGTGCCGTTGCCTCAAGCCGTGGTGCTCGGCTGACTTCTGCGCCACTCAGCCGGGCCGCCGCGGGGGAGCAAGCGGAGCAAGCGGCCGTTTGGGCTCCCCTGCAGCGGCCCGGCTGAGTGGCGCAGAAGTCAGCCGAGCGCCACGGCGGGAGGTGAAGGGGGGCCGGGCGGTGACGTGCGGCGTGACAGCAGCTCCAGGCCCCGCCCCTGTCCGTGAACGTCACCGCCCCGCCCCCCTTCGCCTCCCGCAGTGGTGCTCGGCTGACTTCTGTGCCGCGCGGGAGCAAGAGGCGCAAGCGACCGTTTGGGCTCCACGCTCCCCATGCAGCACGGGGAGCGCGGAGCCCAAACGGCCATTTGGGCTCTGCGGTCCCCCGAGTGAGAGGCAGGACAGGGAGGAGAAGAGAAAGAGAGAGACGGAGAGAGAGGCAGGAGGTGGAGGAGAGCTGACAGAGAGAGAGGGGGAGGCAGTAGGAGGAGGAGAGAGAGAGAGACGTGGAGGAGAGACCAGAAAAGCCTGTTTTATGATGGGCTAATTGGCTAGTTTTGAAATAATGTGAGTTATTTCGAAATAACACTGCTGTGTAGACATGAACTCATTGTCAAGGGTGGTCCTGATGAATAAAATTGAGAGAGAGAACAATAGATTGTGTCTTCTGAAGCCTTAGCAGTTATGGGTCAGTGATTGGTAGAGCATCCACAGCTGGCAGCATGTGTTTCTATTGGTGGTACACATCATTGGTGCACAGAACAAAATTTATTCTGCACATGGATGGGAAAAGTTAGAGGGAACATTGTTATGGGCTCTACCTACCCAGCATTTTGATGTTTGCTTTTAAAAAATGCTGAATCCTCTGATCAGTGTTGAAAACATTGATAAGAGAAGGGATTTATTAAATGAACTTATACAAAGTCCATAACATGCTTCATTTCACACAGTTGCCATTCACTTTAGCCGCTAAATCAGATAAACAAAATCAGTGGGGTTCTTTTGACTAACTTCAATGAACTTTGGTTCAGGCCTTTAATGCTTCCCAGGAGGTACGTTATGGGGAGCGGGTTTCTTCTTTGCAAGTGAATGTGCATTTGCTATTATTATTTGATGAGTGCTTGGTGCTACAAAGAACTTGGGAGAAAACACAGTCCCATCACCTGAGTTTACAGCTTAAAAAATAAACTGTACAGATGATAGTTGTGATACATCAAGTACTGGGTATCCAGGGAGTGGATTAATTGCAGAAATGCGCAGGTGTTTCCTGTGGGGTTTTAAATATATTTTATTCAAATAATTAGCACTTCCTCAGTGTTATGCCTTCCACACTCCAGTTGCGAATAGTATATTTCTCAGCACTTTTCTGCATGTCTATATGAGGAAATTGATCAGTAGAACTATAGTGGCAGAATTATAATTATGCATCTGGCAAAGTGTTTTTTAACCTTGAAAATGATGCCCAAATAAATCTGTTAGGCTTTAAGTTGCCACAGGACTCCTCATTGTTATATCAATATAGAGGAGCCCAAGTGCGTGGGGGATCCTGGACTACCCTGCCTTGACAATAAATGGTAATTTCTGCCTTTTCCACAGTGCAGATCCCTAAAAAGCAAAACCCGGGCCTGTCTCAAGTCTGGTGCACATAAGCACGCAGGCACGGCTTGGGAGGGAGAAGCTGTGAGAGGCGGGAATGTTTTGAATGACAATGCAGATGAAACATGGTACGCGAGACCATGTCAAGAACATGTGACAAGCAACCTTGTACTGGTACTTCTGTTTCTGATTAGCAAAAATTACAGATGCAGCCATACAGTTGTCAACCACGCACATAACAGCAACATCCTGAGTAGGATGTACCCCAAATAGGGGCATTGGGCATTTTACGTTTCCTACACAATACATAATCAATTGGTAAATATTATTATCATGACCAAGTCTCTCTTTGCTATAAAATGAGCTTAGTAAGAACAATTGATGGGAGGGAATGGGTAGGATTGACCCACAGGTCCTGCTGAATGTAACAAGAAGTAAATAGGCCCTTCACACCGGAGACCCAGTGCATGGCGTTCCATTGCGTGGGAAGAAAAGGAACCACGACCTTCTGCCTGGTACTGTAGGTAGCATATGGGTGAAGTGTAAGTGAACTAGGCTTTATGATTGTATTATAGTAGACCTTTTATTCATTGCTTTTGCATTGCTTTGTGCTGTATTATTTGCTTTACAATTGATAGTATTTAAGGTTTAAATTGTATAGGAATTGTTGTTAAGGCTTGTAAAATTGAAACAACTGTATTAACTGCTTAAAGCTTGCAATAAATAAGAAAGTGGTTAAGTTTCCCTGGAGTGTCCTGGTTTCCCTTGGATCTAAAAATAGAGCCACACGACAAAGTGATATATTTATATTGCTGTAATTCTGTTAGTTTCCCCATGTAGGTAAGCCTTCAATCTAGTTGGGTTTAATTCAGACAAAGAAAAAAATAAAGAAAGAACGAATGTAAAGTCTTCATAAAAGATAGTGAAAAATGTGTATTTCTCTAACAGCTATCTTGGACCCATTTCACATATCTAACTAGATAGAGAACATAAGAACTACTGATCATATAATGGAATTTCTAGGCAGCAGGTTTAAAACAAACATGAGGAAGTACTTTGTCATACAACATATCGTCAGTCAGTGGAACTCATTGCCAGAAGATGTTAGGAAGGCAAAATTATAACTGGGTTAAAAAAAATTAGATAAATTTATGGAGGATAGGTTTATCAAAGGGTACAACACCATGCTCTTAGTGTTGCTAAACCTGGCAGAAGCAGGGACTCGATGACAGAGTGGATCTTGATGGTTGCCTAGTTGTGTTCATTCCCTCTGAAGTATATGGCATTGGCCACTGTTGGAAGACAGGATACTGGGTTAGATGCACCATTGGTCATTCTGATGTATGGTACTAATGTATGTCTCTGTGCTACCGTGCTTATCTGAGCACCTCACAGTCTTTAACCTCTGTGAGGCAGACCCGTGCTACTATCACAAAAAGTCTGTGGTACAGTGGGGAATTGAACCTGACTTTTCTAAGCTGCAAGCTAGGGACCTAACTTCTGGAGCATCTTTCTAGTCTGAGCGCAGGCTTGTGGAAGACAGGCTCCTTAAAGATACAGCACCTAACAACTCCCCTGCAGGTACATAACTGTATACCCAACAAAGAGGAGGCCATTTGACCCAGAAGAGCTTCACAGCAGTTGTGGGAGGGCATCTGAAAAGGGAGAAGATGGTTGTTTGCCACAGTGAGGGCATTTTCAACAGGACGCCTAGTCTAAACTTGGTCTACAACTGGTCGCATTCACATTGCATCAACTCAGTCTGCAGTCAGACGTACTCTCTGATTCATTGCTGGTGCTGAACTCTCCCATTGCAATAGCCATGAGCAATGCTTTCTATCACCTCTAGCTGGGTAGGAGACTCCATCCCACGCTGGTGGGTGGAGACCTGGTCTGAGCCCTTCCATCTTCATCACATCTCAACGGATGGCAGCGATGAGATATACTTGGGCACGAGGCCTTCAGCATTTAGGAAAGTCCAGCTAGCACGAAATGCTGCAGCGAGTCTCCTTGGCAACACAGGCTATTGTGAGCACACCACACTAGTGCCCCACTCTCTGCACTGCCTTCTTCGGAATGCATAATCAAGTTCAAGGTCTTGGTTCTTTTCTTCCAACCGCTCCATGACCTGGGCCCAGATACGTAAAAGACGATTTAATTCCCAGAACAAAGGCTGCATTTAGCAACTTTGCTCCTCAGACACAATAGGACTCCCAACAACTGGAGTAAAGCTCATCTGTACAGGAGACAGAAGCTACTCCGGATCTAGTTTGAGCCTGTGGAATAACCTCCCCCAGAAACCATGGGCGCTGGCTTCATGGGTGCTCCACGGCTGGTCTCAGCCTGTGGAATAAAGTCCCTCAGGAACTCTAGGTGCTAATTCCATGGCTGCTCCAGAGTTGGAGCATCCACAGGAAAAAAAACAGGATACTCAGTACCTACCAGCACTCTGTAGATTAGATCCTCCTCTTTCCACCCAGACCTCCTGCTAGTAGATCAGCTCCTCCCTCTCCCACTCACCACGATCAGCTGTTCAGAGGTGACCAAAAGACAGTGGGGGGAGGAGCAGAGGCAGGAAGAGGTGGAGGATGGGGGAGGAGTGAAGAGGCATGACAGGGATGAGGACTCAAGGGGAAGGGTGGAATAGGGGTGGGGTAAGAGGTGGAGCAGAAGTTAAGTACCCCCTGGGAGCTGTAGAAGTCAGCACCACTGCCAGGTCCATCACAAACCACATCACTTCATGTGACCCACCTTCTCTACTATACATACAGAGCAACAGGACCATTTGCAAAATTAAAAACAACCAAACCGAAAAAACAACAACCCCTTCTCCCAAAACAAGACCCTTCACTCCACACGCTTCTCCCCAGGGGGAGAAAACACACGTGTGACACAAGCATGGTCATATTGCTTCATGGTCTTATGGTAGGCCCTCAGTTACTATGGTGACCAGCTGGGTATAAAAAGCTATAAAGAATAGAATGGCAAATTCTGCCAGCAAGTCATGGCCCTCTCATCTGCAAGGAAAAGCATGTACACAGGAGGCAGAATAACTACAAAAAAGGCAGATCCAAAGTCCAGTGAAGTCAATGGGAATCCTTCAACGAGAGTGGGATCTGGCCCTTCCAAATGCTGAAGAGTCACCACAGGAAAAGGGATGTTAGTGAAAACTGCTTGGACTTTGTTTGAACCTGGCTCCCAGAAGATTAGTTTCTAGTCCACGCTCATTAATACAGGATAGAAGTATGCTCTTCAGTGTGCAAAAATCACTAATGAGATGCACAACATGCCTGAATAGAACTGATTCTTCAGCTTCACAGAACACAGGGTAATGAATGGATTTACTGCAGAAACAAATAGGTATCTACAGCAGGTTATAAATTCCAAAGACAGAAAGGAACCACTTTGATAACACAGGCCAGAGGACTTCTCCAAAATAATCCCTCGATCTGATCTTTTACAAAAAAAACAGCCAATCTTGACTCAAAAATTGTTAGGGATGGGGAGTCCACTACAACCCTTAGTAATTTTTTTCCAACAGTTAATTACACTCATGGTTAAAAAGTGTACAACTTATTTAGTTTGAATTTGTCTAGCTTCAGCTTCCAGCCATTGGCTCGTATTCAACCTTTCTTGGCTAGATTAAAGAGCCTATTCTTAAATTTTTGTTCCCCATGGAGGTACTTATACCATAAAGTATAGACCATAATCAAATCACCCTTTAACCTTCCCTTTGTTAAGATAAATTGACCGAGTGTTTGGGATTTCATGCTTGCATTTTGCTGTTGTGATTCTTTAACCTATTCCTGTTAGTACTGGAAGATCTGGTAACAAAACCCTCATGACTCAATTTTCCCATGTGTAAAATAAAGGCTTCAATAATGACTTATCTCCTGAAGGCTTAGTAATGGCAAGAAAGTGTGCGGTGAACCTCACTTGGAAGCTACTCTGTGAAGTGCCCACTCCAGTGCTACCTTTCTTATTCTTAATATTACTGCTGTTACTGTCAGCGGTGAAAGTAACTTAAGATTTCTTACAGATACTGTCCTATTGTATCCTGGGTCCCTGCCAGCTCTTTAAATAGCTCCCTGCTGGCTTTTGCCGCAGCTCAGCCAGCTTTTGCCGGAGCTGCGTGCCAGAGCGCACCCATATACTTTCACCTCTGGTTACTGTTCTCTGTTGTTGTTTCAGGGTGTCGAGGGGCGAGCTCCCTTTGTGCGGACTCCTGCGATCAAAGTTCCCCCCACGAGTCCATTTATGAGGATCTGCATGGCCCAATGGCTGGAGTCTGAGTCCCAGATCCCACTCTTATGGGGTTAGTGCCACTCAGCAGCCTAAGTCCCTATAGTGCTCCCCCCTTATCGGGGTCACTATGGTCCAGAAGCCCAGTCTTAGTAACACTCCCCTCTATTGGGGTAAATACAGCCCTGAAGCCGCGTCTGTGAAGTATTCCCCTCTATTGGGATAAATACAGCTCTGAGGCCTAGTCCTTGTGGTGCCCCTCTGTTGGAGTCAATATGGCCCTGTGGAACCAGTCTGTGAAGTACGCCCCCTGTTCGGGTAAATACAGCCCTGCAGCCTAGTCCTTGCAACGCTCCCCTCTACTGGGGTAACTACGGCCCTGAGGCCTAGTCCTTGTAGTGCTCCCCTCTATTGGGGTAACTACGGCCCTGAGGCCTAGTCCTTGCAACGCTCCCCTCTACTGGGGTAACTATGGCCCTGAGGCCTAGTCCTTGCAACGCTCCCCTCTACTGGGGTAACTACGGCCCTGAGGCCTAGTCCTTGTAGTGTTCCCCTCTATTGGGGTAACTACGGCCCTGAGGCCTAGTCCTTGCAACGCTCCCCTCTACTGGGGTAACTATGGCCCTGAGGCCTAGTCCTTGTAGTGTTCCCCTCTACTGGGGTAACTACGGCCCTGAGACCTAGTCCTTGTAGTGTTCCCCTTTATTGGGGTAACTACAGCCCTGAGGCCTAGTCCTTGTAGTGCTCCCCTCTACTGGGGTAACTACGGCCCTGAGGCCTAGTCCTTGTAGTGTTCCCCTCTATTGGGGTAACTATGGCCCTGAGGCCTAGTCCTTGTAGTGTTCCCCTCTATTGGGGTAACTACGGCCCTGAGGCCTAGTCCTTGCAATGCTCCCCTCTATTGGGGTAACTACGGCCCTGAGGCCTAGTCCTTGCAGTGCTCCCCTCTATTGGGGTAACTACGGCCCTGAGGCCTAGTCCTTGTAGTGCTCCCCTCTATTGGGGTAACTACGGCCCTGAGGCCTAGTCCACAGGCTTCGGGAGCTACCTCTGCTTAGGAGCACTGCACGAGGTGGGGGAAGGGGACCTGGACTCTCCCACTCCACCGGGTCCCAGCCCAGGGCCCTATTGGCAGCGGCTCGGGCCATTGCTCACTCAGCGGGGGGGGTCTCCTCCCTGCAACACGCTGAGCACTCGGGGTGGCAATTCCCCGCCCTGGGCCACTTCCTCCCCCCAACGTATCTCCCTGTCGCCATCTCCGGGGCCGTGCCCGTGGCGGCGGCGGCGGCGGCAGTGGTAGCGGCTGCTGGGGCGACTCGGGCTGCGTCTGCTCCTCTGGTTCTGGAGCTTGCACGGCAGGTCCTTCCCCTTCGGCGGTCAGCCCAGAGTCAGCGGTCTCAGGGCCTTTCCTACTCCAGCTCAGCCGTGAGTGTGCCCGGCAAGGCCGAGGGGGAGGGGCGCTTTCAGCCAGCTGGGCCCAGCCCACAGTCCGTTCTACAGTGCGTTGCATTGCCAGATGGTTTCAACAAAAATTCAGGACACACCTGACATGACATCACAATCGACATTACACCTTATTTAGAAAATACCGGACATTTGTAGTTTCCCAATTATATTTTCTCAATTTGTTTCCCAAACAGAAAGCTCAAATACTGGACTGTCCGGTTCACAACCAGACACCTGGCAACCCTAGCAGTGCAAGGCCAAGGCCCCGCATCACATAGGGCAGTGGTCCCCAACGCGGTGCCCGCGGGCTCCATGGCGCCCACCGGGGCATTTATGTGCGCCCGCCTAGTGACCAGAGCCAGCCCGAGCCATTCTTGCGCCCCAGAACCCAGGGCGCATGCACGGCCTCTGCCCCGGGCACGCGGCGCATGCACGGTGCCGCCCCCGGGCACGTGGCGCATGCGCAGCCCCACCCCCGGGCGCACAGCGCATGCGCGGCCCTGCCTCTGCGCGCCCGGCAGCCCCAAGAGGTTGGGGACCACTGACATAGGGTATATCTACATCACAAAGAAAAAGCTACGGCTGGCCCATGTCAGGGGCTAGGGCTAAGGGGCTGTTTTATTGCTGTGTAGATTTCTCAGTTCCAGCTGATTTTCGGACCCTTCCACCTCGCAGGTCATAGGGTTAGAACCATAGGGTTGGAAGAGACCTCAGGAGGTCATTGAGTCCAACCCCTTGCCCAAAGCAGGACCAACCCCAACTAAATCCTCCCAGCCAGGGCTTTATCAAACTGAGACTTAAAAACTTCTGAGGATGGAAATTCCACCACCTCCCTAGGTAACCCATTCCAGAGCTTCCCCACTCTCCTAGGGAAATAGTTTCCCCTAATATCCTAGACCCCCTTCCCCACTGCAACTTGAGACCATTACTCCTCATTCTGTCATCTGTCTCCATTCAGAACAGCCTCTCTCCATACTCTTTGGGACCCCCCTTCAGGTAGTTGAAGGTTGCTATAAAATCCCCCCTCAATCTTCTGTTCTGTAGACTAAATAAACCCAAATCCCTCAGTTTCTGCTCATAAGTCATGTGCTCCAGCCTCCTAATAATTGTTGTTGTCCCCGAGCCCGGACTCCAGCCCAAGCCCAGATGCCTACACAGCAATGAAACAGCCTGGCACCCTAAGCCCCACAAGCCCAAGTTGGATGGCACAGCTCAGCTGAGGGTGTCGAGTTGCTGTGTAGACATCCTTCATGTGCCTAACTATCTCCTTGAGGTCTGCACATGGAAGGGACTTTCCATATGAAAGTCACACTTTGCTCATACAAAAAAAAAGTCACCTTATCTCCTGAACCCCACACTTTCTGGGGTCAGAGATCTATGGCTGGGGTTGAGTGGGTGGGGGTGAGTGCATCATTCCCTGCTGGGAATCTGCAAGGAAGTTAAGCTGCACTGGGCTTTCAGCTCAGTTTGCCTCATGTAGTCTTCCGAGCAGGGTGCAAAGGGACAGTCATACCTGACTTATCTGCCCAGGGCACAAGAGAGAGGTCTCAGGGCATGATTTGTAGTTTGGGGAGAGGGGCAGGGTAGAAATCTCTGTCTAAGCACAATAGACAAAGCTGCCTCCGTAGAACAACATGAAGAAAACACTTCAGAATCCTCCCTCAAAGTGTTACATTTTCCCTCTTCAAGGGGGCAGAGGGGTCAATAGGAAGACTCCCACAGAGCGTGGAAGCAGACCCTCCAGGAGAAATGTCTGCTCCATGTATCTATTCTGGAGGCATCTTTCTTGGGTTAATTAGAGGAAAGGCAATCTGACACTGCATGTCATCATGCTCCTAGCCCCTGCAAAAAGAGTCTTCCGCACTTACAAAGCCAGTAAAACTGCCAGCCAATCGTATTTGACACTTGGACTCTGGGGCTTGAATGTTTTACGGTGTTTGCAGAATCCTTATCGGGATTATTCCCTGCAAATGCCTTGAGAGAAAGGAGAACAAAAGAATGACCAGTTGGATGCAGACACCAGAGCCTATCACATAATAGAAAAGCAGGAGGTGGTACAGTTCTGTGTGGCATTTCCATGAGTTTGCCAAGGGTTTTTGTGGTAAAGGTTTCCATGCTTTAAAGAAACTTCTCATCCACAGAGAAATCCCAGTGGTCTAATACCACCTCTGCCACTCTTCTAACCTCCAGCTAGCTCTTTCATTCAGCCTCACCTGCCTGAATGGTGGTCAATAGGTCATCAATAGTATTATTTAGCACTAGAGCCCATTGAAAATTTTCCACTGAAACTTTTTTCAATGGAAAACATGTTTTTGATCAAGCAATTTTCCATGAAAATGGTTGGTTTGATTAAAACCTTTGATTTGTTTATGAATAATTCTGAAAAAAAATCACATTTTTTCAGTGGGTGAGGGGCAATTCCTCATCCTCTCCGTTTTTTACTTTTTTCCACACCAGAAAAAGGGAGAGAGGGAAGGGAAAGATTAACAACAAGGACAGACAAATTAGAGGGGAAAACATTTTCACATGCCTAAAACTTTTTTTCCAGTTGGAGAAAAGTAAAAACTTGATAATATGTGTTTTTCCTTCCAAAATGAAGTACATTTAAAAAAAATTAGAAACTTCATATAAGCCCCCTAAATATGTCATTTTTTAAATAAAATGTATTTTTTTCAATAGTTCTGCTTAGCGCTTATACTAAGGTTTAGCAAAGGATCTGAGCTTTACTAAGTAGGCTAAGTCGTCATCATTCTATGTACAGTGAGTGTAAGTAATTTGCTGATAGTTGTTCCACACTGGACTGATGTTAAAGCGAAGGAGGGATGAGAAGTCTTCAGACTATTTGTTCCATGGCCCCACCTAAAGATATGGCAGGGATGAATCTGAAGTGATGATTAGTAGTTCCATTGACATGGTTTGTTTGCATGCAAAGGTATAAAAAGTATATGCTTCAACCAGTTGTGGGTAAAAGCAAGTTTGCATGGGTTGATTGTCCACCAATCAGAATTGTAAGGGTCTTGGAAACAACCAGGAAATACTTCCTTGGGCTTGGTCTGCACCAAGACTACTCAACTTTGGAAGCCCCGGGGGCCACAATGATACTCACAGCACATACCAAGGGCCTCAACTTAAGTGTGGTTGCATATACATGTAAATATATATGCAAATATATGCAAATAGCTTCCTTCACACTGACGGGCATGAATACAAAGATTAAGGCAAGATACACAACACGCAGGCTCCATTTAAGTCAGTTCTGCTGATATTAATAAAATGCAATATTTACCTGATTTCCACCTACATGACAGCACTTTTAATGAGCAATGACAGTCCAGGAACTTAACTACTAAAACACATCTCAAAAGAAGACCATTATTTTGACTCGCTGTTGTGGAGCATGTTCCCAGTAGAGGCCATGTTCAAAGGATCCCACCCACAGGCCATGTGTTGAGTAGCCCTGGTTTACACTACCACAGAACCTCAGAGTTATGAACACCAGAGTTATGAACTGACCAGTCAGCCGCACACCACATTTCGAACCAAAAGTCTGCCAGTAGCAGAGAGCAAGAGAGGGAAAAAGTACAGTACAATACTCTGGTGAGTGTAAATTAAAAAAAAAAAGGAAAGCAGCATTTTTTCTTCTGCATAGTAAAGTTTCAAAGCTGTATTACGTCAATGTTCAACTGTAAGCTTTTGAAAGAACAACTGTTATGTTTTGTTCAGAGCTATGAACATTTTAAATTGATCAACCGCCTACCTTTCTGAGTGTTCGTAAGGCTGAGATTCTACTGTACATGGTATAGCTACGTCGCTCACAGGCGTCGATTTTTCACACTTCTGAGTGACTCAGGCCTACCTACCTTCACCTCCTCCCTGTGTAGACAACGCTATGTTGGTGGGATAACTTCTCCCATGGACAGTGCTACTACCTCTTGTGGAGGTGGACTTAGTAAGCTGACGAGAAAGCTCTCTCCCATTGGCTTAGAGTGTCTTCACCAGATACACTGTAGTGGTGTAGACCTGCCCTTGGTGTTATTCTATGTAAGATAAGCTTATTGAAGGGAACTTCTCTAGATAACCTATTCCGTGCTGCAGTCACTAAACCAGTCTGCCTTCCGAGGATGGTGCTATTTAGATGCTGGCTTTGGCTCAGGATAGTTATAAATGTTGAACTAATTGTTTAAAGATTTCTCTCCCCGGGCCGTTAATGAATGGAAAATACTAAGATTGTTAGCACAGTTAGAAACTCAATTAACTCAGAGCTAAGAGCCCAATCCAAAGCCCAGTGAGAACAACAGGATTCTTTCCATTGTCTTCAATGCCCATCAGATCTGGATCAACCTTAACCCCCTCCCTGAGTTGCTGGTGGAGTCAACTGGACTCGATGACCTCTCGAGGTCCCTTCCAGTCCTAGTATTCTATGAACTGGAGTGTCAAGTGCTCAGCATTGCTCTGGATTTAAGCCATAATATGCTGGCCACTGTGGACACATGATTCCATTCTTCCCTCTTTTTCACTCATGTAAAGAGGGAGCAGCTGTAAGGCCAATGGTGTGCATGAGGGGATGGGGAGGGGAGAGGCGGGAGCACTGGTTTCTCCATTATAAATAATGTGTGCTAAATCCTGGGTTATTCTACACAAATAAGTGATTTCATTATTGGGGCTGTGTGTGTATTTCTTTTTTTTAATTAAGGGCACAGAAACCTTTTGCCATTGATTTCTCTTGAACTACCAGGATTTGCGATTGGGTGCATTTATCGCAGCAGTTTTTTTTTACACTGATGAAAGTCTTCCATGCGTGACAGTTTCACCCCCTGCTGGCGTATACATTAACTCAGGGTTAGTGGTGGCCAGCAACATCTCATAGGTGACAGGGAGTCCTTCTGCTTAAGTACTGCTGCAATATGGCTCAATCAGTCCTCTGACAGTGCAAGTGGAAAATGATTGCTCCACGCTAGGAATCGGCATCTGGTAGAACACATTAGAGCCTTCAATAAATGGGGAAAATGTTATTCTAGCTCACAGGATTTGAAAAATAGATCAAACCATGGGTGCATCAAGTTTGCTCTGCTACCTCTGATTGCCACCACTATCTATGGCTACCTTAGAGAGCCCCTATAACCATGGTGTCCAACCAGTTCTGAAGCAATATCCACTATAATGGCCACTGATATAACAAACTAGCTGCATTATTCTGAAAATGTAAATAATTTTGTGAGCCAATGAGCCACACTCAACTGGACAAATAGCCAAATGTGGCTAGTGGCTACTTTCAACAGGCAGCAGTAGCTATGTCAGTGGGAGAGTGTCTCCACCAGGGTTCCCTCTATTTTTTTTTTAATCCATGTGTGGAATAAATTTTGTTATGTGCACCATGGCATGTGTGGATGTGCACCACCAGTAGCAATACATTCAGATGGTGGTGGACACTCAGCTAATCAGCTGGGTGGCACCTGAATCTCTCCTGGGTGGCCGCCCAAGTGCACAGCTTACAGGGGACACTGGTCTGCTCCCAATACAGTTCTGTCCACACCGGCACATCTGTTATATCACTCAGGGGTGTGCTTTTTCAGACCCCTAAGGCATATAAGATAGATCAGCAAAAATGCACGTGAAGACATAGCCTAAGTTAGGTCAGATTCTATAACGTGCTGAGCATCTGTAAGTCTCCCATTAACGTCAACACTGGCCCTTGCTGGAGATTAGGAGACTTGGGTAATTATAATATGGAATGTCATGTGATACTCTGCACAGCCGATCCTTATAGTTACAGAGCAGAGCGAGCAAGAAGGGATCCAGATGCATGTCCAACAGAGGCGGCAAGGGGCGAGCCTAGGGATGAGGTGCCAACCTTCCATCAGCAAGGGAACCTTCTGCACTCGGGAAGTCAGACTGCTTTTCAGCCCCCTATAAACCATGGTGTAAATGGGTCAGAATGCAACCCACAATCAGGGCCCACCTGCTAATCAGCAGGGATTGAAATCCAGACCTTCAATACCAAGAGCACAGCCCTCAACAGCCTGAACTAAGGTCTATATCTCTGAGCATGCTGGAGGGTAGAGAAGACAAGAAACAATATATAATAACCACAAAGTATGAAAGAACTGCCTATTGAGTGTACCACAAAAACATCCACTGTAGAAATCTGCCAGAGAGTGTACTCCAGAACACATTAGTCACACAGCGTTAGCCCTATGGTCCAAAGGACCACATTCTCAGCTACTGGAAACTGGCCTAGCTCTGTTCACTTCACTACAGTTGGCTGATCTACACCAGCTGAGGATGTAGCCCGTGTCATCATAAAAGATACTCTGTCAGGGTATGTCTACACGTCATTCCTCTTTCGAGAGAGGAATGCAAATGAAGCCAACCAAAATTGCAAATGAAGCGCAAATTTACAAATCTCGTGTTTCATTTGCATAATGGCATCCAGGCGCTTTTTTGAAATACCCTATTTCGGAAAAAAAACCCCGCCATCTAGACAGGGTTACTTTGAAAAAGACCCTTCTTTCAAAACAACCCTAACTCCTTAAAAATGAGGTTTAAGGGTTATTTAGAAAGAAGGGATCTTTTTCAAAATAACCCCGTCTAGATGGTGGTTTTTTTTCCAAATAGGGTATTCTGAAAAAGCGCCCAGATGTCATTGTGCAAATGAAGTGCGAGATTTGTAAATCCGCTCTTCATTTCAATTTCACTCGGTTGCATTTACATTCCTCTCTCAAAAGAGGAATGCAGTGTAGACATATCCTCACACTCTTAAGGCTTAAAAGCCTCAGAGAAGTAGTCGTATTAGTCTGTAACTTTAAAAATGAATAGTCCTATAGCACCTTAGAGACTAACAAATATAGTATCATGAGCTTTTGTGGGCAAAACCCATTTCTCTGTTCATCTGAGGAAGTGGGTTTTGCCTACGAAAGCTCATGCTACTATATATGAGCTATATATATTTGTTAGTCTCTAAGGCTATGTCTAGACTGCAAGCCTCTTTTGAAAAAGAGAGTCTAGACTACAACCAGTACTTTCAAAAAAGCAAGCTGCTTTTCCGAAAGAGAGCATCCAGGCCGTGGCGCTCGGCTGACTTCTGCGCCGCTCAGCAGAAAAAATTAAAACATTTTCTTCGACCCTAAAAGTTCATTTTTTTTCTTCTGATTTTAAAATAAATTAAAACATTTTTGTGGGCCCCTAAAAGTATCGTGGGTCCTAGGCACTGTGCCTACTGTGCCTAATGGATAAGTCGGCCCTGCCTGGAGGGTAATTTGTTTGAATTACTCTGGGGAGTAGTTATTTCGATCTAGTGGCACTGAATCATACACACTACTATTTCGAAATAGCATTATTCCCTGAGGAAAACAGGAGTACAGATTTTGAAATAACTAACCCGCTATTTTGAAATAATGGGCTTGGTAGTGCGGATGCTCCCCTTATAAATTTGACCAAAGGGGGGTTATTTCAAAATAACTCCCTACTGTACACCAGGGCTAAGGTGCTACAGGACAACTTGTTCTCTTAAGTCTTGGTATCTTCCTAGATTTGCCACCTTACAGGAACTGGGTTTCAGTGCCCAATTCACCAGTGTCCAGTTCCCCAAAGGGAGTCTTCCACTCCTTCTGGATGCTCTTCCCACAGCCTGGTTCTGCAGGAATTGTTTAAGAATTCATGAGTTATTGGCTCATACCTGTGCTCTGTCTGTTCTCAGGAACTGGGACTCCTATTGCCTTTTACGGGTTTCACAGCCCTCAGCGACGGTCACCAATTTTGGTTGGGCATATTCCTGGAGGTTTCATCCCGTGAGATGATCTTTAATTCCTGGAGGGTGGGCAGCCCTACCCACAATACAGAGAGACTTCAGTGTTATATCTTGGCTAGCATATCTGTCTGAAGAGTGCAGTGGGCCACATTATCAATTCCCCCTCCCATGGTGCTCATGTTGCAGGCAGAGACTCGGATCGCGTGTCTAGATCTGTCATAGCCTTGAGGTTTCTTGCTTTTGGCCTGCAGGGAATAATTAGTGTTTCTAGTGTCAGATGTGTTCAGGTACTCAGCAGTTGCTTCCGATGGATAAAGCTCAGAGGTGTAAAATAATGATCTCATGGTCTGCATGAAATCTTTTGTTTTTCGATGTGCTATTGTCAAGGCTGTTCCCCACTCTGGCACTCCAAGTGCAGAAGACGTGGGCCTGCAAGAGACCTTAAATACCTTGCCTCTATAGGCTCTGCTTCCAAAAACTCCCCAGAGTCAAAGATTCACTGTCTTTGGGGCGGGTGTAGCTGCCACCACCAAGTAAAACAAAAGAAAACCCAGGAAGAAAGCAATTGGACATCTTCCAGAGGGGTATCCCCAAGTTCCTTTACCACAAAAGAGCTTAAAAAAAGAGAGAAAACAAACTGCAGTATTTGGTAGCTGACCTCTTAGCATACACACACAGAGACCTCCTGTTTCCTTCCAGGACATAAGAATCAAATCATTGCCTTAAAAAGGTGATTTTATTAACAAAACAAAAAGATATACTTGATAAAACATACTTGGTTGCTAGGAGTTACAGAGCAACCGAGTAAAACAAATTAAAACAGAGAACATCTTTGGGTTCTCTCTTAGTACATCTAGACTACACCTCTTTGTCGACAAAGAGATGTAGATTAGGCACGTCGAAATTGCTAATGAAGCAGGGATTTAAATATCCCGTGCTTCATTAGCATAAACATGGCTGCCACTTTTTTTCGAAACAGAGCTTTTTCGAAAAAACCCCACAGCAGTCTAGATGGGGATCTGTTGAAAAATAAACCCTTTTTCGAAAGATCCTGTAAACCTAATTTTTTGAGGAATACAGGATCTTTCGAAAAAGGATTTATTTTTAGACAGAGCCGGGTTTTTTTCGAAAAAGCTCCATTTAAAAAAAAAAGCGGTGGCCATGTTTTTGCTAATGAAGCGTGGGATATTTAAATCCTTGCTTCATTAGCAATTTCGACGTGCCTAATCTACTTCTCTCTGCGACAGAGAGGTGTAGTCTAGACACAGCCTATGATAGTGAATGGGAGAGGGAAGGCATAGATTTGCACAGAGAAGTTTAACCCAAACAACCAAAACAAAGAAAAATACCCTGATCTAACTAAATATACTTTTTCCCTTTATTTACTCACGATTCCTTCCTGGTCCAGTCCTCTCCCATGTCCAATATTCCTTGTAATCATGGTAATTCTGATTACTGAATGTTGCTCCCTCCAACCCTTAACTTAGAAGTCACACAAAGGAAGAGCAGACCAGGTAGTCCTGCATCCACGAGGAGTAAGGGAAGTCAAAGGGAGAGTGTTCTCCCTTTGACTTCCTGCAGTGTGGACAGCGCCAAAAGTCAAGTTAAGGTACTTTGACTTCAGGTATACAATTAAGGTACCCTTAAAGAATATCCAATGGCTTTATCTCCTCCCCAGGCTGTCAGCTGAGAACAAATGTTTTTTGAGGACTGTTAAAATTATTTATGAAGATGACCACAGCAATTTCTCCCCACTCTATATTTTTCTCCTCCTCAAACCACTGGATACAAAACAGCCCCATTGGCTAATATTTATTTACTTGCCAAAAAATGACAATGTAGTGTGAAACAGCAGTACAGATCTGGCCAAAAATCCACAAAAGTTGAGAAATCCAGAGATAAAAGTATCTGCTCTCAAGGCCAAAATGTAATTAGCCAACATTTGTACAGTACTTACAAAATATAAAAGTGTTAGGTTTTAAATCAGAAGTGCCTCCATGCCCATTAAATCTGTCCTTTCTGCTGAGGCAAATACTTTCAGAACAAGAATCACTGGCTCCCAGCACTTTAACCATAAAAAGCAACTTCTTTTGGTGTGAATAAGTAGCAAATTAATAGAGACATTAACGAGAGACATTATTGCACATACTAAACCACTGAGCAGCCCGTTCAACAAGTCAGGTGGATGGATCCAGAATGCAGAAGATGCAATAAGCTGACCTTCTCTGTCTTCCTCTGTTTCATAGAGCCATAGATTTTAAGACCAGAGGGGATCTTTGTGATCATCTGTCTAACCTCCTCAGGGATAATCCAGTCTTCTCAGGGATAATCAATTATTTTGTTAAGATCCAAATTTCTTGGTCAAGGTATAGTCAAGATCCAGGCTCCAGAGAAAAATATACAAAAGTAATACAGTAACAGTAATAATAATAATAATTAGTAAATACAAATATTTCATGGTCTGTTCACTATTATCTGGTGGTCTGGAGTGGGCCAGGGTCTGTCTATTTATTGTCTTGAACCTCCTGCATAGTACAAAAGACGCTTGCCCAATAATTTCTGCATCAAACCCCTGGCTTTTGTTTGAACTAGATCATCCCTTTATGTGTGCAGGGCAATCAGGAGGAGAGATTACAGCATTGTAGACATACCCAAACTGGCTTTAATCTTGCTAGAGTATCAATAGCAGCAGCACAATCCAGATGGCACAGGTCAGCCCCATCCACAACCCTGAGTATATACTCAAGCAGCCAGCCTGTGATTCTACCCTGGCTGCTGTAGCTCCATTACCATTGTTTGTTGAGTTGACTTTGATTTAGCTGGATCAAAGCTAGCTTGGGTATGTCAACACATGCTCAACTGTGTGGATGTAGTGTTAGCAAGACATCAAGTCTTGCCTGAAAGATTGCATGTGATGGAGAATCCACTGGGGATCTCCTTTAACTTTGCACCAAACGGCAATAAATCAATTACTTGATGGAGGTCTTTGTGCCCCTCTATTAGTACTAACCACAGAGTGGAAGGTACTAGCAATAATCCCTTTGCACCACTGCTCCTATCCCAATGATCACTAATTATTCTTAGGTTAGTGTCTAAGAGCCCAGAGCAGGGTCCCTTGTAGTGGGTGCTGTCTCGATTCCCCCTCTTTCTGTTGATGAAAGAACTTGATCCCATTGGATGGTGACTAGGCCTGCCGAATGGGTGGGGGTGGGCAAAGTGGGCAGGTGACCTGGGGCCCAGAGATTCAAAAGGGCCCACCGAAATGCCAAACTACATGCTCCAGGGAGCTTTGAGGCTGCCTCGGGGATAGGAGGGACCAGCGTGGCACACTCCAGGCAGCACTGAGGGCTGGCTGATCCAGCCCCGCCCCTTCCAGGAGCATGGCTCCACCCCTTCATCTTGCCCAGGGGCCCAGCAACTCTGTTGGCCCCCTATAGTGACTACAATTGATTTTTTGTCATAGACTTTAATGGGCTTTGGAACAGGCCCCAAATGAAGTTCAGTCCTATTCAGTTACTTAAACTCTTCTGAGGTGGGACCATCTGTTACATGTGTCCTGTGAACTCTGAGCCATGGCTGGGCTCTTTAGGTACCTCCACAGTATGAAGAATAACAATAATTTTGCTGGAATTAGTGTTATTATTTTTTTAAAATACTCACCTATGTAAAAAACTGGCCTCAAATAACAGGCAGGGGGCCAGATCCTTAACTTATTTACACCAGCACGGCTCCATGGGATTCAAAGGAGCGGCATCAATTTACACCAGCTGAGGATTTGGCCCAGAGTGTTTGTAATCCAGGCGGAATCAAAAAGATTTCAAATACACACCTGAGGCTGACAGTGCCAGGGAATGAGTGGAAAATCAGTAAGTGTTTCGAGTTTTCCTGGCAATTGGAGATTCCATGAAATGTGTGAAGAGAATCATAATTTTGATCCTGTTAGCTCAATTGTGAGTTGCACTCAAAAAGAAAATCCACACAGTCCCATAATCAAATGGAAATAAATGCTTCATTAGCAATAAAAGCTCCAGGTTATGCCACTCCATAACCTTTTGTTCAAACCCAGTGTCTGGCATTTGCATAAGCACTCAGATGTGTCTATCTCAGGGCTATTGAAATGCGGTGACTCACCAATCCAGAGAGCTCTCACAAACAGTGGCTTTATCCCCCTTTCTTGCTGTTTGTTTGCACAGAAACACAGCTGCACGCCATTGACAAAAGTCAAAGCCAGCGCAGAAACGATGGCATTCCTGGGGTTCGTTTGTGCCACTTCCACAGCTCAAAACTTAGTGGCAGCTCGGAACCATGCATCCGTTTTATGTTATACACAGGCCCTCTGATGGGGGTGTGTGCAAAGAGGGCAGTTGCCCTGAGGCCCCTGTGATTCTAAAGGGCCTGGGTTTCCAGCTGTTGCCAAAGTGCTGGGTAGTGCATTCCAAAACCCAGCGCTGCATACTCCAGCCAGCTCTGAGGGCCAACGGGGGGTGCTATGCAGTTCGGGCAACACTCAGGGCTGGCAGCCCCAGCTACACCCCTTTCACCTGATGCTCCGCCCCTTCTGGGAACTCAGAGCTGCCCCTTCCCCCACATTGCCCTGGGGCTGGGCAATCCTGTCGGCCCCCTGGTTATACAGTATGTGAGGCTGTATTGCCTAAGAGTTAGTGCACCAGACTCTGGCGGGGTGTCTACACTGCAGCAGGGAACATGCTTCCAAGCCCAATAGACAGACTCATCATAGCAGGGATTGAGCTAGAGTGATAAAAATAGCCATGGTTGTGACCCTCTGGGTGAGGATCACAACCCCCGGTGTTTTTTTAAAGTGTTTGGCTAGAGAACTCCAGCTCCAGGCCAGCATGGGTCTTCAGCAATGCTCCTTTTCTCGAGAGATGTCTATGGGTTCTGTGCATTCCCAGTTTGTTCAGCACCGGCCAGGAGTCTTTCATGAAAGGTGCTCTGCTGCTGGCAAGATTGATACTTCTATCGGAGGCTGGCCTAGCCTCAGTGTGAGATGCAGACAGTTTCATTTAATAGCCTCCCGAGAGAGAGGTCAAATAATCAATGCTTTGTTATCCAGGAGCCCCTCAGAGAAGGCTGGGTTAGAAGCAGAAATGCCTTTTCATGGTAGTTCACCAGGCCATAAATACTGTAAATAAATAAATTTACTATACATTTGAGAGTTTGTCCGTCTGTCTATCTGTCTGTCCATTTGTTCAGGAACTCCTAAATGGTAAGAGCTAGGGCTACCAAATTCACTATACAGCTGCCTCGCATCATAACTTAAAGCAAAGTAAGGTTTTGGTTGTGCCAGGACTATGGGATGTGCCTGGAATGGGACTGCTTCTCATAAAACCACACAGAAAAGAGACACTCAACATGCAGGTGAAAGGGGCTGGCTAGGAGTGAGGGGGCTAATTCATACGGGGACACGGCTGGCTGCTCCCCCTTTGTGAGGGAGCGAGGGGAAAGTGCACAGTTTGCTGCATTCCTCACTCTGGCTGGGGAGCACAGGGGGCAGATGAACCTGAACCTATCCCAGGCAGGGGACTTGCACCCCTCCCCCGGCTGTGCCTGCTGGAGCTGCAGCTGCCATGGAGAGGCACTTCTCACCTGGCCCCAAGCTACTGCCCTGGGAGAGGGCTGTGATAGGCCTCTTTCCCCAGGGCAGCCTGCACATTGAACCCTTCATCCTCAGCCCCACCCCAGAGCAATGATTTCAATGAAGAACAAAAATTAATTGAGTTAAGGACTTTTGAACAATGCTGGGTTAATCTTCTAGTAGAAAAGGAAAGAAAAGAAAAGAAAAGAAACTCATGGTGTAAACTAAATGAAAAGGCACATTTAGGAGATGGTTGCTTGGAAGCTCCAGCTTCCTGCAAATGCCATTCCAAGAATGTGTTTGGGGAGAGAAGACAAGGCTTTTTGCTGTCCCCAATACACGATTGTAAATTACACTACATTAGTTTCTTTTCCACTCATCTTCTGGGCTTGATCTTTGCTTTCACTTTCCTTACAAGAGCCAATGCACTGAAACAAGGCTAAGCCAATTTTCAACATACACCCAGGGAGCATTCATCCCCAATGCAGTCCTCAGCACCCTTAAATAAAGAGCTACTATAATATAGTAATCACCCTTAAAAGCTTTCCCATGATGACTGTGTACTTAAATAACATCCTCTTAGTGCTCCCAGCTACAATGCTACACATACTGATTGCCAATGCTACACATACTGATTTAGCTTTAAGAACATAAGAACGGCCATACTGAGTCAGATCAAAGGTCCATCTAGCCCAGCATCCTGTCTTCCAACAGTGGCCAATACCAGATGTCCCAGAAGGAGTGAACAGAACAGAGAATCCTCAAGTGATTCCTCCCCTGCCATCCATTTCCAGCCTCTGGACACCATTCCTACCCATCCTGGCTAATAAGTATTGATGAACCTAACCTCCATGAATGTATCTAGTTCTTTTTTGAACCCTGTTAAAGTCCTGGTCTTCCCAACACCCTCTGGCAAGGAGTTCCACAGGTTGATTGTGCACTGCATGACGAAAAATTTCCTTTTGGTTTTTTTAAACCTGCTAACTATTAATTTCATTTCGTGACCCCAGTACAGAATTGGCACCTTACAGCCTCCACATTGCTACATATAACTCAAGTAGCTCCCTGTCCTGCAATGAAACTTGCTTGAGCATAGCCTAGATACGGAGATGGGAGGTAGAGAAATGGCAGGATCAGGACCTGAGCTTGTAGGGTCTCCTCTTAGGGACAATGTACGCTTTTCTGTTAGGCATATGAGTCTGTACAGCACCTTGCTCCAAGGGGACGTTTCCCTGGTTGGGACTTGTAGGTGCTTCCTTACTATCAATATTAAATGATAGTATCTTTACAAAGGATGTGGATGTATATTTTACTGTACTGTCCATTATTATGTATTTCACTAGTTAATGAAAAGAAAAATGGTAGAAGTGTCATCTTAAAATTCTGGCACCTTGGACCTCTTTAGCACGCCCACTTCAGAAATCCGTAAAAGTCCAGTATTCATCCCTTGAAGGGTGGTCATTTTAGACTAAAGATGCCTTGGAGTCATGCTAAAATAATTCATTCAATCAAAAGTAACCTCTAAGGCAGCTGCTTGAGTATCTGTATGGGGGAGGCTTTAAGGTGCAAAGTCTGTACTGTGCTAAATGGCTGTCACTCTGCTTCTGGGTGAATGTGGGCAGGCCACTGTACTGCTCTGTGCCTCAGTTTCCCCATTTGTAAAACGGCACTGACTTCCTTGGTAAAGCATGTGGAGATCTTCTGAGGAACAGTGTTATGTAAGAGTGCTATTATTAACTGGTAGCACATCTGGTTAAGTGAAAATCAGAGTATAATAAAATTGCCTCATCTTCACAGTTCTGACTGCTTAGAAATGAACATTCCACTAGGGGGCATCAGAATGTAGGCCTCTATTGAACAGCCCAGCAACCCTGGCTGAAAGAAGGGGAAGCTTTACCTTTGCCTTTCTACACTAGGGATAGGAACAGCACAACTGCATGGTTGTCATTGGAACAAATCTCCACAGTAAACAGCGTATAAGAATTACTTTCAAAAGGGCTTGGATCTCATTCCGATTGACTCTGATGCAGGATCAGGCCCTAACAAACACTTATGCCCCTCTGAAAAAACCCTAAGGGTACGTCTACACTAGCCCCCTAGTTTGAACTAGGGAGGCTAATGAGGGAGACCCAAATTGCAAATGAAGTGCGGGATTTAAATATCCCGCGCTTCATTAACATGTTCCCGGGCGGTCGCCATTTTGGAAACTAACTAGCCCGGAATAGCTACACGCGGCAGTCAAACGGGAGTTTGAAGTAAACCCCTAACTTGAATTAGCTGTTACTCCCTCGTGGAATGAGGTTTAACAGCTAATTCGAGTTAAGGGGTTTACTTCGAACTCCTGTTTGACTGCCGCGTGTAGACGCGGGCAGTTATTCCGGGCTAGTCAGTTTCCAAAATGGCGACCTCCCGGGAACATGCTAATGAAGCGCGGGATATTTAAATCCCGCACTTCATTTGCAATTTTGGTCGCCCTCATTAGCCTCCCTAGTTCGAACTAAGGGGCTAGTGTAGACGTACCCTAAAGCACTTACGTGGGGGATCAAAGCAAAACTCTTGTGAAATTGTTGAGTTCTGCTTTTTTCCTTTTAATGCAAAGCCCTCAGTTGTCCCAGAGTAGGTTTACACAGGACACAGATTTGCAAGCTTGGACCAGTATTTGGGTTGCAACAAAACCTGAACCCAGGTGATGTTAATGTTTACTGTACTCCTTCAAGCCAGATAAAACAGACAATTCTAAGCACCATTTCTTTAAAACAAGCTCTAAGAAATTAATCCCCCCTTTCATGCATCCTTTTGTATCCAATACTGACATGTTTACTTGCAGCACATTATTCCGTCACTAGCTGTCCTCAGTGCTGTATAGAGGTCCAGACAAGGTGTGTTCCTGGGTATACAAGGGAGACAAAGCTGGAACTCAAGCTGTGATGAATTCATACTTGATTATTCCTTTTTAAAATAAATAGCCCTTGTTGAAGAGTGGTGGATCCATACATTATGACCAGGCCCCACTGATGGGGGCACAAAGGGGGCAGTTGCCCTGGGGCCCAGCAGCGGCAGGAGCCTCTTTGAATTGCCACTGGTGCTCCAGAGAGCTGCTCCACATGGCTCTGACGAGTGAATGGGGGGGTGAGTGGGGGAGCGGTCCAAGCAGCACAGAGAGCTGGCGGTCCCAGCCCCACCCCTTCCACCTGAGGCCCTGCCTCTATTGGGGGCAAGAGCCAACCCTGCCACACCTTTCCCCAGGGCCCACAGTTGCTGTCAGCCCCACCGATTATGACAATGATCTGTTCCACAAACATTACGTGAATAAATCCCATGCACCAGACACAAATTTGTCCCAACCTCTTCGAAGGATGAATCTGACTCCTAAGGCCTTCGTGCTCTGCCAGAGGGGTGTATGTATACAGGCAGTTTACAAGCCAACAGAAATCAGAACAACTTCCCCTCCTTTTCTCTTCGATTGGATATTCAGCCTAATGGGGGGAAAAGAAACCTGCTTTGAAATTCAGCAAGTTGTTTCTCTCTTTTGTAAACGGGTATTTGGATTCTGTCCTGGAGCACAAGAAACCATCATGTATAATAGACATAAGACTGTAGGAGACATCATGTAGGAATATGCTGTATTAAAAAAAAAAATAGCCGAGAAGGAGAAACATTTGGGGAATGAAAAGTAGGGCAGATTTTGAAATATTCTCAGAACTGTCTACCACCATCTGTCAGGGGTCTGTGTTGCTAGGGATTTATCATCTCCTATCTGTAAAATCCTCTGGCTAGTGAAGACAAATGTGGGGAAAGATGATTAAACTATTTTTCCCCTTCCCCACCCTCACCTTAATGAAAAAAAGGAATCAGTCGGGGATTGTGTCAATCAAAGTGCCCAGGAAATCTAATCAAAGACTGTAATATCCCCCCTTCAACATGCCACAAAGTAGCCTCAATTTGTCCGTTTTCATATTAACAAGCCATGAAACACGATTGCAGCTTCTTCAACTGGGGATCTGTGCAGATTACGCCACCATTAAGAAATTAAATTAAGCTACAGCGAAGAAAAATAGTACAGTTCAGCAAGGAAACCCACGTATGCCACTGATCTTTGTGCTGCAGAATCTTGCATCCTATAGCAATTGGCTCACAAAGGCCTGTGCCAAGTCCAGTTGTGCCCAGGTCAGATCCAGGGATCCCATGGACTGAAAACTGAGTTGCATTACCCTTTAATCGTACCACTTTATATAAAGGCACCATTTATAAATAACTGATAAAGGGTTCATAAAGAATAGAGGTTACTAGTGTGTAGCAGACTAATAGTATGTGTTATGGATGGTTACAAGCACGTCTGTAGAAGAGGTTAGAGTTGGTTATCACCATGATTATAGACTTCCCAATGACTAGAGTTAGTCAGAAAATATTTTTTTTCCTTGTGGAAAATTCAGATATGAAAAGATGTTAACTAAAAATGAAAAATTTCAGTTCAAACATGCCACAGCAGTGCTTCAGAGAAATTGTAGTTCAAGTGCCTTTGGTCCCCTATAAGCTGAGCTCCCTGCTTAGACTACATCTCCCATGCTGCACCATGGTCTCCCTTCTTGGAAAGGGGGGGGTAGTGTCTCATTGGAGCTATTGGCCATGGTGCATCATGGGAGATGTAGTCCTGGAGAGTCTAGCTCATAGACAAGAAGAGAGACATGAGGTAGCCAAACTACAGCTCCCATGAGACACTATGGCAGCATATCCAAATCAAAATATTTTGGATTCAGGGCATTTGGTTTTTAAGTGAAAAAATTAAAACTTTCTACAAGAAGCAGATGCTTTTCGTAAAATAATTAATTTTTGAAAAGCTAATTTTTGGCCAAAACCGAGTATGGATAGGCATTTTTGACCAGCACTGCCATTGAGCAACTTAATCAACCATTGATTAATCATTTATTAGAGCATTATTTAACCCTCTATTAACCCTTTATAAACAGTTTTTAAATATATCCTTAATATAAGGTATCAGTCTATCATTGGTCCTCTCTGAAAGCAAGACGCACCTGTTCCCCAGTGGAAGTAAAGTGGTTAGCCCAGGTGGTGTTAAGACAACGGCCTGTTTATTCATGTGATTAAATTTTGAAATAAGGATGGGCCCAGGAAGGAGAATAAAAAGTTGTGTGGTAGTGAACCTGGCTGGCATTAAATTATATTCCTGATCACTGATTCTCAGGTGGTGTAAACTGATGTACTTCCATTGCATCAGTGGTGCTATAATGACTTATCTGTGCTAAGAATCTGACCCTGAAATGTCATCAAACCCCCAAATCCTTGGTCCCCCTATCAAATGCCTTTTACACAGGTGAGCTTCGCAGCATGCTCTGAAGTGAAATCCCCTATTATGGACCAAGAGCAGAAGTAATGGCCTAAGTCAGAAGTTCCCTGTGGGGAAAAGCCCAGCTAGTTCTTCTTTCTTACCACTCTTGGGGGGCCCAGCTTGGGTCTCTCCACTGATTGCAACCAGGGCAGGATGCCTTGAAGAGGGAAATGACTTTTTAGAGACAGATCTGGCAATAGGTTAAAGCCAACACCTTCAAAAATCCACACGGAGATGGAAAAGTAATCATACAAATTGAACTCGACTTTGCAGGTAGGAGTGGGGGGATGGCTATAGAATTCAAAGGACGTTAGGTTCATGAGGATTCTGTGAACTTTGATGAACACATTGCTCGTTGGGTTGTGTATCCTTGAACACCAATATCCTCATCCAATCTGGAAAGGGAAATTGACCAGGCTAGTGGCTGAGCAGAGGGCAAAGGAGGAAATACACACCATCAAAGGGGAAACGTTATATTTCAAGCCCAAACTTTCCTATGTGTCCTTTAAGGCCTTGATCCTCTTGTGGGTGGAACACTCTACCTACATAGAGTCCTGCTGTGGATGCTTGATTTCAAAGGATTTGGGGAGCCTAAATACTTCTGAAGATCGGTGCCTACAGCCCATTTTCAGAGCACCAGATCCCCCTTTTGGGGTCAAGTGAAATTGGTGTTCACCCCTTTTGAAAACAAGAGCCGGATTGTTAGAGGCGCTGAGTACACATAGCTCCAGTTGAAGCCAAAAGGCAGCTGCCCTTTAGGTATCAAACCTAGTTATCTCCACCTGGGCCTGTAAAAGGAGTGGGAACTTTTGAAAATACAGGTCTCAAAATGCAGTTGTAAAAATCTCAGAGCTTGGGCCCTGAATGACCAAAGCTCTCAAACACATGCTTGTGTTCCTCATAAGTTATGCAGGTATGTGAGCCCATAGTGGCAGAGGTGAAGAAATAATTCTGCTTTTAAATCAGTGCTAAACCTGATCAGTACTCAGTGGAAACTCACCGAAGTCAATGGGACTACACAGGATATAAATCACTGCAGAGTTTAGCTCGGTGATGGGCAACTAAGAAGAGTGTGTGGGCTGCATGAGCGGCACTCCTTTTACCAGTGGCCTACAGACCCCCTGTCTGCCTCCCTTGTCACACCCTCCCCCCCCACACCACTGGGGCACTGGAGCCCTGCACTTACCTGCTCTTTTCCCTCCCTCCCTCCCAGCACTTTTGGAGCATGCAAATCGCCTGATTCACACTCCGTCCCTGCTCCTTCCCCTCCCGCCCAGAGCTTGCATGGCTGTAAACAGCTGATCCGTGGCATTCCAGATCTGGGAGAGAAGGGGAGGAGCAGGGACGGAGCAAAAATCAGCAGATTCGTGGTGCTCCAAAAGTGCTGGGAGGGTGGGGGAGGAGTGGGAAGTGCAGGGCTCCAGTGCGCAAGAAGCCACGGGGGAGGGAGGCAGATGGGGGTCCGCAGGCCGGAGTTGGAGCCTCAATGAGCCGCACATGGACCGTGGGCCACAGGTTGCCCACCACTGATGTAGCCCACGATGGCAGAGCAGGTGCCAGATCTCTGCTTGTTGCCTGCCAGAGTTTCAAGTCAGGAATTAAATACTTGAATCCAGCACTGACTAAGGACCTGTGCCTCAGATGTGTGAGCATCAGCAGCTGCCACTGAAGCCAGTGGTCTCTGAAGGCACATAGGTTGCTCAGCGTCTCCCAGGACTGGGTGAGAGAAACGAAGGCGTGCAAGGCGATGGCAGAAATGGCGAGAGACAAATTCCCCAGCCTTTAGCAATAGAAATATGTTAATGATCTTTAATTTGGGGCCCCCGATCCCCAATCAGAGGCAGTGGGCTTGCTCTCACAGCGTGAAATTTACCTGTGGTTAGTGTAAGGTCCTTTAATTGAAACTCGAATTAAAAGACTCTTATAGAGTTGAAGTAAGAGTGAAAGGATGGCTGGTTAGGGCAGGTACGTCTTTCATCTTCAGTTCCTGACATGGACTTTCCTGGTGACCGAGGGCAAGTCTTTCTGTGCCTCAGTTCTATATAAGTACCTGGGGCAGGGCATATGTAACCCATAGCGACTAAATCTATCCGTCCCAATTATGCTACCTCACCACTGTCCCCTTGCACACCTGCATGGGCTTTGAATAGTGGGATGCCTCTCCGCTGTTACGCGGCTGTGTGTTACAAGTCTGTTTAGGGGAAAACCCCAACCCCTGCAGTGTAATAACTCATACTCAGGTGAAGTGCCACTTGGCTGCATTGTGAGCCGTGTTGGCCGGCTGGTTTTTAAGGGCAGTTTTATGTGTGTGTTCATGGTGGACTTCAAAGAACAAAGGATCAGAGTCTGAAAGACCTAGGGCCCAGGTCTTCTTCCAAAGCGCTGTGAATTCAGGCTTATGTGGCTCAAATGCCATGCTGGTCAAGGCGAGTTTTGCCCAGTGGAAGGCAGCACCTGGAGGATTCTAGAACTTCGAAAAATCGAAAGCCCAGTTTTTCCTGTTACAATTGTGTGTGGGTGAGTGTGTGCGCCCACGCATGGGTGACAGAGAGAGTTGAAATCCCCTTGTTGGAATATGAAAGTGCCGCTGTTGTATCAAGTGAGGTGTAATTTAGACACTGATTCACAGGATGCTGTGCTAGGCATGTCAGCTTCTAAAAAGCCATAAATCTCGAAGGTGCCTCTCCATTATGCTATCGCGGAGGGAAAAATGAATGTGTAACTGCCAGGTCTGCCTTCTGTCGCCTGGCATATTCATAACAAATGATCTCAGTGCAGAAGAAAACAGTTTGGCCTCAGTTCCTAAACAGAGGCACAGGCATGACACTCGTAATGGGGTTCACTCTCATGAGTGCCCCCTTGGCGTGTGCCTGCATTCCTTCTCGCCCCGTTCTTCCTGCTCCATGATAAATCAGTGTCCCTGGGCTCTCTCCCTGGAGACAACACCTCCACCCTCTTGGGGCTTCCTCGCAAAACCTTTCAGCTGGGCCACTGTGCTTCAGTTCCCCTTATGGGGTGCCTCACTGTCCAAGACACTTCCCTCCCAGTGGCTAATGCGGGGCTCAGAAGGACCCCAGCTCACCCACTACTTTGGGGCCCAGCCCAGGGACCCTGTAGATAGCAGCTGTCTGCTGTATCCTTTTATTTAAGGCCTTCTCCATACTTACTTGGAAGGTTGAATTAAGATACACAACTCCAGCTACATTAATTGCGTAGCTGGAGTAGACATACCTTAATTCAACCTTTGGAGCCGTCTCCACAGTGGGAGGTCTAAGGGAGAAATGCTTCTAGCCACTTCCCTTACTCCTTGTGAGGAGTAGGAGTTCTGGTGTCAACGGAGGCACCCTCAGCGTTCGATTTAGTGGGTCTTTACTAGACCCAGTAAATCGAACTCCGGAAGATTGACCGCCACAGCATAGATCTTCCCGGTAGTGAAGACAAAGTCATGCTGAAGCTCTTATTTCCTGGGCCACTTCCCTGTTGCCCCATGCTACCTTCACCTTCACCTTGACCTCGGGGCTTTGTCCAAATAGAATCCCATCTACCCGCTCAGAGGTCCTTTTCACTCTCTTTGGCTTCTGATAGCACCGTCCTGTCTGGAGCTCTGCAGTTCTGCTGGCCACACTGTTAGCTCTAGCAAGGAACTGCCTTTGATCCAAGCCAGCAGCTCTCCTTATACTAGTTTGGTGGGCCCTGACTGGCTGCGTCTCACACAGCTTCTCCAGGGAGCTTGGAGGACTTCCCCACTGCCCTTTTCTGGTGTGGGGAGGAGTGTAGCAGGACATGATTCAGAGGAGAACTCAGTGAATTCTTCTGTAAAATGTAGCTGTGGGTTTTTGTTCCATTACAAGATGCACCAGAAAAGTGAACATTCATCTGAGTGACTTTATGCTTGTGGATACTTATAGAAGTATGTGTTTGCCCAAAGTGTACACACAGCTTGTGTTCCCTGTAAGCTGTGTGCTTGTGCAGCCACTCAGGAGAGATTCAAATGTTGCCCAGATGATTAGCAGAGCACCCACAGCTGCTGGGTTTTTTGTTGTTGTTTCTACTGGTGGTGCACATTCACACTTGCTTCAGTGCACATAAAAATTGATTCCACACCTGGATGGAAAAAATCTGCACCTGGATGGAAAAGATTAGAGCAACATTGCACACAGCCACTTTGAAACTTGTTTGAGCTCCTTCCTTCTGGCTGTAGAGCTTTCAGCCAGTTAGGTGAAGAGGGTACTAGACTTGGTCCCACCTCTGCTACTGACCTGTTGAGTGACCTTGGTCAGGCCTCTTTACCTCTCTGTGCTTCATTTTCCACATTTAAAAAATAGGAATAATGATCCTGCTTTTCTTTATAAAGGGCCTTGAGATCACTCATGAGGAGCTCGCTGTGAGAACTAGATAATAGTGTTGCTATTTATTATTCACCTTCTTCATAGGGCACTGTGAGGATTAATTGATGTTTGTATGTATGAAGTTTTAAGGGGTGTTATTATGACTGCATTTTATAACGAAATGTTTACTAAGCAAGGGCTCTACACTGCCAGGTGGAACTCCTTGCCAGAAGATGTTGTGAAGGCCAAGACTATAACAGGATTCAAAAAAGAGCTAGATGAATTAATAGAAAACAGGTCCATCAATGACTGTTAGCCAGGATGGGCAGGGATGGTGTCCCGAGTCTCTATTTACCAGAAGCTGGGAATAGGTGAGGCGGTATGAATCAATGGGAGATTATGTGTTCTGTTCATTTCCTCGGGGGCACCTGGCATTGGCCTCTGTCAGAAGACAGGACACTGGGCTACACAGACCTTTGGTTTGACCCAGTATGAGTGTTCTTATGTTCAATTCCCAGCTCTGCTACTGATCTGCTGGTTGAGTTTGGGCAAGCCACATGACCGCTCTGTTTTCCCTGTGTCTGTCTCATCTCTGTAGATTGCAAGCCCTTATCAGCCCAGCTCTTCATCGTGCATAGGTACAGTGCCTAGCACAATGGAGCCCTCATTGCAGCTACTGTGACGCAAACACTAGACTGCTCACATGCAGATCAGGGCCCAACGCTGTACCCAAGAAAGACAGTTTAACTGAGTGGGTGGTAATTTAAAGATAATATTATTTACATAGGTTAGTGAGGTTTCTTCTATCCTCCACTTCATTGTCTATGATAAGTTCTGTATTCATGCCCATGCGGGTTGCTGCTGTGAGTCAGTGTTGGAGAGAGATGACAAGTGCTGTTACAGTCACACATTCTTGATATTTGCTAACTGGTTTGTAGTCAGAACCAAGGGAGCTGAAAGCTTCGCTGGGCCCTTGGCAAAGTGGGGGGGGCCTGGATCTGCAGTCCCAGAAGGGGTGGAGCCTCCGGTGGAAGGGGCGGGGCCTCAGGTAGAAGGGGCAGGACCAGGGCAGCCAGCCCTCACTGCCATTTGGACCTCACCATGCCCACCCCACCCTCAGCACTATCTGGAGTGTGCCATGCCCTTGCATCCCCAGGCAGCATTAAGTGCTGCCCGATGGGCCCTGGGCGCTTGGTTGTGAGCCCCACGTCCTTTTGAATTGCTGGGCTTGGGGCAGTTGCCCTCTTTGGCCCCCTTTCTCAGCAGCGGGCCTGGTCAGACCTCACTAAGGTAAACCCATCAAAAGTGGTCTGCTCCAAGGGTGATATCAGCCAAGTTTTCCATTAATGAGATGCCTGGCACTGGCAGGCCTGTTAAACACACTACTCTGTCTGCAAGCAGTGTCTTTAACTAATCCACGTGGGTCTTGGTGGGGTGTTGGCTAGGATGGGTCTCTTTTAAAGCAGGGGGAGATTCCATTTTATCCCTTAACAGGTTAAGATGATCCATCTGCTAGCAAACTAGTATTGGGAGCATGAACCTGCAGACAAAATTAAGGAAAATCCCCTGCCTGGCTTTTCTTTGCATGTAGTTTCCATGTACACCCATATCTTAGGATAAAATTCTCCTCTCTGATACAAAGTTATCTGCACTATAGACCCTGGCAAAATTCCTTCGCCTCCAGTAAAGCCAGGGTTTGAATCTAGGACATTAGACGTTATTCCCTACTGCTGTACTTTCAAATCAAAATTCTCCAGTGCTGGGTGTATATAGTCACTTGGTACAAATATAATACAGGATGCAAGACAATGGGGAATCAGACCCATTGTTCCCAGCTAAGTCAGCATTCTATGCGGAACGCTAGAATTCTGTCTACAATCGGTTGCCAGGCTGCAGCTGCTGGGTGCAGTGTTCACAGGGGGAAGACCCACTTCCATTACATCAGCCCAGCGTGAGCAAAAGCAAGTTTGCTGATCATGTCAGGTAAGGAAGAGTTATATAGTTTCGCTGCATGTGACGCACCTTGGACAGGCAAGAAGCGTAATGTAATGTTCTGCTACTAGAGTAAGGGTAGGTGGTGCAGTGTGATGCATCCCTCTGAGTGGGATTTCTATTTCAGTGGCATACAGTGAATAGAGCAAAGAGACACAGTCTCAGAGTAAACTGTCGGAGGTTATGTTATTTGAACATGGTTAACATGAAGTTTAATAGAGACAAATGCAAAGTGCTCCACTTAGGAAGGAACAATCAGTTTCACACATACAGAATGGGAAGCGACTGTCTGGGAAGGAGTACGGGAGAAAGGGATCTTGGGGTTATAGTGGACCACAAGTTGAATATGAGTCAGCAGTGTGATGCTGTTGCAAAGAAAGCAAACATGATTCTGGGATGCATTAACAGGTGTGTTGTGAGCAAGACATGAGAAGTCATTCTTCTGCTCTACTCTGCGCTGGTTAGGCCTCAGTTGGAGTATTGTGTTCAGTTCTGGGCACCGCATTTCAAGAAAGATGTGGAGAAATTGGAGAGGGTCCAGAGAAGAGCAACGAGAATGATTAAAGGTCTAGAGAACATGACCTATGAGGGAAGACTGAAGGAGTTGGTTTTGTTTAGTTTAGAAAAGAGAAGATTGAGGGGGGACATGATAGCAGTTTTTAGATATCTAAAAGGGTGTCATAAGGAGGAGGAGAAAACTTGTTCATCTTGGCCTCTGAGGATAGAACAAGAAGCAATGGGCTTAAACTGCAGCAAGGGAGGTTCAGGTTGGACATTAGGAAAAAGTTCCTAACTGTCAGGGTAGTCAGACACTGGAATAAATTGCCCAGGGAGGTTGTGGAATCTCCATCTCTGGAGATATTTAAGAGTAGGTTAGATAAATGTCTATCAGGGATGGTCTAGACAGTATTTGGTCCTGCCATGAGGGCAGGGGACTGGACTCGATGACCTCTCGAGGTCCCTTCCAGTCCTAGTATTCTATGATTCTATGAACACTGCAGATAGCAGGAGGAAACGTGTCTCTCTCCTGAGTTCAAATATTGGCTGCTTAGCTTCACTTTATATACCTACTTAGGCTTTTATGAAGTATTTTATACAGCCTCCTCCTCACCCCCGACCATGATATTTGAGTGCCTAATAATAATATCTCACAGGATCCCAGAATGCTTGCTGAGCTATAGATGTAGAATTCCACAGTTTGAAATAAATGCAGGAACCTCGCCGGGGCCCAGTGATTCAAAGAAGAGTTCTGATTTTGACTTTTTAATTTTGTATTACCACATCATTTTATCTCTCTCTATACACTGAATGTAATATCACATTGTGAAATAAAAAAGTTGCCCCAAAATAATAAAGAGCCCCAAATGTTCCATTCCATACTGGGCCTTATTGAAATGCTTCATTTTGATTTTTTTTCTAAAGGAAACCTTCATCATAGTCAATACATTACTGTGGAAAGTTTTTGTTTCAATGAACTGGCATTTTCCAACCAAAAGGTTCCCCTGGAAAATTTTCAACCAGCTGTGGTGGGAAGTAAATAGGGAAGTATTAATTACTCCATGTCATAACACAAGAACTAAGGGACACCAAATGAAATGAATAAGATTTAAAACAAACAAAAGGAAATATTTTTTCACACAATGCACAGTCAACCTGGGGAACTCCTTGCTGGAGGATGTTGTGATGGCCAAAATTATAACAGGGTTAAAAAAGGAACTGGATATATTCATGGAGGATAGGTCCATCAATGGCTATTAGCCAGAAATGGGATGGGATGGTGTCCCTAGTCTCTGTTTGCCAGAAGCTGGGAGTGAGCAACAGAGGATGTATCTTCTGATAATTACCTTTGTGGTTCTTTCCCTTTGGGACACCTGGCATGGCCATAGTTGGAAGTCAGGATACTGGACTAGATGGACCTTTTGTCTGACCCAGAATGGCCATTCCTATGGGTTAATTGCCATACTGAGATGATCCTACAATGTAGGGGAAAAGAGTTGTGTATCTTCACACAGCTGTATCAATCCATCACTTTCCTCGGAGCTATTTCACTTTGATCAGACATTGCATCTTGGTACTTTGCTAATCTCTAGCATTTCAGGGGTGATTGAAATGGAACGGGAAGGGGCGTTCCTTGGCCTATATTTAATCTGATTCAGTATGCGTTCACTAAGGTTTCTAATTATCGATGCTACAATTGCAATGCTTGAGGAAATTGTTTTTGTGAGTGGTTGTATTAAACTAAGTTGAGGCAATTTTGGTGCCAACATGAGTAGAACAAATGCAAAGGGGGAGCCAAATAAAGGGATGTGGGAGAGAATGGGAGAAAACACCTCGAGCAATTTAGAAAAGTCATTTTCTTTATCCAGGAGTCTATTGCCCCAACCCAACAGAGGTGAGCCACTATTCTGATGTGTCCTTCACAACATGAGTGTTGATGGGAACGGGATGTGATAGGGGACAAAACAACTGATCATTCTTCAGGCGATGGATATACCATAATTAGGCTTCCCAGTGGATCCTATGCTTTACTTAGCTTTGATCGTCAGGCCTTTGAGGCAGGGACTGCCTCTGTTTAGAGCTTGATCCCCTCCTGTATCAATCAACACAATGGACCCCAGCATTTTCACACCAGCTGAGGATCTGTCTTTTTGTGTTTGATACAAATGCAAGAGTGATGTCAACACGTCAAAAATACGAATAATGATCAGTGGCAGCCCTAATGCCCTTTGTGATGCTCTGCTGCTTAAAAACAAACAGTCTTCTCTGATTCAGCTTCTATTAATATCACTTGGAGTCTTTCCATTGACTTCTGTGGGAGTTGGATTGGACCCCTGGAGGAGAAATCCAAATCCAAATTGTGCAGGAAAATTCCCAGATAAGCAGCTATTTCAAAAGAGGAGCATGTTCCTCAAATGCATCATGGAGAAAAATATTAAACAAACCAACAAATCAACCCTCTGTTACCAATGAAGATGACATTTGCGGTACATAGCCAGTGGATTGGCCCAACCCAAAACCTCAGGTCAAATCACTCATGGTGATGGTAGAAGTACAAAGTCCCTATTTTTCTATGATTGTATAATACATGGTCACAACACCAGGAGTGGGAAGCTGGACTGAGCTCACCACTAGGAGATGAGTGCAGGGTGGGTTTCCCCTCTAGCTTCTTCCTCACATTCTGAGCCATCTTTGTTCTCCTGCACATCTGTTGTGAAACATTTTACAACTTCCTGTTAAAAAATCAGAGCTTGAATGACAGTGCTTGCCAGCCTCACAGGGGAGTTGTGAAAATGAAGGCATTAGAAAAGATTATGATACCAGAGCGATGAGGGCTGTACAGAAGAACTGGTGCTATATCTGGCCCCAAATACATAGGTTTGGAAGGACTAGAGTCTTATCACTAAATGTCGACAAACATGGATTTGCCACACACACACAAACCCGTGAAAAATATTTCCACTAATAATCAGAATTTTTGAATAGGCAAAGTGAGAAACATGCCGCTAGAGAAATTATTAGCGTTTGACTTAAGGAGATTTACTTTCTGTATATTTGGACTTGCTGGCAATTTGTTTAATGGTTATAAAGCTTTAACTTTTCGAATCTTGGTGTTTACTAGCGTTAAATAATTAGCATCTGACATGCCCCTGTTGTCCGACGCCTCCGTAATTTTCCAAAGTTGTGAAAATTTCAATGGCTAAAATGAAAAATGCTTAACACCCACAATTTTGCACAGTTGGGGAAAATCTAAACAAAGAAATATTTATAAAATGCTTAACGATAAACATTGATATTATCAGTCAAAATTGCATTAAAATATGAATTCTATTTAATTCTAATTCTGCTGAGCCTAAGTAAAGTGGACTCTTTATTCTAAATAACAGTTGAAAAAATGGCCACATTTCTCCTCTTTTGATCGTGATTATTACTACGAGGCTGTGTCTACATTGGCACCCTTTTTTTGGAAAAGGGATGCTAATGAGACACAGCGCAATTGCAAATCCGCGGGGGATTTAAATATCCCCCGCGGTATTTGCATTTACATGGCTGCCGCTTTTTTCCGGCTCGGGGCTTTGCTGGCAAAAAGCGCCAGTCTAGACGGGGATCTTGCGGAAAATAAACCCTTTTCTGCAAGATCTCTTATGCCTACTTGAAAGAATATTTAAATCCCCCCGCGGATTTGCAATTGCGCTGTGTCTCATTAGCATCCCTTTTCCGAAAAAGGGTGCCAATATAGACACAGCCCGAGTGTGGTGATACTGCTTGCAGGCTAGCATTACTGCTGAGCATAGTCATAGTGGTAAAAACACACCTTGTCTCACCTCTGCATTTTGATTCATGCCTCAGCAATGAGTACAGCCGAAAATAAAGCAGCTCTCTAGCGCAACAAACCCCTGCAGCAGGCAGAGGCTGGAACATACACACCAGTGTAAAAAGTGTATTGTAGAGGAGTATGCATATATTCCATCATTGCAGCCCTCAAAAAGCCTTTGCAAAGGACCTTTTGGAAATGTAGCATCGTTGTCACCTTGAAGATGAGATTTCAATCATTTTGTTTGTTGGTTTGAAAAAAATTGGGGAAATCTGGTGGCTCAGATCTGAGACTGGCCATTGCTGTAGATATCTTACATGATCGTGAGCAAGTTACTTAATTGGTCTGAGCCTTAGTTTACTCATCTGCAAAATGGGGCTAACAGCCCATCCTTTCTCCTGCCCTTTGTCTGTCTTGTCTGATTAGGCCCCAAAACAAGCATTTAAATGCACGCTTAAACCCATTTCTATTTAGTAAGGCTACGTCTACACAGCGGTGCTATTTCGGGATAACAGACGTTATCCCTAAATAGTGTTGTGCACATCTTAACAGCAATCCCGTTATTTTGAAATACATTCGAAATAATGGGCTTGTTATTCTGATGTCCCATAAACCTCATTGCACGAGGATTAAGGGACTCTTCAGAATAGCATGCTATTTCGAAATTAGCACTGTTTAGACAGGGCCAGATTTCGAAATAGGCTATCTCAAAATAAGCTATGCAGTGTCGAGACTTAACTCTTTGCTAAATCCCATTGACATGGATGCAGCTGCTTAAATTTAGGTATGTGCTTAAATGCTTTGCTGAATGGAAATTGACTACTGAATTGAGGCCTTAGATAGGAAGATCTTTGAGGGCAGCAACTGGCTTTTGACCTGCATCACCTAGCACAGCCAGGTCTGGATTTTATCTGGAGCTCTCAGGAACTGCAATAAAATGGATTATAATCTCAATATTGTCATCCTAGAATGCTTCTTGTCCTTTTCCCAGGGCATTTACTTTTGGTCTTCTTTGCTCTCAGGTTGAATTTCAGCCACATGCTCCCTTTGGGCACAGAGCTCTGTGAAAGTGATTAGCATGTACTTGAGCAGAATAATAATAATAATAATAATGTAAAGGGTGTGCAATATACTCTCTATTTTACAGGATCAAGATCAGAGTGTGCATCCATGGATAAAGATACAATTGGACTCTACCATTTTTAGGTTGACACAGCCCAATGTGTCTGAAAAAGATTTAGCCCTAGTAAGATTTTGCCAGCATAGGTAAGGTGAATATTTAGAATTATGTATTATTTGTATGGCAATGGTGGCTAGGTGTCCTACCCTTGGACTAGCTCCTCCCCTCGGGCTCTGGTGCTGCACAAATATAGAACAAAAAGGTAGTCCATGCCCCAAAGAGCTCATAATACAAGTATAAAACAAGAGCCATCAGCTGAGTGCAGAGAGATGAGGGAGCATAAGGAAACAGTGAGACAATACATTGAGCATATGAAATACATTGGGCATAGTCCTCGGTCCTGAAAATTTATATGTAGGTTTTAAATATTATTTAATGTTAGGAAGTATCACTGTTATTATTTCAATGCTCAACAAGGCACAGCCTTAAAGCGTGGGGGGATTTCCTGCACTGCATGATGAATTCAATCAAAGAATTTCTGGTTTAACGTACACCCGTCTTTTTCTGCATGTGAAATGATTATGCTGCAGGGTTTGGGGAATTATTAGAATTCTGAATTTCTGACTCCCAGCCCTGTGCCCAGCTCCTATACCTGGCCGCCGTTAGGATGAAATTCACCATCTGCCACCAAGACACTCACTTGAAAGTGAAAAAAGTCTGAACTCCTGAAAAATTTAAACATTGGGGATTCATACAGCAGGCAAAACACAGAGGCCTGAGTGTATAATCACAGGAATCTCTACAGCATCTCTAAAAGATGGCAGCAAATGTTGCAGGAATTGTCTCTCAATGCTGTCTCCTAACTTTAGTTATTATTGCTATTTATTTAAGCAGGATTTTGAATCCACCTGAACTATGTCTGCTGTTTCATTCTTTCTCTGAAAACATCCACTCAATGTGCAGCGGCAGTCAAAAAAGCAAACAGAATGTTAAGAATCACTAAAAAAGGAATAGAGAATAAGACAGATAATATCTTATTGCTTCTATATAAATGCATGGTACGCCCACCTCTTGAATATTACGTACAGATGTGGTTACCTCATCTCAAAAAAGATAAATTGGCATTGGGAAAGGTTCAAAAAAGAGCAACAAAAATTATTAGGCGTTTGGAATGGGTGCCATATGAAGAGAGATTAAAAAGATTGGGACTTTTCATCTTAGAAAAGAGGAGATTAAAGGGAATATGAGAGAGGTCTGTAAAATCATGACAGTTATGGAGAAAGTGAATAAGGAAAAGTTATTTACTTGTTCCCATGCCATAAGAATTAGAGGTCACCAAATGAAATCAATAGGTAGCAGGTTTAAAACAAACAAAAGGAAGTTTGTCTTCACGCAGCGCACAGTCCTTGCCAGAGGATGTTGTGAAGACCAGGACTTTAACAAGGTTCAAAAAAGAACTAGATAAATTCATGGAGGTTAGGTCCATCAATACTTATTAGCCAGGATGGGTAGGAATGGTGTCCCTAGCCTCTGTTTGTCAGAGGGTAGAAATGGATGACAGGAGAGAGATCGCTTGATGGTTATTTGTTTCTGTTCACTCCCTCTGGGGCATCTGGTATTGACCACTGTCGGCAGACAGATTACTGGGCTAGATAGACCTTTGGTCAGACCAAGTATGGCCATTCTTATGTTCTTATGATATTGTTGTATCCCTTTGGAAGATTGGAATGGACATCTGAGACAGATCTGAGGCACAACTTTGCAATCAAAGTTTAGAAGGAATCCCAGATGTGGGGGTGGTGGGCTGCTAACCACGTTAAACTGCTTCAGAGGGGAAGCCGAGTTAGTCTGTAAGTGGAAAAACTAAAAAAAAAAAAAAAAAAAACCCCACCACAACAAATAGTTTAGCAGCACCTTAAACTCTAACAAAATATGTAGATGGAATCATGAGCTTTCGTGGGTACAACCTACTTCTTCAGATGAAGGGAATATTAAAAGTCCAAAATAAATACAGGGTGGTGGGGGAGAAGGAAGGGAAAGAAAAAAACCCCATGAATTAGAGTGTTCATGTTACATGAAGCTAATAGAGAAGGTGCACACCACTCATCAGTGCTACATTCTATTTCTTCTCTTCCCCTGACATCTTTTCTACCGTCACCCCTTTGTCTCATCCACTTGTTATCTTGTAGGTTATAAGCAATTTGGGTTGTGACTATTATCTTCTATAGGTTCGTCAGCAGCCAGCACAGTGAGGCCAAAACCAACCAGACAGTCTCTGAGCCAAAGGATAAATGGACACAAATCAGACATCAGACATGGTAACACACAAAAACCTGTAGGGAACACTTAAACCTCCCTGGACATTCAATAATGGATTTAAACGTAGCCATCCTTCTGCAAAGGAATTTTATCACCCAATTACAGAGGGAGACATCTGAACTGGAGTTCATTTAGAAGTTCAACACTATCAACTTAGGCTTGAATAAAGGTCTTCACTGATTACTGCACTACAAAGGCAACTTCCCCACCTTTGATATTTGCATTTTCACATTACATACTATGAGACACATCCAGCCTGACTTAATTATCTTTATTAACACTGGTCCTGCAATTGACAGGTAACTTCTTTTGCTGTTATATATACCCCAGATTCTGTAATTTCCACTCCAACTGTTCTGATGAAGTGAGTTGCACCCACGAAAGCTCATGATGTGTTAGTCTTAAGGTGCCACAGGACTGCTTGTTTAACATTAGGGATTATCACACTATACCAGATAAAAAGTTCACAATGGTATCCAAGCTGTAAAGTTCAGTTGCTGACCTGAAATACCTCAAAGTTTGGGGATATTCCAAACTGGGAATATTGTATGGGCCAATCTCTCAGAGAAACGACAGACTGCCCTGAAAAGCAAGCAGTTGTTGAGCCAAATGCATATCGTTAAAATCTTATCTCCCATGACAAGCAGACTAAACCTAGAGTGAATCAATTATGAGATTAGAATTAATCCAATAATCTTCTGTTCCTCTGAGTCTGGAATCAGAGCGCTTAGCTGTAAAGATAGTGTTAGTTACAGCAAATGAGATCACAATTTGCCCCATTTTACTAAAAGCCTTTCCCAAACGTTAGCAGTGTAGATGAAAGGTTCCACTGGAATTAAATTGAAATCTCATCTCTTTGACGGATTGCTGTCTCAAATCGTGTTCTCCGCTCCAGTGGCACAGATCAGTTGCCCAACTCAGAAAGTGCCCTGTGACCATGGCAACAAACACCTTAGAAGGGCCACACATAGGTTTTCTTCAAGTCATTTGTGTCTCGCTGTATCTGAGGGCATAGCTGGGAGGTGGACATTCTAGGGAAAGGGCGAATGAGACTGCTCTGTCCTCTTTAAATTTCTCCCACTATCACTTCTCTTGTGAAGTTAAATTGCCATGTGATGATAGCTAGGCAGGTGGTTAGTGGAGATGGAGGCTATAAATACATTTTTCTTGTTTTATTCCACATGCTAATTGTGACCATGTCTTCCTATCACTCATCCTCTCTCCCCCAGTCCATCTGCCTGTCTGTTAAACATGCATGTGACTTGTCTTTAATTAGAATGGACACCCTTTGTATCATGATGCATAAGCATAAGAGGGCAGAAATCAGGTTGCATGGATGATAGTAATTCTGGCATTTTCTAACTTTTCGTGTTTGACTTTGAAACCATAACAATGTTCTCTTAAAATATTTTTTCATACAAAGTTTTCTAGTTTGCGTTTTTAAAAGTGAATCAAAGAAACAAAGAAATTCTGTTATCTGCAGACATCTGCCTGCAGGAGTCAAGTGTTTCAATTTAAGATATTCTGATCCATGCCGCATACCCTGATCACTTGAGCTAAAAGAGCAGCTCCATTAAGTGGCACCAGTAGTAGACTGTTATTCACAATGTACACTCATCAGAGGGGATGTAATATATATTTTGTTACCTAGCTATTTGCCAGGCATTACTGGAAGCTGGAAATTAGAATTCCTAAGCTCTCTTTTTGGCTTTGGAAGGAGAGTTTTCTCTAATGGTTAGAGCAGAGGGCTGTGTTAGAGCCGTGTTTAGGCAGTGCTATTGATTTGTTAAAGATGCTTTGTATTTTTCATAGTGTTCATTCATCTTTAGTTCCTGAAAATACATGGCCCCATTTTGATAGATACCATAGCTAAGCACATAGGTTTGATGTTTTGATTCTAAAAGGCAATGTGACTAGGAGAATAAAACAGGTCTTACATATTCTAAACTTAGTTTCTACTCAAGATTTTTGCAGAATTGGCCATGTAAGACTTTTCTGATCTTCAGCTACCTCATCTGTGTCATATAGGAAGAGTAGGCGTATAAGATCTTGAACAATAGTAAGAATTGTGGAATGAAGAAAATTATTAACACTAGGAAGTGGAATAGGTATGGCTTGAATGTATGGTCTTTCAGCTCTTTGCATCCAAGCCAAAGGGAGTCTTGGTGCAAGAAAGCAACATTAGGAAGAATAGATTAATCTGTGTAGACAGAGTCCTGTCTGGAATTCTGTCTCGGTGGCTACGTCTAGACTGGCATGATTTTCCGCAAATGCTTTTAACTGAAAAGTTTTTCCGTTAAAAGCATTTGCGGAAAAGAGCGTCTAGATTGGCATGGATGCTTTTGCGCAAAAAGCGCTTTTGTGCAAAAGCATCCGTGCCAATCTAGACGCGATTTTATAACAGAAAGCCGATCACCATTTTAGCCATCGGGGCTTTTTGCAAAACGGTTCTGGGTTGTCTACACTGGCCCTCTTGCGCAAAAGCATTTGCGCAAGAGGGCTTTGCCCAGCGGGGCGTCATTGTATTTTGCGCAAGAAGCACTGATTTTGTACATTACAAAGTCAGTGCTCTTGCGCAAATTCAAGCGGCCAGTGTAGACAGCTGGCAAGTTTTTGCGCAAAAGCGGCTGCTTTTGCGGAAAAACTTGCCAGTCTAGACGCAGCCTTGTGTGTTTAGTATGTACACACTTCAGGAGATGTTGTGAGGTCCAGAAGCATGCTCAGTGTCATTGCAAAGTCAAGAAAACCCATGGACAAGTGTAGAACAAATTCTAGTGTACATATACCAATGGTGATGTTATGAGGTTTTTAACTCAACCAATTATGGATAGATTTTCATAAGAACTCTTTGACCCCAGAACTATCCCTCTGCCAAATTTTAAATTCACGTTCCACACCTTTAAGGCTACAATTGTTCAAACATATCCGGAAAAAATATTTTAACAGTTTTGTCAATCTGTTTTGCATTTTAAAAATATAAACCGATTTTGTCCAAACTTTTCAAAATACCAAATGTGAAGCCAAGACCAAGCATGGAAAATTTCAGCTCAAGTGGCTAAAGTTTGTCAAAATTATAAGCAAATGAAAGTGGGCAGCTGTAGAGGACAACTTTAGGCAACCATAACTTTGCCATTGCTGTTGGGTATATATAGTAATTTTTAGAAAGAAAAGAACTGACAAAAATGTGCACACAAATAATAGACAGGGGCAAAGCAATAGTTTCAGAGTCTGGGTTTGGGTTGGCTGCTTATTTAAATTGTCTGAATTCCTGATTCTGAAGAACTGTGTTGATTATTTCAGGACTGGCTGCCTTTCATAATTCGAAGTTCTCTCTGCATCCAGTAGTAAAAGGAGACTCTTTCAGTTCTAGGTTCAGAGGCTACAGAAATGAAAGCACTGTTCTTTTTTGAACTACTAAGAATTAGCTTGAGTTTGGAATGAAGATTTAGAGGGTTCTTTTTTTTTTATCACAACTGATAGAATTAAAAACACAGGGTTACTCCTCATGACTCTTAACATATTGGGGCCAAAGTGAAATCTGCAGTCCTTTCATGGAGATTATACACTCTAATTTGGAACAATGAATCCTCTGTTGCCAGATGGCTCTGCTAATGAACCAAAGAAAGAGATCAGCTGACCTTATTAGAGCAAACACTCTGGCATTTTGCTCCCCTCCACAAATTTTTGGATAGTATTTATGCTCCCATACTTTGTAGTTTCTTATCCGTCTACAATGAACAATAAATTCTCAACATTTCAGTCTCTGTAATGGGGCCTCTTATGGATGTGACATCATGTTCATTCTTATGACAATGCATAAGCTGGAGATGGATAGGCAGGTCATGATAAGCATAAAAACATTGCTCTTATCAATGAAAGGACAAATTGGTGGTCAAATTTGTCCAAATTTGGTGGCCTTAGCTCTTACCAGTTAGGAGGAGTTCTTGAACAAACAGACTCATAGGCTACGTCTACACTGGCAGCTTCTTGTGGAAGAACAGCCGTTCTTCCGCAAAAACTTACCGGCTGTCTACACTTCATGAGCATTCTTCCAGAAGTAAATTTACAGTATAGCGTTGTAAAACAGGGCTTCTTCTGGAAGAGTTATTCCTCTCCCCTACGAGGAATAAACCCTCTTGCACAAGAGCTCTTCCAGAAGAGGCCAGTGTAGATAGGCAACATGAATTTCTTGTGCAATAAGCCCCTATGGTTAAAATGGCCATCAGAGCTTTCTTGCGCAAGAGAGCGTCTACGCTGCCATGGATGCTCTTGTGCAAAAGCACATCTCTTGCGCAAAAGCACATGCCAGTGTAGATGCTCTCTTGTGGAAGAGTTTTTGCACAAGAACTCTTCCGCACTAAAGAGTTCTTGCGCAAGAAGCTGCCAGTGTAGACGTAGGACAGATGCAGACAGACAGATGCACAAACTCTCTCAAATATATAGTTGACTTAGCAAAGCACTGCCATATAATGCTTATATTTACAAATTGAAGCTCTCTAAACCGGCATTTGCTGGTCTGGCAACAGCCGTGTCCAGCAGGACCATGCATATTCTGGGACCAAAGAGCCCCAGCAGCTGAAAGTTCAGCAGTAGGAAGGCAGGTAGCTGCAAGCCCTACTAGGCTGATGGCAGCAGGGCCAGCAGCCCGCAGCTCAGCCAGACCGGTGGCAGAGGGGCCTGGAGCCCTGCTGGGCCAGTGGAAGCTGGACCAGCAGCTTTAACAAGGCCAGGAGTGCAGCTGGACTGGAGCCAGGGAGCTGGTGTTGACCTCCTTTGGTCCACCATAAAATCATAGGATTGGAAGAGACCTCCGGAGATTATCAAGTCCAATCCCTTGCCCAAAGCAGGACCAACCCCAACTAAAGCATCCCAGCCAGGTCTTTATCCAGACGGGACTTAAAAATCTCTAGGGGTGAAGATTCCATCACCTCCCTAGCTAACCCATTCCAGTGCTTCACCACCCTCCTAGGGAAATAGTTTTTCCTAATATGCAACCTAGAGCTTCCCCAGACTCCCTTGCTCTGGACCGGTCAGATCCCAAGGGTGCCTGACCAAGGAGGTCTAACTTGTCCTTCTATTCAGCAAGGCTCTTATACTTTGCTAAATTGTGACGTTAGGCACTTCAATCAACGTCCCAATGCTCAGAAATGCTGCTGGGTCCCCAGGTATTTCCCATTGACTGCCAGCACTCACACAGCTGATTTGGAAATTCGCCTTCTCTGAACCATTGTCATCCATGAAAAGCAAACGCAAACGGGGTGTGCACTAAGATGGAGCAACGTCACGTACAAACTTCCACGGATTAAGCTAAGGATTTTGTTTTGTAATTTTCATCCAACACTAGCAGAGCTATCAACACTGCACAGGGTGCAGTTCATGCCCTGCAGAAGTGCAGCCACCTCTGGGGTGGGAACACAGCAGCTGTTGAACAGCATGCTACAATTACTACCTCGCAGAGGAAGACTGGAAACAGGCATATTTGATCCTCACTTGGTGTGAATTGGCACAGCTCCATAGACATCAGTGCTTTGAAGTTAATGGAACTACACTGATTTCCATCAATACAGGAATTGTCCTGCCATATCCAATTGAAACTGCAGGGTGGAATTCAGTCGGCAAAAAGTAATTATCCAGCTTGGAATGTTGCCAAGGCACTGAGGAAAAGGTACCTAAGTAATAACTGGAGAAGCAAATTGCAATCCCCAACAGCAGTGCATTAGCAACGTCGCCGTGACTACGTAAAAGCCATTCCTGTCGAGCTCCTAACAGGGGAATCAGTAACTGCCATGCCAACAGTTAACTTCTCTTTACCAGCCTTAAAAGCAGGAGTCTTTAATTACAGCCATTTGTATTTCCAAAGATAGCCTATAACATATTTATAAACAATCTGTGCACTTGGTGGGAAACTGCCGCACAGCATGAATCCTTCGCCAAACGTTCTTCTGTAACATTCCAACTGGTCATGAATGTTTCATGAAGGTGCTTCTATGGCCGAACCATGACAGGAAATGCAGCTTTCTTTAGAGCAGCTCCCACCCCTGTTCCTCTTTTGGAAGCCTTACAAGGTTCAACGTCTGCAAGAAAAACTCTTTAGAATTTTCTGGACTGGCTGCACTTGGACTCACTCCTTGTTATTACAGTAGCAGCTACAGGCCTGAAAATAGACTTCGACCACGCGAGGTGCTAGGCAGACACATAGGCTAGGTCTACACTACACCTATTTGTCAGAAAAAGGTACGCAAAATGTGCTCCACATTTTGTGTATCTTTTTCCTTTTTTTTTTTGGAAGAGGCTTTTCCAAAATTTGGCCCGTCTACACTGAGCCAAATTTCGGAAAATCCCCCTCCTTCAGAGGATCCCTTCTTCCTCGTAGAACAAAGAAGACAGGGCTTCTGAAAGAGCGCGTTTGATCTTCTGCAAAAAAAAGCGGAAGAGCAAACACGTTCCTTGGATGCGGCAGAGTTTTTCTGGGATACCTTTCTCGTATCCTGGAAAACCCCCTCAGTCTAGACGTATCCTTAGTGAGATATGGGCTTTGCCCCAAAGAGGTAACAACCTAAACATGCCAGGCAAAGTGTAGGAGAAAGAACATATTATCATAGAATCATAGGACTGGAAGAGACCTCAGGAGGTTATTGAGTCTGACCCCCTGCTAAGAGCATCATCTTGATGTTTACAGCAGGGAAACAGAACCACGAAGATTAAGGTTTTGAACTGGCTGTAAAAATAGGTATATTTTTATAACACAGTAGTTATCTCAATGTAAGGTCTGAGTGGATGAGTGGGGACCAGGCACAGATAGTTTTTACCTTGAGGTAGCTAGTCAAGGTCAAGTTTATACTGCCAACCTTAGGTCTACCAGCTCTCTCACATTTGTTATCTTCATGTACAGGTTAAACCTCTCTATTCTGGCACCCTCCGGATCTGGCTGGTGCAAAATCAGAGAATTTGCCAAATTCTTGGGAGGTCAATATTGTCTGGCTGCACTACCAACACTTCCACTGCTTACTGGGCTCTTAGAAGACATTTGGGGGAAAATTAGAGCTACACAGAACACTGAGAGCCAGGACTGGTGGCTGTAAACAAACTTTATGGGATTGCAGGAAACTTGACCACACTCTTGTTAAGTGGACATCCAGCTCACTAAAATCATGCTGGACCACAGATGTCGCCGGACCAGAGAATGTTGGACTAGAGAGGTTCAACCTGTACAAACATACCTCTCTCTCAGTGAAGCCTGTCTAACTGGCTTGCACAAGTTCCCACAGGGAGTCTGTGGCAAACAGGTTTTGTTGGCATGTAAATTTGGGAGCTGGCTAATCTTCATTTTGCCTAACAAGCCATGGCAGCATAGATGTACAGACACAATCATCAGCAAACACCAGACCTGCAGGACCATTAGTACAGGCCTCTGCTACTCGAGCTAAAAGTTCATTCCTCCAACTATGCTAGTTAGCAGGCTGTATAGCAATCTGGACTAATCCCTAGTGGGGTGTCGTGATCCCATTCACCACACCATTGTGTTACTGTCAGATGTGACGTGTCGATGTGAGCACAAGGATGCTCAGCTCTCATTGGTTATTATTTATTATTGTTTATTTCTGGTTCATTATTGGTTCTTTGAAGGATAAAGGATCTGTAAATGAATCACGCATGATTTATAACTTCTCCAGTGTCCTTTTCCAAGGTCTGCCCTGGCCTTCTGTGCAACCTTGAATAAGTTACTTCCTCTCTCTGTATTATCTCAGTTTCTTTTCCCACCCTTTGTCTTGTCTATTTGGATGGTAAGCTTTTTAGGGTAGATACTATCTCTTACGAGGGTTATGTCTACACCTCAAAAGTGTGGCGACAAAAGTGCTGTCGACACGCAAAAGTTGCCAAAAGTGAAAACTGGTCAAACCAGTTTTTCTGCCTCCCATTGTTGACATTTCATGGCCACATTGCTAGATAGAACAAAGCAATGTGGGTAAGCATCCCACGGCGCAGGTTGCGGGAGGGCAGAGCTGATCCCTGTGCTTCTTGGGATTCCTTCCTAGCTCTGTGAACAATCCATGCTGAGGATTGTCAAAGCAGCACCGGAGTCTCTCCAGCCCTCCCCCTGCAGCAGCTGTCTGCCTGATGCTGTCTTTCTAGCAGGCGGTACGGAAGCTTTCTGATAATTTGTTCTTTGTTCCACAAATGGAACAGCTCACTCAGCTGTCAGATTCTCCATGGAGCTTTGAAAGGGAAGGAGCGCATGACTGCAGGGCAGCAGAGAACACAAAACACTGAGCACAAAACACTGAACATCAGGCATTGTGGGATATTGGCGGAAGCCAGTTCTCTCGACAAAACAAACAGCAGACTCCACACTGGCTCTTTGTCGAAAATAGATGGAGGGGAAACAACAAAAGTCTCTTGCAGGGCTACAAGTTTTTTGTTGCCAAAACTGGGTATTTTTCCTGACAAAAGTTGCATTGCCGTGTGTATTTGTAACCCACATGCAAGTGGTACCTAGACCACAGCAACAGTTAAGATCAAGAGACCTCTACAGCATGGGCTAGGAGCCAGCTGGCTTTTAGCTTAGAGGCTCCTATACTCAGCTTCCGAAGTCCCAGGTTCAAATCTGCCCAGTGGCAGTTACATATGCTCCCACTGTTTTGTCACCAAAAGACATATTTTGGCAGCAAAATGTGCCAGTGTAGACAAGGCCTCGGTGTCTGTACAACCCCAACCTCACAGGGCCAAGATCATGGGTGAGGTTTCTAGATGCTACTGCTACACAAATGATAAATGGCAACAATGAATGAATGTGCATGCGTTTCATATCTCATTGCTGTTCAATTCACTAATGGAAAGAGAGAGAGAAGAATTAAATAAGAATTAAATAAGCCACTGACGAGGCCCCTGGGATTCAAATCAGTATGAAATATGGCACTTCTATGGTTTTTTAATGCTAGAAGGGGAGGGTGGATGTGTGTGTGTGTGTGATTCCTTTCTGTACATCTCTCCAGCTAAGGCATACAATCATGCTGCAGTTGTTCTAGGTTAGCAAATGATAGGATAAAGTGTGGTGGTCATTCACTGTGGGAAATAGCAGGCAGTAACATTTTTTTCTCACAAGCACTTCGCTCTCTATGCCTGTCTTTATGACACTTATCAGCATTTCAAGTGGTGGCAATGATGATTTCCTGAGGGGCTGAAATCCTAGGGTTCATTCAGCTCGTAGCTTATTTCACAGTTTAATGTTATTTTATTGTTCATGAGCAGTGGCGGCATGGTGCGAGGGGGTAATTGGCAGTAACACGAGGACGAAATTTTTGTCATTATTTGTTAGATGAGTGCAATTTGTAATGCAATTTACAGGACAGTGCTTCAATGGGGAGCCACAACCATCGAGGTCATATTCACACGCTCCACTCAAATCCATCCTGTTTGTGAAACCGGTTACTGAAATTCAGCTCAGAGTCCATTTCCTGGGCGTGAGAGGGATTTTTACACTTCAAGTTCTTTCTTGGGGCAAGGTCACAAATGGGAATGCAACGATAATGGGATGCGAAGCAATTCACGTCCTGGTAAATTTGTGGCAATCATCCCAAGACAGGGGTGTCTTTATTTTCAGCATTTGGTAGCTGGTTGGTGGCTTACGTGAAATGAGTTTGATGGGGTTAGTTCAGTTCCAACTGCATGTTCCCGTGATGCCAGCTTCCATTACATTTTCAGTTGGTGCATTTGGCCATGCTGTCAGCCATGCCTGGGAGAAGCTCCCTGCAAAAAACCACAGAGCTACGGCTTTATCAGCCTTCCAAACCCTACTGAAAACTCTCCTTTGCCCTGTTGCCTACAAAATACTTCACTTTAGGCTGCTGGTGTGCTAAGCCAGTGGAGCCGACAGCCTCCATGGGCCTCTGGAAGGGTGGGGCCAAAGACAGAAGGGGCAGGGCCACAGGCAGCCAGTCCTCAGCCCTGCTCAGAGTGCAACATGCCCTGCCCCCACAACCTTCAGTGCTGCCTGAAGCGTGCAGCGCTGAGACCTGTGGAGGGGGCAAGCCACTGCTGCGACAGTGGCAGCAGTCAGAGCCCTGGGCCCTTTTGAATTGCCAGGCCCCATGGCAATTACCTCCTTTGTCCCCCTCCCCCATCATCAGGCTTGTGCTGAGAACACAGACAATCATGTTGACCAATATTATCTCATTTTTTCCTTGTGCTCCCTGTCAGTATTTGTCTGTTGTCGCTTGTCTTATACTTAGATTGTAAATTTTTTGGGTCCGGGGTCATTTTTTCTTTGTTCTGTTTGTAAAGTGCCTACCACAGCAGTATCCTGGTCCATGATCAGGGTCTCCTGGACACTGTACTTATATACACAGTATATACACAGTATATATTAACAATTATGTCACCACGACAAAAGCATAACTATTGTGAGTCTAAGAAGTGAGGTCACGGCCCACATAGACGTGGGAACTATCACCATGACTCACTGTTTGAGGACATCTCTCAGAGAAATGGGGAAAGCATTTTGTGAACAATGCTGAGTTTCTGAAGCTGTTTCCATCTTAAAATATACCCATTTTTCATCCATTGGTGATGTTTTGCCATATTTCAAATCAAACTGGATTTTTGAAATGGTTATTTCTTGTTTACTGAGCTTCCTCTCCTTATCCTGTTAGGGTGCATCTACACAGCACCCTAAACTCAAAATAAGATACGTAATTTGTGCTGTGCAAATTGTGTATCTTATTTCGAAACTATTCTGAAATAGCTAATTTTGAAATTTGGCGCTTCTATACAACTCCAAATTTTGAAATAATGCACTATTTTGAGCCATCCCTTAATCCTTGTGCAATGAGGTTTACTGGGATGGTGAAATAGTACGCCCGTTATTTAAAAAACAAATTCAAAATAACAGGTGGCTTGTGAAGACGCGGGGTAGCTATATTGGGATACCTCCAGTATCCCGAAATAGCCATGAAGTGTAGATGTACTCTTACTGAAAATCCAGACTTGGCTTTAAAATACTTTTAATGACATTTCTATTGCTATATTGATAAAAATATGGGAAATTTCACAGAAAAATGGAACATTTCAGTCCCATTCAGGGTGTTTCACCAAAAAAGTTTATTTTTGAAAAAAGGACACTTCTTGATGGAATAATTTTTTATGTGAAAAATTTCGACCAGTAGTAGGTGGGAGCCCATTGGAAGCATGAGTAAAGAAACTGGCTCTGCCAGGCCTGGGCTCATCTAGACTACGCGGAACAGTCGAAAGAGGATATGCAAATTCCGTGGCAATTTGTATATTTTCTTCCGATCGCACTTTCGAAAGCAGAGCTTTCGAAAGTGAAACTAGTTTAGACGCGGCTTTTCAGGCGAACCTCCCCCCTTTGTCGAAAAGCCGCGTAAATCTCACTTTGAGGAAGAACGGCTTTTTGACAAAGGTGGGGTGGGGGGACTTGCCGAAAAAGCAGCATCTAAACTCGAAAGCTCTGCTTTTGAAAGTGCAATCGGAAGAAGATATGCAAATTGCTGCGGAATTTGCATATCCTCTTTCGACTGTTCCATGTAGTCTAGATGAGCCCTATCATAGAATCCTAGAACTGGAAGGGACCTCTAGAGGTCATCAAGTCCAGTCCCCTGCCCTCATGGCAGGACCAAGCACCATCTAGATCATGTGTGACAGGTGTCTCTCTAACCTGCTCTTAAATATCTCCAGTGATGGAGATTCCACAACTTCCCTAGGCATTTTAGTCCAGTGTTTAACCACTCTGACAATTAGGAAGCTTTTCCTAATGTCCAATCTAAACCTCTCTTGCTTCAATTTAAATCCATTGCTTCTTGTCCTATCCTCAGAGGCCAAGGAGAACAATTTTTCTCCCTCCTCCTTGTAACACCCTTTTAGATACTTGAAAGCTGCTATCATGTCCCCTCTCAGTCTTCTCTTTTCTAAAGTAAACAAGCCCAGTTCTTTCAGTCTTCCCTCATAAGTCATGTTTTCTAGACCTTTCAACATTTGTGTTGCTCTTCTCTGGACCTTCTCCAATTTCTCCAAATCTTTCTTGAAATGTGGTGCCCAGAACTGGACAATACCTCAGCTGAGGCCTAATCAGTGCAGAGTAGAGCAGAAGAATGACTTCTCATGTCTTGCTCACAACACTTGTTAGTGCATCCCAGAATCAAGTTTGCTTTTTTTGCAACAGTGTCATACTGTTGACTCACATTTAACTTGTTATTCACTATAACCCCTAGATCCCTTTCAGCAGTACTCCTTCCTAGACAATCACTTCCCATTCTGTATGTGTGCAACTGATTGTTCCTTCCTAAGTGGAGTACTTTGCATTTGTCCTTATTAAATTTCATCCTGTTTACCTCAGACCATTTCTCTAGTTTGTCCAAAGCACTTGCAATCCCTCCCAGCTTGGTATCATCTGCAAACTTAATAATTGTACTCTCTATGGCATCATCTAAATCATTGATGAAGATATTGAACAGAACCGGTCCCAAAACAGACCCCTGTGGAACCCCACTTGTTATGCCCTTCCAGCATGATTGTGAACCATTAAAAATTACTCTCTGAGAATGGTAATAGAGATGTAGCCGTGTTAGTCCGGTCTTGCTGAAACAAAAGACAGGACTATGTAGCACTTTAAAGACTAACAAGATGGTTTATTAGGTGATGAGCTTTCGTGGGCCAGACCCACTTCCTCAGATCAAATTGTGGAAGAAAATTGGCATGACCATATATACCAAAGGGATACAATCAAAAAAATTGAACACAAATAAAATTGACAAATCAGATTTTAGAACAGAGGGAGGATGGGGGGGGGAGGTTAGTGTCTATGAGATAATGATATTAGGGGTGATAATTGGGGAAGCTATCTTTGTAATGGGTAAGGTATTTAACATATTATCACCCCTAATATCATTATCTCATAGACACTAACCTCCCCCCTCACTCCCCCCCCCCCCCGTTCTAAAATCTGATTTGTTAATTTTATATGTGTTCACTTTTTTTGATCGTATCCCTTTGGTATATATGGTCATGCCAATTTTCTTCCACAATTTGATCTGAGGAAGTGGGTCTGGCCCACGAAAGCTCATCACCTAATAAACCATCTTGTTAGTCTTTAAAGTGCTGCATAGTCCTGTCTTTTGTTTCAGCAAGACCAGACTAACATGGCTACATCTCTATTACTAAGGTCATGCGAGATATCCATTCTTAAGTGTTTTTTTAATGGTGTAGGTGTGCTGAGAGAAACTTGAGCAGAATAAGGAGGAAAGCAATGGAATTCATCAACATGACACTCAGAAGCTTGAATAGATCAACACAAGTCTGAAAGATATGGTAGAAAGTGGTGGATGCCCTATGCACCTGAGAATGCAGGAGGATAAAGGAAGATATGTGATGGCCACCCAGTAGAGCGGCACACCAGAGACCTCCAGAGCTAAAAGCATGAGCTGCCTCAGCTTGAGCTGAAGAGGTGCGGCATTGTAGCTGGGTGTGATGATTCTCTGGGTTCGGCATTCAGAGCGGGATCTCCATTATGCCCTCCTCAGTGGGTTACACAGAAGGGGTTGCTGAATTTGAGCATGGAGGCTCCATTTCCTAGAGCTGTCAGTTCAGCACTTGTCAAGCCTACACTGAAAATAAAAAAAATAAAGAGGGATTCTCACAGCAGCGGATATAGGGCAGGGTGAGCAGGGCGGCTGCCCCGGGCCCCGCACTGCAATAGGCCCCGAGCCGAGCCGCTGTGCTGGGCCCAAATGGCCGCTTAAGCTGCTTGCTCCCATGCGGTGTCCCAGCTGAGCGGCGCAGAACTTAGCCGAGCGCCACAGCGGGAGGCGAAGGGGGGCAGGGCAGTGATGTACACAGCCAGAGGGCTGGAGGCAAAGGGCGTGACAGAGGCTCCAGGTCCCGCCCCCTGGCCGTGTACATCACTGCCCCGCCCCCCTTCGCCTCCCACCGTGGTGCTCGGTTGAGTTCTGCGCCACTCAGCTGGGATGCCGCGCAGGGCCCAAACTGCCATTAGGGCTCCACGAGTGAGAGGCAGGAGGGGGAGGACTAAGGACAAGAGAAAGAGAGAGTGAGGCAGGCAGAGGAGGAGAAGAGAAAGAGAGAGAGTGAAGCAGGAGGAGGAGGAAAAGAGAAAGAGAGTGAGGCAGAAGGAGGAGGAGAAGAGAAAGAGAGAGAGTGAGGCAGGAGGGGGAGGAGAAGAGAAAGAGAGAGTGAGGCAGGAGGGGGAGGAGACTTAAATACAAATGAAAATTTTTAATTATTAATGCAGAATTTTGTTTAAGAATGACTTACAATATAATTCAAATTAAAATTATCCAACTAAATTAAGTTTCTATCAAATTTACCCAATTCACATTTAATATGAAAATAGCCTTCAATTTGCGCATTTGACGTCTTTTTTCTATTTTTTCTCCAAAGGAGGGCCCCGCAAAATTGTGCTGCCCTGGGCCCCGCAAAACTCTCATCCGCCCCTGGATCCTCAATTCAAGGAACTAAGTTCCCTCTCTGGTCCATTAGAACTTAAATTTGCTGCTCTCCACATCAGTCTTCAAGGATCATCTCTGTTTAGGCAGGATGGGGAAAGTGTGGTAGTGGAGCCAACCGCAGACAAAATGGTAGGGATTTACATTAACAATCCTTTATCATTATTGATATGGGAGCAGCTAGGGCAGGAATGATAACTCACTGGATCTGTTTTTTGCAATAGCCATTTTAGTGTCAGTATGAGACCATAGGACCAGGTGAAAGCATTCATAAATAAATGAGAGGCTAAAAGCAGAAACATGCCCAATATTGCCAATGCCATGGACACTGCTTAGATTTTTTTTTCTCTGTGCTGCTACCCTCAAAGCCTCTACTGTTTATTTCAAAATATGTTAAAGCTGAATGAGGCGCAGATCAAAAACAACAATCCACCTGAATCTGCTTTCTTCCCTTTAACAACTTCAGTTAACATTTGTGGTTTGGAACTTTAGAGCCCAAATAGTACTGTACGTAGTGTTTGAAATGTAAAAGGTTTCTGTTTGGTTTAGGATGCTTTCTTCTTGTTGTTGCAATAATAAAGGACGTTGAGAAATCTGAATAAAAATCAGGACTCCTACAGGGAATTATGCCTCTTGCAAGATGAAGCTGTAGCTCTGAGCGACTCGCTGGGAAGAGGCAATTAATTTTCCCCTTGTGAGTCAAAGCCATTATATAAAATACCACAGTTGCCTCGGGGGCCAAATCGGAGGCACTGAATTATGTATTATCAAAACTCATTTCACAATGATGGCTTCATGGGCACTTCTGATGTTTGTGTATGAAAAGAAAATTGCAGTCACATGAAAAGATCTGAGTGTCCTCTCACTATATATATATATTTAAAAAGGGTCTGCTAAAGTGAAGACCTGAAGGGAATTGTTTTTCCCTGCAGAGAGCAGAGGAAGTTCTGTGAACTCTAGCCATCTGAATGGGGTTAGCCTCTTCCTATCCCATTCATCTCCACTCTGGTCCCATTTTCACGAGGGTTGCTCCTTGTCTCTTCAATTTCTCCTATCACCCTTTGGCACCATGACTCTTGGAGGGGCTGAGCTGGGATTGACCCTATCTGGGTAAAATGCTTTCTGTCTGACTGGGGTGCAGGCGGCGACATCACACTTAGGCCTGGATGCCCACTTTGGGTACATGCTGCCACCAGAGGGAAGAATTTCTTGGCCAATGGGGTCCAGTCCAGCTCCACTCCTGAGCCTAATAAGAAAGTTTCTGTAGTGTCTCAAGGAGCTAGCTCTCCTCTTTGACAGCCTCTGCACTGGAAGCTTATGGTTTGGTTCTCTAAGCATGGCAGAGGAGGGAAAGACCAGGCCAAAGTTTGGGTGCATGTCAAGAAAGAATCTATGAGGTGAGCCAACCAGCTAATAAAAAAATCCCATGTCTAATTTTTATGGAAGGCATTTACTGTGTGTCAGAGATTCATGGGCCATGTTTTCCCACATGAAACTCTTAAAATTCACCACCTAGAACTGGCTAACAAGGATCCTAGATGCCCCATTGTCTCTTAGCTACCAGGGTTAAGAAATAAAAGAACAACAAACAAAAACCACCAACAAAACCAACCAACAAACAAAAAATCAAAAAAAATCAAAAAAACAACCCACCCCAACTAAGTATTTGCCATCTAATTCTGATGGCTGCTTGGTGCTCTCTGTGAAATGAGTTTTATTGTGCTAATGATTTCATGGCCCCGTTGATTGAAGTTGGTATGATAAAGCCATTTGCAGAGCAGAACAGCAATTTTATTGAGTGTATGAGCTTACAAATATTATCACGGCTTTATTCTTGTATGCCACGAACTGGCAAACTTTAGATACACTAAACCCATTCCAAGGCACACAATGGGGAGTAATTCCATTGATTTCTAACTACTAGCTCTCGGAACCTGGCCCCTGGATACAGACTCTCACAAACCCTGCTTTGTCAGTGGTATGAACAGAGATGCCAATGGTCTCCAGAGGCTGATCTCATCGTCCTCACAAAATGGTGTGAACACAATGGAGGGTCTTGCCCTAAGGGTTTCCATCTCTGTTTGCTGATTTGAACCATCTAAGCCACCTGCTGATTTGAGCTTACTCTGTGAATGCCAACCCTGACCAGACTGCACCTTCTTCTGGTCACTAAGGGCACGCCTACACTGCAACACTATTTTGAAATAACTAGCGCTATTCCAAAATAACTTAGTCCGTGTCTACACAGTAGGCAGTTATTTTGAAATAGTGTCAAAATACTGTCAAGCTGGAGGACTTCTTACTCCAACTCCTGTAATCCTCATTGTATGAGGAGTAAGGGAAGTCGGAGGAAGAGTGCTCTATTTCGAAATAAGTGCTGAGTAGATGCTCCCTATTTCGAAATAAGCTATTTCGAAATAAGATACGCAGCTGAGGTAGCTCAGTTTGCATAGCTTATTTCGAGTTAAGCCCTGCAGTATAGACTAAGGGCATGTCTACACTAGGAAATTATATTGAAATAACTAAATTTGAAATAGTAACTCCCAAAATAAAATCAAAATAGCGTGTCCACACTATGGGGGAGCCTCGAAATGAGTCCAAGCCAGGCTCAGTTATTGTGGATGCTCTACCTCAACTTAGAGCCCCCGGAAGCACTGGGAAGAAATTCCTTTGATTTACTCTGGGGAGTAGTTTTTTGAAATAGTAGTAGAGCATCCACAGTACAGGTTGGACCTCCCTTGTTCAGCACCCTCAGGACCTGACTAGTCCTGAACAAGGGGATTTGCCAAATGAGGGGAGGTTCCTCCCAACATGGCCTGTGCTGCCCTTGGCTAGGACTGCAACCAAGCCCACTGCTGCCTGCCCAGCCATGGCTCCCCAGGCTGGAGCTTCGGGGCTGCCGCAGCTTCTGGGGCTGCTGGGTCTCTGGCGCTGCTGCAGCTGTCAGGACCAAGGGTTTGTAGCTGCTGGGACTCTGCAACCATTCCCGCCTCCCGCCCCACCACCACTACCACCCGGGAGTAGGGGTCGGAACTCCCTGCTGTGCCCTGCTCCCTCAACACAGGGCTCCTGGCATTTTAATACAGCTAAATGTAAGTATATTCCTCTAGGACCAAACTATATACCTCTAGGACCAAAGAATATAGGCCATCGTTACAGAATGCCTCCATTTTCCAGCTGTAAAATGGGGATAACCACACCATTTTCAGTCTTAAAAGGGCACTTTTAGTATTATTCCATTAAAGTCTTCAGTGTGCCCAGATACTAGACAAGTAGCAGAGTCAAAGTAATACTGCAATAGACATGCTAAATAATAGTAAATGCATTCTCTGCTTTTGCTCTCCCCAGTCTATGTCTACAGCTCCGTCCACAGTACTATGATTGATTGGCCTACCCACCAAAGTCAGTAGCCTCCCCCCTTTAATCTTCGGGGCAAGGTGGCCCCGTGCCAGAGTCCATAACTCACCCCTACTTGTGGGGTAGCGTAGCCTGATGGCTATAGTCTGTGACTCGCCCCTATGCACAGAGTGCTGCAACTCAATGGCTAGAGTCAATGATTCACCCTTACTTGTAGGGTAATGTGGCCCAAAGGCTATAGTCTATGATTCACCCCTGTGTGCAGGGTGGTGCAGTTCAGTGGTCAGAGTCAATAACTCACCCCTACTTGTTGGGTAATGCAGTCCCCTCTGAAGGGATAGGAGGAAGGGGAAGGGTTTACATCCTCCAGCGGGGGGTCCAGGCCCTCTCTCTCCTCTGGATCCCAGTTCAGGGCTCTGTTAGTGGCTTTCTCTAGCCACTGAATCATCAGGGGTAAGATCCATCCAAAACACACTGAGTACCTGGCATCGGCTCACTCACCAGGTAGCCATCACCTTCCCTGGGCTGCTTCCTGCTATGGTTGCCTCAGCTCCATCATGAATCTCCGTCTCCCTTCCTTTGTCTGGGATCTGTCCACTCCTGCTTGACTCAGGAACCCGTGAGGTGTCAGGGAGCATCTGGCCTTCAGCTGGGGTGGTAGCACCTCGGCATCTGGGTAGTCACTGCAATTTACTTGGAGCTGGCAATAGATGTTCTCTCCCTCCAGATGCCACCCCCAACTGAGCTGAGCTGCTCTCTTTTATAGCTGTGCAGCTCGAGCATGCCCAGTAAGGTAAAGGGGGTGTGGCTTTCTCAGCCCTCAGGGCTGAGTTAACACCTTCCTCCTCAGTGTGGGGAGAGTAGGCCCTGTCACACTGTGCGTATCCCAGGATAAGGTCCCACTATGTCTCTCTAGTAGCAAATGCCTGTCAAAGAAAAACTCTAAATAATAAATTAAATTGCTGGTACTTTTTAGCCCAGAAGAAATAAACTTGAAAAAGCTTTTAATACTAAGATTTTTTTCTTTGAAAATTTTATATTAGTAAATGAAAAAAAAAACCCAACATTTAAGAAATATACTTTTTTTGCGCTTGTCTAACTCATATTTGGATTTTAAAAATTTTGATTTGGAAGAAAAGCCCCTTTTCTTAACCAGGCTACAAAATCCCAGCGAGCTTCTGAATTAAACTACAAAAAGGTGAAAAATGCAGAACAAATACTTGAAAAAATACCTGCCTTGTTCTAATGTACAATAGCTTTGTACTTGGCATTTTCCACCCAAGAAACTCAGACCATTTGAGAAAGGTAGACAATGGAAAGGTCAATGATCTTAATGTTAGATATAGCACGAGCAGTTACTGCAAGTGTGTATACTGGGATTATTATTATTACTTCAGCACTGCTTCTTCCCCTTCATCTGGCTGCACTGAAGAGTCTTGCTTGTGATGAAGCTGGTATGACAAATGATGGAGGTGATAAATACAAATACAGGTTTTACTTAACACCCAAATAAGTCCAATCATTAATATAACCAAATAACATAAAGCTACAACCAGAGAGATACCACTTAGGACTACAGACATGAATACGCCTAAGAGTTAGGGAAAACAAAGTTTGAGGAAATGTGTCAGTGAAGCACATAAGATAGCAGGTCATGAATCAATTGACAGCATTTCAGAAACTTGATGTAGTCAAATTTTATGGGATACATGGCATATTTTATTCTTTCTTTACCATAATAACCTTTTTTCCTTCCCACTATTCATACATGACCATCCAGATGACTAAAATCATAATTCTAATCAATTGACTGAAGCAATTGGAGTCTTAATAAAGGGGGAGGGCAGAGGGCAGGTCATTTCTTAATAAATCAAAATAAACAACAAATAATAAATTAGTTCTTTTTTTCCTTTTACTCTGCTCATCTGAGGAACTGGGTTTTACCCAGATGTGTGTGTATGTATATATATAAAATATACATATATATTTTTTAGTATCTTAATTGTTTTTAAAAGTTACAGACTAACATGGCTATCCTGCTGAGACTTAATAAATCGGAGACATTACTGAGGTTTACCCACCTATAATTACTATAATGCAAGCTCCCCACCTCCAAGTGCTTCTATTTGAGGATTACTTCTGCAAGTTTTCTGGGTACCCATTCTTCTGGGTACAAGGTGTGTGGTACACAGAACAAGATGGCACTATTTATGACCTAGGGTTAGAGCTGTTTTGGCTGACTAAAAATCAAGTGTGGCCCACAAGGCTCCATACTAAATAAAACAGAACTAACATGTTATTTGTGCTTTCTACTTCCCCAGCATATTTCAGTCTACAAAGCGTTATAACCAATCAGTAGTGTATAGTGTCGTTACAAAGTCATGGTAGTATCATAGGTCCACAATGCTTTCTCGTTAGAATTCCTGTTTAGATTGGGACTAGAAACAGGGCTGGCCTGAGCCCTTTTGGCGCCCTGGGCCTGGGCGCGCTGCCCAGCCCGGCCCAGCGTGTGCTGCTGGCACGTGCACCGGGCCATTCAGGGCCCCGTGGCCGTGGGGGGAAGGGCGCTGCTGGCCGGCACCGTGGGGCTGGTGCTGCGGAAGCTGGGCGTGCGGCGCCTTATGGCAGCTGTAAGGGACGCCGCGCGCCCCTTACAGCTGCCATCAGGCGCCCCTCATCGGTTGGCACCCTAGGCAGCTGCCCAGCTCACCCATGCCTCCATCCGGCCCTGACTAGAAATACCATGAGAGCCACCTTTCTTCATGGCACTTCCCCTTCTGGAAGTTCAGCTGGAGATGAAGAATGAAAGAAAATGAAAAATAATGAAGGGGGGAGAGAGAGGGAAAGTTAATGGAACATTTCATCAAATTTTGGTTCGTTCTGCCTGTCTGGTCCCTGGGAAGCAAAGGGCAGCCACAGGGCAGCATATTCTGGCACCACCGATCTGTCCCCTTGCACTCCGGGGCTGGGAGTTGGGCCAGTCCTTTACACCAGCTGGGGGTGACCTCTGGAGTAAAGTGGTTATCACATGGTTAACTGGGCCACTCAGAGTATTATGGGTTGCAGCCTTGCTACACTCCTCCTGTGTTTCCTGTTTAGTTAGTGGGTGTCGTTCCCCCCCCCCCCCCGCCACTGTTTGCTCTGTGACTGACTAAAGCAGCACTTTCCCAGCCTGCCCTAACTTAGGCAGAGTGTGTTTCTTGTGCACGAAGTGAGCCCTTTGCATGCACCTCCACACACTGTAAAGTTCCTCTCTGCTGCCAGGGGAGTGTAAAAAGGGCCTCAGTGTAACTGAGAATGTGCCCCATGAATCTCATGGTGATCCCATTTCCCTGTGCTCTGGGATCCAGTCCAGAGGCCGCTCAAACCCTCGTGTGTTAGAAGGGGGGTGATCAAAATAATCTAGCAACCCCCACTTGTGTTGAGTGAGGAAACACAAACCTATCTGATCCATGCTTGGTTGAAGTGGCTGTTTGTTTGCTGTAGCTAAGGATTTGAAGGGGAGCCAGCCTTGTGAATTCTGAGAGTGTCTTTTAATCAACACGGAGAGAGCTGTTTGCAAAACTGCTTGAATCTCAAGCACATCTGAGGCTATGTCTAGACTGCAGGCTTCTTTCAGAAGAAGCTTTTCCAGAAGAGATCTTCTGAAAAAACTTCTTCCGAAAAAGAGTGTCTACACAGCAAAAGAGCATCAAAAAAGCGATCTGCTTTTTCAGAAGCTAGCGTCCACACTGAATCAATACTATCTCACATTTAAGCTGTGATTACTATGGACAGAGTGGCCACTGGGGCACCTGAGCTTTTTCCTCTTTCCTCTTCTTTCAAAAGAACTCCCCTCTTCCCCGTCCACACACGTCTTTTTCCGAAAGGGCTCTTTCGGAAAAAGGCTTCTTCCTCATAGAAAGAGGTTTACCAATGTCAGAAAACCCCCTCTGTTCTTTCGATTTTTTTTTTTTTTTTGAAAAAATATGATTGCAGTGTGGACATAAGTGAAGTTTTTTCAGAAAAAACGGCTGTTTTTCCGAAAAAAACTCTGCAGTGTAGACATACCCTGACTGAACTGAATGACCACAGCTGTCTGCAACCAACATGCCCATCGGAATCCCAGCGAATAATAACCCACTGGAGTGACTTTCCTCTCAGGGTCTCAATATCCTGATAGGGATTGTTATTCTCCTTTTACAGACAGGCATTAAAACCACCGCACAATGAAGTGATTTGCAGAAGGTTTCACAGTGCACAGTGCACAGTTGCAAGAGAACTCAGATCTCAATTCTCCTTGACTTGGGCTTTAGCCACTGGGCCTTGCTCCTCAGTGAAAACATTCACCCTCTTTGCACTCCAGGGAACATACTCCCTTCTCCGTTTCCACACTTGAAAGTCAGAGCCAGCGGGTATAAAGCACAGAGCAGCAGAACTTACACCCAACTGAGGGGCCGGGCTGTAGGAACAGACCTAGCTGATGGATTGTGTATTTGGTGATAGCTGTGAGTAATTAGTGCTTTACCTTAGCCATTCCCCCTGTGTGAGGAGTGATGCTGGTGCTTGAATTAGACTATGTGGATGAATGAGACTCTCCTGTCTGTGGATATGTCTACACCACAGAGTTTTGTTGGAAAAACGGCCGTTTTTCTGACAAAACTTGAGGTACATCCACACTGCAATTGCGTTCTTCTGCAAGAAAATCAAAAGAACAGAAGGGTTTTTCCGGCATTGGTAATCCTCATTCTATGAGGAAGAAGCCTTTTTGCAAAAGAGCTCTTTTGCAAAAAGGTGTGTGTGGACAGGGAAGGGGGAGTTCTTTTGGAAGAAGAGGAAAGAGGAAAAAGCACAGGTGCTCTGGTGTCCATTCCATCCATAGCAATCACAGCTTACATGTGAGAGAGCATCCATTCAGTCTGGACGTTCTCTTTTGAAAAAGCAAATTGCTTTTTCGATGCACTTTTGCAGTGTGGACGCTCTCTTGTGGAAGGTCTCTTCCGAAAAAAGCTTCTTCCAAAAGAAGCCTGTAGTCTAGACGTAGCCTGTGTTTAAATAAAATCATGCTGATAATATCTTCCATTCTATCTATTGAATTTCATGCTGAAGAACCCTAATGTGACTTCTGTTATGTACAATTGAGGCATGATATAATCACACCCTGGGCTTATTCAACAGTTGACATGGTCCAGAGAAGGGTGAGGTGATTCCTATATGAAGGTATTCCATGAAAAAACCATTTCACCCACTGCTAGAATCCAGCCTTCTTAGGATCTGGACAACTCTTTATGACAGGACACAAAGAAAAACACCGTATTCAATTGAAACTGCTGGGCCAGTTTATGGAGACACAATGTAATTACTCACGTAGGAATTTGGCCATGGACCGGATATTAATAAACCTTCTTTTGTCAAAAGGGCCCCGGGATTTTTAATAATCCACATTGGTTTCAGGACTTCTCTGGAGTAAAGTACCTTTCCCCCATGACCATGCTTAAACACTGCTTCAGTACAGCCAAACACAGCAAAGCCAGCAATTTATCCTCTCATCATGTCATTGACAACATCTGCCTGCAACAGATGTGCATCTCCACCACAGAAGGAAGGTGCTTCAAGAGAGCCAGTTTTGACCTGCTGCGCCACACCCTCTGTGCCAAATACAGCTGTTCCACCTTCATCCAGATACACTTCTCAGATGCTGCTCCCCTTACAAGAGGTCCCATCAAGGCTGGCAGGTTATCCACCAACAGCAGCACACTCCTCCTGCTACTATTTTTTCCTGCGGGAGCGAGTGTTTATTTTCACTGCTGCCCTGGGAATCGTTCATAGCTTTGATCCTAAGGAGACATGTTTGCATGGGCCAGCACTTTAGGAATAGAACTCCTTACACAAAATGGGCATAGCAGGGGTCTCTGGGAAAGGCTGGGAAGAGGTCAGAGAGGATGGTCTGGGCTAAAGCAACTATCATTTGCTTTGCGGAATCAGCCAGTCTTTCCTTCACCACCACTACCACCCTTCCCATTAGAGTTTTATGGGAGGGATCAGTTACAGCTAGAACACCTGTGAAGCAGAAGGCCTGTAAAGTGGTGTCTTATTTGTACCAGCAGACACCTCCTACAGATGCTGCCTTGGAGTGCACAGGTGTTGCACAGGCCAACTAACCATTTACAGTGCAAATTTGGGGAAAAAAAAGTCTTTGTAAAAGGCGAAGGGTTGTACTTCCTAATCCTACACAGGGGAAGAATCTGCGAGAGGTTAATTTCTATTTACACTTTCAGACTTGAAAGAAAATGTTGGATTTTTAAAAAAATCTCTATCCATGAACAACCTTCTCCCACCCAGCAAAGCCCTGAACTTCCATGGAACAAAAGCACCTGCTTTAAAGCTAATCATGTGTCTAAGGATTTTGCCAAAAAAGGATGGGAGTTAGACATGCGCTTAAATGATTTGCTGGCCTGGGTGCTACGCAAGGCATTTAAAAAGGCACTAGATAGCATTGTAGTTTTGATTAGGTGTAAGCTCTAACTCCCTTTTTTTTTCCCCTTTAGAGCATCAGAATAGAACCCCTAGAAAAATTTCTGATGGAATCATTTCCCTGTCAAACAGCTGATTCAATACAATCCCACAAAGCATTTTGATTGCATCAATTAAATCAAACTTTTCAATGGCAATTATCAAACTGTTTCATTTTAATTCCTGTTATGTTATAATTTATAGTACCTTGTATAAAAATTGACTTTCATGTTGTACGTTATACGCTAACATAGCAGAAAAGTCGCAATGATAATGTCAAAATGAAACATTTCAACCTTATTGAAATGAAATATTTCTATAAGGTTGAAACAAAATATTTTGTAATGTTTTGTTTTGCAAAACATTTGGTTCCAACCTGAGACTAAACCAAATTTCGGTACCTCAGAATTTCTCATGTGATGGAAAGTGCTTTTTTTTTTTCTAGCTATCTTGATGACATAGACGATCATAAAGCATAATTGCATATGGCAACAATAATTTACCTGACAGCTCCTGTAATGGACATTTCGTCATGGACCATTTTGTATGTTTCAGACAAGGAAATGATTTCTCAGATATTCCCTATCAAGAGGGTACGGTTAGCTGAAATCTCGATCCAGACCACTGTCTGAGGCTCTGAGCCTCAACTACATACTTAACTACATACTTAACTTAAAATCCCATTGATTTCAACTGACTTCAGAAGAACCAGTTGTTTGCTAAGCTAAGCATGTGCAAAAGTGCCTTGCTGGATTGAAGCCTTAATAAATAATAATGAAGAGAGTTAAAGGGAGAAAAGAGAATATGTCAATGAAAAAATATCTGACTTTCAGGAAAAGGAAAACAGACTTTAAATCTAGTTTGTGATCTAACCCAGGATCTGATTCAACTAAATCTTTTTTTTTTTTCATTTTGTTGATCACATGAAAGACATACTGCCAGAGTGTGTTATTGCTGTGATAAAGCCAAAGCTATAAATAGAGGATGGTATCTTATCACTTTGAACCTCTCTCTATATCCTTTTGAGCTTGCGTTTCAAAATCAGAGGTTTTTTTAACACATCACCAGCTATTACAGTCTTTAGAAGACAATCTAAAAAACCCATATGTCACTTTCTGTGGGGGCAATTCAGACCAGTCAGGGTTGTGTCACCTTTCCATTGCAACCTTGGGTGCCCTACAGTGCTTTGCTACCATAGTTATCCACGCCGGGACACTCACAGCCAGCCTATAAGCAGGTCACACCTTCAATGTCTGTGTGCCATGCTGCCAGATCTGGTTCAGCAGCTTGAGCCCAGAAACCTGTCTACAGCCTCACTCTGGCTTCCACCAGCCTTGGTTACAACCAGTACAGTAACCCCAAAACACTCCCAGTTCCGAATTTCCCCAAAACCATGTTCCCTGAAGCGTCCAGCCCTCTTCTGGGGCATGTCTGCACTGGGCAGTTATTTCAAAATAACTCCCCTTATTTTGAAATGTGGCGAGCATCCACACAACCAAGCCCATTATTTCGAAATAATGGAAATACTATTATTGTTATTCTGAAATAAGATATTTGTTATTTTGAAATAATAACTCCTGCTTGTGAAGAGGAATAAACTTATTTCGAAATAGTTATTTTGGGAGTTATTATTTTTGAAATAACGTATTTCAGAATAACCTGGTAGTGTAGATAGACATAGCCCTGGAGAGCTGAGAGAAATAATGTTTCTTGCTCCTTCAAAAAGACAAATGCACCTTTCAGCTTATTGAAGTAACTGAGGTAAATACTACTTTCCATGAAAACACAGCAGCCCTGAGTGGGGATTCAGTACAAATAAAACAAACTTATTAACAGTGGGAGAGAGGTTAAGTGATATCAAGTAATATGATGAAAGTTAGAAATGGTTACAAGCAAATAAAGAGAAAACACTCATCTAGAAAACTTCAACTACCAAGGTACAGGTTTTGCTCAAGGTGAGTTGTCTCAGCATTCTTCTCAGTCATGACTGACTCTCTCTCAGTCAGGACCTCTCACAGAAGTACCAGGGTTTCCTTTGAGTTCCTAGGTGAAAGTTCTTTGCTTAATCAGGTTTCTCACTTATATTCAATTTCCAGAGGCTGCAATCCATTCCCCGCTCTTCCCCTTAATAGAAGGAGCCATCTTTCTCAGCTTACAAGAGTTCTGTTCTCGCGTGTCTTTCTAGAGATAGATGCCGTAGTTGGTTTCTGTCTTTCTCACATATTCCAAAGTTCAGTGACCTTGTTTCAAGAGGTAGGATCCCTTCCTGTTAGCTTCCCATAACCCTGTATATAAATGGATTTCCACTGTTTTGACCGCATCATGCTTAAATGTACCTAGGACACAGGCCAGTAGCTATCTTCTCTGCTATCTGAGAGGGAAACTGTTTCTCCCAGATGGTCACAGGATTTAAAGCATAGTATCATTAAGTATCCATATTTCCTCATGGAGCTTTAATACATACACATCACAGTGACATAATCACGCATGTGTCATCTGCTTTCAGAAAAGACCTCACTTTATACACATTTATAATACAGTATTATTATATGCAATCAGTTGATTCAATTGCTTATCACTTGCAGTTCAACCCCCCGTCCCCCGTCTTCATAGGCCAGTAAACCTTTGAAATGGATTCTCCTGAAGGTTACCCCTTAAAGCAAAGTTTATTCAAGCAGTGAGGAAGACAACAGAGCATGGAGTTTTCTTTATCACCAGACTCCCTCCCCTTCCCCGATGGCATTTGCTAAAATGAAAATTGGTCTGTTTCCTGCAATCTCCCCCATTCGTTAGTTTCATGGCCCTGTTTACTGCTTATATGTTAGCTGAGGTAGATCCTTGTCCCTTTCTCTAAGGCACTCTGGACATATGCATTGCTTGCCAAACACTTAAGAATGTATTTCTAGCACAGACTCATAATTGTTTATACACACTCCCTGCACAGATAGCACTAGAATATTAATGATCAGTGCATTATTGGTTTTCCAATGATATCGTATCTGCCACCTTTTAGATACAGATTATGAAAAGTGCTTTAGACGTAGTATGTGAGGCCTGACAAGAACTGCTGACTCAGAGTAGTGAACCAAACAGGTCTCTTTATCCAGGGCTGCTCTTACAACTTACGGGGCTCTATGCAGCTGAGCCCCCCTATCCCCTGTGCAGCTTCTGCTGAGGGCCTGCAGCTTCCCCTCCCCATGCACAACTTCTGCTGGGGGAGGGGTGGGGCTCAGGGCTTTCCTATTCCCCTTCCCACCATGTAGGGCTCAAGGGCTTCCCTGGAGCCAGAGTTGCAGAGGGTGGGAGCTCCTCAGGAAGCTGTTCCTAGTGGGCTGCTACTGGCCGAGAGGAGCATGTGGGGGAAGGAGGAGGGGAAAGGGAGAAGCCCTGCAGCAGACAGGAGAGAGCAGCCTCAGGGGGGTGGGGGTGGGCAGAGAGGACCCAGCAGAGGCATATCCTCAGGCATACAAATGCACATGGCTGCACAGGGGTACCTGAAAATGTGGTGTCTCAAATTTTCAGGTGCCCCACATAGACACATATTTTGCATAGGCCTAGGAATGGCCCCGTCCGTATCACAACTGGCTCAGTTTAACTGAAGTCTGGTCCACGCCCTTGGGGGAGATCAGTCTAAGTTACACAACTCCAGCTATGTGAATAATGTAGCTGAAATCAATGTACTTAGACCTACTTACGTCAGAGTCTTCACTGCCGCATGTCAGCGGGAGACTCTGCTGCCACTTCTCATTGAAGTGAAGTATCAGAATCGATGCTGAGAGTAATCGGCAGTCAATTTTTCGTGTCTACACTAGACATGATAAATCAACCCCTGCTGCATTGAGTACTGCCCTTCAATCAAGCCAGTAGGGTAGTGCTACTGTATCCTTAGTGTATGATAACCACCCAACTCTTTCCTGAGCTCTGTGCTAAATTAAAGATACTCTTCAGTTCTTCAAGCTGCACCAAACAGGAGTGATGTTCTCACCATGGTTACCTCCTTCCATCATAACCTCTCAGAAATTTCGGTTGATTCTTACTGTATCCTGTAGCTATGTATGACACACCTTGGCTAGCTCACTGAGAAAAAATGGGTGTTTATGATTTAACCAGAGGATAGAGCACTAGTAGAACCTTCTGTTTACTTTACAAAGCCTCAAGCTCTTGCTAAGATTTTACTGTTTGTGGTGCATCACTTGATCAGGTGGCATTTGCAACTCCATATTCAGGGAAATTTTCTCCTCCTGAGCCTTGTAAATGCCTCATGTGCAGTTTTAGCATCTGTGATTCATTAGCTAATGTTGTTTCTCTGTAATTAACTGTTTCAGTGTTGCAGGTGCTTCAGGTAAATTTGTCCCAGGTGTTGCTCAATGCCAGAGGTAGCATGAAGTTCCAATGAGATATCCGGTGGGATCGTGTAGGGTCTTCAGAAGAATGCAGCTCAACCACAAAGCTGCTGGCTCAGTGTTGTTGGGTTGTTAACCATGATGCTGCCAGTCATGGCATTGACCGCTGGGACCTCCATGGGAGCAGAATAATCCATAAACACCCAAAGCTATGTGAGAGGTGAATGAGAGAAGACTTCGCAAAGTCCATTCAGGACCTCCCTGTGGCTAATCTAATTAATGTGGGATATGTTCAAATACCGTAAGAATGGGGATGAGTACAACACCCCTTGCTAAATTAAAATATGTTGAACTCTATCTACCATTTTAATGGCACAGGGATATGGTAGCTCTCTCTACCATGCCTATCCTGTTGAAAAGGGAAATCTAGTTTAGAACACCAAGTCAAGTACTTAATTCTCTAGCTGGCCTGCACGACATCACAGAGGAGATGGATGCAATCTCTAGGGAATCTGACCCAGCTGTATCCTTTTGCCATCCATAGGATATGTGGCAAACTCCTGCTGGGCCCCATGGATCTCATGCTTCTGGCGGATTAGTGTTTGCCTGAGAGGCTCACTGTGACAGACTCTTTCTTTTTACTAGAGGCAGGGGCACAGGTACTGAGCCATGTTCATCATAGGCTAGTTCACAGTCTTGGGGTAAAAACCTCTTGGTGGTCCTGGCCTCCCTTCTCGGGTCAGATGCTGTAATGGCTTGGAGAGGGTTGGGGGGAACCCCGGCCTGCCCACTACTTCGGGTTCCAGCCCCGGGACCCTAAGGCAGTGGCAACGGACCAGGTTACTACCACATCCAATCTGGCAGCTTTTCCCTGGGCCACTTCCCCAAACAATCCCTCACAGTACCTCTCCTCTGGTACGTGCTCATCAGTCCTCAGCTCACACCCACACAGTTCTTCTACACCGAACGTCCTCCCTCCAGTCCTTCACTCTTTTCCTTCCCCCCTTCCTCACCTGGGGGTAACCTTTTAATAAAGCTCCACAGGCCTTAACTGTCTGCAGGTGTCTAATTAGCCTGCAATCTCTAATTAAGCCCAAGTGCCTGCCTGATTATGCTGCACTAGGCTCTTTCCTGCTTATTCAGGGAAGAGAAATCTGCTCACCCAGGGCCCAGCATGTTTTCTCTCCATTAGTGTGCAGCAGCCAGCTGGTCTGGGTCTGTCACGGATATAAAGAGCAACTTCCATAGGAGAAATTGCTTGCTTAGACCTAGAAAGCCTTACATTTAGCTCTCCTGGCCAAAACTTTGTCCGCAGATGAATAGGATAGAAGTTGGATTCCTGGCTGAGATAATGTACAGAATGTAAATATGGCAAGATGAGTTTGGCGGGGAGAGTCTCTTAACAATATAAATCCAATCTAGTGTCTGGTCACTAGCTAATGGACACAACCTCAGTTTCCCTATAGAATCCAGAGGTAGGGGCAAAGTAGTGTGCATATGTGTGCAAGACAGACAGGGCTTTGCTATTCACCTGTTCATCCAGGAAGGAAGAATCTAGCAGTCAGTATAAAGGTAACCTAAGGTAGTAATGATTGTGTGGTCAAATGGACATCATAGCTATCATCTAGTCCATGCACTGTGGCCACGTTTCATTGGTGAGAATAGAATTTAGGACCACAAGGCTCTTCTGTTTGAGCTAAAGGAAAATCTCTACTAGCTGTAGCAATATTAGGGCATATTTGCTCCAGGCGTGTCAGCTATGAGAAAGTGACATTCAGATACATTTCTATGTAATGTGTGACATTCCAACAAATAGAACGCAAATCTAACCATACCCACCACATTACATGTCCATGTGCATTTCATCCTAGTGGTGAAATGCACATGAACATGTAAAGGGCCATTAAAAACACCCAGTTCTGTTTCTACAGTCCAACTACTTTGTTATAAATTGCTAAGAGATACTGGAAGATTGTTTGACATACGAGAAAAGTTTAGATGATGCCAAAGGAAGGACATTTGTTTCTTTTGTTGGCCAACAGCTTTATTACCGAGTTCCAAAAATAATCTAACAAGCTTCCATGTTAATACGATTTTGCTATGTCAAGCCTAAAGGATCATGCTAGTCAAAACTATCTGTTTGTGATTAAATTGCATTAACAGTGCTCTATTAGCTAGTAGCTTAAGAAGATGATTTATAGCATTAGCAAAGCAAATAGCTTGCAAAGACCTCCAGGTCCAGAAAAATTATTTCCGCTTTGCATGAGAGCAGCTGCAGGAAGTAAACACAGTAAAATACAACTCTAGGGTTTGTAACACATAAGTTTAAGTGAAAGTGCGTGCAGGATCTGCAGCCATAAGCATGCTCTAAGGAGCCTTGCCCTGTATATGGAAGAAGTACGGCTACTAGCTTGCATGAGTGGCCTAACATTTTTTCATTGGTATCTGTGTTGTAAGGGGAGATTTTCAAAAGCACCTAAGGGGTTTATATGTAGAAAGCCTACGGGGCTTGAACATCTAAACCCCTTAGACACTTTGAAAAAAAACCTCCCCCATAATTAACATCTCCCTAATGAAAATCCATATAAAAGCCTGGTATTTAAGGGGACTTGCAGCATTAGAGCAGAGTGAATAACATTTTTCAATTTACTGCCAGCTCTGAAAAAGAATTGAAACAAAGTTAATTTTGGGTCAACATGAAACTGTTTGGTTTTTTTCATTCTTTTCAGCAAAGCAAAGAATTGTGAACAAATTGTTTTGGGTCAAACAAAACATTTTGTGTAGTTTCTGTACACTTTTAACCATTTTTTCAAAAAATAAAGCAAAGGACATTTGGAATCAAAAGGCTAGATTCATGCAGGGGTTTTAGGTGCAGAACAGAGGTGTTGGCTACCTGTTACGCAGCAGTTCAGTGTTTAGGACATACACTGTGGACAGGGGAGACACAGCTTTGAACCCTCACTCAGCGGCAGAGATGTGAAAAGTTTCCTAGCAACCTATTGTGTCTTGTTCAGTAAAATTGTCTCAGATGCCTGTTGGACATTGAGGGCCTGATCTTGAATTTGAATGGAACTGAGGACACAGGATTAAGCCCTATTTCTTGTTCTAAAATCCCATGGTACTCTTAAATTATTACCCGAAAACCAGATAAAATGACACAGCAGGTTATTTATGATGAGGAAATAGAAAAAAAAAATAACAACAGAGGTCTGAGATCCAGGCCATCACGCACTTACATTAGATAGTAAATAATTATTAATTAATCTTCCATCAGGCTAATAACAGGCCTTCAGTTCTGCCAAAGAACTCCCCTCCCAAATTGTTCCCCCATTACCAGTAACAGCCAATTTAGAGGTTGTGTTATTGCATCAGTTTTATTAATGTCACATTTTGAAGGATACCGATGCAATAAACTGTCATAAGGCTATAAAAGAGGGTGGCTACACATATTAATAATGTATTTTATAGTGCAGTTTAATATTCTGAGTCTAAGCTAATGTGCTTTATAATCAGAAGGGAGGAAAAGAGAGCTAATCCATCATCTCTATATATCCTCACAGTGGCTAGCAAAATAGCACCACCATGATATCAATGAATATAATATGTGCTTGCTTAATAACAAGTTTTTTTTTTTTGCACTGTTAGTTCTAATTTGTTCAATTGCCTTATAATAAGTTTAGGAGTGTGTTTCTAAAAGATTTATAGGTTCCTTAAGCAGGAGGTTACATCCCAGCGCCTTCTGTGGTTCTCCTTCTCTGCTTTAATAAACTTGCTGTGCTAGTTTCAAGACAGATCATGGGGGGCACAATGGAGGGGCCAGATTAGGATAGCAGGTCTACTACTGTGCACACTCAGGGGGTTGATCTTCAGCTTCTTTTCAAGCCCTTTCATTAGTTGCCCTCCAGATGAAGAAATGAACAGTGTTGAGGTTTTAAACTATGACATGAGGGGAAATGTGGCTCTTTGGCTAGGTGCTTCTCTAGGCTTTGGGAGACCTCAATTCATGGCCCTGCTTTGCAGTAGACTCCATTGATGACTTTGGGGTATTTACTTTGACTTCACTCCTCCAAGGTACTGAAGCCCCTTGAAAACTGGAGCCATTGTGGCTCAATGAGTATCAAAAGATGGCCCTGCCTCTCAGGTACTGAGAGGATAAATATAGCGAAGCTCATGAGGCACTCAGTTACTATGGCAACGGGGGCCATTTGAGTTCTGAAGCAATTGCTCCAATACCTTATTCTATGTTTTAGCCTGTAACATCATGCAGCTACCTCACAAGCATCTTGTGTTGGCCAAAGGTCATTGTCCGGCATCCTGCCTTTGTTTCCCTGTCTTCAGGGCCCTTTAAAAACTCATGGTTTGGAATGGGCCCCATATGAAGAGAGATGAAAAAGACTTGGACTTGAAAAGTTATTTACTTATTTCCACAAAATAAGAACTAGGGGTCACCAAATGGAACTAATAGGCAGCAGGTTTAAAACAAACAAAAGGATGTTTTTCTTCACTCAGCGCACAGTCAACCTGTGGAACTCCTTGCCAGAGGATGTTGTGAAGACTAGGACTTTAACAAGGTTCAAAAAAGAGGTAGGTAGGTTCATGGAGGTTAGATACATCGATGGCTATTAGCCAGGATGGATTGGAATGGTGTCCCTAGCCTCTGTTTGTCTGGAAATGGATGATAGGAGAGGGATCATGTGAGGATTACCTGTTGTGTTCCCTCCCTTTGGGGCATCTAGTATTGGCTGCTGTCAGCAGACAGGATACTGGGCTAGATGGATCTTGGTCTGACCCAGTATGGCCGTTCTTATGATCTTATGGTTCAAGGGGGCTCAAACAATCTCCAAAAAGGGTTCAATTTGTTTAGTCCTTTGATACATATGGGCCCTTTTGGCCCCAAGCATATGAGTATTTCTCTCCTGATTAACACATCAGAAATGGTAACAGAGACAAATGCATATAAATCTGTAGGGGAACATTTTAACCTGCCGGGCCACTCATTCGTGGATTTAAACGTAGCCATTCTTCTACAAAGGAATTTCACCAGCCAATTATAGAGAGAGTGTGGGATTCACATTCATCTGCATATTTGACACTGTTTCCTTTCCTGAGCTTGAACAAAGACATTAACTGGATGTTGCATTATAAAGCTATCCTCCCCTGCCTTTAACACCTCATTTTTATTTCAGAAGCTACGAACGGGACACTTCCACCCCACTTAATTAGCCTCATTAGCACCAGTCCAACAATTGACGGTACCTTTTCCCCCCTTCTTTTTCTGTTATAAATTCTGGGTTCCTGTTATCCCACTCCAGCTCATCTGATGAAGTGGGTTTTGCCCATGAAAGCTTATGATACTATATACAGTTTTGTTAGTCTCTAAGGTGCCACAGGACTACTTGTTGTTTTTAAAGTTACAGTCTAACATGGCTACCCCTCTTAGACTGGTTAACACAAACACCTGCAGCCTTCATCCCACTTACTGGCCCTCTCCTTCTTTCTCTAACTCTCTCCTGCTTCTTCAGTTTTTCCCTGCTGGCATCCCAGCTGGCCCCGGGCTGCACACAGTGTTTCAAAGTGGCAACGCTGCATGGAGCCTGGGGTCAGCGGGGGAGTCCACAGCTGATCCCGGACTCCACACAGCGCTTTTGCCTTAGGGCTGTTGCTACACTTCAAAGGCGAAGGTGCCCTATCGACTAGTTGAAATTCATCGACTATTCGATTGGTCAATTACTTGCAATTTAACATCCCTAGTTGTAGCTTTCTAGGCCTTAGCGCAGACGCCTTCAGCGCTTTATGGGAAACCAGTGGGGCTCATTCTGTGATCAGGTGATCTCCACCCCAGGCTCTGCAGCCCATGGGGCAAGACATCCTGTTACATATCCCGTTGTGGCTGCAGAAAGCCAGTGCAGGCTTCTGTGAAACTAACAGCCTGAAGGGTTGCTTCAAGCACTAAGATCTTCAGTAGGACACGGGTCTTATTTTGGTCTGCTGTATAGTCCAAATTTAATCCTTTGTGGTTTAGACCTGTATCAGTTCCTTGTTTCCTTTTAGGCTCCATCTACACTAAAAATACAGCTACACCAGGGCAACTGATTACAGCATTCCAGCCTCCGGATTGGATGCAACAGAGTTCCGTAGGCCATTGATGGCAATGGGAATTTGTCCATTTAGTTCAGAGGGCTTTGGATCAGCACTTCAGGAGAGCCCAAAGGTTGCTTATGTCTCTGGCTGTCTGGTGGCTTATGTTCATCGAGTTAGCTGATGTTGGTTCAGTTGCTTCTGCACAGGTATCCACATCATAAGAGATCATCATCACAGCTGAGACCCAGAACTGAATGGTCCATCTGCCATTCCGCTGCCATCAGATCCTCAGAGATGTTCCTTTCAGCTCAGGGTTGGGGAGGCATGTGCTCTGCTCATCCTCTTTCTTCTTCTTTATTTTGCATTATGCTATTTCCTAGGGGCCCTGACCAAGATCTGGGTCCAATTGTGCTAGGCACCGTACATTAACAGATTAATATATGGTCTGTGTTCCAATGAGCTCAGTTTAAAGAGGTAGGACAGACACAGGATGGCAGATCAGATGTGGTATTATCACTCCCCTTTTACAGAGGGGAAACTGAGGCACGGAGAGATGGTTACTAACTTGAGGTCACAGAGTAAGACAGTGGCAGATACAAGAATTGAACTTCCTTAGTCCAGTCCAGTGCCTTATTCACCAGGCACTTCCTGCCTGCCCTCTGTCTCTCTTATCTGTCATATATGTTGAGCTTCCACGACCGTAAGACCTGGCTGCTAAGCACAATCATTGTGCTTTGGGTGGAGCTGTCCATAGTGAACTCTGCTCTTCAACTCTGATCTCCCTGTTCCATGGAGAGGGGACATTTGTTTCCAGCACCAAAGACCTAGACTCGCTGCCCAGCCCTAAAATTCACTTCAACCCCAGTGAAGCAAAGATCTGTGTGATGTTCCAAAAGATGACTTGTCACCCTGGCCAAGGGAGAGGCGGGGCAAGCCCGGCTGGATGATGAATTAGTGGGTACGTAAGTACCTCTCGCATGCTACAATTTTGCATCAGACTGGGAGGGATGAAGCAGAGACAAAAAGGGGTCATGCTTTAAAGCCCATTGAGTGGATAAGAGAGGATTAGAGGTTAATTTGTTGACACCCAGCCAAAGGTTCCATTTTCCCATCACTCCCTCACAAGGCAATTGTTCCTGGGTGCCGTGCAAATGGCAGGCTTTTAACTCTAGTTGCAGCCATTAATTTGAAACAAAGGATGACTCTTCTGTGCCTATGCCATGTAACATATTGTTTGAGCCTAATGGCTCTGATTACGGCCATTCCTCTGCAGTGATGGACAGTCCTCTTCCCGTTCCAATGAGCATGTGGCCCTGGAAGAGGTCCTAGTTTCAGCACGAAGGTTTATAGCTGTGGTTTATGGTGATTGCTAGTGGTTTATAAGCTACATTGGTTTCCTTTGTTTAAATATATTGAATTCTAATTGGAAACGGTTGGAACGCCACCCTAAAGGAAGAGATACTTGGACTTTAAGTCAGGGGCCAGCTTCCCACTGTAAACTGAAGGAATTCTGTGGACTTCAAAGATCTTACCCTGGGAATTTTTCTCTAGTCTTAATGAACATTCCCTTTGGGGTGTGGTCCGTGGTGGAGTGACCAGAACAGGGAATGTGAGTGGGAAGTAGCTGAGGACAAGCACCCCTCTGCCTTTGCAGCTTGTGATTTGCTAGCATCCTTCAATCTCACTCACATCCTTGCACTTTGCTTTCATCTCCTCCACCAAAGTGAGGTTGGGGCCTCGTGTTTTCCCCAGTTACAGTTCTGTTTACCGTCACTCTGGCCTGAAAACTAGAAATGATCTGGATTTTGTCTCATAAATCTTTAGGTCACTAAATCATCACCATAAAGATCATGGAGTCCATTGGGATCTTTACTATTAAAAAAGCAAGGGCCAATCCTATTTGTGTTGAAGGGCCAGACTCCTTCTCAATGAAATCCACTTGGTTTAGGAGACCAGTGGAGATAGTAAAGAGCTGCCTACATGCATCTATTCTAACCCTGATCACTACCTTAATGGATCTTAGAGCAACCCGTGGAACTCCTTGCCAGAGGATGTTGTAAAGACCAGGACTTTAACAGGCTCCAAAAAGAACTAGATAAATTCATGGAGGATAGGTCCATCAATACTTATTAACCAGAATGGGCAGGAATTTTTTCCCTAGCCTCTCTTTGTCAGGGGCTGGAAATGGAAGACAGGAGAGGGATCACTTGATGATTCCCTATTTTGTTGACTCCCTCTGGGGCATCTGGCATTGGCCACAGTCAGCAGACAGGATACTGGGCTAGTATTGCTCTGACCCAGTATGGCCGTTTTTATGCTCTTATGTAACCTACAGGCTGCTTTATATTACGCCAGATGGATATGGTCCCCAACTTACCAGCTGAGAATTGGTGACGTGCAGCTGCATTCTCCCATATCCAGCATGCCCTGTCCCTCCCCTGAGAGATCTTCTCTTTCCCTGGACAGGCCCCTTATGCTGACTTTGATGGGGAATGCAGATAGCATAGATGCCAGTTTTACACTAGCTGAGAGCCCTCCTATGGGAATACTTAGTTAGGGTCAGATCCTGGCTCCAGGCCACCTGAATGGTACACAGGGGCCAGAGCAAGGAGAGACAGAAATGGCTCAGAATCTTGATTTAAATTGGGAGCAGGATCAAAGCCAACATGTCAGCGGATCGACACTACAGTGTTGCTTATTAGAGGCAAATCCCTCCACATCCCAAAAATAGAGCTGTTGTCTAACAGAACCCGCTAACAAACATAAAACGCTATGCAAAAGGAAACATTCCATTGTTTATATGACAGGTAAGCTGCATAAAGACTCGTTAGCAAGTTTAACATTCTGGGCCAGATACTTGCTCTTGTAATCTGCGAAAAAGTCCAATAAATTATCAGGCAGCGATTCTCAATATTTCTATTAACGGGGTGAGCAGCTGCCAGTTTTCTCGTGTTGCACTCTGCATAATTTACACTGCAACTGGATTGTTTGGCAGCGTTCCTTCTCAAAGAGGCCACTGACAATAAATTAGTGCACTACACGGATTTAGACATTTTTATTTGTTTATAATCTCCCTTCCTGCCTGGGAGTTGTCAACAAATCCAATTTTTGTTACATTGTCAAGGCTCTGATGTCTATTTTCTTGTAACTACTGCGTCTTACTAGAGTGTGCTGTTGTTCCTTTCGATGGTGTGAGGGAATAGTAAATACCTCCACTGGCTATAGCATGCCTTACCTGAGAAACACTTGGCAAACTTTAGTTAAACCTTGCAGTGCTCCTATGGGAGAATCCAATGTTATTATAACTAGAGCCAGATTCTTATGTCAATTAGGCCTTTATCCGGCTAAGATATCTACACACTAGTAACTCTGTGCATTTGGGAACTCAGTGGTGCTGCTCACATGCATGAAGTTAAATGAGCATTTCAGTCTTCAACTAGAGAGGAAGGAAGGTCTTGTGGGTGAGGTAGTGGGCTGGGATATTTGTTTCACTATGTAGCAGACACTTAGGTGTTGGAGGACTTGTTGGAGGACTGAGTCCTGTCTTTTCAGGGCAATGAACTGGATGATCTAATAGCTCTTTTCCACTACTGACTAGAAAACCCCTAGACTAGTGCATTGGGATAGTGCATTTGAGTGGGCCGCAGGATTGTTGTAACAAAGACAGTCTCCTGGAATAGGGTAGTTTTGCTCGCTGCGCTTGCATACCTAGAATTTGTGGGATGTGCCAACTGAACCATAGCAGTACTTTGATTGGATGGAGAGGGAGCACATGGGTCTCACAGCCAATTAGCACGCACCTCACTTTGCAGGCCTGTACATGGGGGGGGTGCAAAGGGTGCAAACACCCCCTCCCCTCATGGTCCAGGCTGCAAAGTGGAGCATAGTGCTGGGCACCGGGAGAGAGCTCCTTCTCTTTGGGTCTACGCCGGGGCTCGACTGCATCAGCGCTGCCAGGGCACCTAGAGCCTCACAGGCCCTTGCAGGATTCCTGGCAAAATCTGAGTCTCGCAGAAGTCCCAGGGGAGCAGCAGGGCTGGGATTTTAGTCCTCCTGTCTCGGTCTCTGCTCCCCAGCAACCGCCAATCCAAAGCGGCGTAGCACTCGGAGCAAAGGTTAACAGGCAGCGGGGTCCGATCCGGGTGGAAGTGAAGGCAGAGGCAGAAGGAGCTGCTACCGGGCTGGATTCAGGACCCCCCAGGTAAGCCCTGCCACTGCAGGCCGCTGAGCTGGGAGTAGTTACTGTCCCATGGAGGCACGAGGAGAGCTCAGACTCTCAGCCGCTCCAACAGTATCGAATGTATCAAACGGAGCTGGGCAAAAAGCCGCCGGATGCAGCCCACAAGAGCCTCAGACGACTCTCACCTGCCCTGCCCAGCTCCGCTCTGCACTCAGTGAAGCCAGCTGCTGTGAGGCCATGTGCTTCTGTGAATGCTGAGAGCCTGGGGGAGGGGCCAGCAGCTTCTCACCCTGCTTCCACCCCCAGTAGCTCCCATGGGCCGTTTTCCGGCCAACAGCAGCTGCCTGTTTGCAGGACAGGCACCATGTGAAGTGCCCCTCCCGCTCATGCGCAGGGCTCACAGGGTTTGCAGACATGGCCCCTGTAGCTGCTGTGAGTAGTACAGGGGTGTGGAAGACAGGGACCCTGCTTAAGGAACCTGCTGGGCTGCTGGCTGGGAGCCACTCAAGTAAGGTCTCCTAGCCAGAGCCTGCCTCTGGCACCCCAGCCCCTTCCTCTCCCAACTCTCTGCCCCCCTCCAACCGATGTAACCCAAACCGTCTACACCTTTGCTCCAGCCCCCATACATCTTCCCAGACACTGCATCCCCTACTACGCCCTTCCTCAGGTCACAACCCCCTCCCAGACCTTGTACCCCTCCTGAATTCCTGCCCCAGGTTACACCCCACTCCCAGACGCTGCATCCCCTCCTCCAACACCCTTCCCCCAGGCCAGAATCCTCTCTTGCACCCATATCCCTCCCAGACCCTGCAACCTAATCCCCTGTCCCAGGTCACCACCCAAGCCCCTGCACCCCTGCCCCACGTCACACTCCTCTCCCAGACCCTGCACCCTGTCCTGTACCCCATTTCATTGCCCCAGGTCACAATCCCCTCCTTCACCCAAACTCCCTCCCAGATCCCACACCCCAGTCCCTTAGCCCACTCTCCTTTCTGCACCCACACTCCATCCCAGAACCCCACACCTCCTTCATTAATATAATGGAAGAGTGCAGCCCTCAACCACTTACCAAATTCTTGGAGTGCCCCCCCCATCAAAAATTATTGCCAATCCCAATCTAAAATGTACGATTAATAATGCTGCCCTCCCAGCTGGCCAGTGAGTGACAATCACTGACCCTTCCCAGCCCCCTTCCCCATCAAAATGTCCCCCACGGGATTTATAATCAATCGCTTCTCGCATCCACAGGGTTTCAGCTGAAATGATAAATTATATTGATAATGATTTGTGATTTATAAAGCTTTTATTACTGTATACATTTTTAGTATGTCATCACAAAATCATGTTACCAATCGCTGTTTCCACTCAAATTTTTCATGAACCTCTCTTAGGCACACACATTGCATGACTATTTTGAACTCCTTTATATTTAAAAAATGTGCGGTCCACATTTACAAAAAAAGCACCCGCCCCGCACAGAAATTCCTGCATACAGGCCTGCTTCATGTCCCCTGGGTTTAAGTACATGTCACTTTTGTAATAACACTAGGGGAAAAAAAGATGCGTACTAAAACCAGAAGAAAATGGCAACTGTGCATGGGCAGTGGTAAACAAAATGTCTTGTGAGTCACACATAGAACTCCAAAGGCCACTGGTTGCTCACCACTGCCCTGGAGCCTATAACTTCACATCCAAGGATATCTCCCTACATTCAAATATTCCATAAGGGGAAAACAGATGTTCCCTGATCTGATCTCTCTGATCTGAAACCTTGGGGGACAAACCCATCACTGTAGTTTCTGTGAATGCTGAGAGCCTGGGGGAGGGAACAGAGGCTTCTCGCTCTGCTTCCACCTCCAGTAGCTCCCATTGGCTGCTTCCTCCCCCAGTAGCTCCCATTGGCTGCTTTCTGGCCAACAGCAGTTGCCCGTTTGCAGGACAGGCACTATGTGAAGCCAAATCCTCAGCTGCAGCACCACTGATGTCAATGGGAGTTAAGTCAAGTGACTTTAGTGGACCCCAGCTTTCACCTAGCATGACTTTGAGCACATCGGTGCTGTAGCTCATGGATCTCAAATGTAACGAGACGTTACCTACCTGCTCAACTTTATTTCTCGGTAGCCAAAATAATTCAGCGATTGGGCCTGATTCATTGTTTCATGTGCTCCCCCTCGCCCCACCCCCGCATACGGCCTGAGGATCTGGCTTGTTAGCCATCGCTGTTTAAAGTAGCAACATCCAACCAAATGGCTCTAATCATGTGTGGTCCAGCATATGACTTTTCCAGGTGTTTGATTAAAGCTCTTCCTGCTCCACTGGATACAAAGCAGCACACTGAGCAAATGGACTGGAGCAAGCAGGATCCCTTCCTGCCCCACCAGGGGAGCTGGTAGCCTCTGTGGGCCCCTGGGCAAGGTGTGTGTGTGGGGGGGGGTAGCGCCACACTCTTGGAAGGGGCGGAGCTGAGGGCAGATGGGGAGGGGCCACGGGCAGCCAGCTCTCAGTGCTGCCTGGAGCACAGTGCCTTCTCCCCCGCACTTAGCACTCCCTGGTGTGCATTGTGCGGCTCTCAGGCAGGAATTTAAAGGGGCACAGGGCTCCGACCACCACTGCTTGAATCACTGGGCCTGGGACAACTGCTCGCTTTGCCCTCCTCCCTCACCCTAGGCAGCAGGCCAGTGTCCCAGGCACGGGTGAAGAGAGGGGGTGATGGGATGAAAGTAAGACAGTCGGGGTTAAATGGATTCACAGCAAGCCATGGTGTATCCAATGGACGCCTGGAATTGCCCTGTGGTGTTAGCGGCGGGTCACCCCACCAGTATGTGACCATGATAAGTTGTGACAATGCAAGCATGACATGCTTTATGAAATTGTCTTATAGATACAATCTGGATAACAAAATACCTCGTGTAACCTATCGATTTAACTGTCTGCTGGATCTATGCATCTTATTTTGGTGTCTGTCATTCTTGTATGCAAAGTTAGAAATATGCGGTATGGAATGGTGTATGGTTTTAAATGTGCAAAGGAAAGCCATCAATGATGTTTCCAGTACTGGATGATCAACTTCACGACTTGAGAACAGCCTCCTTTGTCCTTTAAGTCTAAGCAGTGGTTGGTCTTAAGAAGACAAGTGACCAACCCAACTGGTAGGGTCTAACCAAGTAATTTTCCATGGAAGGTGAGGGAGTGAACAAGTTCCCACCCAAAGTAAAATCTATAAAACAATGGGAAGCTAGCTGTCCCTTTATCTTTGGCTGGCTGGACACCCCCAGAGGAATAGCCAGAGATTCCAGGGAGAAAAAAAATCTTCCCGTGTTTGGAGTTTTTTTGCCTGAAATAAGAATAGTTTTAGGGTAAGTTTGCGATAAGTTTTAGGGTGTTAAAACTAGCTATGAGTTTTCTTTTATGTTAAATTTATCATCTACTTTGCTCTGTCCATTTTCACTTGATATCACTTAAATCCTACTGTTTGTACTTAATAAAATTACTTTTATATACTATCAAGCCCAGTGTAAATAATTGTTACCTGGGGGAGCAATCAGTGGGCACATCTTCTTTCCATTGTAAAAGGGGCTTGCCTGAATGGTTCATTTGGGGTTCTGATCCCCTTTGGGGGTTGGTTTCCTGGATGCTGTGTCTGAAACTTCATTCTCCTCAGACATGAAATGATTCAGTGTCTGCATTGCTTTTTGAGGGAGAGGGGAGATCTCAGCTCTGTGCCTTGGCTGGGGAGACCAGGAGATCAGGCCCAGCAGGACAGGGGGGTGAGAAGCTCCAGAGAGCAAGGAGATGAGTGTCAGTGGCTTTATCAACACACCTGGAAGCGCCTTCTGTGAGTGCACCCCATCAGAGCAACACTGAGAGGCAAGCCTAGCAATGCATTGTCAGGACATCACCCCACGAGAGTTGTATGGCTCTGTGCAATCCTTGGGTTGTCAGCTCCCCAGATTATATCACAGGTCTTACAATATTTGTACGTAAGTCCTGGCTCCGTGGAAGTCAATGGCCAAGACTCTCACTGACTGCAGGGAATCCAGGATTGTACTCTGCGTCTTTTTCTTAAAGCTCCATCTCCTAACCTCAGGTGACTGGGTGAGCGGCTCCACTTTCATTTAAAAATGAGCATGTTTCTAGGCCTGAGGGCTGGAGGGAAAAGCATGAAAACGTAATCCCCAAGGGCTCATAAAGGACAAAGAAAAAGGACCCAACATATAATATATAAAGGAGAATGTTTGTAAGTTTGTGCGCTAATAACTTGGACACTATAAGAGCTACCGCAACCAAACTTTGCATGGGATAACCTTTCATCCAGGAGAAGGTTTTAAGGTACTTTTGGACCCTATCGGGCCTGAGCTGAAAGCTGTAAAAATCAAAAAGTAACCCGCTGTGCTGCACTGCAGGGGCTGCCCCGCCCACCCTAGGTCCCATGCCTGCCGCCTGAGGTCCCCAGCGCTGTCCAGGACTCGCCCCCTCCCACCCATGAGGTTACATAAGCGACCCTTCCGCCCCGCCCCCCGGCGCCAGCACGCAGTGCCCTGACCCCCACGCGCACAATGGCTCGGGCATCCGCCCTGCCCCCCGCGGCACCTGCAGCCCCGGGTGCGAGCTGGGGCGCCCCTCCCACGTGTAACCTCCCCTCCACCCAGGGTCACACCCTACCCCGGGATGACTCAGACCTATATTTTAATCCCTATAGAAATCAGTGCAACTTTTCTACCATTCAAAAAAAGATAAGGGACTACTTGTTTTTCTACATTTTGTTCCTCTGGTTTCCCGAGCAATGGTGGGTAGCTCCAGCTAGTTTACTATAAAACAAAACAAAACTGGTGTATGCAAGAGCAGAGGTGGATCCTACTTAATTTTCTCTACTTTCAAAAGCTACTTAGTAGTTTTTGTATCCAACAGAGCCAGTTTTGTACATATTGCCACGATTCTATCATGTGGATTGAGTGAAGATCAGAAAAATAAAGACAGAAATTAAATAATTACAATTAAAGAATAGAATTTAAATTAACACACATCCCAATTTCATTATGCAAAGATATCTACAGCAGGATTAAACCATATGAAGAGAAATAAATATGCTAGAATAATAACATCACTAAACAAAGATAATTCTGTGTAAATAGGAATAGAGGAATTGTCACACTAGATCAAATCAGTCATTCATCTACTCCAGTATCCTGTTGTATCAGTTGTTTCAGATGAAGTACAAGGAATCCCGCAGTGGTCAGTTGTGGAATAACCAGCTACCAGCGAAAGTTACCTTGGAAAGTTGCTACCTATATAAGCATTTAATCTATCCATATATTTTAGAAATGTGTGTCTGTCTGCCTGTCCATTTGTTCAAGAACTCCTCCTAAATGGGAGGAGCTAGGACCATCCAAATTTGGTAGGCAGCTTTCTCTTATCCTCACTTAAAGCAACATCAAGGCTTGATTGGGACAGGACAATGGGATGTGCCTGGAATGCGACTGTTTCTCATAAAATGGAAAGGGAGGGGTCTGTCAGGAGGAACATGTATACTGTACTGTGCAAGGACCCCAGGGGACAGCAAATGTGCCAGCCAGAAGCTGCTAGCCAGCAACACCCAACATCCCAGCATGCCCTGAGGAGCAGCTAGCCACTATGTGCATCCCTAGAGACCCCCGGGCTGGCTCGAGGAACACCAGCGAGTGGCCTGCACAGTATCCCTCACCTCTGGGAGTGCTGGGGGAGACCTGTGCAGTCCACCCCTCAGCTCCCAGGCTGGCCCCAGGGAATGCCAGTGGGAGGCCTCTGTACCCACACTCTCCCCAACCCAGGGTGAAGCTGGTGGCAAGGGTGAAGCTGGTGCATCCCCCCCTCCCCCCCGGGAAGAAGCTGGGACCTGGGGTGCATCTTCCTCCACTCCAGACTGACTCAGGAAGAAGCTGGCAGCCAGGGTGTGCAGCCCCCACCCCCAACCCCAGTGAATCTGGGCAATGCTGGGTAAGTCTTATAGTTCCTTTCCATATAGGACAAATGATCAGGACCAGGGATGCAACTGAGTTTCAGAATTACCAAAGCAATTTAGAAGCACAAATCCCATTGGCTTTCAGTGGGTTTTATGCTTCTGAAAAATCCCACTCAGGATTTTCAAAACTGGGTGTCTAAATGTAGATCCTATTAAGCAAGCACTAAATAAATGGTCTGATTTTCAAAAGTGCTGAGTATTCAACCACCACATGAAATCAGGCTTCATATGTAGGTGCCTTATATAGGTTTTAAAGCCAACTTGCGGGCACTTGCTGTTGAAAATGTTGGCCTCGTTAGAATGTGTGCGGATTGATCCTGCTGCCATGTTAATTAATGGGAGCTTTGCCTCTGACATCAACAAGAGCAGGATTGGGGACTAAATTAAATTCAGTCATTGCATGAAATTCAGATCTGGTGCAAATTTCAATTTTATGGAATTGCAGCTGTTTACACCAGAGCTTAATTTGGACCAGAGAGTTTAATCCTCATAAGCATCTAAGCAGGAACTAATGAGATAGTCTTGAGAGAAATTCTCTATGCATAAAGTTATTAAAGGATCAATGAAAACTTAAAAACAAAAATGCAAAAGTCCCTTGCAAAAATGTCAGTTGTTCATATATAATAAAGGTTCTCTCATTAGGAATTTTTACTTAATTAGATTAAACATGTATACATTAAACTGTCTGGAAGATATCTTCTTTAAATGACGGCAAAATTCACATACCATTCCTCGATATAGATGAATTATTTTGTATCAAAATGGTTTGCCCCTTCAGTCTAGCCAGTCTGGAAATATGGTTTTATTTGGGATTTATTTTCCCAGGGGCTTAAATGCTACACAAAACAGACCAAACTGCCGAGTTTGTATTAGCATAATTTTGCTGTAATTTAACAACACGGTGTTGTGCTTTACAGAAGCAAAATCTTTCCTTTCATTCTGCTGTGAGAGGCAGTGAGGAAAGGCGCAAAACTATCAGTAGCTCCTCCAGCTGCCGTCCCACTTTCAGCTTCCCCCCAGGAGTTGTGGAATAGGGAGGGGAGAGGAAGATCATTGGGGTTGGGGCTGGAGGCGGGACAGAGTCATGTGGAAAGTCACATGGGGAGGTCAGGGGCCCCCCTTGGCTGGTATGCTCTCCACTCCCATACCAATAAGAAATGTTGTTGACTTGCACCAAGGGCTGTATCATACAGAGCAGAGGCGCTGGAACAATTTTTATAGTGGAGGTGCTGAGAGCCAGTGAACCAAACTGTAAACCTTGTGTATAATGGACACCACTTCAAGTCAGCACTCCCCACACCCTTAATTCCAGTGTCTGTGATACAGAGAGAGGCACTTGCTTCAGAAAAGATGAGTTCTGAGCTGTATGACGTTTTAGAGTCTGTCAAAACGGTCAGTGTTATCAAGTCATAGAATAAATAGATTCTTAGCATCCCAGGGCTGGAAGAGACCTCAGGAGGTCATTGAATCCAGCCCCCTACCCAAAGTGGGACCAATCCCAACTAAATCATCCCAGCCAGGACTTAGTCAAGCCGGGACTTAAAAAGGTCCAGGCCACTCAATGCTTGCTGGTTTCACATTCTTTGCAAAGAGATGGGCTCAGAACAGCAGCAACTGCTGCTTCACACAGAGGTTTGCTGGTTTTCAAGTGGGAAAGTAGATGGCAGACTGTCTTGCTTACACACGGATGCACACGGTTTTCTTTCTGATCACACATACCCTTCTTGCCTCTGTGTTTGACAATACAGAGTGTGGTTAGCTCAACTGGCCTACCTCGCAGATCTGTTTAGCCAGCGTAATGATCTAAATCTGTCCCTGCGAGGCCATGACACTAACATTGTGAATCTCTCTGACAAAGTGAAGGCTTTTCTCAAGCATACTGGAAGTCCGAAAGAGGAGATAAAGACTTTGCCTTTTTTCCCCACTGCTTCATGCGCACGTCCCTGACATCAGCACAGGGAAAACAGAGCAGGGCAAAATTAAAGAAATAACAGAGTGGATCATTTGGCCCACTTGGCATTTGAGTTCAAGTCCACAATATTGAATGCAACTCGGTTGAGCTCGACTGGGTAAGAAACCCATTCACTTTATCAGATGTTAGCCACAGTAACCTCTCCTCCAGGCAGCAACGCAATCTCCTGAGGCTGTGATCTGCAAATGAAGTTTAATGACTTCACACTAACTCGGTTCTGGTGTTTGGTGCAGATAAAGAGGACACGAACCTCGGGGATCATGCTTTGGATGTCCTGTTACTTTTCGGATCAACGTGTCTTAGTGAAACCTCGCCTTTCTGCCATGACTGCCATCGAGACAAAGAGTGGGAAATAGACTCCATGTGGAGAAAAACTTCACAGTTGCTGTCACTTCACTGTCTCCCAGAATTACAAGGCTCACAAACTGAAAGCCGGCATAAGCATTGCGCTGAAATGTAAGTGCAATATTTATATTTCCATCAATTTCTTTTCTAATTGCATGGCAACAATGAGACAGGAAGCACATTTTCAGTAATTGTGCAGTGACACTGCGGAGGGGTTTTTTTTTATGTCTGAATCTGTAAGCAAGCAGTTTTTAAATGCGGTGAAAGTTGGGGGTATACAAGAGAAATCAGACTCCTGAAAGGGGTACAGTAGTCTGGAAAGGTTGAGAACCATTGCTCTAGACTGGAGTGTGCAGGAAAGCCCCAAGGCAGAGGCACCAACTCTGTGAGTGCTCCAGGGTTGGAGCACCCACAGGGAAAAATGAGCAGGGGCTTAGCACCCACTCGCAGTGACTCTCCCCCTCTGCTGCCCTCCCCACCAGCATCTCCCACCTGCCGGCTGGTCTACTCCTCCCCCGCCTTCCCAGCACCTCCCACAGCTGCAAAACAGCTGTTTTGCAGTGTTCAGAGACTCCAGAAGGGAGGGGGAGGAGCGAGGATGTGGAGCACTTGGAGGAGGCAGCAAAAAAGGCCACGCAGTGGTGGGGGCCCGGGGAAAGCGAACTGGGGCAGGGATGGATCAGCGCCTATGCCCCAAGGGGTCCAAATGGGCCATAGATATGGAGGCAGGACCCAGCTATGTGCAGGTCATTGGCCCTTACAGTGCTGAGGCTATGGGTGGTATAGTAGGAAGAGGGCCTGAAACGTCAGGCCACATATCAGAGGCCTGGTACAAGGCCTGAGGCCTGGGCTAACATGGTCAAAGCTTTGCTGATATGAAGCAAAGTCCGGTTGTGAGCCAGGGGCAGGCCCTGCTCACAGACTTTGGCAAGCACAAGGCTAATATTTCAAAACCACATCATCCTAGAGGGGCTATGCACAGAGCACTCACATAGCGGAAGGACGGTACCAGGAACACCTCGGGGCCAGCATACTCTCCACAGATAACAGGAACACACGGGCTGTGTCTACATTGGCACCCTTTTCCGGAAAAGGGATGCTAATGAGACAAGTCGGAATTGCAAATGCCACGGGGATTGAAATTTTCCCCGGCATTTGCATAACATAACTGCGCTTTTTCCGTCTCGGGCTTTGCGGAAAAAGCGCCAATCTAGACAGGAATCTTGCAGAAAATAAAGCCTTTTCCGGAAGATCCCTTATTCCTCTTAAAATCAGGAATAAGGGATCTTCCGGAAAAGGCTTTATTTTCGCAAGATCCTGTTCTAGACTGGCGCTTTCCGCAAAGCCCCGAGACGGAAAAAAGCGGCAGCCATGTTCATGCAAATGCCGCGGGGAAAATTTCAATCCCCGTGGCATTTGCAATTCCAACTTGTCTCATTAGCATCCCTTTTCCGGAAAAGGGTGCCAATGTAGACACAGCCACTGAGCCTTCCCAGAGAGGAAGTCAGGATGACGGAGTTATGAAGAGAAATGTTTTCCTCAAACCAACATGTACAAAGCAATGGGCGGCCCCCTAATATGTCAGAGGGTGGCGCCTTGATACATCGGGGTAAGGAGGGATTGGTTTGTATTGGTTTATAAAAAGGTCTCTCAGAGGGAGTGTCTTTGGCCAGCCAACGGAGCAGGGGAAAGTCCTGCCATTGTTACAGGCATTCGCAGAGTTTGCTAGGTGCTAATATGGTGCTTCATCAACAATAGACCTGGCCAGGTGCCTTCACTGAAAACCGAGCCTGTGGATTTATTGGTCAGTTCAGTCGGAACTTGCTGTACGGGCTATCTGACCAGAGTCAGTACAGCGCAAAACCACCACCAACAACAACCCCAAAACACACGCACTCAGCCAAACATGTGACCGCAGCTGGTACCATAGAGGGCAGGCACCCCACTGGGGTTGCTGAGCATGCTGGGGTCGAGGCACCTCTGGCCTGACCTCAGAGTCTGATGAGGCACCTGCTTCCTCAGACCACACAGGAGCTGACCCCAGCAGTATCAAGGTTCTGAGTCTGGAGCTGCGGGTACCAGCGCAAACCCTGGATGGAACATCGTAGGGAGGTGCAGCCGTTGTAGCAGCCACGGATACCACACAGTGCGGGAGCCAAAACTGTAGGAGCATCCCTTCCAATCCCGGTATCAGGAGAGAGTCCTGAACAGCGCGGGAAGCTGGTACCGCCACAGTCAGCACTTCTCGAGCTGCCTCAAAATCCTCAGCCGTAGATGGTACTGGAAAGGGCTCCTGACTCTGCGGTACTGAAAGGTGTGCTGGCACGTCAGGGATGAGTCTCTGCAGACTCACCATGGGCTCTGGAGTCATCAGTCCTTCCTGGCTTTCCTCGCTGTCTGGGGATGCCTTGTCTTCAAGCGCTTCCCCCCCAAATCTTGGCCTCTGTTCGGGGCTGTCACCAGAGATCAAAGGCCCCGGTACTGAGTTTTGGGAGACTTACTCAGTCTCTTCTTGGGGTCCGGCCCTGAGGCTCTGCCTCTCCACTCAGTCACCTCGAGGGAGCGCTCCTAACCAGTTCTGATGCACTTGGCATGCGTTCCCAGCGAGAAGGTGCCGATGGCGGGCGAAGTTCAGCCTCCGTAAGCAGCCCGTCCTTTCTCTGAATGGGGTTTGAACCCGCTACAAATGTGACATTTGTCACGTCGCATGTGCACTGACGGCAGCTGGGGTGGGGGTTGCTCCCTGGTATAGACATGTTACGTGGACCACAGGGCTTGAAGCCAGGGGAACAAGGCATTCGCCTGATACCAAGCCTGGCACCTAGACGGGAACTGGTGACCCCACTTTAGAGAAAGCAAAACTGACTCTTACATCTATGTACCACATGCTATGCCACACAAAAGGCTAACCCGCTCGGTGCTATAAACACTAAAAGAGCAAAGACTTGCAAATACAAGGATGGCAGCTCCAATCACTGTCCCTGGTGGTAAGAAGGAACTGAGGGGAGATTGGGGGCTGCATTCTCCTTTATTAACTACATGCAGGGGTGTGAGGCCCCAGGAGGTCCTCATGATGGGTACCGTAGAGGGGAAAATCTCCGGCAACTGTGCAAGAGGAGCGTATGCACCAACATACATAGACATGTGCAATCACCCAAAGAAGAGCCCAGTTTGAAGCAATGGATGCAAGCCTCTACTTAAGTGTTACAGCCTATGGGATACATTTTAATCACCCTAACTCTGGGGCTGCATGCAGTTCCCGGCCCACAATCAGACACATAAACTTAATCCAACATCTTCCCCCAAAGATATTGCATGCGGTTGCAACAGCTGTCACCTTCATTAAGCTTCCAATTGTGTCAGCGGCCCTGAGCAACAAAGACAATTGATGTAAACAAGAGAGGCTGCGTTGGGTTAGAAGGAGAAGGAAAAAGAAGAACACTGCCAGTCCCAGGGGGGTACGTCTACACTGCACAGTTATTTCGGAATAAGCTACCACGGAATAGTTATTCCAAAACAGTTTATTTCAAAATAGCACGTCTACACTGCAGGGAAGCCTTAAAATGACTCCGAGGCAGGCTTCTCTAATGTAGACGTGCCACCTCGATTTAAAGCCCCAGGAGGAATAACTTAGAATGGCCCTGGTGAGGAGCTATTTTGAAATAGCAGAAGTGGAGTGTCTACACACTAGCTGTTTCAGAATAGGCATTATTTTTCATAGAATGAGGTTTACAGAAATCGGAAGAAGCTGTCTGTTATTTCGAAATAACAGAACTGCTGTGTAGACGCTCGCACAGTTATTTTGGAAAGCAGCTGTTATTCCAAAATAACTTTGCTGTTTAGACACACCCCGAGGCTACGTCTACATTGGCAAGATTTTGCGCAAATACTTTTAACGGAAGAGTTTTTGCGTTAAAGTATTTGCTCAAGAGAGCGTCTACACTGGCATGTGCTTTTGCGCAAGAGATGTGGTTTTGTGCAAAGCATCCGTGCCAGTGTAGATGCTCTCTTGAGCAAGAAAGCTCCGATGGCCATGTTAGCCATCGGGCTTTCTTGCGCAAGAAATTCATGTTGCCTGTCTACACTGGCCTCTTGCGCAAGAACAGTTGCGCAAGAGGGCTTTTTCCTGAGCGGGAGCATCATAGTTCTTGCACAAGAAGCACTGATTTCACACATTAGAATGACAGTGTTCTTGCGCAAGAACTCCCCGCCAGTGTAGACAGGCAGCCTAGTTGTGCGCAAAAGCGGCCGCTTTGGCGCAAAATCATGCCAATGTAGACATAGCCCCAGAGTTAGGATTTGTTTAAAGAGAAACAAGAGCTTTGGAAGGAAAATAAGCCCTCCTGCTTGACTAACTGACTGGGGACAGGAAGAAACTTTCTCCCAGAATTCCCAACTGCAGAATTTCTTGCACCTTCATCTGCAATTAGGCCGTGATGGAAATAGGAGGTTGATTCAGTGTGACAATGACACAGACAGACCTAAAGTCTCCCTTCCTCTCTCTGGTTCTTTATAACCCCTTTATTATCTCCTGATTGTTCCTCTCCTTGTCAATGTGTGCATGCAAATGTTGATTTCCATCTATAGATGGCAGCAACTTTCTGAATCAATTGCAGAGGCTAGTTTCAACGCCGGGTTTCTTCAACATTCTTATGGACGGCAGCGCTTCATTCATCAGGTCGGTGGCAAGCTGTCCGGACTTGCTGCTGGTGTGCATAAAGAGTTCGCTCACCTTTGGGTGCAGAGCCTTTTGATGCTTTTCCATAAACTTTTGGATTGACAAAAGCTGCAGCTTGGCATGGTGGTGGTGCTTGCGGAAAGGTGCTTGGATTCTTTTATTGTGGTATTATCTGCTGGCTCAGAAAGACTTAAAAAAAAAAAAAACGCAAAACAAGTTGTACTCCCTGCCTGTGGTTGTTGCTTGCTCCTAACATATGTTTGGCTCTTATCATTTCATAGCAGCTGGCAAACGCAGCAAAACCACCAGGCTGCTCACTGTGGTCGGTAATCAGTTAAGTACAGATGCCCAAGTAGCTGCATCTACCATTACACCTTAAATAAAAGATAATTTATGCTGAATTATCAGAGGAGTGAGCATATTTGCCCAAATACAGATGGCACTTTCTCATAGCAGTGCATTATTGGGGTCATTAAACGGGAAGGTTCAGTAACATTGCACAGAAAGATGGTCTGCCACAAGAAAAATAGCTGAAGGCGGTGCTGTAAAAGTCTGCCTTTGCATTTCATATTCTGCTTCCCTCTGAATAGCTCTGCAGGCGATGAGTTCGAATGGCGCATACAGAGAAACACAGCTTCTCCTGTGGGGACACTCTTACACCTGTCAGGGAAAAAAGTAGATGAGGAAGCGCTATTAACTTGAGCGACTTAGAAGGCAGAATAAGTGGTTTCATGTGGAGGCAAGAAGGAGAGGATGGCTGGGGGCTAACAGCTGAATCCAAAGCTCCTTCTCAATTGTGGAAAGACTCTTGTTACCTTCAAGGGACTTTAGATCAGGTCCACAGAGGTTCCTAAAGCCTAAAGAAGGTGCTGAGCTTTAAGTACATGCTGATGATAAAATGAGACATTGTCTATGTCTACCCTGCAAAAAAGACCTACTGGAGCAAATCTTAGAATCACAGAACACTAGAATTGGAAGGGACCTTGAGAGGTCATCAAGTCTAGTCCCCTGTCCTCATGGCAGGACCAAGCACCATCTAGATCATCCCTGCTAGATGTCTATCCAACCTGCTCTTAAATATCTCTAGAGATGAGGATTCCACAACCTGCCTAGGCAATTTATTCTAGTGTTTAGCCATCCTGGCAGTTAGGAAGTTATTCCTAATGTCCAGCCTAAACTCCAATTTAAGCCCATTGCTTCTTGTCCTATCATCAGAGGCCAAGGAGAACAATTTTTCATGCTCTTCCTTGCAACATCCTTTTAGTTACTTGAAAACTGCTATCATGTCCCCTCTCAGTCTTCTCTTTTCTAAACTAAAAAGCCGAATTCTTTCTGTTTTCCCTCATAGGTCATGTTTTCTTAGGCCAGGTCTACCCAGGAGGAAAAAATCGACTTAAGCTACACAACTCCAACTATGAGAATAGTGTAGTGGATTCAACGTCCCTTGAGTCCTTACTAGACCCACTAAATCGAGCCCCGGAAGATCACTCTCTAGCGCATCAATCTCAGGGTAAGCATGGACAAGTGCCTGAGTCAACTAGCTTTGATTCGCAGGGCTCATGCTAGAGGGCTAAGGACAGCTGCATAGATAGTCACGTGCAGGCTGGAGTCCAGGCTTGGAAACCTGGAGAAAGGGGTAGGCCTCGGATCAGTCTGCTGCTGCCCCCAGTGTTAGAGCCTCTAGTAGAGCAGCATGTCGGTTCCTGCTACCTGCACTTGAATTTGCCCGGGCAATGGGAGGGGAATGGAAGCTCTGCTGTTGGTGGTCCCACTCATCAGAATTCATGGCAGAGCCACTGAATGGGACCAGGCAAATTCAAATGTGGGCAGTGAGGGACCAGCGCATGGCTGTTCCTAGAAGTTGCAGCAGGCCAGAAAGATGGCAGCACCTTGAAGTGGGCATATATTTTATGGCCAAGCAGCTCTGAGCCTGCAGGGGCCCTCCAAGTGCACGGGACCCTGAGCAGCTGGGTGGTTGGTTGGGTAAGTCATCCAGTCAGAGATGAGAAACACTAGCACCTGATGAATAGACCTAAGAGTAGGTCTGTGCTCAGGCTGGGCTGTAATTTCCAGATCGGGCAGACATAGGCATGCTATTGCTCATTAAACCAGCGAGCTAGATATAAAAGTGTAATCATGATGAGATGGGCTAGCCACCTTAAGTAAGTATCTAGGATCCCCGGCAGGATTGTAATTGGGCAGCTAGCCATTCACACCCTCTGACACCATCACACCTTCACTGCTATTTTTAGCATGCTAGATGAATCAAATCTAGTGTGCCTACATCAGACCCTCCATGATGCAGAGGAACGTGCCTGCTCAGAGTCCGCCAAGCAAGACTGCATGGGGGAAAAACCGGTGAATATTTTTGACTCACACACACATTTCAGAAGTTCTCAATCTGTTTGGTCAGCTATTCACAAACCGTAAAAAGGTGAATTTGTCAAATGAAATCTTTCAGCGGATCTTTGTTACTTACCTTGGCAACCATTACCAAATGGCGTAAAGTGCATTGGGTTTCTATAAGGAAGATGGTATACGTGCTGTTGTTAGTCTGTCATACGGTACTGTATTTACTGAATACCTGCCCCAGGGACACTTTTCCCAAATGAGCACTGGTCCCATGATTAGAAAATCTGTAAGGCTCATTAATATCATTAACATGATTGTTGTTTGTATCATGGTACCTGCTGGGGGGGGGGCAACAAAGGGGGAAACTGCCCCAGAGCCCAGTGATTCAAAACAGCCTGGGGCTCCTGGCCATCATTGGCGCTACTGTGGCTGCAGCAGGGCCCTTTAAATTACCGCCGGAACCCTACGCAGCATGCTGCAGGCAGTGGTGAGGGCTGCCTCTGAGGTAGGCGCAGTGCGTGCCAGACAAGGCTGAGGCCGAAGCTAGCCCTAGCCCTGCCCCTTCTGCCTGAGGCCCCACCCCTTCTGGGAGTAGGGAGGTAGGTCCCCCCCTCTCCCCCATATCTTGCCCAGGAGCCTAGCAAGTCTGTCAGCCCCACTAGTGCCACCTAGAAAGACCCAACCAAGATCAGGACCCCATTGTGCTTGGCGCTGTGTATACATAATAAAAACCATTTTTTCTATGAAGCGCTTTCAGACTACATAGACAAGTCATGCAATGGGATGGTGTGAAAGGACATATCTCTTTTAAACAGATGGGAAACTGAAACACAGAGAGGCTAAGCCCCAGATTTTTAAAGGTAATTAGGCTCTGCTTTTCTCAGCATTGCCATGCCTAAGGAGTATATTTTTAAAGATCTTTGGATGCCTAACTCCCACTGAAGTGCCTTTAAGACCCCGACGCCTAAATCTCATTTACAAAAGTCATTTAGACTGTTAGGTACCAAGATTTCAATGTGAGTCCATAAGACTTAGGGGCCTAGCTGCCTAAGTCACTTTTCAAAATGAGACTTAGCGTATGTCTACACTGAAATGAGACACCTGCGACTGACCCATGCCAGCTGACTCGGGCTAAAGGACACAGGCTAACAAACTATTTAATTGTGTTGTGGACATTTGGGATTGGGCTACAGCCCAAGCTCTGGAACCCTTCCACCTTTCCTGAGCCTACATATCTGTGTAACACTGACAGGCGGCGCCAAACCTGGGACCTGTGGGGCTTAGCGCATGAGCCGCTACAGCTTGAGCTGAAAGCCAACTAGCTCTTAGCTAAGGCTGTAGTGGAAACTCACTCTTTCCCTCTGCAAGTGGTCTAAGTGCTGCTACATGGGAAAGGGAACCATGCTCAGTAGGTGTGTGGGTTACATTTACACCATAAACAGCAACGGCCTGTTGAGGAATTTCTTTCCACAACAGCCTGCCTTGGGCGCATACCTCAGCCATTACAGCCATGTGGTTGGGCTAGTTTGTGCCATTCTTACTCAAGGTTAATTGTCTCATTGAACAAGAGAGCAGAGTCTGGTTCTAAAGAGAGGGCAAAATTTCATTATTCTTTGACATTCAGTTTCACCCTTTAGTGGGGCTCTCTGCTGGCTGTGGCCTTTGACCCACACTCCGTTTTTACGGAGGTACTAAAGCTTTGCCCACATTTCCTTGCCTAGAGACACCGATAAAAGACAAACATTAACAAAGCTTCAAACTCTTTCCGAGAATACAGAAAAGCTGAATTTCCTGTGGCCTTGTTTTTTTTTCTTTTATCATTATTATTTTTGTGTGTAGAAACCAACCATAAAGGATATTTCAACCCACCACCATTCACTGCACCAGTTACGTTATCTCTGTGCCTCTGTATGATGGGGATAATGATATGTCTCGTGCTCTGTAATGTCCTTTGAGATCTATGATGAAAGGTGCTATGGAAGCGGTGAATGGTGTATGCTATTTATGGCAACAGCAACATCAGTTTACTACAATAGTGTCTAGGAATGACAACTGGCTAGAAAATGGAAATCTCTTCCCTTGAAAAAATTGACACTGCTGGGGGGAAAAAAAACCTGTCCTGAATCAGGATGAAAAAAAGTAATCACTAACATTTGGAAGCACCAAAATGATATTTTTCGGATTCCTGGCTGCCCACTTGGAAGCAGGCAAAAAGTGAACTTGACAAGAGCCTTCCATTGTTGCATGATGTTTTTTGGTAATCGTGTTAGTCCCAGCATATTAGAGAGACAAAGTGTGTAAAATAATATCTTCTAGTTGCTCAATAAAAGATATTACCTCACTCCCTTGGTCCCGCTGACACTCTTCCCAGGGAGCCTCTGGGGAAGCTGAAATTTTGGGGAAAATTAAAATTTTCCTGTGGAAAATTGTCATTTTGCAAAAAGGGCATTTTCGGCCCCAAAATCATTCCAATGGAAAACTCTTTCAGGGACCACAGCTGAGACTGGAGCCTTAGAAGGCTAAGCCTTGTATGAACAAGCAGTAGGAGACAATCACTGCACTGAAGAGATCCCCATCTAAGTAGCTATGGCATATGTCAGGTGGGAAGATTCAAGTATTTTTAACCTCATTGTTCAGATGTCTAACTGAGGCACAAAAACAAATCTCTAGTTCTGTCAGAAATTAGACTGCGGTCTCTGCAGTCCCAGTCCAGTGACTTAACCATACGCCCATCCTTCTTCTTTATTCATATTTGGGAAATATTATTTTTAGGACCAAAATCCTTGGGCCCGTCATGCAGTTGATTTGCCTTTGGTTCTCCAAAGGGGCTTGGAGCTAACCTCTAGAAGTTATTTTTTCGTCGGCATCTACCAGTGTCACCTACATTTAGAACCAAGTGCCCCTGCACTTCCAAATAAGTCAGCGAGCTCGGCATGACTGATTGTCTTTACCAATATACTATCAGTGCTAACTCGTTAGGACATGCGGCTGAAGATTACTCTGTGCTTTAGTATTCTACATGATACAAGGAGTCATACCAAACAGCCATTCTATTTTATCTTAACTGTTTCCCCCTCTGCTTGTATTCCCTCACTACAGTTGTCTCTCCTTAGCATTCTATTGGCTATTTAAATGGCCTCTTCCCCATTCTTAAGCATTGTTAGAAAAGACAACTCCGTTTACTCCAGGGTCCTTTTCAAGCCTTGTGATCCATTTCAATCCCATTGATAATGTGCTCGCATATGACACTTTTCTCATCCAGGAACCCTTTTCGAACTCTCCACCTGCATGTGCCAGTCAGAAATTGTCAGCGTTAAATTTAATTTGCCATGTGTCAGTGCAGTTCCCATAAATAGTAGAACTCAATGGTTTTGTCCTCTTGTGAGCGTGGGTATTTAAACTGCTTCCTGCAATGACAAGCCTCTGGCAACCTGAATCATATTTGCGCTAGACAGATGCTCCCTTGGCAATATTAAAAAAGAGCAGTAATACTTGGGGCAGACATGGCCCAATAGGATTGTGTGGCATACCAAACATTTCCAGTACTATGTTATATACAGTGCATTTCCTCCTCCTATTTATTTTTTGCCTTGTGTCCAGGTCCTACCTCAACCCCTGCAGCTGTCAGATCAAATAATATTTTTATCATGTGAAACACTGTTGAGTTATAGAATAACATCTCTGGCCATTTAACACCTTTATCCATACCTTGCCTAGGCCAAGGGTTACTGACACACCATTCTCCTTTCCTGATCCTTATGGAGAACCCTATAGAATGTAATAGGGAACTTTCTATTCATTTCTTTTTAACCATTTTATGGAGTGCAATAGGAAATTACATATCTACTATAGAATTCTCTAAAAGGATTCTAACAGCTCATTCTTTATTAAATGCTATCGACTTTTGAGAATAATGTCCATAGAACCCCATTAAAAGTCTACAGAATCTTTCTGGCTTTTAACGTGTTCAACACGAGTTGGGGTGAGATCATTTACTGGTCCAAACTGATTTACATGAACAGAAGAGCTGGTCCTTGAAGTTTAACCAGAAGTTGTAAGCAGGGCAAGTTTCCATGGGGTTATGCCTACTTTACACCAGCCTAGAGTTTGACCAAATAAAAAATAATAATTCTTTAAAATATGCCAGACCACTCATGCCAGTTTGCTTAATTCAGGCATGTAAATGACATCTCTAGAGAGGATGAGGCATTAGAACTCTTCTGTCCTATTCTCCGCTCTGCCATAGACTTTTAAAACCGTAGGCAAATCACTTTAATTTCTCTGCTAAACAAAAGCAGCTATCCAATTGGGTCTATTATGCTTACCCATCACACCAGGGTGTTACGAGAATCAACTCTTAAAAATTTGGGGTGAAGAAAGCATGATCCTCAAAGCCCACTGAAGTCAAGGAAGAGACTCGCATTGACTCATGTGGGCTTTGTATCATAACCTGAGTGCTACTATTATTTTGAAGGCTTTCACCTTTGAAGTATTGCATCAGCCTTTTGCCCACTAAGCCAGGTCTTAGTTTAAAAAAAAAAGCCCAGAGATTCATGCTTTTTCTCCCTTCCCTTAATAAATGAAGATGTTTAAATCAAAATAGGGGTGTCTATATTACAGCTGTGTGAGTAACTTATTTTTCAGTTTGCTGGCAATTCAAACAAATTTTAAAAATAGTTTCAAGTTGGCCCAACAAAGTAGTATTTTTAAAAATTTTCTGGCAAATTGAAAAGAAAAATATATTAACTTCAGGTTTAAGAAAATGTTTTAATTGACCCCCAAATTAAACATTTTATTTTGATTTTGAGCATTTTAAAGAAATGTTTTAAAATTCAAGGAAATTTCAGAGCAAAGTTATTTTGAATAAAACAATCAAAATGTTTCATTTCCCAATTCTTGTTGCCACAATTTTTGGAAGGGTTTGACACTATGGCTGCGTCTAGACTGGCAAGTTTTTCCGCAAAAGTGGTCGCTTTTGCGGAAAAACTTGCCAGCTGTCTACACTGGCCGCTTGAATTTGTGCAAGAACACTGACCATCTAATGTATGATCGTCAGTGTTCTTGCGCAAATACAATGACTCTCCCGCTCAGGAAAAAGCCCTCTTGTGCAAATCCTTTTGCGCAAGAGGGCCAGTGTAGACAACTGAGAACCGTTTTGTGCAAAAAAGGCCCGATGGCGAAAATGGTGATTGGGGCTTTTTTGCGCAAAACCGCGTCTAGATTGGCCACGGATGCTTTTGCGCAAAAGCACTTCTGTGCAAAAGCATCCGTGCCAATCTAGATGCTCTTTTCCGCAAATGCTTTTAACGGAAAAACTTTTCCGTTAAAAGCATTTGCTGAAAATCATGCCAGTCTAGAAGTAGCCTATCAGTTTGGCAAAACTGATTCCAATTCATGAAATGTCTTAGGGTATGTCTACACTGCACCATAGGATGAAATAAGATATGCAATTTGCATTTCTTATTTCAATGTTATTTTGAAATTGCTTATTTCGAAATTTGGCACTGTCTACACAGCACTTATTACAAAATATCCCGCTCTTCCGAAACATTCCTTACTCCTCGTAGAAAGAGGTTTACAGGGACATCAGAATAGTGAGCCTGTTATATTTCGAAATAACTGGTGCGCTAAAAGATGCGGACTGCCTTTTTCAGGATATCTTGGGTATCCTGAAATAATGCCGCAGTGCAGACATAGCCTTACTGTCCCTGAATCTTCATTTTGTGCCAGTTTTTATTTGTTGGTTTTGTTTTTGTTTTGCCAACATCTAGTTCACACAGTCATTTGTACTGGCTTAACTAAATTGATTTCAATTTCTTTGTGTAGACAAGTCCTTATATTTGTGGAAAGCAACCCCTAAAGTGGTTAAAAAACTCAGCAAAAAGCTGATCCATATAGAAAACATGAACCATATTTTGCAGTTTTTAGCAGAATCAACAGAAAGGACGAGGACTGAGTGACTTTACTATAACACTGACCTGTACAAGGGCATCAGAGGTGGGGATCAAGCCTGAGATGTCTGAAGCTAAAAGCATGCATTTCTCCTGCATGCGCTAAAAGCAGCATTTCTGTTACCCAAGGCTGCAGCAGGCTTTGCACTATCTAGCTACCCTAACCACCACTACAGGGGGAGAAAGTGCCACTCTGAGCAAACAGGGGCTTAGAAAATAAAATCCCCTTCCACCTCTCAAGATTATGGCCTCTGAGGCCTGTACAAAGGCATACTGATGGTTAACCCTATATTGCTGCCGAGTGGGATGTAGTGGAATGGAAACCAGCACTGTCTAGCTGCCCCTTTCATGAGCAGAAAATAATCCCAGAATTGCCATCCACATGTCTATTCATAGGTTTAAAAAATAGGCAAGATAAAAAGAATAATTCTGCCATATAAAAGATATTAGACCAAATGTTTCCCTAGGTTACACCCCTGTGATCCCACCAAAGTGATTTGAGTTGCTGGGAAGCAGAATTTGACCAATAACATCCATTAGAAAAAAAATGAAAGCATTGTTACCCCTTTTCAACCTGCATAGCTAGCCTGGGCCTGGTAGGATTTTCAGTGAGGAGGTGAAATTTCTGATGGAGTCCAGCGGTTTCGTGACTCAGTCTTGTTTATTTACAAGGGATTCACACAAAGTCCCCTGTCTCTGAATGCAGGTGGAAACCTCCCCTTTCCCCACCAAAAAAAAAAAAAAAGCCCAAACAAACCAAGGGATAGCTTCTTTTGCCTGCAGTGCTAAAATCACCTCTGACCCAGATGTCCTCTGTCTAGCTTGTCCCTGAGTTATCCACCACACTTGGCCAGGTTGCCCCTCTGTCCCTCCCGGTCTGTTCTGCTTCCAGAGTGTCCACTCTCTCTAGCAGCCAGAGAAAAACAATTCCAGCAGTCCACGTGCCAACCCCTGTCCTTTAAAACCCTTGGGTTACAAGATTCAGGTTATGACCAGCATTTTCATGTGCCCATCCTTGTAGGGGCTGCTGCCATTATTTTTGCCACCTGGTTACATTTGCATTTGTTCTGCGTGGAACACAGCAGTTGTACATTGACCCATAGCAATGTGAGCCCGATCCATAACTCTGTATTACAGAAAAACAACTTCTCATTGTTTTTGCAAATACAGACCAACATGGCTACTCCTCTGAGATCTGTATTAGAGAAGAGTCCACTGCTTTAGGGCCCACGGCTGTCAAAATCAGTGATAGCCTTTACATTGACTGCACTAAGTTACATATGAGCATTTTTGGACCTAGGTCAGTCTGACAGCAAATGCACCTCTAGCCATGCCGATGCACCACAAATTAACCCAGCTCCTTCCTTAGTGTTCATAGAATAATTGTAACGTGAAACATTAGTGAAGCAGCATGAATGTTTCATGAGTCTGAATTTATAAAACATTTCTGATTTTTCCCATACACATGCCTTTCAAAGATAACTTTCAAGTGCTTGTTGTATTATGCATCTCCCTTTTCAAGGGAACAGCATGATTTTCTTGAAGACATATCCATTTAGAGGTTGCCATGGCAATTTGTTCCCACCCCCAAAAATGCTTTAAAACAGATTCTTCCATTGTCTTTTGATTTGTGCAGCTTGCAACATGCTTCAGTTTTCTCCCTGCCCCAAAGTGACTCAAGGTTTGTGCACTAAAAAAATGTAAAAAAATCTTTCCATTTAAATTCTTCTCTAGTAGATGCAGAAAGCATCTTCTTTCACAAAGCCAAATTTTCCTATTATATAGAGTGATTATATACAAATGTGTTTTTCTCCTCCAAGATACTACCCACAAAATTTGCCTGTACATGCATAACATTTGTTTTTGTACATATGACATGAGTAATTATACACCCAATTAATCCTTTGCATGCTGATGCATGTGATTTAGGCACAGAAGAGTCCATAGACTGGTTCATTTTGGGCAGCCAATTTGTGTAGTTTATAAAGATGGTCAAATTTACATTGAAACATTTTTGGTGATAACAAAATGGGAAGTTTCCAGGAGTCCATTTTTTATTTCACCAACTTTTTCTGGCTATTTGAAATAAAATAAAATAAAAATAATTTTCAATTTTTGTTAGTCAAGAAACTAACCAAAGATGCTGATTTACATGGAAACCCCACCACGATCTGTGAAAAATGTTAAGAAAAAGGATTTTTTATTATATTTTTCATGCAAAATATGTTTTTATCCACTTGAATAATATGGCTCCAGCATCATTAGATGGAACTTCTGGAATGGAACACAGAGACTTGGTCTACACTACATGTGAAAGTCAAAGTAAGATGCACAACTCTGGTTATATAAATTATGTAGCTGGAGTCAACATATCTGAAATCCCCATCCTCACAGCAGGAGGTCAATGGAAGCAAATGCTCCTGTCGGTCTCTACTATACCTGCTAAACCAAACCCCAGAAGATAGATCACAGTAGCATCAATCTTCCATGCAGGGTAGATGTGCCCAGAGAGAATTACATGTAAATTCTCCGTCCGTCCTTGTTGTAATTGATAATTAAAAGTGAACCAGCAAAGTACTGAGTGCTTGCCAGCTCTCTAGAGAGAATTTATTTTATAACCGTGATTCTGTTGTTGCATTTTTTTAAAATAACGTTGCTGTTTCAGTACCAACTTGTATTAGTTAGATGTTGGGGAGGGCATTCTATTGTATACTTCATTAGTTTTGAGGGTATTCACTAATCAAGCTGCATAAGGGGCCTAAGTGGATGTCGTTCCATTGGCTTAAGTGGATGCTGGGTCAAACCCAACAGGCTTGTGAGGCAAAGTGTTAGAAATTGGATCAGAGTGAGAATAAAACCTACATTTTCAAAACTGCTCAGTAGTGGTGAGTGCCCCATTTCTGGTGTAGGGAATAATTCTGAACATTCTGGATGCATGTGAAAACAAGCTGAGGATTTATTGTACACCAGCGCTGGTGGAGTGCCAACCAGGGGTTAACCTGGAGAGCACTAGTTAATCAAAACATTACAATGAATTATATAGGCAGCAGGTGGGCGGAGTGGAAGCAATTTCATAGGTCCTAGCAGAAAGACATAATGAGCACATAAGCCAATAAACTACAAAGGTTACACAGTATCTCCGCCCACCGCCAATTAAACATCTTATCAATGATACAGGTAGTTATTCCTAACAAGCTAAATAAGCCAACATAAACAAAAGACATGTTGATGGCAACTTTGCTGAAATTATGATGCGTCTACTGTAGAATGATTACTGCCTCACATTGGCGTGGTCCTTGGGATCCAGGTTTATTATCTAGAATTAAAGGAGACAGTGAGAACGACTTCCGTGAAGTTTGTTTTGGTACCATCCAGGGTCGTATCGGAGTGATGCCCTCTTGGAATGTGGTTGCCAGGGCGACCAGGGTCATGTTAACTGCTTGTTCTGTGTGTTCCCAGGCCTTGCCTCAAATTTAGGATTTGAAAGAGAGTTCTTAGCAGAATACCATGGACTGCCTCAGTTTACCCCTACATCTGGGGTCCTTGATTGCACCCCACACTGGTGAATGCCTTTGGAAATTGTTTGCTTAAATGACTTGCCCACGGTCACAGGGGAAGCCCAGGGAAAAGGTGGCAATAAGACTCAGGCCTCCTACGCATGTTCTTCAGCCACAAGATGCCTGCAACCTGTGCGTGCATCCCTTGCTGATGGCAACGGGAGCTTCACACATGCCCAGACCAAGGGCAGCACATGGCTCATATAGGACCTGAAAACACTCCCAAGGAATCATAGAATCATAGAATTACTAGGACTGGAAGGGACCTCGAGAGGTCATCAAGTCCAGTCCCTGCCCTCATGGCAGGACCAAATACTGTCTAGACCATCCCTGATAGACATTTATCTAACCTACTCTTAAACATCTCCAAAGATGGAGATTCCACAACCTCCCTGGGCAATTTGTTCCAGTGTCTGACTACCCTGACAGTTAGGAACTTTTTCCTAATGTCCAACCTAAACCTCCCTTGCTGTAGTTTAAGCCCATTGCTTCTTGTTCTATCCCCAGAGGCCAAGATGAACAAGTTTTCTCCCTCCTCCTTATGACACCCTTTTAGATATCTGAAAACTGCTATCATGTCCCCCCTCAATCTTCTCTTTTCTAAACTAAACAAACCCAATTCCTTCAGTCTTCCCTCATAGGTCATGTTCTCTAGACCTTTAATCATTCTCGTTGCTCTTCTCTGGACCTTCTCCAATTTCTCCACATCTTTCTTGAAATGCGGTGCCCGGAACTGGACACAATACTCCAACTGAGGCCTAACCAGCGCAGAGTAGAGCGGAAGAATGACTTCTCATGTCTTGCTCACAACACACAAAGGAAGCTTTGACATTGAATTCGGTGGGATCAGGAATAGGTGCATAGCCCACAGACACCTTTGCATTTGGGACTCTTGCCAAATGTTGTGTTTGGAGGAGTCAGATGATGGCTTCCTCTCTCCGTTCTCAATGGAAAGTCAAAGACGTATATTCGGCAAACTAGGGCCTCCCAAAGCACGAGCATGGCTATGTATAGCTTCTTGCAGCTTGCAGGTTATGAAAATGGCTGGCTTTTTCCCCCCTTTGGACAACTGGAACTATGATTATTGCCATAACACAGTGCCTGCTTGCCTTTGCTATTATGTGTTCTGGAACAATGAGTCCCATTTCCAGCTTCAGAGAGGATCTCTGCCATGTGGTTGTGAATGTATTTCAAGAGAGAAAGAAAGATAATAGCTACCCATTTTAAAATATAATATTCTGCCTGGTATTTTACAATTCTCAAGGTCCTGGAGCTACCCATCAACCCATTCCATTACCATGGGAACAATCTGATTGGACCATACCAGCAGTTGATCTTGTTCAGTATCCTACCTTCAGTTATGAGCAACACCAGAAGCTCTGGAGGAAAGTGAATTACCTTCCCCTCCCCCCACCTCCGACCTCTCTCTCTCTCACACACACACACCTGCAACAGGCAGTTATGGGATACCCTGGCATCAGGGAAAGTTTCTTCCTCACCCCCAAAATTTAGAAGCCAATTCATGGTCTGAAGCATGAGGGGCTATATCCCTTCCAAAGCTCTTAGCTATTTTAAAAATATATTTAGTAATATAACTCTGGCTATTTGTGTTACCTATATATAAAGGTACATCTACACAGCAGTGTTATTCTGGAATAACTAACATTATTACAAAATAACATAGTCCGCGTCTACACTACAAGCAGTTATTTCGACATAATGTCAAAATAATGTTGAGCTGGAGGACTTCTTACTCCAACTCCTGTAACCCTCGTTTTAGGAAAAGTAAGGGAAGTTGGAGGAAGAGTGCTCTTTCTCGGACTTCCGGCTTTGTAGACAGCGCCAAAAGCTGAAATAAGCTACTTCGACTTAAGCTACACAATTGATGTAGCTCAAGTTGTGTAGTTTACTTTCAGCTTTAGCTCTGCTGTGTAGACATGACCTAAATGTTAAAACCTTTTCTGAGTTCTGTTGGGTACTTCATCTCTATATCTTGTGGCAAGGAGTTCCACAGGAAATTTGCTTACTGGTTGAGGCAGCAAAATATTCCTTTACATCAGATTTCAATTTACCATTTTTCTGTTTCATTTCATATCCCCTTGTTGTTTTATAATGAGAAAGGATGAAACCTGGAAGCTCTTAATACAGCTAGAAGAAATGCTGCATGATGAAATAGTTGTCTTTACTGTAATAATTAAATTGCAGGTATAAAAAGAAAGATGATGAACCCTCTTTGTTTTTCAACTATCCAATATTGTTTGATGCATATAGAGATCACTGCAGCCTTCACTGAATTGCATCAGCTCTGTAGTAAAACAAGATAGCTATTTATAGTGCAGAGATATAATATACAACAATGTTGGACACAAACATTGTCAAGGCTACTGTTCCCTCTGAACTGCAAGGGGAGTTTTAAGTAGGCATAATATAGTTACCCACATTAGAATTCAGCAAGAGCCACAGGTCTGAAATGTCTGCTCTTGGAAAAATGCCGTGTGATATTTAGGCCTCAATAAGGAAAACACTTAAGCATGTGCTTAAGCCCCACCCTGTTCAGCACTAGAGCTGGATGACTAATGGAATTTTTAAATTCACCAGCAATACCAGATAATTGGGGAGGAGGAGAAGAATGAGTTTGGGGGGACCAAAATTCAAAATTTTCATTGAATTCAAAAGTTGAAAACAAAATTGAGTCCGATTGGACAAAACATTTTGCTTTTTCAGATTTTGGTTTTTCTCGGACAAAACCAATTCAACAAAATTGACATGAATCTGCCAAATGTTTGGGTGGCCACCTCTGCATTGTTGGCTGAAAAAAAAAAGTTGTGTGCCAAAAATGTCAATCAGTTTTCTTCAGGCCAGCCTTAATGTTCATGCTTAAAATGCCAGTGATATTGAAACTTCAGCAAGCACTTCAAGTTAGGCAAGTCCATATTCGGTAGATCAGTGGTAAGGATGTGAATGGTTAGTCAGTTAATCAAGTAAGCTTCACCTTACTGAGTGATGCTTACAGGTTATGATTTAACCTGCAAGGGCTGGAGCAGCCCCCCGTGCACCAGGAGCAGGGGTCTGCTCCAGCCCAGTGGTGCCTGCCTTGGGCAGGGGGTACTCCCGCCCAGCCAGAACAGCCCCCCTTCCATCCCCGCTTAAGTGTTTAATTGGTTAAATATAATGTTTAATTGATTAAACGGGATTTTACATCACTAATCAATGTTAGTCAACCTAAGGCCTGAGGGCTTCTTGTGGCCCATCGGAGTGTTACATGTGGCCCATGAGATGTTTTGTCTACTATTGCCCATGCACAGTGATGCCAGATCCCGTTAGTTTCCATCCATGTTGGGTTTTTTCCCACCAGTGTTACTATAGTGACATGCACGTACAGCAAGGGCACATGAAGCGGGGTGCGTGCTGATTGCACTCAACATTCCCTGTGAAAGCCATGAACTCCCTCTGCATCCAATCAAAGTGCTGCTACAGTTCAATCTTCATACCCCACAAATTCTAGGTAAGCAAGCAGTTAGCAAAACTACGCTAGCCTGGAAACTGTCTTGGTTACAACAATCTTCCAGCCCATTGAGATGCCCATAGTGTGCCCTTTTTGCAAATAAGGCTAATGGCATATTGGGGTGCATTAATAGGAGCATTGCCAGCAGATCTAGAGAAGTGATTATTCCCCGTTATTCAGCATTAGGGAGGCCACATCTGGGCTATGTCTACACTGGCGGCTTCTTGCGCAAGGTTTCTTGTGCAAGAAGTCTTGCGCAAGAAAATGTCCACACTGCCATGTGCACGCTGTGCTTTTGCACAAGAGCTCCCATGGCAGTGTGGACGCTCTCTTGCGCAAGAAAGCTCTGATGGCCATTTTAGCCATAGGGCTTTCTTGCGCAAGAAATCCCTGCTGAGCATCCACATTGCCCTCTTGCACAAGAGCTCCTGCACAAGAGGGCTTACACCTGATAAAAAAGAGCGTCACTCTTGCGCAAGGAGCCTTCTCTTACCACGCCATACTGTAAATTTCCTTGTGCAAGAGCGGGCGGGCAGTGTGGATGCTCTGCAGATTCTTGCGCAAGAACAGCCGTACTTGCGCAAGAAGCAGCGAGTGTAGACATAGCCCTGGAGTATTGTGTCTAATTCTGGGTCTCCCCATTACAGAAAGTCCAGCGGAGGGCTACAAAAATGGTTAAGGGGCTGGAGCATATGACTTACGAGGAGAGACTGAGGAATTTGGGCTTATTTAGTCTACAGAGAGATGACTCCGTGTGTGTGTGTGGGGGGAGAATTGATAGCAGCCTTCAACTACCTGAAGGGGGTCCAAAAAGGATGGGAGTGAGGCTGTTCTCAGTGGTGACAGAAGACAGAACGAGAAGCAATGGTCTCCAATTGCAGTGGGGGAGGTCTTGGTTGGATATTAGGTAAAACTATTTCCGTAGGAGGGTGGGGAAGCACTGGAATGGGTTACCTAGGGAGGTGGTGGAATCTCCAATCCCTAGAGGATTTTAAGTCCCAGCTTGACAAAGCCCTGGCTGGGATGATTTAGTTGGGGGTTGGTCCTTGTGATGGGGTGTCTGCTCTGCACTAGCTCTTTAAGGGGTTAAAACCCCAGCCCAGGAGAGGGGTAGAGCTCTGGAACCAGCACCTGTGGCAGGTATTAGTCAACTACAGCCCAGCTGAAGGCAATATAAATAAAGGCTCCTGGAGGTTAGGCAGGACAGACATACTCTTGCTCCAGCTGTGGAGCAGGAGGGTCCTAGCTGCCCAGGGAAGCTAGAGGATTCCTGACTTAGGACAGGGCAGTTCTAGGGAAAGGCAGGCAGAGCTGGGGAAGCTCTGGCTAGGCAAGGTCCCAGGCTGCAGGGCCTGAAGCAAGGCCTCAGTGTAGTAGGGCTGCTGGGAGGCAGCCAGGGTAGGAAAAGGCAGCAGGTCCACACCCCCTTGCCAATGATGAGTGGCCATTTTAGACTACAGTTTTCCTTGAGGTAGTGGATGAAGACTGGCAGTGGGTCACTGAGGCAAGGTGGGCCTAGGGGGTTGGAGGTTCCCAGAGGGAACGGCCTGAGAGCCAACCTAGGGAGGTGGCTGATAAATTGTCTGGGACGGAGAGGGCCCAGTCAGAGAAGGAGACGCAGACTGCAGTGGATCAGGTTACAGTATGGACCCAGCCTGCGAGGATGAAGCATCCAGAAGACTCCAAGGGTTCATCTACACAGCAGGGATAAAGTTGAATTAAGCTACGCAACTTCAGCTACGTCAATTGTGTAGCTTAAGTCGAAATAGCTTAACTCGGCTTTAGGCGCTGTCTACACCAATGTTTCTTAAACTGTGTACTGCTCAACAACAACTTTCCCCTGGTGTGTTTTTTTTGTTTTGTTTTGTTTTTGTTTTGTGTAACAATTTTTCCCTGGTGTTCCACATTAAAAAAAAAAAGATTGTTTGGTGTTCCACGGTCTTAAAACGTTTAAGAAACACTGGTCTACACAGCAGGAAGTTGAAGGAAGAGCACTCTTCCTCTGACTTCCCTTACTCCTCATGAAATGAGGGTTACAGGAGTTGGAGTAAGAAGTCCTCCAGCTCGACATTATTTCAAAATAAAGGCTTGTAGTGTAGACGCGCACTATGTTATTTCAGAATAACATCAGTTACTCTGAAACAATGCTGCTGTGTAGACGTACCCAGAGTGTCCAACAGGAGGTGCATGTGGCGGGGAGGCCTGCCATGTTACAGTCCTGCTTTTAGCAGGGGGTTGGACTTGATGGCCTCTTCCAACCCTATGATTTTGTGATTCTGTGGAGGGGTACTCATGCCCTTAATGATCTACAGCACCTCTTTTAGAAAGACAGGCTGAATTTAAAAACTTCAAGTGTGGGGCAATCCACCACAACAATAGGTAAGTTATTCCAATTACCCTCACCATTAAACTCTTGCATCTTATTTCCAGTCTGAATTTGTCTAGTTTCAGCTTCCTGAATGGAGTCACTTTGGATTTACACTGGGGTAAGTTGTTCTGTTGTCTCAATCACTAGGTGCAATATTGAGTGCAGGGCTTTTAAGGCTGGTGTGGGCTCATGTTCCATGCTTTGATTCTGACAGCATTTGGCTTTTAGTGATATTCCACCACCGGAGCTGTCAGGCTAGCATAAAACTAATAACCAGCCTGCATTACATCTCGATGATGTGACAATGGTACTGATGATGCTTACGCTCAGAGACTGCAAGGTAACATTTCTTTGATTGCTTATGGGAGCACTTTACAGCTGAAGTATAATTTCATTTATTAGAGGCAGACAGCTTATAGAAATGTGTGAAACACAACAGGTAACAAAAGAAAAGCTTGGGAGACTAATGAGGCACGGGGCTCATGCCTTTACAAAAAAACCAAAGGCTTCCACAGACACATGTCTGATGTACTTTGCTTTTCAGAGACGTAAATCAATCAGAACATTCAAACCATGTTATCCTGGAGTGCTGTAGCAAATACATTTCATCTAAAATTATTGATGACTTTGCTTTTAACCAGGGAATAGAGGCCAAAAAAGAACAAGAAATCATCAGCTGTAAAGAAATATAGCTGGAGTGAAACAGGGGAAGACACCCAATCCAACAAGAGAAAAAATATATACATCCGCGAAATAATAATAAGAGCATTGTTTAGAAAGCACCTTCTTTTCCAACAGTCTCACCTTACCATTGTGGGGTGCATAGACATCATTAAAACACTATTTTATGCTAATGCTTTCAACACACAATGGAAGCCAAACATCCGCAGTGTTATAAGAGAATGGAGAGAAATAAGAAGTGATAGAATTGCAACCAGGGAAGCAGAAGGGCCTAGTATACACACGATTGAATCCTGGTTGGGTTCAAGTCAGCGGTAAAACTCCCAAGTTGGACCAGCATGCAGAGCTACAAACTCTTGAGCTGTTATTAGAGCTGGATTAAGAACTGGTTTTGGTTTGGAGGCCAGAATAAAACATCCAGAAAAAATAGGCTAGTTTTGCACTAGCACTGAATGGTTTTCCTAGATGAAAGGAAAACCAGATGTGGAGATGGTTCATTTTGCATATTTCAGGAACAAACCATTCTGGCATTTCCAAAATTTTTATTTTTAGTTTTGTTGACTAAAACTGTTCGCTGAATTTGAGCTGATTTTGCAGGTAGTTTCAGCTGCTGTATAATTAACCTATGTGCTTCCTCTGCCATTTGTTGATAAGAAAGCAATCAAAGCATGTCTCATGGTGCATCCAAACCAACAGGGAAACAAGCATTGTTTTATATTTCCATCTTCCTCCATGAAGCAGGTGCCCTCTGTCACCTAGACCCCCTATTCGGTGCTAAATATTCTCACCTGTCCACTTAGCTACAGATCATGGAACCCCTTCAAACTCAAATCCTTTTGAGTGGAGATTGTGATTCAGTTTTTCATCAGGAGACAAACCCAAAAGGGCTCAAGTCTCCTCTCAATTCGTAATTTCCCGGAGCTTGATTTACTGTCATGCAAAGGCCATTTTACACCACTCTGGCTTTGCAAAGGAGCCTTGAAGCAGGAGTTAATTAGGTGCTTTGATCTTCCAAGAGCAGTATATGGTGTCCTTAGTGTAATTGGGCCCAAAGATTTTAAGGCCAGAAGAGAGAATTTTGATAATTTAGTCTGATCTTCTGCATAACAAAGGGCATAGAACCTCACCCAACAATTAATGCCCCAGGGCCAAATTTTTAGCTGAAGAAGAGTATATCATTTAGAGAGACATCCAGTCTTGATTTAAAGATGAATCCACCAAAGCTCTTCCAGCATTGGATTGCCATCTACTCCGGTGTAACTCTTCTGACTCCAATGAGAGGAAGGATTCTTAGTAAACTTTAATATAATCTGAATCCACTACTTAGAAATATATTTCCATCATTTAAGGGAAAGGCAGAGAAACAGAATGGCCAACCTAGCCAACCATTGTCACCAGGAACTGTTTGGCCTGGTCTACACTAATGGGCTACGTCTAGACTGGCATGATTTTCCGCAAATGCTTTTAACGGAAAAGTTTTTCCATTAAAAGCATTTGCAGAAAAGAGCGTCTAGATTGGCACGGATGCTTTTGCGCAAAAGCACTTTTTGCGGACAAGCATCCGTGCCAGTCTAGACGCGGTTTTGAGCAAGAAAGCCCCGATCGCCGTTTTCGCCATCGGGCTTTTAAAACAGTCCTGAGCTGTCTACACTGGCCCTCTTGCGCAAATACATTTGCGCAAGAGGGCTTTTTCCCGAACGGGAGCAGCATAGTATTTGCGCAAGAACACTGACAATCATACATTAGATCGTCAGTGTTCTTGCGCAAATTCAAGTGGCCAGTGTAGACAGCTGGCAGGTTTTTCCAAAAGCGGCGCTTTGCGGAAAAACTTACCAGTCTAGACGCAGCCCATGCTGTCTGTTGATTGTAACTTATGCTACTTCAGTTACATAAATAGCATAACTTGAGTTGACATAGCTGAAATCAATTTACAGCAATGTCCACACTATGCTATGTCCTTGGGAGACAAACTCCTAGCAACATAGCTTCTGCCTATCATTGAGGTGGATTATGGACATTGATGGGAGAGTGCTCGCTCATTGACTTACATAAGAACATAAGAATAGTGATACTGGGTCAGAACAAAGGTCCATCTAGCCCAGGATACTGTCTTCCAACAGTGACCAAGGCCAGATGCCCCAGAGGGAGTGAACAGAACAAGTAATCATCAAGTGATCCTTCTTCACCCATTTCCAGCCTCTGACAAACAGAGGCTAGGGATACCATTCCTACCCATCCTGGCTAATACCCATTGATGGACCTAACCTCCATGAATTTATCTAATTCTTTTTTGAACCCTGTTAAGGTACTGGTCTTCACAACATCCTCTGGCAAGGAGTTCCACAGGTTGACTGTATGCTGCATGAAGAAAAACTTCCTTTTGTTTGTTTTAAACCTGCTACCTATTAATTTCATTTGGTGACCCCTAGTTCTTCACCAGACCCCCTACATCTGAATGTCTTCACCAGACTCGATACATCTGTGCCTCTGTATCAATCTCAGCACTGTTAATTTAGCTGTATAGTGTAGACAAGCCCTTTGCTACTGCTCACATTTTGTATTAAGACCCTTAATTCTCTCAACTAAGCTGTAATCTCACTGATAAGGAGCTGGTTTGTTAACCAGCCACAATAAAGTCATCACAGCTGAATAAATGCAACATTAGGAAAACTATGTTTCCCTCTTTGTTTCCCCCCATGCCTAATGAAAAGAAGGCAAAGAGAATGAAGAATATTGTTGCTATTAGACTTCTGTTCAGAGCACTCATTTGAACAACTGTCAGCCACAGAAACTTATCCAAGGTTCCCCAGATAACATCTCCTGTTATGGGGATTATTTTTGCCTGCAGTGCATTTAATTTTACAATGAAACTACTGAGCTCAATGATCTTTAAAAAGCGGCAGCCTGGCTAAGAAAGGGAAAATGAATAAGTCTGAACAACTACATGTTACTCAGCAAAGCAGAGAGGAGGCGTCCATCTTTCTTAGCAACAAAGCACCACGCAGGCACTTTGCTGCTGCTTTGCATTCCGCTGTGTCATCTGCTTCAGTATTGAATTGTGCCGGGTAGCCTCCTCTAACAGTTTCTTTGTTGGGCCTGAATCTGGAAGGTACCCAGGTCTGTGGAGCACTCATCCAGGGAGTTAAGGGTGCTCTGTACTTGGCAGAATCAGGTCCTTTCTTGCAGCGCACACATCTGTGCAAAATCTGGATTGGCAGTTATAATACACAGCACTTCAAGTGCAGAATCTGGGCGGTGCTTACCAGGTCACAGTGGGCATTGTGAACAAGAGGAGAATGTGGTCCAAGGCAGTGAAAGGACGCATGTGAGTGCAGTAGCGCAGACAGGCAGCTGAAGGAGATTGGTTGAGCTGAGAACTCTAGTTAGCTCGCCCTGAAGTATTTCTGTGCTCATCTTGGTAGCATTTATGTGCTTTTTTCAGGACACATGTGAACCCCAAGAAGTTGTTGAGAATTTCAGAACTAACGGAGGGTCAAGAACTTAGGAACACATGGAGAAATTCATTAAAAAAGTATGGAGATAGGGCAATGGTTCAAATTTTGAGCAAGCTCCGGAAAGCACAGCATATGCTCAGATACCATGAGGCTCTACATTAATGAGCTCTCTGGAAATCCTCTCCTAAAGATACATTTGCCAAGCCTACTGAGTGTGTTAGGCATCACGAATGGTCTACCTTAAAAACTATTGGATGGCAACAGTCATCTCCAACCGTGTCACTTTCTGGAAGAATAACCTAATAACGGAGTTTATTGCTAATCTGTGTTTCGTGCATCTTGCCTTTTATGAGACTCTTTTACATTGCAAACATCATACTCCCAGGGGAATTCTGTTAAACATGAAGGTGTTAGTTTTCTCCCGCTTGTGAGCACCACTCAGTCCGGGACAGGGGTGCAATCTGTGACCAAGTTATCGCTTGGTTCCATGCTGGCATGGGCCCCTGCAGGCATTAAAACAACTTATGTAACATCCATGAAGCCAGCCACTTTGTCTTCCTTCCAGTCGTTCCTGAAAACTCACCTGTGCTCCAGTGCATACAGAAAACTGCCATCTCCTTATAGCTTGGCAGGTGGCTGGATGAGACTTCTGCTATCAATTGGCTAGGATCACGCATACGGAGGGGTCAGCAGGTGGGCCCATCTATCAGCTGGGGAAGGTCTAATCTTGCTCCAAAAAATTGTTCAGTCCCTGTCCTTTCGATAGACCCTTTTCCTTATAATCTCTGCAGTAAAGATCCAGAACCAAATGTCATCACTCTGGGAGAGTTTCACTGCCCTCAGGCTCCTGTCTTAGCTGCCAGGCTTCATGGGTCTTCCTCCCAGCAATTCACAGCCAGCCCCAGCTTACGTTTCCCTCCCTCAGCTGGCTCCTGCTCCCAGCAGTTGTCTCTCTCAGGGGCCTTTTGCCTGACATGAACAAAGATCCAGCTACTTCCTTGGCTCGGGGTCTCCCTCCCTTTCTGCTCCTTCTCCTAAGAAAGCCAACTAGGAGCATGTGACCTGCAGCTACATCCCCTAGTTTTTATAGGCCCATGGGTGCAATAGGACATACTTACCTCTGCTATACATTGTTGTTACTCCTCCTCCCCCTTCCGCTTCCTGTCCCTATTGCTCATCCGTTCCACCTGTTGAATTTTGTCTTGCGGACTGTATGCACAGTGCCAACCACAATGGGCCTTGACTACAGCTCATTAAAGACGTGATTTTTCAAGACCAGTGGCAGTTACAAAAAAAAAAAAAAAATCGGTTCTGTTCAAACTACACCTGAAGATTCCAGAATGTTGGGTGAATTGAAAAAAGTCCATTTTGGGCCTGTTTCAGAGCAGGGGTTTGAACTGAAGTATCCTAGCCAGTAGGCTCAAGATTACAGGGTGTGGAGATAGGGAACAGAAGGGCACCATTACCATCTCTTCTTCCGCTTCCAGTCATTTTGTGAATAGCCAGAACTATTTCATCAATAATTGTGAGGTAACCAAAACTGTATTTCTAATAAACAAAACTGTGCCCAGCTGTGCTGCACAGAAAAACATATTTTGGGCAGAAACAACAGTTTCCATCATGATTTAGTTGGCGTTGGTCCTGATTCAAGCAGGGGGTTGAACTAGATGACCTTCTCAGGTCTCTTCCAGTCCTAATCTTCTATGATTCTATGATCAGAAAATTATTCAACCAGCTCTAATTTTTACCTGCTTGGGACCTCTTGGCATGGCTGTCATTTAAATTATTAACTAATTATTAATTATATAATATATTGCAAAAGCACCTACCTGGTCACTGTTCCTGGTAGAAGCTACACTGCTGAGAGAGTGGGTCTTTCATTTTTTTGTTAGCTGTATTTTCTCAAGGCACCTTAACGACTCTGACCCCACCCACAACGAAGATGAGGCTACGGGAATGGAATCCTATTTCATTTGCACCTGCTGAAATCACATTGCAATGAGCTTTGTATTTTCAACTTTCATTTCAATGCTCTTAGCTTAAAAAAAAAAAGGATGAGTTTCTCCCTGAAGCATCTGTGTGTATTGGAATGTGTGGAAAGAAGGATAGTGTAGATACAGGGGATTTTAACTGGGAGACATATGCTGACCATCTCATGCAGCCAGTAGCAAAAACATTATTAGAGTTTCTAAAAATTATGGCTGATGATTTTCTAATACAAAAGTCATTGAATCAAACATGAGATAATTCTACTTTGGATCTCATTATGATAAATAAAGATGAATTAATCAGAGGACTGGAAGCTGATGGTTGCCTAAGGATCTCTGATCATGACCTGATTATATTCTGTATGGGCCAAGAGATGACAGTCCCAAGCACTAATATATATATATTTGATGCTCAAAAGGTCTAATTTCCCAAAGCTGAAGAAAATTAAGAGACAAATTGACTGGGAAGAAAAATTTTGACTGAAAAATGCCAATAATAATGGGGATCCTTAAGAAGAGTATGTTAGATGGGCTAAAAAAACCCACAATTCCATAATTAAGTCAGAGGGCAACTTTGACTGAAAGTCCATCCAAGTTCAGTGATAAAGAGAAGGCAGCAATCAGGAATAAGAACCCTGCACACCCCATCCCACCTTCATAAATCTCTTCGCTATTATTATTCCCATTTTATAGATGGGAAAACGGAGGCACAGAGAAGGGATCTGACATGTCCCAAGTCAGCAAGCAAGCCAGTGGCAGCATCAAGAACAGATCTTGGATTTCCTGAGACCTAAGATAATTTCATACCCACTAGGCAGCACGGTACCTCTTGTTTATTTGGACCAAAATAAATGATAGCAGAAGTATAGGCCAATTATTAGATGAAGATGGTAAAAGTATGGTTCCTATGCACTGTAATAACACACAAAATAATATTTATTATTATAAAATTGTTAATTATGATGCAAAATAGACAGATGTGTTTCATAACTATTTCTGTTCTGTATTTGGAAAGTAGCAGGATGTTGTACTCTTATTATGAGAGCGACAAGATAGGTGAGGCAATAACTTCAGCTTCTGTTAGTGGAAGGGACGAGCTTCACAACTTCATAGACCTGTTCGTCAGATCTGGAGCAGATAACCAGAGTGTCACTTTACCCTCTCCACACCTGAAGGAGAGCTCGGTGAAGCTCAAAAACTTGACTTTTCACCAGACGAAGATGATCCAATAAAAGATACTTCCTCACCCACTTTCCCTTATCTTGAGAATGACACAGCTACAAAAATACATTCTCTTAACACATGAGGATAATGAAGTTCTTTCCAGTTCCTTGACTCCTACTTTCTTGTCCTCCGTATCAAACCGTTGCTATTGGAGTCCACTTTTTCATTTGGGCTTCTCCATCTGTTATTATTTGTATTGCACTAATAACTAGAGGCCCCAGGTGACATTGTGCTAGGAGCTGTACAAACACATAGTTAAGAAGCAGTTGCTGCCCTGTTTATAATCTATGCATAATCATCTGTCTAGTTCCCTTCTTGTGATTCAGAGCCACTTTGTTTCTCGGAATCATAAAAAGCCTTCTTCAGCTTTATCAAATACAGCTCTTTGCCTCGGCACAGCATTCGGGTGGACATGCTGCATGAAGTACACCATATTACAAATGTATCCTGCTGCATTGTCTTTGACATTGAACAGACACACCCACACACTCATGACAAATGGGCTGATAGCATTTCATCATTTAAAGTCCATGCTCTCTGCAGGACTTGGTGGCACATCAGCTGGCCGTGTGCAGTGGAATGGAATAACGTTTTGGGCTGTCGCTGAGAGTGGTACGAGGGGCTAAGTGCCTCTTGGGCAGAGCTAAGAGAATTCACAAGCAGGGGAAGGAAGCAGCAGCAACCTTCATGACAGGGGACCTTGCTGACCTGTGTCATTAGCCGAGGCAACCTGTGTGAGGTTCTCATTTGTGCCTGGCAGGGGAAGGTAACTCATGTGCACACTGGAGTTGATAATTTTTTTCCTTTAGGGGGGTTGTAATTTCAGGGTAACACAATGAAATCAATTTACATTGGTGTAACTCAGATCAGAATCTGACCTTCCATCACTACACAGAAGGACTCTCTCTCTCTCTTCAATTAATTTCACTGGGATACTAACACTTTAACTTACAGAGTTACAATTATCTCAATGGTAACTAAATGAACTATTACACAGCTGGTCATATTTCACAGGACTGTGTTCCTAATACTCTGTGTTGCTTCTGTAAAATAACTTCATTTCTTTATTCCCAGGTGACTCATTTTGTAGTGGGCATCATTAAATTAAAAACACCAAGGGCCACACAAGGATTCAAAAGGTGTCCTCTTCCAGCTTCTGGAAAAAACATGTGAGTGGGGGAATTAAATAATAAGGGTATGTCTACATTGTGGAGTTATTTCGGGATACCAGAAATATACCGAAATAGTTATTCCCGAGTCTATTGAAGCAGCCCGTTATTTCCAAATGGATTTCAAAATAACAAGCAGCTTATTCTGACATCCCGGTAACCCTCATTCCACAAGGGTTAAGGGGAATTTCGGCATAGCAATTTATTTTGAAATAAGTGCTGTGTAGACTGTGCCAAATGACAAAATAAGCTATTTCAAAATAGCATCAAAATAAGCTATGTAATTTGCATAGTGTACATTTTGTAGCTTATTTCGAGCTAAGGGTGCTGTGTAGATGCACTAAGAGACTTTGTAAAGTTAATAACTGAAACCTTTGAGAGGAAAAAGACACCTATTCAGTTTCCAATGCTGTCGCTGATTTTCTATGTGCTTTATTGCTCTGATTCCCATTTCCTGCTTTGTAAAATGAGGATAGTGGTCCTTCCTGCCTTGAATGCTTTTTCTGTCTTGTCTATTTCACCCAGGGAAGGTAGTGCTTCTTCCAATGGGTATGTCTACACTAGAAATGCTGTCCTAGCATAACTGCCGTGCTGCCAAGATAAAGCTGGGGTGTAGACATTTTCTACAGCAACAGAAGAGCTTCTAGTAAATCCATCTCTCTGACAGGGGGTAACTAGGTCGATGGAAGAATTCGACTAGTAGGGTCTACATTAGAGCTTAGGTTGGCTTAACTACACCATTCCAAGTGTAACATTTTTCATAGCCCTCAGCAAATTAGTTAAGCCGGTCTAACTTGGTTGTGTAAACCAGCCCTAAATATTTCTACAGCACCTCGTACCACGGTGCCTCAATTTTGGTTGAGGCTTCTAAGTTCTACAGTAGTGCTACTAATAAAGACTGCAGTTATTAATAAAGAAGTTGAGAAATTGGGTCTGTACTGAGGGAAACATGACTCTGAGGCCCTGCGTACAAATGCAGCATGAATACTGTAATAACAAAAGACATGATGCAATGACCTCAGATGAAACCCCATAGTATCAAAGGGATAACACAGGTCAGTGATCCTAGCTAGTTCTTCCATCTCAACAAGGAAAAGAGGCTTTGGTGCTGTAGCAGTAACGCTGTGCCTTAGAAAACCTCTCTTAAAGCCATTAAAGACAAATTGTGCTACATGTTATTAGTTTAGAATTTCAATTAGTGCCTAAAATTTGCCATCCGCTTAGCCTGAGCCATCTTGCCAAATCAAGGCTGCCCCTTTGTTTGACTGTTTGCCTGAACACTGCAAAGACAGAAGCAATTTATTAACATAATCCTATTTAATAAGAAGACTAATCATGCTCACTAGAAAGAGTAGATTGGATTTGTCAAAGTGATTATATTCAAAGCATGACAAACAGAGGGGGTGAGCCGGCCGGCGTAGTCTAATGTAGCTTCAACGGTCCAAATTCAGCTTGCAGATACACTAGGGTCCATCCAGTCAGTCAGCTGAGTCAGTGATGTGCAAGAATAGGCTGAAATGGGAGCAGGATAAAGTCCTGTACCCAGACAAATTAGTTAGGACTTGCCTGCAGCATTACCAACCCCAAGTATTCAAAATTAATTATTCTGTTTTAAAAATTAGATTTAAAAAATTATTAAATGTTGGGAACCTTTTCATTTATCTTCTTGGTGGTGCTTGTATGACTCAACCCTTCCAGCTTTTCTCTGCATTTGGGGGAGCCTGAAACTTTCCCCCCCCAAAAAATGAAAGCCGAGAATCACATGACTCCAGGAGCTGGTGCTTGAAGAAAAAACTACAAATACGCCTTCAGAATTACAAGCATTGACAATTCTGATATTGTGGATGACCTGCCTGCCCAGGATAGTACATGAGAGACCTGGTGTAAATGAGGACAGCATAGCCTCTACTTCCCTGGGGAGGGGTATGGAGTGGGCAGAGCCTTGTGTTCACCCCACCCAGTTCATCAGCCAGTGAAGCTAAACTAGTTCAGGCCAGCAGCAAATTACAGTACAGTTCCTGCTCAAACAAAGGGCTAGTGGCTCGCTATCCGGCCGACTGCAGGGGTGCTGCAGATAACATGCACCGCACCTTGCTCAGGCTGTTGCGTTTGAAACACGAACACTGGGTGAAATGACACGGCAGAGTGCAAATGTGATTGAACTGATTTTTATTTGCCCGGTTGTGCATCCCATATACCCAGCACTACGAGGCGAAAAGACCGGTGTTATTATTAATTAGCTGTAACACAGCAGAATCTGGAGGCATCCACCAAAAAGGAAGCTCTGTTGTACTAAACCCTGCACAAAGAGTGCCTCATTGCTTCCTTGCACTCCCCAGTCTGGGGGCCTGTACCCATCGGTCACCTCTGGTTTTGTGCGTAGGTTGTTACACTCTTAGAGCAGAGACTGCCTTTCTGTTCTACGTTTGTACAGCACCTTGTGCAATGAGACTCTGGCATGTGACTGGGGCTCCTAGGCTGTACAGAACAGCAAATTAATAATATCATGGAGGAGAGGGGAAAGCATGGGACAGAGATTTGCCCACTGTCAGGCAGCAGGGGCAGTAGAGAGGTTGGGGACACAGTGCAGGTTTCCTGAGACACTGCCCAGTACCTATACCAGCACCTGCTCTCTTCCCCACTGCTGTAATTCCATTGGTTGTACTTGTACCAGCTCCATTGGATGAAGCGTCCCTGTATTACTGCCATTGGCCAGGAGGATTTGGTACCCACCTCGTCAGCTGTAACTCTGCCTGTTGCCACAGCTGCGGGGCACAGAAAGGAATCAAGGCAAGCAAGTGGCGGGGTTGGCTTTGCAGACTCACTGCATCACGGCCACTGCATAACACGCTCTTGTGTACTGCATGGTAGTCATTGACCCTACACTGCGCTGTACAAAAGAACACCCTGGTGAGGCATGGGGTTCATGCTGCTCTCAGCTGCAAGGACGTTTCACACTGCACCACATGCGAATATTCGCATTTGCTAGCCAGGCGTATTTCACCATTGAAAAGGCTCTTGGATTAGTTTTCTTCTTTGCTCCTCTGCACTTTTTCTGTCTCTTTTCTTTTATCTGAACAGAAAGTCCCGTTCAGAAAGGCATTGGCTGGAAATGTTAACACGGGGCTCAAATATTCCCGGAAATTTTCAAGGTTCGTTCTCTGCTTGTCATGCAAAGCTCGAGAAACAAAAGGCAGAAAATTATCTCACCATGGTTGCAAGCCATTGTTCTTGCTTCTCAGAGCTGATCTTAGTTTCTTTGACCCGGTGGGTGTTTTATTCTGATGGTGACAGATTCTGATACCCACAAAGTCCAAAATATAGATCCCCAAAACCACCACTTCAGCTACCTGTAACCCTGCAAATGGCTAAATTCCATAGATGCCTAAGTTTCTGATGATAAAGTCCCCATAAATGCTCCATTTCTGCCAGTGGGCATGTGCATATCTATTTAAATCCTGATGCCCGGCACCTGGCGCAGCGTGTTTTGTAAATTAGGCATTCCTCTGCCTATCTCACCTTGTCTATGTAGACTATAAACTCTCTGGGACAAGGACTTCCTCTTTCTCCGGGTGTGTAGAGACCATAACACAATGGGCCCTTGATTTTGGAAGGTTTGGTTGCACCTCCCTTTGTTAACTTCAATGGCACTACTATGGATCTATGCCCCATGAGTAAGGTTGGCAGCATCAGACCCATTAATAAAGACCTGTTATGAAATAATAATAAATGAAGCACAGAGGTTACTGAAGAATAATACTTAGTTTTTATAAAGCATTTTTCATTACTAGCTCTCAAAGTTGTGAAGAGCTGATCTTAGTTCCCGTGTGCAAGCAGTTTCCCCAGTAACAGGAGTATTTAGGAGGCACAAAGATGAATGTACATCTTTTACAAAATCCAGATTTTTTAGGGCACAATACAGTTCGTCATTCATTCAGATATATTTCTCTGTTTCTTGCTCAGAAATCTTTGACTCGTCTTGAAACATTTGCTTCTTTCTCCTACTGAAAAATATTTAAAGATCAAAGAGAGAGAGAGAGACTAGACCAGAAAATGTAATTGGTTGAGAATATGGATTTATCCTCTCTCTGGAATAGCATAGCTCAGAGGAACTCATGTGGAATAATCCTTGCCCCTAAAGATTACAACCCTTGGCTTGGATCATACCAAATACCAGCCTCAAATTGCCCCCTACCTTGCCATTCTTTCCCATCCCCATTGTGGAAACATCCATTATGTATTCTATCTGGCAGCTACAGTATTTATCTGATGTTACCCACCTGACAGATACATCCACCAGAACTTGTGGCTCCATAGATGGCCTGTTTTAAAACAGAGTTAATCAAACAGAGACGTTTCACCACATTGTGGCACTTAGCACATAGACTGAGGGCACAGCAAAGAAAGTCGGCAGTAGGAGAGTCTGGTGAGACCCAAAGCACCACTGATCTGAGAATATGAAAACATCTAGGCTATGTCTACGCTGGCGGGTTCTTGCGCTAGAACACGTCCACACTGCCATGTGCTTTTGCGCAAGAGCATCCATGGCCGTGTGGACACCCTCTTGTGCAAGAAAGCTCTGATGGTCATTTTAGCCATAGGGCTTTCTTGCGCAAGAAACCCCTGCCACGTGTCCACACTGCCCTCTTGCGCAAGAGGTCTTACATTTGTTAGAAAAGAGCGTAGCTCTTGCACAAGAAGCCCTGTCTTCCGACGCCGTACTGTAAATCTTCTTGCACAAAAGCGGGAGGGCAGTGTGGACGCTCTGCGGGTTCTTGCACACGAACGACTGTTCCTGCGCAAGAACCGGCCAGTGTAGACATAGCCCTAGTGGTACCATACCTTTACTTGTTCTAGCTAAGGAACTTGTATGACCCCAGCTCCATTGCCCATCACAAACATGCCTGGGTAGGAAGAAAGTACCATTCTCCTCCGATGAAGGTCTAAGATCACATCAAAAGTGTGGAGCAGAGCAGCAGTCTTCCAAGTGCTTGGCGAGTGTCCTTAAATCTGGGCCTTCCTTCCACTGATTGTCTTACTCTATTCACCTGAACAGTATTAGCAGAGTGTATTGCTCTGCTCTAGGAGACTGACCTAAATACACCTGAGTGACCTGGTGACTTTTATGTTCACGGGAAAGGAAAGGAAAGGAAAGTCTCTGTGACACTGGACAGCAGAAGCTATGTTACATCACAAAATAGGAATTGCTATGTGGATCAAACCATTGGACCCTCCAGTTCAATAATTTGTCTCCAACAATGGCTTCAGAGGAACATGTTAGAATCCTTTTAATGGTCAAACAGCTAAGGACTAATTTGCCCATAATGCAAGTGACTGCACAGTCTTCTTCATTTAATAGTTGGTTTATATCCTGAAGCAGGAAAGTTTATATCCATAAGCAAGTAATTAAGTAAGTAGTAAATAAAATTGACCTCATGTAGCTGCTCTCCTTATTATCCATATACATGTCTGATCCCAGTTTGAATACTACTTAACCCAGCCCCCGCAATGTCATGTGGCAAGGAGTTCCACACTTTACTTATGCATTGTGTGAGAAAGTATTTCCTTTGGTGTTAAATTTACTGCCTTTTAAATTCACAGAATGTCTCTGTTCTTCATAATAAAAGAAGGTAAATACCTTTTCCATACCATCCATTATCTACCCTGGTATTTGAAATATCTGAAAGGTTTAATCCCTTCCAGTTTGAGAGGGAGTGGAGCTAAGCAGGGAAGGTTTTGCATATCTAAATCACTTGCCAAGCAAGGTCTTGAGCAGCTGAACAGGCAGTTTTGGGTGGGAACAGCTGTGGGTCCTGTGCTTGGAGACAAAAGGACATGGTGAGTTGTATGTTTGGCTTGTTGCTGTTTGTTTTCTTTGAGGGTCACCATGTGGCAGGGTTTCTGGGCGCAGCCAGGTGAGAATGATATGTTTGTGGCTCTGTGAGGACCCTGGCTGGGACCCTGACATCTGTGATCAGTCTCCAAGTGGTTAACCCCTTCCTATGAATGAGGAGTTGGCACTTAGTAGCAGGGCTGAGTAGAGAGGTCAGCTGGCAAGCAAATTGCTGACCAGTTGAGCAAGGGCACCAAACAGGAATTTTGAAGGGCATTTAGACAAGTAGCTTAGATAGCTTTCTTTCTAGGGACACTTCTATTCATACCATGATGGCACTATGGCAATGACTTGCAACACATGTACCATGTTTTCTTTCCTGCTGGAAGGGAATTGCCCTACAAGACACACAAACTGGTGACAGTGATGGAAGAAAAGATTTGTGGCTTGGAAGGAAAAGCGTGTGCACTGCATGGTTTCAGAGGGTTTGAGGAGTGTTTGGACAGCCTGTTTCAGGAATTGTCTCTGCTCCAGTGTGAAGAAAACAAAGGAACAGGGAACCCAGAAGAGAGAGTGGAAACCAGAGAAGAGGACTGGCAGTTGGCAACTACCAGAGATGCGCGATCTAGGCTACAGAGTTGGAAGCAGAAGAGGATGAGCAGGTGTGACCGCTAGAGAGAAGAACAACAGGTGGAATTCTACATCACTAGAGGTATCCAATTGCTACCCAGATTTCAGCATGGAAATTGCAGAAAATGTTTCCGAAGCTCCAGGTAGTTGAATGGTGTGGAGAGCTGTACAGGACATGCCCGCCACACCAGATCTCTCACAAAGTGGTCACCAACCATCCAAAGAAAAAAGACAGTCCCTGTCAGGTACCTATGCCAACAAGACTGGAAAGAACTTTTTCAGAAGACAGGTGGACAATGGGATGGTGTGCTGTCTTCCCAGAGCTGAGACACCAGCTGCGACAGCAGGAATGGACAGGCTTCTGAACCCTGTGGGCAAGGTTCCACTGGCGATGGTACATACCAACACTAAGGACACACATCAAAGGATCCTTCACAGAGTCTACAGGCACTCGGGATACTCAGAAGCATGCTGAAGTCTAGGCATGTCCAAGTGGTCATTTTAGACGGCCCTTCTATTCCATGTGGGGAGGGAGCTAGAAGGAAAGAGATTCTGGAGTGGCTGGCTAGCAGATTGGTGCCCTGCCCTACTTTTGTGGAACACTGGACCACCTTTTGGGGGGAGGAAGAGCTACACAGTTTGGATGATTTCCATCTCAGCACAAGAGGAATCAATCTCCCAGGGGCATTCCAGATAGACTAGTCAGGAGAGTGTTCAACTAACAGCAAAAGAAGAAGGTGTTTCAGCACAAAATCAAGGTGTTCTAAACAAAATTAAACAAGGAACCAAGGGACGTCGAGAGAGGAAATTCTTTAATGGCTTATACACCAATGCTAGGCGATGGAGTAATGAATGTGAGGCAGTGCAACTGCTCATTTATGAGCATACATTTGACTTCGTTTGTATTAAAGAAACCTAGTGGAAGATTCACACAATTGGAATGCTAAAATAAGAGAGTCATAGAAACATGGTGCTAGGTAGGACCTCTAGAGGTCATTTAATCTCTCATACTGCAGCAGGACCAAGTATACTTAGACCGTTCTTAACATAATTGTCTAGCCTGTTCTTAAAAGCTTCCAGTGACGGGGATTGCACGACCTCTCTTGGAAGCCTATTCCAGTATGTAACTACCTTTACAGTTGCCATCCCCCTCCCCCCCGCAATATCTAACCTAAATGTCTCTTGCTACAGATTAAGCCAATTATTTAATGTTAACCCTTCCGTGACCATGGAGAACAATTGATCAGTCATTTCATAACCACCTTTAACATATTTGAAATCTATCAGCTCCCACCTCACTTTTTCTTCCCTCTAGACTAATTGTATCCAGTGGTTTTAACCTTTCCTCACAGGTCAGGTTTCTAAACCTTTTATCCCCAGTTATAACCTATTTAGGAAGGATTGAGAAGGCATAAGCGGGCAGGAGGAAAGGCATTTTATGGCAAAAATTGATTTCAAAGGGAGTGAGGTGCCTTGGAGCATTTGAAATTCCAGTTAGGTACCTATCTGCCTTTTTAGGCACCAAAGTACCTTTAAAAATCTGGCCATCAGTACTCAGAAGGATGGGGGTCCTAACTCCCTGAGGCTCTGCTTTTTAGAGATGTGGTGCAGCTGTCGTTTCCACTGACTTCACTGGAAATTTGGAATACTCGGTGTCTCTGAAAATCAGGCCCCAGATCTGTCGGACATGCCAGCATGAATACTCTGCACATCTCTGGCTTTTCGCATGCCTATGCAAATTGGAGCTATAAGATTGCCCTTTGGTTTTATTGGAATACATGACTGAAATACACCATAAATAAAGTGAGACATGAGCCTGACCACTGGGAGTTTTGTCTGAGTAAGAAAGGGAAGATTGGGCCCAAGATAATCTTGCTATTCAGAAGAGTGGGGGGCCCAAGGAACCCCTAGAATTGACTGATTTTGATGGCATTATATTGGGGAGAAATCTGGTCCTATATATTTTGCAAAAATTTATATTAAGATTATTCTTTTTCAAAATATGCACACAAAATAATAGCACTTGCAAGCCTGATTTATTTTTCTGCTGATTGCTATTTCCACTGACTGCCTCACTAATTTAGAATCTGTCCTGACATTTTTTTTTTAATTCTGAAGGCAATTGTCATGATCCTCGTTCATTTCTTACATATCACTGAACTGCTCCCTAATCAAAACCCTCCCAGTCTTTGCCTTCCAAGCCATTAAAAGCCATCCTCTCGTCACTCACCTCTCTCCTTGACCTTCACTTCTGTCCTGGCACTGGCTGGAAGTGAGTTAATTCACCCCATTTAAAACACCTATGCATTTAACAGAACCATTAAAGTGTAAGGAGGAGAGATTAAAAATTAAAATTGTTAATAAAGGACCCCTGTTAAAATCCTGCAGATTCGGATTTCCCCAAATAAGGATCTATCACTCGTTTGGTTGCTGACAGGAAGGGAGAGAGAGTGACTGTAAGAAACTCACAGACGTTTAAATTTAAATAGCAAGGAAAACAGCTCTGCAGTTTTGTGTTTGTTAGGCGGAAAGCTCAGGACCCGTTTTCCCTCACAGATGATGGTTAAACATCCTATACTTAATAAAGGAGTGGACAATAACACAGCTGCGGTTCAGCAGGGTTAGCTCCTGGCAGGCCATCACCACTATATTTACCTGCATGGCTGCAGATACCGGTGATCCCATTGGCCATGGATCACTGTTCCCAGCCAATGGGAACAGCGGGAAGTGGCGTGGACAGGGAACAGCGATCTGCAGCCAATGAGAGCAGTGATCGCCAGTACCTGCAGCTGTGCAGGTAAATACACCAGTGGGGGCCCACCAGCAGCTAACCCTGTCAGGCTGGATCTAGCCTGTGGGCAGATATTTGCCCACCCCGACTTAACAGGTAAGTTTTCCTCAGGTCACCAAGAACTGACAGTCTGGAACTGGAGCCAGACCTACAACTGCACCTTATGAAATGGTACAGGAGGCACTCAAGCGCTACCGCTAAAGGAGGTGTTTAGTAAGGAAAATAGTTACAAAATGAGATATCAATTCCCATACAGGTTATATGCCACCTTTTGTTAACCAGAGACTGCCCTGGGTCTGCGCACAGTGCAAATGAAGAGCTAGTGGCAATGTACAGCAGGTAAACATATCATTACACAATGAACCTTAGTCTCACTTAAAGGGAGGGTCTGATGCACTTGCTAACCTCATTCAGAAGCCTGAAAAGCAAGATGTGCTGGCTAATCTACATACATATTGCTGCCAGGAGAGGTTGTGGTTGGGTGCTTGCCTTTAGGCGCACATGGGAGGTTGTGGCAGCTGAGAATGGGTTCAAAATATTTGTACCTGGGGAATGTTGGATCTCTCAGGTTCACCTTTGAAGATACTGGAGAACTGGTCACAGCAGCTTGTTCATGTGTTCAGAGAGAGGGATCTTACTTAGCAGGGTGCCCAAAAATGTGGGGCCCTGTGTGTGCAAGCACTTGACAAACACCCAACAGTGGCCTTGTTACTTCTTCATCTTGCCATTGTTTATTGAACTGGATTGAAGTTCCTCGAGGAAGCCAGCGATGCTTCCTTCCCCAGGGGCTGGTAGGAGGGGAGTATAAAGGAGAGGAGCCTTTTGGGGGCCCTGCAACAAAGGTTTGTTGTTTTCCACCCCTGCCAGTCAAACCAAAGGGATCTACTTGCAGGCCTTTGTGTAACCCAAATCCCCATATGGCTTGCCTAGCACTTCACTGAAGTTCATTGCAGCACCAGTGTGCAAAAAGCCACAGCAGAAGAGTAAAAGCAACGGGGCAGAGAAATGGGGCTCCCAAGGAAAGCAGATGAATTATCATCAGTAGGGAGACATTCCACAACAGTAAAGTGTGTGATGATGGTAGTTAAGGCAGTGGGAGGGGGCTCAGGAGAGCAGGGGGGACCGAGAGGGTTGCCCATAAGTGCTGAAACTAGGGATGCAGGGGATGCTGCAGCACCTCCTGGTTTGAAGGGGTTTCCATTATACATAGGGTCTATGGTTTGGTTCAATAGCTCTCAGCACCCTTACTAAAAAATTGTTCCAGCACCCCTGGGATTGCCAGGCCCCTGGGCAATATGGGGGGCCCTGCCTCCATGCTCTCTGCAGGGGCCGGGCCTCAGGCAGAAGGGGCGGGGCTGCAGCAGCCAACCCTCAACAGTCCATTGGCCCTCAGAGCCAGCTGGAGTGCTCGGTATGGGTCTCTGGAGCGCACTGCTTAGCACGTCAACAGGGATTCTTAAGGGCCGGGGCTCTGGCAATAACATCAGCCAGAGCCTGAGGCCCTATAGAATTGCCGGGCCCCGGGGCAACTCTCTCTGCTCCTGCCCCATCAGCGGACCTGCAGGAGACCTACATCATTCTAGTGTTGCCACAATTCTTAGCGTTGCCACAAATTTCCCACGCAACTGTAGGCATGTCAGTTACTTGCGCTGTACAGGCATTTGTTGTATGTAAAATCATAGCATTTTTCCCTTGTTTGGCTTACTGGGTGCCTGTAGCTCTTTTCCATGGCTTCACGGTCACTGATCGATAACATGAAGAAGGATCTGCATCTGACCTGCTCACACTAATCTGACGCCAGGACAGTGCAGTGACTCCTGATTTGCACCCATATAAGTGAGAGCAGAATCATTTCGAAGCGGCAAAAAAGGTTTGAAAGAATGTTTCTTTTTATCAATTTGCAAAATCTCTTTCCGCATGCACCGTGGTTAAAATACGTGCTCTATCAGGCCAGTGCAATGCAGGGGCTTTCAGTCAATTAACTAATTAGTGGAACCATTTTCCAAATTCCATCTGAGCCCCGGCTCAACCCCAACTTGTTCTGTTACAACAGACGTGCTTCCTCTCCGGAGACAATCAGGCAATATGGAAATACCCTAGGTAGTTGCAGTTCAGTATGTGTCCAGATGAACAGGCATCTATTTGTACTGACACAATTATGAAAACATTTGGTGCTGTCTCTTGTGAAATCTTACTTGAAAAAAACTCATTCACATTATCTAGATGAGAAGCATTGTCATGTGGACTGAAAACTGCCGACAAGGCGGTAAACAAAGGGCAAAACTAACAGGCAAACAATTGATTTGAGGTGTCCTTTGGGGTATGGCAGATCTAATCTTCTCTGCATTAATGATCAAGAAAAGCAAATGTACAAATAATACTAAATTGAGAGGAGTTGTGCAGTGAGCAGAGATGTAACACAAAAGAAACTGGGGAAATTAAATATCTAGGCAGGAAATAATGAAAGGAGCTTTGTCCAGAGAAAAAGAACCTGAAACAGGAGGGAGAAACAGGAGGGTGTTGCTGAAAGTGGCCTATGATATGACCAAAAGTAAGCGGAGAAGTCAATATCAGTGTACAGTGGGCATCAGATTACAAAGCACAGCCACAGGCTAACGACAATGGGTTACCGAGCTACATACTAACTACACCCAACATATAGATAGGATAAAAGAGCCACTGAATCTGGCAGACGGTGTTGAGTTTGAGCATTATGTTATTAGAAACTGCCTCCCCAAACCTGATTAAGTGTATTACAGGTGGAACCTCTATAGTCCAGCACTCACTAGTCCGACAACATCCGTGATCTGGCATGATTTTAGTTAGCCACTTATCATGGGTGTGGCCAAGTTTCCAGCGGTCCCATAAAGTTTGTTTACAGCCACCAGTCCTGTCTCTCAATGTTCTCTGCTGTTATTTAGCTCTAATTTACCCCTAAATGTCCTCTAAGAACCCAGTAAGAATTGGAAGTGCTGGTAATGCTGCTAGACAATATTGACTTCTCATTTGTGTTTTCTGTTCCTTTTAATTCTTTTTTATTTTTTCCTCTTTTTAATGTTTTCTTGGTTCTTCACAGATAATGAGGAAAACTTGCAACAACAACATTTTCTGCAAAAATGTCACTGAAGAAAAACAATTTTTCTTCAAAAAGCATCGTAAGGTGAAATATATCAACCAACTCCAAGAAAAAAATCTTTATAGCCAAGTAAGTCTTCTGTGAGACACAGCAGAATGGAAAACAAAACAAAAAGCCTAGTTAACTTCAGGTGTTTGTCTTAGTGATAACATCCTACAGCCCTAAGACGCTACAACTGTTTAACTTCAGCTCCCAAACAACAATTCTAAAAAGGCTCAGGGAAGGTTGCAAAGGACATGTGAAGACAGGTCTTTTGGACACCAGCGATCAGAAGAAATAAAAAGCTGAATACATTCCAAGGGTCTCTCATCTCCAATTAAAACACAACAGACAGTTTTTGGATCTTTTTCTGTGAGCTACACTTAAGCTTTACAGCAAAGATGGGAAAGGCACATGGCAGTGGATTCACTGGGAAGTTATAAAAGACTATATAACTGTCACTCCACAACCGTTTTACAGCCTGATCCTGAACCATTAAAATTAGTGGAAATTTTGCTACAGATTAAACTTCTCTAGTCCGGCACTCTCTGGTCTGGCAACATCTGTGGTCCGGCATGATTTTAGTTAGCTGGATGTCCATTGATCATGGGTGTGGCCAAGTTTCCCGTGGTTCCATAAAGTTTGTTTACAGCCACCAGTCCTGGCTCTCAGTGGGTATGTCTACACTGCCACCCTAGTTCGAACTAGGGTGGCTAATGTAGGCATTCGAACTTGCAAATGAAGCCCGGGATTTAAATATCCCGGGCTTCATTTGCATGTTCAAGCGCCGCCATTTTTAAATGCCCCGTAGTTCGAACTCCCTGCCCGCGGCTACACGCGGCACGGACTAGGTAGTTCGAATTAAAGCTCCTAATTCGAACTACCATTACTCCTCCTGCAGTGAGGAGTTCGAACTATGGGGCATTTAAAAACGGCAGCGCCCGGGAACATGCAAATGAAGCCTGGGATATTTAAATCCCGGGCTTCATTTGCAAGTTCGAATGCCTACATTAGCCACCCTAGTTCGAACTAGGGTGGCAGTGTAGACATACCCAGTGTTCTGTGCTGTTATTTAGCTCTAATTTACCCCTAAATGTCTTCTAAGAGCCCAGTAAGAAGTGGAAGTGCTGTCCTAGACAATATTGACTTCCCATTGTCCAGCCAATTCTCTGGTTCGGCACAGGTTAGTTCCCAAGGGTGCCAGACTAGATGGCTACGTCTAGACTGGCATGATTTTCCGCAAATGCTTTTAACGGAAAAGTTTTTCCATTAAAAGCATTTGCGGAAAAGAGCGTCTAGATTGGCACGGACGCTGCGCAAAAGCACTTTTTGCTGAAAAGCGTCCGTGCCAATCTAGACGCGTTTTGCAAGAAAGCCCGATCGCCATTTTCGCCATCGGGGCTTTTTGCGCAAAATAGTCCTGAGCTGTCTACACTGGCCCTCTTGTGCAAATATATTTGCGCAAGAGGGCTTTTTCCCAAACGGGAGCAGCATAGTATTTGCACAAGAACACTGACCATCTTACATCAGATCGTCAGTGTTCTTGTGCAAATTCAAGTGGCCAGTGTAGACAGCTGGCAAGTTTTTCCGCAAAAGCGGCGCTTTTGCGGAAAAACTTGCCAGTCTAGACGCAGCCGATAGGTTCGACCTATATTACAGAATTGTGCAGAAGGGATTGGGGAAGGGTGTGGAAGGAGGAAAAATTTGATCTCTTTGTGGAGAAAGTGGGTGGATAGAATTTGGGAAAGGCAGTGAGGAAAGGATGCCATCTATACTGGGGCAGAATTAAGATTGTGGTGTGTTCTCTATGCTCTATGGGGGTTGTTCTGCTGGTGAAGTGGGTGTCTTGGGTGTGGGGGTAGAGGGCATATACTCATGCTACACATACTTTTTTATCCCCTTGGGTTTTAGGTTTTTGTGTGGTACTGGGTAGGAAGCACATTTCCCATCATGTGTGAATTTTTGAGATTTCAAAATATTTCATGTTCCAAAATTGAGACAAAAATGAAAATCTTAAATTTTTCACAAACTGATAACCCCCCAAATATTTCAGATTAGATCGATCAAAACATTTTGTTTAAATCATTTCAAAATGTTTCATTTCAGTCTTGGCTTTTTTTTGGTTTTAATCTCTTTTATATCAATTAAAATGTGAAGTCAAAAAGGCATTTCAAACTAAAAACCAAAAGTTTTCATTAAAAAATTGTAGAAATGGGACATCTGACAACTGTGAGACTTTTTCCAACATTTTTTTTTCAAACCAGGAGATGTTCCTGTGATCAATTTCGGTTGCAAGAAATCAGCATTTGATGACAAAAAAAAAAGTTTCACTGGAAAATTGCTCTAATTTTGTGTAAGATGCATTCCTTACAGAGCACCATTAACTGACACACAATGCTGGCATTTTTCTATTAATTAACTAAGTGGTGGCACTTTGGAAACACGAAGGAAAAATGAACTGACAGCTGGATGGATCAGGAGATAAGGAAAGGCTAACCACGCTAAATTTATATAACTCGGCTCAGCTGTGACAAAGTGTGGGCAGGACATAGAGATGTATTAGGCTGTGAATACTGCAGTGTGTGGAGATTTTCAAACTAAACTAGACTAGGAAATGTAGAAGAGGGAACAATCCTGCACTGGCAAGGAGATACATTGGGTGACCAATGGATTTGGTCATTTTCATCTCTTGCTTTGCTATGACTGTGTCACCTATATTTATACCTGCATTCATTCTCACAGCAATACATATTCTCTGATAACAGATGATCCTGATTAACTGTAATGTACAGTTTAATTTATTTTACTCCAGGCTAACAGTCACATTTGTTTTAGATTTGAGTTCTTATTCAAGCCAGTAATTTTTAATATACAATTTTTTAACAAATGAATGCCCTTCTCATTATGTCATGACACAAACTGCAATATATATGTGTGAGTGTGCATTCACTCACTCTTTAGCTAAAACACAGAAGGGGGCACAGTTATCTAACAGGCAAGGCATAGGCCTGGAATCCCGGGTTCTGCTCCTGATTCTGCCACTGATGTGCTTTGTGACCTTGCCACAGTCACTTCACCTCTGTGTCTTTCCCGTCTTGTCTATATACACAGTAAGTTCTGTAGGGATGGGAGGACTGTCCCCTGCTATGTGTATGTACAGAACATAGCACGAACGGACTCCAATCTTGGTGGTGGGATCCAGGCACTGCCTTAGTATAATTAATTAATAATAACCCACATTCTTTATATCTGTATCTACACACACTTTTCATCCAAAAATATGCTAAGAGAAAGTTAAAATTGCATGACTCATGGAAATATCAAACACCCGCTCACTGTGACGTACTATTCCTGATAGTGGAGGCTGAGTTACATATAAAGGCTAATAAGGCAGGTCCTTTAGTTCAGGAAGTAGTGGCCTGTTCTTTAACATCCTCATATTCCAGGTTCAATTCACACCATGGTTTGTTGCATTATGTAGGTTTCTGTGTGCATAAGAACATAAGAACAGCCAAACTGGGTCAGACCAATGGTCCATCCAGCCCAATATCCTGTCTGCTGACAGTGGCCAATGTCAGATGCCCCAGAGGGAGGGAACACAACAGGTAATCATCACCCATTTCCAGACAAACAGAGGCTAGGGACACCATTCCTACCCATCCTGGCTAATAGCCATTGATGGACCTAACCTTCATGAATCTATCTAGCTCTTTTTTGAACCCTGTTAAAGTCCTAGTCTTCACCATATCCTCTGGCAAGGAGTTCCCCGGGTTGACTGTGCGCTGCGTGAAGAAAAACTTCCTTTTGTTTGTTTTAAACCTGCTGCCTATTAATTACATTTGGTGACCCCTAGTTCTTATATTGTGGGAATAAGTAAATAACTTTTCCTTATTCTCTTTTCCCACACCAGTCATGATTTTATACACCTCTATCATATCCCCCCTTAGTCTCCTCTTTTCTAAGCTGAAAAGTCCATGTCTTTTTAATCTCTCTTCATATGGGACCCATTCCAAACCCTTAACCATTTTTGTTGCCCTTTTCTGAACCTTTTCCAATGCCAATATATCTTTTTTGAGATGAAGTGACCACATCTCTATGCAGCATTCAAGATGTGGGTGTATCGTGGTTTTATATAGAGGCAATAGGGTATTTTCTGTCATATTCTCTATCCCTTTTTTAATGATTCCTTACATTCTATGTGCTTTTTTGACTGCTGCGGCACATTGAGTGGATGTTTTCAGAGAACTATCCACAATGACTCCAAGATCTCTCTCTTGAGTAGTTGTAGCTAAATGAGACCCCATCATTTTGTATGTATATGTGCAAGATTTAAAGTGGACCATACTATATAGAAACCTTAAGATGTGTTGTGACATCTCTTGCATGTCACAGTGCTTAATTAATTCTTGCCACATCTTTGTAGGGTAACTGGATTAGCCCCATTGTACAGGTGGGTTAACTGTGGCACACTGTGGGCACATTTGAAATAGAAGTGTCAAGATCCGAATACTGAGTTCTAAGATCACAGCTGGGATGTTCAATTTGGGAGGATTTAGATATCAATGTCCCATTGACAGTCGATGGGATTTGAGTGACTAAGGCTGTGTCTATATTATCACTTTTGTTGGTACAACTTATGTCTCTCGGTCCTGGTCTATACTGGAGTGGAAGGTTGACCTAAGATACGCAACTCCAGCTACATTCATTGCATAGCTGTAGTCAATGTAACTTAAATCACTGTTCACACAATGGGAGGTTGATGGGAGCAAACACTACCCTCAGCTTCCTTTACTCCTTGTGAGGAGCATGAGTACCAGCACCGACGAGGGTTCTCTCTGCGTTCAATTTAGTGTGTCTTCACTAGACCTGCTAAATCAAACCCTGGAAGATCAACCACAGCTGCATCGATCTTCCCTATAGTGTAGACGTGGCCTCAGAAATAGCGCTGCAGTGTATATGTAGCCCTAGGGAGATGGGTCTAATTCCTATCTATCAAGGTACTTATCTGAAACATCTGGACCAGCCTTCCCCTTCAGTCCCCCATTCCATCCTGCTTTACCTTGTTCCTAATTGTGGCAGCACCAAGGGATGCTGGGATTTGTAGTCCAGAGGGACAACTGGAAAAGAGAATCTGTAGCTGCCAGGCCTACTGAAAAGCAGACAGAATATACATAAAAGTTCTCTTCCTATGGGAGAGGGAGTGCGTGTTGGGGAAGGATTAAGAAGCTACTTGTTTTGATGCCGGATGTCTAAACTGGGTTCTGTCTTTGATTTATTGAGTTAACTTGGTCTTCTTCCTTGACTTTCTGTGTCTTACTTTCCCCATCTGTGAAATGAGGATAAAAATATCCATTGGATCTGAGTTGTTATGAGGGCACATGGGCCAATGTTTGTCCAGCCCCCCCATGAAAATGTGAACCACTGTATCACGGGAGAGCAAGGCGTGGGTTCCACTGAAGCAGCATTCAAGGGCTACTTGAAACTCCCAGCCAAGATGCCATCTCACCTCAATGTGTCATCAGTGCCTTTGTTCTTGGTGTGCTTTCTTAATCACAACGCTGCAGAGAGCATTTCAACGTGTTTCATGACAGGGGCACACGTTACAATAAAGGATTAAGATAAAACCAAAAGTCTAGCTTGAAGCGACATCCCTTTTCCCCAGGCATTTCAACTCTGTCTTCATTATTGCCTCTTTAATTGGGTAATTATAATAGAGCTGACAATCACTGCATGTCATCCAAAGGTGTGTTTGATCTCACCATTTTAAAAAACAAGCAGCAACATAATTAAACTTCTCATCTGTCACACCCATTCCCTCCCCCCTCTCCTCCCCGTAACCCAGGGAACACAAATTCGTGAGGGATATTTGTAAACCCAGGGAACTTGAATTGTATTAAAAACATATTCAAAAATTAAAATTATGATCTAACATTTTAAATTATCAGGGATTTTCCTGCTCCTGCTTGAGGGTGAGGAGGCTCTGCAAGGAATAATGTGACCAGACTCAGTCTATGCAGAGAAAACCTAGAACCATACAGTGGGGTGACCTGTACCACTTCATTTTGGGGAGCAGCCTGCTTTGTCTCTCTCTGTTTTAGATTCTTGTGTGTTACAGTTCTATCTAGATTCTAAGAAATAAGTGAATTATATTAGGAGATATACCTATCTCATAGAACTATAAGGGACCTTGAGAGGTCATCAAGTCCAGTCCTCTGCCCTCATAGCAGGACCAAGTACCATTCCTGATAGATTCGCCTCAGATAGCCCCGTGAAGGGCTAAACTCACAACCCTAGGTTTAACAGACCAATGCGCAAACCACTGAGCTATCCCTCCCAGCGGTATGTCATAATCTTCCAGTAATGGTATTTGGTTGTTATCTAATTTCTCCATATGCTTGCTGGGACCATAACAGAAACAGCATAGTGTTATGTACTAGCAAAGATCATAGGCTATCATAGCACCTCAGTCACAGACTTTATAAGCCAACAGGATTTGGGTCAAAAGGATGGGACATTAGAAAGGAGTTGTCATTCTCTCAGCAAGACAAGCCCCTAAACCAGCAAGTCTAACATGTCAGTTGTTTAGGACAAGGTTATCTGCCTGCAGTATAACCCTGCCTCCTAGTCAGAGCCCTGCAAAAGGAGGAGCACTTATTCCACTAATGTCTGTAGGCTTCAGGGTGGGGGGAGGAGGAAGATGAACTGCAAGGGGCAGCATAGTAAAGATCAACTCTGTGTGCCGGCTTCAGTATTGGGAGATGCATGCTATTAAAGGGCATGTAGGAAATCTATTAGGAGAGGAAATGAAATAATGTCTCCGTGTGAAAGGAATGGAGGCTTTTGAATAACATGCGAAGAAAAATACCATCTGCCCTTTTAAAACACAATGAAGATAAAAAAAGGAAGAGCAACCCGTCCCTCTCCTCCCCTTCCCCCGCGCTAAGGGTGGGAGTGGAATCAGATGATTAAAACGGCAGAGCAGGCACTACGGCAAAGCAGCACTGGTTTCTGCTGCACAGAACTGTACTAAATGTCACCCTGTTTCTTGGCTCTACATTTTTAATCCTGAATCCTCTCTACAAGAGTGTCCCAGTGGGAATATTTACAGAGATCCTCATCCAGGCCCTGATCCTGCTGCCAGGGCCAAAATTTGTATCCAATTGTGGTTCTCCAGGATAATGCTGCCTCTTGCCCAATGCAGGGAAAGAGGAGTGTGGGAAATGCCTCTTCTGTCCCCTAGAGAGGTTACTCCCATCACAGGGGCAGAGAATGTCCTCCACTGTCCTGTGTATGGGGAGGGGGGTAAAGCCTCATCTCCCATCCCCCCTGTAATCACCAGCCAGCAGAGCAGAACAGGCCTAGAGGAGGGAGAAATTTGCAGAAGGGGAGCAGAAACCATGGGCTGGATCAGGACTTGTCTGCATGGGCCATTAGGGCCCGAAAAGCCTGGGTGTGAATCCACAGCCTACTAGCTTGCAAGGCTGGAATCTCCCCTGTGGACACTGCTACAGGCCATCAAAATGATCACAGTATGTCCCGGCATCCTGCAGAGCTTACAACGCGCTGTAGTTGTGTCCACATGGGACGTTGTAGCACAACCAGCTGGTGCTCTGTAGCCCCTGGCTTGCCATACAGCAGCGTCCCATGCAGACACACACAGTCAGAGAGTCTCACGTCCATTTCTAAAGTGCTCAGAGGTGAAAATAAGCGGGTGCACCCTGGTGCGCTGCTCTGGCAGGAGCCGGCTGAGCTCCTGAGCTGCAGCAAAAGCCAGCGGGGAGCTATTTAAAGAGCTGGCAGGGCCCTGGGTTGCACTAGGACAGTACCTGTCAGAAATGTTAAGTTACTTCCAGTGCTGAACGTGCTTTGGAGCTAGTGCAGCCACATGCTGCCCCTTCCTCAGAGTTGATTATATTGTTACAGTCTAGCCCCAAAGCTGTAACTCCCTCTCTCCAGAACTGCCCACGCTTCTGCCACGTCAACAGAAGTTAATCGAGGCTTTGGAATATATCGGTTACTGTGTGTGATCCACACCCTCTCTCCTTATGGCTTTTTTATGTGTGACAATGTATGAGTGGAGACACTGGATAGATGTCGCAGTACAGCTGACTCCACCTGAGCATTTAATCACTCGCACCCCATGACTTTATGCATGTGGCAAGTAATAAACTCCTTTAATACAATATATTTTGCCAGAATTTAGGGGGGGAGGGATAAAAGTGAAGGGTTTTTTTCATGTTATTAATTGAGCAGAGCTTAAAAGGTAGAGCGTGTCGAACAACACGGCTGCATTAGGCTCACAGGGAGCCAGTAAATCAGACTGATCCCACAGCGCATCCCTGGCCACATCATCTTATACAAACATGTGATACTAAAGGGGAAATTGCTTATATTGTTATGTAATATCAGATCGTGTGTTAAATGCTTCCGGTGCCTTTTTGTGACCCTGGAGGTCTACAGGCAACAGGGAGAGAATGAATTTTAATGCAGCCTTCTCTTCGCGCTGGTTGTTTGAAAGTGGCAGCACAAGGCCCAGTCCTGGAAACTCTTACTCACACAAGTAGTGACTAGGTGGGGGGAGGGAACACTATCCATCAGAATAAGGATCCTTCATGTGGCAGCCACCCTCTTGGCTAACACACCAGGAACTGACCCAAGTGCCTTTAGAGGTAAGGGCATGCACTACTAACACACCCTGCTCTAGTAGCACTTGTGATGGACTCACCCTCTGTGGACAGGCAGAAGGGGGAACTGTAACACACTCACCAATTGGCTACACAAACATAGAGTACTAGAGGGACTGTTAGATTGGATCAGACCAGTGATCCATCTAGACCAGTGTTCTGTCTGACAGTGGCCAGGCTTAGCTGCTTCAGAGGAAAATGCAGGAAACTCTGCATGAGACCGTGATAGTATACCCTGCCACCAGGAAATATTTCCTCCTACCGCCCCTAATAATGAGCCTCTCACCAAGCCTGTGAGTTAGGGAAGGGTTTTATTCCAACTTTACCAATTAGGGGCCTGTGTCCAAGTGAACAAAAGCGGGAAGAGGGACTACTTTGCATGGTCCAAAGGGACATAATAGGATGGAATTAAGAAACGGAAATTCCTGTCTGTGACCTGGCAGACGATGGAATAATCTCTCAGGCGCAATGGTAGAAGCTCCATAGAGAGGATGGATAAAGTGAGAAATAACAGGGAGCCCTACATAGGCCTTCCAGATGAATATATTAAATGATTATGAACTGGTGGCTGAGTTGACAGAATCCCAGTCAGTCTTAAACTAGGAGCTGTTTATTATAGAAACACACACACACACTTGAGTTCCAGCTTTGCATATCTTGTTTACCAAGGACTACACCTGCCTAAATGCTGTATACCACACACAGACATCTAGTGACTGAATAACATAACTAAAAATAAACATATTTTTACAAAATCTTTCCCAACTGCTCTAATCAAAGTCCACATGCTTTGTGAAACACACCCTTTTCCTGGGGTCTGGCTTTATTTAGAAACAAATTAAGGACATGGCAAAATGCTGAGCTCAGGCATTGTTTTAGGCTTGGCTACTTCTAGGGTTAATCACTCATGACTGCTCAGACCATTAGATTTTCTCTCCCCACATCTAACGAAGTGGGTCTTTGCCCACGAAAGCTTATGCTCCAATAAATCTGTTAGTCTAGAAGGTGCCACGGGACTTCTCATTGTATATGCAGATTCAGACTAACACGGCTACCCCTCTGATTCCTCTCCCCATAGTGTCACTCGCACATCCACTATTTCTGGGTGGGGTCATGAATCATCTGTCTATTGAGACAATAGAATCAAATTAACTCTCTCCCAAGAGGATCAAACCCTGCTAACTGGACAAGTGCTTCAGGGAAACAACTCCAGCCTGATAAAATGGTCTAATAGGCCTTTTTGCATCACTGTTTACTTTGATTGTAGGCCTCTTGTAGCCCTACATCACAGAAATGATAAATATACAGTGGTCTAGTATTTGTGATAAATGACCGACCAGCTAGATAAAGGGCAATAAGGGTGTCAGCTGAAGTGTTTCACCCACACATATGTCTCTATTAAACCAAAATGACAACTATTCACAGCGTTGTCATTACTTTAGGGCAGCGGTGAATGACTGAACTGTGCAATATGTAATTAATTTAGGGCAACAGTGAATGATTGAACTGTGCAATATGGTAAGTTAATGACTTGTAAGTGAAAGGAAATTGCTTAGAGTATTATGAACTGACCCAAAGCCTGAATTGGCTAGCTATGACATATATTATAATATAAAGTAGGGAAGATGACCTGTCAAGACTGAAATGACTCAAGCTACATTTACACTAATGTTTATTAAATACACAAAAGAAGCTACTGGAGAATGCATCGTAAGCAAAAATAAGGACAAGCAAAATACTGAAAAAGAATGAAATACTCCAGTGAAGTGGCTAATATATCTCGGTACCACTGCCATCTACTCGCTATAAGCAGAACTATTCCAGTGTGTGTCATAGACTTTCTTAATAGCTGAAGGGAACTTTCCTTTCATTCCCACCTCTGGGTTTTGGATCCAGAAAGCATGAGTTCTAGTCCTGAGTGGCCATGGTGACAACCAAGCAGGCTGAGACGAAGGGTTGCCAGGTGTCCGGTATTGGCCCGGACAGTCCGGTATTTGTAAAATGTCTGGTATTTTCTGTTTTTCTTGGATGGAAGGCCGCATGGGAAATCTTTCCCTGCCATGTCTGGTGGGGGTGGGGGGGGAGCGGGGAATTTAAAGGCACGGTGACCCTTTTTGTTTTGCGCGGTCGGTTTTTTCTTTTTTTTGCTCAAGAACTTTGCCCCCCTTCCCCCAGTTTTTTAATGTATTTATTTTTTGCTCAATCAATTTTTTTCTGCCATGTTCGGTATTGTTTGTGAAAGTATACGGCAACCCTACTGAGATGCAAAGGGCTTTTATTTTTGGTTATCCAGGTACTTAGGAGGTTTATTTAAGGAGATTTGAGTCATTAAATCATTTAAGGCAGCGGTTTTCAAACTACGGGTCGTGACCCAGTATTGGGGTGTAGAATGTCAGGCACTGGGTCTCGCTGCTGCAGGGGGGATCAGGTGACCAGTGGGGGTGTTAAGGCAGCTCCCTGCCTGTCCTGGCACCGCAGACTGCGCTGTGCCCTAGAAGCAGCTTGCAACAGGCCCGGCTCCTATATGGTGTGGGAAGGTGGGTTGGTGAAGAGAGAGTGCGCCGGGCCCCTGCCCTGAGCACTAGCTCCACACTCCCATGGGCTGGAAACCTGCTGCTGGCTGCTTCTGGGGTGCAGCATGGTCCGCAATGCCAGGAGAGGCAGGAAGCTGCCTTAGCACCCCTGCTGCACCACTGACTGGGAGCGACTCAAGGTAAGCTCCTCCTGCCCCAGCCCTTACCCTCCCGCCCCAAAGCAGGAGCCTCCTCCTACATCCCAAAACTCTCATCCTCAGCCCCTCCCCGGAGCCCACTTTCTAGTCAAATTATGTTGGGTCACGGGCATCAACAATTTTCTTCAGCTGGGTCATGAGGAAAAAAGTTTGAAATCCGCTGATTTAAGGGAAATAAAGCAGCACGAATGGAACAGTAACACGTGGAAGGAGCAGAAAGGGACAGAGTATCCTGTGTGTATCTGTTGGTACATATACACAGAAGTTCAACTCTTAAGTCATAAAGAGAACTTCCTGGCTGCCCGTAATTGGCAGTGATCCAATCAATTACCCTCCTTAGCAAGACAGCAATTTGACGGGCAACAGACATAGATGACAATGTCTGAAATGATAAGTAGAGAGACATGCCCTTTACTGCCCAGGGAAGTGGCTTTTAGTTCACTCTGATGGGGCCTATGATCATCGGCCATTAGGTGAGGAAGGGGGCATTAGAAAACTGTTCTGCAATTACACAGCTATTAGGATGCCATCACCCATGGACTGGATGACGTGGCCAGTTTTAGCACTCAAGTTCCAGGTGCTTGTTTTGCAGAAGTAACCAGACGGCGTCGGAGACACCCAAGTCAGCTAGCGCTGAGAATCATTTCGCTACTAAATAAGAGCCTGATTCGGGGCTATGCAGAGCCCATTTCAAAGTGCTGGGTGTCCTCAAATACCATCCACGTCTAAAGCAGTGGAGAGGGTCTAACACGGAGCAGTATTGGGTGGAAAGTGACCCCCACTCCTTCTCTCTGGTCAATGGTGCTCACCCAGCATGGAGAATAGCGAGCGCTGGTACCTGCCAAAGCTTTTTGACAAGTTACTATCAGGCCTAAAACTCTCAGAGACATTGCATCCTCGGCCTAATTCTCTCCTGCCTTGTACCCTGTACCTACATCTGTGCATTGTAAGGGAAAGGTTACACTGCAATTTAATTTGAGTCTTTGGACCCTGAGCTTATGGATTCGGTGTTTTCAAGCTCACACTTGCAATGTAAAGCTGAGTTTACCAGAGCTGGATCCGGTCTCCCAGGCACGCTAACATAAGCCATCCTGCACTGCACACACACCCTGACTTGGGTCTGTGGTGTGACTTGCGTCCACACTGCAAAATGAAAAGGGGTCAGAGTGAGACACAGCTCTCACCCACCCTGCCCAGCAGGGGGGATCCAGATCTTGAGGTCTTGCTGACCTGAGTCAGAAAGATTCAAGTGTGGACAGCAGTGGGGCTTGGAGGGTTGGATTCAAACCTGAGTCACGGCTAAGGATGTTAAATATCGAGTCATTAATTAATCGAATAATCGATGCATTTTTGCATCGATTAGTCGATAGGGCACCTCCGCCTTTCATAGCATCATAGAATACTAGGACTGGAAGGGACCTCGAGAGGTCATCGAGTCTAGTCCCCTGCCCTCATGGCAGGACCCAGTACTGTCTAGACCATCCCTGATAGACATTTATCTAACCTGCTCTTAAATATCTCCAGAGATGGAGATTCCACAACCTCCCTGGGCAATTTATTCCAGTGTCTAACCTCCCTGAGAGGAAGTTTTTCCTAATGTCCAACCTAAACCTCCCTTGCTGCAGTTTAATCCCTTTGCTTCTTGTCCTATCCTCAGGGACCAAGAAGAACAATTTTTCTCTCTCCTCCTTGTTACACTATTTTAGGTACTTGAAAACTGTTATGATGTCCCCTCTCAATCTTCTCTTTTTCAAACTAAACAAGCCCATTTCTTTCAGTTTTCCTTCATAGGTCGTTCTCGAGACCTTTAATCATTCTTGTTGCTCTTCTCTGGACCTTCTCCAATTTCTCCACATCTTTCTTGAAATGTGGTGCCCATAACTGGACACAGTACTCCAACTGAGGCCTAATCAGCGCAGAGTAGAGCGGAAGAATGTCTTCTCGTGTCTTGCTCACAACACACCTTAAGGGTGTTGCTATACTTCAAAGACGAATGTGCCACGTGGCGCCTGGGCTCAGCTGGGGACTATCCCACTGACCCCGGGCTCCATGCGGTGTTGCTGCTTTGAAACGCCATGGGGAGCCCAGTGTCAGGCTCCATGCGGCGTTTCAAAGCAGCAGCGCTACACGGTCTCCACGTGGTGCTGGCCCCGGGCTGCATGTGGTGTTTCAAAGCGGCAGCACCATGTGGAGCCTGGGGTTTGGCTCCAGGCTTCAAGCGGCACTGCTGCTTTGAAGTACCCCCTCCTCTTCTCTCCCCCTTGCTGCCTCTTCCTGATAGAGGCAGAAATGGAGAGTGACTAGTCAACTAGCCTGTCGACTATCCAATAAGCACTTGCTTATTGGATAGTCGACTAGTCTTTCACATCCCTAGTCACAAGCAAGGCTTAGTGTACAGTGCAGACACACCCGAGGTGCAAAATGCTACATATACTGAACTGGTAGAGCTCTCACACCCAGAGGTATATGGCTATACAATATAAAAGTCAGCAAAGAAACAGTCACGGTGCATATTATTATTATTATTATTATTATTATTATTAATAAATAGACTCTCCTCACCCATGTTATCTATCATTTAAAGCTTTTGCCTACCATGATGAGTTTTAATATCCAAAGACAGGTTGTTTTTAAATACAAGAGTCTTCTGATAACACTGTCCCTTGCAGTTGTGCTAAATTAATCTTAGAACATTGGCCATAAGCATTCTCAGAGCCAAAACAATCCACCTTTGCTAAAGGCACGCACTACCTTCATGCCCCTCTGCTTCTGTGAGTCAGCACTGATATGAATATGAGCTGGAAAAAAATTCTCCAACTTTTAATCTGTTGACAACAGTTTCTCTTAATGTCAAGTTTTGACCCCATAAAAGATGATGTGTTTGCAGAATGTATTCACCATTTATGATGAGTTCTATTAATAGATAATTAAACACTTAAAGAGTCTTGCCGTGCCCTTCTTTGAGCTTCTTAGTGCATCATTTCCATTGCATTCACTTCACTGGGCTTTGAATTTTAAAGCTGTGTCTCTTGCTTACATTGCAAACCCTGTGTTTTGCACAGCACTGAGTACACTGTCTGCCCTAACTAATGATGATGGCTGCATACTAGGGGGATGGATCAACTAGAAATGATAGAGAGGCAGAGAACAATATGACAACATGTTCACTGCTAACATGGCCGGTGGATTCTCACTTAAGTCAGGTCTACACTAAAGGGGAAGGTCAAATCAAGAGACACAACTCCAGCTAAGTTAATTATATAGTTGGAGTTGATGTACCTTGATTGGAGTTTCCTCACCATTCCCACAGAGGGATGCTGATGGGAGCAAATGCTCCCATTGGCTTCCCTTACTCCTCGCAGGAGCAGGAATACCGGCCACCTATGGGGGCACCCTCCGAGTTCAATTTAGTGGGTCTTAATTAGACCAGCTAAATTGAACTCCGGAAGATCAATCGTGGCAGTGTCGATCTTCCCCAGAGTGAAAACAAGGCCTTAGAAAGCTGACTGGAGGAGGGGAATTCTGTTGAAGTGAACTGATCGGAACAAAATCCTCTGAAGGTTTTCCAAAAACAGAGTAGTTGAAATGCCCATTTTCAGATAGACGCCAAAGCATATGTGCAGGCAGCCGTGCCTTGGTATGTGAGAGACCCAGCTCTGATTCCCTGCTTTGTCTAATCTGGAGCAGAGTTTTCTAGCCCAAATCACTCTGGGTTTGTCTGAATTGCAGCAGCTATAGCCCCACAACTACAGCTGTGCAGTGTAGTATGCCTACTTCTTGAATCAGAGGAAGGGTTTTTTTCCATCAGTGTAAGTAATCCACCTTTCCAAGAGGCAAGAGCTAAGCTGATGGAAGAATTCTTCTGTTGATGTAGCTAGACCTACAGTGGGGGTTAGACTGATCTAAATAAATTGCACAGGTCACAACATTTTCACAGCCCTGAGTGATGTAGCTAGGTTAACCTATTTTTTAGATGTAGACCAGGCCTCTGAATCAAGTGAAACAGGGAAGCTGTGAGTCTGTCTCGAAGAAAACTTGATTGAAACCGAATGTCTCCTCAAAACATTTCAGTCTAGATGAAACAGCATATTGGAGTGAAACTTTATTTCACCGAAACGGCTTTGACGAGCCCTACTCATTTATTTAGCCTTAAGCCATCTTCAAAGTGCCAGCTATATTGTCTTGAAGCAAAAAAGACAAAGGGTGAAAAAAATAATTGCATGAAACTGTAACACACTATAACTGACAGTCTCTCCCTGCTACCAGCAAATACAAAACATGTCAGCAGGCTGGAGAAAGTATCAGATGAGCAGGAAGATGCTTCTGTTAGCAGACTTGATTGTAGGAGCTGCCATTCCCAATTTTTTGGTGAACTAGGAAAACTTCCTCCAGAACAAAACAAACCTGTAATTATAATAGCTGAAGGTGCTTTCTAAGGGTACATCTACACTGCAAGCTTATTTCGGAATAAGCTATTCTGGAAGAATTACTCCGAAATAGCTTATTTTGAAATAGCACATCCACACTACAGGGAAGCCTCGAAATTAGTCCAAGACAGGCTCCCCTAATGTGGACGTGCTACCTCAAGTTAGAGCCCCAGGAAGCACTAGGGAGTAATTACTTTGAATGGCCCTGGGGAGAAGCTATTTTGGAATAGCAGCAGTGGAGTGTCCACACTACAGCTATTTTGGAAGAGTCATTATTCTTCGTGGACTGAGGTTTACAGAAGTCAGATAAGCCGTCTGTATTTCGAAATAATGGAATTGATGTGTAGATGCTTGCATTGTTATTTCGGAATAATGGCCGTTATTCCAAAATAAAACTGCTGTGTAGATGCACCCTAAGGACATGTCTACACTGGGGAGTTATTTTGAAATAACTCCCCATATTTCAAAATAGCAAGCAGAGCATCCACACTACAGCTATGTCTGGACTACAAGCCTCTTTTGAAAGACAGCATCTAAACTGCAACCACTTCTTTCGAAAAAGTGAGCCGCTTTTTCAAAAGAGAGCACCCAGGCAGTCTGGATGCTCTCTTTCGAAAGAGCCCTCTTTGTATTCAAGAATGCCTTTTTTCAAAAGAGCACTTTCGAAAAAAGGCATTCTTCCTCGTAAAATGAGGTTTACCTTGGCCGAAAAAACTGCTGCATTCTTTCGATTTAATTTTGAAAGAACGCGATAGCAGTCTAGACACAGGGGAAGTTTTTTCAAAAAAAGGCCATTTTTTTTGAAAAAACACTGTAGTCTAGACACACCCTACCAAGCCTGTTATTTCAAAACTAGCCAATTAGCCCGTCATAAGACGGGATTTTCAGGTCTCTCCTCCACGTCTGTCTTCTCTCCTGAGCCTCCGGTCTCTCGTTCTCTCTCTCTCTCTCTCTCTCTCTCTCCTTCTTCTACTTCCTCCCCCTCTCTCTCTCTCTCAGCTCTCCTCCGCCTCCTGCCTCTCTCTCTGTCTCTCTCTTTCACTTCTCCTCCCCCTCCTACCTCTCACTCGGGGGACCATGGAGCCCAAATGGCCGTTTGGGCTCGGCACTCCCTGTGCTGCATGGGGGGCGCAGAGCCCAAACGGCTGCTTGCGCCGCTTGCTCCCACGCGGCGGCCCGGCTAAGCGGTGCAGAAGTCAGCCAAGCGCCACGGCGGGAGGCAAAGGGGGGCAGTGCGGTGATGTTCACGGCCAGGGGCCTGGAGCTGCTGTCATACCGCATGTCACCGCCCCACCCCCCTTCACCTCCCGCCGTGGCGCTCAGCTGACTTCTGCGCCGCTCAGCCGGGCCGCCCCGGGGGAGCAAGCGGTTCAAGCAGCCGTTTGGGCCCCGCACTCCCCATGCAGTACGGGCCGCCCAGAGGGAACAGCCAGCATTTCAGGCAACAGCGCCCCCCAGAGGGAACAGCCAGCACTTCGGCGTTACAGACTCACAGACACTGGGCTACTATATATATGATAAGAGGAGTTATTTCAAAATATTTATTATTTTGAAATAACAAGCAGAGCATCCACACTACCAAGCCTGTTATTTCAAAATAATAATTCCTGCTTATGAAGAGGAATAAGCTTATTTCAAAACAGTTACGTCTACACTTCAACACTATTTCAAAATAACTAGCACTATTCCAAAATAACTTAGGGTATGTCTACACTTGCACCCTATTTCGAACTAGGGATGTAAATGTAGGCATTCGAAATAGTAAATGAAGCCGGGATTTAAATATCCCACACTTCATTAGCATAATCTCAGCCACGCGCTGTTTCGGAACCCAGCTGATTGGAAAGTGAAAGTGCACTCCAGGCCGTGTTAGTTTGAATCAAACCTCTTGGTTCAAACTAACGTTACTCCTCATGAGTAACCAAGGGGTTTGATTCGAACTAACGCGGCCTGGAGCACACTTTCACTTTCTAATCAGATGGGTTCCGAAACAGCACGTGGCCGAGATTATGCTAATGAAGCGCGGGATATTTAAATCCCGGCTTCATTTACTATTTCGAATGCCTACATTTGCATCCCTAGTTCGAACTAGGGTGCAAGTGGAGACATGTCCTAAGGGAGTTATTATTTCAAAATAACTTATTTCAAAATAAACTGGTACTGTAGATATAGCCTAAGAGACATGCTCAAACAATAGCAAAAAAGGCTCACAGATCAGTGGAGGTAAATGGATTTACACCAGTTAATGATCTGACCTGTAAAATTTGAATGCACTAGTTATCCATTGTGCAGTTTACATTGGATGGATTGCTCAAGAAGCATTTTTCTCAGCTCTTTGTATTAGATGCATTTTAGCATGGCTTCAGAAATCTCTTGTCACCCTACTATAATAAATGCTGGCACTTGTTTGGCTGAACTTGGAATAAAAGAAATTGAATGCAAACATTTAGTAGAGCCAAATAACCCCTTTTCTCTTTCTCTCTGTGTAGTGCCTTTTACAGAAGCATCTCAAAAGAGTAACAACAACAGCAAGTACTAAACCCAACTAGTGGTAAGAACTACAGGAATCAAAATTGCCAGTTCTGATTGTACCAAGTTAGTAGTGATTTAAAGTTGCCATTTAGGCTCAGTTTTGTTTGCGAATCAGCAAAAAAATTACAGATAGAAAAAAAACTATTAATTTATCTAGGTTTCCTCTCTCCCAATGCAGGATTGGTTCCCTGGAGCATATTTGCTAATGTCCTGCCTGACTTTTAATGTTCCAGCCAACTGATCTACCTTTTATACTAGTAGATACTGATAGCTCTCTAGATGCTGTCTAGTTATATTGCCCTATCAGCATAGTGCCTAGTAGATCTTGCTGTCAGAAAGCTTTCTTTGATATTTTTCTCCATTCCTAGGCCTGGACTACACTACTGCGGAAGGTCGACTTAAGATATGCAACTCCAGCTACATTAATTACGTAGCTGGAGTCAGTGTATCTTAAATTGCGTTTCTGTGCTGTTCATGCAGTGGGAGATCAACCCGAACAAACGTTCCCATTGGCTTCCTTTACTCCTCATGAGGAGCAGGAGTACCAACACCAACAGGGGTGTCCTCTGAGTTTGATTTAGAGAGTCTGTACTGGATCTGCTAAATCGAAGCCCAAAAGATCGACTGCAGCTCCGTTGTTTTTCCACATAGTGTAGACATGGCCCTAGTGTTTACATCTTTCAAATATTTGTTCTAATTACTCCTGCTAGCCTCAGTTTTTAGGCACCCAGTGTAAGTATCTCAAGATGGGCATCTGAAAATTGAGGTATCCAAAATTATTGACCATTTTTCAAAGCTTTGGCTTGAGCTTCCTCTTTCACAGTAAGACTATGTATCTATAGCTTTCATAAAGATGTCTATTTCTTTGGGGTGAAATCCTAGTGCCACTGAAGTCAAAGGCAAAATTCCCATTCGCTTCAGTGGTACCTAGATTTTAGCCCTTGTGTCTAAGAACTGAAGGATTGATTTCCATGAAATCACAGAATAATAGAAGAATCACAGAAGATTAGGGCTGGAAGAGACCTCAGAAGGTCATCTAGTCCAGCCCCCTGCTCAAAGCAGGACCAAATCAACAGGAATTTTTCCATTTTTTTCTGTGGGCTTTGGATCAAGCTCTAATACTAGAAACATTGGTGTCAGAAGTTCTTTGGGACAGGGATGTTGTCCCCATTAGGAGTGAGCTCTTCTCACTCTACAAGTAATAGAGAATAATTAGACTTGTCAAAAAATGAAACCATCATGAAAAATGTCAAAGTTGTCCTTGTCATGTGCTCCTTCCAGTAAATGCTTTGAGAGGGAGAGGAGATTCCCCTGCTGAGTAAACAAGATGTGAATATTAACTTTGGTGTGAGTGAGGCCATGTCTTCACTAAGTGGAAGATTGATGCTGCTGCGATTGATCTTCCGGAGTTTGATTTAATGGGTCTAGTAAAGACCCGCTAAATTGAACTCAGAGGGTGCACCCATCGGTGGCTGGTACTCCTTCTCCTGCAAGGAGTAAGGGAAGCCGACGGGAGGGTTTGCTCCCGTCAGCCTTCTGCTGTGTGGATGGCAGGGAAACTCGAATCAAGGTATGTTGACGCCAGCTACATAATTTACTGTGTCAGTTGGGTTTGAGTGACTGTTTGAGACTTTGTTGCCATGATCATCCTTGATCAGCCTCAATAAGCCTTGTGATCATCCTTCCCCTGTGTAGATAATGAGGGAGTAGAGCAAGGTAACAGAATGGGTTATCTTATGAAAAGACGGTCACAGTCAGCATGGCTGTAGAGCACTGGTGAGCAAAACTTTATTAGACACAAAATATCTTGTTACGGAAGTCCAGGCTCTCGAATGTGTGTTATTATTTTATAGGTAACCATTTGCTTCCAATACTTCTACTTGCTATGATTTGAATCTCTGAGCTTTGTTAAATTAACCTACTCTGGACTTCACTGTCAACATATCTCAGTGCTGTGCGTTCAGCGGCGCGGTGATCTGAGGTGGAACCAGTAAGCTGGTGTACTGTGTCTCTGAAAGCAGCAGATCTGTGACTATTGCCCATGTCCAGTAGAACAGGGGTTGGGCCCTGCAGGGGGGATGTTCAGAGGGCGTGAGGGTTGGAGTCCACCTTTCACTAGCCAACAGAGAGTCAGCAGGGACAACGTAGGTCCAGAGGGAAGGGCTTGTGCTGCTCATGGAGATGGGGACTTGACCCTGGCAGGCTTAGATGTGGCTTCCACATGCTCAGGGCAGGTCTTAGCAATGTGCCTTGCAGCCCCAGGGACCTAGGGAAGCATCACGGTAATGCCTTGTATTGGCTATTATAACCACAAGCAGCTTATAGATAAAATACTTTTATCCTAAAGCCTTTATTTTATCCCAAGCCATTTCAAGGGGCCTGTTACTTGCTAAAACAGGAAGTCGGTTCCCCTGGGCTGCCATTTTGGATCACACAGTCCCATGGCAAAGGCCTTTGTTCTGTTAGTCATTAAAGGCCTTTAACATCCAAGTGCTTTGCTGCTGCTTATTATTTTCTGTAAAGAGTTTCGGCACCCTGCTCCATTTGCTGCTTCTTTTGTTTCCCATGGGTGTTCGGAAGGAACCACTCAGAGGAAAAATAATCCCTTGGCAGATCATTGTTTCTCCCCATCAAACTGGTTTGGTTTGCACATCATACTAGTCTGGGGGCAAACAGAACAGTCCCTAGTCATTCAAATACCAGTGACTCCTACTGCTGTTTGGGAGGTGGTGGTGTCAGTTGGTCAATGCAGGGCATAGAAGGTCAGGCTTGAAGGGTATGTCCCAGATGCTGAAGTGGGAGTCGCATTAATGCCAACTGCTGGAACAGGTTCCTGCCCTACATTGGATCCACACCTCACCACCAGTTGGAACAGAGGCAGCAGATGGATGTTGAGAGTGTGGCAGCTGGGAATGCCCTACTGAGAGAGTCGGCTAATAACACTTCTGCGTAGGGGCTGGAGGATGACAGACATGTCCTCCCACAACAACGCTACAAGAGTGACTACAAGAGTCACTACAACGCTACAAGAGTCCATGGGATATGCCCCCAGAAGTCCCACTGTGTCATCTGCCGGAGTGGAAGTGGTAATTCAGGCATGGCATATGTGGCGTTGGGAAGTGCAGACTCTCATAAGAGGGCTAAGTTAGCTCAGTTATCCAGACCCAGATGAACTGTGCCGTGAAGGCCTGTCTCTCTGTGGAACTTCTAGGATAATCTTCCTTCCTAGAAGTTCCCATTTAGTCCTTTCTGCCCTTCAAGGAGGCAAATCACACTTGTTGGAAAAGCTGGGGTAGAACTTTACAACATGATACTTTCTTGTTTCTTGCCTTTCTTAAAGGTTTGAACTGGGAAACAGTTAACAATGTTGACCCTTATGTCTGGTATATGAGTTTGCACCGGCAGCAACAAATGAGGCAGTTCCTCAGAGATCTTCTTTCAGGCACTCTGCAAACTCCGGCAGATATTGCTGTATCATTTATATTTGGGTCAGAACCTCCAAAACATCTGTGCAGCCATAACATCTAGAAACTAATTTTATTTTTAATGAAAGCTGAGACTGTGAAGAAAACCATAGGGTCTGTCTTCACCCCACCTCCAGGCCCCTTGTCAGGCCAGAGAGATACACTCCCCGCTTTGAGAAATACTGGGTTTAATTACTCACCTATGGCCAGAGAGAGTCTGTCCAAGTCTGGATTAGGAATGCTGTTGTATCCTGCCTTTGGCCCTATATTCAAATGATTACACCCGGCCTCTTGACTCAACCAGTTCCCCTCATCTCACACAACCTGCCTTTGTGATTATAGATAAATAAACGTTTGGATTCTTTTTTAATAAAAAGCACTTTAGTGGAAATTAGTAAAATAACTGAAGGAGGAAAATATTCTCATAGGTCAGAGGAAGGTTGGTCCAGTGGCCCGGGAACAAGCCTCAGATTTGGAGACCTAAGATCAAGTCACTTCCTTGTGTGACCTTGGGTAAAGTTACTTAGACTCTCTGTCCTTCTGTTTCCCTGCACAATGGAGATAATAGCTCTTCCTTACCTCATAGGGGTGTTGTAAGGATCCATATGTAGACTGTGAACATTATGTTAGATTATGAAGTGTTTAGCTACTACACCGATGGGGATTCTATAAGAACATATGATGAGTGGATGGTGACCAGGAATAAAATTTATAACCAGAAAATACAATCACAAAGGTCCTGATGCAAAACGTCCTGCCGTCAATGGGAAAAATGCTCATCATCTTCAATGGTCTTTGGACCACATGCAAAGTACACAGAATATTTGCCCCAGTGTGAACAGTTTTATGAACAAGGGAAGAACCTGTTCATTCCAAAGCCCCTCTCTCTCCTCGCTCCCCCCCAACCCCCGGACACCTTATTATCCTTTCCCTTCAGCACCTGCACAAGGACAGGGGAAAGCCAGGCTGGCATTAGGGGTTCCCCAGGGATTATGTAGTGCCCCCCACCTCATCAGGACAAACTATCCCCCGGAACAAACTTGTGTCCTGATTATGCCCTTCACCCACTTTCCACTTACTAAGAAAGCCTTGGTAATGGTTGGCGCTGATAACAGGAGCCGTAGCCTTCTGTCAGAAGAGAATTCACTTGTGGAAGCCATGCCGGAAGCCCCGGGATATTAGAGAGCAGAGGGGGAAGGAATTATTTGGAAAGCGCTTGCTTTACTGGCGGTTTATTATGCTCATGACAACTCTGCTCCCACTGGGATATGTGAGCTCTGTGCTGCACATGCAGCAGGCAGGGGCACTGGACAGAAACTGCTGTGTGCCAAGCAGTCTCATGGCCACCGAGCTGACCCCAGAGGCACCTGGTTTTTCACGTGCTGCTACATCCAACTGTGGGCACTGTACTTTGAACAGCTAGTCAGGAGAGATATTTACTGTCAAGCCCAGCAATAATGTCATCTTCTAATGGGAAAAACAGGCCACATGCTATGGAAATGATGATACATGGGGTCTGTGTGTGTGTTAAAACAGTAAATGCTACAGAAATCCATCATTGCTAATTGCTTCATATTTCTTCTCCAGGGCTGTTCCACTTCTTAAGCAGCAAAGAATCCACAGTGCAGCTGATTTTGTTTTCTCCTGCTACTCTAGATGAGTTAACCACACTTAACCAGTGGGAGCTATGCCAAAAGTCCCTATTCTCTCTACTCGTTACGTTTTGTTCATCTGGATCTTTTGCATAAATTTACAATATGATGGGAGAGGCGGGGAGAGGACTTCATGTAGCACAGTGGAGAACAGGACAACGCCATAGTTTTTCATAGCCTATGATTTATATCAGTAGTTGCTGCTAGCTGCTCTGGCATAGAATCATAGAATGGTAGAACTGGAAGGACCCTCAAGAGGTCATCGAGTCCAGTCCCCTGCCCTCACAGCAGGACCAAGCACCATTTATATCATCCCTGATAGATGTCTGTCTAACCTGTTTTTAAATATCTCCAGTGATGGAGATTCACAGCCTCCCTAGGCAAATTATTCCAGTGTTTAACCACCTGACAGTTAGGAAGTTTTTCCTAATGTCCAACCTAAACCTCCCTTGCTGCAATTTAAGCCCATTGCTTCTCATCCTATCCTCAGAGGTCAAGGAGAACAATTTTTCCCCTCCTCCTTGTAACACCTTTTAGGTACTTGAGAACTGCTATCATGTCCCCTCTCAGTCTTCTCTTGTCTTGGAGAGGTTTAAACTGGGGGATGTAGGTGACGACCAGTGGTGCTCTGTTATTTTCCTTGTTGGGCCTGTCTTGAAGTAGGTGACTTCTGGTTAGTTGTCTGGGTTTTAACTTTTAAGTTGTCACTTCTCAGTTTGTCAAAGGTGAGACTGGTTCTAAATGGCATATAAAACCCAAAACTCCTTTTGTATTTAAAACTAATAAGCGAAAGTTCTTCTTCACACAGTGCATAGTCAACCTGTGGAACTCCTTGCCAGAGGAGGCTGTGAAGGCTAGAACTATAACAGAGTTTAAAGAGAAGCTAGATAAATTCATGGAGGTTAGGTCCATAAAAGGCTATTAGCCAGGGGATAGGAATGGTGTCCCTGGCCTCTGTTTGTCAGAGGCTGGAGACGGATGGCACGAGACAAATCGCTTGATCATTCTCTTCGGTCCACCCCCTCCAGGGCACCTGGCGCTGGCCACTGTCGGCAGACAGGCTACTGGGCTAGATGGACCTTTGGTCTGACCCAGTACAGCCATTCTTATGTTCTTATGTTCTTTGGGGCTGCTGCAAGAGGGATTGATGCATTGGCCTAATGCTTCCAAGCTGTTCCACTTAGAGTGTAGGTTGCAGCCCATAGTATTCTTCAGGAGGCAAGAAAACTGGGTATGTGAAATCTTAGGGTGGGTTCCACAAAGGTACGTGCTTACCTAACCCCCAGATTTAGACACCTAAATCTCAGGTTTAAGTCACAGTTTTGGCTCCATAAAACTCTTGCCGCAACCTGTAGGTTCCTAAACTCACTCAATACCCATGTTTTTCCAGAGTAAAACTTCCCAAGGTACTTCCCATAGTCCTGCCTCTAGGCATGCACCTATTGCCTCTCGAAAGGCATCGCCCTAAGCCTCAGAGGAATCACAAACCAGGGGAATACAGGTGTTCAGCTGCCTAACTCATGAAGAGCTTAGAGGCCGCCTATCAGATTGAATCCTATTCAAAATCCCACCAAAGATGGTTCCCATCTTATAATGTTTAGCCCAGTGGTTAGAGAACTCACCAGAAGATGTTGTGAAGACTAGGACTTTAACAGGGTTCAAAAAAGAGTTAGATAGACATTGATGGACCTGTCCTCCATGAATCTATTAGCCAGGATGAGTAGGAATGGTGTCCCAGGGATGGTACTTGCTCCTGCCGTGAGGGCAGGGGACTGAACTTAATGACTTCTCAAGGTCTCTTCCAGTTCTATGAGATAGGTATATCTCCATATATATCTAGACTACAGAGCTTTTCCGGGATACCTCTGCCGCATCCAAGGAACACATGCTTTTCCGAAAATTTTTTTGGAAAAGCAGCCGCATTTTTTCAGCATCCCTGTAAACTTCATTTTACAAGAAAGAAGGCATGTTCTGAAAGAGAGTTTTCTTTCCCAACATTTGGCCGCGTGTAGATAGGCCAAATGTCAGAAAAGCCTCTTTCAGAAGAAAAGTGGAAAAAGATACACAAATTGTGTATCTTTTTCCAACTTTTCTTTGTAGTGTAGACATAGCCTCTGTCTGGAAATGAATGACAGGGGAGGGATCACGTAAGGATTACCTGTTGTGTTCCCTCCCTCTGGGGCATCTGGTATCGGCCACTGTTGGCAGACAGGATACTGGGCTAGATGGATCTTTGGTCTGACTCAGTATGGCTGTTCTTATACTCTTATGTTCTTATGTGGGAGACCAATTCCACCCTCCCCTGCCAGAGAAGGAGAAAGAATTTGATGCAAGAGATAGTGAGTACTGAGTAAGGAGAGCAGAAACAAAGGGCTCCCTATAAAACAAAATAGCATATTTTCTAGACACTAAACAGGACAGCTCTTGTCTGAAGAAGTTTTTGTCATCCCTACTGTCTTTTTCAGTGTTTCAACCAAGTTCGGTTGTGATCTCATTGTCATGAATCTAAACGCACTGCGCCTTCACTTCCTAGGTGCAGAATAAAGATTTGGCCTCTGTGTCTTTTCCTTATATCCCCAAATTTCATTATCCACACTCAGAAGCAGGATTTCTCCCCATCCCACCCCCATTGCTTGCTTTTACAGTGTCTCTTTCGGGTTGACCTCATATCCCTGCTGACTTATATAGATGAGCATCCACAGTTTTTGCTTACAATGCTTAATTTCCAAGCAGACAAAGAGACGGGGAATAAACATCATTTGTGTGACAGAAAACCTGTTTGTCAACTCTGTCTTGATACGCATATTTTTAGAATACATCCATAACTCAGCACCTGCTAGCTGTACGTACATTTCACAGCAATATTAATGACCGGTGTGCCTCTGGCTTTCATTTAACCCCTCACATGACACTCTTTGGTGAACCAGAATATACATATCAGACTCAGCCTATTGTAACCCCTTTGCCCTCTGGCATCGAAGGGTTCTTGGCTCACACATGTCTCCCATTTATCAAGCTCCGAGTCATTCCTTTGAGGATTAGAAGACCTCCTTGCCCTTCTGGAAAATGCTGACCCATAAGGCAGTGTTCAGGTTGGATGTGTGGATGCAAGTGGCTTGTATTGAGAAGACCAAAAAAAAAGGCCATGTGCTATCATTCTAGTGCAGGGGTGGGCAAGAGGCTGCCATCGGGACAGATTCGGCCCACGAAGCCACTAGATCCAGGCCACGGCTGCCCTTTGGGGACTCTTAAGCACAGCGCAGCGGCAGCCACTTTAAATGTGGCTGCTTGATTCTGGGAGCAAGGAGGGAGGCCTTGTGCTCTGCCCCAGCCCCGGCAAAATCTCTCAGCTCCCATTGGCCAGTTTTCAACCAATAGCAGCTGAGATATTTTGCTGGCGGCAGGGGCAGCCAATGAAGCCTCCTCTCTCCCTCCCTCCACCTCCTCCCCCCCACTTCTTCACCCTGCCTGGAGCAGAGCCATGTGGAGCAGCTTGCAACTGCAGCTTTCAGGTTCCTGCAGGGCTGCTGGCTGGGAGCTGCCCAGTAAGCGCCTCCCAGCCAGAGCCTGCCTCTGGCACCACCACTGTCTTCTCTCCCCCCCCCCGCAACTACCTGCCCCAGACAACCACCCAAACCCTCTGCACCCCCTTCACCTAGGTCACAACTCCCTCCCAGACTCTGCACCCCCTCCTAGAGCCCCTCCCTCAGGTCAGAATCCTCTCCTGCACCCACACTCCCTCCTGGACTCTGGACCCCAAGCCTCTGCCCCAGATCACAGCCCCCTCCTCCCCAAACTCCCTTTCAGACTCGACACCCCCTCCTGCACCCCAGTCTCCTACCCCAAGCTCCCTTCTGCCCCCCAACTCTGCCCCAGACCCCAAACCCTCTCAGTAGAAATGCAGCCCTTGAGCACTTGCCAAAATCTTGGAATGCCCCCCCCCATTAAAAATTATTGCCCACTCCTGACCTAATAGGTGCCCTTAGTAATAGGTGGCAGCATACTTTTCCCCTTCACAGTTTATGGTTGATATCATATATATAGTAGCCCAGTGTCTGTGAGTTTGTAACGCTGAAATGCTGGCTGTTCCCTCTGGGGGGCGCTGTTGCCTGAAATGCTGGCTGTTCCCTCTGGGCGGCCCATGCTGCATGGGGAGTGCAGGGCCCAAATGGCCGCTTGCGCCTGCTCCCCCGTGGCGGCCCGGCTGAACGGCGCAGAAGACAGCCGAGCGCCACGGTGGGAAGGGAAGAGGGGCCGGGCGGTGACGTACATGGCCAGGGGGCGGGCCTGGCTGTGTACGTCACTGCCCTGCCCCTCTTCCCCTCCTGCCATGGCGCTCGGCTGTCTTCTGCGCTGCTCAGCCGGGCTGCCGCGGGGAGCAAGCGGCGCATGTGACCATTTGGCCTCCACGCTCCCCATGCAGCATGGGGAGCGCAGAGCCCAAAAGGCCATTTGGGCTCCGCGGTCCCCCGAGTGAGAGGCAGGAGGCAGAGGAGAGCTGAGAGAGAGAGAGAGAGGCAGGAGGCGGAGGAGAGCTGAGAGAGAGAGAGAGAGAGAGAGAGAGGAGCAGAGAGAGAGAGAGACGGAGCAAGAGACCAGAGGCTCAGGAGAGAAGACCGACGTGGAGGAGAGACCTGAAAATCCCGTCTTATGACGGGCTAATTGGCTAGTTAACAATAATAGGCAAAGAAAATGATTTTTCTTTATTGTTGAAGATGAGCTACAACGAGGTTCCTCAACTTTTACAGTAGATTTCCAGCAGAACCACAGTGGTTGTGATCTGATTTGTCCTGGCACACACTTAGAACACAAAGCACAACACACAGAGAACCACTGAGTTTCCACGGTGCTCATTTGTATCGGAAACCATAAAAATGGACCGAGGTTCCTGAACCTTAGCAAACCATGACTGAGCTTCCAGTTACAAATAAAACAAAGATTTGCATTTTGCAATGGAGCTTTGCATTTTGCAATGGAGGTTTCTCAAACTTAGTCTCATGAACCACCTAAAGTCTTCAACCAAGATAGGAGGTGGGGGGGCAGCTCCAAGGCAGAGGGCAGGAGCAGCACGGCAGTACTGAAAGGGGCAGATGAAGTGCCGGCACTTAATAGCCTCATCACAGCTAAACCTGTCAGGATCACCTGTCAAAGGCTATGCCTACACTACAATGATCTGTCAGAAAAAGGTACACAGATTGCACTCCATAAATTGAGTACTTTTTCCAATAGCTTTTTCGGAAGAGGCTTTTCCAAAATGTGGCCTGTCTACACTGGGCCAAATTTCAGAAAAGCCTCCTCTTTCAGAAGAGCCCTTCTTCCTCGTGGGAGGAGGAAGACAGGGCTTCCAAAAGAGTGCGTCTGCTCTTCCACAAAAAAAAGGAGAAGAGCAGATGCGTTTCCTGGACGCGCGAGTTTTTCTGGGTTACTGGAGGTAGACATAGTCAAAGGCTCCAAGATCTACCAATAGATCCCAATCTACTTGTTGGTGACCACTGGACTAGATTGAAAAACAGAGGGCACCAGAGCAAATACAAATTAACCAGCTTATTACAAACAGCGTATGGAGGAGCTGCAATTTATTTTTTTCTCCTCCATCTCCTCAGCAAACCTGTATGTCCAACTAGAAAACAGCAAACCTGTATGTCCTGTACAGACTAACTCGGCTACCCCCTGAAGCAACCAGAAGAAGGCTATCAAATCAATAAATAAATGGAGCAAACCTTTTGCCACGTTACATGCTGGGGGAAAAGTGGGAGGGGGAGAAAACCTAGGTACTGTCAGAGCCGGGATACTAGAGTGATTTGTGCCACAGAAATACCTTTGATACATTGATAATGAGGAACATTACAATTAAGATCTGTTTTGACATGTTTCAAGGGCTAATAAGGCTGAAACGGTGGACTAGCTAAGGATCAAACGTTGCAGTAAAAATACTACAAACTGGCCTGTATTTTCCAAGTACTTTCTGTTTTGAATAAAGTCACACACATAAAGTGGGAGCTGCATTATTAAGAGTCGTATTTTTATGGCTGGGAGTTAATTTTTATGGAGATGCTAATGCAGATAGGATACACTAGTGGTCTAAACAATGTGAAAGATGAATATAAATTTGCAAATCAGCTCGCAGGCTGTAAAAATTGGCGTAGGTTTCTGAACAAATAACTGATTGTTTAGAAAACTCAGAGTCACAGCTATGTTTCTCCCAGCTTATTAAGCATCATAGTTGTCATATTAAGCCAATGATGTATGAGGGTTTGCTTTTTGTTATGAACTCCAGATACAGCAGCACAAGCAGTGGTACAAAATGAAGTCAAGCTTAAGTCTTTGGACTTTTTTTTCCCTCTGGCTGAGTGGAGAAAATGTCTCAGCCTTTTATCTTGCCAAAGAGCCCAAACCTGAGCTCCTATTTAGGTAAAACTGAACTTAAAGTCAACTCCTTGGGATCTACAGACTACAGCTTCATTCCATGAGAGCATATGTATGATTGTTATCAATATTGACAATCTGTTGATATTTTGGTACTTTACATTCTCCAGCAACAATGCAAAATTACTAATATTTTGCACTTCTACTGGGACTTTCAATTGTGGATCTCAAGGAACTTTCCATGCTTGAATTAATTAATGAAACCACTTGACTTTCCTGTGCGGTGCATTAGAAAAGCACTGTCTCTTCTGTTTTCTAAGGCTGGGATTTCTGTATCAGGATGGAAGCTGTGGATGGCCTCCAAGCAGTTCAGCAGCTGTTGTTTCACTGCATAGAGGCTGGGAGCGTAAAGAGGGATTTGGGGTCAGGGTGGTGTTTTAGACAGTAGATCCATGATTATGTAGTATTTGTAAAGTGTGTGTCATGTTCCCTCTAGTAGCTAGTCCATATAAAAAAATAACAGTCTACTGCTGCTGCCAATTAACAGAGTTACTTCCTTAGCTTCTGCAGTAGAGATCTGTATGTTGGTGTTCAAAATTCACACCTTGTTGGTGACCTGTGACAGTGGGTGTTATAATGAAACACCCCTAGCAACCACCAATTTCCATGTTTGGCTTGCAGCATTCGCATCTTCTGTTCCAATAGGCTGGAATGGTGGTTCACCTAGGAGCTGTCCTGTTTCTTGACTATGGGTTGAAGAGTGCCAGCTCCTGTGTTATCCCCCGTACAAAGCCCCTTTGTTCTGGCCTCGGGGCTCCTTTGGGAAAACCAGCATGTGAGTGTGTAATTACAGACCGGAGCATAATGCATACATGCAAGGAAGCTGAATTAAGGTTGCATAGACAGCCATAAATCTGGCATTTCCTAACTTTCTAGTACTTGACTTTCCAACCCCAATAATTTTTTAACAGAGCTCTGGTATGTAGTCATGCAAGAAGTTACTGACAGGGAGCTAAAATGGGGGGAGGGGCAGCACCACTCCATGGCTCCTCCCACTTTTTACGAGCTGTAAGATGGAGCGACAGGGGAATGGTGAGGAGAAGAGAGAGGAGCGAGAGGGGGGAGGGGGTCCAGTGCCAGAGCCGATCCTTGGGAGAAGAGGCAGCACAGGGACAGGGCCTTGCAAAGAAGGCACAGTATGAGGGTGGAGCCTCAATGGGACTGGGCAGCATGAGGGCGGGGCCTCAGAGAAGAGGGGCGGGGCCTCTGGGGCAGCATGGCACTGGGGGCAGGGCATGGTTTGGGGAGTGCCACTCCTGGTTGCTGCTTGGAGTTGAACCTCACTTTCAGGCTATCCTGATGGAATCCTGGCAGCTTAGAGGCAGTGACTATGGGCTGTATGCTTTAATGCAGGGGTGGGGAACCTTTTTTGGGTCGGGAGCCACTGACCCACCAAAAAATCAGTCAGGGGCTGCACACAAGTGAGAAGCAAATCAATCAATCAATCAATCAATCAATAACACCTTCACTGACTGACCCCCGACTGAGAAGGAGAAAGACACTCCCCACATTCCCTTCACAAACCAGACTCATGGGGGGGCACAGCTGAGTAGATTTTGGGTGCATTTAGACTGCAGGGGGGTTTCGGAAAAATGGCCACTTTTCAGAAAAACTTCACTTATGTCCACACTGCTATTGCGTTCTTTCGAAAGAAAATCGAAAGAATTCAGGGGGTTTTCTGACATTGGTAAACCTCATTCTGTGAGGAGGAACGCCTTTTCTGAAGGAGCTCTTTCGGAAAAAGGCGTGTGTGGATGCAGAAGAGGGAGTTTTTTCGAAAGAAGAGGCCTCCAGGGAAAAGCACAGGTTCCCTGGTGGCCACAGTAATTACAGCTTACATGTAAGAGAGCATCCAATGATTGTGGATGCTCTCTTTTGAAAAAGCAGATGGCTTTTTCGATGTGCTTTTGAAGTGTGGACACGCTCTTTCGGAAGAAGTTTTTTTCCGAAGATCGCTTCCAAACAAGCTTCTTTCAAAAGAAGCTTGCAGTCTAGATGTATCCTTTGTGTGCTCCAGCCCCATGGTGGAGCAATGGGGGCCGGAGTGGAGGGCCAGTATGTAGTCCCTATTGTTGGGAGGGCTCTGAGCCTTCGGGGGCCAGATCGAAGGAAGCTGGGCCACATCTGGCCCCGGGCCTGTGGTTTCCCCTCCCCTCTTTAATGAATCACACGGAATGTAACAGCAGCAGGAATAAGGTGATATCCACCTGAGATAAACAATGAGGATGATCTCAGAGGGGTAGCTGTGTTAGTCAGTAACTTTAAAAACAATGAGCCATCCTGCAGCACCTTAGACACTAACAAATATATTAGATCATGAGCTTCCGCGGGTAAAACCCACTTCATCAGATGAGTTGGAGTGGAAATTACAAAATCCAAAGTATATATAACAGCAAAAACAGTTACCTGTCAATTGTGGGACCAGCATTAATGATGAACCTAGCTTCGAGGGTGGATGTATTTTCCCTGTCTTGAATGTTTCCAAAACTACCAGGCTGTGTCTACATTGGCACCCTTTTCCGGAAAAGGGATGCTATTGAGACAAGTCGGAATTGCAAATGCAGCGGGATTTAAATATCCCCGCGGCATTTGCATGAACATAGCGCGCTGCTCGGGCTTGACGAAAGCGCCAGTTCAGACAGGATCTTGTGGAAATAAAGCCTTTTCCGAAGATCCCTTATTCCTCTTAAAATCAGGAATAAGGGATCTTCCAGAAAAGGCTTTATTTTCCGCAAGAGCCGCGTCTAGACTGGCGCTTTTTTCCATCAAAGCCCCAAGCCGGAAAAAAGCGGCAGCCATTTTCATGCAAATGCCGCGGGGAAAATTTAAATCCCCGCTGCATTTGCAATTCTGACTTGTCTCATTAGCATCCTTTTTCCGGAAAAGGGTGCCAATGTAGACACAGCCCCAGTGTTTAGAGGCCTTAAGAAAATGGAAATGTATCACAGGATAACAGGGTCCTGATGCTAAATAAATGCCAAGGGTGGGCACTGCCAGGTTGCCAGGGAGATATTAAAAGAGGTTTTCTGAAAGCATTCTGAGGGGAGCACTTTGATGCATCGTGCCTTGCCAGGCTTTGTATAGCAGATGGAGAAAAATGGAGTCGGTTTTGTTTTTCATTTATTTTGCTTAGCTTCTATTTTTCAGGTACCACAAATGACTTCTTAAACTGCTGCTGTTAGAGCAAGCATAGAGAGACCAGGTAATGTTCTGCATTTACAGTGCACCTTTCCTCTGTACATCTCAAGGCACTTTATAAAGCTGGTAAAGAAGGCCAAGACTGTAAAAGGGCTTTAAAAAATAGATACATTCATGGAGGATAGGTCCATCAATGGCTATTAGCCAGGATGGGCAGGGACACTGACCCTAACCTCTATTTGCCAGAATCTAGGAATGGACAACAGGGGAGGGATCATTTGTTGATGACCTGTTCTGTTCTTTCTCTCTGGGCACCTGGCACCTGTCAGAAGACAGGATGCTGGGCTGGATGGACCTTTGGTCTGACCCAGTATGGCCGTTCTTAAGTACACTTGAACCTCCCTAATCCAGGTGTCCCTAATCCAGGAACACCCCACAATGCACTTCCCCTGAGGCTTTTTCCCTCTGCTCCCCTAGCAGTAGGGGGTGGGATCTGGGAGTAGCAGGGAGCACAGAGCCACCTGTGCCCCCAGGAGCGGGGTGGCAGGTAAGTGCCCCACCCTCACTCCCTAAACCCTGCAGCGCCTTCCCTGGTGTGGCAAAATCTTAAATCCAGTACACTCTTTTTTCCCCGGCTGCCAAATTAAAGAGGTTTAAGTGTGTTACTGATTATTAATATTTATTGTCTGAGCATAGAACTTAGGAACCCCAGCCCTGGATCTGGGTCTGTATTAGGTGCTGAACTAACACAGAACAAAAGACTGGGCCTGCCCCCAAAGACCTGGCAGGCATTCTCCCATCCAATTTTATAGGTGAGACTTTTGTGTGAAGGGTGATTAAGGGACTTGCCCAGTGTCATGTGATGAATCAGTAGCAGAGCCAGGAATGGACTCCAGATTGCCTAGTTCTAGTCACATGAGCAATTTATTAGAGTCCAACTGATGCCATAAAAAAGGACTTCTGGCTCATGTGCAAGATGATGAATTTCCTCAACTCCTGCCAGTGTCAATAAGCACTGAGCAAGATCATCCTTTCGGAGAAGGCTCTCATCAAACCCAAGTCCTTAAACATCATGCGTCCATCCTTGAAAAAATCACCAGGAGTGTAGAAATCACGAGGCTTTAAGAACAAGTAACCTTGGAGTCTTGCCGGGGGCTTGAGCCTTTAGAGTTCCCATTTTCAAGCTTTTCTCCACAGCCATGATGATTAGAAACTTGATCAGCTGAGCTCAATCCATAGGTCTAGATTGGAATTCAAGATGACAAACTATGAATTCCACGTGATGCATTTCTTAGGACACTGCTGGGTCTAATGCTGGGATTTAACATAATAATGCCGATCAATTTAAGAATGAAAAATGTTAGATCTGATATTTCGAGCTAAAGTCAAGGGACACAGTGCAGATAAGAATACTGGGCAAACATATGAGGAATGCTGGGAATTAAGCAGACAAAATGTAGCCTGGCACAATAAGTTCCCACCTTCAAATGTAGGGGGAAAGAGTCAAACGAAAGGGAAGATTTAAAAGAGATTAAAAACTATAATTATGGGGCAGTACATTATATCTAGAAAATTGTCTCTCCAGATATGGATTTAGAATTAGATAATAAAATAAAGGGAAAGAAAGAGTCATCCCATGTGACAGATAAAGCTTCTGAGTTTATATATGGCAAATGGAGTCACCATTCCCAAATATATACTCACAGAGCTGAAGATTAAAAAAGCAGGTAAAGTTGGAGCAATTCTGTGGCTGGAGTTACAAAATCTGAAATCATGTCTAATTTTGCAGACATGCTGACAGCTGTGCTGGTGGAAATACTGTTAGCATTAAACAGGATAAGGGATGTATGCCCTACTGCAGCTGTTATCTTTTGAGATTCATTAGCAAGTATTCTGGCAACCTCAGAAAACATGAGTAAGCTAAAGAATGAAACATTGGTTTTGACAATGGAAACAGTATGCTTGGGTGTGAACATAGTACTAGCATGGATTCCAGCACATGCCTGGATACCTGGCAATGAAATGGCAGCTAACAAAGTGAAAAATGCTTTGCAAAATGGAGAAAAAATATACACAGATTCCTCTGATTAAGCAGGGATTTACAAATTTAGTTTCAAAAAGATCTGAAAAGGAATGGCAAAAATTGAGAACAAGGAGAAAGAGGAAGAAAAGTTTATGAAGTATGCCCCAAAATAAAGACTAATACTTGTCTCCAAAACTTGGAAAAGATTGGAGACATGCTCCTATTTACACTGTTAGCTGGTCATTGTGGTCTGAATAATGGTTTGTATTGATGAGATAGATACCAACGTGGGTTACATAACACATAGAAGGAAAAAGAAAGTGGATCACCTAATATAGGCATATAGGCATGTGACAGGAAAGAAAGCCTCTTAAAGAAGACTAGATAATTTAAGGTGACAAAATATACTATGAGGGATTCAGTGGGGTAACTTTAAAAAAGCTGGAAAAACTTAAAAAACAACAAATAGTCGAGCAGCACTTTAAAGACTAACAAAACATGTAGATGGTATCATGAGCTTTTGTGGGTACAACCCACTTCTTCAGATGACAGGAGTAGTAAAAGTCCAGATCCAAGAATAAATAAGGGAAGGGGGGAGGAGGGGAGAAAAAAATCTAAAAAAAATAATGAATTGGATAGTTCAAGTTACAAGAGACTGATAAGAACAATTTGCACCTCTATACGTACTCATTGGTTGGTTGGTTAAGTCATTAGGATGTGGAAGATAGTGTGCAAGCCAGCCTGATATCTTTATTAACTCCTCTCTTCATTTTTGTAAGGCTACAGAGGAGGGTAAGCATGAATGAAGGAAGAATATAGTAGGTGATGGTTATAGACGCGGTAGAGGAGTCTGGAAAAAGAAAGAACAAAACGGATATGATGTTGTTTCTTGATGTCCACATTTATCTGTCCTGGGTTCAAGAAGGACATGAAATTGAACTAGCCTAGCTTTAAGTGAGAATCCATGGGACCAGATCCATGGCTGCTGTAAAATGGTGGCACGCCAGTGAGTTTCACCAGCTGAGCATCCGATCCCATGATGCACTGTGATGGCTCAGCAAGAGGGAAGATTGTGGTGCACCATGGGAGATGTAGTCAGAATGGGAGCATGAGGCATCCAAACTTCACCTTCTGTGATGCATTGCAGCAACATTTCTGAATTAACACTTTTGAGGTTTCAGCCACTAATAATGTTCCTCTTATAAGGGGACAGTGTCGGGGGCAGGGGAAGGAAGGAGAAGAGAGAGCTGCTAATTTGAAATTTTCTATAAGAGAAGGAAACCCCATTTCCTGACTAGCTCTAATACAAGATATGTCCTGGTAAATCCTGTATGTGGTTTGTACTCCATGCTGAAGACCCAAAGAAGGATGAATTGGTCACTCAGGGCACATCTACACAGCAGAGCAAAAGTCGAATTAAGATATGCAACTTCAGCTATGCCAATTGCGTAGCTGAAGTTGAAATAGCTTAATTCAGCTTTTGGTGCTGTCTATACAGCAGAAAGTCAAAGGAAGAACACTCTTCCTTCGATTTCCCTACTCCTCATTAAATGAGGGTTACAGGAGTTGGAGTAAGAAGTCCTCCAGCTCGACATTATTTTGGAATAAAGGCTTGTAGTGTAGATGCACATTTTGTTATTTTGGAACTATGTCAGTTATTCCGAAATAACACTGCTGTGTAGACGTACCCTAAACGCTTTTCTTTTTTGTGACTTACATTCAATATATCTTTTCAATTGCTTCTGAGATGCCACAGTCTAGTCAACCATTGTCGCCCCTTCACAGAAATAAATACACTTTGCAGAGGCAAAAAGGCTTTCCTCTCAGACATGAAGGTTGTGTCTACACTGCACTCTTAGCTCGAAATAAGCTATGCAACTTGAGCTACACAAATAGCATAGCTTATTTCAAGTGTGTTTTGAAATAGCTTATTTTGTAATTTGGCGCTGTCTACACAGCGCCAAATTTTGAAATAAATCGCTATTCTGAAATGTCCCTTACTTGTGGAACGAGGTTTACAGGGATGTCGGAATATCATGCCCATTATTTTGAAAGATATTTCAAAATAATGGGCATACTGTTAAGATGCATAATAGTTATTTTGGGATACTGGAAGTATCCCGAAATAGCTCAGCAGTGTAGACATACCCAAAGAGGCCCCATCATGCAGATTTTCAATGAGCAATAAACATGTGATTTATATTTTTCTGCCCCAGCTAACTTTAGCCTTTCCCCCATATGAACATGTAGAATAAGCAACGACTCTTGCCCAGAGTTTGCTGCCTCACATCTGGCCTTGTAATATAAGTTACATCGTCATCATGGCTTTGAAACTAAAGGCACACAGAGGTCACCTATAACAATCATGCCACACTAAATTTGACAGGATTTGCTATTCATCTGCATACTACACAATGTGCCTCTGGCACAGTATAAATGTGCCTCTGTAACCACACACCTCCTGAATGCGGTGTACTGTCCCATCTAATGCCACCAAGACAACTCCCACTGAGAATGAGTCTGTTTGAGAGCCAGCTGGCTTTTGGCTCATGCACTAGGTTCCAGAGGTCCCAGGTTTGATTCTGCCAGTGGGCGTTACACCTCCACCCCTAGGTTTAAACATCCTGCAGCAACTTACATTTGTATGGCACCTTTCACCCAAGGGATCCCAAAGCATTTTGCCATAGTGTGCTGTAAATAAGATTTGTTTGCTGCAAGTCCTGGAAAGTATGAAGTGTGAAATTCACTACTTTCTGCAAGTCCTTGTTCACAAAGAGGTGTTAGTCACATACATACCTTGGCAACGTTAGCTCCTGCCTTCTGGGAAGAGTGTTTCTAGGTCATACTACACAGCATGGCATTGGCAATGGTGGATGAGGGATCTGGGATGAGAGCGGGGTTAGAGGTTTTGATTTACACACTCTCACCCCTATTGCTTTTGATTTAATAGTTTAATAATTAACCAGCAAGGGAACAGAGACTGAGTTTATAAGCAGTAGGTAGAAAATCAATTGCTGAGAGTACATTGCTGCTTGGGGGCAAATAAAGGCTGCAGCAGACTGAGTGAAGAGAAATCATCTCCTGGACACTTTGTGAAGATGAATGTATTCAGGTTCGTTTATAAAAGGACATCATCCTTTCACCTTGGCGTAGCATGGAGCAGCTGAAAACACGGCAGGCACTGCAGTGTGACAATGTATTGACTAGCAGGGGGCTGATTCTTCATTGCCCTTTGACTCCTTTGCATACGTTATGTTTGCCCAAAGACGTCACAAAGCTGCTGTGCTAGTAGACCAATGCCCCACCCTCAGCTGGTTGCTGGGAGTTCTAGAATCAATTCTGCTGGCGCTAGATCTCCGGTGCTGGGGGTCTATCGGAGGAATGAGCAGGGGGAGGAAGGCAATGTAGCCAAGGCATTCTCATACTTCTTACTCTTATAATTGTTCTCCTTGACCTCTGATGATAGGACAAGAAGCAATGGGCTTAAATTGCAGCAAGAGAGGTTTAGGTTGGACATTAGGAAAAACCTATTAACTGTCAGGGTGGTTAAACACTGGAATAAATTGACGAGGGAGGATGTGGAATCTCCATCACTGGAGATATTTAAGAGCAGGCTAGGTAGGCATCTATCAGGGATGATCTAGATCAGGGCTACTCAACTTTGGAAGCCCCAGGGGGTCACAATGATACTCACAGCACATGCCAAGGGTCGCAACTTGAGTGTGGTTGCATATACATGCAAATATATATGCAAATATATGCAAATAGCTTCTTTCACACTGACAGGCATGAATACAAGGCACTTCCCTCAATGCCCTGGTGCTCCCGGCACCTCCTCCCTGGGGGCTAAAAACGCCGACACCCTGTACCCGTCTGTTCCAGCCAGCCTCTCCACTTGCATCTTTCAATGCCCACCCCGCCAGAGAGATGCCTCGCCATTGTGGAGCGTGTTCCCAGTGGAGGCCGTGTTCAAAGGATCCCACCTGTGTTGAGCCCCGCGTAAACCCAAACTGCACCTCAGGCCGCGTGTTGAGTAGCCCTGATCTAGATGGTGCTTGGTCCTGCCGTGAGGGCAGGGGACTGGACCTGATGACCTCTCAAGGTCACTTCCACTTCTAGCGCTCTATGATTCTACACTATGGCTATTCCCAGCCACCCCACTGCCCAGTGACAGCAGGTACGAGCAATTGCAGTCCTCAGCCAATGGGCATCTTCCCACTCCCTCCAATGGCTTTTGCTCAGACCGAAAGCTATTGTAGGTGAGAGCAGGGTGAAAGGGGAATCGGACACAACATTTGCATCAGGAAGAAGTGCAAAGCCCCAATTCACTAAGGGAGGCTAAACCCCAGACTTAGGTGGCTAAGTCTTCAGTGTAGGTGTGTTAAGTCCCAATTTTTGGTTCCTTTGCAATCCATGAAACTCCCACCAAATGCTGCAGGCTCCTAAACTCACTCAGTGCCTAAGATTTCAGGTTGAAAACTCCCTGCTTATGTTTCCCCCCCTGGGTCTGCACACCGTTACCTCCTGAGGAGGAGGGGAGGGGTAGTACCTAACTTGCTGGTAGGGCCTGATGTGCTTAGTGTGCCTTACAGATTGGGTTCCCTTCAAAATCCAGCTGGGAGACACACTGCTGCACAGTTTATACCTTTCAGCCCAGGGGTTCAAGCACTCAGCTGAGAAGGGGGAGACGCAGCCTCTACTTCCTCCCTTTCTTAGTGGGAGAAATAATTTCGAGAGGTGTCTCCCGCCCACCAGGAGATTGCTCTAACCACAGAACTACAGGAAACCTGATGGCAGGCGGCACCCGCAGTCTCCCCTGTGGAAGTGTTTCACCCTGGATAAGTACTGGAAGAGAGGCTGGATGCTGTGTCTCCCAGTGCCAACCCAGGGCCCTGCTCTTTCTTACTGTGGATACTTAAAAAATCAGTGGGTGAGAGACACTTTAGTGATTTGAGCATCTGGGGGGAATTGAACATGGATTGTCCTGGTCCTAAGCCACTGCCCTAACCACTGGACCAAAGTTAAGAAGGGAGATAAAAACAGCCACAATATCACCTTTTACTCTGATGACATGAGCAGGTAGGTGCCTGACTCATTCCTGCAAGAAACTTCTTAGGTGCTGGAGCCACCTGACCCCAGGCAGCAGGTGTCCAATTGGGTTTGGCTAAGCAAAGCACCTCTCTGCAGCCTGGGCTTAGAGCTGGTGGCCAGGAGAGGGGCAGGGTTTAGCAATCTCTCTCTCATGGGTACATCCCATTGGCTGGCGTAGGAGGCTCCATGCTGGTTTTCGTGGATCACATTTGGAGGCATTTCTCTTCCCCCATTCTTTGAATGGGGAACCTAGGCACTGCATTCAGGCAGTGTGGGTCACAGTGGGTTCTTTGTGGTTTTCTAGGCTCCTAAAAGTAGGTGCTTAGTGTTTCTATCCTAATCCCTTTGCAGATTTGGGCCTAGTGTCTTTTGTTTGTGCAAAAGGAATCCCAGCTCAACCTACTGATTTCTCTCATGACCCACCCCAATTGAGGGAGATGCTATTATTAAACATATGGAAAAGAAAAGCTAAAGAACCAAGAAAAAAACAAAGGAAATGGTCTCAGATGTGCTCTGGTTTCCTCTCCAGTCTAAAAAAGAATATCTGACTCATCGCCGCATCTTCACCAGTCTCTCAGGGCAATAAACAACGGAGCAGCAGCAGCAGCAGCTTGACTTTTCAAAGTTATTTTTGGTGGGTTGTTTTCGATAAAACAGCGGCTAACCCGTGAGACGCGGCTTATAGAATTTCCTCTCCTCTGTGCAAGGCACGGTGGACCAAAATGCACCAAACTGTTAATTGATTTTTAAAGGAGAATTATGATGCTTTTAACAAGCCACTTAGCTTACTAAGCATTGTTAGGGTAGGAGCGTGCATTCCGCTGAAATGTGCTGCTTCCCAAGCAGAGTCCCTAATTGCTTATAAACCACCCTGTTTATTGAGTGTTCGCTCTGGCATAGTTGTTTATTATGGGAGCATATTGCCTAATGCTTGTAAAAAGCCATATAACTTAAATACTCCCCGCCTTGTCTCTCCCCTCCGACGCTGTTGCACATGTACACACTCCATCACAAAGTTTATCAGATGGGAGGGAGCGGTATTAATGTTATGCAAAGATGCAGCTAAGTAACAGGTTACCTGGTAACCTCCGAAGGAGCTCTGTTGATTCAACAGTACCTTGCCTATGTGTTTTTGCTATGCACTGGCTGAAATTAATAGGGTGGTGACCCAATGAAGTATTAGATTAAGTCAAAGTATGAACACTTTTGTCCATTGAAAAGTACTCTTGTACGCAGGTTCCATAGGATGACTACTTGCTGTGTTCCGGCAAGGCGAGCATTAACCATTCATGCACTCAGCTGAGCCCGCTGCGCTCTGCAACCATAAGTCAGTCCTGAGTCAGGCCTGCTGTTCATCATTTCTGGTAGGCTACTAGATAATATTTACAGTTGTGCAAAAAAACTGAGAGATGTGGACAGCTCTGCTGAAGCCTGTTTAAATGATGTCAGTCAACTCTGGACTCCCAGCTTCTCAAGATGACAGATGTTGTGTCTCTGCTGGGGGCACTCCGATAGCCCCCTCCTCCTGCACTGACCAGTCGTTCATTCTGTAGCCCCAATGGAACAGCTTCAGGAGGAGAGCTGATGGAGGGAGCCCCACCGCAGAATATCCGACAGCTCAGTGGTTAGAGCTGGGATAAAATAACAGGCGTTGAGAACATGGCACGTTGCCTGCGCATGCTTACCACTTGCAGTCAGCACCTTTATGGGTGTGTCTGCACAGCAGCGTTATTTCGGAATAACCTTGCGAGCATCTACACAGCAATTCTGTTATTTCAAAATAAATTTGAAATAACGGATGGCTTATTCCGACTTCTGTAAACCTCATTCCACTGGGAATAACGCCTCTTCCAAAATTGTTATTTTGGAATAGCTCCACTGCTGCTATTTCGAAATAGCTCCTCCCCAGGGCCATTCGAACTAATTACTCCCCACTGCCTCCTGGGGCTCTAAATCAAGGTAGTGCATCCACATTAGGGAAGCCTGACTTGGACTAATTTTGAGGCTTCCCTGCAGTGTAGATGTGCTCTTTTGAAATAAGCTATTTCAGAGTATTCCTTCGGGAATAGCTTATTTTTAAATAAGCATGCAGTGTAGACATACCCTATGCTGTGTCTAGACTGGCAGTTTTTCCAGCAGCCGCTTATGAAAACTGCGAGCTGTCTACACTGGTCGCTGAATTTATGCAAGAACACTGACGATCTAAGGTATGATTGTCAGTGTTCTTGGCGCAAATACTATGCTGCTCCGTTCGGAAAAAGCCCTCTTGTGCAAATGTATTTGGCGCAAGAGGGCCAGTGTAGACAGCTCAGATTGTTTTATGCAAAAAGCCCCGATGGCGAAAAATGGCGATCGGGGCTTTCTTGCGCAAAACCGCGTCTAGATTGGCACGGACGCTTTTCCGCAAAAGCATTTGCGGAAAATCATGCCAGTCTAGACGTAGCCTGTGAGTCTATAGAGACACAGCATTCCCCTGTTCAAATCCTTTCTTCTCTCTGGTAGATAGAACAGGGAACTGAACTTGGATTTCCAACATCACAGGCAAGTGCTCTAACCGCTAGGATAAGAGGCAAGAGTGGTACTGCAGCAACTCCAACTCCAGCCATATTTGGGTGGAGCCAGGCAGGTGCCTAACTCATTCCTCCAAGAAGCACATGCAGCACCTAAGCCACCTGACTCCTGTTCTTGAATCATAGGAGCCTCCCTGCAGCCCAGATTTTGGCGCTGATCAATGACAGGGGCAGGGCTTAGCACGCACCCCCTGTCGTTGGCATCCCTCATTGGCTAGACTAGGCAGTGTCCTGCCTAGCATGCTGGCTTTCATGCATCACACTTTTCAGTGCCTAGCTCTTCCCACTCATTGTAGCGGGAGCCTGGGTATGTAACTCAGCTTTGTGGATCACAGTGGGGGTTTTAGGCACTGTGATGCTCAGCATTGCAACACCTACATCCCTTCATGGAGCCCCTCTTCCCCCGCCTGCACTCAGGGCCAGCTTTAGGCCGATTCGCCCGATTCCCCCGAATTGGGCCCCGCGCCTAAAAGGGCCCCGTGCCCTAAACCCAGAAGTGTGCCAGGCGCACTGCGAGAGGGGGAGTCAGCCCCTGGGTTTGGCTGGAAGGCGGGACTCTGCCCTGTAGCTGGGGATTTGCTCAACCAAAATTTGTGTGTGTTTTTTTTTTTTTTGGTTAACAAAAAAAATCCCGGCTGCCGGGGCCCCGTCGAAATGGTTTGAATCGGGCCCCGCACTGCCTAAAGCCAGGCCCTGCCTGCACTGCCCAAACACTCTTAGGGGGGGCAGTCTGGATTAGAGCTAGGGATTACGACCTTTATAAATATATTCAATTAAACAGGGATCCGACTTTACTTTGACCTTGATGGAAATGCAGCCACCTTCTGATGAAACGTGACAACCATTTACCAGTGCATAGCCATTTTCACAACAGGAAAGGGGAGAATAAGAGTCAGAGCCCCAACCATTATAGTGTATGATCAGCACACATATGTACTGCAGGAGAAAGGATTATCCTTAATTTTAGGCATGTAACTAAGACACAGATGACATCATTTGCCCAAGATCACACAGGATGTGCCTGGCCTCGCCAGGGATGAACTGGTCTTCTGCCTATGTATCTAGTGTCTTAGGGTAGGTCTACACTACAGAGTTTTGTAGGAAAAAGGGCCGTTTTTCCAACAAAACCTGAGTTACGTCCACACTGCAATTGCGTTCTTCCGAAAGTAAATCAAAAGAACAGAGGGTTTTTTCTGGCATTGGGAATCCTCTTTCTACGAGGAAAAAGCCTTTTTCCGAAAGAGCTCTTTCGGAAAAATGTGTGTGTGGATGGGGAAGAGGGAGTTCTTTCGAAAGCAGAGGAAAGAGAAAAAAGCACAGGTGCCCTGGTGGCCACTCCATCCATAGAAATGTCAGCTTAAATGTAAGGTAGCGTCCATTCAGTGTGGACGCTCTCTTTTGAAAAAGCAGATTGCTTTTTCGATGCACTTTTGTGTGTGGACGCTCTCTTTTGGAAGAAGTTTTTCCGGAAGTTCTCTTCCGAAATAAAGGTTCTCCCGAAAGAAGCCTACAGTCTAGACATAGCCTTAATCACAAAGCCATGCTTTCAACAGCATTTACTCTGAGCTAAGAGGCCCTGTGCTGGCAGCCAGCAAGTCTCTCAGTTCACGCTGCATCCCAAGCCACAGGAAATAATGTGGGTTGAAGGACTTGCTGGCTGTGAGAGGCTCCGTGCGGACCCCCTACGGTACCGCTGCAGACCCTCAGGGGTCTGCAGACCACAGGTTGGGAACCACTGGGTTAGACCGCTAATTCTCAAACTTTTGGCTGTGTCTACATTGGCGCGATCTAGCGCAAAAGTGGCCGCTTTTGCACCAAAATTTGCTGCCTGTCTACACTGGCGGGGGAGTTCTTGCGCAGGAACACTGACATTCTAATGTGTGAAATCAGTACTTCTTGTGCAAGACCTATGATGCTCCCATTCAGGAATAAGCCCTCTTGCGCAACTGTTCTTGCGCAAGAGGCCAGTGTAGACAGGCAACATGAATTTCTTGCGCAAGAAAGCCTTATGGTTAAAATGGCCATCGGAGCTTTCTCGTGCAAGAGAGCATCTACACTGACATGGATGCTCTTGTGCAAAAGCACATCTCTTGCGCAAAGGCATATGCCAGTGTAGATGCTCTCTTCTGGAAGAGTTTTTGCACAAGAACTCTTCCACAAAAGAGTTCTTGCCCAAAATCATGCCAGTGTAGACGTAGCCTTAGTATCTGCAACCCTTTTCACACAGCAACTTCTGAGTGCAACCCCTTACAATGTCCCCTCTAATTTTTTCCATCCATGTGCAGAATACATTTTGTTATGTGCACTGAGGCCTGTGCGGATGTGCACCACCAGTAGAAACACATGCTGCCAGGAATGGCATTGGGGGCACTCTGCTAATCAGTTGGGCGGCATTTGACTCTCTCCTGGGTGGCAGTCCAAACACTCATCTTACAGGAACACTTCCCCCTTATAAATTAAAAGCACTGTTATAGTATTTAACACTATTTGAAATGCTGGAGGCAAAGTTGAGGTTGGGGTTGAGCCGCTGGGGTTGAGCTGGGCTGGAAGGGCTCAGATTGTCAGCCTTGTGTGTCTGGCACTTGGGTTGACAGCATGTCCCGCCTGCATGGGGCTAATAACACCTCATGCGCCTTATATAATAACCTTATAACCCCCCTGGCAGTGGCACTCCGCACTGTGGTGTGAATTAGGGATGTAAACTTTAACCGGCTAACCGATAAGATGATGCCTATCAGTTCAGGTTACGGATTCAACTCCCAAGGGCTGGCTGGCAGCTTGTGGGGCTACCGGAGGGTTAAAAAATACCAGTGTTTAACCGTGTAACCGATTAAATTATAGTCAGTTACACAGTTAATATTTTAACCCCTTTTTACATCCCTAATGTGACTGTGCCTCTGACAGTGGACTGATGATACGGTGCTCCCATGCTAGAGAGATGACATTGGGCCAAAGAAAGATTCTCTGATACTGGGCTAAGATTTAAGCATGAGCTGGGGAGAAAAGAAGGTTAATAGAGGTCTCTGGTCCAGACCACCAACTGGTGTAAATCAGTGCAGCTGCATGGAGGCTGATTAACACCCATTGAAGATAGGCCATATTTGTCTATGGAGACATGAAGCCCGGAGAAAAGTCCCTTTTTGGGAGCCATCGTTTTTGTAAGCACACTTTTCTAGCATTGGCTCTTTCATCGTCTGACTGACCCACTGCAGGGGTGACACTTGCACGTTTCCAGTTGGCTACAGTTTTATTTTCCAGCCCAGCTGTCAGAATAAAATTGTAGAAGCAGAAAGGATACAAATAAGATGCTGAAACAAGAAAAATAATCAACCCAGAGAAGGAAGACGGGGGTGGAGAATGACCTACATTCTACTCTAAGAAACAATAGCAAAGACTGGCATGTTTCAATTACAAAAATAGACACCACCTTTTTATGGAAATGCCTCTCTGGTACACATCCCAGCATTATAGTGTCCTGGAAAGTCATTTGGTTAGGGGTCTCTGTTATAAACATGAACTTACTAACACAGGTTGAACCTCTCTAGTCCGGCAACATCTGTGGTGCGGCATGATTTTGGTTAGCCGGATGTCCACTTATCAAGGGGGTGGCCAAGTTTCCTGCAGACCTGTAAAGTTTGTTTACAGCCACCAGTCCTGTCTCTCAGTGTTCTGTGCTGTTATTTAGCTCTAATTTACCTCTAAATGTCTTCTAAGCCCAGTAAGCAGTAGAAGTGCTGATAATGCTGCTAGACAATATTGACCTCTCGTGGTTTGGCAAATTCTGAACTGGTCAGGTCTTGATGGTACCAGACTAGAGAGGTTCAACGTGTACCTTCCTTAGTGTACCCTGATAAATGCCTGGATCCTATTTGCAATGCAAGACATCTTTAATCATACTTGGTACTTGGTCCACTTCTCCCCTCAAAGCGCTTTTACGAGTTTGTTCTCCAGCACATCCTGGGGAGGAAGGCAGTTGTTCATCTCCCTGATTTTACAGGCAAAAGTGGAACTGAGGCAGAAATGGTTAATGATTTATCAAAGGCCCTACAGGTTATCAGTTCCAGAACCCTGGCTAGACATGAGGAGTGTCTCTTTTTCTCTGCCCTGTCCGCAGAACACTGCCATCCATAATGCCTAGCTCTTCCACTTGTCAGATCTCAGAGTGCTTAGCAAAGGAGATCAGTATCATTATGCCCATATTACAGATCCGGTAAATGAGGCACAAAGCAGTTGCCCATGATCACCTAACAGGTCAGTGGGAAAGCCAGAAATGGAACCGAGATCTCCTGTAGGGTTGCCAGATGATTGAACCAAAAATACCAAACACCCTCCCCAAAAAAATGCCAGGGAAAAAATTCTGTTGAGGAAAAAAAAGGGGGGGGGGGGAGAAACCAAAGCTGTTAATCAAAAAAAAAAAAAAAAAAAAAAAGGACTCCGAGACTTATTAAGCAAAAAACAACAACAAAAATTAAATAATAAAACAGCTTCCCCTTGGTCTTTAGGCTTTTTGCCGGTGGCCATTTTGTGTTCTTGTTCAAGCCAGAACTTAGCTTCCCTGCGGAACCAGGTAAGCATGGGGCCCAGGGGCAGGGGGCTGGGGGTGTCAGGGGCCCGGGAGGGTGGGGGGTGGAGGCCAGGGGCTGTTTCCAGTTGCTGAGTGTGTCGTAGGGTTGCCAGGTGTCCAGTATTTTCGCCTCCTGGCCGGGAAAAAAATCAGAAAATACCAGACATTTTAGGTGTTCAGTATTTTCTGAATTTTTTTTACCGGACAGGAGGTGAAAATACCAGACTGTCTAGGTCAATACTGAACACCTGGCAACTCTAATCTCCTGCAGACCAGTCCAGTGATCACTCTGCTAGGCCACAGTATCATCTGAGGCAGAGTTTGAGAGCTAATGGGCCCCACTGTGCAGGGCCTGGCTTCTACTGCTGGTTACATTTCTCAGGGCTTTGGCTTTTCAGAGATTTATGGCTCTAGTGTAAACATTTGCATAGGTGTAAACTATCGAGGCCTGTTTTTTCTGACTGGAGTAGCGGTTCCATTGCAGTTCTTCCTCGCCTCAGGCTTTGTGGCCCAGTTCCTGCTTTCCTAGCACTCCAGTCTCTCAGATGGGGAGCAATTACAAACCAGACGGAGGACGGGGTGTGGCCTGGCCAGACCTGCTGACCCTCACTATAGCGGGGCTACACTCACTGTCTGCCTGGGGCCAGAAATTCCCCCTGCACCGACCATAGTCCTTCTCCTTCCCCTTACTGTCTCCCCCGCACAAAAAATAGCCCAGGGTTGTCCCAAGGTTTAGCCAGTGTGCAAGGACTCAAGATTTGCTATGCTTTCTGGGTGAGCTTTTCCAGAAGGGCTGAGCACTTTGGGTGCTGAGAGTGAAGAGCAACAGATTCCAAACCATTTCTGTCATGCTCAGAGCCTCATTTAACATTCTCGTGTATAGGCAGCGGACGGTATTCCTATGTGCCAGCAGAGGGTGCTCTGTTTATTAACTCTCCATCCCCTGCCCTCTACACCTCTTACACAGCTCTTTTGACAATGATGCCTGAGTGTCCCATTGGAAGGCTTAAATATCCGACCCCCTCATCTTGGGCGTTGCTAGCACCGGAACCAGGGGTCGCCACAATCAAGAGCACGAACTTTTACAGCTTCAACTAAAAGGCCGGAACCCTCCAACGTATTTAGGCGCCTGACTCCTATTGACTGATGGGAGTAGGCAAGCTGACAGACTCGCCAGGTGTCTGCTCTGTGCTCCCACACCCAGCTCTGTGTTGCCAGAAGGGGCGGGGCCTTGGGAGCAAGGGGCGGGGCCAGGCCAACCAGCCCTCAGCATGGCCCAGACTGCATCGCCCGCCTAGCACTGTCCAGAGGGCATTGTCTGGGGTTCTGCAGCAAATTGCACAGGGCTCTGGTGGCGATTCAAAGGGCCTGGAGCTCTGGATGCCACCACTGCTATAGTAGTGATGGCCAGGAGCCCTGGGCCCCTTTCATTCACCACGTCCCACAGCAGTTGCCTTCTTCCCCCCTCTCCCTCCATCAGACCTGGATGGGAATTAGGCACCTTTGAGGATCTGGGCATAGCTGCTGTAGCAACCTGAGACAGATTCCTATCTCCTATAGATCAGACACAGAGATGGAGGTGAACCAGTGAGATTTGCATACAAGCCTCTAGAGAAGGACAGTGAGTGCATTCCACTCAGTAAAACACCAGGGACATTTCAGACAGGAAAAAATGCTGGCATTAATTTTTCATCCAGGAAATCTTTTTGCAAGGACTGATTTAGAGGGAGAATAAGAGGACAAGAGGCCACCTTTCTCTGCCCCACACAAACCTGCCTCTGACCTGAGCTCCGATCATCGGTCTGGTGTAGCGTGCCCAGAACAGATTTTGATGTCACACATGCTAACTCAAGTCAAATCAAACATGGACCAGAAGAGTGTCATGCAAATAACAACAAGGTATTACAGCCCCTTGGAGATACTTTAGCAGAAGAAACAAGCAGCCAATGTGTGGCTTTTCCCTCATCACTACACATAATTGCATCGAATATTCCAGAACAAGGGGTTGCTCTGGTATTCAGTCAATGAATTAAAAATCCCTCATGGCAAAGGCAACGCTGGTAGATTGCAGGTGGTTTTGTCTCTTAAAGACCTTTGGGATCAGTCTAAAGGCCGGCTTACCGTACAAGGTGGGAAAGGCATCAAAGTATTAGCAGCCACAACATGTATAAAGGCTGCAGCAGCGTATTCTGGCAGCTAGAATGGGATAATAAGAGATGCGATGCTGGAGGAGGCAGTGTTGCCTAGTAGTTAGAGTGCTACATTAGGACTGAGGTGACCTGGCTTCTGTTCCTGACTCTGCTGCATGACCTTGGGCAAGCCCCTTTTTTGGGTGCCCCAGTCACTATATGTGATCAAAGTGAATGATCCAGCCTGCCTCTGCAAAGTGCTTTGAGGTCGAAGGATGAAACCTGTGATAGGAGCCGGTTATTATGATCCCTGCCTTTGGCCGTAGAGTCACCGTGCCTGAGCTGCAGGATCGAGCCCTAACCCTGCTTATTTTGTTAACAAACTGGAGTATGCAACTGGCTCGGGGTCTAGTTACGTGGCAACGGGAAGTTCCCAACAGGAGCAGCGGAGGCTTCCTGAAAGTGCCTCGGGGTGCACCCATCCCCCATGACACCCCTTCCCCTCAGGATACCAGTCCCCCCACTCACCCTTACATCATCTGGTAAATAGTGGTGGGCATTACTCTCCCCTTTTAAAAGCCCTTTTTTCCCCGCCATGTTCAGGATTTTTTGTGAAGGTATCTGGCAACCCTAGAGCTACAAGAGGGAATAAGGTAAAGGTCTTGAGGAGAGAGAGAGAGTACACATGTGTGTGCAATCCAACAATAACATGCCGCAGCAGCAGGGAGAACAAAATGGCAGCCATTGCTATGGCGGTCTTAGAACCCTACCAAGTGCCCAGAGAAGTCATCACTGTTTCAAACTACACAGAGTGTGTGTGTGCCCTTCCCTTCTTGTACTTAAGTGTTTAGTGCACTGGTGGGCAACCTGCGGCCCCTGGGCCTCATGGTTTTACGTGTGGCCCAGGGGGCATTTTACAACACACAGGATTGCCACATTCTGCTGGCTTCCATCCATGTAATTTCTTTCCTACAGATATCACTAATGTAACACACACACGAAGCAAGGACATGTGAAGTGAGGTGCATACTGATTGCAGATGACACTGACTGTGAGAGCTGTGCGCTCCCTCTGCATCCAATCAAAGCGCTGCTACAGTTTAATTGGTATACCCTGCTAATTCTAGGTATGCTAGCACAGTTAGCAGAACTACCCTATCCCGGGAGGTCATCTTGGTTACAACCCATGGAGATGAAGGAGGGCCATTTATGCAGCCCACTCACTAGTCCAGGTTGCCCATCACTGGTTTAGTGTATAAATGTCCGAGTCTTTTAAGGTCCTCATGGTAAGGAACTTTGAGCCACATTGTTTGTTTAGTTTAGAAAAGAGAAGGTTGAGGGGGGACATGATAGCAGTTTTCAGGCATCTAAAAGGGTGTCATAAGGAGGAGGGAGAAAACTTGTTCATCTTGGCCTCTGAGGATAGAACAAGAAGCAATGGGCTTAAACTGCAGCAAGGGAGGTTTAGGTTGGACATTAGGAAAAGTTCCTAACTGTCAGGGTAGTCAAACACTGGAATAAATTGCCCAGGAGGTTGTGGAATCTCCATCTGTGGAGATATTTAAGAGTAGGTTAGATAAATGTCTATCAGGGATGGTCTAGACAGTATTTGGCCCTGCCATGAGGGCAGGGGACTGGACTCGATGACCTCTCGAGGTCCCTTCCAGTCCTAGTATTCTATGATTCTATGATTGTTTTAAAGTCTGGCCTCTTGTCTTTTTAAGATGCCTGAAAAGCACCTTGCATGCTGACAGTAGTCTATGGAGGGTGCATTTTAATAAATAACATCTGTGGTGCTGGGGTGGAGGACTTACAGCCCAGAAAATGAATTGCCCGTCTCACTTTACAGCTCCATCAGTGGCACCTTGAAGAAGTAGCTCGTTAACGAGAATGGGAGGAGGGGGGAAAAAATCCAATTTCCAGCTTGCAGTGTATTGCCAGAAACACTGATAGCAATTTCTGCCATTCGTCTCCTTCAGAAATGCTAGAGTCATTACTGAAATGGTGCGGCCAGAGGGCAGCCTGCATCTGAGGACAATGAGGATTCTGAAAACAGTTGAATAATTATTATTAAAGCATGACACAACTGTCTGCATGCTAGAGTTATGAAATAATTAAAGCAACATCTGACGTGTGCGAGGGCAGGCCCCAAGTAGCTGAAATGCATACAGCTTGCATTGTCACAAGGAAGTAGCCCATTCCTATTTCACCAATTGAAGTGTTGTAAGCCTGGAATAAGTTTGAAATCTCTGCAGGCCAAAACTCTTGGCACTTAACTACAGCTTTGCTGTCTATTCCTACTTGAGTCACTCAGGGACAGGTCAGCAAAAGGTATTTAGGCACCTTGCTGCCTTTGATTTAGGTGCCTAAATACATTTGAAGTTTTGGGCCTCAGGGCCACATTTTTTTAAAATAATTCCTCTAATTCTGGATGCCCTTCTTTAGACACTGATGCTGATATTTAAGTGATTTTGGGTACATCCATTTGGACAGCAGCTGGAGTTGAGGGGCCTAAACATAAATATCAGTGGAAACTAAGCACATAAGTATCCTGAGAATCTGGACCAGCTGCCCAACAGTCACTCAAAAATGGACACACCCATAATGTTGAGATTAGAAAATTCAAGGCATATCTTTTTGTGCCTCAGTTTCCCCATTTGTCTCAGAGTATGTCTACACTACAGTGTTTTGTTGGAAAAACGGCCGTTTTTTTTTTTTCTGACAAAACTTGAGGAACATCCACACTGCAATTGCGTTCTTCCACAAGAAAATCGAAAAAACAGAAGGGCTTTTCTGGCATTGGTAATCCTCATTCTGCAAGGAAGAAGCCTTTTTGCGAAAGAGCTCTTTTGCCAAAAGGCGTGTGTGGACGGGGAAAAGGGAGTTCTTTCTGAAGAAGATTAAAGAGGAAAAAGCACAGGTGCCCGGGTGGCCATTTCAATCATAGCTTACATGAGAGACAGTGTCCATTCAGTCTGAACACTCTCTTTTGAAAAAGCAGGTCACTTTTGCAATGCACTTTTGCAGTGTGGATGCTCTCTTTTGGAAGAAGCTTTTTCAGAAGATCTTTTCCGAAAAAAGCTTCTTCCGAAAGAAGCCTGTAGTCTAGACATCGCCTCAGTGAGATAATTATGCACCTAGTTGGTATGCCGCAGTTTATTTATGTTAAGTGCTATGAAATGCTAAATATTGTGCTTGCTCAAGTAGGACTTCCATGAATATAAGAGGCACAAAGTCAAGAGGGAGGGCAAAGAGAGGGCAGCCAGCTTCAGCAGTGTTACGGAGCATGCTCAGTACAAGCCAAGTAGCAAATCTGGGTCACATGCATGACGCTCACATACATTTACTCTGCCAATAGGTACTTTCCAAGTGCATTCCCAGACCATTCAAGCTCGAGTGCTTCAAAAAAAATGAAAGAATTCTTCTTAACCTAATCAGCCAGTCTCTTTTCAAGTGGATGTATCTGAGGGCAGGAAACTCTCCCTTAAGAAATTACCATGAATTGGTTATGCAAATTAGCATGCAACTGCCAAGCATGTGGCCCCATGTGTCTTGGGGCTTCCCTTCACTGCAAAAGTAGCTTCAGCACTGACCCCTTCTCAGGTCCTAGTCGCATACCAAAAGCCATGACTTGAGACTGCTGGTGCTTTTGACTGTGGCATGGCAGGGGGTAAGGGCTACAGGGTGAGTTAGCCCAGCTCATCAGTCGCTAGTGTAACCCACAGACCTGCTGGGTGTGGTGCATTACCCCCTTTAGTGGCACCAAGACCACTTACAGAGAGACTAATGAGCCTGCTCTACAGCCTGAGCTGAGAGACAGCTGGCTTTTAGCTCATTTGGTAGAGGTTCATGCACTAAGCTCCAGAAGTTGCAGGTTCTGTTCTGCCTGGTGGAGACACACTAGCACAACAGCTCTAGGCTAGACTGTTATTTTGTAGCCTGGCCTCTCTCACTTAAGAAGAGATCACAGCACAGTTAAGACATACCCTTTCAGGAAGTTTATTGAATAAGATGGTCTGATTTCCCATTAGCCCCCACAATGGTTGGTAGTTTGAGGCTATTCTTCACTGTGGTGGTATAGCTGCCAAGCACAGAAACAACACACGCTACCAGGAGTTCTTGGGCTAGTGCAGGATCATCACCGCCCTGAACACCTTTCGCTGTGCCAGCAGAAACAATCCTCTGTGGACATAGCTGCACCTACCCTGGTGGCTTTGTCAACACAGCTGTGTCAGTCAGGGGGGTGTTTTTTCATACTCCTGACTGACAGAGCTATGCTGGTACACGTATTAAGTGTAGACCAAGCTTCCGGGCTTGGCCACACATAGAGGTATTCAGAAATAGCTGTTCCAGAATAACTCTGTATATGGACTCTCATTGCAGAACAAGAGCTGTTTCAAGGCAACCATTCCAAATAAGAGCATCCACATGTGGAGTTATTCAGGAATAAGATCACAAGTGGATTAGTCCATAGGCCAGATATACATACAAAAAAATTAATTCAGCTTAACTAATTCACTCAGCGGTGTGAAAAATTCACACACCCCTGCATGACATAGCTAAGACAACCTAATTTCTAACATAGACCGCACTATGTCAACAGAAGACTTCCCCCATCAATCTAGCTACCACCTGTCAGGGAGATGGATTAACTATGTTGACAGGAGAACCCCTCCCATTGCTGAAGGAAGCATCTACACTAAAGTGCTACAGGTGCAATGTAGCTCTGCAGTATGCTAGATAGTGGTTTAGGTGAACATGCAGGTTTCATCTTGCTCTGGTTCATCTGAAGAAGTGGGTTGTGGCCATGAAAGCTCGTGATACCATTCACATGTTTTGTTAGTCTTAAGGTGCTGCAAGACTATTTGTTGTTTTTTAAGTTTTTCCAGTTACAGACTAACTCGGTTCCCCCTCTGAAGATCTTGCTCTGGGTTAGAGATGGACACTCCACTTAGGTAAGATTGCTTCTCATATAGGTTGAAACTCATAGGAACACAGATTGGTTTGGCGTAGAGGCCAGGGTTCCCATGCAGCAATGCATTTAAGCAGGTGCAAATACATCCCTATTCCAGAAAGTGCTTAAGTCCACTTGCATTTTGAGCACATGCTTGAAGTTAAATACTTAAGTCCCATCCTGAATTCAAGCCCAAGCAAGTTCTGGTGGAGTTTTCCATCAATTTGTTTTTGTCGTCATCCAAATCTGGAACTCAAAGTGAAGCTCGTGAATGTACACACACACACACACATGCCTGATTGTATCATTGTTGAGATGTTAACATTGTAGCATCTACACACACACACACACACACACACACACACACCTGATTGTATCATTGTTGGGATGTTAACATTGTGGCATCCACACACACACACGCCTGATTATATCATTAAGATGTTAACATTGTAACATCAACACACACACACACACACACACACACACACACGCCTGATTGTATCATTGTTGAGATGTTAACATTGTAGCATCCAATTATTTTTGAAGTTCGATGTTACTGTTTACCCGGCTGTGTCTTACCTGCTGCAGCAGTGTTGCAACTAAACTGGCAACACTTTTTTGTAGAGAAGATTCTTGTACAATCTGTAAAGCATGAAGATTTGTGCACTGTAGTTCTTGGACTGTTAACAATATGTGTAGCATGGGGCCCAAACCAGCTCCCACTGAAATCAATTGGGAAACTCCCAATAATGGAAAAAGGAGCTCTATAGAGAGGTTAGGTTAATGAGAGACAGTCAGCGGTTATGCGTCAGGAAATCAGCTGATAAACTTGGTTTAGGACATAAACTTCTCAGCTACCCCAAATCCAGAGCATTGCACAATTGGGCACATGAACAGTGGGTGGGGGGGGGGGCATAAAGGGATTATCTGTGGAATTTTGGTCAGTGGCTTTTGCTAGATACCCAAAAGAATTTGATGGATGAAGAATCGGGGCCATTTTTTCACACCTGGAGGAGCTCCATGCTGGTTTACACTGGTTGCAAATCAAGTTGACCCTAGGAACAAGCAGCTGCTGTTAAACTGGTGAAACTCCCATCCACCTCATGCAAGGGCTGAATGTAACTTTTGCATCCAGGCGAGAGTTCAGAAAGGCCAGAAGATTTCGAGAGCAGCCCGAAAGCTACTCTATCAAATCCCAAACTTTATGGGGAAATTGAACTTTGTGGAAGAATGTTTGTAATTCCTTCTAAAAATCATTGTGCTTTTGTTATGAACAAGAAATAAGCAAGTAAGATAAAATGTCTTGTTCACTGAGGCTACCAAGGGATTACACGGATTATATTGTATTGTGCAGTTCTTTTGCATATTTCATTTACTCGGGAGAGGGGAAATATTACAATTCTTAATTTCCATATTGCTGGATTATCATAGATTCTCCAATGATTTTTGTTTGTTTAGAATCTGCAGAAATTGACAATGAAATAAGATGAGTTTGTGTAGTCAAATTCAGAGACCAACACCTACAAGATCTTCACCAAGCATTCTTGAAACTACAATACCCACACGAGGAAGTAAGGAAACAGATTAACAGAGCCAGACGTGTACCCAGAAGCCTCCTGCTGTGGGACAAGCCCAAGAAAGAAACCAACAGAACACCACTGGCCATTACCTACAGTCCTCAGCTAAAACCTCTCCAACGCATCATCAGTGATCTACAACCCATCCTGGAGAATGATCCCTCACTTTCACAGGCCTTGGGAGGCAGAACAGTCCTCGCCCACAGACAACCCGCCAACCTGAAGCATATTCTCACCAGCAACTATACACCGCACCATAATAACTCTAACTCAGGAACCAATCCATGCAACAAACCTCAGTGCCAACTCTACCCACATATCTACACCAGCAACACCATCACAGGACCTAACCAGCTCAGCCACACCATCACTGGTTCATTCACCTGCACATCTACCAATGTAATATATGCCATCATGTGCCAACAATGCCTCTCTGCTATATACATCGGCCAAACTGGACAGTCCCTACATAAAAGAATAAATGGACACAATCAGATATTAGGAATGGCAACATACAAAAACCTGTAGGAGAACACTTCAATCTCCCTGGACACACAATAGCAGATCTAAAGGTAGCCATCCTGCAGCAAAAAAACTTCAAGACCAGACTCCAAAGAGAAACTGCTGAGCTACAGTTCATCTGCAAGTTTGACACCATCAGCTCAGGATTAAACAAAGACTGTGAATGGCTAGCTAACTACAAAAGCAGCTTCTCCTCTCTTGGTATTCACACCTCCAGATCAGCTGCTAGAAATGGGCCTCATCCTCCCTGATTGAATTAACCTTGTTATCTCTAGCCTGATTCTGGCCTGCATATTTATACCTGCTTCTGGATATTTCCACTACATGCATCTGATGAAGTGGGTCTTTGCCCATGAAAGCTTATGATCCAATACATCTGTTAGTCTATAAGGTGCTACAGGACTCCTTGTTGCTTTTGCAGATCCAGACTAACACGGCTACCCCTCTGATACTTGACACCCTGCATCATGTAACTTGGTCTGTTTAGACCGTAAGTAAGTTTCGCTAGCCCTATTTAACAGATGGGTACTAAGAGGCACAGGTAGGGACTTCATTGTCTAGGAAGATGGTAGCAGAGTTAGGAATTAAACCCACATCTCCCAGATGCCCGCCTAGTGCCGTAAGCACAAAGCCAGCCTTCCTCTCAAGAGAAATCACAGATGCTATGAAAGCGGAAAAGTGCTCTGTATTTGTTTCATTGTAACCAATAACAGCAGGTAACAGGATTTCCGGAGCCATCAGGCATTCCCAAGAAATACCTCTTAGCGCCATTGTAATTTTATATTCCTACGACATGCACAGCCAATTGTGTCCAGGAGCAGCATTCGCTGGGGTCAATGGGTGCAATTGCACCCATAGAAATCAGGTGCCAGCTCACAACACCTCTAAGGTTGGGCCCAGCCGCCCTTCCATCTTAATGAGGAGGGACTGGGCCAAATTTGAGTCTGTGCATTGCAGCCTGGCTCACAGGAACTCAGGCGTGGCATGGCCCTCCCTCTGTCATGAAGGAGGAATGGCTGGAAACTTCGGCTCTAAGACAGGAGAGGGCAATAATTTTTTGCCAGGGGCCACTTTCTGAAATTTTTGAAGTGGCCCCAGGCTGCTCTGGAAGGGGCAGGGCCTCAAGTGGAAGGGGCGGGGCCAGGATACTTCCCTGCTTCCCCACCAACATACCATGATTGGTCTGGGGGTTGGGGAGTCCCTCTAGGAGCCCATGCCCCTGGTAGTGGGAGGAAACTTCACGTGCTCCCCCTTCTGCCCCCAGGCCAATCAGGGCTTGGAGGTGGGGAGTGCACGAAGCCTCCTCCCACCCTGTCAGGAGCATGTGGCACTTCTAAGCACCGCGTGCTCCTTGCAGGGCAGGGGCAGGGCAGAGGAAACTTAGCACACTCCCCCTACCCCATGCCCTAATTGGCCGGGGGGGTTGGGGAGTGGCAGGGCCTCCTTGGGCCAGACCAATTCTCTTGGTGGGCTGGATCTGGTCCATGGAGGCCCTTTTGCCCACCCATACTCCAAGAGCAGGTCTACACTGGGGAGTTACTTTGAAATAACTCCCCTTATTTCAAAATAAGAAGCAGAGCATCCATACTACCAAGCCTGTTATTTTGAAATAAGGGGCTAGTTATTTCCAAATAATAACTCCATTTTCCTTGGGGAATAAGCTAATTTTGAAAGAGTTATTTCAGGAGTAACTTATTTCGAAATAATCTTGTGGTGTAGACATAACTTAAGGTGCCCCAGGGCTCCTTGTTGTTTTTTCTAAGTGGCACTGCAACCTTCATACCAGCTTGCAATGTCTGGCATGGGGTTGCAGATCCAGCTCTGCCGAGTAGGAGCTACCACTGCAGGATGAGTTCTGGATGGACAGATTCTCCAGCCATCACCCATGCGTCCCATCCTCCCTGAACTGGTATTGGTGTTAGGCTGCTGGGCCACCCATTGAATCAGGAGGTAAAAATTCACCCTATATTTGGACTGCAGTAACATCCAGGAGGTCTAGTCATGGACAGGAACCCAATGGGCTAAGTGCTGTACAGACACAGAATAGAGATGTCTGTGCCAACAAGCTTACACATTGATGGGCCTGGAATGGCAACCTTATGCCAAAGCTTATCCTATAGTAATAGAACACTAGAACTGGAAGGGACCTCGAGAGGTCATCAAGTCCAGTCCCCTGCCCTCATGGCAGGACCAAGCACTGTCTAGATCATCCCTGGCAGGTGTCTGTCCAACCTGCTCTTAAATATCTCCAGTGATGGAGACTTCACAACCTTCCAAGGCAATTTATTGCAGTGTTTAACCACCCTGACAGTGAGGAAGTTTTTCCTAATGTCCAACCTAAACCTCCCTTGCTGCAATTTAAGCCCATTGCTTTTTGTCCTACCATCAGAGATTAAGGAGAATCATTTTTCTCCCTCCTCCTTGTAACACCCTTTTAGGTTCTTGAAAGCTGATATCATGTCCCCTCTCAGTCTTCTCTATTCCCGATTAAATTTAACCCCATTCTTTCAATCTTCCCTCATAGGTCATGTTTTTTAGACCTTTAATCATTTTTGTTGCTCTTTTCTGGACCTTCTCCAAATCTTTCTGAAATGTGGCACCCAGAACTAGACACAGCACTCCAGTTGAGGCCTAATCAGTGCAGAGTAGAGCGGAAGAATGACTTCTCGTGCCTGGCTCACAACACTCCTGTTAATCCATCCCAGAATGATGTTTTTTTGGGGTTTTTTTGCAACAGCGTCACACAATTAATGCATATTTAGCTTGTGCTCCACTGTGACCCCTAGATTCCTTTCTGCAATACTCCTTCCTAGACAGTCATTTCCCCTTTTGCAATCTGGCAAAGCTTTGAAACACGCTTCACTTTAGGCATCTGAGATACCCACTAAAGTCAATTTGAAGTATGATCATGAGAACAGAAAAGTGCTGCTAGTATCATCACAGAAACAATAGGCAATAATCCCACCACACTCACAGCATGTCGGAAGCCATCAGGAACAACCAAAGACGCATCCCTCAGCTCAGCTGCAATTATTTCAAAATTACAATTGACTTCAATGAAGTCAGTAAGATTTGTCAAGTGCTTAGAGTTAATCATGTGTTTAAGTGTTTTCCTGGAGACGGGCTTCACTGGTAAAACTGTGGTGAAAGAAAATCGGGGAGGAACCTGGAAACTTCATGAGCATTCTCTTTTTTAGGCAAACGAATTCATCAAGATTTCATCAATTTGAAAAATTCAGAGCCGCTATGGTAAAAGCCATGCTACATCAATAGATAAGGTAAATCGGGTTTATGATGCCATGTTAAGGGTGTGTCTAGACTACACCTCTCTGTCGACAGGGAGATGTAGATTAGGCACGTCGAAATTGCTAATGAAGCTGGGATTTAAATATCCCACACCTCATTAGCATAAACATGGCCGCTGCTTTTTTTCGAAATGGAGTTTTTTCAATAAAACCTGGCAGTCTAGACGTGGATCTGTCGAAAATAAAGCCTTTTTCAACAGATCCTGTAAACCTCATTTTTTGAGGCATACAGGATCTGTCGAAAAAGGCTTTATTTTCGACAGATCCGCATCTAGACTGCCGTTTTTTTCCAAAAAAACCTCTGTTGACAGAGGGGATGCAGTCAAGACATAGCCTAAGAATCTAAGTAGATGATTTCCAACCACACATGCAGGGACATCATCTGATTTCAGTTGCAGCCACGTAAATCTATAATGGAGTTACCAGTGTATCACTTATCTTAGGAACTACCCTGTTTATGCTCATTTGGGGATTAGTGGGGCTTGCAACAAGAGATAATACTCAATAACATACTGTGTGTTTCATTAATATCAGTCTGGGGATGTAAATGCTATATAATTAATCTTTTAGAACCAGGCAACTAATACTACAAAGACTATAATTTACACATCTTCTGTCACCTTTGTAATCTACAGCATGAGTTAAAATATAGGGCATGCAGACATGAGGACAGAAAACTGCATACATATATGCAGATGAGGACAGCATCAAGCAAACAAATGCTGATCATCAAGCCGCCAAATGCTGATCAATTTTCTCATCGCCTGGCTGCGCTGAAATCTTCATCACCCAAAAATGTCCCCGTGGAAACACATCATGTTTGGAGATGTTGCTCTAATGGTCTGATCCGCTCTCCATCAAGCCCAGGGAAAAACTCTAATTTGAGTTCAAAGGGCTTTGGATCAGGCCCTGGATTTGGCAATCTCCTTCTCATGGATTTAAACTTGCTCTTGTCTGAATGTGAAAGCCTTCAACTCGGCCGCACTTGCCCATGCTGGTATTGTTCTCAGCCATGTATCTTTAGTGTCAAGAACATGAGTTGTTCACCTTTAAAGAGAGAGGAGTAGACACAGAATAGAGTTAATATATGAGCTGCATCTGCCTTTATTTCCCGTTATACAAAATAATAAGAGTTGATGGGAAAATAGCAAGTAGTAGGGATAGAAAAATAGCAAAGTTCCCCTTGTTCCATTGTCTGGCTCTATTAGGGTCCCACCTTGGGACTAAGACTCCTCTTGTGTACAAGTATTTGTAGGATGAGGCTCTTTGCAGGAGAGACAATGACCTCTTCGCTGAGTGCCTGTTACTATCTGTGCAGGGTTCTGGGTATATCTTCTAGTGAGATGAGCGGAGGGAAGAGTGGAACAGTCATTCCAAAATCCATACGCAGGTGACTAGCTCCATCGATTGTAATGGGCCTTGGCCGTTAAAGGTACAGTAAACTTCCAATAATCCGGCACCTTTAGGACCCAGGGGGTGCCGGATTATCAGATATGCCGGAGTACTGGAAGGGAGGCTATGAGCGGTCTGGGGTGGGGTGGGGGTCGGCGGGGAACTGCCTAGCGTGGGAGAGGGCAGCGCTGCGGGACCAACCCGGCAGCACCCCAGCTGCTCTGTCCCCAGCTTCCCCAAGTCAGCTGCTGCTGAAACTGACCAGCGGCTGACTTGGGGAAGCCGGGGGCAGAGCAGCTCCAATTGTCCGGCTGGCCGGAGCACTTCTGGGTTCCAGTTGGTGCCGGACTATCAGGAGTGCCGGACCACTGGATGCCGGACAATTGGAGTTTTACTGTACAAGGTAACTGTGCGAAATGTAATGATTTGTGACAATACAGGAGGGCTACGTCTACACTGGCATGAATTTCCGGAAATGCTTAAAACAGAACAGTTTTCCGTTATAAGTATTTCTGGAAAAAGAGCGTCTACATTGGCAGGATGCTTTTCCGGAAAAGCCCTTTTTCCGGAAAAGCATCCGTGGCCAATGTAGACGCGCTTTTCCGGAAAAAAGGCCCGATCGCCATTTTCGCAATCGGGCTTTTTTTATGAAAAGACTACTGTGCTGTCTACACTGGCCCTTTTCCGAACAGTTTTCAGGAAAAAGGACTTTTGCCCGAGCGGGAGCAGCATAGTTTTCCGGAAAAGCAGCTGATTTCTTACAGTAGATCGTCAGTGCTTTTCCGGAAATTCAAGGGGCCAGTGTAGACAGCTCGCAGCTTATTCCGGAAAAGCGGCTGATTTTCCGGAATAAGTGGCCCAGTGTAGACACAGCCGAGGAGAGACGAGAGCACCTAAAGGTCCCTTGTAGCCTGAAATGCCATGGAACAACCTACATAGCTAAAAATCTGTACGAGGGCAGGAGCAAAATGATGCTCCTCCAGTGGCTTCACACAGCTTTCTCAGGGGTGGTTTAGAAACCGTGGTAGTTAAACCAATACAAGCTGTGTAGTGTTGATTCATGCCACACTGATATAATAGAGATGAGGTAATAGCTTTCATTGGATCAGCTTTTGTTGGGGAGAGACACAAGCCTTTGAGATATACGGAGCTCTCCTTCAGGTGCAGGAAAGATACTCCGCGTGTCATGGTGTAATGGAGTCACACTCACCTCTTGCGAGCACCCCCTGTCCAAGGGCACATGCCCCCAATCTGTTTGGGGTGGCTCCTCGGTGGCTCAGCCCTCTGGCTGAGTCACACAGGCTGTATGTAGCATAAAACCCCCTTTCAGGGAAATGGTCCCACTGAAGAGCCGATCCCAGTACCCCTCAATTGGCCTTTCTCACAGCCCCTCCTGGGCTCTTCTCAAATTGTCCCTGCTCTTCAAGTAGTCCTAGCCCTGGTGTGGGACCATGTCTCCTAGGGCTTTTTCCCTGGAAATGCTTTGTCTCTCAGAGCCTTTCTGGCCCCAACTCTTCAGCTGGGCCACTAAACAGTTCTGTTTCCCTTCCGGAGTGCATCAACGTCACAGCCATTTTCCCAGTTATGAGTGGGAGGGACCCAGGTCCCAGCCCAGGGACCCAAAGACAGAAGCCGTCCACCCTGCCCCTTTGACTAAGCTGCGTCCGTGCCACTATTCCCTGCACCACTTCACCATGGCCCTAGCACGTTCTTCACCCTTGACTCAGGGCCTTGTCCTGGTTGAGTCCCAGCAGCCAGCCCAGAGCGCCTTTGCATTCTTCTCTGTCTCTGCCAGCAGTGCTTTGTCAGGGGTACTATTGGTCTCAGCCACCCACGCTCCATCAGCTCCAGCAAGAAATTGCTTTTACTTTGGCCCTGCAGCTCTTCTTATAATACCCTGCTGGGTTCCTATTGGCTGCTCCCTGCTGCTTCTGATTGGCTGCTTCACAGAGAGACACTCTAGGCAATCTGGAGGACCCCTCTACTGCCCTTTTCTGGGATGGGATGTGTCAAGGCAATGAGGCTTCTAGGGGGGCTCTGGTCCTTCATGTACACCTAAAAACATTGTTAAGCATAAGAAGTTGCCAGACACACTTTAAGTTGAAGTGGGTTAGCAACACCTCTGGAGCCATAGGTGTTAGTGGTTTACATATTGTTGTAATAAAATATAAAACCAATCTCTCCATTGAGTTCATGATTTTTATTGTCTAGCTAAGTTATGAATTTAAGCTCTCAGGTATTAACGGTGCACGACTCATCCATTCAGGGAGGCTGGGTATGCTTGGACCATGGCCCAACCTCTCAAGGCCCACCCACCCCCACTCTGCTTCTACCCCCAACCTTTGCTTGGACACCCCCGCCCATCTCCCCCTTCATCCCCCTTTGCCCCTCCCAAAGACCCCCACTGCCTATTGTGCATGCCTCTTTGTACCCTCCCCTGACCCAGGCCAGCCACTCATCACTGACGTTTGCCTCTTCACCCCCTCCCCCAAAGCCCCTGTGCAGGTGGAGCAGGGACAGGAAGACACAGAGCCAGGGTAGGAAATCTGAGAGGGGGAGGGGATGAGTGGGAGTGGGGCCATAGGGTGGAGTGCGAGTAGGGCCACGACTCAGGTGACTTTTCAGTAGTGGCATGCTCCGAAGAAGGCTGGCCAGCTGTTTAGGGAGGCTTTGCCTCCCGGGCCTCTTATACCCAGTGCCCATGCACTTTGGCTTGTCTTCTGAAAGTGAGGTGCATGTGTCATTTTCGGAGGAGGACTGGGAGGTCAGAAATGGAGTGCAAAGCGTATGCCCCAGTTAATACGGTGGTTTTGTCTTCTCTCATTTTTCTGTGTGAGTTCATTTGATTGTCTCATCGTTGCTGCTTGGCATTTGATGCCCTGGCTGAAGGGCATCACATGCTGAATAAACCCCAGCACCTGCTGGATTCATCAGTCTTGAAAGGTGTGTTGGGGGGGGGGAGGTATTGATCACCCTTGCAGTGAGGATACAGCCGCAATTTTGCATCTGTTGGCATTTGGAGTTAGACCCCCCCTCCCCCGGCAGATCTTCCCCAAAGAACCCATTCCAGCTGAGCTCTGATCCTGGCCAGGGAGTGAGGAGGCCGGGTCACCAACACCCCTGGACACTCGGGAGTTCATTGCTAGTTTGTTTTTTATTCCAAGGGCTCATTTAGAAACAGCCTTGAGTGGTTCTGCTGTTTTGCTTGAGACAACTGGAGGACAAGTATTCCAGACCATGATTAATCAAGTCGAACAAACCGCTGCATTCTTTCAATTTAATTGCGAAGGAACGCGGCAGCAGTCTAGATGCAGGGGAAGTTTTTTTCCAAAAAAGGCCAATTTTTTCGAGAAAAAACCCTGTAGTCTAGACACACCCCTAGGAGCCTTAGCTATGAACGAAGACCCCATTGTGCTAGGAACTGTACAACCACAGTGGAACAGTCCAATGGTTTTCAAACTACGGGTTGTGACCCAGTACCGGGTCGTGGAATGTCCGGCACTGGGTCTCGTTGCTGCTGGGGGGATCAGGTGACCAGTGGGGACGCTGAGGCAGCTACCTGCTTGTCCTGGCACTGCAGACTGCGCTGCGCCAAAAGCGGCCGGCAGCAGGCCTGGCTCCTAGGAGGGGGGGGAGAGTGCACAGAGCTACCTGCACTGTCCCTGCCCTGAGCACTAACTCTGCACTCCCATTGGCTGGGAACCTGCTGCTGGCTGCTTCTGGGGCGCAGCATGGTCTGTGGTGCCAGGAGAGGCAGGAAGCTGCCTTAGCACCCACACTGCACCACTGACCAGGAGCCGCTCAAGGTAAGACCCTCTTACCCCAGCTTTGACCCCGCCAACCCAGAGCCCCCTCTTATAATCCAAAGCTCTCATCCTCAGCCCCACACTCCCATCAAATTATGTTGGGTTGTGGGCACCAACAATTTTCTTCAACTGAGTCACGGGGAAAAAAAGTTTGAAAACCGCTGGAACAGTCATTGGCCAAGAAAGAGACACTCTGTAGTCTAGTGGGAAGTAGAAGACCTTTAGGCCAGTCCCCTTGCACCGATCACTCTCTTATTATTTAACCACAGTTCAACTGGAGACTGACAGAGCCCCACATCACAATATCGCTTAGCTCTGTGGCCAGAGCACACTCTTATGATGTGGGCGATCCCCCTTTAAAGGGGCTTAGTAGACACCCATCTCCTCTGCATCTTCATTGGTAGCTTAGGTAGTTCCCTGCCTAGGGTGCAGGCTTTTGTTGATTGTATTCTAATGCGCCTCTCTCCCCAGGTATTGTATAGGAACCTGGGCCCCCAGCTCTGTTCTGTGGGACAGCAATGACGTTCTTACGTTCTTGTGATTTTCTATGCACCTGAACGTTCGGCGTTCTCTCACAATGACTAACTCCTTCTATGCATTCATGCCTAGGCACTTATCTGCCTCTTTAAGCTCCTAAATCCCTTTGAAAATCTAGCCCTTCAGTGCCTCACTTCCACTGACTTTCAGGCCTCCAAGGTGTTATGTATTGGGTTGTTGTAGATATATATCTTGTTGTTGTTATACTAACTGAGTTAGGTCACTAGGGGTCAGCCCAGCCGGTTTGGGCTGGTTCTCGTTAGTGCTGTGTTATGGAATAAATGGACACTTGCAACTGCTCAAGCTTTCTCTGTTTCCAGTGATTTCTTTCTAAACTGCAACTCCGAACAATATAACACAAGGCACTTTGGAAAACGTTGCCCTAATAGGAAAAGGAGAGATGAGTGTTTCATGTGATCTCTGGAGCACATACTGCAGTAATCTCTGCTCTGACAGTGATGGTGGTCTCAGCGTCCTGTCTAGTTCCTTCTCCCACTCTAGGGATGTAAGCGACTAGTCAACTATCCGATAAGAAAAAGCTTATCGGATAGTTGACTAGTCCCTTGACTGGTCGCTTCCCCCTCCCTTAGAGGGGGAAGCAAGGGTGGGGGAGCAGGAGCCAGTGTTGGGGGGAGCCAGTGGTTCCCGGCTGGTGTCCAGTCCCAGCTTCTGCGCCTCTGTTTTTTAAATGTATTAAGAGCCTTCTGGCTCTTAATACATTTAAAAATCAGAGGTGCAGCAGGGGGAGGGAGGACCCGGCACAAGCTGGGACAGCTGATTCCTGGCTCACACTGTGTTCCCCCCCACACACACACTGTTCTGACAGGCTTTTAATAAATTTGAAAGGCAGAGCCACAGCAGGGTTAGTTCCTGGGCCAGACGCTAACCCCACTGTGGCTCCCCTGCTTATCGATGGAAAATCCATTGACTAGTCAATTAATTGAAAACTAAATTTAACATCCCTATTCCACTCTTTGCCCTTTTTCTACACTGTCCCCCTGTATTGAATGCCCTGCCAAAGACTCTTCGCCAAGCTGTTACAGGAGCAGGGCCTTCGAATGCACAACCTTTAGACTGGGTCGCCTTGTCTCTTCAGAGCACTGCAGCTTCTAGGGCCTGGGCCTAAATAATAATGGGCCGTGTAAACTGCAATGGAGTTAAGCCACTTTACAGCAACAGAGGATCCGATCCAATCCCTTTTAGTATTACCTCCCCCAGAAACAACAAACTATCTGAAGGTACACTCCCTCAGGCACAGACCAAAGAACACCCCTGGTGTAATTTATTATGACTTTATTAACAACGCGGCTTACAATTCTTCAAGTAAAAAGGGGATTTCTTTCATTTTGAATAAAAATTAAAATATAACTCTGAATATAGATTTTCATTTATTTACATGAAAACATATATACAGAATACAATCTTACAGCAAACTAACCACATGCCCTTCGCCCTGTTGAATTTGGAAAAGTAAAAACACCAGCAGGTTTGGGGTTTATTTTGTCACACACCAACAGGGCTATATACATACAATCGGAATCAAATCTGCGATACAAACTGGAATGCAAAACAGCCAAAGGACTTCTCACGGACACCACTAACAAATGGGTTATGCTGCTGGTCACCATGCTCTTCCCCACCGTTATTTGTTGGGATGATCGGGTGTAATTGCTAATCTTGTTTTCATTCTGAATTTACTGACCTAGACAATACAGACATTTCTTGCTATTGTTGAACGGTTTTACCAGTGACACAGTCCAATGTCTGGAAGGGTTACTAACCCTGCCCATCGTCTAAATGGTAGGTAGCAGTTCTTGAATATCCACACAAGCGTTTTGCCTGCAATCAGGTCTGTACAAGAAGAGAACTGGTTTACATCCATTAATATTCACTAAAGGTCCAATCCAGCAAAACACTGAAGCTCCTGCTTATTACTAAGCAGGGGAGCCATCGCTTTGGTTTTTCGGCAACTGCTCACATGTGTAAAGTTTATGTTACGTTTTAGGCGGGCCTGATCCAATGCCTATTTACCTCACTGAGTCTGTCTCTTCAATGGAAATTAGACCAGGACCTAAAGAAAGATACACAAAGGTATCGAGGCACCTAGCTCGCTTTGAAATCACCTAACATTATTGAGTCAGGGGCCCAAACTCAGAAGTTCTCACCTGGTACCAGATCTCCCCACCCCAAAAATACTGTGAACTTCCTCTCCTGGGACACATCTCCTCAGATTAGGAGTGTAAATACCATTTAAGAAAAGTCAATTGTTTAAACAACAATATTTCATTTAAATGGCTATCGATTAAGTGAGTAGGGCCAGTCCATCTGGTGTGTTAGGGCCAGGGCTGCTCCAGGCAGTGGGGCTAGAGCTACTCCAACCAAGCAATGTGGTTGGGGTCACTCTGGCCAGTGTGGGGCTGGCCAGCCAGCCGGGGTGTTAACAGTTAAGGCAGGTTAACTGGAAAGATTAATGCTTACTGGTTAACCAGTTAACACGGTAGATCCCTACCTCAGATGGAATGAGTTTGCCAGAGAAAGGTGGGCTGCTGAACCCAGAAACTCAGGGGGTCCACAGGAAATGGAACCCACATCCTGTTTCCCTCTGCCCCACAAGTGCCCTCTGCAGCCCTGGCAAAAACTAACTTCCTGTCTGTCTGAAAACTGTAGACATTGCTTGTATTTCTATTTACTGCCATGTTTGTCTCTATTGGCACATGAGTTTTTAGCTGCCAAGAATACAATTGCATCAGAAAAAGAAAGTTCAAAATGGCCTGACATTTCTGAACTCCAAGCAACGGTCGTGGGAACTGGCTCGATCCTCAGAGATACTGAGCCCCTGCCGCTCCCACTGAAGTCAATAAAAAGGCTCCAGAAACTGCTTTTGAAGTGGGCAAATCTAGATGTCGGGGCCTGGCCATGGCCAGCAGGATTTGAAAGAGCTGCTGAAGGAATTCAATGACTTTTGACCGAAAAGAGGTTCAGATTATATTCAGGTGGAGACAGGCCAGATTTACAGGGATTTAGGCACCTCACTGGTCCATTTTCAATGGGAGTCAGGCACCTAACCTCCTGGGGAGCTTTGTAAACAATAAGAGGCACCTTTCTGCATCTTTAGGAACCTAGGTGCTGTGTACACAGATAGCCAGGCAGAGTGTAGACAGTACAGCAATGTATCACTCCTCTTAGTAAGGGCCCAGTCTGCAAGGCACATCACTGGAAGTTTCCATTGGGCATTGAACTGCTCTCAGAGTCCCCAGGACTGGGCTCTGGGGCTCCAGCCTGATGTTCCCGAGGCAGCGCTAGGAAGGGGTGGAACTTCAGCCCCTGGAGGCTGAGTGTCAGAGGAAGCCTTTACAAGCAAACACCGAGGACTGGAGGTCATGATGTCACCTCTCAGAGGTGACAGGGACCGGGGACAATGGTTTCCTGGCACCGATGTTAGGCGGGAAGAGGGGGCTCTCTACCTCCGTGGAGCATCAGGGGAATATTCTAACATGTCTTGTAGAGGCGTGGGAGGAATCGTGTTCTGGAGCAGGAGCGAAGGGGCAGGGAGGGATACAGGAGCTCACCCATTTGGGTTCTAAGGATGAGGCTATGTCACCTTTGGGTTCTGAGGGCTGGTCCAAGATGCCAGAGAGGAGAGGGGCCCATTAGCAAGGGACCAAGGTTATTAGGTTTGCATCCCATTGAAAATGGTTTAATAAGACACCAGAGAGTAGAGCTTTGGGACCTATAGGAGCTGGATCCATGTCATACAGAGGGACACTGGAATATGGTGCAAAGCTGCTGCCGTCTTCCCTGCCCAAGGGGCTCAGAATGGGCCAAACACAGACTCTAAAGTGGTGCTGTGGACAGAGACAGCCCTGCTGCACGTTTCCTTCTTGGAACATAGCCACTCTCAGACCCAGCCAGCTGGGCAGGTTTAACGTACCTTCTTCTTGGCAAAGGAACCCAGTGCTGCCTCTTAGCCTTAAGGAATGACCTGCCAGGGGACAATAATGTTCCCAGCCTTTGGCCATGGCCACCAGGGTCAAGCCCTTTAGATCTTCCACCTCCAGAGGCCACGTCTGCATGCCACGATCGATCTTCCGGAGTTTGATTTAGCGAGTCTAGTTAAGACTCACTAAATCAAACTCAGAAGGCACCCCCACCAGCATCCGGTACTTCTGCTCTTGCGAGGAGCAAGGGAAGCCCATCGGAACATTTGTTCCCATCGGCCTCCCACTGTGGGGACGGCGCCAAGCTCGGCTTAAGGTAAGCCGACTCCAGCTATGTATTCTATGAAGCTGCAGTTGCGTACCTTAAGCTGAGCTGCCGCAACTAGTGTCGACCTGGCCAGAGATAAAATATGCCCTTGCAAACCTCAGTCCCCAGTCTAAGAGCCCAATTCAGAACCGGGGCAACAAGATGCAGCTTCATCAAGAGAATCTGCATTTGATTATACCCATTCTGAATTTGATTCAACACATTTTAGGTGAAAATGCTTTGTTTGATTAATATTTCACCTCCCAAATGATGTGCCCTTTACCCTAAAGCAATATTCATTCCAACTACCACCCTGGCAACACACTATTCTAAAACCTTGCTCATTTTTTGGGAACTCGAATTTCATGCAGGGAAGAGTCGTGCACCACTTCTGATATCTGCTTAAATCTTGATGTGACCATCTGAGCGCCATGTACAATTAAACCATGTTTGGGATGGGTTTTCTGTTACATACATAAACATGGGTTCGGAAATTCAGCTCTACTTCTCTGCAAAGGCAAATATAACAACAGACTATGTCTGTCTGATACCTTCCCACTCACTATTCTAGGTGTCAATATAACAGAGTACTTGCCACACAGCACCAGTTTAAGGTAATTTCAGAATGACTAAGGACTTCAGGCCACTGCTGTCTCCAAAAGGAAGAGAGAAAATCAACGAGGAGGATTCAGAAAAACAAGCTCAGGGTGCGGTGGGGAGGGAGTAGAAATATACAGTTGATGTGGGCTAAAATGGGCTGCTTTTTTGATAGATGTGATTTAAATCTCACTGATTCTTGTGCACATAAAGAACCAACAAGTAGCAACAGCTCCCCTTGTTACTTTCATGAGACTGCATGTCATATCACCTCCCCTAGGTACAGATTTTTGATTTTGCTGGGTGATGCTCCTCTGTGCCTCCTCCCTCTCTGGCAGGCCTCGGGAAGACAGGGGAAGGAAGAGGCTAAGTAGAGGTGGGGGGTTGGGTGGAAGAGGCTGAGTGGGAAGGGACCTTGAGAAAGAGCATAGAGGAAAGCAGGGTCCGGGCACTGGGACCCACAAAAGATGAATCCAGCCCTACAGGTGCTAAGCACCTCCTATTTTTTCAGTGGGTGCAAGAGCCCTGGAGCACCCACAGTCAGCGTCTATGCCACCACCCCACATCTGCCCATTCCTAAGGGTCTCAAGACTGGACGTTATGCTGTGTGCAACATGTGCAGCCATCCTCACGCTGTTCATTCTTCCATGTTGCAGCTCCAGCAATAGCTATACTTTGATGGAGTTCCCTTTATCAGCACTGCGAATGATCCTACATTCCTGTCATAGGCACCAAGGAGCTTGAACACGTTAAACTAATCTGTGGGCCGGATTCTCTGGTGAGCTTCACAGTACGGCAAAGGGGCTGAAAATTCAGTGGTATCAGGTAGCCCTTACCTAGGGCAGCTCAGGAATGCCGTGCTCCTATGCCACACTCCCCAGCCCGATACAAGTGCATGTGCACTCTGGCTTTCATGTGTTAGCTATAGTCTCTTGGCACTACTGCCAGCTGGCAGAGTTTAGAGCAGCCTCAAGGATGCTCTAACTTGTGCCAGGGTGGAGAATGATCGGAGCTGCACAGGAAGCTAGAACAGGCTCCCTGACGCCCCTTTCAGTTGTCCCCTATGCCAACGAGGCAGAGAAGAGAATAGTTCTTTTAAATGTTCACGGGACATTTCCCAAGAGATGGTAGGCATTGAAAAAATTAGAGCGTTATCAAGGGATCAAAAGCAATTACCGAAAAAATTATAATGACATGGGAGTCTGCTAGATGTCCAGTGGAATTTCTATTTTAAACCCCACTTTGTAATGCCTTGTAGGGAAATTTAAGGGTAAATTCATTTTGTCATCAAACCAAAAGTCTCAGCATAGGAGCAGCTACTTTCTCCTCTTCCTTTAAATAATGATCCTTTCAACTTTAATACCAGGATCTGCAGGACAAAGCAGCTGAGCCTGGTTCCAATTCTGCCAGTCCCCCAGAGACGAAATGTCTGTCAAAATCAATAGGTATCTGGCAAGATCCAGCTCCATTCGCCGCAATTTCTTTGTAGCCAAACTCCAGAAGAATGAAATTAATGAAGAGCAGAAACAACAGCACCAAAAGGGCAAACGAGAAAGACTCCTTGAGAATTGACAGGGCCAAAGTCAATAGTCCTTGCATAAAACATGCCCCTAAGCAGATTTTGATACGTTCATAATGGACATTTCAGAGTCATTACACTGCAACAATAATCCATAGAATTTAAGGAGTCCTCAAGAAGGAATTTGGATGGTAGAACCCAATGGCTGTAGATTATCAGTGGGATTTTCTAAGTGCACCTAGTCATCAGGATAATCAGACCCAAGACAGCTGCAGTGGGCCAGTGTAAATAAGAAAACAGCTTTAAAGGAAAATCTAAAAAGAACTGAAACCAAAAGTCTCTGGTAAAGTGACAACGTTCAAGATCTGGGCCAAGAGGGCAAACACTCTGGCATTCAGAATGAAGACAAAGATTAACATTTCTCTTGACACAAGATTTGACATCGCAATATCCTAACAGCCCTGAGCAAAATTTTTGTCACAAACTCAAGGCTTGGGCAGAGCTCCCTGACCCTTGAGTACAGTGGGTTGTTTGAGGCTTCACAGGAAAGTCTATTGTTTCCCTGGAAGCTGGGGTAAACTTGATGGTTTGGACTGAGTTTTACTTTTTGGGGGAGATTCCTTTGAACTTTAAAACCAAAGAAACCCCCTCACAAAATCTTGGTCTTGATTCTGATCCTGCTTTCGGCAATTTCACAAAGGTATTGACCTCAGTGGAGTTAATCTGGAGTCATACCAGGCCCAGTGAGGCAGGGGGTGGCGGGAGCACGAGAAAAGGAAAAAAGATCACATGAACTCCTGTGGCCCAAACTCCTGGGGTATGTCTAGACTGCATCCCTCTGTCGGCAGAGGGATGCAGATTAGGCAGGTCGACATTGCAAATGAGGCAGGGATTTAAATATCCCGTGCTTAATTTGCATAAAAAAGGCCGCCACATTTTGCTGACTCAGCACGTTGTCGGCAAAACGTGGCAGTCTAGAGGGGGATCTGTCGAGAAAGAAAACCTTTTTCAACAGATCCCTTATGCCTCCTGCAAGGAGGTTTACAGGATCTGTCGAAAAAGTCTTTTTTTCTCGACAGATCCCCTTCTAGACTGCCACTTTTTGCCGACAAAGTGCTGAGTCAGCAAAACGCGGTGGCCATTTTTATGCAAATTAGGCACGGGATATTTAAATCCCTGCCTCATTTGCAATGTCGACCTGCCTAATCTGCATCCCTCTGCCGACAGAGGGATGCAGTCTAGACATACCTTTGGTGTTTTATTCAACTCTTTATCCTCACCACACAGATGCCCTGGGCCAGGTTCTCTGGAACAGTCCAGCTATTTTGCACCATGACACAAAGCGGTCCTACCTCCAGTTGTACTGACCGGAGAAGCACAGAACAGCTGGTGCATATGAGTGAGTCTGGACCTTGCTAGACATAGGTACAAAAGGATAGGTTGGGCCAGATCCTCAACTGGTGTAAATTCACACCCCTCACAGCTGAAATTGGGCTGAAATTCTGATCTCATGTACCCCAGCATAAATCCAGGTGAGTCTGCTGACCTCAACAAAGGGGTGGGCAATAAGTGGTGTCTGGGCTGGACAGGGTTCACTGGAGTTAGCCCCCGGTGGGCTGCTGGATGCTTTATTTACCTGCGCTTAGCCTCCTGCAGCTCCCGCTGGCTGCAGTTCACTGTTCTCAGCCTACGGGAGCTGTGGAAAGAGATAGCCTGGCCCATGCCACTTCCCGCAGTTCCCAGTGGCCGGGAACAGTAAGACGCGGCCAACGGGAGTTGCGAGAGGCCTTAGGTGCAGACACGTAGGTAAGAAAAGCATCCGGCGGCCTGCCAGGGACTAACCCTGGCAAATTGCCTCCAGCCCGCAGGCCACTTTTTGCTCACCCCTGCCTCAACAGATTAGGCAGGTGAAATTGAAATCGGACTTGGCTCCAAAACCTCATCCTCAGATCTGAATTTCCTTGTCTTCCGGGGGTTCAAACTCAGCCCTCAAATATTAAGTGGCTACAACTTAATGGGCTTTAATATAAAATACTTCATGCAGGCGCAACGGCAAGAATGAAGGAAGTTCTGTACAGATCCAACCACAGAGAACATCAGCTTACTGTACACAGCTATACTGGGCTTGGGACAAGTTCTTGGGTACTTGCTTTGATGTGCTTTGATGCACATATTGTCAATCATTGTATTTGTAACTGATACAACAGAGAGCATGGTTTGGATTTCCCTTTTAAAAATCCCTCGACAGTGTGTGCCTTCTTGCCTCACTGTGATCTCTCTTTCTTGGCAAGACTGAAAAGAGAAAAAAAGCACATTGATCATTAGGATCAAAGTTGCAGGAAGGCATGGGTCACTTTAATAATGATCACTCACATTTCAATATGAAAGAAGTGTGTTGGCATCACCGAAGGGATCGTCTATGTCCAGCAATTGATCTCAAGACATCACAATCAGCTATAAAGGCTTGAACACTGTCCCTATGGAATGTGTTTGCTATTGGTAGGAAAACTTTTTTTTTTTTTTTTTTTTAACGATAAAACCTTCTGCTCTGTTATGGCCTTGCTCCCCACAATGTAACACTTTTGGGAAGGTTCCCAAGAAGAGATGGCAGCAATACTTCAATGTGCTTTACAAATAGGGAAATATCCATTCCGCTTGGATTATTTTTTGAGTTTTTGTTTTTTAAACAGGAGGTGTCTCGGAGCGTCTAATTCCACGTATTTTGGGGGGGGGGAACCCCAAAGGAGTTGTGACGTTAAAAATAAAAGAGAGAGAGAGGAGAAGGAAATTCAAGGAGTAGCAGAGTCAGTTGGCGTATTGTGCATAGAAAGCAACTTTTACTCGCTCGATCTGGTGACACAACTTGATGGCTGGGCCAAGTTTCAGCTCCATGCATTCTTGCACAGTTGGGAGTGTCAGTAGCAGAAGTGCTTGGCCATCAATGTCCTAGGGAAAGAAGAGACAAGAAATGGGTGTTTGTAGACTACTATGCAGAACATGAAACTGCGGAACAGTAGGTTTTGTTTTAGGGCTTGTAAAAGCTGGACTGACAACCTGGGGGAGGATGGAGTCTAGCCACATGGCAGGCACATATTAGCATGTATGATCTCTTACACCTGAGATCCAAACCCCACGGAGTTAGGTGCTACAGGGACAGTTCCTGCCTCAAACAGCTCACATTCTAAATCAGGGGTGGGGAACCCCAGGCCCAGGGGCCGGATGCAGCCCCTGGCTTGCCTGGATCCAGCCCTTGACTCTCAGGAACCCCCATCCCTAGCACTGTTGAGCCTGAACTGGTGCTCAAGACCCTCTGATGCCCTACCATGGGGCTGGAGCACACAAAATCTACTAGCCTGGGCCCCCCTAGGCTTTGGTGTGCAAGGGGAATGTGGGGAGTGTCTTTCTGCTTCTCAGTCAGGGGCCATGTCAGTCAGGGAGGGTGTGTTTTTTTGTTTTGTTTTTGTTTTTGCTTCTCACTTATGTGCAGCTCCTGACTAATTTTTCTGTGGGTCAGTGGACCCTAACCCAAAAAAAGGTTCCCCACCCTTGCTCTAAATAGACACAGAAAGCAGAGGTACTACTCTTCCCACTGCACGGGAGGGGAAGCAGGGCCCGGAGAGAGGCCTTAGATCAGACAGGAAATGGGGGACAGAGCAGGAAGTTGACTGTAGAATTTCTGAGTCCTATTCCAGTGCCTTAACCACAAGACCATCCTTCCTCTCTATGCTGCATTGGCCACTGACCTGGAAGGAAAATCTCTAGGCCGTAGAGGGCGGTTCAAAGCACACTGCGGTCAGTCTTTGGCTTCCCCTGCTACTAACAAGAGTGCTAATTCTAGGGTGGCAACATGGCCCCGGTATACTGGAACTAAGTCACAGGGCGCTGATACAACTGTTTATCTGATCACTACAATCTCATTCCCCCATTGGTCTTATCTTATTCACCTGATGTCTCTAGTTCTATACTTAAATTGTACAGTGCATGGGGCCAGGGACTGTCTTTTTGTTCTGTGTTTGTACAGTGCCTAGCATATCCAGGCCTGGGCTCCCAGGCCCTGTGAAATAATTAATCATCATCATCAGCAGCAGCATCTCATTTCACATAGGATCCTAAACAGCCATCAGCTCGCAACCATTTTCAGACACAACCAGTGGGGTTTGGCTTTGAATTGCAAGTGGAAGATTTGCATGATTCTGGGATGCATTAACAGGAGTGTTATGAGCAAGACATGAGAAATCATTCTTTCGCTCTACTTTGCGCTGATTAGGCCTCAGTTGGAGTATTGTGTCCAGTTCTGGGCACCACATTTCAAGAAAGATGTGGAGAAATTGGAGAAAGTCCAGAGAAGAGCAACAAAAATCGTCTAGAAAACATGAGCTATGAGGCAAGGCTGAAGGAATTGGGCTTGTTTAGTTTGGAAAAGAGAAGACTGAGAGGGGATGTGATAGCAGTTTTCAAGTATCTCAAAGGGTGTTACAGGGAGGAGGGGGGAAAATTGTTCTCCTTGCCCTCTGATGATAGAACAAGAAGCAATGGGCTTAAACTGCAGCAAGGGACGTTTAGCTTGGACCTTAGGAAAAATTTCCTGCCTATCAGGGTGGTTAAACACTGGAATAAATAAGGGGGTTGTGGAATCTCCATCACTGGAGATATTTAAGAGCAAGTTAGACAGACACCTGTCAGGGATGATCTAGACCGTGCTTGGTCCTGCTGTGAGGGCAGGGGACTGGACTCGATGACCTCTCGAGGTCCCTTTCAGTTCAATGATTCTATGATTTCTATCGTTCTTCACTAGTTCCCTTAGCTGCCCAATGCCCCAGATGAAAGAGATTTTAAAACCATCCTCTGCTGGTTTCCTCCTTGGTTCAGCTGGTTAAATGAAGAGTTCAGGACTTTAAAAGCCAACAAACAGAATCTGAATATATGACCATGGGAGGAGAAAAACCAAGGAGTCAAAGTGCAATGAGCTTTGCAACATAGATAACACAGTAAAGGTCAGAACGAACAGTCTAGACTGCCGTGCTGTGCCGGATCAGCTGATCGTCGGCACAGTGCGGCGGTCATTTTTATTTTAATAAAATGGGTATTATTTAAATCCCCGTTTCATTGACTATGCCGGGTAAACTAGTTTACATGGCTCCGTCGACAGAGCTATGTAGTCTAGACGTACCCTAAATGAACAAGAAAGAGCTATCCTTCATAAAAGCTCAGTTGCTGTGAATATACACCCTTAATTCAGCATCTGCACCAAAGAGAGGTAAGATGAGGCTGCGTACCTGTTCCTGAAATATTTTGGCGAGGGGAGCGCAGTCTGTCAGTTTAATAAACCTCACAACGTCAGTCACTGTCCACTCCAATGGATTGCTGTCGAGGACGAGTTTCTCTTCCTCTTCTTGCTTTATTTCCTGCAAGAGCCAAAACACTTGAAAAGAATGTCACAGTGCCCAGAATTATTCATCGGTAGAGCATGTGGCACTCTCTGCAGACTGTTAACACCTGATACAGAAGGTTACATCAATGGAAGAAATATTGCCAGTAATTGAGAGCTAAGCTGTCCACTGATATACTCACTTCCTTGAGTTGAGTGCACTTCTCTCCTTCAGTGTATGACAGAGACTGTGTTTTGCGGCCCCTTCTAGCTCTCTCGATGGGAGGAGGTCTATCTGACTCTGTGCTGCTTCGTAATGTCACTGCTCTTCTTGGCCGGGCTGAAGGTACCTCAGCAGAGGAGGTGTCAGTCTGGTCATCGCGTAGCTCTGAGCTGGTTTCTTCACTTCCTGTCTCATCTTCCACAGCATCTGGCTCCTCCTCTTCACTTTCCTATAGCGAGATCATTATGGAAACATCATGACATAAGGTTGAACATGAGGTCAAACCTTACTCTCATTTACACTAGTGTCAATCCAGAGTAACACCACTGACATCATCTGAATTATACTCCCACAGATGCCACAGTGTCATGCCATTTAGGACCCCTAGTTAAGAACTGATAACAAAACTTAGGGTATGTCTAGACTGCACTCGAAAATCGAAATAAGATATGCAATTTGCGCTGAGCAAATTGTGTATCTTATTTTGATTTTATTTTGAAATAGGCTATTTAAAAAATTGCCGCATCTACATAGTGCCAAATTTTGAAATAAAGGACTATTTCGAGACATCCCTTATTCCTCGTAGAACGAGGTTTAGAGGGATGCCGAAATAGTGTGTCCGTTATTTTGAAAATTATTTTGAAATAGCAGACGGGTTCCTTGGACGCGGGGTAGCTATCCTGGGATATCTCCAGTACCCCAAAACAGCCTTGCAGTCTAGAAATACCCCTAGTGTTAAAACAAATTTATATTCCTACCTTTTTAAAATGTCAGTGAAAACAAGTTTTTCATTTAAATGTGAATATTCCTCTGTAGTGCTTTGCAGCTATAACATTGAAATCTTGTGCTAAGGCTTGAGAACTGGGAAATGAAACTGACGAGAAAAAATGAAACTGACGAGTCTTTTTTTCAAGATGAAAGAAGATATACAGCAATCAAGATTTTAAAGTATTCTCCTTTGAATGTCTCAAAATGATGAAAAAATGTACCACATCCTTTGATAATCTACTCTAATTCCCATGACTGTTAAAAAGAAGCACTAGAGCTGGTGAAAAATGTTTTGTTTAAAAATTTTTTTGCTGGAAAATACTATATTCACTGAAATATTTAGAAAAAATGTGTCAATTTTGATGAAATTTTGTTGAGAAATAAAAACTGAAACAAGGCTTTTTCATAATGTTAAAATGTACCTCTTTGTATTTTCCAAGTGGAATATTTAGATTTTTCATTTCAAAATGACTTTTCCAAAGGATATCCATTGTTTTCATGCAAAAACTGTTTTAAATTATTTTAAAAGTGAACAATTGGAAAGAAATGTTGTGATTTTACCAAAAGGAAACATTTTGATTGACCTGACAGAATTTTTTCAGAATTTCATTGAGCGGGAAATTGAAATGTTCTGTTTTTCATTCCATTTTGGAATGGAAAAAATTTTCCTCAAAATAGGAAATCCACCTCCTTGACTGTTTTAATAAGCATAGTATTTTCAAAGTTGTATCTCTACAATGACCCTCATAAACAAAAAAATGCTGGACACTGAACATATATATACATAAATGCTCACAACAGATGCTTCTCAGAATATGATCTTCAGTTAAGTGGCAGTGCATAGTTTTGCCCACATTTAGGTTTTCTGAATGAGAAATCAGAATTTGACCTAGGATGACCATACTTTAATTCTGCCATCATTTTCAAACATTCAAACCCATTAACTCAGAAAGGCTTGAGTGGATATTAAGGCAACCGGTTTCTCTTGTCTTGTAATTGATGACTTTGTCTGTTACCAGAAATCATATCACATATGTGAAGTGAGTTAATAATGACCGTTCAGGGGCACACAAATCTTATCACTCTAAAGCCAGGTCTACACTACTTGAAAGTCGACCTAAGATACACAGCTACAAGAATAGCATTGCTACTGTCAATGTACCTTAAGCTGAATTTCTGTGGCCTCCCCACTGCAAGAGGTTGATGGGAAAAACTCTCTCACCAACTCCCCTTTCTCCTCATGACCCCGTGGAGTACCGGGGTCGACAGGGCAGCACCAGCAGTCGATGTAGTGGGATTTAGACCTACTAAATTGAATCCTGAAAGATCGATCTCTGGAGCATTTATCTCGGAGAAAATGGAGACCTGGCCTACGAATAAATTTATACAGCAGAGGTTCCCAACCTTTTCCAGATGGGGACCCATTTTGACAATTCAGGAAGACTTGGTGACCCAGGGCAATTCAAAAACGGGGGGAGGAGGGAGGGCAGAGCCACCTGGGGAGACACTTGGCGACCCTTTTGAAATGTAATGGCGACCCATATTTGGGTCCCGACCCATAGGTTGGGAAACCCTGTTATACAGGAAAAACTGCGCTTGGGCTAGCTGACCTGAGCTAGACAGAGTCTAGCAAACGTGGGGACAATATTGGTGAAGGCAGAGCAGCATGAGTTTCAAGTGCATGTTCTATAACCCTGGCATGGACCTTCAGCATATACTTGGCTCACTAGCAGACTCTGAAGCTCACACTTTACCGTCTTCTTTTCTATCACTACTTATGTTAACTGGATTTAAACTAGCTCAGGCAGGTTACCCTTTGTACAGCCTTTGCTGTGTAGACAAACCCTAAACATCACCAAGTCTCAACACTTTGTTCTACTTCCATTTGTCTCACTTGTTTAGTGTGTGATCCCAAGGTCACTGGAGATAGTGGAAAGGCTCTCACTGACTTCACCTGGTTCTGATGTGTGTATGACTTGGGCCCAAGTCCCACAAACATTTGCTCCTTGTCTACACTGGAAGGGTTTTTAGCTATAACTAGACTGGAACAGCTATGGTGGCAAGCCCTCTTAAAGTTAGTACAAAAAGAGTACTTTTGCAGATCTATAGTAGAACCTCAAAGTTGTGAACAGATCCATCAACCACACAGCTCATTTGGAATTGGAAGTGTGCAATCAGGCAACAGTGAGAAAAAAAATACAGTACAGTACTACTAAAAAATAAAGGGAAAGTATATAAAAAGGATTTGGCAAAGTAACAAAACTGTTTCTGTGCTTGCTCCATTTAAATCAAGATGATCAAAAGTAGCTTTTTTCTTCTGAATAGTAAAGTTTCACTTTACTGTATTAAGTCAATGATTAGTTGTAAACTATTAAAAGAACAACCATAATGGTTTGTTCAGAGTTACGAACAACATCCCTTCCTGAGGTGTTTGTAATGCTCATGTTTTACTGTAGCCTGTATCAGTTACCTGAATGAAATAAGCAAAAGGACTCTTTTGGCAGTATAACTGCATCTACACTAGGGATTTGGCCAGCAAAGCTGTGTCATTAGAAGAGGGATTTTTTTCACACTCTTAACGGATATAGCCATATCAGCAAAGCTTTTTTGTTGAGACCAGGCCTCACTAGGTGCTTAACTTTAGCCACAAGCCATGCCATTGGTTTCGCATAGTCAACTCGTGTGTGGAAAGTTACGCATGTGGATAAGGACTTGCACTGGGTTAATTTCAAATGCTATTTCAAACCAACTTAGCTAAATCAGCTGCAGAGGCTTGGGAGGCACTTATTTATATTCAAGAATAGTTTATTTAGGTTTAGGTTAGGTTGATTAGGCACAGGCTTAAGCTAAACCAAAATAAGCCACTTTTAAACAGAAATAAGAGTGTCCAAATGGGACCAGGTTAACAACACCAGTTCACGAAGATGTATAGACAAGGCCTGCTGCATCTTTGCAGGATTAGACTGTAGTCTTTAGGACAATCTTGTCTTTCACTTGTTCTGCAAAGCACCTAGAGCAATTTTTAAGTGCTGTGATCTTAACATATTAAGCAATCAGGAATTAAAGGAATACTGGAACCTGTGCTGATGCAAGTGTCCTTAGACATTTCCTTTCTCCATTTAGCATTTGTATTGCAATAGTTTCTCAGAGCCTTAGTCATGAACCCACAGTGTTAGGTGCTGTACAAACACAAATAAAAACCCAGCCTTTCCTCCAGCAAGTTCACAATTTAAGCAGGAGGCAAGAGACAATTGATGGATGCAGACAGAAAGACAGACTGGGGAGAACGGGGAAACAATGAGCATGTCAGCTTCCTAACTATTGCCAAAGTTTTGTAGGCATCACAGCAAAGCAGAACTGCAAGGAGAGATGTGAAGGGGGACAAGGAGGTGGCTTTTGAGGTATTTTATGGGGAGTTCCTCCCAAAGGCAGAGGGCAGAGTGCTGATGGAAAAGCATTTCCGAAAAGCAATGGTTTGATAAGGCGAATGAGCATAATCCAACTTGTACCTCTGCAGATCCCACAGCATTAAAATCGACAGCAGACGGCTTCCTTTTCTTCTGCACAAAAATGGATTTCCGCCGCTTTCTGCGTCTTGCTGGTTTGATGTGTCCACTTTTCATGTTGTTATTTTCTCCAATTGGAGGCTTAATGATTTTTTTCCTCTTCCCATAATAATAGGCTAGAGCAAAACATACAGTAAAAACATAACGTAACCACAAAGAAAATTAAGCTTTTGTTTGCTTTATGCTATTGATACACTATAATACATCTCTCCTGCACAGCAGCTTTCATGGGGAACTTTAAGGACATCATGATTGTCAGACAATGTCTGAATGAAGAATCAAATACCTGATACCTGATACCATCTTGACCTATTGTCACAAAATGGGCAAAACTATTACAATTTAGGTATCTATTGATACATGTTTATTCATTACCGTTTAAATCCTGAAGTCTTTACTTAATATTTACTTAGCCAAAATGTTTGCTGTACAGGCTGGTAATTTTGCCTGAATAAGAACTGAATAAGGATTCTGATCTGTGTGTGGCACTACTATAAATCTGGGGTGTCTGTCAAAATGTATGGCATTGCCCTGGATTTACAGCTGGGCAGCTGAGGCTCCAATTAGACCATATCCTGAATTTCAGAGCATAACAGGCCTAAATTTCAAAGATGCAGCTGCCATCAGCTTCAATGGGAGCTATCAGCACTCAGCTCTTCTGAATATCATTGAAAACATTCAGAACATCCTAAAATCAAGCAAAGAAAAGAAAAGAAAAGAAAAGAAAAGAAAAGAAAAGAAAAGAAAAGAAAAGAAAAGAAAAGAAAAGAAAATTTATTTTAAGACTATTTCATGAACCTCCTCCCAATCTCTGATTCCTTTACAGCGACAGGGCATTATTTTAGCTGGTACTCACTGTATTTTGTTTTGGTATGAATGGAGCAGTTCTCGGGACAGACTTCAGAGACCAGCACAGGGCTAAACAAATTTGGACAGCACTCCAGTTTTGCACAGACTCTTCTGCAGAAATCTGCCACTTGATCAGATGTTCGCACAATCTTGACTGTTGCCCTGTATGTTTTCCCTCTGTATCTAGAAAAGAGTATTGCAAGATCACACATAACTAATGGAGTGAGAACTTCGAATGCTATACACCCAATCCTGCCCTCTCTAGTAAGCCCCGATTCTCCTCTCGGTGACTCCAAGTGGAGTGGGACCAATGTACTGAAGGCCAGAGTTAAGACATACTGGCTGTAACAACTGTATTTCAAATACAGGTTGAACCTCTCTAGTCCAGCACTCTCTGATCCGGCAAAATCCATTATCCAGCATGAATTTAGTTAGCCTGATGTCTATTTATAACGGGTTGGCTAAATTTCCCATGGTCCCATAAAGCTGGTTTATATCCACGAGTCCTGGCTCTCAGTGTTCTGTGCTGTTATTTAGCTCTAATTTACCCCTAAATGTCTTATAAGAGCCCAGTAAGTAGTAGAAGGGTTGGTAATGCTGCTAGACAATATTGACCTTCTATGGTTTGGCAAATTCTCTGGTTTTGTACTAGTCAGGTCCTGAGGGTGCTGTATTAGAGAGGTTCAATCTGTAGACTAAAATGGGGAAAGGCAGGGTGCAATTAAGCTGCCAGGGGATGTTACAGACAAGGTGTTGAGCTGTGGGTTTAGTAAGGAAAGGGCAACTGGAGATTGGCTACTCGGGGAGAAGACAAGAGAGAAGAGAGTCAAAGATGACAACAAGGTCCCAACTGTGGGAGCTGTCAATGGTGATACTGGATTGCATTGCAATCCTTTATTCAATGGCAATTTAGGAGGAAAACTAAATATTGTCTGAACTTAGTTTTTACTAAACCATAAGTGATCAAGAGTCAGCAAGGTGCAAATGGCACCACTATTTCTATAATAACTGCAAACAGTGCTGGGGTGTAATTAGAATGACATCCTGCTTTACAATCACTGCATTTAGGTGCTTAATTCCCAATGAATTCAATCGGAGTTAATGCCTAAAAACGTTTACAAAGTCCTCTCATGGGTTTCCAGTAATCTGATTGTCTGTGAGGCTCAAGAGACTCCAATGGGTGTGCTGTACAGCATGGAAGAAATGATCCCTTTCCCCTCCTAAGAGCGGAGAGAACCTTACTGTCCCATTGCAGAGATGTCATGACTGTCCTGGAGCTGAGGAAGTCATGGTTAAAATGGATTTCACAAAAGCTAATGTGAACAGAAATCATTCCTATGGGAAATAGGAACAAGAAACCAGTCTTTCCTAGGGGGCAATCGCTCCCTTGATTTCATAGAGGCATAGACTTTACGGACAAAAGGGACAAGCAGATCATCGAGTCTATTTCCTGTATAACACAGGCCGGAGAGTTTCAGCCAGTTACATCTGCACTGAGCCACAATAAAATGTGCTTAGAAAGCAAAGCTTCCGGAAAGACATCCAGACATAATCTGAAGACACCAAGAGATGGAGACTCTACCATTTATCTTAGCATTTTGTTCCAATGGTTAATAACCCTCTTAAAAAGTTGTCCTTATTTCATAGTTGTGGAATATAGCGGTGTTCCTAGCCTCTGTTTGTTTGGAAATGGGTGACAGGAGAGGGATCACATGAGGATTGCCTGTTGTGTTCCCTCAATCTGGGGCATCTGGCATTGGCCATTGTCAGCAGACAGGATACTGGGCTAGATGGATCTTTGGTCTGACCCAGTATGGCTGTTCTTAAGTTCTTATAGTAGGATTTAAATTCCAGCCATTGGTTCTTCTTGTATTTTTTATCATTGGGTTAAATAGCCCTTTAGCGTCTTGTAGTTTCTCCTCCTGAAGGTACTTCTATTCCTTAAATGAAGTCATCTCTTGATCAGTACAGTAGACCAGCATAAACATCAGATAAATGGAGTTAACCCATTTCTCACTGAGCGAATACGGAGTTGAGGTTATTTCACCCACTTCTTTTGCTATTGCAACACCACTGCTCTCTGTCTTCTTTCCCACCCACTAAACAGTTGGAGCTCTCAGTCCTTCACGGCAGAATCTCGTTCTTAAATGTGTACTATCCTTGTGGCGCTGTGGTCCTAAAGAAGACAACATTGTACTACAGGGCCTGCAAAAAGCTGGAACTCACAAGAACGAAAAAATAAGCAGACCAGTCTCATTTCATTGTCCAGGTGAGATACAAAGAATGAAGAAACAATATGGAATACAAATGCAATTTTTATATTTTTGTCTTGACACCAGTTGTCATTAGTGGCTACAGGTATAGAATAGAATTTCAATCAAGATTTTGGTCTCCGCAGTCTCTCTCTAAGATGTAAAACATGATTTAATAATATTTTCCATGCATACCACTTTTTAAATCTTTTAACACTGAAGTCATTAATGAAATCTGAACTACCCTCTGACAGCCTCAGGAAAAGACCTACGGTGACTACAATTAGAAAACCATTTTTCCATTAGTGTCACTAAAAAGATCACTGTTATTGATATATTTTCCACTGTCAGAAGACTCTCATTTTGCCAGCTACTTTCAAACATCCTGCACTAATACCCTGGGTGCACTGTAAGACTTGAAAGTTCAACAGTATAAAGTGTTGAATTAAGCTTAGTTGAACAATCTTGCTTTTCTAATTACATGTTTTACGTCTAAAAAGCCAAAGGAAAAAGAATCTTCAAAGATCCCTACAGTAATGACACATATAGGAGAATTTACAAGGAGAAACCAGCTTAGACATCTTCCAAGACATGAAAAGCTTGTGCTAAATAGATATTTCATATAGCAAAAGTTCTGAATAGTACTCCAAGTGCTTAACCATTTCAGAATTCAGCCAATAGGTGACTGGAGCTATTCTGAATAGACAACTGACTCACAAACACTGAATTCCCTTCAATAGTTTTTGGGCCCAACCTCTTTCCCTGCTTACCTCACTGGAAAAAAAAATCAATTGACTATGAAGGAGCATTTTGCAGACACAAAGTACCCAACAAAACCATCCTTCCAGCCTTAAAAGAAATCGCAGTACTAGACACTCTGAAGTGCATCAGTGTCACTAAATACGAGCTGGACTCTGCCCTTCATGGTCGTTGAAATCGAGTGCAGACTGGGACCACTACAGATATATATCCTTAATGTTTCAGAGTTCCTGACTCTTTGAAGCATGTGGTTTTTTCCTTGCAAATTCTCCAAAAATAAATAATTCTGGATACCAATGTTCTCACAAATTACTGCCTCTCGTCTGTAGACAAAATCAGTGAAAATGTGGCAGTGGCCTTACTTGAGCAGTATCTAATCTTCCACCAACATTTTAGACTCCTCTTAATCTGGATTCAGTCTGGGCCTTGGCATTCACATTAAAAACACTCCTGAGGTGACAACGTCATGGTTATGGAGAGAGGTTACTCTTCTGTGCCAGCCCAACTTGATCTATTTGCAGCCTCGGATGAGTGAACAATGTTACTGAGACACAGATGGGGCCTCAGAGAGGCAGACGGCTTAGCTTGAAACTGGCTCTAAGGCCATGTCTACACTATGAGATTAGATTGAATTTACTAAGGTCGATCAAAGTCTTAGCACCCAATTTTGTTAAGTTGAAGGCGCATGTCCCCACTTCGCAAGAGAATTTGACGCTGTTTGAATTAGGTTGAAGTAGCGTGTCCCCGGATAGGAGGCTACCGTTGACTCTGAGAGTGATACATTGTTGGAAGCTACCCCACAGTGCCTGTGCCCCCTTTGCATTCTGGGATAAGCTCCCAATGGATGCTGGGATCAAAACTGTGCAGCGAGTGGTTCTGGATACATATCGTCAGCATCCCATCCACCCCCCACTTTATTGTAAGGCAAACATTCTTTAAGATGAAAGTTATCTAACAACCAAGGCAGTTTCCAAATGTGCCCTTTACGCACCCTGGATAATTTAAAAATGGCCAAATGAAATGTTATCCAAAATTCCCCTAAAAATAGTCACCATTGGGCTAAGAATGAGCATGACAAATTTTAGCAAAATGGAGCTATCAGGTGAAATGAGACACTCACTATTCTCCTGAGGGAAACTCACACAGGAAAATGATTTTCAGACATCCTATCACCCATAAGTGAGCTCTTTTCACAGAGTGATCACTCTACATCTGACGTCTCAGTCCTCAGGATACCTGCACGGTGCTTTCAAGCCTGAATTCATGATTTTGCTGGACACTAATGAACAGAGACACCTATTTATGGCTCATTACAACAACCTTTAACCAACTAACTCTCCTCTGTCCTATGACTGCAGAGGTATTTACTGCCCAATTCATCTTGAATGGGATCTTACCATGTGTTCTAACTCCTTGTATCTATTTGTATTTAGCTGTGCTGTTCGGCGTACATCTCCCAGATAAGGTGGCCATTCACCCTCTTTTGTAGAGGAAAGTCCTATTTTTTGCTACTCTGTCCTCTATTGATGTAAAACAGGGCACCTTTATAGCCACTATTTTTCTCCGGAGACCAGAGGTGAAAGTAAGCTGGTGCAGCAGAAGCCAGCCGGCTGGAGCACTCAACTGCAGCTGCTCCCAACTGGGCTCCCCGTGTCTCTTGCAGGCTGCTTTGCTAAGCAGCAGGTAGCCAGGCAGGTGAAAGGGGCTGGCTGGAGGGATGTGCCCCCCACGTCCAGGGCTGCCCCTGTCCCTTGCACTCCCCTGGTGCTCTTTCGGGGGGGGGGGGCAGGGTGCTGACTATTGGGGAGCAAGGGGAAACTGTTCAGCTTGTGCCTTCCTCTTGCTTCCGGCTGCCTAGGGAAGGGCAGAGGAGGAACGCAGCAGGCTGTGAACTTTCCCCTTGCTCTCTGAGAGTCAGAGGAAGACCGAAATGGCACCTTTACCCATGCCCCCCGCTCCACACTTACCCCTCTACCCTCCAGTCCTGGTGCCTGAGCCCCCTCCCCCCCACATCCTCCTGCTCTGGGCTCCCTATGCACTAAATGCAACTGTCCTTTATTCTTGAGGCCACCCTACACTCAGACCAAAGAAGAACTTGGGGTAGAAGCTTGCCTCCTTCACCAGCAGAAGTTAGCTCAATAAAAGATATTACTTCACCCACCTTGTCTCTCTAATATCCTGGAACCAACATGGCTATAACACTGCAAAAATCTTTAATGGTCACATTATTGCTGGCCTACTGCCCTGAAAGGCCTAAGTGTAGAACCCTTATGTGCATGGGTTAACATAAGAACATAAGAACAGCCGTACTGGGTCAGACCAAAGGTCCATCTAGCCCAGTATCCTGTCTGCCGACAGTGGCCAGCACCAGGTGCCCCAGAGAGGGTGGACCGAAGACAATGATCAAGCGATTTGTCTCCTGCCATCCCTCTCCAACCTCTGTCAAACAGAGGCCAAGGACACCATTTTATCCCCTGGCTAATAGCCTTTTATGGACCTAACCTCCATGAAATTATCTAGCTTCTCTTTAAACTCTGTTATATTCCTAGCCTTCACAGCCTCCTCTGGCAAGGAGTTCCACATGCTGACTACACGCTGTGTGAAGAAGAACTTTCTTTTATTAGTTTTAAACCTGCTACTCATTAATTTCATTTGGTGTCCTCTAGTTCTTCTATTTAGGGAACTAATAAATAACTTTTCTTTATCGGCCCTCTCCACACCACTCATGATTTTATACACCTCTATCATATCCCCTCAGTCTCCTCTTTCTAAACTGAAAAGTCCCAGTCGCTTTAACCTCTCCTCATATGGGACCCGTTCCAAACCCCTAATCATTTTAGTTGCCCTTTTCTGAACCCTTTCCAAGGCCAAAATATCTTTTTTGAGGTGGTAACTGCATGAGCACCAGGGGGACTTTTCCTACCAGTAAATGTTCACCAGGGTAAATGTTCCACAACCAGGCTCTAAATTATTATAATACTAGCCAATTAGCCCATCATAAGACGGGATTTTCAGGTCTCTCCTCCACGTTGGTCTTCTCTCCTGAGCCTCCGGTCTCTCTCTCTCTCTCTCTCTCTCTCCTCCTCCTACTTCCTCCACCCACCCCAGCTCTCCTCCGCCTCCTGCCTCTCTCTCTGTCTCTCTCTTTCACTTCTCCTCCCCCTCCTGCCTCTCACTCGGGGGACCGCGGAGCCCAAATGGCCGTTTGGGTGCTGCACTCCCCGTGCTGCATGGGGGGCGCGGAGCCCAAAGGGTTGCTTGCGCCGCTTGCTCCCACGCGGCGGCCTGGCTGAGCAGCGCAGAAGTCAGCTGAGCGCCACGGCGGGAGGCGAAGGGGGGCCGGGCGATGATGTTCACGGCCAGGGGTCGGGGCCTGGAGCCGCTGTCACGCCGCACGTCACCGCCCCGCCCCTCTTCGCCTCCCACCATGGCACTCGTCTGACTTCTGTGCCGCTCAGCCGGGCCGCCACGGGGGAGCAAGCAGTGCAAGCAGCCGTTTGGGCCCCGCACTCCCCATGCAGCACGGGCCGCCCAGAGGGAACAGCCAGCATTTCAGGCAACAGCACCCCCCAGAGGGAACAGCCAGCATTTCAGGCAACAGCGCCCCCCAGAGGGAACAGCCAGCATTTCGGCGATACAGACTCACAGACACTGGGCTACTATATATATGATGACAAAGTTATATATTATTTAAACAAAAGTGACTTAAGAGTTGCTCATTTAAAACCCATTTTGAGTGAATATTATAATAATTTTTGTTATCAGTTCAGACACCCAGGAACCTAGATGGAGTCATAGAATAATAGAACTGGAAGGAACCTTGAGAGGTCATCAAATCCAGATCCCTGCATTCCTGGCAAGATCAAGCACCATCTAGACCAGTGTTTCTGAAAGGGTGCCGCGAAATCACTTTGAGAAACACATTAACTGGCCGCCCCCGTTTGTTTATTTACTGGCGCCACGGCCACCGCTTCCTGCGGCTCCCCTTGGCTGCAAAGGATGAATCGGAGCCAATGAGAGCCGCGAGGCTCTGTGACCGGGGCGCGAGTAAATAAACAAACTTGGGTGGCCAGTTAATGTGTTTCTCAAAGTGATTTCGTAGTACGCTTTCAGAAACACTGGTCTAGTTCATCCCTGGCAGGTGTTTGGTTAATCTGTTGTTAAATATCTCCAGTGATGGAGATTCCACAACCTTCCTAGGCAATTTATTCCAGTGTTTAACCATCCTGACCGTTAGGAAGTTTTTCCTGATGTCCAACCTAAGCCTCCCTAGCTGCAGTTTAAGCCCATTGCTTCTTGTCCTATCATCAGAGGTTAAGAAGATCAATTTTTCTCTCTCCTCACTGTAACAACCTTTTACAGGCCCATACACAAGGGGGGTGAGAAGGGTGCGAATGCACCTCTGTGATCCCCCAAGGGGTTGATTCCAGCTGGGGGAAGGCAGGAGTGGCGCATTGCCAGAACCTCCCTCCCCCATGCTTCGGCTGGCCGAGGGAAGGCTGGGGCTGATCCCTCCCCCCACCCCTGCCTTCCCTCCAGGAGCGAGTTTCCTGCTAGAAGTCAGAATCTGTGAGTGTATGAAACATGCCTGGCCCAGCAGGCTGTGGATATTGTCAGCTGGATCAAGCCCAGAAGGTTTTATTTTCAAAAATGTTCCCTGGCCCTACCACATGTGCAAACCTACATGACGCTATCAAGAAGGCTTCCTCCCTCAACCATCTTGTTTAGCAGAAATTCATCTGCCCAGGAAAGTCATTTCATATCCAATTCCTTAGAGACGGGAGAGGAGAGGAGAGATTTAATTATAATCTATCTCTCTCTCCCCACCTCCTATAGAACTTTACTTCTTTTCAATAGCTAAGCCAAAACCTTATTTCAGATGCTGCAAAAGTTGTTGCTGTTTTAATTTCTACCTTTAACAAGCTCTGAATTGCAATAGCAGCGGCACATCCCCATCTGTTTCAGGATTCCTGGTAGAAAGCCATGCTCTCAGGGAAACACACTTGATTCTGCTTTTTTTGTTTGTTTGCTGCTTAGATTACTCTCATGTTATAAGGCTTCTGTGCCCACTGACTAAGTAGTTTGCCAGTTCCAAAACAGGTCCAGATGTATGAGGTCATACTTCAAAATTTAGGTGGTCTCTTTAGTTCTTGTAAGAATCCGGCTGTTTGGATATTTACCTGAGGGATAGCCAAAAATCTGAGTCCCCCAGCAGCTTCCTGATGGCCATCCACAGTCCCTCCTGGGTGTGACTATATAAATATGGTTGGCTCCAGGCAGTACATTTATTGGCTTTAATGGGATGTATGTGGATGTGAACAAGGTTAGAATATGTTGCCTGTATTCTGTATAGTGCATTGAGCTGTTGTGGCATGAGAAATTCTGTACAAATAGAAGGTATTAATTTATTTAATTGTGCTGTCTTACACCATGTGATGATGATCATCAGACACAAAAGCCTGGAATTTACTTCCAGAAACTCTTTATTGGCCCATGCATGAGGGCCAGGTGTGTGTACGAAGGGTGCGAACGCAACCCCCCCCTATTCTCCGCTAAATAAGCATGCTCCAGCCAGCCAGGGGAAAGCAGGAGCGTTGCACTGCCCAACCCTCCGTCCCCCATGCTCTGGCCGGCTGGGAGAAGGCTGGGGCTGATTTCTACCCCCGCCCCCATCCCGGAGCAAAGCCTGGGTCCATATTTACATAACCCCCCCCCCCCACACACACACACAGAAATTCCTGTACACGGGCCTGTTTTAGGTACTTGAAAACTGTTTGTCCCCCTCTCAGTCTTCTCTTTTCCAGACTAAACAAGCCCAGTTCTTTCAGTCTTCCCTCATAGCTCATGTTTTCTCAACCTTTAATCATTTTTATTGCTCTTCTCTGGACCTTCTCCAAATTTGTCCACATCTTTCCTGAAATGTGGTGCCCAGAACTGGACACAGTTCTCCACTTGAGGCCTAATCAGTGCAGAAAAAACTACTTCTACTATCATCTACTAGATCTTTCTAGTGCCCGGACAGGGTTGTTGCCTCTTGTACATTTACTAGTGGTCGTTCTCCTCTGGATTTAAATCTACCATGTCACGGTGCTTCCACTACATCCCTCAGGTGACAATTCCAGTTGAAATGCTTATTATTGTATAGTAATCATACCTAGATGCTCCAGTAGAGATTAAGACCCACCCACCATGCTAGTTGCTCTCCATGCACATCGTGAAAAATAGTCCCTGACGTGAAGAGTTGACAATCTACATAGAGGAGACAGATGAAGGATTATTGCTTTTGTTTTACAGATGGGGAGCTGACCAAAGGAGAGACTAAGTGGCTAGACTAAGGTCACTTGAGGAAGTCTGTAGCAGAGACAGAACTGAACTTAGCTTCTCTGCATCTCTGCCAAGAGTCATAAACACAAGATCATTATTCTTCTCTGCTCAGGTAACTCAAAAGTTCTTCCTGATATTCAGCTGGCTACTACAAAGCTCCAAGGTACCGAGCTGACCCAGGTTTAGGTTCAATGACCTTTGTAAGAACTTGCAAAAACAACGAGAAGTCCTGTGGCACCTTATAGACTGAGGGTATGTCTACGCTGCAAAGTTAATTCGAACTAACAGCTGTTAGTTCGAATTAACTTTCATAGGCGCTACACATACAAACCGCTAGTTCGAACTTAATTCGAACTAGCGGTGCGCTTAATTCGAACTAGGTAAACCTCATTCTACGAGGACTAATGCCTAGTTCGAATTAAGTAGTTCGAATTAAGGGCTGTGTAGCCACTTAATTCGAAATAGTTGGAGGCTAGCCCTTCCCAGCTTGCCCTGGTGGCCACTCTGGGCCAAACCAGGGAAACTTTTCTGCCCCCCTCCCGGCCCCAGAGCCCTTAAAGGGGCACGGTCTGGCTACGGTGCTTGTGCCAGTTGCAAGCCTGCCAGCACCCAGCCAGCAGACCCTGCACCTGGCCCGGCACAAGCCAGCCACCCACTGCCACCCAGCCCTCCGCCTCTTCCCAGGACCAGGCTGGTGGCTCCCAGGAGCCTGCTCGGGGCCACAAGAGGCGGGCGCCTGCCTGGTCTAGTGCGGAGATCATGGACCTCATCGAGGTTTGGGGGGAGGCCTCCAATGTCCACGACCTCCGCACTAGGCACAGGAATGCGGCCGTCTAGGGCAGGATAGCTGCCAGCCTGGCTACCAAAGACCACATGCAAACCCAGGAGCAGGTTTGCATGAAAATCAAGTTGGTCCAGTGAGACCCCCCCGACCCTGAGCCCTGAGCTTAGAACATAAGAACATAAGAACGGCCGTACTGGGTCAGACCAAAGGTCCATCTAGCCCAGTAGCGTGTCTGCCGACAGCGGCCAGCACCAGGTACCCCGGAGGGGATGGACCGAAGACAATAACCAAGCGATTTGTCTTGTGCCATCCATCTCCAGCCTTCCACAAACAGAGGCCAGGGACACCGTTCCTACCCCCCTGGCTAATAGCACTCCATGGACCCAACCTCCATGAATTTATCTAACTTCTCTTTAAACTCTGTTATAGTCCTAGCCTTCACAGCCTCCTGTGGCAAGGAGTTCCACAGGTTGACTATTTGCTTTGTGAAGAAGAACTTTCTTTTATTAGTTTGAAGCCTGCTACCCATTAATTTCATTTGGTGTCCTCTAGTCCTATATTATGGGAACTAATGAAGAACTTTTCTTTATTCACCCTCTCCACACCACTCATGCTTTTATAGACCTCTATCATATCCCCCCTCAGTCTCCTCTTTTCTAAGCTGAAAAGTCCCAGTCTCTTTAGCCTCTCTTCATATGGGACCTGTTCCAAACCCCTAATCATTGTAGTTGCCCTTTTTTGAACCCTTTCCAAGGCCAAAATATCTTTTTTGAGGTGAGGAGACCACATCTGTACACAGTACTGAAGATATGGCGTACCATAGTTTGATACTTCTCCTCCTCCTTCTTCCCCTGGCTTCCCCTTCCAGCTCCCTCCTCCCAGGTTTCCACCTCCTCTCCCACCTCTCTCTTCCCCTCTCCCACCTCCTTTTCCCAGTCTCCCCAGAGTTAATCCCAGTTTTGTTAAATAAAGACAGTTTCTATTTTTGAACACGTGTCCTTTATTTTTACATCAGGAAGGGGGCTAGGGAGAGGGTAAGTGGAAGGAGGTGAGGGAGGAATGAAGTCTGAGCCCCGATGGGGAGGACTGGGAGTGGCTCTGCGGGCTCCTCGGGGTGGAAGCTCTCCTGCAGGGCCTCCTGGATCCTGACAGCCCCGATTGACCCCCGGATGGCAGCCTGCGGCAAGTGCAGCCGGGCTGATGGCCGAGTGCTGTGATGTGCCGAGTGTGGGCACTCAGGGCACTCCAAGACAGGACTGCTTTGCTGTCCCTCATCGAGATAGACAAGCAAGCGGGGAACCCTGAGAACTGTCTGTCCGGGGTGGGGGTTGGGTCCCTTTAAGCACAGCCCTCGGCTAGCCTGAGGCAGCAGCTCCACACTCTAAGTCCTAACCTGATGCCCTGCCAGCACTGGTTCCGGCTAGCCTTAACTTCGGTTCAGGGTCCACTCAATGTGGACATGCTAGTTCGAATTAGCAAAACGCTAATTCGAATTAGTTTTTAGGTCTAGATGCACTAATTTGAATTAGTTTAGTTCAAATTAACTAATTCGAACTAAGTTAGTTCGAATTAGTGCTGTAGTGTAGACATACCCCTAACAGATTTATAGGAGCATACGTTTTTGTGGGCAAAGACCCACTTCATCAGATGCATCTGATGAAGTGGGTCTTTGCTCACAAAAGCTTATGCTCCTATATATCTGTTAGTCTATAAAGTGCCACAGGACTTCTCGTTGTTTTTGCTGATTCAGAATAACACGGTTACCCCCTCTGATACTTTGTATGAACTTGACAACTTTCACAGTGACAGCACAAGCGAGGAGCCAGGGAATCAAAGCGGCTGAAGAGAAGTAGTTGAGAGAGAGGAAAGTCGAGTGCAGCAGGATTCAAGTGCCAGGAGGACCCCAGCTTCATCTCCTGGCCCTGCTCTTCCCACCTGGCAAGGATATAGTCTCGCGGGGACTGGATTTTTGGGATGCTTGCAATGCTGCAGTCCCACACATAGAAACATTTCAGCCTTACGCTGCTGTCTTTGAACTTCAGTGCATGAGAAAAGAGCCTGTACAGTGCAGAAAAAGTATTTCCCTTTTCTCACTTTCACCCCGTGACTCCACGGTGGAGCTCTTTGTATTGAGGAACTGGGAGTAAGTGTGGAACATGCACGGCCGATTGTTAACCGAGCTTTCTCATTGGAACTCAACACAGCCTAGTGGTGTGGCATAAATGAGCCATGGATACCAACTGGGCACAGATTAACAGCCTGCTACAGCTGCGATGGGCGGCTAGAGCTATGCACGGCACATCTTTCCTCTGGGGTTGATTCACCACCGTTCACGTTCCTGAGTTCCTAGTTTAAATAAGCCCCAGACCTTACTGCCCTGCACCTACCTGTGCGTTTCTCACCCCCAGATCTCAAAGCACAGTCTGACGGCAGATAAGCATGATTAGCCCTATTTTACAGCTGTAGAAACTTTGGGCACTGGGCAGGCTCAATCTTTCACATCTGGGGGCCGAAAGCCAAGCACATCAATCTAGACTGAGGCACTGAAATAAGTGTCCCTGGTAATGAGGGTGATTGAGCGCTCCCGGTGACCCTAGCAGGGATTCTGAGCATGGAGGGCTCAGGGGATCAGGCCCGACATTTCTAGCTTGTCACGCTGTTGTGGGGGAATACTGATGAGGGGGAGAGGCTGTGATCTCACTGTGTGCATGCCTCCTCTAGGACACTACATTCTCCGTTTCTTTGCAAGGCTCCTGTAACTCATTCTGTGATGGTGGCTGCTGACAGCAGAGTAAACTGAACGCAGGTTGCCTTGCCACTGAGCTAATGTATTCCGGGCGGCCAGCCTTTCAGCTTTCAGGCTGGTGGCAAGGCACATCCTTCCCTCCCCCTTCCTCTCTCCTAAGACAAATAGCAACACCGTCAAGATCTAAGGACTTGTCGCTTAACATCAGAAGGAAGGTGGTGACGGGACGTGTCACGCTAGAGCGGGAATATTCCAGCTGGCTGCAGAGCTGTCGTCATTAGCAGTCTGCTAGAAAATGCCACTGTAGCCCAGTGTACTTCAAACGTGGTTGAAAGGCATGTATTCTCGCTGTGAGGGGCTCTGTAAGATTCACAAGTGGCCCTGGCTGTCATACCTCACGCAGCGCGTCGCCTTCAGGATTCTGTGGTGTTGGATTTTGTGAGACTGGTTTTGATTCTTTTCAGCCAGATTCCACAGAAACAAGGCCAGGTTTCGAATGGCAGAAGCCCAAGCAAACTCAAAATACGACACCAAAATCCAAGCAGTCTTAGGACTTGTCTACACGACTGCTTAATTTGATGGAACTTATGTCGCACAGGAGAGTGAAAAATCTCCCCCCCCGAGTGGCGCAAGCTATATTGACTTAAAGCGCTCTCCAAATGCTTTCCTAGTGACATAGCTCTCTCACCCATGTAGCTTCCAGCTCTTGTTCAGGAGGGGTAATTATGCTGATGGAAGAGCACTCTCCTGTCATACAGTGTCTTCACCAGACCAGCAACAGTGGCGCAACTGTGTCAGGGAAGCTGTTCTGATCTAGTGCAGTAGGGTAGACTAATCCTTAGTTTGCAAACACTTGGGGTTTTAATGTAGCAGCTGTTTTTATGGGATCTGTACCATAACATTCTGTATGCTCAGTATATGATGGGCATGCTAGACAACACTGCCATCTAGATGGTGTTTGGTCCTGTCATGAGTTCAAGGGACTGGACTTGATAACCTCTCAAGGTCCCTTCCAGTTCTGTTATTCCGTGATTCCATTATAGAAAGCAGGAATAAATGCAAAGATTATAAAGTGAAGAGAGATGATTACATCATCTAGTCTGAGCTCTTGTAAAACATGGGCCTTGGAATTTCACCCAGTTATTATTGAGCCCTGTAACATATGTTTGGATAAAGATCATTTTCCAGAAACGTACCTAGTTTAGAGACTTCAAAAAATGGAGAACCCACCATTTCTCTTTGTAGTTTACTCCAATGGCTTATCACACTAGCTGTTAAAAATGTGTGTCTAATTTCTAATCAGAATTTAGAATCGTAGAAACACAGAACTGGAAGGGACCTTGACAGCTCATCAAGTCAGTCTCCTGCCCTCATGGCAGGACTAGTTATTATCTAGACCAGGGGTGGGCAATAATTTTTTGCCGGGGGGCCACTTCAGAAATTTTTGAAGTGGCCCCGGGCCATTCCGGAAGGGGAGGGGCCAGCATACTTCCCTGCTTCCCTACCCACAGACCATGATTGGTCTGGAGGTGGGGAGCACGTGAAGTCCCCCCTCCCCCCCCTCCGAGATAACCCCTAGTTGCCCATGCCCCTGGCGGTGGCAGGAGACTGTGCACACGTCCCTTTCTGCCCCCAGGCCAATCAGGGCTTGGAGGCGGAGGAGCGCATGAAGCCTCCTCCCGTCCTGCCAGGAGCACTTGGCGCTTCTAGCACTCCTGGCAGTGCGGAGAAAATGCATTCCCCTTCACCCCCAGCCCCTAATTGTCCTGGAGGCGGGGAAGTGGCAGGGCCTCCGTGGGCCAGATCAACCTGCTTGACGGACCAGATGTAGCCTGTGAAGGCCCTTTTGCTCGCCCCTGATCTAGACCATCCCTGACAAGTGTTTGTCTAAGAAAGAACTGGTTGAAAAGTATCAAAATTGGAAATTATGACTTTATCAAAATCTGCCCAGCTCCCAGCAAAACCAACCTGAAACAAAATGTTCAAGAAAATGTTGTTTCATTTAAACAGCTACAGAACTAATGAAAATTAAAAAAAAAAAAAAATTGGAGGGAGATCTCTAAATGAAAAATGTCATGAAAATGTCCGTTCCCACCACCCCCCACACCCTAACCAGCCCCGTTTATTCAAAATGGAAAGTAAATGAATGAGCAGGTAACACAAGGAAATACTGACTTTGCCTTGAGTGTTTCCTCCTGAAAATTCCACTGTGGGTCTTCTACTAGCTGCAGTTCTCGGAGAACGCTCCCTGGCTTGTAAGCTGCGTTGATTACCATGCTAAGAACCTAATGAAAGACAAAAGTAAACACTGAAAGCTTTACTGGCATAACCCCAGAGTCACTATCATGAAATGTGCACTGGAATAGCATCTGGAGGCACCTTTTGACTCAGGAGCCCCATTGAGCTAGGCACTGTAATGAAAGGGGCCCGTAGAGATTACAGTCTAAGTCAGGGAAGGTGACTAAGATAGCAAGTGGGCCGCATAAGTGGTCCTCCATCATTTCAGTGGGTCGCAAAATTGTTACAACCAAGACAGTCTCCCCAGATAGGGTAGTTTTGCTAACTGCACTTGCGTGCCTAGAATTTGTGGGGTGTGTGGACTGAACTGTAGCAGCATTTTGATTGGATGCAGAGGGAGCGCACGGCTCTCACAGTCAGTGTTGTGTGCAATCAGCACGCACCTCAATTCACATGCCCTGGCTTTAAGTGTGTCACTTTAGCAATATCGGTAGGAAAAAACCCAACCCCTATGCATACGAAAACCAGCAGAATCTGGCAACCCTGTGCATGTGTGGGCAACAATAAACAAAATGTCTTGTGGGCCATGCACAGAACTCCAACGGGCCACATGCAGCTCTCTGGCTACAGGCTGTCCACCTCTGAACTAAGTAGTGCTTTAAATATAAAGCAGTTATTGCCAATGCCTGGGAATGTCACTAATTTACCCTCATTTCACAGCCGCAATGCTCTTACCAAGCCTAAAGAGATCTCCCCTGACAGTAAAAACCTTTCCGATAGGTCTCCTTTTGTGTCCTGATTTGAGATGATCCATTACCTCAAAGGTTCTCCAAACAAGACTTCCTGTTCCCTTCTCCACTGAGGGAGATATGGGCCCAATTAACCATGATGAAAGAGTCTCCTGGGACTAGATCCTGCAAAGTGCTGAGAACTCTGGCAGATCTAGAAAAGCCCTTGAGCACGTGTCATTTTAAGCACCCAAGTCAATGGGACAACACATGTGCTTCATGTGAAGAACATACTTAAGGCCGAGCTCTCATCGCCTTGTTTCCTGGAGCCCTTACTGCTGTACAGTGCCGACAGACTCCCCAGGCCCCCGTGCAAGGTGGGGGGGCGGGCAGCTCTGCACTCCCAGAAGGGGTGGGGCCTTGGGCAGAAGGGGCGGGGTCAGGGCAACCACCTCTCAGCACCGCCCGAAGTGCACCACACCAGCCCCCAGTCAGCCCTGAGCATGGTGCTAGCCCCCCAGCCCTTAGTGCTGCACGGAGGTGATTGAAAAGGGACTGGGGCTTCAGCCACTGCTGCTGTCAGTGGTGGCCGGGAGCCCTGGGCCCTTTGAATTATCGGGCCCTGAGGCAACTGCCCCCTTTGCCCTCCCCGGTGCTGTACCACCCACCTGTCTGTGTCACACAATGCAGAGCATTTTAAGTAAAGTATTTGCATGAGGTGTGCCCAAGACACAACTAGGGATGTAAAATCCCATTTAATCAGTTAACCAGTTAAACATTATACTAAATCAGTTAACTACTTAAATGGGGGTGGGGAGTAGCAGGCCCTCCCCTACCCCACGGGTGGGGGCTGCTCTGGCCAGGCTTTAGCGCCCCCCACCCTCGGCGTGGTGGGCTGCTCTGCTCATGTTGGTTAACTGTAGCTGGTAAGCATCACTCAGTAAGGGTGATGCTTAGTGCTTAACATCCCTAGACCCAACATATGTTCGTTTTGTATGATAAAAATGAATGTGCCAGTCCACTTATTCCAGCACTTTCTGTGGTTAAAAAGGGACTTGCCCCATTGTTTTGGAGTGCACAAGTCCTACTGAACAGCTAGTAGCTGAAGCAGTTGCCTATGGATTTAAAATAAAATAATATAGTTTTAACTAACCACTTTAGCCAACTATAACAGACCATATGCATGTTAACATTCTACCGCATTTACATGTAGGATTCTCGAAAGTGTGTGAACACCCTACACAAACACCCACTCTTGATCCTTCAGAGATTTGCAAATGACTGTAAGCATATCTCCCTCCCGCACACACACACCGCACCTCCAGATGTTATTACAAGACAGATTATATCATAGTAGCATGCAGTAGAGATTCTCTCCTGCATCATTTCCTGTCATCGGAGTTTGTGGACATTTTTGGAAACCAAGTTGGACAATTTTCACTCATGAATTTCATGTCATGCTGCAGATGACAGTGTAAAGCAGGCACAATTTGAAAGTAAGCTGGCTGGTTTTCTTACTAGTGGAAACAAGACTAGTAAGTTATTAGACTTTTATAGATTTCCCAAGACTGCTCATTAAAAGAAATCAACTTGGAGATACTCTAAATAACTCCTTGCACCATGCTTTTCACCTACAGATCTCAAAGCACTTGACAAAGGAAGAGAGGAATCACTCTGTGTTTTACAGATGGGAAACTGAGGCACACATTTGCTCACAGTCACTCAGCTGGCTAGTGGCAGAGCAAAGACTAGCACTCCCGTCTCCTGAATCCAAATCTAATCTCTTACCCGCAGGCCCACACTGCTCCCCTACCCCAAAAAAGTACAATTCCGTATGTTCTCAGCCAATGAACTCCTGGCGCTGTTCCCTCCCATCACCCACTGCAGAACTGAGAGAGGCATTGAACTGTGCACCTCACAGCTATAAGAGCTGGATGGGCTTGTAATTACTCCCACCTTTGTTGGCCTGCATCATTGTGTCTACTATACTAGTCTCCTCCAGGAAAGCTCCCTCATCTTCAGTGTGAACACTGGTGGCTTGTCCACACGGATACTCCCATCATTGAGACCTCCAGCACAACTTCACTGATGGTTCTGAGCAATGGCAGACTTTCCCGAAAGACCATAGGCAAGGCCATTGGCAGAGAAAAGCCACTTGGGACAACTGCAGCAGTCCCCAGGATGGCCCAATGATGCTCCCTAACCCCTTGGCATCTAGGCTCCACTTCAGCAAAGCACTTAAGCTCTTACTTGGATGCTTTGTTGAACTGGGACCAGCTCAGGCTGTATCTAAGACACCCGTATCTCCTTCTCATTAACAGGCCTTTTCAATCCTGCACAGGCTGGGAATAAACAATTGCCTGCTAGAGCTTGGTCCGTCTGAGTCTGCCCTCCTTTCTTTCCTAATGCAGAGGGCTACTGAATTGCAGAACTGTGTCCCCAGGGAAGTGGTGGCATCCAAATAGTTTGACATATTGAAAACTAGGCCGGACACAGCACTAACAAATGTAACGGGGAAGCGAACCAACCCTGTGCTGCCCTTTTCTGAAGCCCATTGTCTTCTCCTCTGCATGCACTTCACTCTCATTTCCTTCATGAGGAGCTGTCTGCTCCTCAGGTTTCATCTCTTGTCTGATTGTGCCCCCCAGGAGCTCTCTTGACATGGCTGGTTTACATTTGGACCCGGAGCCTGCTTCTCTTGGCATAGCTAGACACTACTCCATCCATGAATTCCACATAGCAAAGAATTCAACGTAGATCAAGAACAGCTCGGTCATACAGGTCCCAGGCCTGCTCCCGTTCTCCTCCATGGTTCACAAGGCCCATGGAGCAGGTGAATAACATATCTCTGTTGTTCAGCAGTTGTGAGGGGAGGTACAGCTCGTTATTTAAATGGCTAATTTAATCCATATTGTGGCAAAGCTCTGGCCATGCCCCAAGGGTCCTGTGCTTCCTGGTGGTTAGTGTTTGCCTCAGAGGCTCGCAGTGACCCTCCACACAGTCTCGGCCCCTTTACTGGAGACAAAAGTCACAGCCTTCTGGGCCATTCTCACCATATGGAGTGAAACCCCTTTGTAAGCCTGGTCCCCCTTCTCAGGGGCAGACTCTATAGTGGCATGGGAAGGGTTGGTGGGGGGGGGGGGGGGACACAGGCCTGCCCACTACTCTGGGTTCCAGGCCAGGGACTCTAAGGCAGTGGCGACTGGTAGCATTTCCTCCACTCCTGGTTTTTTAGCCTTTCCCCTGGGCCATTTCCCCAAATGATCCCTCCTAGTACCTTCTCCCTAGTATCCGAGCAATCCTTCCTGCTCCTCCACTGCCCTCTTCCACACTCCCAGCCCCTAGCGCTCTCAGTGCACCTCTTCCCTCTCAGCTCTTGGCCTTCTCCCCTGCCCTTCCAAAGAAGAAGCCTTTTAAACTGGCCCCAGCAGGCCTTAACTGGCTTCTCCTGCTTTCTGCTTCAGGCAAGGTCTTAATTGGCCCAAGATGCCTGCCTGCCTTGATTACATGGCAGCAGTGCCTGGCCAGTTCAGTCAGGAAATAGAAAACTATACTAAGAAAACAGGTTTCCTGTATATTTGCCCTCCACCAAGCTACTGTAGCCAGCTGCCCTTCGTCTGCCACAATATATAATAAAGCTTAGCACCTAAACTTCAACTGAACATCACAATACCCAGCTGCATTATCTCCATTTTGCAAATGGAAACACAGACTTTAAGGGCCACATCTTCAAAAGTAACCAGCTCCCGATGTGTCGACCTCATGAAAATTTGGCCATTCCTTTCGGTGTCTAAACAGAAACAGCTGTTTTGAAAGTTTGCTCCTAAGCAACTTGCCCAGACTGCACAACCTTTTCAGTGGCAAAGTTGGAAATGGAATTCAGGTATCATAGAATCATAGAATACTAGGACTGGAAGAGACCTCGGAGGTCATCGAGTCCAGTCCCCTGCCCCCATGGCAGGACCAAATACTGTCTAGACCATCCCTGATAGACATTTATCTAACCTACTCTTAAATATCTCCAGAGATAGGGATTCCACAACCTCCCTGGGCAATTTATTCCAGTCTTTAACTACCCTGACAGTTAGGAACTTTTTCCTAATGTCCAACCTAAACCTCCCTTGCTGCAGTTTAAGCCCATTGCTTCTTGTTCTATCCTCAGAGGCCAAGATGAACAAGTTTTCTCCTCCTTATGACACCCTTTTAGATATCTGAAAACGGCTATCATGTCCCCCCTCAGTCTTCTCTTTTCTAAACTAAACAAACCCAATTCTTTCAGCCTTCCTCATAGGTCATGTTCTCTAGACCTTTAATCATTCTTGTTGCTCTTCTCTGGACCCTCTCCAATTTCTCCACATCTTTCTTGAAATGCAGTGCCCAGAACTGGACACAATACTCCAACTGAGGCCTAACCAGCGCAGAGTAGAGCGGAAGAATGACTTCTCGTGTCTTGCTCACAACACACCTGTTAATGCATCCCAGAATCATGTTTGCTTTCTTTGCAACAGCATCACACTGCTGACTCATATTCAGCTTGTAGTCCACTATAACCTCTAGATCCCTTTCTGCCATACTCCTTCCTAGACAGTCGCTTCCCATTCTGTATGTGTGAAACTGATTGTTCCTTCCTAAGTGGAGCGCTTTACATTTGTCTTTATTAAACTTCATCCTGTTTACCTCAGACCATTTCTCCAATTTGTCCAGGTCATTTTGAATTATGACCCTATCCTCCAGAGCAGTCACAACCCCTCCCAGCTTGGTATCATCTGCAAACTTAATAAGCGCATTTTCTATGCCAATATCTAAATCGTTGCTGAAGATATTGAACAGAGCCGGTCCCAAAACAGACCTCATGAACCCCACTTGTTATACCTTTCCAGCAGGATTGTGAACCATTACTAACTACTCTCTGAGTACGGTTATCCAGCCAGTTATGCACCCACCTTATAGTAGCCCCATCTAAGTTGTGTTTGCCTAGTTTATTGATAAGAATATCATGCGAGACCGTATCAAACGCCTTACTAAAGTCTAGGTATACCACATCCACCACTTCTCCCTTATCCACAAGACTCGTTATCCTATTAAAGAAAGCTATCAGATTGGTTTGACATGATTTGTTCTTTACAAATCAATGCTGGCTGTTCCCCTATCACCTTGCCACTTTCCAAGTGTTTACAGATGATTTCCTTAATTACTTGCTCCATTATCTTCCCTGGCACAGAAGTTAAACTAACTGGTCTGTAGTTTCCTGGGTTGTTCTTATTTCCCTTTTTATAAATGGGCACTATATTTGCCCTTTTTCAGTCTTCTGGAATCTCTCCTGTCTCCCATGATTTTCCAAAGATGATAGCTAGAGGCTCAGATACCTCCTCTATCAGTTTCTTGAGTATTCTAGGATGCATTTCGTAAGGCCCTGGTGACTTGCAGGCATCTAACTGGTATTGCAGGTATTTGATCACCAGACACAACATGTCCAGTTGTTACCCTCTGTAGTGTGGTAACACAGTTACATAGAGAGCTCTGGCAATTATGTTATGGCATAATGTTTTTTTGGTCCAAAAGCGCATTGTTGTACTGATTATTGTTTTGTCTCTGATGTGTATGTGGCAATGCTCTGTAAGCCTGTTAAAAGCTTCCTATGTAAATCAAAAGAGAAAGAAAGAAAGAAAGAAAGAAAATCAGGCATCTGTAGTTTGACTGACTGGCCTAGAGCAGGGGGCTGGACTTGATGACCTTCTGAGGTCTCTTCCAGCTCTATGGTTCTATGATTCTATGTTCTCTGACACCAATGCCTTTGCCACTTATTAAAGAGATATTTGTTGTAAGTGCAGTCAGGGGAGGATTAGATTATGTGCACAACTTCTCTCTCCAGACAGAACAAGGTTGTACTGCTCAGTACCGTCTAGGTTTTTACCCTGGGCTCCCAATCAATTCCAGTCCTGTACAGACACTAACAATACCAGCGTTTTTCTCTGAATTGGCTTGTCTCCAACGTGACTCTTAGTAACTCTTAGTAATCTAAACTCACATTAGAAAATAATGTTTTGACGGAATAATCATTTCCCTTTGGGGGGGAATCTTTCCCTTTGCCTCTATGTTTATTTCCTATAAGTCCCTTGGCTTGGCACTTACCTTGCAGCAGGACTCCATTAGCATGTGAACAGTGTTCCCTTCCAATGACACTATCTCTTAATCTCTCACACAGTCCAACACTATGGAAAATCATACGACTTTACTTCTTAGGGGAAGGGAACTGGGGTTTAAAAACGGTATGAATTCTATCTGAGGTGGCAAGTCACTCAAAGTAAAAGAGACAAGACCCTAGGTATTTAGACGTCTAACTCCCATAATTTCAATAGGGTCTGGGCCCAAATCCTGATCTCATTCAATTCACCTTCCACTGGTTTCAGCGTAGCTAGAAACGATCCAACTACCTTATTACAGACTACTTTCTTGAATCCATGTGTATTTCTCTTTCACTGTGCTTTCCCATGCCAGTCAGGATGGATTCAGATTTTGACCCATGATGTCATAAATAGATATGCTATGAAAACATAAATCACTGGTGTAAACTGGAATAGCTTCGGTGAAGTCAGGTCACACTGATTTAAACCAGCTGAGGATCTAGCCTGCACCTGCTCCCATTGAAGTCAATGATAAAAATTGGTTTCACTAGGAATGCCATCAGATCCATAAAGCTTATACAAGGCACAGATCTTATACACATTGTACCAGATAGTTCATGATAATTCCATCAGCCTTATTCAATCATATGTTTAAAATTCAGTGTAAGCTGCTTAATTCCCTAAGCACCAATACAGAGACAGCTGATTTAATTATACAACTTTTTCCATGCTCCTAAATTTTAAATTAAAATATGAGTGCAATAGTTTAACGTTTTTTCTGCTGTTTTTCAAGTACAGGCTTATTCCCCTTTTTTTGTGTCAGATGAGGAGAGTTGCCTGCTATCAAAGTCCAAAACCAACTATACATTAATTCTTTTAACGGTGAGGGTAATTCATCTCTGGAACAGACTATCAATGCACATGGTCCATTATCCATCACTTGGAGAGTGTAAAAGGAAATTGGATGTCTCTTGAAACGAGATGCCGTCGTGCAAGCACAAGCTGTTGGGTGAGGTGTAAGGATCAGAAGATGTAATTTTATGGTCTGTGTTATGCAGAAGGTTGGAGCAATGTCTGAATTTTCCAAATGGGAGGGCCTTCTCTTGGTCACTGCAGAAGTCACACTGGCCAAAGTGTCTTCAGTGCCTAGTACGGACTGTAGAGATGTCTAGGCCAGTGTTTCTCAACCTTTTTTTATAAAGTACCCCTTTAAAAAATTATAAGTACCCCCAGTACCTACAGTTTTCAGACGCACAATTTTTTTCTACCATTGCAACACATTTGTTTAAACAATTTAATTATAGCTGGGCGGGCAATGAAATTTTTGGGTGTAAAAAGTACAAAAATAATAAAGCGCTGTAAAACTTAAAACAAAAATTCAGTTTTCTCCAAATTTCAGTTATGTTGACGTACCCAGACTTCTCTCAAGTACCCCTAAGGCTACTTGTACCACTGGTTGAGAAACACTGGTCTAGGCCACTAAGCAGCCCTTGGCCATAAATGCCCAAAATTCCTCCCTGGAGGTTTCAGGCAGTTGGTCTGTAAATGTAGACATAGTTGTCCCATGTACAAAGCCATACTTGGACAACAAAGCTTCACAATCTGCATTTGCAGGGAAGAGGAGGTATAAATCTTTCTACCCATTAAGTCCTTCCATTCAAAAACCTTGTCCTTGGGAGGGGACTTATATCTGCCCTGCTGAGCTCTGTTGTTCACGGCATTTACAACCAGGGAATTAGGGGCCCGTTTGGCATAAAACCCCTCAAATCCTTGCATCAGGACAAAGTAGCATTTATCTAAATGCTTTGCAGTAGGCAGCACTGAAGCCGGCCCGCTCTGAAGAACCTCTGTGAGCTCCAGGAGCACATTGTTAATGGGAAACGCCACTCTTCCAGGAGCAGATTGCTCCCGGATGTCCAGCAATTTATGGGTAAAAAAGGGATAGAGAATAAGACAGAAAATATCTTATTTCCTCTATATAAAATCATGGTACGCACACATCTTGAATACTGCGTACAGATGTGGTCGCCTCATGTCTCAAAAAAGATATATTGGCACTGGAAAAGGTTCCGAAAAGGGCAACAAAAATAATTAGGGGTTTGGAACGGGTCCCATATGAAGAAAGACTAAACAGACTTGGACTTTTCAGCTTAGAAAAGAGGAGACTAAGGGGGGATATGATAGAGGTCTATAAAATCATGACTGGTATGGAAAAAGTGAATAAGGAAAAGTTATTTACTTATTCCCACAATATAAGAACTAGGGGTCACCCAATTAAATTAATAGGCAGCAGATTTAAAACAAACAAAAGGAAGCTTTTCTTCACTCAGTGCAGTCAACCTGTGGAACTCCTTGCCAGAGGATGTGGTTAAGGCTAGGACTTTAACAGGGTTCGAAAAAGAGCTAGATAGATTCATGGAGGTTAGGTCCATCAATGGCTATTAGCCAGGTTGGGCAAGAATGGTGTCCCTAGCCTCTGTTTTTCTGGAAATGGGTGACAGCGGCGGGATCACATGAGGATTACCTGTTGTGTTCCCTTCTTCTGGGGCATTTGGTATTGGCCACTGTCAGCAGATAGGATACTGGGCTAGATGGACCTTTGGTCTGTCCCAGTATGGCCGTTCTTATGTTCTTATGGGTATTCTGCTGCAGGAACTCCATCTGTCTGCCCAGGGAAACAACCTTGTGCTGCAAGAGGTCCTGGTAGGCCATGAATTCCTTGGGCACTGATGGGAGGAAGAGCCGGGCCATCATTGAATCATCTCAGGTTGATGAAGAAGCAGTGAAATGCCCCAAAGATGCATCCTGCTCCTGAAGTGACAGACCTGGAAAGGATAAGTCCAGAGGCTCTGCGAGGGGAAGCACAACTGGTGCCTGAACTTGTGGAGGGTCAACCACCCCAGTTACCAACTTGCTTGACAATCTTGTCTTCAAGAGCACTCAGGAGTGCAACCTCCACGATCAAGGAGCATCCACCAGATGCTACAGGAGCCACTAGGTGTCAGGGTAAAGCACTGGTGGCCAGAAACGCAGACCTCACGGGCACAGCCAGAGCCACAGAGCTATATATTAACCAATATTAATAGCACCCTAAAAATACTAAGGTAAAATTCCCCAACATTAACGATAAACAACTCCTTAAATTATACTGTCCATGATCCATTTCTCAATTTGGCAAGAAAAGGAATCGTTTTGTCAAATCGCATAGGAAAGTGCCCTTCTGCACTACTAGAAACTTGGGGGCAGTGTCAGCACATCCAAATCAAGGCTCGTATTATTTTAAAAGATCATGAAACAGTATCAGCTTCCCTTACGCAGACATACAGTGTGTTTACTCAGATGAGACCTGGCACTGTAGTATTTAACACGCTAACAACCAAAAGACATCCCCTACAGGAACACCTGGACCTATCACAATTACTGGCATATCAAAACAGCACACTCGTTGAGGGCTCCGCACATGATTTGTTCTGTTAAGGCAGTGGGTCTCATCCAGGGGTACAGCTGTGCCCCTTAGGGTATGCAGAGGTCTTCCAGGATCAACTCATCTAGATATTTACGTAGTTTTTATATAATCCATACATAAAAAGCACTAGAAGTCAGTACAAACTAAATATCATACAGAAAATGACTTGTTTACACTACTCTACAGACTATACACTGAAGCGTAAGTACGATATTGATATTCCACTTGATTTATTTTATAATTATATGGTAAACATGAGAAAGGAAGCAATCTTTCAGTACGAGTGTGCTGTAACAGTTTTGTGTATTTAGGTCTGATTTTGAAAGCAAGTTGTTTATCAGGCTATGTCCACACTATGGAGTTTTTCCGGGATACCTCCATTATGGGATGCTATTCCAGAAAGGACTGCTAAGCAGGGATGGCGTCCACCTTACGAGGAGGGGGAAGACCCTATTTGGATACAGAATGGCTAACCTAGTGAGGAGGGCTTTAAACTAGGTTTGACGGGGACAGGTGAGCAAAGCCCACAGGTAAGTGGAGAACATGGAGACCTGGGAGATGGTTCGGAAATGGGAGGGAGCGTGGGCTACAATGGCAGAGAGAAAGGAGGGTCAGGGCAAAACTGGGAGGCAAGGTCAAATCAGGATCTTAGATGCCTATATACAAATGTGAGAAGTATGGATAATAAGCAGGAAGAACTGGAAGTGCTAATAAATAAGTACAATTATGACATTGTTGGCATCACAGAAACTTGGTGGGATAATACACATGATTGGAATGTTTGTATGGAAGGGTACAGCTTGCTCAGGAAGGATAGACAGGGAAAAAGGGAGGAGGTGTTGCCTTATACATTAAAAATGAACACACTTGGAGTGAGGTGGAGATGGACATAGGAGACAGAAGTGTTGAGAGTCTCTAGGTTAGGCTAAAGGGATTAAAAACAAAGGTGATGTCATGCTAGGAGTCTACTACAGGCCACCTACCCAGGTGGAAGAAGTGGATGAGGCTTTTTCAAACAACTAACAAAATCATCCAAAGCCCAAGATTTGGTGGTGATGGGGACTTCAACTATCCAGATATATGTTGGGAAAATAACACTGCAGGGCACAGACTATCCAATAAGTTCTTGGACTGCATTGGAGACAACTTTTATTTCAGAAGGTTGAAAAAGCTACCAGGGGAAGCTGTTCTAGATTTGATCCTAACAAATAGGGAGGAACTGGTTGAGAATTTGAAAGTGGAAGGCAGCTTGGGTGAAAGTGATCATAAAATCATAGAGTTCACAATTCTAAGGAAGGGTAGCAGGGAGAACAACAAAATAGAGACAATGGATTTCAGGAAGGCGGATTTTGGTAAGCTCAGAGAGCTGATAGGTAAGGTCCCATGGGAATCGAGACTGAGGAAAAACAATTGAGGAGAGTTGGCAGTTTTTCAAAGGGACATTGTTAAGGGCCCAAAAGCAAGCTATTCGATGTGTCAGAAAGATAGAAAATACGGCAAAAGACCGCCTTGGCTTAACCACGAGATCTTGCGTGATCTAAAAATAAAAAAGGAGTCATATAAAAAATGGAAAGTAGGACAAATTACAAAGGATGAATATAGGCAAACAGCACATGAATACAGGGGCAAGATTAGAAAGGCAAAGGCACAGAATGAGCTCAAACTAGCTACGGGAATAAAGGGAAACAAGAAGACTTCTTATAAATACATTAGAAGCAAGAGGAAGACCAAGGAGAGGGTAGGCCCACTGGTCAGTGAGGAGGGAGAAACAGTAACAGGAAACTTGGAAATGGCAGAGATGTTCCATGACTTCTTTGTTTCAGTCTTCACCGAGAAGTCTGTAGGAATGCCTAACATAGTGAATGCTAGTGGGAAGGGGGTAGTTTTAGAAGGTAAAATAAAAAAAGAACAAGTCAAAAATCACCTAGAAAAGTTAGATGCCTGCAAGTCACCAGGGCCTGATGAAATGCATCCTAGAATACTCAAGGAGCTGATAGAGGAGGTATCTGAGCCTCTAGCTATCATCTTTGGAAAATCGTGGGAGACAGGAGAGATTCCAGAAGACTGCAAAAGGGCAAATATAGTGCCCATTTATAAAAGGAAATAAGAACAACCCAGGAAACTACAGACCAGTTAGTTTAACTTCTGTGCCAGGGAAGATAATGGAGCAAGTAATTAAGGAAATCATCTGTAAACACTTGGAATGTGGCAAGTGATAGGAACAGCCAGCATGGATTTGTAAAGAACAAATCGTGTCAAACCAATCTGATAGCTTTCTTTAATAGGATAACGAGTCTTGTGGATAAGGGAGAAGTGGTGGATGTGGTATACCTAGACTTTAGTAAGGCATTTGATATGGTCTCGCATGATATTCTTATCAATAAACTAGGTAAATACAACTTAGATGGGGCTACTATAAGGTGGGTGCATAACTGGCTGGATAACCGTACTCAGAGAGTAGTTAGTAATGGTTCACAATCCTGCTGGAAAGGCATAACAAGTGGGGTTCCGCAGGGGTCTGTTTTGGGACTGGCTCTGTTCAATATCTTCATCAACGATTTAGATATTGGTATAGAAAGTACGCTTATTAAGTTTGCAGATGATATCAAGCTGGGAGGGGTTGCGACTAATCTGGAGGATAGGGTCATAATTCAAAATGACCTGGACAAATTGGAGAAATGGTCTGAGGTAAATAGGATGAAGTTTAATAAAGACAAATGCAAAGTGCTCCACTTAGGAAGGAACAATCAGTTTCATACATACAGAATGGGAAGCGACTGTCTGGGAAGGAGTATGGCAGAAAGGGATCTAGGGGTTATAGTGGACTACAAGTTGAATATGAGTCAGCAGTGTGATGCTGTTGCAAAGAAAGTAAACATGATTCTGGGATGCATTAACAGGTGTGTTGTGAGCAAGACACGAGAAGTCATTCTTCCGCTCTACTCTGCGCTGGTTAGGCCTCAGTTGGAGTATTGTGTCCAGTTCTGGGCACTGCATTTCAAGAAAGATGTGGAGAAATTGGAGGGTCAGAGAAGAGCAACGAGAATGATTAAAGGTCTAGAGAACATGACCTATGAGGAAGGCTGAAAGAATTGGGTTTGTTTAGTTTAGAAAAGAGAAGACTGAGGGGGGACATGATAGCCGTTTTCAGATATCTAAAAGGGTGTCATAAGGAGGAGGGAGAAAACTTGTTCATCTTGGCCTCTGAGGATAGAACAAGAAGCAATGGGCTTAAACTGCAGCAAGGGAGGTTTAGGTTGAACATTAGGAAAAAGTTCCTAACTGTCAATATAGTCAGACACTGGAATAAATTGCCCAGGGAGGTTGTGGAATCTCCATCTCTGGAAATATTTAAGAGTAGGTTAGATAAATGTCTATCAGGGATGGTCTAGACAGTATTTGGTCCTGCCATAAAGGGCAGGGGACTGGACTCGATGACCTCTCGAGGTCCCTTCCAGTCCTAGTATTCTATGATTCTATGATTCTATGATTATCCCAGAAAAACTCCGCCGCATCCAGGGAACGCGTCTGCTCTTCCGAATTTTTTTTTCCGAAAGATGCGCTCTTTCGGAAGCCCTGTATTCCTCATTTTATGAGGAATAAGGGCTCGTCTAAAAGAGGAGGTTTTTTCCAACATTTGGTCCTGGATAGACGGGCCAAATGTTGGAAAAGCCTCTTCCGAAAGAACAATCAGAAAAAGGTACGCAAATAGCAGTTCACAATTTGCATACCTTTTTCCGATAAAACCCTGCAGTGTAGACATAGCCACAGTGAGGTGAATCTTGGTGGTATGCAAGGCAAATCAGACTCCTGAAAGGGGTACAGTGGTCTGGAAAGGCTGAGAACCACTGTGTTAAGGGACAGGAAGTGTAGGTGTGACATCTTTGCCATTGGCTCTCCCGTTTGTAATCCTCCTGGTACAGAGCAGTTGAACAATACTGGGAAGCTAGTTGCTACAGTCTGAAGTCGGAGAAGTGGAGAGGGTGACCTATACACCACTATTCCAAATCGTGTTGTATCCTAGAGAAACACATTTTGATTGGACAAAAGATTATAATCCCCAGCCCAGTTTTTAATGTGTCTACATAGTTGACTGTGAACCTGACTGTCAGGATGAAATAGAGCCAATACTATCCATTTACCCCACTAACCTTGACTATGAAGATTTTTAACAGAACAATACAATGTTATGCAAATTATTCTCAGCATAGGAAAAGCAAAGCAATCTCAATCAGTTATTTCATGATGGGGATCTCAATATTCTGCTGTCGCATACTTAAAAAGAAGTAACCTTCAAGGGTTTGATTGTGTTACAATTATCATTGTCATTATGTTAATTTTATTTTGCCACTTACAAAAATAGAGCAAAAATATTTAAACAAATGCGTGACTTGCCAATTCTTTTGTAACTCTGAGAAAACAAGTTAGTGCTACTGAATATCTGACTCATAATTTTTTGTTTAAATAAGCGTCACCATAATTAAATTTACAATGATGGGGCCGGGCTAGTTGAGCCAGATTATTGTAAATCCTTTAGCTCGTTCATGAACCAGACTCCCATAATCCTCTTTGCTAATGCTAAGAAAGGAAAATGTAAGGTGGCTGAACTTCTTAAGAAAGATATAGTGACCTTTGGCTGGTCTTTTGAGCAAGCAATGTCTTCAACTGCAACCGACTGGAATACATATAAACATAATAAATAATAAAATAGTGAGTAAGCAAGCAGGAGCCTATTATATACCAGACAAGTGTATTTTTATCTATGATATGTAAAGGGGAAATAATGGAATTGTAAACAACCTTACTATAAGTATTAGGAAGGGATAAGCAATGATCAGAACCAAACCAAGACTGGGATCAGCTTGTCGTCAGTTCTTTGGATTGTGATAACTATGACTGATACCTAATTCTGTCATGCATTGTTTTGATATCTAATCTTTTATTAAATTCAATCTCTCTGACTTCTCTGAGGTCTTTCGTAATTCCTTAATACATTCAAACGATATTATCAGCTATTGATCAATGATTGATTATTGGAAATGCCCATGTTCAATATATTATAAAATGAATTTCCCGAGGCCAGCTCTGCAGCTGGAATAAATCCACTTGAGCACCATTGACTTCACCAGAACTACTGTGATTCACACCAGCTGAGGAGCTGGCCACATCTCCTGTTTCACTCAACATGTTTTGGGTTATATGACTCTGACAAGCAACAGTTTTCTTGGATACCAATCAGGTTCCTGTATGGGAATGAACTAGGGCAAGAAGGCAGCAAATAGTTTTTCTCCCCCTTGGCTCTCTGCTACATAGATTTGGGCTCTGAGGACCACACCATGTCAACTGGTATCTCCACGCCTGCACATTTCTCCACCAAATCCACAAAAGACCATTTCTTTAAGGGAATAAATCTCTTTGGATAGCTGTGAATGGATGTTTCACACCCCCAGTGCTTAGACAGAAATGGATCTTCCCCTTAAGACATTCGGGGGCTGGCTTTCCATTGGCTTGCAACTTCTGAAGACTTTCACATCTGCTAGTGTAACACACATCTCTTCTAATTCAGTGCTTCCACTCTGCATTATGTCAACAACTACATAAAGTGCAAAGCTATGGAAAAAATCAGGCCTTGTATGAATATATTAGAGGGTTGATCAGGATAGTCTCCTTTTATGAGGCTAAATCCTCCACTGGTGTAATCACTACTCTAGCTCTCCTGAAGTCAATGCAGCTGTGTCAAAAGGATCCGGCCTCTTTCAAACTATCCATTATGCTTTGAAAAACAAAATGATGGAGGAGGAAGAGGCATTAGCATAAGTACAGGCTTGGTGCAATTCATGTTTCTCTTTCACTTGCGAAACTGAAGTGGATGCTCTTTTCCTTTTGTCCTGGGGAGAATCATAAGAAAGCCAGATCCACCATTAGCAAAATGTTTGGGCCTCGCTTTCAGATTTGGTCACTGTCACTCTTTGCTGTGCAAACCCCTTATCCTGCTTTTATGTTAGGACTGTTCCTACATTTCAAATCAAACTATCGCACCTGGAAAAGCAGCTTGATCTTGGTGCTTTCTGTAGCGCTGCCTCCCATACTGAGAGACAATATGCGGTAGCACTTCAAACAGCTAGAGAGATTTTTTTAAAGGGGTAAGAGAATCCCTAAAACAAGGGTGGAGAACCTAAGGCCCAGAGGTCAGATGCAGCCCCTGGCTTGTCTGGATCCAGCCCCTGAGGTTCGGGGCTTCCTCTCAGAATTGGGGAGCCCACACTGGGGCTCCAGCCCCCTGTGGGGCTAGAGCACACAAAATCTACTAGCTTGGGTCCCCTTAGGCTCTGGAGTGCGAGGGGAATGTGGGGAGTGTCTTTCTCCTGAGTCGAGGGCCACGCCAGTGAGGATTTGGGTTTCTTTTTTTAAGCTTCTCATTTGATTTTTCTGTGGGTCAACAACCCTTGGCCCAAAAAAGGCTCCCCACTCCTGCCCTAGAACATACTAAGGCCAAAATTTTCAACCATGGTCTGTGGTTTTGGGTGTCTCTAACTGTAGTGCCCAACTTGAGACAACTTGGAACTGATTTTCCTGACAGTGCAAGACCACTGCTTATCCTCCAGTATTGTCTCGTTGTTTCCTTGTGCTCCCGTCTGTCTAATCTACCTGTTATCTCTTGTTCTGTGCTTGTATTGCAAGCTCTTTGGAAGAGGGATCTTTTTCGTTCTGTGTTTGTACAGTGCTTAGTCCAATGGGTCTTGCTTCATGCTGCTCTTGGTTCCATGACATGGACATAGTTACTTGAGTCTGCCCCAAATCTGAATGCAAGTGAGGTACCTGCTTTGAAATTCTGGTGCTTATCCCCCACAACCCCGGTTTTCACGTCGTTACATGAACTCTCAGTCCCACAGTGCAGGCAGATGAACCGTACCTCTTTAAGAACGAGCACACACTTGCCAGGCCCAACCGACTGAGGTAGCTCTGCTATTCTCCCTTTGTTTAAATATGGACCTGAGAAGCAGCGGTGATTGATGAAGAGCTGGGGGCAGCAGTATCGCCCGTTGACGGTACCTGCAAGAAGAAACCAACGTTACAATTGTTTTCCTGCAGCAAACCCAAAGTCTCTCTTCCTCCTCCTAGATCCTTGCAAAACCACCAGAATTCCTCCCTGAGAAGGGAGGAATAGAAGCCTCTTGGCGGTTGGATTGTGCCCCTGGTGAGCACAGTTCAGCATCTAGAAAGGTCGCATTCGTGACACCGTCAGTAGTACTTATATGGCCCACAAAATCAGAATATCTGAGTGTCTCATAACTGCTAGCCCTGCTCATTGATAGGCAGTACTATTCCCATTTTACAGGTGGAAAACTGAGACCTAGAGAGGTCAAGTGAGCTGGCTGAGCAAGGAACTGAACTCCGGTCCTGGGAATCCCAAACAGGCATTAAACACTGGGCAAGCCTTCCTCTGTCTCAAGGAAGCCTTACATACCTGACTGCAAATCAGCATATGTGCTTAGGTCTCCATCCCCACTTCTATGAGCTGTACAAACAAACAGTTAATTTTCTGACACAGGTTCCTGTGCCTGGGTGGTACTGGCCTAAAACAATACGGGTGAACTGCAGGCCTGAACAAAAACAGAGTGCTAGAGAGTTTAAGTGCCCCATAGCTTTGCCTGGGAAGGGTAGCCACTCAGCTCTGGGAGGGATGGAGCAGCCCTCGTCCTGTTAATTTGAGTCATAGTGCCTCTCTTCAGTAAATCAAATCCCAGATTTCCATAGAGCTTTCCTGATACTTTTACCATTCGTGGTATTTTCCCCTAGACCTCTGTTGAGGAACAGGGCCTACTGACTTCAAGTTCTAATTGAGTCTCTCACACCACCTTCCTCTGGTTGCGTCTACACTGCAGAGCTATTTCGGGATAGTACCCTGAAATAGCAATTCCGTGTCTTTAAAACAGTCTGTTATTTCGAAATAGATTTCGAAATAACAGGCGCGCTATTCTGGCATCTCTGTAACCCTCATTCCACGAGGGTTAAGGGACATTTTGGAATAGCGCTTTATTTTGAAATTACCTCAAAATAAGCTATGCAATTTGTGTAGCGCAAATTGCGTAGCTTATTTCAAGATAAGGGTGCAGTGTAGACGCACCTTCTGCGAGCAATAAAATTTGCCTCAGTTCCCCCACCTGTAAAAAGGTGAATAACAATATTTTGCTCCCTTCTGCACCATTGCCATAGGATGGTGTGAAGGTTACTTAGTCCATGATTCAGTTCCTCAGGCATCAGTCACATAAAGAGAAACTGATGAACTCCCTGTGATCTGTACTTGAAAGAAACTAAGACAAAAGCGAATTTAAAAACATGGCTTTCAAACAAAGGGATTATCTCAGTTATTTCATTCCTGTGTAATGAACTGTCTAAATATTCTGCACTAAAATAACCTACCTTCCATAAAGGGGAAAACAGAAATCACGTTTGGTTGTGATAATGGTTGATGTACTGTACAGATAGGCACGGAGAGAGACAGAGGCAAATTTAACTAAACGGATGCCAATAGAAAACAGCATTATCTATTTAAACCAGGGCTTTATTTGGCCTGATGCCATGACGCTGTCTGGGATGGAGCTCTTCAGGGATCAGATTCTGAAAACCCAGGTAACTTGAGATGGAGAGTGAAGGAGACAGACAGACACACATACATGTGCTCACACGTCCTTGGCTGGTGTAAATCAGTAAAAGTTATTGACTTCAGTGAGCTATGTTGACTTAATACCAGCTGAGTATTCTGGGAGTAATCTGTAGGTGTCTATATAGCACGCACTTCTCACCTTTGGCTTTTCCATATTTCTTTTGACAGATGAAGTCTGAAATGATAAGGGGCCTTTCCAGTCGCTGAACAGACTCACCTGTTGTGTCTGGCTGAGGAACTGGGCAAAGGTCATGAGGTATTTTCTCAACAGGCACTGTGGGTGGCAACCTGTTTAACGACAATATGATGCACTTAATCCCAGGCGCTTGGGTGACCGATCACAACCTGAGCAACTCAGGATTTTGCTCCAGACTCACAAAAGTACGATCATCTCTTAGTACCAAATGGCATATTGGGCTGCATTAGTAGGAACATTGCCAGCGGATCAAGGGAAGTGGTTACTCCCCTCTGTTTAGCATTGGGGAGGCCACATCTGGAGTACTGCACCCAGTTTTGGACCCCTCACTATAGAAAGGATATGAACAAACTGGAGACAGTCCAGCAAAGGGCAATGAAAATTATTAGGGGGCTGGGACACGTGATTTATGAGGAGAGGATGGGGGAACTGGGCTTATGTAGTCCGCAGAAGAGAAGGGGAGGAGGATTGATAGCAGCCTGCAACTCCTTGAAGGGGGGTACCAAAGAGGATGGAGCCAGGCTGTTCTCAGTGGTGGCAGACGACAGAACAAGGAGCAACGGTCTCAGGCTGCAGTGGGAGAGGTCTAGGTTGCAGAGTCAGAAAAAACTATTTCCCTAGGAGGGTGGGGAAGCACTGGAATGGGTTGCCTAGGGAGATGGTGGAATCTCCATTCTTAGAGGTTTTTAAGGCCAGGCTTGACAAAGCCCTGACTGGGATGATTTAGCAAAAGGTTGAACTAGATGACCCCCTGAGGTCTCTTCCATCCCTAATCTTCCATGATTATACTGTGATATCTTCACGAACATTATAATAATGCCACTTTGGCCCATATCCTCCAAAGGATTTAGATTTAGATGCCTAGCTCCTATTGAAATCAATGGGTGTTTGATCTCTAAATACCTTTGAGGATGTAGGTCTTTAAACACAACATTATTTCAACTAGAATTCTGCTATTGCTTATGGCCAGGGATCCATGTATTTTGGGGGTTTCACTGAAATTCACCCCTGGCTGAAAAACTGTGCACCAGAATCTGAATTTCATTTTTTAAAAATAAGTGTCTAGCTTAAGGACACAAAGATCATCTTTAAAACATGCATCAAGTGTAACTGATGCAGCATTGCCTGCCCGAGTCTGCAGAAAGCCAGAAATAGCTTGTAAATGTATAAACTACCCCACTGATTCCAGTCAGAGCTCAGGGGGCAGCTTGATACTGTGGATTCTGGATTTTTTTCCCAACTTGTTCTGGAATTCAGCCTTTCTGCCACAGAATTGACTGACTCATATTAGAGGGAAGTGCCAGTCAGTGAAAAATTCTGATAAACTAGGAGGGAAGGAATTTGGGTGTGGGAAGGAGCTCAGGGCAGAGGGTTGGGGTGCAGGAGGGGTTTCAGGGTCCTGGGTCCATGTGGTGCTCACCTCGGGCAGCTCCCCACAAGCAGTGACTTATCCCTGCTTCTCTCGGAGGGGCAGCTAGGAGGCTCTGTGCGCTTTCTCTGACCCTGCGACTCCTGTTGGTTGGGACAGGTGGCCAATAGGAGCAGGGGAGCCAGTGCTCAGGGCAAAATAGGGGGCAGCACATGGAGCTGCCCAGCCACGCCTCTGCCAGGAGCAGCAGGGACTGGTCGCTGCTTGCGAGCAGATGCCCGAGGAGACCACCTCATGAAGCAAGCACCCTAAAACTGCCCATGTGCCCCCCCCCCAGCAACCTTTCCAGCATCCCAAACATTCAGGCCCACACCCCCCCTCATGCACTCCAAACCCCATGTGGCCATTCCTCCACCTAGGAGCAGCAGGGACATGTTGCCGCTTCTGGGGAGTCATGCTGAGCCTGGCAAGGAGCCTGCTGGCCCCGTGCCAACTAGGCTATAAACACGACTTTCTATGATGACTAGAAATGCCGGTTTATAGAGCTTTCTGGTTGGCACAGGGCCAGATAACACAGCTTTTATTGCAATATGAGGTAGCTGCTGTCCCCCATTCCACACAGAGAATCACATTCATCTACACGTTGAAACGGCTTTTAAACAGAAACCTACTGCTGTTCTGGCTGCACAACTGCAATCTTCCTCTTCTTTTGTACTGCAAAATGAAAGAGGGAGAGGAAAATGTACCGTCTGCTGTATAAATGCCTGGGATCTAAAATAACATTTAACACAAGGAAAAGCTCTTCTATGCTCAGCCCCCACTTACTGGAATTTTTTTTTTTTTTGTAAATAAGCTGCCACGCCATTAAAAACTGAGTGTTTTAAAGAGGTGGTTGTACATTTAATCTTGCTCCAGCAAAGCTGATATTGATTTTATGGACCCTGTGCTTAACAAATATTCAAATAAAATAATACACCAAATTTTCCATGCAGAAACACATGGGTAAGATTGCATTTTGCAAGCATGATTACCCCAGCCTCCTTGTGCCCCATCTGTAAATAGCGATAAGGCTGCTCAATGTTGCCATAGCAGTATTCTTAATCTTCCAAATTAGGTCTGACTGCCTGATTTTTAACTCTGATATATTTAAACTCTTCCAAAAGGGTGACACTTTTTTTTAAATTTGCCTTGCAAATGTTAATGAACATAAACAGACAGATGATAATTATTTCAGCTGGAGATGGGAGATGTGTATTCATTATACTTCATGAGCGGCTTGACGACATCAACTCTAGGGGTCTCAATTGGGGGTCATGACCAGCCCCCAAAAGAGGGCAAGAGCATGGCCCCCTTCCCTTTCGATAGTGTTAACTGTTTTCAACTCTTTCCCCGAGCTTTCACCCTCCCTTTTTTCTCCTCAACACCCAGGACTGCCAGATTCCTCCACTGATCACATGTCTTTCCCATGTCACCAGGAGGAGGTGGGAGGGGTGAGCCTTCCAAAGAGCTGCCTGTGATTCTCCACTCCAGCAGTGGGAGTGTTTCTGCAAGAGGCAGCAAAAGATAACACATCCTCCTGCCATGGCTGCTCCTCCACCTCGGTCTTCCATGACTCACACCTTTCCCCCAACCTGTTTCTCTCTTCAGGCCAACCACAAGGGAAGGGCACAGCTTGGAGTTTCTTTGGGGCTTTACTTCTCTGGTTCTGTCTGGGTCCACATTCACCAGAAGGGCAGCAGGGGCTGTATAAATGGCCCTGAATGGAACCCACCTTTACTCTGAGGAAGCTCAGATCCAGATGTGGCTCCATCCCCCAGGCCAATCTCAGCTCCTATTGACTGGTTGTTTCCAGCCCATAGGAGATGAGAGATTGGCTGGGGTCAACTCCTATTGGCTGGAGTAAACCCTCCACCTTTACTCTGATCCCTCTGATCCAGGCCTCAAGCTTCAGATCCAGACCTCAGCTTCGCACCTGGCATCTCCCCTTTGAAAGGCCTGGGCTTGAAACCCAGGATCAATTTCATCCAAACTTTTGGAAGGCTCCCAGCACAGGAGTCCATCCTGGTGGCTTAGGTCCATCTCCTCATGAGATTAAGGAATTTTGGACCGGCTCCTGCATAAGGATCTCAATGGAGATTGAGCAAATGGAAAGCTTGCAGGATCTGGGCCCTTGAACATAAACAGCATCTCCTCTCTCCGGCATAAAGAAATAGAGTAGCTGGTCCTATAACATCTCCAGGACAATTAAATTTTTTAATATGTGGCTACTTCAGATCAACAAAAAGCTCTAATTTTGAAATAGTGGTAATGTGGACGCTATGGTGCCACTATTTCAAAATAATTACTCCCCAGAGTAATTCAAACTAATTACTCCCCAGTGCTTCCTGGGGCTCTAAGTCCCAGACAGCATGTCCACGATAACAGAGCCTGCCTCAGACTAATTTTGAGGCTTCCCTGTAGTGAGGACACGGTAGTTTGATTTTGTTATTTTGGGAGTTATTAAATTGGTTTTAGTTATTTCAAAATAGTTTCCTAGTGTAGACATGCCCTTAAGTGTTGGGGAAAGGTGTTAGGCTGACAGCTCTGGAGAGCAAAGCCCTGGGTTTATATGCCTCTGGACACCGCACGGACAATGGTCATACTGGCTTCCCGACTCATGTTCCTCAATCCTGATCTAGAGAGTAAAAGCACTAAGTGTCCAAGTGATTTAGAACACAAGGTCCACTGAAAGTCAGCAGCTCTTATGCACCTAACTCACTTGGGTCCTTTGGAAAAACATTTGCTGTATCTCATTACCAGTCCCATGCTGGCCAATTCCAGTCCTCTGCTGCTATGACAGCTCTCACTTATGGTATGTCTACACTGCAATCATGGAGTATGACCATTGCATGAGCCCACATTCTCAGGCCAGCTCAGATCTACCGAGCTCGATACCAGGATGGCAAAGCCACGGTAGCATGTGGCTTGATGCAGGCTACACACACCTGATCAGAATCCTGAGTAATTATTCACACACGCAACTATGGCGCCACTGCTCGCTAGATCAAAGCTAGCTTGGGTATGTCTACATGAGCTGTGACTGCAACGTGTCCTTAAAGTCTTTGTCACTTATTCCTAAGGGCAAGGTAGAGAAATTAATTTCAATGTGATGAAACCCAGGCATCACTGTTACAGCCATGTTAGAAATATCCAGGGCCACATTCTGCAAACCTTAATCACATGAGTAGCACTTACTCAAGCAAACAGTCCCATTCGTAAAGGGATTCCTTGGGTACAAACTCCAAGGGTTGCAGAATCTCACTGCTATTTAGGCAGGTTGGTAGGTAGCAGGAGCAGATAAGATACATGAGGCACACTGACTAAGGCCATGTCTTCACTCCAGAGTTTGATTTAGTGGGTCTAGTAAAGACCTTTTAAATCAAACTCAGAGGGTGCCCTCATCAGCGGACAGTACTCCTGCTCCTGAGAGGAGGAAGGGAAGCCAATGGGAGTGTTTGCTTCCATGGGGCTCCTGCTGTGAGGATGGTGGGGAAACTCAAATCAAAATATGTCGTTGTGTATCTTAATTCGACCTTCCCCATTAGCATACGCCTGGCCTAAGATATCCACAGGTATAGCGTCAATTCAGCTGGTGGTTTCTGTACTTACAAACTGGTTTGTGTGGTGGCGTGAGGTTGTAAGCATTTGCTTCACACCAGCCAACTGGGAAAATGTCCATCGACTCTACGTCAACTATATACTCCAGAGCAGGCATCTGTAATCCTATAAACACAAATTTATAATGCAATTCAAACACAGGATGACTGAGCTCAGAGCAGTTCCAACATTTATGACAAACCCAGGAAAGGAAATGATGGAGCACACAAAAATAAATCTGCTCCCTTGCATCGAGATCAGGCATCATTTCATCTTCAGTTTCATGCAGGGAGCAAAGACAAGACTGTTACATTTAAAGCACAGTGTGATTCCACAGAAAAATGTTGTTAGATGAAAGGTTAAGCAACTGAAAGTCAGCAAAACGGCAAGGTTCCCCATCCTTTGACCTTACAGGGTGCCACGAATTAAGCCTGTTGCTCACAGACTCACTGATTTTAAAGACACAAGGGCTTATTATGATCATCCAGAGCCTCTATGAAATCCATCAGGGACTTTGCTATTGCTATCAATTTTACACGGGAGCGGCTCAGATAAGTACAGTGACGGGCGGCAGCATGAACCTCGGAGACAGACAGAGACAGATTTCATCTGACTTCCTGCATAGCACCAGCTGCAGAACCTTCATCCCACAATTTCTGCCTCAAGCCCGTAACTTCTATTCCAGCAGCAGCACCTCTCTCTGAAAGACATTCCGTCTTGATTTAGGCCTCCCCGTTGTGGCTCTAATCCGATGCCCATGGAAAGATCCCCTCTGACTTTTAGGGCTTCTGGAGCTTGTATGGTCAGCTGGACCCCGTTTAATGACTCCCACCCTGTTCCATTTGTACTCGTGTCATTTGAGCTGGACGTTCACCCCCTTCTGCAATTCCAGGCTAGGGTGCATAGGTCTAGCATGAGAAATCTCTCCTAATGAAGATCGGTAGATGTGGAGCTTGCTCTCCTGTAGCACTTAAAGCAGCGCTAATAGCGAAAAGGATGTTACAAGGAGGAGGGAGAAAAATTGTTCTCCTTGGCCTCTGAGGATAGGACAAGCAGCAATGGGCTTAAATTGCAGCAAGGGAGGTTTAGGTTGGACATTAGGAAAAACTTCCTAACTGTCAGGGTGGTTAAACACTGGAATAAATTGCCGAGGGAGGTTCTGGAATCTCCATCACCGAAGATATTTAAGAGCAGGTTGTCTAGACATCTATCAGAGATGGTACTTGGTCCTGCCGTGAGGGCAGGGGACTGGACTTGACGACCTCTCGAGGTCCCTTCCAGTTCTGGTATTCTATGAGTCTACTAGACAGTCAACAGACGGCAGGGAACAGACAGCAGGGAACATTCCACTAATGCAGGGGCGGGGAACTTAAGGCCTGGGGGGCTTGCTTGGATCTGGCCCCAGCATCAGGGAACAGGTGTTGGAACACCAGCCCTTTGATCCCCCATCCCACCCAGACCTCCCACCCACACTTTCCTCCTGCACCCTACCTCCCAGGCAGCCCCCTCACCCTTAGTCCGCTCCTGCACCCACCGTCCTGCCCAGACCCTGCTCTCCCACTCCACTCCTGCACCCTACGACCCTCCCAGACCCATCAACCCCCAACCCGCTCCTGCATCCTCCCTTCTGCCAGGACCCCATATCCCAAGCCTGCATCCCAGCAGCCCCCTACTGCCACACACTGAACCCCTCATTTTTGACCCCACCCCAGAGCCTAGGAGGGCCCACAAAATCTACTAGCTCAGATCGCCCTGGGCATTGGTGTGTGAGGGGACTGTGGGACATGTCTTTCTGCTTCTCAGTCAGGGGCCACATCAGTGAGGTGTTGGGGGGAAGGGTTATTTTGTGGCTTCTCACCTTAATGTGCCCCGACTCCTTTTTCTGTTGATGAGCAGCCCCCGACCCCAAAAAGGTTCCCCACCCCTGCACTAATGAATGTTCTCCACGAGGTGGTCGCCACTCAAGTCCCGCTGGGGGGTACTTCCTGCCGAGCCCAGCCTCACAGGGTCCTTCCATGGGCACTCAGCATAAGCTTCCTGTGGTGGTATGGAAATGTCAGATGCCTAGAACCCCCATGGGCCCACAATGCAACACTGCAGGTTCTAATACAGTGACTGAAGTGACCCAGGATATCCTTTATTTTCATTACTGTTGCTCTTCTCACCCATCGTTCTTTTCTTTTTTTCTCCTCACAATAACAGGTGCAACATGATGGTTTGATCCCCAAAAGTTTACAACTGCAGCCACTCTGAATGGGCTACTGTCTCATCCTGCAACACATAACTAAGGGTACATCTAGACTGGCGTGTTATTCCGGGATACCAGAGGTATCCCGGAAAAACTCTGACGCATCCAGAGAACGCGTTTGCTCTTCTGCTTTTTTTTTTTTCTTCAGAAGAGCAAACGCGCTCTTTTGGGGAGCCCCGTGTACTTCGTTCTACAAGGAATAAGGACTCCTCCAAAAGAGGAGGCTTTTCCACCATTTGGCCCTGTCTAGATGAGGGATCGGAAAAAGCTACGCAAACTGTGGAGCGCAATTTGTGTAGCTTTTTCTGACAAAGGACTGTAGTTTAGACCTAGCTTAAGATGCATATGTCCAACCACGCTCATGTGGTATGGCTTTCTATGTGAGCATTTGATAATCCCGCCAATCACTTCCCACATCTTACTGCTGCCCTTCGCTTGAACCGTATAACTGGAAACTGCTGGTTTGTAATTTCTGTTTGATTTATGAATTTTACATCCCTGTCTTCACAGACCAAGAAAGGACCACAAGAATCGAGAGATTAGTAATACAACAGAAGCCATGAAGAATGAAAATTTCCATCTCCCATTAAATATATTACATTATTGTGCAATTTCAGCAGCAATTCTTGAAAATATAAACCCAATTTGTCCCTGAAAAATGACTAGTGCGGGGTTTCTACTTCGCCAAATTCCTAGTGTAGCCTTACATATTATGCAGAGGGTACACATTATTACTTATATAAATGCAAACTAGAAAGCTTCGGCTTAAATCTAAAATGAACTAGTAAAAATTTACAATGCAGATCCTGAGTAATAAATTGGCAGAAAGCAATGGGATACACACATAGCCTCATATCAGCCCTGTGCATCTTTCCCACTTCAGGTGAGACACGCTGCCACTCATTAAACGCTCCCCAGGAAGTTTACAGAACTTTGCTACTGCGTGAAACATGATTTATTCAGCAAGGGGCTGTCATGTCTAACTCGATATGGCTTAGCTATTGCAGCCTGTTTTACCAGTGCAGATTGTGCTGTCTAACTGCAAAACTGGAATGGTACCTATGAAGGTTTCGGCTAGTAGCCACGATGAATGGAGAGTAGGGATGTGAAAGTGTAACCATTTATATGGTTAACCAATGAGCCTGGGTTCACAGTTATACACACACACATCATGCTGCTGTCTCTGCATCAGAGGCAACAATGAGGGGGGCAGAGGCGAGCCGGTGCGCCTGGAGAGCCAATTTTTAAGCTCTTAAGCTGATTCCCCAATTCTACCGGCGCCTGTGGAGCCAAGACCCACCACCCTGCTGTTGCCTCTGAAATTTTCAGCAGTTGCATGTTTACTTTAATAAATGCATTTTAATAACCCTATTGGAGATATTACACTGTGAATGGTAAGGGAGCCCTGGTTGTGATGTGGACCCCCAGGTGCTACCAGCAAACAAACAATAATGTGAGAATAACAGAGAGTTACTGGAGTCCTGTGATGGGGTATAGACAAGTTCCCACTGTGTAGCAGCTGCAGAGGGCTTAATGGATGGAACAATTATTTCCCCACCTGTGACTAAGGGGCTGGGTAGCAAACAGCTGGGATAAAAGGGCAGAGAGGCTGCAGACACATTCCAACAAGTTCCTCAGTAGTGGCCTGGCAAACTGGACCCAGATATCTGCCACAGGAAGTGGCAGTAGGTCTGCTAAGCAATAAGCAAAAGAGTCATTTATTTCCTCTTGCCCTACTTAGGTGGGAGGGAAAAGCCAGTCTCCCAGAGGCCAGCATTGCCAGGCCTTGGGGAGGCTACTATAGAAGCTCAATGCATAGAGTGCAGGTGCCCAGAGACTGGTAGATGGAGCTTTTAAAGGGCCATGGTATCACAATAACCTCTTAAGGGTGAAGAAATGGAACCCTTCACATGTCCACACCGATGTTCCCTCTAATTTTTTTTCCATCCCTGTGCAGAATAAATTGTGTTACGTGCACCAAGGCGTGCATGAATGTGCACCACCAATAGAAACGCATACTGCTAGCTTTGCATGGCTGTAGGCACCCTGCTAATCAGCTGGGCGGCACCTGAACCTCTCCTGGGTACTCAAGAGCTCAGCTTACGGGGAACACTGGTCCACACCACGGTTTACATTTTCTTTATAACTTCTCTACAGATGGGCTTTCCACAAGCACTCAGACTTGGCCTAACTCTGCTCCTATTTGAAGTCTATGGGAGTTTTACCATTAACATCAATGGAAGCAGAATTACCCAGAGTTTCTTTTATTAATATTCATTTATATGTATCAATGTTTCTTATAACAGACCAAACAAATTCTAGGTGCCAACAAACAAAACAAGTCCCAAATACTGCACATCCAAAAAGTCCAACTGACACAATGCTTGGGGTCCCATATATAAGTTGCACTATTCCAAGCACAGGGCTCTTTTGTGTTACAGCACACATGAAACAACAACATTAAGGTTTCGGTCAAGAAGGGAAATTAAGGTAAAAGTCAAGACATTAAGGTAAAAGTCAAGAAGGGAAAAGGAGAAATTGGAGAGGGGGGAAGGAATGTAGGGATTTATCTCCTGCCATTCATCCAGGCCTCGTTCAGGGATCTGGAGTCAACCAATTATAGGAACAGAGCTATTTATTGACTACCATGGCAGCAGAGTCGGATCAACTTTGAGCATTTAAGAAAATCCTACACTACAACTTCAAAAAAATCCTAATCCCTATAAAATCTGGAGATCCAGGGATGTGGTCATTTTGGGCATGTCTACACTGCGTTATTTCGAAATAACAAGGTGAGCGTCTACACAGCAAGCCCCTTATTTTGAAAGTATTTCGAAATAACGGGCTTCTTATTCTGAAATCAGAAACCCGCATTTCCCGAGGAATAACGCCTATTTCGAAATAGTTATTTTGGGACTTATTATTCCGAAGTAGCTTATTTTGAAATAAGCGCGTAGTGTAGACATACCCTCATGGTGATACCAGTGGTCCAGTCTCTAACAGTGGCCAGTAACAGACGATTCAGAAGAAGGCGCAGGGAACCCTGCAGTATGCAAATATGGGATAGTCTGTGTGACAGAACTCCCTCCCCACCCCCCATGCTTTATGAAATGGACTCATGGACATGAATATACATAACTCAAAGGTGGTTTGAGCAAATTATTTCATGTAACCCATCGATCTTCATGTCATGATCTGCTGGTTCTGTTTATCTTACTCTGTTGCATGTATGGAAAATTAGACACAGAGTGGGGACTACTCTGTGGGTTTCAAACCTGTGAATGAGAGACATGGAGGGTGTTACTCTCAACTGTTAAACTATCTCTTTTGTCCTTCAGTCTGAGCAGTGGTTGGTAGGGAGGGGCCTCAATTCTTTAACAAAAAGAATAGGAGAGGAGAGGTCTAGGGCTTTTGGCTGGGCTGCACCTGGACGAAGGGGCCTGAGACCCCAGGGTAGGGAAGACAGCCCTGGTTTAGAGTGGCAGCTGGAAAAGAGGTTTTAGGGTGAGTTTAAGTTTGCACTGAGGTTTCAGTGGAGAATTAGCCAAGCAGTTTTGTTTCTTTTGATTTGTAACCTACTTTGCTCTGCCTACTTTCACTTATTACTACTTAAATCCTACTGCTTCAACTTAATAAAACCATTTTTATTTTCTATCAAACCCAGTGTAAGCGATTGTTACCTGGGGAGGGGGGGCAACCAGTGTGCACATTCCCCCTTTCATTGCTAAAGGGGGCTTACCTAATTCTTTGGGGTTTGATCCCATCTGGGGAGTGCTCTCTCAGGAGGCTGGGCCCTAAACTGCACTCTCCTTGGACCTGAAGTGGTTCAGTGTCTGTACTGCTTCTCGGTGGGGGCAGGGACCTCAACTCGGGGCCTTGGCTAGGGGAGACCAGTGGAGCTGGCCCAGCAGGACCAGGCGGTGAGGAGCCCCAGAGAGCAGGAAGGCGAGTGGCAGTGGCCGTGTCAGCACCCCAGGAGGGGTCATCTGTGACCGCACCCCATCACAGTCTGTCCTTGCATTATCCTGCATGTTCACCACCTGGGTATGCGGAAGATGTGCCAGACAGTTGATGCCCCTCCTGCTCTCATCCAAAATCTCACCACTAGCCAGCTGGGTGCAGAGACCATGAAACCTGAACCTACAGTAGAGGGCCTCTCTTGGGATCTGATTGGAGGAACACTGGTTCCTCTGATTGGTCAGGGCTTCCAATTGAAACCCAAAGAGAGGCACAATCACTTGTCTGCACTGCTGGATGCGATGTGCCTGCTGCTTGGAGCCCTCGCCCAGCGCTACAGAAGCTGATCTGCCTTATGCCTTGTATCCTGACCTTGGACTAATATTTGGTGACCCAAATGATGCCTCACCCTATCTAAGTTAGCTCAGCTGGCTCCTGCCTAATTTCTGGTCACCTTGACACTGCTCTAGTCACTATCCACTAGACCTGACTGCCTATCTCCCAGCCCAGACATTCGAAACCCTAAAATGTACCAATTTAGATTAGCAGAAAGTTTTATTACTCTTCTAAAACTTCCTTTAGTACAGTAATGTCACAGGACCAGAATGTGAGAGCACTGTTTACAATAAGTAGTACCGTAAGCTGCAGGGGGACAATCAAGGTGCTTTCTGAGGGGATATCACAATCTTGCTCATAATTTGAGCTGGTCTGGAATTTTTTTATACACTCTTTTTTAAACCAAAAAATGATGAGTTATAGATACCAAACCTGTTTGCAAAACAGCATCAGGGTTAACAAAGCACCCAACTAAAAAACTTCAGGGTAGAAAAAGGTTCAAGATTGTTGAACTGAAACATTTCAGTTCTTTAAATGGAGATGATTTTTTGTTTCCAAATTTTAATAAATTTACACTCAAAAGATTTTAAAAAATGAAAAAAGGTTTGAAATCTTCATTAAATGTGTTAAAATTATCAAAGCAAAACATTTTGATTGACCCAAACGGAAAATTCTTTTTGATTTTTCTTTTGCAAAAGTTTTCAAGTTGTGAAGTTTTTTACCCAATTTGGAGATGGGAAAACTTTTTGGAATGTAGAAAATTCTCAAGGGACAGGAAATTGGGTCTCACCCTGCCCTACTCACAAAGACTTCACCCCTGCCATTTAATTCTCTATTGCCCATTGCCAGCTACTCTGACTTATGCAGACTACCCAGCATGAACTCCTCCCACTCCCTCCTTGTTCCATCACAGAATTATACTAATGGAGGGATACTGTGAAGGGATTTTATATATCATCTATTAAGGGCCCAATTCACCACCACATTACTTCAGTTGTATACCTCTGGGAGCCTTACACTATGTCACGGCTCAATGAATTATCTCACAGGGCACATCTAAACTAGAGCTGTCGCTATAATTCTCATATTTTTGTACTAGTTCTGATTGAACCAGCCCACTACAAATAGAATGCAGGCTGTAGTGGTGGGAAGAGTTAGCTGCCGTAAGTGCAGGCCCATGGGAGAGGCTAGGCACGCTCCGACTGCATACTCATGGGGGATGATAGGCACTCTCTGAGTCCATACCCATGGGAGATGCTAGGCACTCTCTGAGTCCATACCCATGGGAGATGCTAGGCACTGTCTGAGTCCATACCCATGGGAGAACTAGGTAGGCTTTGAGTACATGCCCATCGGAGACACTACACACACTCCGAATACATACCCATGGGAGACACTAGGCACTCTCTGAGTACATACCCATGGGAGAGGCTACACATGCTCTGAGTACATGCCCATGGGAGACTCTAGACACGCTCTGAGTACATACCATAGATGCCAAGCGTGCCAACTGCATACCCATTGGAGATGCTTGGCCTTCAGGTGGTTTGCCCCTCCAGAATGCACTAATGGACCACTGCTGTGTTTAGCCTACTAGCTCAGTTAGAGCTAAGATGGGTATGTCTCCTTGAACTGCCATTTTCACCTCCAGTTCCAGTGCAGATGTACCCCTAAATGCATTGGGTTGATGGAGAATATTTTTTATGAATACACTGGAACACCTGACCTTTTTGGTGTCATGAAATACCTTCATTTTGAGCTTTGGTCATCTTATATACCAAGGCTACATCTACTCTGCAGGCTTCTTGCGCAAGAACTTTTTGCGGAAGAGATCTTCCGCTAAAAGTTCTTGCACAAGAGCGTGTCCATATTGCCATGTGCTTTTGCTCAAGAGATGTGATTTTGTGCAAGAGAGTGTCCACACTGCATGGACGCTCTTGCACAAGAAAGCTCTGATGGCTATTCACAGAATGGCCATCAGAGCACCTGTGCTTTTTCCAGTAGGGGTTTCTTGTGTAGTGTGGACTCTCCACGAGTTTTTGCGCAAAAACAGCCGTTTCTGCACAAAACCTCTGCAGTGTAGACGTAGCCTTAGGGTGTAAGCCAAGCCCTAACTACTGGAGGCCAGAATGAGACCAAAGGGGTGGGGGCAGGGATTTTTCCATATCTGGTTCTCTATAGTATCTGGTACTGACCCCTTTTGGGGACAGGACTATGGACCAGAACTAGTGGATCAGTTTTTGATCCGGGCTGTAGTGTGCGGACACATTTGAGATAACAAAGCAGGATCCAAGGAAAACCGATTTCTGATTTGGATAAGGAGTTACAAATTCAGTCCACAATGTTGCACCTTGAGCTGTATAACTTGGAGCAGCGTGTATGTTAGAATGCCTCTCTGAACTTTGGCTATAGTATGAATCAATGCTACTTTCTATTTATACTACTGCAACTCCTGCAGGCCCCAGCTGAGACCAGAACTGAACCATGCTCAGCGTGGTACATAAACACATGGGCTACGTCTACACTGGCATGAATTTCCGGAAATGCTTAAAACGGAACAGTTTTCCGTTATAAGTATTTCTGGAAAAAGAGCGTCTACATTGGCAGGATGCTTTTCCGGAAAAGCCCTTTTTCCGAAAAGCATCCGTGGCCAATGTAGACGCTGCTCGAAAAAGCCCGATCGCCATTTTCGCAATCGGGCTTTTTTTGAAAAGACTACTGTGCTGTCTACACTGGCCCTTTTCGGAACAGTTTTTGGGAAAAAGGACTTTTGACGGCGGGAGCAGCATATTTTTCGGAAAAGCAGCTGATTTCTTACAGTAGATCGTCAGTGCTTTTCCGGAAATTCAAGGGGCCAGTGTAGACAGCTCGCAGCTTATTCCGGAAAAGCGGCTGATTTTCCGGAATAAGTGGCCCAGTGTAGACACAGCCTCGTTGTGGCTGTGCCACGGTTTTACTACAAACTTGGAATGAAGGTTTGTGGTGTGTCCAGAGTAGCCCATGCATCATATTAGCGACCATGAGTTAAGTGCAATGAATTAATTTGAGTTAGTGAACCCCATTGCCTCTCATCTGTGTCCTGCAGCTTCTGACCTGGACACCGTGAATCCATGACATCATCAGCTCTCACACACTAAGCAGCATTTGTCAGGAAGCAGGGATGCAGCCAGGACAGGGCATGTGCTATTTTACGGCTAGCTAAAATCTCCCTGCCAAGGTTCTGGTCAAAGGGAGTTTCCATTTAGCTAGCAACTGAGTTATAAAACACTGGCAATGAGATGGCTACGGCAGACACGGACTTAGGCGTGATGATAGGGTGAGGCAATCTGAAGCTACACTCCACCTAGTGTTTGCCTTCACAGTCCCTTTGACAGCGAGCTGCTAGTGCAACAACGGAGGCACTGGGGGTTACGTAGCAGAGTTTTTGTTCACTTGGGGTCCACTACACTACACTTCTCACTACACCTCATGAGATGCCATGACACTTAGGACGACTGATGTCATTTGCAACTAAGAGGCAGGTAACCCACAGTGACAGGGTCAAACAGCCAGGGTCATATCTGACCCAGTTGGGGATTTAAAGGAACAGTGTACCCTCTTTCTGAAGGCTGCAGACTCCACAGGCTTTTCCCACGCCTCAAAAAAAGAGGATACAGCTTCCCCTAAATTCTCTGCAAATCATGTGACAGGCCACTAGCCCATAACCCTTTCCTGGCTGTTTTACCCTCTCACACCCACATAGGCCAACATAGCTTGCAAGAATCCATGAGACCCAGAAGAGCCCAGATTCATACAGCTCTAGCACAAACACAGACTCGCCTTTACTGTTCTCACACCTGCGTGACACTGTAGCCCACCTTTCAGAAGCCACCCCACCCGCCTCTCACTAACCAGGATATTGACCCACCAGTGCAGGTGAGATTTGAAGGTGAAGGACTGACCCTTTCCCCCTTCTCTCTTCCCATTTCTCTGCCAGCTGAGTTCGTGTGCTCTGGAGACGAGAAGCAGACCCGGGTGTTCCCGAGCGCTGCAGCAGAAAGTTCCAACTACTGCTCCTGATCTCTGCTAGATACCCCCTGCTTCCCTGTGCAGGAATCCAGCCAGAGATTGTGTCCATTTCTCCCCACCCCACCTTCCGCTAGGACGAGAGGAGCTCAGGCCACCAAGACCCTGAGTTCCTGTGATACACCTGTCACCATCCTTGGTTTTTAACTTACGAACTGTGAGTAGGCCTGTGGGATTCTTGAGGGTCACTGTAATAAACCTGTGCTTGCCTGTATCAAGTATCTAGCTATCAGTTTGGGGATGTTGTACAATAATAAAGTCCTTTTGGGATTTGCTTAATGCCTCCAGCTGCTGAGTGATGCCTCCTCACCGCTACGCCATGCCTAGGTGGTGTCAACACAATCACAACACCAAGGAGTTGATCCTGAAAGCACTCAGAACCAAGATCCCGCAGGGATATCAAGCAGAGCACCTGAAGCCAGAATGCTAACGCTGTTGCTATTTCATTTGCTGTTGCACTGTATAGTACCTTTCAAATGTTCCCTTACCTTTCCCATGTATTGTACAGCACCTTTCAAATTGCAAACAGGAATTAGAAATCATTGCTAGGGAATTGTGGGACTCAGTTTGTATGCGCAGCGAGATGCTGCCTGTTTGATTATTTCAGTTTGGACACCATAACTCACTGGCCACATATCTGCCTCCTGGAATGTGCCCCTGGGCAGCTGCTGAAACATAAATCTACCAGGAGCTGGGGAAGGCAGGACAATGAACCATCAAAAATCCCTTAAATGTTCTTAGGGTTCTCAGAAAGGGACAGATTCCACCCTTAGATATGCTCTCCCAATTTCCATTGCCTTCAGTGGGGGCTGCACATGTCTCTGAGGGCAAAACCTGACAGTGACATTAGTTCTTAAAGTGCCTTTTCTCCTCCCATTGCGATGAAACACCACTAAGCATAGGTGTGCCCAGTCAACCTGTGGAACTCCTTGCCAGATGATGTTGTGAAGACTAGGACTTCAACGGGGTTCAAAAAGGAACTAGATAAATTGATGGAGGATAGGTCCATCAATATTTATTATCCAGGATGGGTAGGAATGGTGTCTCAGGTCTCTGTTTGTGAGAAGCTGGGAATGGGTGAGAGGGAAGGGATCGATTGATGATTACCTGTTCTGTTTACTCCCTCTGGGGCATCTGGCATTAGCCAGGATACTGGGCTAAATGGACTTTTGGTCGGACCCAGTATGGCCATTCTTACGTTCTTGCATTCTGATCCTTCCCTTCCCTTACACTAGGCTGAGCTTAGGTGGTGTCCAGATGAGATACCTCCAACGAGGGTTGGTTTTTATTTCAGGAACGGCAATCTGTCTGTACTGAACAAACACATGCTGAACAGCACAGCGTACGGGAACTCGATACTGCATGAGGTGGCACCTTACAGCTATGACATAAAACCAAGATCCTGGCTTTATGTGGTCAGTAGTGACTCTATAACACTCTTCTGAGGGCCAAGTTCCAAGCTAAGAGCTTGACCCAAGGCAAAATTCAAGGAGGGATGGGACACTTATATGGATCAAAGACCCAAAGTTATGATGATAAACAATTTGGAAGGGATATTACATGCATGCTTCATAGCTTAAACCAATCTCTATTAGAGATCACGATGAGATCCAAGTAAGGGGAGATTATATTGTGGGGTCTTACACCTGCCTCTGAAACATCTGGCGCTGGCCAAAGGTCAGTGTCAGAATCCCGGATCCAGGCTGGCAGTTCCTATGTGGCTGTGTGCAGAGGAGGGTGTGGTGTGCCTAACAGTCCAGGAGGGAGATACAGCTGAGGGGCAGCGCGCGCACGCCCAGCATCAAACATGGATGGTGAGGAAAGGTGCAAGACACGGAACACAACTCCCTTGGCCCGCTGCCTTTTGTCGGGTGCACACTCCAGAAGGGAGGAGGTTGGGGCATGGAGACAGCGGGTGCTGGGCCCTAATCCAAAGCATGTACATGAATTGCTCAGCAGCCACTGGCTCCCCGCACGTACCAGGAGCCTGCGTGTAACTGTGAAGGCTCACTGAAGAGCCCAGGCGCATTGGTTAACCTTGCACATGGTTACACTTCCACACCCCGAATACACACCAGTCCTATTTTTCCTAGCACTTTGCCCTCTGCTTCCACTCCGGGTTGGAAGCCAAGTGATTATGTGGTGTCCAACTCCCTTCCTCATGCATGTCTATCAAAGGCGGTCGGTGAAGGTAAGGCTGGGGGAGGCAAGTTCCCAGTCTCACCTCCAGCCCCGCCCCTTCCGCTGAGGCCCCGCCCCCCATGGGAGCCAAGCCGCATCCCCACCCCCACAGGCAGGGGAGGAGGATAGGTGGGTGCGCATGCCCCAGCCTCCCTGGCCCCGGAGCATGGGAAGGGTGGGTGGGCACGCATCCCCAGCCTTCCCGGCCAGGAGCACTGGGAAGGCAGGCGCTGGAGGTAGCAACACTCTGCCACTGGAATGCCTACAGTAGGCATTCTGGGACCAGAACGTGGGTAGATCCAAGCTGGCGGTTTGGGAAGGCTGTGCCTGGCTACCATACTGACCGCCCATGACATCTCTCTGTCCTTACTTCCTGTTCTACACCACTGGATAGGGTTGCTATGCACTCAAACAGCTGCCATGTTCCACCCTGACCATCAGTGTCAAGCCCTCTGACTGAGATTCCTGAGGTGACATAGAAGTACAAAGCACTATACATTATCCAGAGCAAAAGCACAGCACAATTAGACCCTACGTACTGTGATTAGCTAAACATTTCCCTTTCTTTCCCATGTGGCTTTAACAGATTTCCTTGACTGGTGCCCAAACTCCAATTAGCATCCCACTCTGAAAAAACAGAGCCACTGCCTTTATTTTGTCCTCCAGCTGCTATTTTTGGCCTGCACATTTCTATTTATAGGTGATCACTGAACCAACACCTTGGGCAGAGGATATAAAATGTTACAAGTGCCTAACGGAAAACCTGGATTATCTCAATACCAATCAAGGCACTTTTAATAGCTGCTTCCTTGTTTCTGTGGCTCATTGACAAACATTTTAACAGCATAACAAAGAAGATCACTGGTTTCTGAACATCAGCCCTGCAAAGCTGTACTCATTCAAGGAGTCCTCATTCACCCAATCACGAGCCTTTGCTGCAACAGCTAAAAGACACAGGGCAGCAGTAGGACTATCCATCTCTAGATGCCACTAGAAGGGGACAGAGTTCCAGGTCAAGGATCTAAAGGCAGCTTCTACAGCTGAAGGGAGACCTTTCATAGGTCACCTTGGAAGCTCCCGCCCCCGGCCCCGCCCCCACCCCCGTCCCTCCCATCACATTTGTTGGTACTAGCCATGTGGGTGGAGAGGACCCTGTGACCCAGCATCCTGAAGCCTTGTGGTCAGGTCCATAGAGGAGCAAGTGGAAAGACTATATGGGATAATTTAGTCCTTATTGACTGAATATAAAAAAGCAAGGAGTGGGGGTGCTGGGAGGCATGCAGAGAGGGGGACAGCAATGTAGAGGGCCTGAATACACTTTTACCCCATAACACCAAGACGACAGGCCTCGATGGCACTGCAGTTATTTCAACGTACCTTCCAGGTGAAGCCACATTAGCCTTCCTTTGACTGAGGTGATTGAAGCAACGCATATTTCAGCAGGGCTCCTGGGGTTCACAGCCTCCAACTTCATGTTCTTAGTAAAACCCCGGCTGAAAGATGTCTGAAAAAGGTCAAGAGTCAAGACTGAACACGCTGCGGCACAAAACAGCTTTAGACAGACTCTCCTCACCCTTGTATGGAGAACACAGGAGATGTCTAGGACCACCTAGGCCAAGAACTCACCAAGATTTGAAAAGGGTGTGGGTATTTAGATGGGTATAAGGAATATCCAGAGTTATCAAAATGACCAATTCTGGAAGAGATATTCAAGTTTCAGGGCTTTCAGCCAAAGTTTGACTGTCAGAGACCAAGATAAGATGTAGGTGGAGGAGGCAAATTATCTCTCATCCAGCTACTGAGGGTCTCTACACCTTCCTCTCCAGCATCTAGTGCTGGCCACTCTCAGAGACAGTATATTGGACTGGAGGGACTTTGGGTCTGATCCAGTCTGGCAGCTCCTGTGTTCCCAGAGCCGAATTTCCAGAACAAACCTTCCATCTGTGTGTACAAAATGGATAATTGTGTGCCGATTTACTGTCAGAATTCCCCAGTTTGACTGTGAGCTTGTCAGCAAGAACAATTTGTGTGGATCTACACAGGGCTGGATTAAGACCTTTAGAGGCCCTAAGCACTGAAAAGATTATGGTGCCCCCCCATATGTAATTCAAAATAAAAACAATACTATACCGTAAAATCTCTTTTTTTTTTGGTGCCCCTGCTTTGCTGGTGCCCTAAGCATGTGCTTAGTCTGCCTATTGGGTAATCCAGCCCTGGATCTACAGTTTGTAACTGCACTTTCTCTTTGAAACGGGATGAGATCAAAGCCCACTAGCAGTCTGCTAACGAGCTTCAGCCAGGTCCATGTGGACAGTTAATCCACAATAGGCTACTGCAGGGTAGATTCACAACTCATTTGCCACAACCCTCTTGTAGATGCTCCTGGAACTTCTGGAGCTTGGAGCATGAGCCTCTACCACAGGAGCTAAAAGCCAGCTGGCTGGTAACTAAGGTTGTAGAGCAGACTCATTGTACTTTCTTGCTGTAAGTGTCACTAAGTGGGACAGTGAATGATATCCAGCAGGTGTGTGGGTTACACAGACAAGCCCTTAGTCAGTAGAGAGGGCCACATGCTCAGCGGGTGGAAAAGCATGTAGCTCCCTTAATTTGAATACAGGTTGACTTCATGTAAAGTGAGGAGTTCTGCGCGGATGTACATCAGATAAGCATCTAACCGCGGCGAGCTGTAACAGCTCATCCATAGCACAAAGCTCTGAGAATATGGCCCTTAGCCATTTTTCAGCCTTTCGAGAATAAGCTTGTATTTGTCAATCACTACCAAGATCGATCCTTGTGTATAATGAAGGGTTGGTTTAGCCAGAGGGATATAGTACATTTGAAGATTTTATTTTACATGTCCAGTGCTTTATTATGTGGTTGGGGGCTGGCAGCCCTGCCGATTATTAATTATTAACACTTCCATTGGAGGACTCTGTTTTCAAGTTGTTTATAACTTTGCCAGATTTTAAATGCTTGTGCTGAAATTTTCCATACTTGGTCTCTGCGTCGTGCTGAAGAGTTTGGAAAATTTCAGCCAAAATGTTTCTTGTTTCTCAGAACAAGACTAGGGAAAACATGTTGGTTTGCCCATATTAAAAAATTCTGGTGGTCTCATCTTTGGCAAACACCAGCTGCTCAATGATTTGGAGCAGGAAGTTGAAATTTAGCAGGTGAATCACCTTTGTATCAAGGATGTGCCTTTTGCCACCCCTGTACAAACCTGCCCCAATTTAGCCAACTAATAAACCGTTGAAAATCCACAATGAGCACATGCTCAATTTTGACCTTTGTCTCGTAGGCCTTGTCAACACTTACTGGGAGATTGGCTCTACGAAGATTGATTCCCCCGGGTCGATTTATCAGACTAGTAAAGACCTGCTGTATCTGATCATGTTCTCATCCTCCCCAGTACTCCACTGAATCAAGAAAGATAAGGGGAGAAATACCACGGCAACTCAATCTAAGGTACATCCACTCCAGCTACTCTATTCACATAGCTGGAGTTGCATACTTTAGATCGACATTGCCCCCTAGTGTAGAGCTGACTTTAGTGTCTATGTTTTCCCACCTGTAAAATGGGGATAATACCCACTCATTCATGGAGTTATTATAAAAATGAATCCAAGAATGAAGCATTCATATACTATAGTGATGCAGACAATAGAAAGACCATGGGGAAATTAATCATTCTGTCTTCAGATCTGTGCATAAATTGTGTGCAGTAAATAACGAATGGGGGCTAACACATTGAACAATAGGTAAATAGTAGCTCAGTAAGTGATCACCATCCATCTGGTGTGCTAGACCACGCAGGGGTCCCATGGAAAGAAATAGGATCTGTTATTAAAGAATATATCATCCATACGCACAAGGGGGCTGACTTAAGGCTGCCTGGGCAACCTGGATTCTGGCATTTCCTCACTTTTGGGTGCTTAACATTGAAACCTGATGTGTGTTTTTTTTAAACCCAGGGGTTTGTGTATAATTTTGACTTCAACAAATAAAAGATACTGAATCAAGGAGCTCACACCCCAATTTCTAAGTGCCCCCTTTGTGCCAGATCCTTAGCTGGTGTGAAAGAGTTCAGCTCTGTGATAGATGTCTGCTTCAGTGGAAATTCGCCCCTTTACACCAGCTGAGGGGCTGGTCCTTCAGGGTTTTGTGAGGCATTCATACACCATAACGGTGGGGAACCATATGACACCTTAGCTCGGGAGACAGGCATGTGGGCAGAAAATTAAAATTGCAGTTTGTAACAACATACATTCACCAATCCCCTCCCCGCACCTCAACAACAAAACAGCCACTCACTGACAGAACAAAGAGGTTTCCCACTTTCCCACAGAAGCCCCAGGACCCTATAAAATCTCCTCAGCCCCCAAAGTCACATGTGTCAGCCCTTCCCAAATGCCCCTCCCTAGTCTCTTCTGCTGATGCATGTAGTTTCTCCCCTGCCTTCTCCCCAATGTTCCCTTTCCCTTCACTTTTTCCCCCACATAGCAGACCCCCTCCTAACTAGGCCCCACTTCCTCCAAGCGAACTATGGAATCAACCTGACGTTTGCCTCTGTCACACTGTTCACTCTACTTATGTGTTATACTCCTTTTCTCTATAATGTATCTGTCTTATCTATGTAGACTGCCTGCTATTCTGGGTTTACATAGCACCTCCTACCATAGCGCCTCGATCTTGACTGGTCTCTACTCATCACCATGATTATAAGAACAGTCCTTAATTCAAGAGACTCTGGCACCTCTTACACACGAGCATAGGCTAATGACTTCCATCTTGACTAGGAAAGTTGGACACCGTTTGATCAAGCTTAACCAGTACATGCTAAGACACCCAAGGTAAAGGCAACCTTTTTTCTTTTACAAGACAGAGCCAATGAGGGTCAGTGTTAACTTCCCTGGGGCTACTCATCTGATAAAGGCTGCAGGATGAATCGGCCTTTATTTTGTTAAGATTTCTTGCAAAAATGAAAAAAACCAATTGCACACAGGAGCTATTTCCATGCTATCCTTATTGCTTGGACTATTCAAAGCCACACCCCATATTCAGACAAGCGTCCTGCTTCTAAACGCAGCAAATGGTCCAGGTTTACGAGCCGTCAGAGTGAGTTTGTGGAAATGCTTTTTATGCCAGCTAACAAGGAAACAGCATCTATCACCACTCAGGTTCTATTTGTTGTGATGCAGCGCCAGAGGCTAATTCATAAGGAATCAATGGCAAAACAGTTTGCTGGGAGTTTATTTTACTAAGCATTTGGCTATGCCAATCCATTTCATAACTGCCTCTCCTTGCTAAATAGCCCCAAGGGAAATGGTTACAATGTATCCACTTCCCAGCCATGTCTCCTTGTGCGAGGTGGAAGATGTGCGATTAAAAAAAGCCAACAGGTTCGTAATAAACATTCCCTCAAAGGGCTGCTCTTAGCATGGGAATGAATGGCTCCACCTGGTAGGGATGTCAGGCAGACGACAATGGAGAGACGGCAGCTCTCTATGGAGAATTGTTTTATCAGGTGTCAAATAATAACAGACACACGTTTGCACAATGAATGCTAAAAAAAAAGTTATTAGAACGGATGTAATCTTTGGAGGCCAATCTCGGGGCAGCTGGCATTGTGAGCGCAGCTTCAGTGCCTAATGAAAAGAAAAAAAAAAGGAAAGGCAAATAAAAGGAAGAAAAGAAAGAAGCAGGCAGAAAGGAAATGTGACAATCATCACCAAGATCATTTATTTGAACGTTATCATATCCCTGTCTCCCACTCTCCATTAGTTCCTGAGTTTTATTTATAAAGTCTTCCAAGCAGGGCTTTTCTTCCTTACAGGGTGGTACAATGCAGGGCACGGTGTGGATTCCCAATTCCTGGTGTGAGACATGATCCAAAGCCCCCTGATGTCTTTCCATTGGCTTCAGTGGGGTTTGGATCTAGCTTTGGGACCTCTGAGCTCTGCCATAATAAGAAAGAAAGAAGGATGGATCACCTAGAGGGAATTCGAACATGAACATCAGAGGCCCTTTAAATTCAGCCACGCTGCGGGCACGTCAGAAAAGGCTCCCTGTGCAAAGGGTGACGTAAGGTTACAGAGCCTGATTGTTCAGCAGCCGTTCAACGAGACGGAAGTTGCGCTGCAAACTCAGGGAAAGCCGCAATGTGCATGAAACAGAAGCAGCCTCACGCTGCTCCTGGATGCGCTGTGCCACGGCCAGCAGTGCCCATTGCCAGCACACACCATGCCGATCGTGGGAAAAGAAGCAGGATGGAGAACACAAGACAGCGGGGTGGCCAAGGGGACCCCTTGTGAAACACTTGTGTTGTGAAACACTTGTGTTGTGGCCCAGTTCCAAGCATCACAGCAGTTCCATGGTTGGGGGGAGGGGGGACTGGAGAGAGGCTGCCCAGAGGAACCCATGCTCACCATGTGCTTTGCTACACGATGATTCTCTCCAGCATAGCAGAGCTGGGGAGTGACTGGGGGTGGGGGGGGGAGGGAATAGCCTATGCATCCTCTGCCAGAAACATCCGCAGCCCTAAGCACCACATACAGGTGCCAGGGTGTCAAATGCTCTTCAGAGCCCATGCGCTGGAGTGGAGCTGCTGCCCAAAGAAAATTCTACCACTTCATCTCCCCTAAGATCCCAGGCCCAGAGACCACTGACTCAAGCAGTGCACAAGAGCAGGCCACCACAGGCCACCGTGTGTGGGTAGAGAACGAGGCGTGAGCAGGGCCAAACAGCGCAGCGATCGAGCAGTTCAGTCCCACAAACGACTGCCAGTAAGTGACTGTGAGGAATCAGCTGCCTGCTTAATTGAAACAATGTACTCTTTTGTACAGACTCAAAGGAACTGTGTGCCTGAATTGCGGATGGGCTCCATGCGCAGGTGAAGAAGGCACTCTTCTCCTCATAGGGACACCATGCAAGAAGAGCGCTGAACATTAAAAAGGCAGAAGGTTAATGCTTTGCTTAATGAGTGGTGGACTCTGATGCCATTAAAGGCTCGTGCATGCACAGCTCCATTCCACTGCCTAAGACCTGCCCAGCTAAGCTAAGTTTCCAAAGCTTTAAAGCTTTGATGAACCTGCGATGTAATGACTGATCACACCCTCGCATGCAGCTCCTGCTGTATGAGGGAACCTCAAACACTCCCAAATGATGGCGCTTCCACCTGGCTCAATGTTCTACTTACACCTCGAAGATATCCCTTAAGCCTTATCTGCACTAATCCCCCTCCTCCCTACCGCCAATGTAACCTACGCCACTTCAGCTACGCACATAGCGGAACTGAGGTCGACATACTTATCATGGTGTCTTCCACGTGGTAAGGTCGGTGGGAGCTGCTCTCCTATCGACTCCAGCTACTCTTCTCATCCTGGTGGAGTACCGTAGTCGAAAGGAGAGTGCTCGGAGATCGATTTATTGCCTCTAAGCAGACCCGATAAATCAACCGATGGTAAATCGATCACTGCAGCATCGATCCACTGCATAGTGGAAACAAGGCATTAGCCTTTTAGTGCACTGGTCTGGTTAAAAATAAAACCCAGCACCAAGAGAAACACTCCAATGAGCAAATCAGCCTCATGAAGTCAATGGGAGCCTTTCCATTGATCTTAATGGGCTTTGACAGAATTATTGTTTGAATCACGGTAGCACTTCCAGTCCTCAGCCAAGATCACGGTCCATCGTGCTGGGCGCTATGCAAACATAGTAAGAGTCCCAAAGAGCATGCAATCTCAATAAGCAAGACAGACAAAGTATTATTGATCCCATTTTGTAGATGGGGAAACTGAGGCACAGTGAGATTATGTGCATTGCTTAGGCTCAGACAGAAAGCCAGGGCTCCTGTCTCTTAGTCCAGTGATTTAACCACAAGAACATGCTTCCTCCCAGAAAGCTTTGGATCAGGCTGGTAGTTCAGAACAATAAGTGGGTTTGTTCAGCTTAGATCAACAATACCACCACAAAGGGAGAAAGAATAGAGCTTACATTTCTAAAGCAAAAGTGAGGCGCTGCCTCTGCTCCACATTGCTTCTGATAATCTGCCCAGTCAAAGTCCTGGCCAGAGTAACCTGTAGGGAAAGAAAACAGGGAAATGCTGCAAGTCATTATTTCACACTGGGGGCCGGGAGAAAGAAAGAAATGAAGAGAACTATAATTTGCACTCCCAAGCCACCTCCTCAATCCAAGTGTCTCAATGCACTTTACATACACTGAGTTAAGTACCACATGCATGTGGGAACCTGGCAATTATTGTCATCCCAATTCAAAGATGGGGAAACTGAGGCCCACAGAGTTTATGATTAAAAGTTTATGATCTCCAAGCACTGAGTTATACACTTAACCCAAAAGATCATCCTTCTTGCTTCTCTGTAAATATTTAGGAACTGAAATATTGTACATAAGGGATAGGTCCAGCACTCAAAGGACAACAAATGTTTCACATGGCTCTGTTCAATACTAGTTTTATTTGCTCTATTCTGTGTGTCATCCAAAATGACTCACTGTTATTCGAATTTGCTGTGGGGGTGCCCAGAGGTGCTCATCAGGGATTGTGCCCCTGCTGTGCTAGGTGCTATAAATTCACATATGACAAAAAGATGGCACCTGTTTCACTGAACTTCCAATACGTTTAGCTTACAAAATTCTATACAAACACAGTGTCACTGGAACACAGCTTCCTCTGGGTGGATGGCAGCCACTCAGTGGCACATGGCAGTCTACTGGAGGAAAGGAAATTCCTGCCACATACATCAAGGCAAACCCTCTGATCTTAATAAGAAGCACCGTGGGATTTTTAAATTTTACTCTATTCCAGTTCTAGATAAGCTTAAGGATTTCCAGAGCCTCCATCCCCACAAAATCTGAATATCTCACATGCTTTAATGTACTGATCCTCACAACACCCCTGTGAAGTGTTATCCCAAAAAATGGAAATTCACAAGGAAACAATCAAGGTCCAGGAATGGTTTTTCATTGAACGGGGTTTTTTCTTTTTTTTTTTTTTGTAAATTTTGTGTGGACAATTTTGGGGCTTTGTGACACAAAACAGATCACAAAAATGCTCAGATTTGAGAAAAGAAAACATTTGTGTTTTCTGTTCCTTTTAATTCTTTTTTAATTTTTCCTCTTTTTCATGTTTTCTTGGTTCTTCACAGATAATGAGGAAAAATTACAACAAAATTTTTCCGCAAAAATTTCATTGAAGAAAAACAATTTTTCTTCAAAAAACATCCTTAGATGAAATATATCAACCAGATCCAAGAAAAAAAATCTTTATAGCCAACTAAGTCTTCTGTGTGACACAGCAGAATGGAAAACAGAAAGTCTAGTTCACTTCAGGTGTTTGTCTTAATGATAACATCCTACAGCCCTAAGCTCTACAACTGTTTAACTTCAGCTCCCAAACAATTCTAACAAGGCTCAGGGACAGTTGCAAATAATGTGTGAAGACAGGTCTTTTGGACACCAGAGGTCAGAATGTGCTGCTGTCAGAAGAAATAAAAAGCTGAATACATTCCAAGGGTCTCTTGTCTCCACTTAAAATGCAACAGACAGTTTTTGGATCTTTTTCTGTGAGCTACACTTAAGCTTTACAGCAAAGATGGGAAAGGCACATGGCAGTGGATTCACTGGGAAGGTGTAAAAGAGTATATAACTGTCACTCCACAACTGTTTTACAGCCTGATCCTGAACCATTGAAATTAGTGGAAATTTTGCTACAGGTTGAACTTCTCTAGTCCGGCACTCTCTGGTCCGGCAACATCTGTGGTCTAGCATGATTTTAGTTAGCTGGATGTCCATTGATCATGGGTGTGGTCAAGTTTCCTGTGGTCCCATAAAGTTTGTTTACAGCCACCAGTCCTGGCTCTCAGTGTTCTGTGCTGTTATTTAGCTCTAATTTACCCCTAAATGTCTTCTAAGAGCCCAGCAAGCAGTGGAAGTGTTGGTAATGCTGCTAGACAATATTGACCTCCTATGGTCTGGCAAATTCTCTGGTTCAGCATCAGTCAGGTCCTGAGGGTGCCAGATTAGAGAGGTTCAACCTGTACTGACTTCAACAGTGTTAGGATTTAGCCCTTGGAGAAGAGCCACAAATGAGTATGCCACAATTCACTAATATTCAGATTCAGTAGCAGAAAGGTGATTAGTCCAAGAGGGGGGGCACTCAGTAATTCTGCTTGCAAAACATGTCTGGATCTAAGAACTTCTGATCCACATTGCAGACTTCACTTGCTTGAGCTAAATGAGTAACTTCATTAGGAGGCTGCATTAGCAAACTGTTATCCTCTTGTGGTTCAATGTGCTAATGTGTTTGACATGCTGCCTGCAAAAGAGGGGGGAAAAGAATGTGCTAGTATCTTGTGGCTTACTCAGAAGTGAATATAACAATACAAATGTACTGAAAGTTCTAAAGGAAGTGTTCCTTTAGTAAACCTTACAAATAGTAGCTCTACCAAAATGTTCTTCCCTCTCTTAATAACCCATAAAAAAGAAACAATGGCTGTTACTCTAAAGGGAAGTGGTCTATCAATCCAATTCTAATACATATAAACAGTGCCTGTTCAATGTTTATACAGAGGTAGGAACTGGGTATTCATGTTTGGCACTATATATAAAAATTCTACTCTATTTCTAGCTGCGTATGTTTACAACTCCAGCACATGACTCATCTACTGTACGTTTCCTCTTGTCAACCTCAGCTTTACAAAAGACCCAGTGGTGTATGTGTAAAAATTCTCGATATAAAAAACACGCTGATGCTGAGTAATCAAACTGGCCACGCTATGCCTGGTGGAACAAACTATTCCTGTCTCCTTTCAAATACTGGTCCCAGGCAATGAAAGTAAGGTAACATCATGGATCCTTATCTCCATGGCAGGTTATCCAGAGAACAGTCTAAATATACAAGAGCAAAGACTCCTTGTACAAAGAAGAAATTCTCTGCTGTGGTTTTTTGCTTTCTTATCTCCTCCTGCATATGAGTTTGTGGATTTTTTCTACAGATGAACATTTTGTGAGCAAGTATCTTCAGTGCCTTTTCTACATGGGAAAGATTGTGGCCAGAAACTTCGCAGCATGGGATCATATGAAAGTAGCTCAGGCACTAGACACCTGCAATTTACATGGCAGGTAGGAATTTTGTGAGGAATGATATTATTCTTACCTCTTTACTGATATGGTATATTTCATCAGTGTCCTGTTCACGCTATTGTTGTCTCTATGGAAAGAACTAATTTCTCTAGCTCTCCACCCATTTATATTTGCCCTGTTTGTTTCTTTAATGCTCAAGGTTGAGACTGTCCTTTTCAGAAAGCGCTAGAGAGATATGGATTTACATAAGGTCCCTCAGTACTCTTGGCCAGTTTGGATCCATTTTTCTTTCCCCTGTACTTTTAAAATCAGACATTTAGAAGCGCTCAGCTCTCTGATCACATTTGAGTGACAGACAGAGAGCTTGTCAGACGAAAAAGCTTTTGACGCGCCGGGTGTTAAGATGTATTTTGGGCATCGAGCCATCCCACACACCAGAAGTAATATATTAATATACTCTGTATGGGTTTATCCCAAGTTCCTCATGTCATTTCTTACACAGCCCCTTCATGAGCCTGGATTCAACAGGCCCTGCCAGCAGACAAGAGATTTTCACTGTGCAAATTTAGCATGGTTTCCATGTGTATTTGTTACTGGGATTTAATCAGGGGGATTTCTAATGATTTCTCAAGAACCTCTGGGAAACCAGATCACGGGAGGTGATGCATCTAATTTACTCCTTAATCACTTCTGGCCCAGGTACAGAAACAAGTACAGTAGTCAAGAGAGGAGCAGCTATGCTGCTGCCATGCCAAAAAATTTTGGCATTGTATGCAGAAATCAAGGTAACCTGAATCATAAAATTCTGTAGGCAAAGACCTTTGTATCACCTTGAACTGAAAATATGTAATATGGAAATTATGAAACAAAGACCACTGTCTACACAGCACCCAAAACTCGAAATAAGATACGCAATTTGTGCTATGCAAATTGCGTAGCTTATTTTGAGTCTATTTCAAAATAGCTTATTTTGTTATTTGGTGTTGTCTACACAGCACTAAATTTTGAAATAAAGCGCTATTTCAAGCCATCCCTTACTCCTCGTAGAATGAGATTTACAGGGATGAAAAAACAGCATGTCCACTATATTTCAAAAGAGTGGACACGTTCAAAAGACATGGGGTAGCTATTTCAGGATACCTCTGGTATCCCAAAATAACTTTGCTGTGTAGACGTACTCTGTGAGATGGATTTTGAATATAGAGGTTACTTTGTCAAGAATGGGGTGGCTATAGGCAAATACCACGATTTATGAGCAGTGATGCTGATAATTGTGGCACAGTGGAATCAGAGGAGCTGGGTTCTACTCCTGGCTCTGCCAGTGACCTAGTATGAGTCCCTGAGCAAGTTACTTCACTGTTCTGTGCCCCAGTTGCCCCCGGTCTATCTTATCTAATTAGACTTTAGGCTACTTGGCGGAGGGCCTGTGTATGTATATCTCAGGTACTAATGCTGCCAGAGTGTGTAACACAAATGGTAAAAAAGGGATAGAGAATAAGACAGAGAATATCTTATTGCCTCTATATAAAAGTATGGTACACCCACATCTGGAATACTGTGTACAGATGTGATCAGCTCATCTCAAAAAAGATATATTGGCATTGGAAAAGGTTCAGAAAAGGGCAACAAAAATGATTAGGGGTTTGGAAAGGGTGCCATAAGAAGAGAGATTAAAAAGACTGGGACTTTTCAATTTAGAAAAGAGGAGATTAAAAGGGGATATGATAAAGATCTATAAAATCATGAAAGTTATGGAGAAAGTGAAAAAGGAAAAGTTATTTACTTGTTCCCATAACATAAGAACTGGGGGTCACCAAATGAAATTAATAGGTAGCAGGTTTAAAACAAACAAAAGTAAGTTTTTCTTCATGCAGCGCACAGTCAACCTGTGGAACTCCTTGCCAGAGGATGTTATGAAGACCAGGTCTTTAACAGGGTTCAAAAAAGAACTAAATAAATTCTTGGAGGATAGGTCCATCAATGCTTATTAGCCAGGATGAGGAGGAATGGTGTCCCTAGTCTCTGTTTGTCAGAGGATGGGAATGGGTGACAGGGGTAGGATCACTTGATGAGTGCCTGTTCTGTTCATTCTCTCTAGGGCACCTGGCATCGGCCACTGTAGGAGGTCAGGATGCTGGACTAGATGGACCTTTGGTCTGACCCAATATGGCCGTTCTTATGTTCTTAAACTCAAGTTCTACAGAGACAATGGCTTTGGCTCAGGCCCTACAGAAAAGAGTCTTAACTAGACTATAAAGCAGGGATGGGCAGTAATTTTTAGTGGGGGGGCCACTCCAAGATTTTGGAAAGTGGTCAAGGGCTGCACTTTTCTGTGGAGATGCGGGGTCTAGGATGGAGGTTGAGTGCAGAAGGGCGCACAGGGTAAGGGACTTGGGTGCAGGAGATGGTGTGAGGTCTAAGAGGGAGTTTGGGTGAAGGGGGGTATAGGGTGACCTGGGTCAGGAGATGGGGGTATAGAGTCAGGAAGGGAGTGGGGGGTACAGGAGGATTCTGGCTTGGGGGACGGGTGCAGGAGAGGGTGCAGGGTCTGGGATCGAGTTGTGACCTGAGGCAGGGAGGTGAAGAGGGTTTGGAAGGTGACTTGGGGGAAGGAGTTGGGGTGCAGGAGTGCCAGAGGCAGGCTCTGGCTGGGAGGCGCTTATCTAAGCATCTCCCGGCCTGCAGCACCCCCAAGGCAGGCTGGGCTCCCTGCCTGCTGCAGCTCCAGAGCATTGAAAATGCAGCCTGCTCCCTCCACATGGCACTCAGCTCCGGGAGGGGGAAAGGCTTGCACTGCCCCCATACCCGAGGCCAATCTCTCAGTTCCCATTGGCTGGCTGTTTCTGGCCAATAGGAGCTGAGGATTGGGCTGAGGGCCAGGATATCACGTAAAGCTTCCTCCAACTTCTGGAGTAGAGAGTCACACGGAGCAGCCCTGCATTTCAAACTGAGGCTGCTGTGTGCCTGAGGGTCCTGGGAAGGGTATCTGCAGGCCAGATCCAGTGGCTTGGCATGCCGAATCCGGTCCGTGAGAGGTATCTTGCCCACCTCTACTGTAAAGAGTTTTCCTAACAAACATTTGTGAACATTTAAGCAAGCACATTGATTTCAAGCAGTACTGGGGCCAGTGTCAAGAGGCCACATTCGTTCTCCTAGAACAAGAAAAATAAAAGGGGATACAGCTGAGTAGACAGCTGTTCCTGATTTAGGCGTGGGTTTCAGATTAAGCATTTGCTTACGGGTGTTGCTAGATCTGTGCTCAGTAGCTTGTATGGGTGAGCCCACTGGGAACAGAGTTTTAGCCCACTGGCAGTATTAGCGTGACAATGAAATAATAGTTTACAGGCTAGTGGGTGCCTTTTATTCCACTTAAACAAACTCTCGGCCTCTGCAATATGATGGCAAAATTACAATGTTGAGCCAAGTGATTTTGCTGCCACCAGACTATCAATTTTAGCAACAAAAAAAATGACAGGGTTATGGCTGGCTTGCACTGAAGTAGATGGACTTTGGAGTTTCAAAAATTATGCCCTGTTCAAGGTTTTCTGAAACGGGAGAGATTTGTTGGAACCGAAATGAAATGTAAAACACTCCCATCGGAAGCTCTCTGATTTTGTTGCAAATGTTGTTCCAACCCTAATTCTCACACCAGCGTATTGTGTGTTCTTTGGGCCTTAGGACCCCATCTCCAGAATCTTTGAAATCTGCAGACCACTCATGTAAACTAGCTCTGGACCTCTCCATCTCCTATGACTATTTGCTATATTATCTGAGCACCTCACAATGTTTAATGTATCTAAGTGTATGTCTACACTGCAGCGCTTTTTTGGGATACTTCCGGTATCCCAAAATAGCTATTCCGCCTCTTGACAGCACGCCATTATTTTGAAATATCTTTTGAAAAATGAGGCACGCTATTCTGAGGTCCCTGTCCACCTTGCTCTATGGGGATTAAGGGACATTTCAGAATATGAGTTTATTTCAAAATCTGGTGCTGTGTAGACAGTGCCAAATGACAAAATAAGCTATTTCGAAATACACTCGAAATAAGCTACGCAATTTGCGTAGCTCCAATTGCGTAGCTTATTTCAAGGTAAGGGTGTAGTGTAGACGCAACCTCTAGCAGAGCAGTTATTATCCCATTTTACAGATGGGGAAATAACCCTCAGAGATCTTAAAGGACTTGCCCAACTCCAAACAGGAAAAATGTGAGAGAGGCAAGATTTGAACCCACATTTCCCAAATCCTAGGCTATTGGACTATCCTTCCTCTCTGGCTATAGCAATGAAGGGATCAGAATATGGCCTTCAATGTTCAAACAGCACCAGGAGGGTGGTGAGTTTTATAAAGATCCACATTACAAGAATTCTTTATATTCTGAGTTTTGGTAGCAGTGTCAGTCCCAGGATAATAGGTGTTTTAATCAACTGCAGCACAGCACATCATACACAAATAAAACCAAACACATAAAACCACGTATAAGGCTAGCTCCTTAGCTCCTCGAATTCACTCCAGCTGTGGATTTAGCCCATATCATTTCATGCAATTTTTCCAGACAATTAGCTGTCTCTCTTCCAATATAAATTGGAACACGGGTTTTTTAAGGCATCAAGAGAACCGGTTTGTCTTTCAGCAGAGAAAAAAGCAACAACAAAATACCAGCCCTCAAAACATATAATACAGACCCTTGGGAGGTGTGAGATTGACTCCGTTTTTAAGGCACCATTGTACTGGTAAGATCCCTAAGGAATCAGCATGGCAAAGCATTGAGATTTTGCTGGGTTCAGGTCTCAGGTCATCAATGGTCACTTGTAAATAATGATTGTTAAAAACCTGAAGGGAAGAAAGCAGGCCATTGTTAATTTACTGCAACACACACAAGACTGGCATAAAAAACACGCATCCATGCCTGGTTGTCAGTATAATTCTCCATAGCTCATTATGTGGGTATCTGCCAGGAGGGCTCCTTTATCAGTCAAACTAGATGAAATTCACATGGGCTCGTGAAACGCCATAGCGAGGGAGGGAACCAGGAGTTGCACTGATCATGTCTGAAGTGTGGGTGAGACTCATCTGTATGCGGGGAGCCAGCAAACAGCAGGCATTTCTTGCATCCCACTCCAAAAAGGGGGACGGCAGGATTTAAAGGACCCTGGGCCTTGTGCTGTCCTTTGGCACGGGTGAATTCCACTTGTTGTGTCCAGTCACCTCTACCAAGGGGCACACCCGGGGAACTGGGACCTCCATGAGAGTCACGTGTGGGCCTCCGAGGAAGGAACCTGGCCTGAAGTGTGTCACCTGAGCATTGTGGCAATGACTTTCACCCAGCCAGGTAAGAGGGATGATAACGTACTTGCTAATGTTTCGCATGGAAACTATTGATTTTATGCCATATAAGCATGCTGGGGCACCATCTCAGATTCTGGGGCTGCTGACCCATTGAATTTGCGGGGAACAAATCCTGGCTCATCCTGGGCTGGAAGTTGAAAGGGGCCCAGAGTCTCTTTCCTCTTGATGCGTGCCTGGCTTGATCCTCCCTCCACTGAAACCAACAGCACTGACTTCAAAGGCGCAGGAGTGGGGCTCCGCAACACGTGATCACCAGCCCAGCTGACGCAACAGGAGCGAACTGGCTAAAGCAGCTGGAAGGCTTGTCCAGCTTGGTTGTGGGTGCGGCCTTTATACCAAAAGGACAGACAGAGTAGAACGCTCCTAAGGGAGGTGTAGTGAATTCCCAAGCCAGCTCCTCTCAGCTGCTTACGCTGCACACACCATCTCCAACACAGCTTGCATGTGGACTATCAGGATCTAACCCTTCTATAATGACAGCCAAAGGTGGCCTTATTGCCTGCTGCAAGAGCCATCCACTAGATAGTCCAGACAGATGCTCAGTGGGCATGCCTGCTGCTTCTGGCACTTCCTGGGTAGTGCAGCATTCTTAGCTACCAATGTGGGCATGGAGAACCTAAAAGGTGGTATTACCTAACCAGAAAATGCGGGTGTCAGGTGCCATTTTAACAGACCGGTCCCCGATCAGAAAGTTGGCCTTAGAAGCACCAGGTAATTGCTGAGATAGAAAGGACAGCAGAACGAATCATCCATCTGTTGTTTTGGAACTCGATGCAAGCATGAGGATGTGCTCCCTTTTTCACGGTCAGAGGCGAGGGGTAAGGAAAGAGGTTTTAGTGTGATTTAGGGGAGCAAGCCCCTACACTTCCCACTCCCTTTCCCTATGGAATCTGTGTGTCCATAAGTCACTGGTGCCTGCCAGGAGGGTCACTCAGAGGAACAGAGAGGATATGTGCAGGCACCCCAGTTAGCAATTAAAATGTTGCCAGGAGCACAGAGGGGGGCAGTGCAGCTCCCATGTATTACCACCAGTCACCTATGCCTGTGTTACCACCCACTCCGTATCAGCTCTATTGGGCAGGAAGGTGAAAACATGCATGTCCCCCATCCTCTCATCTGATGTGGTTGCCCTGATACGCAGATCCCTTTTGTATGGCCAGGGAAGGAGAGACGGTGTTACAAGGAAGAGGGGACTGGGCTGCCCGTGTGTGTATGTGAGATCTGCACACGGGGTCCCTTCCATGTGTAGATCAAAAGGGAGACATCACCTGTGCCAAGCATCACAATAAAAATACACTGGTGGTCCATTACGAGAGATAGCAAGATGAAGTGCCAGGATTGTTTGATGCACATTTATTATTCTGACCTCTGACCTCCAGCTAATGAAATTCCACTGGATAGTCATTTAAATGGGATTATTAACCAGGAGTGGTTATTAACCTGCAATTTGGGGCCAGCATGGTATTTTCGGTCCCACTGGCAAGAGCTCACCTTAGTCACTGATGCAGGACAGATATTAAAGGGCTCTCGCATGTCCACTGCCTCCAGCTTCATCCCCACTGTGAAGAAGTGGCTCCTCAAATCAGCATGATCCTATGCATATATACAGGAAACAAGCGACCTTGTGTGTCAGCGATACCAGCCACAAACTTATGAGAACCAAGTGCAACTGCATTTTCATTTACAAGAGGTACATTTGCCTGAAGTCATGAATCTGCCTGCCCTAATTAATATGTTGCTGTGTGGCTCTGATTGCTTTCTCTGGGTGGACAATTTTCCTAAGAACAGTAAGGAACCATGTATACACTTTTAAGGCAGTCTAGGACAGGAGAGAGACTGAAAGGCTCCCCTACTAATGCTTGGATCCCCATTGGAGGGATATTTCCTTCAACAGCCACTGACTTCACCTGCAATTTCTCATTGGATGTCGGTGGGCAGTAACCGTGGGCAGCTTGATTTTCATTTTCACAAAGGTGCCTCTGTGCCGACCTGACAGCATAAAGGGATCTTGCCTGGGACAGAAATGGGTGACTTAGAATATATACCTGTTTATGGGATCCCTCCACTGGTGTAAGGATCTAGGCCATCCCTGTTCCCACCCTGAGCATGTGGGGCAGACTGGTGCATCTGGGGAATATCAGGGGTGTGGCTAGAATGTACTGCCCTATAGCTATTCTCCATTTCCCTAGGTCCATGGGGGAGTCTGGAAGCTGCGTAGAAATGAGAGCAGCCTGAAGGCTGCTCTAAATTTACACAGTGAGCTAGACCAGTTTCTACATGACACAAGAACATGGACAGGAGAAATGTAGCTTAAAGAGACCTTAACTTATCTCCAACCCTGATTCTGCCCAAGCATTGGTAACACAAAATCAGGCCCAGTGACTAAATTCAGGCCCTCTAGCAGTTGAGGCAAGGCGCAGCACTAGATGAGAGCCATGCATAAGTAAAGGACTTCTGGCCCAAGGACAGGGCCCTCGACAAACGCTAAATCCCCTTACATAACTAAAGGCCAGAGTCTCCCCAGGGCCGTAACAAGGGCAAGGCAAGCGAGGCACTTGCCTCAGGCGAATAGCTGAGGGGGCACCCCCACCCGCCAAGGACGGTCTTGCCTCAGGTGCCAAATTAGCTAGTTACAACTCTGAGTCTACCCATCTAAGAGGAAGGATGGTACCAGTAGCTATGGCATTAGGCTGGGATACAGGAGATCCACATTTAATTCCCAGCTTTGCCAGAGCTTGTTATGTGATCTTGGGGGAGTCACCTAATGTCTCTGTGTCCCTGTCCTCCATCTGTAAAATGGAAATATTAGTCTGTCCCTACTTCAAAGGAGAGTTGTGAGGGTTGTAAAGTCTGAGAAGTGCTCAGATAACATTATCTTACTCAGCAGTACCTTATGCTGCAAGATTTCAGTTGCAATAAGTTACTATGGGAATATGAGTAGCAGAAACTGGCCCTAAATAGCCACCTTGGTGTCTGTTTATCCTTTGCAAGAGGCAGGCAAGTCATGTCCCTATTATTTAGACACCCATATCCTCAGAAAAGGCATTCCAGAACCAGATTGAATTAAGGATCATGTTTCAGTTTTATTAGCTCAAGAGTGATCTCCTCTTGGTAGTAAAACAGTATATCTGAACCATCAATCCATTAGCCAGGACATCTCCTGCGATAGGTGGTGGTGTTTCACTTTAAAAAAATGTGCTGAACTCTAAATTGCATGGAGAAAACCTACTTCTATCTAATATACTTGGCAATGCCATTCCCTTCTACATTCCCCGCTACATGTTATATTCTTGTCCTAAAGTGGTTTTATATTGATTCAAAGTGATATGTCATTTTTTACCCAGAGAACTGTCTTTACTTACAGATTTAACAGTTTCTATTTTGGGGAGCTTGTGTTTCTAGTGACATTGAAGAAAGGGTTTTGCAAACTTAAGGAGAAATGGAGGAATCATTGTCTTAATTTTGCTTTGCATTTTTATGGTACTTTTCCTCTGAGGATCTCAAAGCACTCGAAAAACCGTTAATGCATCCTCACTGCAGGGGAGATATTATTTTCTCCATTTTGCAGATAAGGGAAACAGCAGCAGGTTAAGTTAACTGCCCAAAGTGACACAGTAAATTAGCAGCAGAGAAAGGAACCGAGTTCTGTATTTTAGCCATTAATCATAAAACCCAGTGCTTCTATAGGTCTTTTCACCTGTAGATCTCAAAATGCTTTACAAAGAGGACAGTATTACTAGCTTCCTTTTACAGATGGAGAAACCGAGGCACAGAGAGGCCACGACTTGAGACACTGCCTCGTGTTTGCTAGTTATCATCTCCCCTGGCAGGGGCCCAGTCCTGCTCAGGCATTATGGCACCATCTGGCCCACAAGAAGGCGACGTCCCATTTCCAGCAGCCTTCCCGTGGGCAGTTATTGTAGGATTCAATGGGATTGTTCATGGGTTAAGGCGACAACTCAAAAAGGGGAAGGCCGAGTGTAAATCGTGTCTAAAGCAGCGGAGCTAACAGCCTGTGCAGGATCCTGAGCAAAGTGGGGGGGAGGGGTGGCTCCGCATTCCCAGAAGGGGTCGAGCTAAGAGCAGCCAGCTCTCAGTGCTGCCTGGAGTGTGCCCCCCACTCCCATGTTCAGCCCTTAACTGGCAGCGCGGCACTCAGGCAGCAATTTAAAGGGCCTGGGACTCCAGCCACTGCTACTTCGGCAGTGGTGGCCAGAGTTCTGGGCCCCTTTGAATCACCAGGCTCTGGGGTAACTGCCCCCTTTGTCTTCCTCCTCCGCTCCCCTGCCCGTCGGTAGGCCTGGCACAGAGAGCATAATGGATACTTCATCATCGCTACCAAAATCATCCTCTTTGCCACTGAACGTTTGATAGAGAGGGGGGCTTGGCTGCAAAATTCAGATCCAAAGCCAGATCTACATTTCAAGGATTTTGATTTGCCCAGTTACACACACAGGGTCTGGAAATGAAGTTTGGTCCCATGTTTCGAATGCGCCAGCCATTTGCTTCAGAGTACACAGCGAGGGGTCGTTTGCAAAATGTCCCCTTGGGAACTAGGTTTGGACTACAGCACCTTCCCCCAGATCTGGGATATGATCTATTCTCAAGTGAGTGTCAAGGCATTTTAAAAGCCCAGACCCAGCAAAGCACGTAAACACATGCTTAACTTCAAACACATGCGTGGTCTGGCTGACCACAACTGCTCCTTTGCTTAAAGTGAAGTCCATGCTGAAGTATTTTGCTTATTGCAGTCTAAATACATTGAACAGATTGCAGATCACTTTCATCGGAACCCATTTCTGCGATTGATTTTCTATAGCTAGCTTTTGGTGTTGCTTTTTTAAAGACAAAATTAATTCAAGTGAAAGAACAACTCTTAAAAAGTCCAACAATATATAGCATTTTATTTCAGAAACACATCCCTATCCCTTCCTGTTTGCCTTCAGAGCTTATTTTGCAGGTCATCATCCTAAACTGAGCACCTTGCATATAAGCCCCTAGTGGACCTTATGGAATCCCCGGCATTTCTTTCAGGGGTCAAAATTCTGCATAGGGCAGAAGGATTCGGGAATGGGAGGGGGCTGATCTGTTTTTTGTTTTCAATTGTTGCATAAGAATGAAGGAGTACAAGGGTGTGTCATTTTGGAATCTTTTTCTCATTACATTTGCATCGCCCCTAATGCCAGTTAGACTCTAGATTCATCTGAGCTCTCCTGACAGCTTGTTATCCAACAACAACATTTATGAAAAATGTCTTAAACCACACTTTCACCAGCACAGCAGTGGAGGATGGGGGAGGAAGGATCCCAAAACACAGTCCTCCAGTTCCAGGGATCTGCTTTAGTCCACCGGGAATTGGCTGGGATACAGCATATGCTTCTCTTCAAAACTCCAATTAACTGACATAATTTCTAAGAATAGGTTTCACTGTAGTGAAAGGAAAGCTTTTAATTAGTATTAGTCTCAAACTGATACACTGCATAATGAACTGCTCTTTCATTCCCGTAGTCACATTGGTACATGATATGCCATGTTAATCAGGGAGGGAAAAAAACTTTCCTAGTCAATCCCACACTGTGTAAGGTTGCCAGGTGTCCGGTTTTGAACCGGACAGTCCAGTATTTGAGCTTTCTGTTCGGGAAACAAATTGAGAAAAAATATATGAGAAAATATAAACGTCCGGTATTTTCTAAATAAGATGTAATGTAGATTCTGATGTCATGTCAAGTGTGTCCAGTATTTTTGTTGAAACCATCTGGCAACCCTAACACTGTGTTCTCTCTCCCAGTTGATTTCCTTCCCTAAGGATGCCCTAGCATTTTTAGGCACCTTTCTTATATTTAAACCCTCATTAGGAGCTCCTTATTCCCCACAAATGTATACCCTCTCCAGTGGGGATTTTGAATGTACAAAGGGCTCGAACGCAGGGCCGTGGGGGGCTAGCAGATTGGACACTACGCTGCAACTCAGAAGACTGTGTTTTAATTCCTGGCTCTGCTGGGTGACCTTGGGTGAGTAACTTCATGTATCTGTTTCCTCTCCCACCTTTTGTCTGGCTTCATCTTTAGAGTCTGCCCTGAGTGAGGAATGGCCTATCACTGTGCTGTCCCAGGTGCACACTGGAAACTGAGTCAGAATCAGAATCCTTTCCTTGCTCCCCCATTTCTTGAGGAAGTCACCTCAGCCTGCTTTTGCGGAGTCGCTTAACCCTGGAGGTCCGGCCAGCAATTGGTTGTGAGCAGAGTGTGGGCAAAGCTAGGGCTCCTTGTTCACACCAGGGCAGGCCAGGCGACCAGCTCCAGCAGCGAAAGTCTAGCCCAAAGCAATGAAGGCTGGCAGAATCTGGCCCTTTATTATTATTGCACAAGGTTCACAGCTAAGAATCCATAGCATGTGCTTCAGCTAAAGCATGAGGGAAGCTGACTGCAATCCGGAGGAGCAAAACCACCTCCACTCAAGGCAGGCCCGGCCATCAGAACATGGCCAACACGGCTGTGGGAAGTGGAGATGTCTTCAGCAGTTCCAGACATTTTACTCCCCTCGTTTATGTATGAGACAGACTGTGAAAATTTACTCCCACTGTTGAGCGATTGCACACCCCATAGACTGTAATGGAGACTGTAACTGTAATACTTAGACGAGGATTTGGCCCACCAAGTTATATGGTCTGTACTTAGGGTTTAGAATGAAATGCCCTCTCAGCATTAACCAGAGTAGAAGTGGGGTGGAACTGCCAACCCACTAAGGTTGGGTCTACTGTAGGGGGCAAAGTCGAACTAAAATACCAAACTCCAGCTACATGAATAGTGTAGCTGCAGACAATATACCTTAGTCTGAATTTCTGCAGAGTCTCCACTATGGGGGTTGACAGGAGAAACTCACCTGTCAACTTCAATTAATTCTCGCAACCTCGTGGAGTATTGAGATTGATGGGAGTGCAGTCAGCGGTTGATTTACTGGGTCCTTACTAGACCTGCTAAATTAACCTCTGGGAGATCGATCTCCACATCAGTCTCTTGGTAAATGGAGACTAGGGATGTGAATGGAGGGTTGCTCCAATCATGCAGGGCTGCTGGCTCCAGCCTGCAAGGGCTGGGAATCAGCAGCCTTGCCCAAGGAGGGGCAGAGGCCAGAAGGTTCAGAAAAGAGCAACTAAAATGATTAGGGAAGGTTCAGAGAAGGGCAACTAAAATGATTAGGGGTTTGGAACGGGTCCCATTTGAGGAGAGATTAAAGAGTGGGACATTTCAGCTTGGAAAAGAGGAGACTAAGGGGGCATATGATAGAGGTCTATAAAATCATGAGTGGTGTGGAGAAAGTGAATAAGGGAAAGTTATTTACTTGTTCCCATAAGAACTAGGGGCCACCAAATAAAACTAATGGGCAGCAGGTTTAAAACAAATAAAAGGAAGTTCTTCACACAGTGCATAGTCAACCTGTGGAACTCCTTGCCTGAGGAGATTGTGAAGGCTAGGACTATAACAGGGTTTAAAAGAGAACTAGATAAATTCATGGAGGTTAAGTCCATTCATGGCTATTAGCCAGTATGGGTAAGGAATGGCGTCCCTAGCCTCTGTTTGTCAGAGGGTGGAGATGGATGGCAGGAGAGAGATCGCTTGATCAGTACCTGTTTGATTCACTCCCTGTGGGACACCTGGCATTGGCCACTGTCAGCAGACAGGGTACTGGGCTGGATGGACCTTTGGTCTGACCCAGTATGGCCGTTCTTATGTTCTAAGTAGCAGTGTGTGTAGGGGGGAAGGCTGCTGGCTCCTACCCTGAGCAAGATCACGAGCTGGGAGCCAGCAGTCCTTCCCCACCCTCTGCCACTTCCAGCCATGCGCAAGGCTGCTGACTCCCAGCCCCCACAGGCTGGGAGCCGGCAGTCCAGCACAGGGTCGGAAACAGTCAGGCTGGAGCAGCCCCTGCCCACGGTGTAGGGGCTGCTCCAGGCTGGCCATGGTGTGCGGGGGGAGGCCCAGAACAGCCCCCTGCCTGCCCCCGTTCAATCAGTTAACCAGTTAAACTTAACATTTAACTGGCTAACTAATTAAATGGGATTTTACATCCCTAGCGGAGACAGGGCCTGAGATGCTGTAAAGTTCCTTCCCACCACCCGCCAATTCTCCTCAGCAGCCTGAGTGCAGAGAATTAACATGGCACAAGCCCAGCAGTAGCCCATTCAAAGGCGCATGATCTCTAACGTGAGTGACTGGGGCATACAACAGGGTCCTCACTTATGAATGGCAAATTACATAACCTCTGCTGACCGAAAATCTGCCAGTCACACTCCAAACCACATCGGGAGAAGCCAGAGCAATAATGAAACTCACCAAGAAGCAACTAAAATGAACCCCATTCTCGCTGGCTTCTAGGGCAAGCCCTGCAGATGCCTCTGCAAATCTTCCAACTTGCTAAGACCCTGACCCTTTGAGCTGCTGGAAAGATAGCTGTCAAGAGCTACATTTCAGAAATCATCATAACCGTGGGCTGTCCCTTACTGCAACATGCTGCTGTACCGCCTCTCAGCTGAGCATCTCAGACAGCCTCACAGTCATTAGCTAACTAGCCAATTAGCCCGTCATAAGACGGGATTTTCAGGTTTCTCCTCCACGTCGGTCTTCTCTCCTGCTCCGTCTCTCTCTCTCTCTCTGTCTCTCTCTCTCTCTCCTCCTCTGCCTCCCCTTCTCTCTCTCTCCTCCGCCTCCTGCCTCTCTCTCTGTCTCTCTCTCTTCTCCTCCCACTCCTGCCTCTCACTCGGGGGACCGCGGAGCCCAAATGGCCGTTTGGGCTCCGCACTCCCGTGCTGCATGGGGAGCGTGGAGCCCAAAAGGTCGCTTGCGCCACTTGCTCCCACACGGCAGCCTGGCTGAGCAGCGCAGAAGTCAGCCGAGTGCCACCGCGGTAGGCGAAGGGGGGCCGGGTGGTGACGTTCATGGCCAGGGGGCGGGGCCTGGAGCCACTGTCACGCCGCACGTCACCGCCCCGCCCCCCTTTGCCTCCCACCGTGGCACTCGGCTGATTTCTGTGCCGCTCAGCTGGGCCGCCACGGGGAAGCAAGCATCCGTTTGGGCTCCCCGTGGCGGCCCAGCTGAGCGGCGCAGAAGTCAGCCGAGCGCCATGGCGGGAGGCGAAGGGGGGCTGGGCGGTGACGTACACAGCCAGGCCCCGCCCCTGGCCATGTACGTCACCGCTCCGCCCCTCTTCCCCTCCCGCCGTGGCTCTCAGCTGACTTCTGCACAGCTCAGCTGGGCCGCTGCAGAGGAGCAAGCGGCGCAAGCGGCCGTTTGGGCCCCGCACTCCCCATGCAGCAGGGGCCGGCCAGAGGGAACAGCCAGCATTTCAGGCAACAGCGCCGCCCAGAGGGAACAGCCAGCATTTCGGCATTACAGACACTCAGACACTGGGCTACTATATATATGATGAAGGCCTTGTTTACACTTTCTGGGAGATCAGTGCTGTAGGGATCGATTTCCCGGGGGGGCATTTAGCAGGTCTAGTAAAGACCCACTAAATCAACCACTGAACACACTCCCATTGATTCCAGTAATCCACTGGATCGAGAAGAGTTTCTCCCATTGATCCCCTGCAGTGGAGATGCAGCAGTAAATTCAACACTGCCCCCTAGTGTAGATCTGGCCCGAATCTCTTCTCAGACCCGTTCATTATAATCCCTGGTTTATATGACCACAGAGCTGCAGGCCTCAAAGCTGTGACAGGTGATGTGACCAACCACCTGTCCCACACCAAGTCACTGACAGACCTGGGAACAGAACCCAGGAGTCCGAATGCCCAGTCTCCTACTTTGCAATCAGAATCTGAAGTATGCATCTTGAGCTCTTCTCATGCCTATGTGAGTTAGACCTCCTAATGCCCACGGGAAGTCACTGTCCAATGGGAGTTTGGCACTTAACCTGCCAAAGAACTTTTGTAAATGCTAAGTGTCTGACTCTCACTGAAAGTCAGTGACTTTCAAAGGGTTTCAAGAGCCTAAATACTTAGGCACATTTGTAAATCCTACTAGGCACCTATCAGTATCTTTAGATGCCTAAATACCTTTGGAAACCTAGCCCTTAGATACTTGGGTGTCTAATTCTTGTTAAAAGCCTTAAGCGCCTAAGTCACTTTTGAAAATGGGGCTTAAGCTTCTAAGGCTGATAGGCACTTTGAAAATGTTACCCTAAAGATCTGACTGATCTATCTGGTCTCACGCACTTTGGGGAGTGTACCCATTTTACATACATGCAACCACACTCACAGTCCCGTCTGCTGCTGCTCTGGGTACAATTCTAAGACGACAATTAGGCCCAGCGTTTGGAATAATGGATCCAGCAGTTTATACAGCAAGCTAGAAATGAGCTCAAGATGAAAACTTCAGATTCTGATTTCAAATACACCCACGCTTTGACCTATTCCAAACCAGGGCTTTGATGCAGAAAGATAGGGGCCAATTGCAGAACAAGGTTTGGCTGCTGAACCATTTCCAAAGGGACTAGATCCAGGATTACTTCCTTCCTGAACACAAATGAGGAACTACGGGATGAATCTGGTTCTCCTCTCCCTTCCACCAGCTGCACTGGTGTAAAGCACTAGAGCCTTTGGCTATGTCTACACTTTATTGCTACAGCGGCATAGCTACAACGGGACCAGAGCTAACACTTCAGTGTAGCCACTCACTACAGCAATGGCAGGAGTTCTGCCACTGTTGGGGCTAATGTCCCTCCACAAGAAGATAATTAGGTCAATAGAAAAATTCCTCTGTCAAACTAGTTCTATCTACACTCATTATTACTTTGGCATAACCCCGTTACATAGGGGTGTGGCTTTTTCACACCCCAATATGATGTAGCCTAGGCTGACCTACTTTTTTAGGTGTTTAATAAAACCTCACCTTGGTTTACGCTGCTTGAAGGGAGGGCAGAATCAGGTCCCTATGTTTTCTGATCACAGATTGTATTTTTTGTTCTTACTTTTCAATAATATGCTCCTCCCAATCTATTGGACTATTGGATGCCCCCTGGAGACTGGGGGCTTCCAACAGTCTGATTTTAACCAAACAGTTCATGTGTGATGTTCAGTACAGGACACAAGGAGCTGTGATAAGAAGGATCTCTAAGTTGTATCCATAGGCATCACACATTCCTTTTTAATTGACAAAAAAGAGCCCTCCCAAATGCAGCCCCCTGCCTTATTTCCACATGAATTGGGCTTGTTTGCAATTCAACTTCCTTTTCTAATCATGGAGAGATTCCAGCACAAACACAGCAGGGGAGAAGAGACAGAAGAAGCTGAAGTATGCTAGTTTGACAGGCAGTGCAAGGAAGAAACTAAAATTTAGGATGGATGGGGGAAATTATTTGAAATATTATGCCCCACCACCAGAACAGCAGAAGTAACTGTTAGCCCATCTGAACCCCATTCTGCCCTCTGATGTGTGACTTGAAATCTGGAAGCCCTGTGCCTAAATCTAAGGGCTGAATTTAGCCTTAGGTATGTTAGGCCTCTTCTATTCAATAAAAAATAGTTACCATAGAAACAGCCACATTGCAGAGTAGCCCTTCTAACTCTGAAAACACAGAGCACCTTTGCTTTATCCCTCTGCCAGCCACCGATGGCATAAAATGCATCTGAGCAAATATTTCCCTCACGCTCAGGTTCTATTCTTCTGGGCGGTGGAAATGTAGGAAGTAGGGCAAGGGTTAAAAAGACATTCACCTACAGCAGGGGTGAGCAATAATTTTTGAACGAGGGCCACTCAAAAATTTGTGAAGTGGTCACAGGCTGCCCTGGAAGGGGCGGGACCTCGGGCAGAAGGGGTTGAGCCTCAGGCGGATGGAGCGGGCCTTTACATAGCAAGGGTTGACAGGGCTCGCGCCTCCCCTGTGGCTCTCAGGCATCACATTAGCAGGGGACGGGAGCTGCGAGCCCTTTTAACTGCATCTATTTAAAGGACTTGCAGCTCTGGCGCCGCTAGCGCGTTGCCAGGGAGCCAGGATGCATGAGCCCTTTCAACGGCTTCTATTTAAAGGGCTTGTGCCTTCCCCGCAGCTGCCAGGCAACGCATTGCCCGACAGGCACAGGGAAAGCGTGAGCCCTTTAAATAGAAGCCGTTACAAGGGCTGGCGCATCTCCAGCTCCCAGGCAACGTGGTAGGGAGCGGGGCCTGGAACTGCGACGTGGGCTGGATCAAAGCCTTAGGCAGGCTGGATCCGGCCCACTGAGCGGCTTTTGCCCACCCCAACCTACAGATATGTTACTGCCTTCCAGCAAAAGGACAGGGGTTAGGACCCTCCAGTCGACCCCATCACTTTACAGCCAGATTAATGAATCTTCGCGGTGCAAGAAGTATTATCCCCATTATACAGATGGGGAAGTTGAGATGCATGGCGAATGCCTGCCAAATTTTCTGACCTGTGTCCCTAAAATGAGGCCCCTATGCCCCATAATTAAGTACCTGGGTAAATAACTTGACTTTTAAAATGTACTGAGCGCTCACAGCTACTCCTTTTTACCAGTTCCCTCTCTCTCCTAAAGGTGTAAATCAGGACTAACACTGAGGAAGTTAACAGGATAAGCGAGTAAGTGAGGTCAGAATAGGCCCACTAACTTCCATGGGCACTGCAGGTATTCAGCATCATTGGTAACCTTATTTAGATGACTACATCTATAGTTAAGGGCCAGATTCTGCTCTCACTTATTTCAGAAATCAGAGTAATTCTACTGAAGTCAAATGGGTTTATTTCTTCTTTGCACTACTGTAACTGGGAGAAAAATCTGCTTCTAAGTGCTCACTGTTAAGCATCCTAGTCAGAAAACATGTCTTCTAGTGACATGACCAAGGACATGCAGCAAGTCAGTGTCAGAGACTGGACTCTGGAATTCCCCAGGTCCAGTTCTATTCACTGTACGTTAGGCTTCTCTACCTTACTAACCTCTTGCTGGCTGAACAATTACTGACATTGGTTAGTAAAAGAAAAAGGTGAACGTTCAAAAGCAAAGGTGTGGGAGGGCTACCTGTTCTGTCATTGCACATAATCTCACTCCAAGTCAGGAATTTACATTCTGCTGTACCTGAATTCCCTCCAAAGTTTCACATGTATTTTTCTTCACTGCTTACTCTGGACTGTTATGTAGTGCTGCTGTACAAAGCCACAGGCCACCCCAGAAGTGGTTGCATTTTGCATCTGTTTATCACCTGCATGCCACACAAATATTAATGCATTTGGGCAGGGATGTGTTATTATTCCATCCGTAAGAACTGAGCCACAGAGAGGTTAAGAGAAAGCCATTCTTATGTTTGGAAGGGTCAAGGATGCAAGCTGATAAGGCGCTTTTAGAAAGTGATCAGCCACATTACATACAAAGGTAAAGAGATTTAAGGAGCAGAGACAGAAGCAGATCAAATGTAAGGGATTAGCAGAGGGAGACTATGTACAGCATAGTAGTCAAAAGTTAAGGATCCCACCAGAAGGCTGATGAGATTTATGGATGCAAAGGAACAGATGGTGTATAAACAACCTGGCAGGCTGCAGCAAAATGGTGACTAGCAGGTTATTAAAGCACAGCGTGCATCACAAACGCCAGCCAAGCAATCAGCACTCGGGGGGGCAGGGAAACACTTACATTCAAGTTTGGCTCCTAAGTTAAACCAAAGCACGTCTGCTTTTACCAGCAACTTCAAACACATGCCCATCTATTCTGGGAGTATGAGAAAGAAAAACCTATGAGGTCATCTAGTCCATCTCCTTCATCCATGCAGGATTGTCCCCCTCCAGGATATTCCCCTAAACTGGATCTCACTTAATTTTTAATTTTTCAAGAAGAGCTGGTCAAAAAACAAACTAAAATTATCATGAACATTTTGGGGATAATTTTGTACCTTTCTAAAAAAAATCAAAATCTGGAAGAAAAACACCATCATAATATTGGGAAAAGGGGAAAACATTTTAATTAACCTTTATCTGTTTTAAAAACATTTAAATTCTCACCCAAAGTGGCTGTAAATTCCAGATTCTGAATTGTGTTCAAACAGCTCTCATCTCAAAGGACAGCGCTTTCACTGCTTGCCTAGGAGAGCCTGAATCCTAAATGATCCTTTCTTAAAAGTTCATCCCATTACCCGAGGTATGAATTATTACCATTGCAGGGACAGTGGTAATGCCTGGAGACCTCTTTCAAAATCGGGGATCCACTGTGCTAGGTACTGCACAGACACATAGGATGAGGTGGTATCTCCCCAAGGAACACGCAGTCTAATATGCAACAAGTGAGTATAACTAACAATTGGCAGGAATGGGATAGAAACCTCCAGGGAGCAGGAATGATCCAGTTACCGTGGTCTAGCTCCATGCATAATGGGATAAATCCAAATCACATAAAAGTTTTAAATAAATAAATGCCAGCAGCCTGCACCAAACTCTCTCCTCAGAGTTTAAATGTACTTTGCATCTGCTGCTCTACCATTGTTTTATCCAAACTATACAGATTAGGTGTTAACTTGTAAAAGGGCTCCATTTTTAGCACTAAAAAATACACAGATTTTTAAGACTAGAAGGGACCTTTATGAGCAACTAGCCTGTTCTGCATAACGGTCGGTAGAATTGCACCCAGTAATTCCTGCATTAAACCCAGAAACTTGTAATGCATCTGTATTTTTTTTTAAAGATACTCTGCCTTGATAAAAAGGGACAGATCCTAAACTGGTATAAACTATTGGGCTGCGTCTAGACTGGCAAGATTTTGTGCAAAAACGGCCGCTTTTGTGCAAAAACTTGCCAGCTGTCTACACTGGCCGCTTGAATTTGCGCAAGAGCACTGACTTTGTAATGTACAAAATCAGTGTTTCTTGCGCAAATACTTTCACGCTCCTGCTCGGGAAAAAGCCCTCTTGTGCAAGAATACTTGTGCAAGAGGGCCAGTGTAGACAGGGAAGGACTGTTTTGCGCAAAAAAGCCCCGATGGCGAAAATGGCCACCGGAGCTTTCTTGCGCAAAATCGCATCTAGACTGGCCACGATGCTTTTGCGCAAAAGCACTTTTTGCGCAAAAGCATCCGTGCTAATCTAGACGTTCTTTTGCGGAAATACTTTTAACAGAAAAACTTTTCCGTTAAAAGTATTTCCGCAAAATCATGCCAATCTAGACGCAGCCTTGTAGTTCTAGGACAACACTACACCAGTGAGGGATCTGCCCTCAAAGACTTCAAGGGATGGAGAACCCAGCATATCCCACAGGTAAAATGTTACAGTGGCTAATCTGCGCCACTGTTAATAATGTGTCACTTATTTCTTCCATGAATTTGTCTAGCTTCAGCTTCCAGCTTCTGGATCTTGTCTTTGTTTGCTACATTAAAGTGCCGTCTACCAACCAGAATCTCCTCCTCATTTAGGTACAGTGGCTAAAGTACTTCATGGGGACTCCTGAGTTCTGGTACTGGCTCTGCCACAGGCCTTCCGGGTGACCTGGGTAGGTCATTTCCCCATTCTGTGCCTCAGTTTCCCTAAGAGTAAAATGGAGATAATGGCACTCCCTCCTTTATAAAGCAGTTTGAGACTGTCAGGGATGGATAAGAGCCAGTAGTTAGTAATATTATTGTACTTGTGTGCAAGGATGGGTAAGTCAATGGAGTGTGAGGCCCCAGTTAGAGCCGGATCCTACCCTGCTGAAGATAGGAGAAGTTTTGCTGTTGATTGTAACGGGAGTATGATCAGACCCATATATATAGGAGTCAGTTTACCAGTCACAGAAGGGTAAGCATCGCTCTGGAATTAGGCTGCAAAGTCAACAATGGCTCTATTTTTCCTCTCTATACTGCGTGCAACTGAAACTGAAAAGGTAAGTTAGACCTGATCCTGCCAAACACTTAAACACTGACTTCAACTGGATTACCTGTGTGCTTAAAGTTAAGGGCATGCTTAACCGCTTTGCTGCATCAAAGTGGACAGAAAGTAATTATCCAAACCAGAATTGACCGAATACTCCAGAGTAAACACTTCAACTTCAGTAAAAATGCCCCATGGATCTTTAACAACGGCAAGAAATCTGTTTTACAGCTCATTTAACTGATGACAGCTATAGAATCGCACAATCCTGTTGCACCACGCAGGGGAATCTGTTCCCTTCTGATATTCTGTGAAGAATGACACCTTCTGGATCTCCGCCACCATATTCTTGAGTAGCAAAGGTTTTCCTTGGAGGTCTCTCATCTAAAGAACAGCCAAATCAGGCACTGCTTTGCTCACATGAGCAGATGAACCCATCCTCAGATGGGACAGCTGCAGGCTTTTTTAATTCATGCCCAAGTCCTCACCAGTGGCACGGCATTCTCAAACCACCCAAACTCGGAGGTCTTATTGCTTAATTAAAAGATTCTTCTACCAGATATTTAGGATACTTCCAGTATCCCGAAAAAGCTATTCCGCGTCTTTTGAGCACGCCCGTTTGAAATATAACGGGCTCACTATTCCAACGTCCCTGTAAACCTCATTCCACGAGTGGTAAGGGACATTTTGGAATAGCCCTTTATTTTGAAATTTGGTGCTGTGTAGACATTAATTCAACATTATTTCAAGGTATGGGTGCTATGTAAATGCACCCTTAGAAAATGGACCTGATCCGCCTCATCCTTTTGTGGGTGTAAATTATGAGTAACCCCAATGAAGTTAAACCAGCATGAAAGCAATGTCAGGCTATGTCTAGACTACAGGGTTTTTTCGAAACAAAAAAAAAGTGGCCTTTTTTTTTAAAAACTTCACCTGCGTTTAGACCGCCGCTGTGTTCTTTCGAAATTAAATCGAAAGAACACGGCAGTTTTTTTGACAGCGGTAAACCTCATTTTACAAAGAAGAACGCCTTTTTTCAAAAGAGCTCTTTCGAAAAAAGGCATTCTTGACCACAAACAGGGCTTTCCTGGGTGATCGCTTTTTTGAAAAAAGTTGTGGCTGTCTAGACAATCTCTTTCGAAAGAAGCATGTAGTCTAGACGTACCCCTAAGAGAGGAAGATCAGGCTCAGTATGTTTTGAGTTCTGGACCTATTGGCTGAGTAAATGTCTGTCAGCTTTATCTTGTCGTCATGCCCATGCAACAGGAGCCCAGCGCCCATGAAGTGACTGGAAAAACTCCCCATTGACTTCAGAAGGGCCAGGATTTCTGCCATTATTTTAAAATAATACTAGGAATAAAAATAAAGGCCATAGGAAAATAGACTTCAAAATACTGCTTCTGCTGAAATCAATGGAAGCAAGTGACTCACATGGAAGCAAAAATGAACTCATCAATGACTATTAGCCAGGATGGGTAGAAATGGTATCCCTAACCTCTGTTTGTCACAAGCTGGGAATTGGTGACAGGGGATGGATCACTTGATGATTCTCTGTTCTGTTCATTCCCTCTGGGCTATCTGGCATTGGCCACTGTCAGCAGACAGGACACTGGCTAGCTGGACCTTTGATCTCACCCAGTGTGGCCGTTCTTATGTTCTTCTTATGACCCCAAATCAGAACCTTGGCCAGATCATCTGTTGGTCACCAGTAACTTCACTGAGAAAAGTGACTTCAACAGAGCTAGTCCAACCTGGCCCCATATAATCAATGTTGCCCCACACCCCTGACTTTGGAGGCTGACATGAAAGAAGACCTAGACATGAGCCTCTCTGGTTTTGTAAAGCACATTTCTGCCTGAGGGGGGACATTTTCAAAGCAAAAACGAAGCCACCCTGTGCTTCACTAATTTGCAGTTGAAACAACAAAAGGGTCCAGAGCAGAAATATTTATCCAACACCCCCTCCAGCAATGTACAGAATCAGGGCTGAGTTGAGCCATGCCCTGGATGTGGTTTGGCAAAACAAAAAGCACCTGTGGCTTTTGCCCTTCTTTGTGTTCAGTCCCCAACTAACGCTCATCTCAGTCCATTCCAGGTGCTTTGCGCTGCTCGTTCTTCTAAACGTATAAGAATTCTGGCAATCTCCCACCACCAGACATTTCAAAAGTGGGACTCGCTGAATCTACAAACACAGCCCTGATGCCATAATGAAAGTAAGCGGACAAAGGTTTGTACACAGAGAAGAGAGGATCCAACAGCCAGAAGGGGTCAATTCAGGAAGGGGAGGGTTGTGCCTCGCCAGGGCTATTTTGCACTCTTCCACAGAAATTAAGTCTCTGAGGGCTAATCTTAGAATCACTGTGTTTTGACCTTGAAACAGATACATGAAATACAAAGTCAGAATTGCTAGAAATATGGGCACAATGACTGGGTATCACCTTTGTGCAGACAGCCAATGGGAGGCGTATACATCACTGAAGTCCTGGTGATAGTTTCAAAATAGCGCATCAGTGGAACTTCAATGAGCACTGGCATTGTATTAGCCCTGTGCAAGATGAGGCTTTCACCCAGCATTTTGAATAAAATGGTTCTAATTAAAAAGCTTCTTAGCTGGACCACAGGACCCTGAACCCTTCAAGGGGAGTTAGCTGCACCTATCTTTGGAACATGAAAATAAAGCAAGGGTGATTGAAAAGGCAGTGTTGTCTAGTGGATAGAGCCTAGGACTGGGACTCAGGAGAGCTGGCTTCTGTTCCTGACTCTGTCACTAGCCTGCTCTGACATCTTTAGCACGCCGCATACCCACTCTTTGCCTCAGTCTTTCTATCTGTAAAATGGGGATATGATACTGTCCTCCTTTGCAAAGTGGCTGGGGAGCTACCAATGAAAAGTGCTATATTGAGAGTGAGGAGTTATCGTCAGCAGAAAACCACAAAGTGGCTATCTTTCCTAGCAAATAAATTTTAAGCCAAGGGTTTCTTAAAGGGCACAGAGTTATAGAAATGAAGAACTGGAAGGGACCTAGTGAGGTCATCCAGTCCAGCTCTCTGTGCTGAGGAAGGACAAAGTAAACCTAGACCATCCCTAAAAGGTGTCTGTCAAACCTGTTTTCAAAACTTCCAATGATGGGGATTCCACAACCTTTCTGGGAAGCTAATTCTACTCCTTAACTGCCCTTATAGGCTGAAAGTTCTTCCTAACATCATCAAGAGCAGCGTAAAAGCCATCCCTGTGCAAGGGGCCAGCACTATAATTGCTAAGTGCTCACGTAACCCCCATGGGACTCGTGTGATTCGCAACACAGTGGTGAATTTCACCTACACAGACAGTAACAACAAAACCTACATTTAAAATGCTTGGCAAATAAGCAGCGGAGGCAGGGAAGCAGTGGACTATGCAATGATGAAGGAAGAAATACAGAAGATTTGCAGGGAGACACAGTGCACACCTACTAACGGGCTCCATGAGGTTACCAGCTGAAGGAAGGCAAAATTGAGGAGAGAGGTGACTGGTTATGGTGCAGGCATCAACAATCTGGACTCTAGCCTATATCTTTAAGGCCTTTCTATTACATCCATTGCTAGTATATCTCTTCCACAGACTTAGAACAGCATTTTCTCTCTACGTTCCAATTCTTCTAGCCACGCCATGGGAATAACAATGTTTCCCTACCTCACACAGGTGCAGTGAGGCTTAACTCCTCAGTGTTTGTGTGATACCTCTTGATATGCAAGTGGAGGATACTCTTGAAATCCAGAATTTTACAATAAAGGCACTAGTGGCACCATTGTAGATCACTGAAAAATAATGCTGACTCAAGAGAGGATGAGCATCAAATATTCTTTGCAGGACACATATGACCAGTTAATATAATCTCTTCTCAGTGGTCTAGTGCAGCTTCTTAGGATAAACACAGTAAGGCCTATTGGGATATGTACAAATGAATAGGGGTCTGGGATGGCTATATGCTAGTGGTTAAGGAGTCTAGCCGAAATTGGCATCGCCCTTTAAACACGTTTTTCCCCTTTGTCCTGGCAGCCTTGGAAGATGGTTGCACTGAAAAGTATCTTGTTTTGTCTTTACACTTGTTCCGTAAAACATTTTCAGGGTCAAAGCGCTTTCCCTCTCCTTATAAGCTGCTGATTAAGACAGTAGGTAATGCTGATTCAACTAAAAACCAATAAACAACAAACAGGGGCAGGTATAATTGTATTCCTCACCTGCTTATTAATATTCATTGTGTAGGAGTTAACATTACTAAATAAGGTTTTAGGGAAAGTAGTGATAGACATGTGAATTAACATACTAAAATAGGTAAAAGGATGTAATTGGTGCCAAATTGGTGCCACTCAGACGTTGTGTTGAATGTCTATGATAAACGTGCGTGGGCAATAAAGCAGTTCAGTTTACCCCATCTGCTCCTGGGTCGCCTGTTTCTTCTCTAACAAGGCCATGTCTACACTATGCAGAAGATTGATGTTGCCGCAGTCGATCTTCTAGGGTTTGAATTAGCAGGTCTAGTGAAGACCCTCTAATTCAGAGCACCCCTGTTGGCGCCAGTAGTCCTGCTCCTCCTGAGTAAGGGAAGCCGATGGAAGCTTGTGCTTCCGTCAACCTCCCACTGTGTGGATGGCATGAAAATGCGATTAAAGATACTTTGACTCCAGCTACATAATTAACATAGCCTGGAGTTGTGTATCTTAAGTCAACTTTCCCCTTAGTGAAGACCTGGCCTAAGAGAAGTAAGAGTTCCAAGAAAGGATTTTACCAACAATGAGCTGAAATCCATCCCAAAGGCTATGACTCACTAGTCCTACTGTGTGCAGCACTGATCAACACAACTAACAAATAATATTGCAAAACAAGGAAGTTCAGAGACATGTGACAAGAATGATCCTGAGCTGCTATGAAGAGAAGCTGATAGACTGGGGACATTCTGCCTTAGAAAGATAAGGGATACCTTTCTATGAGGGGATATGATAAAATATATATATAACTATGAATGATCTGCAGAAGGTAGATTGGGTACTCTGTTTTCCTGTCTTGTTGCACAAGAAGAGTGGGCTCTTCACTGAACGTAAAAAAAGGGAAATTCAGATCTGATAAAAGGTGGAACTCATTGCCACAGGAAGTAATTGTGGCCAAGAATGTGAGAGATTGGATATTTATATGGCAATCAAAACTATCCACTGACAACAAAATTTTTAGGAGGGATGTTAGATCTTGTGCTTTGGGGTCTGAGGACGATCTACAGACCAAGATGAAGTACTACAGACCAAGATGAAACCTACGAGGGAACAGATTACCCACATCTGCTTAATTTAGGGTTCTTTCACCTTCCTTTGAAGTATGTGGTGCTAGAGATAGGAAACTGGATTAGATGGACATTGGGTCTGATCAAGTGTGAAAATTCCTATTTTCGTAAGTCCCATTTAAACCCTATTCTGAGGTCATAAGTAGTGTCTTTTGCACAGACTTTACATAGCAATGTGCTTTAAAAATGATGTGGGAGAAATCAATGCCATGTACCACATACCCCTATAGTCTTTGACTACAAGGAGTAAATTTTCTAAGCCCTGGTCTACACTAGGACTTTATTTCGAAATAACCTCCCCCGGGTCAAATTTATAAGTGAAGAATCCACACTACCAAGCTCGTTATTTTGAAATAACAGGCTGAGGAATTCAAAATCTGTACTCCTGCTTTTCATCAGGAGTAATGCTAATTCCAAAATAGTTATTTTGAAATAATGGTAGTGTGGATGCTCCGGTGCTGCTATTTCAAAATAACTACTCCCCAGAGTAATTCGAAGTAACTACTCCCCAGTGCTTCCCGGGGCTCTAATTCTGAGGTAATGCATCCACATTAACGGAGCCTGCCTTGGACTAGTTTTGAGGCTTCCCCTAGTGGGGACACGCCAGTTTGAATCTGTTAAATCGGGAATTATTAAATTGAATTTAGTAATTTCAAAATACTTTCATAGTGTAGACATGGCCTAAATGCACAACAAAAAGGGCCCTTCCTATTCCAGTTTCTGCAAAAATCTGACTTTTCATCACATGACGTACTAGAATGGTGCCCCTCCTAAATGAGGTAAATGTGAGAAGTTTATTCACTCCCTGGTGTATTTATTCACTGGTAGCTCTGTAATTAAAGAAATAAATGGATCTCTTTTACCTTGAATACTTCCATTGGAAGAGGAAACTTTGCTGCATCATTAAGGGATTTTTCCAGAGCGCATTTCCACTCAGATATATTCTTCAGAGAATAGATTTCTAAAACAACAACAAAAATCACATAATAATTTAAAGATCAAACACTCCTGTAGTAGCATGTTAAACTGATACAGCATGTGACGATACAGTCCCAGTAAAACTAACAATGCATTCTATGCCTTATACTATTATTCTATGCAGTTCTGTTCAAACCAATGAAGAAGAATGACTCCGCTACTGCACAGAGCCAGGGAGTGATATACTTTATTTCTGCAGAAAAACAAAATAAAACCAAACAAGAAATTTAATCTTTTTTTGTCAAAAAACGAAACCTCAAATTCTGTTTTTAAAAGCCCCAAACTGATGTGTGGCTGTCAAAAACTGGTATTTTTGCTACTTGAGGTTTTTCAATCAAAAGCCGAAACATTTTAACAAAGAAAAGGGGGAAATATTCTCAGAAACACTGTTTTCACAGTTAGTTGAAAAGGCAATTTTTGTATGAAAAAAGCAATAAAAATTTGCAACCTGCTCCATATACAGACATACTTTGTCAATATAACAATCAGAGCATAATAGCAACCCAGCAAATAGTATTTAAAACTGAAATATTAACAGCAGCTTCTTTAAATGGGTTTAATATCATTAGTTATATTACCAAATCCTTTAGTGGTTCATTCCAGTAAGATACCTATGAATCATCTACTGAAGGGACAATACACTGATGGAGAATTTTATATTGGCTGTACTTCTGTTCTTGGAAACGTATTGTTATCCAGCGCACAAGTTATTGCAGAACATTTATCTCAAGATCTTAAAGTTACAAGATAGACAGACAGAGTGCAACAATTATTAAAATGGAAATGAATATAATAGGCTTGAATCCAGATAAGGAATAAATAGAGTGCAACTCCACTAGCACAGCTATTTACACCCATGCTACATTTGGCTCCATTTTCATTTGAAATTCCATGCTTGTAACAGCCACAAGATTTACAGCTGCATCTTACAATTCTGAAGGAGAAAATAAAAAAAAAGAATGAATTGGCAAGCAGAGTTTTCACCTAGCACTGAAGCTACAAGGGAGTTTTATGTTCTGATCTCAGCAGATTTAAGACCTTATCAAAACAAGATTTGCAGACTCACTCACTGGATATTTATACATCCACTGCATCAAACTATCCAAGTTCAAACAGACATCAGGGGTATGCATATGAATTTAAGTGCACTTAAAGGGACTTGTCAACCTTTTAGGGCTCTATTTTTAATTCCTTGCCTGTCTGGATTATAGCGTGAACACACATTTTGGTCTTCTGTTTAGAATACAGACTGCAGCCAGAGTACCAAGAGCACCTTTTTGTCACTCGGTGTCCCTTTCCTTTTGGTAGCACCGCTCACCCTCGGCTGTGTCAATAAAACAACCCAGTCCCGCCCCCCTTCCTAGCATGAACAGCTCTGTTGCCAAGGGGAATGCTCACACAGGTAAGATGTACTCACATGGGGTTCAGACAAGCAAAGGGCAGTCTGCTACTGCGCTGTCCCAGAAGAAGCCGACCAGAAAACAGACTGAGTTTCACAGTCACAATCTGCCTCCAGGTCTCATTCTATTCCAAACCTATACCTGGTGCCACGTACTTCCCTGGCATAGCTCTGCTAGCTGGTGCACTGAGGTGGGTGGAATCACAGTAAGGATGTTAAATATCGGTTAATTGACTAGTCGAGTAGTCGATGGATGGGCTCTTGTACATTTCAAAGGAGAAATGCGGAACTGTGTGTGCAGCCCGGGGCCAGCAGGAAGTCCCGCTGACTCTGGACTGCATGTGGGCGTGCCTGCTTTGAAATGTACAAGAGTCCTCAGCGGGGGCTCTTGTACATTTCAAAGCCATGGAGCCTGGGGTCAGCAGGGGACTCTGAGTCCCTGCTGACTCCAGACTCCATGCTACGCTGCATGCCATGCTGAGCCCAGGGTCAGCTGGAAACTCCCCAGCTGACCCCGGGTTCTGGAGAAATGCCACTCGGAACCCAGGGTTAGCTGGGGACTCCCCAGCTGACCCCAGCTGCACTGCGCTTTGGCATTTTAAAGGGGCAGCCCCGCACAGCCAAGTTGCGGATCAGTTGTGCAGCGGCTGCCCCTTTGAAACGCCACCTTGGGGTTTCAAAGTGGCAGCTCCACACAGCTGATCCCCAACTCAGCTGTGCAACACTGCCACTTTGAAGTACCTCTTCTTCCCCACCCCTTTGCTGCCTGGTCGACTAGTCAACTGACTATCTGATAAGCATCTGCTTATCGTTTAGTCGACTAGTCCTTAATATCCTTAAATCATGGCTCTGCCCCGCCCCACCCAATCATAAGTGTGGCTGGCGAGAGGACACAGCAGCCCCACACAGGCTGCTTCCTGGTCTGTGGGTAGCATTCTGCCTGGGCCATGAGGGAGCTCAGCTGGTCAGCTGGGGAAGCAGGATGGGGCACTCACCCTCTAGGAGGAGCAGCAGCTGCTGCTGCTGCCTGCTATAAATGGAGAAGCTGGCTCCAGCCTCCGCTCCAGGGCTGGGGAAAAGATGATCATTGGCAGCAAGAGCCTCAGCCAGCTTGCACTCAGCACTCTGGGAAGCCAGGTGCAGGGCTATGTGTGTGTTTGTGAACCCTGGAGGGAAGGGAGCCTGGCTTCTCATGCTGCCCCCACCCCCAATTGCTCCCATTGGCCGGTTTTGGACAATAGCAGCTGCCTGCTTGCAGGACAGGCAGCATGTGAAGTGCCCCTCCTCCCTCATCCCCTGGGCTCACAGCATTCAGTTTAGAATAAACATGGCTCCTGCAACTCCCCTAAGCACCTACAGGGGCTGGAAGGCAGGGACCCTAGCTAAGGAACCTGCTGGGCTACTGGCTGGGAGCCAGGTAAGGTCTCCCAGCCAGAGCCTATCTCTGGCACCCCATCCCCTACCGCCCTCCCCCAGCCCTCTGCCCTCTTCTGCCCTCCTACCCTATGTAACCCAAACCTTCTGCACCCCTGCTCCAGCCCCCAAACACCTTCCCCAAGACTGCATTCCCTCATACACCCGTCCTCAGGTCACAACCCCCTCTCAGATCTAGCACCCAAATCCGCTATCCCTGGTCCCAGCCCAAATCTCTGCACCCCCTCCTTCACTCCTGCCCCAGGTCACAACCCCCTCCCAGGCCTTGCACCCCGTCCTCACCCCAGTCAGTTGCCCCAGGTCACGATCCCCTACTTCACCCAAACTTCCTCCCAGATCCCACACCCCAATCTCTTACTCCCAAGTTCCCTTCTAAACCCAACCTCCATCCCAGACCCCTGCATCTCCTCCATTAACATAATGGAAGAGTGTGGCCCTCGACCACTTACCAAATTCTTGGAGTGCCCCCCCAAAAAAATGATTGCCTACCCCTGTGTTAATGGCTTGCAGTAAGAAAGAAAAAGATTCTTTTAACGGGATTTTTTTGAGTGTTGCAGATATCTAAAACTCTGATCTTAATGATTTTTTAAAAATCCTGTGTTACTGATTAATACATAGTAAGCTGTAGTGTTAATTTTCTTTTTATTTGATTTCATATTAAATAATCATAAGCACTGCTCCTTGTTAATTATCCCTTGTTTTAATATATTTTCTTCCACACTTCTGAACTATTTAAAAATATATTTATATCTCTGGTTTTTGTTTGTACACACTACCTCAATATTGGTGTTGCACCTAAGAAATTTCAACCTGCCCAAAAGAAAAGTCAACCCACCCAAGTGTAACAATATGGTTCTTCTGTAACCAGGATGGAAGGCCTGAAGCCATATTGGCAGCCAAAGCCTTCTTCTGCAGCCAGACTGAAGAGCAGCAGCCATTAGCTGTATAGAGCCACATACTCACATTCCATCTAAATTGTATTAAAATAGTGTCACACCAAGCTGCGAGAAGGGGATTTTGCCCTGATAGCTCCCCCACTGTCACCAGATAAAGAAACAGATCTCAAGATGGGTAAAGAAAACTTAAGTCACACCATTCTGTCTGGCAAGAAACTGCTTATCAATACTTGAGGTTGTGGAATCCTCATTCTATGATCATTGTCATTACACTTTCCTGTTGTTTGACTGTGTGATCTCTGTCTGGTTTGTAAGTGTTTCTGTCTGCTGGATAATTAATTTTGCTAGGTGTAAATCAATTAAGGTGGTGGGATATGATTGGTCAGGTAATTTTGTCATGATTGGTTAGTAAAATTATACTAAATAATTGGTTAAGGAATAGCTAAGCAGGACTCAGGTTTCATTATATAAACTGGGGTCCAAGAAGGAGACCAGGAAGAAGATCAGAAGTAACAGAAGCAGAAGGAAAGACGCAAAAGGCTGGAAGAAGACCAAAGGGAGACAAGAAACACCAAGAAGAAGGGGGAAGACCTGGAAGAAGAACTCACCTCAGAGACACAGCCTAAGACCAGAGCTGCCAGGATTCTCCTGCACAACCATGATGTGCAGCAGCTAAGATCCAGAGGGACTGATTTTGCCTGGCCAACAGGGGAAGTCTGCCTGCCTTTATCAGGATTGGTGAGCATGACACTGTGTGCTTAGCATGTGTATTCTGCTTGTTCGGGAATTGTCAATAAATAGAGGATAAGAATATTACTGTGTGAGGCTCTTTCAGTGGCTAAAGATCCTGCAAAACCCATAGGAAGTTACACTCTGAGCCCTAGGAATTGGGTAAGGGTGGGTGTGTAAATTAACAGGGGTGCACCTTGAGCCCTAGGAACTGGGTAAAGGTGTGTGTACCTAAAGTGTGGAAGGGATAGAGAAATTTGCACGGGTAACACAAGGATGGAAAATCTTAGAGGGAACGCTGGCAGCGAGCCTCCTTTAGTTTCGCCCTGCACTTGGCTCCCAGCGCATGAGAGGCACTCAGCCTCTTGCAGGGGCAGTCCCGTGAGGATTCAGGGCCTGGATCTCTGTCTGCCCCATGCAGATGTGCCGTGTGCAGGGGAGACGATGTAGAAGCCTCTTGCCTCTAGATGTGCAGCATCTCAGCACCTTGAACCTTCCACCCTTCCCTCCTCTCCCCTTCCCTCCCCACTGACGCAGAGCCAGTGGGAACGAATGCGTCTCTGAGACTGAGTAACTGATGGTAGCAGGGAGAGGACAAGGGCCCTGAGGGGCCTGTGCTCTGGCCTGGAGTTTGTTTGTAAAAAGCAAGACTCTTAGGGCATCTCCATGGTTGGCGACTGTAGGGTCATCCCCCTCCATTATTCCTTCTCAGCCATCTGGTTTTATTTTCTTTGTGCTAAGCTGCAGGCTAAGATGATTCACCTTGTCTCTCCGCTGATGTGTCAGCAAGAGAGCTGTCAGCCCGGGGATCGCTCACTACGCAGTTCAGCTTCCTGGGACCCAGGTGAACGGGAGATTGACACAGTGAACAGCCTTCCAAGGCCAGCTGGCACGGAGTGCTGAATTTTGGACCCCTGCATTAGCGCTCTTCCTCTTGAGGGATACAGAGTGCATCATTGAGGGGCAACCTAGGCGAGTGAGTGGGCCGCATGGGCGGCCTCCTTTATCTCCATGGGCCGCAAGATTGTCATAACCGAGACGGTCTCCTGGAATAGGGTAGTTCCGCTAACTGCGCTTGCATACCTAGAATTTGCAATGTGCCAACTGAACCATAGAAGTGACTGGATGCCGAGGGTCATGGCTCTCACAGTCAGTGTGGTGTGCAATCAGTATGCACCTCACTTCACATGCCCTGGCTTTAGATGTGTATTGCTTTAGTAATGCCGGTAGGAAAAAGACTATACGGACAGAAACCCCGCATGGGCAATGGTAAACAAAATGTCTTGAGGACTGCACATAGAACCCTGATGGGCCGCATGCGGCCTTCTGGCTGCACATGGCTGGCCACTACAGGACAAAATAGGTGTTGCCATCTCACATTTGTCTTGAATCTTGCGACATTTCTTCCCTTCCTGGAGGCATTTGACTACATGTGAACTTCAGCTTTCATTAAGCAAAAAAAAAAAAATTAATTTCCGGCTCCTGTAGCTGCTGGGAAAGACTGGAAAATGAGCCTTCTAAAGGACCCAAAATCAAAAAAACAAATACAAAAAGCCGAAGAGTTATGGTTTAAATCTCAAGGTTTTTAGGCCAATATTTTTATTTTTGAGAGGCTGACTCTGATTTTTAAACACTTGGGGTAAGCAATACTGCTCCAAACTCTAGTCCACACATAGAGATATTGAGACAAAATCTCAGCTGGGGTAAGAGATTTCCACCAGCCTTTATACCAGCTAAGGATCTGACCCCTGGTGTTTCCTTAGCTTTTTATTGTGTTTTATATCTACTAGTGGCCTCTAATGTTTTATATCTCCTACAGTAACTGCAACAGAGCTAGAAGCAAAGTATGCAAGTGCATATATTAGTCTTGCACTTAAGCGGGTGGAAATCAGTTGCAATATTTTTGTGCATATTCAATGAGCCTGAAAAGATAAAGACACCTCTACCAGTTGCAAACACTAGCACATGAGAATATGGACACATTTCATTAGACAGGGGCAGTTAAGTTGTGTTGACAAGTTTATGGACACTAAATTGCAGCATTAAAAGAGCATAAAGCATTTTCCTTAAGTGATAGTGTTGCAGACAATTGAACAAAGTGTGTTATGTCAATTTGTGTTTAAGGCAACAAGAAATAAGCAATTAAGATGTCTGCCGATTCATTTGTAACTAGAACTTTGCATGAAATGAGTGAGGCAATGCCACTTTGGATTAAAATTTGGGGCATTTGGTGTCTTTTCAATGGTGCAGTGGCAATTTATCTCAGCTGAGCATCTGATCCCAGGAATCCAAACTCCTCTGGGTCATAGCCTGACTCCCCCCCTCCAGCTCCTTTGTGCCAAACTGATGGGCTTAAGGAAGCCTTCAAACTCCTAATTCTGGCTGGGGAAGGATACCACCCTAGTGCAGACACTGTACCAGACAGGGTTGCCAACCCTCCAGGGTTGTCCTGGAGTCTCCCAGAACTGGCATCAATTGCCCGGTGACTGTTGAAGGCAATCCTGGAGATTTGAATAGGCTATTTTAAGAAAATGACATCATATCCCATCATTTCTTGGGGAAAAAAAGAATCTCCCAGAATAGCGTCAGTCAGGGTTGACAACCCTAGTAGCAGACAGCCATAAGGGCTGCCTTCTGAGGACACCCTCACAAGCCCTGGCAGAGGGGTACACCAGGGAGGAAGGTTGGTAGGGTGTTGGGGGCAGGCCTCCCTTGATGATTCTGGGCAGCGCTGTTCTCCACAGAGTAGCCATCACTTAAACAGGTCCCCAGGACTACCCAAAGGTGCACGGAGCCAACTCCAGTCCCAGGGTGGCCCAGGCTTGGAATGGCACAAAGGGGGCATAAAGCCCCCTTTGCCCACCTCCCCATGGGACGCAAGTTGTGCGCTACGCTCTCAGAGGCACGGTACAGACTCTCACCCCTGGAACGCAATGTAATAAACAGCCGGGTGAAATCGGTGAAGCCCAAATCTGCAGTCTCCAGATTGATACTCCACTTAGAAAAACAAGAAATGAAATTCATAGCCTGGAGGGACTGGCCTCAGTGGAGCGCCATTGATTGACACCAACTGAGGCCCTGGACCTGAGGGCCTGACCCTGTGAGGTGACAGGCACCCTTCATTCACCATGGGAGATCAGGGTGGCTGGCAGCTCACAGACCAGGCCCAGAAAGGGATAAGTACACACAGGTTGGCTAAGGTAGTTGGGAGGACATCTGTCCAAAATGCCCAAAGGACAGATGGAATCCCATGTGAAGGGACCAGGGAATAATAGAACGACAATAAAGAGTCCATTGGGATGTACGTGCCTGGCAGTGATCTGGCTGGGGCACCATCTCCCAACAAGATCCTCGCCTCACTCCACCTGCAACTTCACTACATTCTTCAGATTAGTTAGCTGCCTTCCATGGCTTGACAAGGGCTTTGCTGAAATGCCTAAGGCAGGGGTGAGGAACCTCAGGCCCGGGGGCCAGATGTGGCCCCTGGTTTGCCTGGATCCAGCCCTCAAGGCTCAGCCCCTCCCCCCCACCCCGCATTAGGGAGCCCGCACTGGAGCTCCAGCCTCCCCACTGCCCTACCACAGGGCTGGAGCACACAAAATCTACTAGGCTGGACCCCCCACAAGCTCTGGTGTGGGAGGGGAATGTGGGGCATGACTTTCTTCTTCTCAGTCACAGGGCACATCAGTGGGGGGGGGCGTTGTTTTTTTGTTTTGTTTTATTTTGTTTTGGGTTTTTTTGCTTTTCACTTGTGTGCGGCCCCCGACTGGTTTTTCTGTGGGTGAGTGGGCTCTGACCCAAAAAAGGTTCCCTATCCCTAGCCTAAGGGGTGCCATAGTGGAGATGGTCTCTTGAAGACTGCAGGCCGATGAGGAGAAGAATCCCTTAGAACCATGGTGGCCAACCAGTTCTGAAGCAGTAGGCCCTAGAGTGGCTACTGCTATAGTGAACTAGCCACATTATTCTGAAAATGTAAATTTTGTGAGCCAACTAGCCACATTCACCTGGCCAAATAGCCACGTATGGCTAGTGGCTGGCGTGTTGGACACCGTGGCCTTAGAAGATCCTAAGGAAAGAAGCTCTGAAACCATACGCCATAGGAGGTGTGCACAAGGAGAGCAATGGATGGATGACAGGGGAGGGATCATGTGAGGATTAACTGTTGTGTTCACTCCCTCTGGGGCATCTGGTATTGGCCACTGTCAGCAGACAGGACACTTGACTAGATGGACCTTTGGTCTGACCCAGTATGGCCGTTCTTATACTAACTCCTAGGAACCTAGCACCCTGGAAAAATTCACATGTCCATCATGCAATGGGTGACATGTATCCCTGCATAGAGAGCTCTAATTGGGACTTCAGTAGCTCAAGTCGGACGGCCGCCATCTTGGCTAAAGGGAGCTAAACTGGGGACTGCCAAAGCTAAATGCACCAGTTACCATGCTTGAGCCAAAGCAGGAGCTGCAGAAGACTTCTATCTCTTGCGGACCAGCAGAGATGGGGGACCAGTAACGTTCATTCCCTAAAGGGTAACACAGACTTTGTGCTGACCCTCTGCACTTGATGGAATTTCATCCTGAAGGCTTGAAGTTTCAGCTGAGGCCCAAAGTCTCCACTTGTTGAGTAGTGGGTCACTGCCCCCATTGCAGGGATCCACAGGAAATACTTGTCCACCTAGAACCTCCGCTGAATGACTTTCTTCTCCGCTGAATGCCGATGCTGAGCAAGTACAAAATCAAATTGTGTGGGCACTATTTGCAAGGAATTTATCTCCAATCTAGGAAATAATTTAACATGTGGGATTTTGTTTCTCCATTTCTATCACACCTTTGCCAAAAAGGAAATTATGCTGCCACTGGATGGATTAATAAGGAATTACTTACTGGAAATTAAACTCAATTTGTTTCAGCCTCCATTTTTCTCTCTCAGGTTAATGGTGTCTAGTTAGTAACCATACAATATCTCTAATGAGTCTTAATCCTTTGGTTTCACCGCTGGACACTGAGGGTACGTCTAGACTACACCTCTCTGTTGACAGAGAGATGTAGATTAGGCACATCGAAATTGCTAATGAAGCAGGGATTTAATTATCCCGTGCTTCATTAGCATAAACATGGCCGCCGCTTTTTTCCGAAACGGAGCTTTTTCGATAAAAGAAAACCCAGCAGTCTAGATGCGGATCTGTTGAAAAATAAACCCTATTTCAACAGATCCTGTAAACCTCATTTTTTGAGGAATACAGGATCTGTCGAAAAAGGGTTTATTTTTTGACAGATCCGCATCTAGACTGCCGTTTTGTTTTTTTTTTCTAAGTCTGGTGTAACCCCACTGGAACAGATCCTTAGCTGGAGTGAAGCAACGTACCTCCATTGAAGCTACTGGAAACTATCCTGAAGAACTAGCGTGCTGACTTTAACAGTTACTTCTGGTTTGCATTAGTGTGTAAGTGGCCTAAATAATGGGAAAGAAAGAAAGAAAGAAAGAAAGAAAGAAAGAACCACAGATGTTTCTGCATTCCATTTACTGAGAATTATGTTGGTCAGCAAGGTCATCAGGGATGAGAAACAAAAGGCTTGTAACTCAGACTCCTATATAAAACAGGGCTAATCTACACTATACCAGCTCTGCTGATACAGCCACTCCATCAGCATTACACCGGGCACTGTCCTCTACTACAGGTGTAGTATATGCTGACAGGAGTTTTTCTGTTGGCATAGCAATACTCCCTTCACAGCCCCGAAAGTAGCACTCATCTGTCAGCATGGCTACATCTACATGGGAGAGATGGAGGTGATTTCTGTTATAGCTATGTCGACTGTGAGTATGGGTGTTTTCATACCTCTGACCAACAAAGCTACACTGATCTCTCTAAGGCTATGTCTAAACTATGAGGTTTTGACAGAAGAGGCAATGCAAATGAAGTGCTGATTAGCATTTTGTCACACTTCATTTGCATAATCTATTCCGAGCCGTTTTTGTGCAAGGGGTTTTTGCGCAAAAACAAGCAGTATGGACATGTCCGTTTTGCACAAAAAGGGGGTTTTGCGCATAAAGGAAACAACTACACTGCTTGTTTTTGTGCAAAAACCCCTTGTGCGCAAAACCGGCTTGGAATAGATTATGCAAATGAAGTGTGACAAAATGCTAATCAGCACTTCATTTGCATTGCCTCTTCTGGCAAAAGCCATAGTGTAGACAAAGCTTTAATGTGTTCGCGCTGGTAATTGCTCTCAAGATTTGCAACACACAAGGGAAGCAGCATTAAAAGTACATTCCCATGGATATTTCCCACTCTTCCACACACAACATCTGTTGAAATCAACAGAAACACTCCTCTGGTTACAGGAGACAACAGAAGCCCGGAGAGGTTAAGTGACCTGTCCCTCGGGACAGAGGAAGTGCTAAGGATAGAAGCCAGATCTCCTGTCCCTTAGCCAAGAAATCATCCTTACTCCTCAAGGGGAAATTTGCTTGACCTGGGGGTTCACAATAAGCTATAACTTGAGGTGAATGTTTTGATGCAGCTGAGTCAAGCTGGAACTAAACCTTCAGGCTGCTTGATGACTTGTGGCGGAAACTGTAACACTGCAAAATGGGCTGGCTTTGCAATGCCAGGCAAAATGTGCCACTGCCCGAGTTTCGTTTTGAGTTGTTGGGTTCAACTGAATTCGTAACTTGGGGCGGCTCTCGGGGTGCACATAAAAGTAGCTCTAAATCAAGACGAAATGCATCAAACAAAATGTCCTTCAAAAGTGAAATGGACAAGATTTGTCCACTCCCGTCCAACCTTATGGGGAACATGCATCTTTCAGGCACGTCCCCTGAAGTTAAATTTGGTCCCACCCTAATATAGCAACAGCAGACACAATTGATAAAAAACGAACATGCTTTAGAAGAACTGGAGAGTATAATAGTGGGCTTTCAACTCTAAAAAGTCAGGCTTCTACCATCGGCATTAAAAGAGAGCTCCCCAAGCCAGCAGCAGTAGTAGGTCCCTTCGCCTCTTTGTGACTCCAGCCATTAGAGGGCACCACTCAATTACTCACCTATACAAAGTTACTACACTGTGGGTCTAGTTTTCTGTCTTTTCACTCCAGTTTTACACTGCAGTAGTGCCATTAACTTCACTAGAGTTATTTCTGGTTGACCCCATCATGAGACATTACGCTCCAAAACACAATTCTCGGGAAACTTTCATTATTATTGTGATTATTACAATACCACCTAGAAGCCCCCTATTTTAGTAGGTACTGTGCATAGTAAGAGATAGTCACTGCTCTGAAGAACTTACAACTTGTAGCCAACTTAGACAGAGGGTTGGTCTATAAGGGTATGTCTACACTAGCCACCCTAGTTCGAACTAGGGTGGCTAGTGTAGACATACCCTAAGACATTTTAGTGCATTGCAAACAAGTGCTCAATCTACGGTGCACCTGCTTACCATAAAGCCCAAAGGGAGCCACTTTATCCCCGTACCACAGACAAGGGGCACAGCAGTTAAATGTTTTGCCCTAAGACTATATAGAAAAATCTGTAGTAGAGCCATGAATTGAGTCTGAGCCACAAGACCATGCTCAGGGCCCTAACCAATTGCACCAGCCTGTTGGGTTTGAATTGAGACACCACTGGTCAAAAACATGACTGATAAACTAGAAGAAACAAACAGCAGATCCCCAGCATGCTCAGTAAATAAACAAACAGATTTCAAAGGCACGTGGGAGAGCATATTTTTAGCCAGCCTTTTTACCTGCAGGTGGGTCCATTCTGTATTTATTCTCTTGACACCAACCGACTGGTCGAAGTCTGCAATCCAAGTAAAACAACCACTGGTCATAGGATTCAGTCTCCTCCAATCCCACATAGCGAAGGCGTAATCTTCCTCCAACATTTTCAACCACACTAACTATCCAGTACTGAAAAGGGTTCTGAGAATCCTGCAGCTCTATTAAGGAATCAACTGTAATGAGGTCTACAGGGTTTTTTCCTCGCAGAGGCTGTTTGAATAGAAGCAAAACTCCTTATTTTAAATTTTATGTGAAGACTTCTCAAGGAAACAGACGACAGCAGAAGATTATTTTTTGTTTTTCACACCATCATCCACGCTATCAGCAAACAGTCTGTTCTCCTTCTCTTTTACCCAACGGCTTCCAAGCACAAATTCAGAAGCAAACAGAAAAACAACAGTTGTGCTAATTTCTCGACCAGCAGAAAAATAAAATAAAATTCCTGTTGGGCCTTTTAGGATTCTTAGCAATCCAGCTAGTAGCATTCTTTCTACAGACTCAGGGTCCAGTCCTACAAGGGGATTTCACGCCCGCTAGCTCTAACTGGAGTTTGGGGTATATATCCCATCATAGGACTGGGCCCGGAAATTAATGGAGATTAATGCTACTCAGGGCATGGGCCTGAAAGCCCCCTGTGCACAGGGCTCTCATGCACCATGGCCTTGATCCTGCTCCCACTGTCATCAATGGCAAACCTCCCACCAACTTCAGTGGGCGCAAGATTGGGCCATCCAGTGGGAATTTGAAGGCCTGATCCCAAGCCCATGGAATATGCATGAGCTTCAAAGTGCATGAGATCAGGCACTAAAAGACAGCAGTTTTCTGGATCAGGCCCTCTTAGCTGATTCTGCAAAATAAACCAAGAAGTCCCAATGATCATGCATGTTTCCTTATACACAGAGGACTTTCTAAGGCCCTGATTCTGCAAACACTTATGCACATGCTCAGCTTTAACACTGCAGTACCGCCAGACTCAAGCATTCAAAACCATGAGTCAGGCTCCAAAAATCATGTGATTAGAATAAAAATCATGAGGTTGGGAAAGAGGGGAGGTTGCACAAAATAATACATTTTGGATTCTTTTTATTTCTCTTTTGGTTAGAGGGCACTTGCTTCTCGTTTTCAAGCTTTTCTCTGAAATTCATGAGGGCTAGAAACATACTTTTTTTAAAATGAAAGCTGAGAGTCTCACACACAAATCTTTGGATTCCAGGAGTTGGGGCTTTAAGAAACATATTAAAACAATCATGAGATTCATGATAAAATCAGGAGAATTGGTAATCTGCTTTTCCAAGCAGTGTCAAATGTCCACAGCAATGAAATTAAGCACATGCATAACTGTTTGAAGCATTGTGGCCTAAATTGTTAGTTGTTCGTGTACCAAGCTTGTTGAAGGAAAAAGACAGTAAAAACCAATAGCCTTTATAGGGATTGCAAATAATAGATAGTTTGAAAATGGTTTATTCTAGGGCTGGTTGGCAGCGAGGGGACGTCCCTTTTTTCTCCATTCCAAAAAATTGCAAAAGTTTGAAATTCAAACTTCAGCCAGCATTAGAGTTGATCAATAAAATGGAAATGGATCAGGGTTCAAATTGAAAGATTCCTTTTGGAATTTGTTCCCTTTTATTTTTAAAATAAAAAAAATAAGTTTGAAATGTTGTATCATGAAAAATTTCAACCAGCTCTGTGAACAGTTGATACATCTCAGTGCAATACATTTGCTTACAATGTTAGCCACTTTCTTTCTGTACTTATTTAAATGCATCCATACAATCTCATAAAGCATCATGTCATGGCAAAACACTGTTTCTAAATATAATAACATCATAGAAGGCTGATGTAATGTGATTTTTCTTCCATACAACAATTGCTTCTGTGCAATAAAACATTCTTTAACATCAAAGGATATAGTAACCCTGTAATGACTTAATTTATTATAATAGATCCCTGGCCATTAGAAAGCTAATATTGCTTCTCTGATCTACACACTCAAATCTAAGCCAAACAATCAGTTGTCACTTATCCACGAGAGCAGAATGCTAAAATTAATATTTGAATTGTGTTGAGTATTAATTTTGAAAGTACAGCAAAAGCCCTTTTATGAACAGCTCCAGTACAGAAAATTACCTTGTTAAATCAATATGTAATGTTAACAATGATCTGACGTGCTGATTAACAGTAATTCCATTTTCTAGCAGGTTACACACACAGCATGACGTACTGTATTACCCACATACCTCGCACATAACAGAGCATAACAACATTAAAAACAAGACTGCACACTGTTTCCATCCAAGCTACTGTTCCTAACCAAGCTACTTCTGCACTTGCTACCTGTCTGTTTCTTCTACCAACGTAAGCGGAGGGAAGGTTATAGCCTACAAATGACATAGGGGCTTATTCTGATCTCATTCACATTAGCCTAGAATTGCGCCAGTGTGAGATAAGACTCTGGCTCTAAGACTCCGCATATTCTAGCAGAGAGCATGACCATGGACCCATCTGCCACAAGCACCTAAGGCTGTATCTACATTACACCTTATGCCGACATAACTTATGTCACTTTAGGGGTGTAAATAAATTGTCCCCTTGAGTGACACAAGTTACCCTGACATAAGCACCAGTGTGGACAGCACTCACATAGCTTCTGCCACTCATGGGGACTGGAGTAGTTAAGCCGACAGGAGAGTTCCCTCCCGTCGGCTTTGAGCAGGTCCCTGAGAGATTTTAGAGCGGTGCAGTTGTATTAGTGCAGCTGTCCCACTGTAAACTCTCCAGTGGAGTCATGTCCTATGTTTCTTTTGAACGTATAGGATGTTTGGCCTTGTGGACTGAAAAACCCTGGTGGCTAACTAGTCAAGGACACACACTTGTTAAAAATGAGTGTGCATATTTGTAACTTGCATGAGTGGGCAGGACTAAAGCTATCAAAGATAGGAGTATCTTGAAATGCATGTCTTTGAAAGGTAAACAAGAGTTTACACAGACGTAAAACCCATGTTTGCTTTAACTCATAATCTAACCAGGTAGGGCAGAAGACCAGTCTCATCCAGGGAATATCCCAGTACCATGGATCCGGCTAGCCTGTGCTCTACATTCCTGAGCCACGAGGTGGTGCTATAGCGCATATTGCAAGTATCTCTATCACCCCAATTGCTGTACAGGATGGCTCCTACGGGAAAATGCATTCTCCAAAACCCCAATGCAGCACTGAGTCAAGAGCACGGAGAGCCCCTGCAAAGAAGCTGCCAATTTCACACAGTTTCGGATGAAATCATCTATGGGCCCAATATTTACTCAAAGGGGACCGTGCACATCAGTGCATCTTCCCATGAACCTGCTCTGGAATTGGCGCTTTTAAGCGAGCCTGATGCCAGGGGAGTTTGGCATGGATGTCTTTCGCCCTGCACCCATGCTCAGTGCTTAGAGCACCAAGGCATCTGGCAGTGTGTTTAACGTGCCCCCATCACCTCTCCTGAGCAGAATAGAGAGAGAGATTCCTTATAGCCTAGTGAGCTTTTGTGCACTAATCGCCTAATCCTGCCCCCAGTGGGTAACTGGACTTTACATGAGGGAGATCCAGTAGGAAAATGAATTATCTCTGTATCCCCCCCCCCCCCCCTGGCTTTGTCTAGCATCGACATTTGGGTTGACTAGCGGATTCACTGAATCTCCCCCTCCCCACGTGTCTGCTGGTCTAACCCCCGGCCAGAGAGACCTAATGCTCCCTGGGGCAGACCACCCCAGAGTTCTCCCCTCAAACTCCACAATGGAGAGACCTAGATTCTTCTAACTTTGAGGCTTCCTGTCCCTTACTTGGGCCTACCTGTGATATGAACTCCCTCCGATAGGATTCCAATAGGAAAACTTCTTTGACCTGAATCAGGCCCACAAGGTTATGTCTACACTGCAGCTGGGAGGTGCCATTCCCAGCAAGCATAGACAAACTGGTGCTGGCTCCATTCAAACTGGCACGCACAAAATAGCAATGTGGATATTGTGGCAGGAGCGGAAGCTCAAGCTAGCAGCCCAAGTCCATGCCCGCCTGACCCCCTAGGTCCAAGCTGTAATGGTCAGCCCAAGCCACTGCCTCCACTGCAACATCCACATTGCTATTTTTAGCACGCTAATGTAAGTGGAGCTGGCACCAGTCTGCCTACCCACACTAAGATCGTAGCTCCTAGAGGCAGTGTAAACGCCCCTTATAGGGTAAACAGACATTGCAAGCACATGGCCCCATATTTTAATGGTTGAACATTGCTATAATACAATACTATTAAATATAAACTGCAATCTAATACATACGCCTTCCAGTAAATTTGCAGGTGCCGTCCGGGAGCCTGTCAAATCATGTATAAGAAATGCCGTCCAGTCAGCGTATTTCTCTTTGATAGCTGGGGAAGTAAAATAAAAGAAATATTTAGCACTGCAGATGACTGCCACGTACATGATAGAGCCACTTTTCATGGGCAGGACCCGCATGGGCATGGGCTTATCAGCTCTGCACTTTTGCTGTATCAACAGAAAACAGAGCCAGGAGTTAATAGTTTTAGAGGCAAATGCACACAGCTCCATGCACACACACCCGCCCCCCATGCATACACATACTTCCCCCTCCCCACACACACATGGTCAGATCCTCGGCTGGGGGAAGTAGGTGTCACTCCGCTGAAGTCAAGGACAATGATTTACACCAGAGGAGGTGGCAAGGGATGATCTGCATCTTCCCAACCACACGCTTTGGGCTCACCCCATCACCCTTGTCATAAAAGGTATTTGTGAAGGTTTTATAAATCACCCCAGAGGACAAAAGCCACGATCACATTGGACCCACTGACAGGGCAGTAATATGGAGACTCCACAACATTCTTGCCAGGTGACCGACAAGGCAGCCCTTAGGGCATCACTAACTAGCCCGTGAATTATTGTTTGTGAAGAGCTAAGGAAGGATTGAACCAAATTCCTAGGTACTTCTACTCAGCTTCACAATATCTGATCAGCTCTCTTCTAGTCAAACAACACAAATCTTTTGTAGCATTCAGCATTCACTAATTTTTGCAAGATGCAGGCTGGAATTTACAAAGCACGATGGGATTTAGATGCCCAATTCCTTTTCACAGGAGTGACAACTGGGCACTCAACTCAATCAATGAAGCTATGCCAGATGTCACCAGTGGAAAATCAGGCCAAGCAGATGTGAAATTGTTCTGTTTTGAGAAACTTTCAGGTTAGCTAAGAAAGAGCCTAAAATCCTGATTGTAGGTCTTGGAAATCATATCATATTCCTTTGCATTTCTGTACAGCACCTTACACACTGGATTTTCTAAGCACTTTGTAAATATTTATTAGACAGCATACTTGAGAGGTGGGTCTACTCCTGAAAAACTGAGGCACATAGTGGTTGTATGCCAAGTTTCCTGATAAGGTGTCTGCTCTTTTGCAGGTAAAATAGACACCTGCAAAACTTTTTTGTACAAGCAAAACATGCTGTGGGTGCATTTGCACCTGTGGTCAGCTAGCTAGGGACAAGAATTCAGATTTGCACAGCAGGTCCAGTGCTAACACAACAGCACAAGCACAAATGCTGCAGACTCAATTTTCACTCTGAGAAGAGGAGACCAAGCCTCAGCCCTTTTCAACATGCATCCTTTAGCGACTTGCCCAGGGGTGCCCAGTAAATCCACGCCATAGCCAGTAGGAGAAATAACTGGGAACTTTAAAGCATCCTCTTGGGAACTGATTTTCTCTTACATTCTGGCCAGTTTACACTGCTCTGATAGCAGAGAAGGTTTTTAAGGAGTGTGTCTATGCTGCAGTTGGGCGGTACAAGCACACCTCGCAGAGACATACCCACACTAGCTTTCATCTAGCCAGCTCAGATACCCGAACAGCAAAACTGCAACAAGCCGGCCTTCTGTGGCAACTCTATAGCCCCACCTGGAACCCTGGGTAACCGCTTGTGGGCTAGTCTGTGCTGAAGCCCATGCTGCTGCAGCTTCATTGCTCTAATACCTGAGCTGGCTAGGTTAAAAATAGCTTGGGCTCATCTGCACAAGCGGCGATAACACCCTATGACTGCAGGGTAGACATACCCTGAGAGGGCAGCAGTGCCCCCCTGGGACGTGCCCCCGGTCTATGAAGGCTCCACACTGCAGAATAGCTAGTGCAGCCCCACACCCAGGCCCAGCACAGTGCGCATGTTAGGAGCAGGGTGTGGCCAGAGTTCATTGCAGTCCGGCTCTTCTTTCCCTCTCACAGCCCACGAGGCAGAACGGAAGTCGCTCAGAATCCTCTCACGAGTGGCGGTGCCTGAGGAGGCCTCAGGCGTGTCTACACATCGAGATATTCCAGAATTGATGCATGGGGGGGAGGGAGGGAGGACACATGCACAGAGCCCTGCGCAGACACAACACTTGTATCCACAGCCACATCTGTATTCATAAAAATGAGCTGCGGAGATAAAGCAGATCTGCATGGATTAGCAGGACTCTCCGCATTCATTCCAGAAAGAAGTGACTGCACCTGAAGTTACTTAGGGATAGTCGTTGTGCTTTAAATCCATGCTCTCTGTTACTCCAAATTAACTTGCAAGTGAGGACCAGCCCTCCCCACCCCCGCAAAGTCTCCTGAAAATAGTCTGGTGCCAGGTTCCACATGAAAGTCAACAGCAAGGCATAATGCAGGGTATTGAAGGTGCTGATAGATTTAATCTTATTTGTCTGGATGTACAAACTCCTTCCACTACCTGAAGGCAATTACCAACTATCAAGGCAGTTTCCATATCATATCCAGCTCAGAAGCCCGACTGACTGGGCTCAAAAAAATGGGCAAACTACAGATGCGGCAGGAGTTGTCCTGACACTGCCTTCGTCTTGACCTGCCCCAGCGAAGGCTGTAACTTATGAGATACTTTATGCCATTTGTTTTGAACAAGAACAAGAATTTGAGGGTTACTAGGCCTACACTTTGCTCACGGGCTTTCACCCACAAAGGCAGCACAATCCCCAATGGACATCATGAAAAAAAAAACATTTATGCAGATTTGCCACGTCCTGCTCCCTCCCAGGGGAAACCACATTGGGCCAGCTGCATTCTGGGCCTTCCTCAACTACAAGGATTTGTTTCTTTGTCATTATGCTGCTGGGTTCCTGACCCACAAGCTTCTGGCAGCCCCGTAAGATCCCAGCCCATCATCTCACCCTGCTCAGTACACAAGGGAACGTCAGCACTTGTAGATCAGAGCCATTAATTTGTCATCTCACTCATTTCTCCAGAAGTTACGGGGCTTGAGAAGCAGTGAAACGGCCCCATAATCTGAAATTGTAGGGCTACCACCAGACTTAAATATAGGAATAAATTCTAATGTTTGGTGGGAACTGAAACAATCTGCTTATCTTGAAGCTTCAGGGGGTAGCCGAGTTAGTCTTGAGTATTTCTGAGACCCCTTACAACAATGCTGCACTCGGTAAGGACCTGAGCTAGCCCCCATTGGAGTTGAATGCTGCTGACTGGACCTAAAAGGTGTAAAGTAATGAAATAATTCCACCAGAGATCCAAAGACTGTGGGCTAAATTGTGCCCTTTCGTACAACTCTGTATAGGCTGCAGCATCCTCAAACTAGCCTCTTCTTGAGGTGGAAGTGATTTAATGCAGCCCTTCAAAAATGCAAATTACTCCCCGTCCCCACATGCCCTGCCAACTCTTAGCCTAAGCACTGGGGAAGAAAAGGCAAGGACCAATGGCTCCACCAAGTCTCTATCCCCTTGCTGACTAAAGGGAGCCGGTAGAATTCAGCCTTTGCACTCCTTAAAGGACATGAGCCCAAGATCTGGCTAAGTCTAGCACAGGGGTGGGCAAATACTGACCCATGGACTGGATCTAGACTGCCAGGGTTTAGCCTCTGGTGGGCCCCACACTGCTGTATTTACCTGCACCTCTGCAGACGTAATCACCACCAGGCGCATTTGAACCTGGGACCTCTGGAGCTTAGTATAGAAGCCTCTACCCTCTGAGCTAAAAGCCAGCTGGCTCCCAGCCCATGCTTTAGAGGTCTCTTGGTTTTATCTGTTGCTGTGGTCTACATGCCACTGCATGGGACAGTGAACTACACTAGGTGTGTGGGTTACACAGATACAGGGGATCACAGCTCCCATTGGCTGCAGATCACTGTTCCCAGCCAATGGGAGCTGCGTTTACCCGGACCTGTAGACTTGCAGGTAAATATAGCAGCAGCGACCCACTAACCCTGGTGAACCGCTGCTGTTTTATTGCTCACCCCTGCTCTAGCATGATGGGTTAGCAAAGGGGCTTATTGTTCAATTGTGTTATGGCTACTCACAAGCTGGCCCTATATCAGTACCTGTTTTCAAGGACATGAGGGTCAGTGGCATCTCTACCCTCAGCGATACACCTATCAGTATTTCATAGCCACAGTAATACCCCCAGGCGCTGTATTGTTTTTAACAAAGGTTGCATTTGGCTAAACTTTAAACTAACTACTCCTCTCCCCACCCTTGTGAGATAGAAAACATTTATTCTCAATGTCTTACACATCAGGAAACAGGAGGGCAGCGAGACTCCAAGTGACTCACTTGAGCCCAATATCCAGCGGTGCTCAGGACCCATAACGCCAAGGGAGGTCAATGACAGCCAGGGGTGCTCAGTACCACTGGAAAAAAAAATCAAGCCTAGGGTGTCTCTTGGAGGAGAGCCAAAACCAGAGGGTGCATTTATCCAAGGAGCCTCATTCAAAGCTCTTTGACACCCACAGGAGTCGATTAACTAATGAGTTTGGGTGAGCTGGGCAGAAGTACTGCTCGGGAAGTCAGGACTGTGGCCAGGACTGAGCCCCATTTCTCAAGGCTTTGGGCATTTATCGTGGGGTGGCACTGCGGCTACGGACTTTTAAGTCTGTGGGCACTGAAAAACACCAGTGGAGTCTCTGTGGCAGACTTAGGCACCTTTAGGCTCCCACGGACCTTTAGAAATCAGAGACAGTGACAGAGACAGGATCAGAACTCAGGACTGCCAACATGGGGCTCTGTGCTCTCCTATGCGCCTTTAAAAGCCCCTTCTCTAATGGCATTTGAACGATGGAGTCCGTTTTATGGAGCCAAAGAGCTTCCAAATGGATTTAAATTAGTGCAATTAAAAGCCCTATATTTTAGCTCGTATAAAATAATGATTAAACTAGTCTCTAACTTCCCCACACCTTATATAGCACCATTTTTACATAAATTTCTCTGATGGAACCAGATTTATGGCCTTTAAAAATAAGTGCAGCAATAGCCGGAAAAGAAACCGTGCCTTCATTTTCATCATTCCTGGTCTCAGTGTCTGTTCTATGCCTCTTTGTATGCGTTAGGGTCAGAAAAGCTCCAGTCTAATCCACAACATCAGTGGGAACACAGGAATTGTCATTCAGAATCAAATTAGAACAATGGTCCCGGTACTCTAGTATCTAGTAGCGCACTCATCAGAGAAAATTAGCAGAGCTATGGACAAGCAAGCCGGATTGTATTCTGGCTCACATGTTAATCAAGTTGTCCACACTGCCTAAGTTACCACAAGGCCCAAAGTCTCCTTGTGTCTCAATCTTCCACTGATCACAATATTAAAACACCTTTATAAAGTGCTTTGAAACCTGTGGAAGAACTGTTTTGAGCTACAATGTATTCGGTTCTCCAGTTAACTGCTGGTGTTAAAAACTGTCAGCTGGGAACCAAAGGAGACAACAAAATCATGCAAACTGTTGAAAACTGGATAATTCTGTTCTGCAGGAAAATGATGACATTTGTGCGTGTGTGTGTGTGGGGGGGGTGGTATGCTCAATCAAAATGAAAAAAATGATATTTTGAAGTTTCCTAAAAAAAAAAAGTATTTCAAATACATTTTATTCCAGATTACTGAGATATTTTATTTTGATGGGGAAACATGTTCAAAATCTTTTTTATTTCATCCTTGGCTTTTGGATGCATCTTGTGTCCACTTTTAAATTATATTTATTCATACGTAAATTACTACAATAAAGTTAATATTTTAACATAAATTCTAAAAGATAAAGTCAAAATGAAATGTTTGAAGGTTATCCAAACAAATGTACACTTTTCCCTCATCAAAATGGTTCATTTCCACTTTTCCCTGTTGATAGTGTTGTCAAATGCAACACCTTCCCACAGAACAGCTGGATTTTGATGAAACTGAGTTTTTCAACAGAAAACCTGCTGTGTTGGAAAAACCTGCAACCCCTTCTAGAAAGAATGTCCTTGTGAATTAAAATTTTAAAAAATTCTACATCTCAGCTTTAATTACTTTATAAACCGGATTGATTTGAAGAAAGGGTGATTTTGTGGTTGAGATTTGGATTGGGATGATGCAAATTCAATTCACAGTTCTATAACAGACTTCCCTTAGTCTCAATAGGAACTCAGTTCTCCAGGTGAAAAATAGGGAATAATTTGTCTGGCTTGTCTCTTTAGATTGTAAACTCTTCAGGGCAGGGAATGTGCCTTATATTATATTTATTCAATGCCTAGTACTAGCAATGGCTAGTGCCTTTAGGTGCTACTGCAACACAAGTAATAGTAAAAAAATTGTGTTTAACATGCTCATTTGCCCACTAGAAAACATGAATGTATACATAACAGGTTTAGTAACATGCTGCAAATGAAAATGATTGTTCACTGTGGGTTCTTCAGTGGGAATCTTGGAAAAAAAGCCAAATGTGCATCATATATATAGTAGCCCAGTGTCTGTGCATCTGTAACGCTGATGTACACGGCCACACCCCCTGGCCGTGTACATCACCGCCCCGCCCCCCCTTCCTCGCGGTAGCCCGGCTGAGCAGGCAGCACTCAGCCAAGCGCCACGGCGGGAGGGAAGGGAAGAGGAAGGGAAGGAGAGACGGAGGAGAGAGAGAGGCAGGAGGAAGAGGAGAAGAGAAAGGAGAGTGAGAGGCAGGAGGGGAGAAGAGAAAGAAAGAGACGGAGAGAGAGGCAGGAGGCAGGAGGCAGAGAGGGGAAGCAGTAGGAAGAGAGAGAGAGAGAGAGAGAGAGAGACAGAGCGAGAGAGCTCAGGAGAGAAGACCTGAAAATCCCGTCTTATGATGGGCTAATTGGCTAGTTACTAAATAAACATCTTGAAAATAGCCAAAATGGCTCTGTTAGTCCACAGATTAAGTTTTGAACTGAGCAGTTTTGTATTTTTCTAATAGGTTACAAAATTCCAAAAGCGTGCTGTAAAAAACCAGCATGATTGCTTGTTTAATCAGCTTCATGATCTGGGCCATAAACAAAGAGGTGTGCAAATCAACTTCGGATCACATAATCAGCTCTTTCTATAGAATTCGCCTGAAGAATGCAAAACACCTGACAAAAACATTAAACACTGTACTTTCACCGAAACCAAAGATTTTAAACAAACTTACATCAAAGACTAAGTGTGCATTCAAAAATATATATCTGATTGGGTCATACTTTACATTAAGGTTTCATTATATATGATTCATAAAGGGTTAATAATCAATGTTAGAAGCACATTATAAATGTGAGTAATGTGTGTTACAGTTATAACTGCATCAGTAGGAGATGTGGCTAGAGTACATGGTTCTACTGAAATTTTGGACTCTATAATAATCTATAACAACTGATTATCCGTTAATTAAAATGCCTATTAATAATTAACCTTTTATAAATGGAACCTTAATATTCAACATAAATCTCTAGTGATTCTTCTTTTACTGCGACCACCAAAATAAAACATGTAATATTATAAATATATTGTATCATTTTTATCATGATTTCAAAATTGACAGCTGTATCTGTACCTTTTAGGCGACCAAAGACACACTGATAAGGGGTTTGGGAAAGAAGTATTCATGCTGTCATTGTGATTAAAGGGTTGGCAATTTTCCAACAGAACACTTTTCTACTGAAAAATGCCTCAAAATTGACACATTTGCTGAGAGCTGCCTGGTTTCTTACCAGCCCACGGGCAGCTGCAGAACCCAGACTGTGGGGGTATGTCTACTCTTCCTTGTAAACATGAGTTTGTGGGATCCAGGCTTGTGGAGTCGGTGTTTCCAAACCCCGTGCTTGTGCATCCACCCTGCATAGTAAACCTGGGTTTACAATTGCTGGGCCTGCACCTTGCAACCATGCTAATGCGTCCATACTGCACTACACAAACTTTCAGACTCAGGGCTGAGGCATGAGCTGCGTCCACACTGCAGAATGACAGGGTCTGGAGTCACAGTTGAACTTGGGCTTGGACTACAGTCGCAAGAGATATTTTAGAGCTATTTAAGAGCAGGTTAGATAGATACCTATCAGGGATGATCTAGATGGTGCTTGGTCCTGCTGTGAAGGCAGGGGACTGGACCCGATGACCTCTCGAGGTCCCTTCCAGTTCTAGTGTTCTATGATTCTATGAGAGAGTAACAGGTTAACTGATAAGCGATGCTTATCCGTTAATGTTACTGGTTAACCACAGTGTCCCCCTCCCCCATTGCATCTCTGCAAGTAAATTTGGAGCCAGAAGGCAGGTTCCAGCACCTACCCCGCTCCCAGGTTGCCCCCCCTGCTGCTCTGAATTTTAAAAAGCTTGGCTGGGAGCAAGGAACTGTGAGGTTCACAATGCAGAGCCGCAGTGGAAACAGCCTAGGAGTGGGGGCAGCTGCCTGGACTTGGCGCATGCCGGGACTCAGCCTGCTGGCTCCTACAGCAGAGCCTGCAGCGGGCTGTAGTAAATTCCCTTTGAAAAAGTAACGTTAACCATGTAATCAACAGGATATTTCACGGTTACACAGTTACCGTATTACACGACTTTTTGATATCCTTAGCTTGGACCCCACACCTCCCCAGGTCGATTGTGGGACCCAGGTCTTAAGCACTTGCTGACCTGAGTCAGAAAGATCTGAATCTGGGCAGTAGTGGGAGTGGGACTCAACTCTCAGACTGAAACTGGATTTACAAGGCAGTGTGCACAAGCTCTAAAAGACCCAGGAGCCCTGGACAAGCAGGGGTTCTCCAGAGAGTGTTTCTGAAAGTGTTCCATGGAATCACTCTCAGAAACACATTAACTACCCGCCCCAGTTTGTTTATTTACCAGCGCCGTAGCCACGGAGCCTCGCGGCTCCCATTGGCTTCCTTTTGTCCTTTGCAGCCAAAGGGAGCCACGGGAAGTGGTGGCCCGGCCCACGCAAGGCTCCGTGGCTGTGGCGCCGGTAAATAAACAAACTGGGGCAGCCAGTTAATGTGTTTCTGAGAGTGATTTGGCGGAACACTTTCAGAAACACCGCTCCAGAGACATCTAAACCACAAACAAAATAAACTCGGCAGCAAGTCTCAGACCCTGGGTCAACGGGTCGGGCTCATAATACGGGGTTAAATACAGCCATGCAGACATTCCTGCTTGGGGTCTGAAACCTGGTAGAGGAGGTGGGTCTCAGAGCCAGCAGCAGGAACATCTACAAGAGCATGAGCCTGGAGCTGCTAGCCTGGACTCTGAGACCTTCTGCTGTGCATTTGTTGGGGGAGAGTGGGTGTTTTTCCTGTATAGATGTTCACAGCTTCAAGGCAGCTTCCAGACTGACAGTCGGAGCCCTGGCAGCTGAGGAAATCTTGTTCATTTTTGTTGAGAAGGGGGGAAAAAATTAAAGGTCATTTCAATGTCTGTAAACAAAACTTTCAGACGCCTCCCATTCCATGAGAAATTTCAAAATTGAGAGTTTTGGTTCCGGGGCACAACAAATTCTGGGTTTGAATTTCAGAATTTCCCACAGAACAGCTTCCAAGAGCCCTAGTAAAGGCCCTGATTCAGGAAACCATCGAGGCACATACCTAAATCCAGTCCTATTCACAACAACACTTAAGCATGACTGACCTCCAGCACTTGTGTAAGATGCTTCCTAAATTGGAGCCTATAATTCTTATACTGACCAAACCAGGCCTAGAATCTTGCTTGCAAAGCTTTATATGTAGAGCTTCATATATCCACCACACTACAGATCATAAAGTCATAGAATACTAGGACTGGAAGGGACCTCGAGAGGTCATCGAGTCCAGTCCCCTGCCCTCATGGCAGGACCAAGTACTGTCTAGACCATCCCTGATAGACATTTATCTAACCTACTCTTAAATATCTCCAGAGATGGAGATTCCACAACCTCCCTGGGCAATTTATTCCAGTGTTTAACCACCCTGACAGTTAGGAACTTTTTCCTAAACATCCCTTGCTGCAGTTTAAGCCCATTGCTTCTTGTTCTATCATCAGAGGACAAGATGAACAAGTTTTCTCCCTCTTCCTTATGACACCCTTTTAGATACCTGAAAACTGCTATCATGTCCCCCTCAATCTTCTCTTTTCTAAACTAAACAAACCCAATTCTTTCCATCTTCCTTCATAGGTCATGTTCTCTAGACCTTTAATCATTCTTGTTGCTCTTCTCTGGACCCTCTCCAATTTCTCCACATCTTTCTTGAAATGTGGTGCCCAGAACTGGACACAATACTCCAACTGAGGTCTAATCAGTGCAGAGTAGAGCGGAAGAATGACTTCTTGTGTCTTGCTCACAACACACCTGCTAATGTATCCCAGAATCATGTTTGCTTTTTTTGCAACAGCATCACACTGTTGACTCATATTTAGCTTGTGGTCCACTATAACGACACATCTCGGACACTATATAAATTAGTAACAGAGACCCTTTGGGCAGTTAGATTTGATTCTGTTCCCTGTAATTGTGACAATGTGCAATTATATTAACAGACACACCTTGTTCCAACCTTAACAATTCTCAGATGCTTACAATATTACCCTCAATCTCACCACAAGAGCTGGCAAATAACTATCTGGCCAAATTCTCTGTCCACGCCAAAACTGAATCTCAAAGAAGCTGGATCACAAAAGAGAATCTGGCCCATTGTCTGCAAGAGACCCTGTTTCTTAACACCCTTTAATTCAGACTTCTCTTCCTCCTGTCCTCAGTAATCTTGTGATTTTGACTGTAAGATTGCTAGAGATTCTGAGTGTTCAGACACTTCTATTTCTTAACTGAGTCTCTCCGCAGTGTAAATGCATCTCTCGGTGGCACATTTACTGCATTAACTCTATGCTCTACCACTGTGGCATGCTGGAGAGGGTCTCACTTCATCTAACAAGGAACATCTTGTACAAAGGTCACTGTCTGATATCCCTGCAGTGTTTGCTTTCTCAACTGTTGGCTCCTATAGCTTTTCAACTCACAGGCTCTTATTCAGCAGCCATTGCTATGGCTTTCTATTTATATCCAGGAGGTTTTGAATAGAAATTGTGCTTGGAAATCCCTGGTATTGCTGTAATCTCATGTGTCACTAGGCCTTGATTGACTGAGCGGGAACCATCCCAGTCATCCCGGAAATTCCTGAAGCACAAGCAACAATAAATGGTCTGCCTTCCAACTATGGTTTGGAATCAAATTATGTCCCCTCCATTCAAGTCCATATCCTACTTCCTCATCGAAAGTAAATAAATAAAATACAAAAGAGAGAAGGCTTTTTGAAAGAGCCTCAGGGCATGAAGTGGAGAGAGAAAGGCTGCCTTGACTGACTCCCTCGGGATTTAAACCCTGAGCCCTCAGATTAAAAGCTTGATGCGCTACCAACTGAGCTAGCCAAGCTCACTAAAATGAGGGAGTAGCGCAGGTCTCCTATGACTGTTACTGTGTAATGCCAACAGGCAGAACTGAACCAGGGACTTAGTGCAGGAGCTTCTACCACATGCAGAGAAGAGGAATTCCACAACGGGACTCAGCTGGACTTTGTCTAAGCTGTGTTATATCTACACTGCAACCAAATCATGTAGCTAAAATACAGGCACACATTCATCTGCTCTGTTTACATCTATCACAGTCCCTTCCCTGAGCCTGTACAACTTCACCCAGTAGCCAGCGGTGATGGACAGCTGGAGAATTACGGAAGTGCAACACCTGAAGTGGTGAAACCAGAAGACTTAAACAGCCATGATCTACTGCTCTATTTTACTGAAATAAAAGGTAGTGGCTAGATTGGACTGTCATAGTACGGAGAATACAGAGAAGCTCAGAGCAGACAAGTGTAGGCACAATGCCTCTGGAGTCACTGTGACTTTCCCAACTGCAGAGGTCACAGGGGTGCATAAGGATCCCCAGGGTCTGGTATGCACATATTAGTTTGCCAAAGACAGTCATGTGAGACTTTACTGACAGCCAATGTCACTGGGCCTCAATCGCTCGCTGCCAATGTATGGACACAGAATGTGCAAAGAGGTCTGGATCTATACTGAAAATTATGTTCTTACGATCTGTGGCTCGTAGCTGGTCACCAAAAGGTGTGAAACAGGTTTCGTTCAGTGACGAGACGTCTATCAGTCTGTCCACCTGTATACTGAGCATTGTATACTTCCCAATGAAAGCCTATTTACAGTCTGAGCAAAATGCGAATCAAGCAATTGCAAGGTCTCCAGGGGAGACTGCAGACAGAACACCACAAGCAGCAGGGGAGTCTCCTGTTTGCAAATGAAGACAACGGGTTTGGGGGCACAGAGCTTCAACCTGCATCTTTCACCCTAGAGTAAGCTGACAGATGGCTTACTCCATGAACAGAAGATGACAGCTAGGCCTGGCTGTAATATACTGGGCAGGCTTAGGGTGAATTTCTGCTCTGTTGGACACAACAATGTCCTGTCCATTTTAAGTTTAGGCTCTGGTGTGCATGCTGCGATTTTATTTTATATGTAACCCTTTGTGTCCAATCTTTTTGCTTGCTATGACTTACATCTCTGTCCCTAGTTACTTAAACTGGCGTGTGCTTTCTCTGCAAACAAATCTTAGTGCTGGGTGTTAAGCGGAGCAGTGTTCTCCAGGTGCACGTTTGGGAGCGGAGGGAGTTCTGTCAGAAGCTGGGCATGCCCGGGAGATGCACGGAGGACTCAGGCTGGATAAGTGCATATCACTAACCTGTAAAAGAGAGAGCCAGGCCTGCAGAGGCCTGGAGAGCAATGCTTGTGTTGCAAGAGCCTGGTGCTGTTGGGGAGCTGACCCACGGCAGACAAGGCAAAGGTTCCTCATGCCAAGAGCAGGGGGTAGCAAGGTGCTGCACAATTCTGGGCACCCCTGGCCACTGTGGCAATAATTTTTGACGGGGGGGAGGGACTACTCCAAGATTTTGGAAAATGGTTGAGGGCCGCACTCTACCAGGATATTAATGGAGGAATTCCGGGGGTCTGGGATGGAGGTTGGGTGCAGAAGGGAGCTCAAAGGATTGTGGTGCAGGAGGAAGAATGAAGTCTGGGAGGGAGTTTGGGTGAAGCAGGCGGTTGTGACCTAGGGCAGGGGACTGGGATGCAGGATTTTGGGATGTGACCTAGGGTAGGAGGGGATTGTGATCTGGGGCAGGAGACTGGGATTCCAGATCTGGGAGGGAGTATGGGTGCAGGAGGGGGCAAAGGGTTTGGGTATGTGGAGGGGGGGGCAGAGGGTTGGGGAAGGGAAAGGCTGGGGTGCCAGAGGCAGGCTCTGGCTGGGAGGCGCTTACCAGCAGAAACCTGAGGCAGACTGTCTGCTGCAGGCTGCTCCACATGGCTCTGCTCCAGGCCTGAGAGGGAGAAGAAGGGGGTCGAGGAGGCTGTTCCCGACCCCTGCAAAAATTCTCAGCTCCTACTGGCTGGAAACTGAGAGATTGGCCAATGGGAGCTAAGAGATTTTGCTGGGGTCGGGAGCAGCATGAGACATCTCCCGCTTCCCTTCCCAGTCCTCCAGAAGGGAGAACAGGTGGCTTGTTAAAGTGTGAGCTGTTCTCTGCCTAAGGGTTCCAGCGAGGTGGCCCCAGGCCAGATCCAGTGGCTTGGTGGGGCAGATCCAGCTCACTGGCAGCCTCATGCCCACCCCTGGCCTAAAGGAGCTGCCCTTTTGAGGCCTGCCAGTCAGTGCCTAAGGGGAAGATGCTATGACCAAACCTCTGTCACATCAATGATGCCTTCGATTCTAAGGAACACTATATGATGGCCTCTCTGGAAGAAAAGGATAAAGGCCTAAATTAGGCCTCGGAAGACATGAGTTCACCAGGCCTCACCCCAGGGCCAGGACCGGCCCACAACATTTTGGCACCTAAGGCGGGGAGCTCAAATGACACCCCCATGCCCCCTTTTCTCCTGCCTGCCTGTTATGTCTCTTGCGCCCTCCTTCCTCCAGCATAGCACTCCACCACCTCTGTGCATCTAGAGCAGAGAAAATACATATGCACCAGCAGCAGACACAATTTTCTACACTCTGGGTCCTAGTGGCGCCCCCTTCCCCCACAGTCTGGCACCTGAGGCGACTGCCTCAGTTCGCCTCATGGTAAGACCAGCCCTACCCAGGGCTAATAATCCTTTGTTTTATCCACCCTTTCTCTGTCAGAACTGTGAGCTCTTCTGGGCAATCGCAGTCTCTTATTATGTGTATGTCCAGTGCCTTGTACAACAGAGCCAGGATTGCCTTTATGTGCTACTGCCACAGAACTCCCCATCCTCCGGATATATTTTTGACACCACTGACCCATTTCCTAGTTTCAAGGCGGGTGTGCACTTTTAAAGTATGTTGGTTATGACCAATAGAAAAGTGCTCATTGTTTTTCCATCTCAGATGTATGAAAAGCAGCACAGGAATTCTTAACTGGCACGTGTTCCACAGCATCACTTCTCCATCGCTCCCACTGCGCATCCCCAAGGTGGAAATCGTCATGCGTAGATTGCAAGTGGGCAAGCTGAGCGTGGGAACATAGCTCTGATCTACTGATGCTTGGCCTATCCACCAGACCTCAGTCCTCCCCCTCCGAGGTTAAAGAGGAAAGCAATAATCAGGGAAGCTAAAGTTAGAGGAGGACCTCCAGATGCTCTCCCTAGCTTGCAGGAGAACATTCCCCCCAAACTCCCTCTCCTCTCTGGCTGTTGCTGTGAGAGCACCCCTTCCTGTTTCAATTGCCTGCCTGTCATCAGACTTGAACTGGTCTCCACCAGGGGAGACAGCAAAAGCTACATTAAGTGAAACTTTTAAAATCAGATGGGTAAAACCCAGGAAAGATATACTGTAGGGAACAATGTAGCAATTGCAGGGACATGGGCAGGATCCCCTAACGAGCCTTTTCCAATTCCAATGTTTACAAACTCACCCAACTTTTATGTGCTACAACCACAGGACTCTTCATCACACGGATGTATTTTGCACACCATTGAGCCACTGAGCCCTTTCCTGGTTTGGGGACGGGCTTGAAATTTTAAGTAGGTTGGTTATGATCAATAGAGAGGAAAGTCCCTGCTGAAAATGACCGGCCTCTCCCTACCGGTCAGCAGAGAGCCCTCAAAACCTCAGAGCACTTGCCAAAGGAGGCACCTAATGCACTGGCAGTGTTGGACTTTTACAGAAGATACTGTCTATCTGTCCCTGACCCCAGCGCATCAATGTTAATTTCATCTGTAGGAGAAAGAAAGAGCCTGAAGCATTGGCCTGGTGCTACAACAACATCATTTGGCAGACAATAATTAATCATCATCATACAGATTAGGTAACATTAAATAACAGCAACAGCTCCATTATACTGCCCTGGTGCACTCAGCCATAAACTCAGGAGAGCTGCCTCTTGGCATTTTACTCAGTGACACAAAAGATCTTCCAAAGGCATGAACATACTGTCATATTCTAGTTGATTACCTGTTCTCTTGTATTTGCAGACATAAGCCAGCTCCATGAAAAATACAAGCTGAGTTTTGTGTTTAGGGTGTATGTGATGATATTAGGACGCCGTGACGCCGACGCCGCACGCCAAGACGCACACGCGACACCCACGCCGCACGCCACACACACACACACACACACACACACACACTCTCTCTCTCTCTCTCTCTCTCTAAAAGAGAAAGAAACCTGTCATGCTCAAACAAAATCCCAAGTGCCAGATTCTGCTCTTGGCTACAACCTGTGTGAACCTCGCATAGATGCAGTGAAGTAAATGTAGTTACAGTAGAGTAAAATCTAGAGTCACATGGTGAAATCATGGCTTCACCAAAGTGAAAGAGTTTTGCCATTGACTTGTTCATCGAGTCTAGTTTCACACTTATAAAGCCAGAAGGGACCACTGTGATCTATTAATCTGACCTTCTGAAGGACACTGGCCAGAGGACTTCCCTGCATGAATTCCGGTTTGAATGACAGCAGGACCACAGCTCAATGCAGAGGATTCTGGTTCTGCTACCGACTTATGTGACCCAAAGCACAAGTCACTCCAGATGAAAGCGCACATGATCTTCAGGTACCTAGTCTGAGACACTGAGAGCATAACTTTCAGAGATGCAAATGTGATGCTTAACCTCCTGGCTGACACATCAGTGACTGAAGATGGGATCTCCTGAGCTAAAGCCAGAAATCACAATGGCTTATACTCAAAACTCTGTAGGTGGGGGCTGTAACAACTTATACCCTGGCAGAACTTGTAATGCACTCACAAGAGGTTATAAAAGCACTCGCAGCTCTGGTTTCTGAAAATTTGGCCCTTGGTGTCTCAGGGTACGTCTACACTGCACGCTTATTTCAAAACAAGCTATTCCAGAATAGTTATTCCAAAATAGCTTATTTTGAAATAGCATGTGTACACTGCAGGGAAGCCTCAAAATTAGTCCAAAGCAGGCTCCCCTAATGTAGACGCACTATCTCAGTTTAGAGCCCCAGGAGGCACTGGGGAGGAATAACTTAGAATGGCCCTGGTGAAGGAGCTATTTTGAAATAGCAGTGGAGCATCTACACACACCTTATTTCGAAATAGCTATTTCGGAATATGCGTTATTCTTCATAGAATGAGATTTACAGATTTCAAAATAAGCCATCCGTTATTTCGAAATTACAAAATAATTGGGATCAAAAATCACTCCCAAACTTTGGAAGAGTTCAGGTATGCCTGGGGACCCCAAATTTACAGCTCAGCTCCATGCCTACAGAATACGTTTTCCACACATAACCTGAGACCTGGCTTGTATTCCCAACTTTGCCACTAAACTGCTCAGTAAATTTATTTCGAAATAATGGAATAGCTGTGTAGACGCTCACATTGTTATTTCAAAATAATGCTAGTTATTATTATTGAAATAACGGTACAGTGTAGATGCACCCTCAGACTGGGCACCCAAAACTGAGGAACCCATAATTAGAGGAAACTCTTTGGAAAAAATTAAGCTTCAACTGCTTCATGACTCAGTTTCCCCATCTGTAAAAGGGAGATGATATAAACTAGCTCCCTCACACGGTTAATGCAGTAAGTCACTAGCAAAGCCAGGAGCTGAATTTTTACTTCCTGTTCCATGATCTAATCCTAAACTATGGCTTCTCCACATCATCATTAAGCAAATAACTAATAAGCCTGGTTTCATTACCTTTTCTTGACACACTGTAAAATTAGAAATATGTGAAAAAACCTCATTTTGGAGCATAGTCTGTGATTAACCTGAATTCTACTGCCTGGTATCTAATGATCAAGTCCCTTTTAAATCATTTTAGTGTCTCATGGCCGTGTGATGTAAGCAACACAAATCAGAACTTGGAAGGCCTTATGACCATTTATCACACATCCTCTCTGAAATTGAGGGCACAGCTAGGTCCCAGGAGATTCCCTATATTCTACTTGCAGGGTGCACATTCTCAATCATCATCATATCACCAAAGAAATAGTCTGTCAAGTCACCTTTTGTGCTAGCTCAATGTTTATTTTCTGCTCTTGACACTAGAAACGGGCTTGAGCTATAAATCCCAGGATCAAAAATCACTCCCAAACTTTGGAAGAGTTCAGGTATGCCTGGGGACCCCAAATGTACAGCTCAGCTCCATGCCTACAGAATACATTTTCCACACATAACCTGAGACCTAGCTTGTATTCCCAACTTTGCCACTAAACTGCTCAGTGAATTTAGGCCCCCTTTCTGCCTCAGTTTCCCCATTTCTATAAGGTGGCTAATGATACTGATTCTTCTTTGTAAAGCACTTTACATAAGAATATAAGAACATAAGAATGGCCATACTGGGTCAGACCAACGGTCCATCTGCCGACAGTGGCCAATACCAGATGCCCCAGAGGGAGGGAGCACAACAGGTAATCCTCATGTGATCTCTCTCCTATCACCCATTTCCTGACAAACAGAGGCTAGAGACACCATTCCTACTCATCCTGGCTAATAGCCATTGATGGACCTAACCTCCATGAATCTATCTAGCTCTTTTTTGAACTCTGTTAAAGTCCTAGCCTTCACCACATCCTCAGACAAGGAGTTCCACAGGTTGACTGTGCACTGAGTGAAGAAAAACTTCCTTTTGTTCTTATATTGTGGGAATAAGTAAATAACTTTTCCTTATTCACTTTTTCCACACCAGTCATGATTTTATAGACCTCTATCATATCCCACCTTAGTCTCCTCTTTTCTAAGCTGAAAAGTCCAAGTCGTTTTAATCTCTCTTTATATGGGACCCATTCCAAACCCCTAATCATTTTTGTTGCCCTTTTCTGAACCTTTTCCAATGCCAATATATCTTTTTGAGATGAGGCAACCACATCTACATGCAGTATTCATTTTGAGATCTCCAGATGAAAAGTGCTATATAAGAGCAAGGTATTACTGTCATCATTACCTGTTATTTACTATTGGTTTTGCTCTGAATACATGGAGGATGTCAAAGGGCAACTTAAACATACAGACCTAGGCCAACGTGTTGAAAAAACAGCTGTCTAAAGCTCAGCTCCCAAATACATATCTAGGCACCTAAATAATATTCCTGGGGGGATTCCATGCCATTGCACAAGCACAGAATTCATGTTCTCTACAGATTTCTTTGCTTCCCTGCAGAAAAATGACTTCAGAAGGGAAGCAAAGGGAAGTCACAAGAGTGGTTATTCACCCCTCTTTGGCAGCTCAGAGCAGCTTGTGGAGACATAAATAATCAGTGGGGTGGAAGGGACTGGACATGCATATGTAGAGAGAGATCAGTGAGGGGGCAGGGTTGGGATAGGCATGCGAGCAAGAGAGACTCTGACCCTCTTGCTTGCTACAGAGGAATGCCCGATGTGGAAGGACAGAGCTTCTGTGTGTTTGGAAGTAGGCATTCTTATCATATGTTCCTACTGGAACATTTACCTGGCGTTGTTTGGGTCATAGAAGTCATAGAATCATAGAGCTGGAAGACACCTCAGGAGGTCATCAAGTCCAGCCCCCTGCCCAAGGCAGGACCAATCCCAACTAAATCAACCCAGCAAGGGCTTTGTCAAGCCGAGACTTAAAAACCTCTAGGGATGCAGATCCACCACCTCCCTAGGTAACCCATTCCAGTGCTTCACCACCCTTCTAGTGAAATAGTTTTTTCCTAATATCCAACTTAGACCTCGCCCACTGTAACTTGAGACCATTGCTCCTTATTCTGCCATCCGTCACTACTGTGAACAGCCTCTCTCAGTCCTCTTTGGAACCTCCCTTCAGGAAGTTGAAGGCTGCTATCAAATCCTCCCTCACTCTTCTCTTCTGCAGACTAAACAAACCCAAATCCCTTAGTCTCTCCTCATAGGTCATGTGCTCCAACCCCCTAATCATTTTGGTCGCCCACCGCTGGACCCTCTCCAATCCACATCCTTTCTATAGTGGGGGGCCCCAGAACTGGACACAATATTCCAAATGTGGCCTCACCAGAGCCAAATAAAGGGGAATAATCACTTCTCTGGATCTGCTGGCAATGCTCCTCCTAATGCACCCTAATATGCCGTTAGCCTTCTTGGCTACAAGGGCACACTGTTGACTCATATCCAGCTTCTCATCCACTGTAATCTCCAGGTCCTTTTCTGCAGAACTGCTACTTAGCCAGTCGGTCCCCAGCCTGTAACAGTGCTTGGGATTCTTCCGTCCCAAGTGCAAGACTCTACACTTGTCCTTGTTGAACCTCATCAGATTTCTTTTGGCCCAATCCTCTAATCTTAACTCGATTAAGTATGTGCACTTTCCCCTCACTCCCTGACAGTGATGAAGGGGATCAGACAGCAATGTTCCAGTATGAATGTGGGGAGAGAGCTTCCCACCCCCCAACCTTGCCTAAAGAGCACCTGGGAAGCTTCAGGAATGGGGCTGTCCCAGATGGAGGGGGGTGCCCCCAGACAGCCCCTTTCACCTGCCTGATGATTCTGTACCTTTTCTGTATGGTTTTATGAGATGCAATCCCGTTTTCCTGATACAACCAAACCCTTACTTTGCTTTAAGTTATGATAAGAGAAAACTGTATGCCGAATTTAGTGGTCCTAGCTCTTGCCATTTAGAAGGGAGTTCTTGAAAGACAAACTCTCTAAAATATATAGCAGATAATATAACTTGTATCTTTCATTTAGGGAACAAACTATCTAGTCATACTAATTCCACTGCCAGTATCCCCTTCACTGTGACTAGCATTGTCAGGAAACACATGCTGAAACTTCAGGGTCTCAACCGCTAACTTTAAACCCTGTTACTCCGTCCTGGAAAACAGTTAGGCTGTGTCTACACTGGCGCGATCTTGCGCAAAAGCGACCGCTCTTGCGCAAAAACTTGCTGCCTGTCTACACTGGCCGCGTGTTCTTGCGCAAGTAAACTGACATTCTAATGTATGAAATCAGGCTTCTTGCGCCAGAACTCTGATGCTCCCGCCAGGAATAAGCCCTTTGCACAACTGTTCTTGCGCAAGAGGCCAGTGTAGACAGGCAACATGAATTTCTTGCACAAGAAAGCCCTATGGTTAAAATGGCCATCAGAGCTTTGTGTAAGAGAGCGTTTACACTGGCATGGATGCTCTTGCACAAAGCACATCTCTTGTGCAAAAGCACATGCCAGTGTAGACGCTCTCTTCTGGAAGAGTTTTTGCACAAGAACTCTTCCGCAAAAGAGTTCTTGCGCAAGAAGCTGCCAGTGTAGACGAAGCCTTAGAGTCTTGCCGAGGACTCTCTGTTGAGTAACGTTCTTTAGTCAACAGGACTTGGGAATTTCAACAAGTCCATTTCTGGCCACTCTTAGTAACTGTGCTATTCCCAGATATTAACATATTCAATTCAGTTGCAGGGGACTTTCCTCCTGTCAAACATCACCCAACAAATAATATATACACACTATTTTTTGAAAAGAGAAACTTTAGTGTGGATGAACTACAGAGAAATGTGTCACTATGATCTGTAGCTCCCCAACAACCTTTTGAAGGCAACATACCATAAATATTAGCCTAACAAATGAACAGAGGAAAGATGGTCTTGAGGTTAGCCCAACTTGTGGTAGACTCCATGGCTATGTCTACACTGGCAGCTTCTTGCGCAAGAACCCTTTTGCAGAAGAGTTCTTGTGCAAAAACTCTTCCACAAGAGAGCATCTACACTGCCATGTGCTTTTGCGCAAGAGATGTGCTTTTGCGCAAGAGCATCCATGGCAGTGTAGATGCTCTCTTCCGCAAGAAAACTCTGATGGCCATTTTAACCATAGGGGCTTCTTGCGCAAGAAATTCATGTTGCCTGTCTACACTGCCCTCTTGTGGAAGAGCTTATGCGCAAGAGGGCTTATTCCTCATGGGGAGAGGAATAACTCTTCCGGAAGAAGCCCTGTTTTACAACGCTATACTGTAAATTTACTTCTGGAAGAACACTCATGCAGTGTAGACAGCCAGTAAGTTTTTGCAGAAGAATGGCTGTTCTTCTGCAAGAAGCTGCCAGTGTAGACGTAGCATGAGTGGTATGGGAAGGGAAAATCTGACCCATGTTACCTGTCTCATCAAACAGTGACTCAGACTATACTGTATTAAATGAATAATTTTACCTAAATCTTCCAAACAAGGAGGGAAAAGAAAGAACCAGATCAGAATACAGTGCTGTGTACAGAAATGAACTAGTATCAAGCTTGACTGAAAAAGTTGATTAAATTAGTTTAATTTAAGAGCCTAAACAAACCCTGAAGGAGGTTCTTTGCTTATTGCTTTTTACCTAAATCATGCTCTGCTGAAAAAGCACCATGTGGGCATGAAATATTTATTCATTAAATCTTTCACAAAGGTGCACGCTATTGGATTCTACCATTATATATTAATAATTTGTCATATACCACAATTTTTTTTGTCTTCCTCCAGGCTATTTATATGAGGCTTGATGCTTGTCAGGTTATCACGCTGTGTCTGATTCTCATTTACACTGTGGCCTTCTGTACCTACAGAAGTCAGACTGTTTTAACTACATAGGTATAACTGTGTCCATATTAGGGGTCATGTCAAGCAGTTTAAACAATTACAAAAATTAAATCATGACAGATATGAAGAAAGTGAATAAGGAAAAGTTATTTACTTGTTCCCATAACATAAGAACTAGGAGGTCACTATATGAAATTAATAAGTAGCTGATTTAAAACAAACAAAAGGAAGTATTTCTTCACACAGTGCACAATCAACCTGTAGAACTCCTTGCCAGAGGATGTTGTGAAGACAGGACTTTAACAGGGTTCAAAAAAAAACTAGATAGATTCATGAAGGTGAGGTCCATCAATACTTATTAGCCAGGATGGGTAGGAAGGTGTCCCTAGCCTCTGTTTGTCAGAGGCTGGAAATGGGTGACGGGTGGGATCACCTGATGATCACCTGTTCTGTTCACTCCCTCTGGGGAATGTGGCATTGGCCACTGTTGGAAGACAGGATAGTAGGCTAGATGGACCGTTGGTCTGTCCCAGTATGGCCGTTCTTATGTTCTTAAGTCTATCCTAAATAATTGTAATAGTATCCATGTTAGACCGGGCCCTCTTATGCAACACCAGCAATATCACAGTGCCACACAATGGATGTAAATTTGGTGTCTTCCAACGTAAAAGGTCCCTTTGGAGTGCCCCCTGAACACATGTTGGGAGTTGGGATGGGCAAGTAGCTGGCATGTGATGTGCTCCAGCAATCCCTAGTTGCTGAATGGCCCCACTGGGGCCATAAACAACTGGAAACAATTCACACTGCAGTGACTTTCAGCCCAGTGTTTTCCAGCAAAGTGGGGCTTTTTCCTTCACTTCAAGTGTACCACATTTAGGGGAAAAGTGCTACCTTTTAAAAGCTCGTTAAGAGTAATCTGCTAATCATTCTGTGCCAATGCATAAGGCTGCCTACTATGCTAATAGAATATTTAATTGGTGTTTATTTGCTGACTAGCTGTTATGTTAACATCATTCCTGCATAATTAATACTCAGCTGACATCAACTCTAAGACCACATCTAAATACATTTTACTAAGAAAGCCATTTACGGTGTTTAAAAGAAGCAATCTTAGAATCTATTAACATTAGGGGACTCTAAAATCAGCTTTAATAGGATAAGCCAACAAGGATTTGGGAAGATAAAAGGGAAGATAAAAGGATGTGTAATTCTTTCACACTATCCGCAGTACTGAGTGCTGTGATTTGCCAAAATAAGTGTTTCATTTTACAGTTCAAGGGCCCAGGTAGCAGCTGGTGTAAACTGGCATTGATTCCCTGCATCTCTGTTGATTTGCACCACCAAAAGAATCTGGCCCCTCAACCTCAGCAAGTAATTGCACCTTTGCACAAGAATTAACGTGCAAAACTGGGGCAAATCCTGCTTTCCATTATGCCAGCATAAATCCAAAGCTGCCTCAATTAAATTATTCCAGTCCAGCATAACCAAGAGCAGAATTCCCTAAACACCTGATCTCTATAGATCATCAGCATGAACTTGCAAACACAGTTAAAGTTTAATTTCCTTTGGGGATGTCTTACAGGTTAGGAGGGGAGCTTGCTTGTGGTTTAAAACATCCAGGATTACGCTTTCTGAGAGATGAGCTTGGTGGCTCAGAACCACTGCAATCCACGAAGGAAATCATTCGTTTCAGAGGGTCACATGGTTCTTCCTGATGAGTAGAACTAATCTCACTGACATGGGCAAGGAGACAGCTACATAGCCGGCCATCCCCCAACCCACTGTACAGACAACAGTCAGGCATGTGCCTCTCCATAATGACTGACTAGAATGTGGTGCTGCTAAGGAGAAACGATGGTATGCAACATATGCCTCTGCCAATGACCCTTCCCGTACACATCAAGATACAATACACTCAAACCTCTTTAATCCAGCAGCCTTGGGAAATAAGCTATGTCGGATTATGGAATTTTTCAGGCCATTGGCACTGGTGGTGGCGGTGCAGGGTCTGGGAGGAAGGCAGAGTGCAAGAGCATGCTGGGAATGGGGTCGGGGTCTCGGAGGGAGCACGCAGGAGCACGCTGGGGGTGGGGGTGCAGAGAGGGAGGGTATGTAGTCTGGGTGTGAGAGGGATGGGGTGGAGCATTTATCTGGCTCCACCCTCCCATCACTCTGAGGCACTGTCCCTGCCACTATGGGATTGGCAGGGGAAAAGTCTCCAGATCAGGGCTTCATTGCACTGCTGTCCCCCCGCTGAAGTATTTGGGGTTTGAGGAGGCTCAGCACCATTCAGGATCAGGCCTTTGAGTTTTAACTCTACCCACACTAGTGAGTCTTGCCAGAAAAGGCTGCTTGCTGAACCTACTCAGAAGCGCAGGCATCTGTGTTAACACAATCACACTGATTCTACAGGTTGGACCTCTCTGGTCCGGAATCATCGGGACCTAACCGGTCCCGAACAAGAGAATTTGCCGGACCAGGGGGAGTCTCCTGCCACCGGCCCCCAAGCCTGTCATCTGGTGCTGGCAGGCTGCCCCAGCAGGCAACCCTCCCTCGCTCTCCCCCAGCCCCAACCTGGCAGGGCTGCTTGCCCAGCTACTGCTGGCTCCCTGGGTGGCACAGGCCCGGCTCCTGCAGTGGGGCTCCGGTCCTGTGCAGCCGGGAGCAGCCACGGGGCTAGGGCTCTGACCCCAACCCCATGCAGCCCCAGCCCTGGTCCCACGCAGCCGGGGAAAGCCACGGGGTTCCAGACCCGTCCTTGTGCAGCCCAGGGGAAACCGCAGGGCTCCGGCCCTGGCCTCACACAGCTGGGGGAAGCCGGGGGGCTCCATTCGCATCCCCACGCAGCCTGGGGAAGCCGCAGGGCTCTGGCCCCGTCCTCGCACAACCCCAGCCTTGGCTCTGGGCAGCCAGGGAAAGCTTCAGGGCTCTGTTCCGGTCCCCATGCAGCCCCAGCCCAGCCCCGCACAGCCGGGGAAGCCGCAGGAGACTGCTGGAGGCCTCTGGCCCCGGTTCAACGCTGCTCCCAGCTGGGCTGCCAACTCTGATGTCCTGCCCGGCTGGTCCTCCCGCCCTTAGGCTCCCAGGCTCTCTGCACTAGGAGCATCCATGGTCCTGCCAGACCACAGATGTTGCCGGACCAGAGTGTCCTGGATTTTGGAGGTACAACCTGTACTATAATGGGGGCGGGGATTATTCCTCAGGTTTTGCAACCCTATATCAACATCTTGCAATATCAGAATACAGGCCTGGTTCTCCTCCTTGTGTATGCCTCTAAAAGTCTCCTGATTTCACTGGTGTTACTTCCAATATACACAGCTGTAACCGAGACCAGAATCAAGTTAGTTCCATGGATTTACACCAGGGAAGGAGACTCCAGCCCTCCTTAAGTTACTGTCAATAATGGTAAGGCAAAACTACACTGGCAATTACAAGTGTACACAATAATCTCGTCCTCCAGTGTCTTCAGGGCATCCCAGAATGCATTAAGATAATGCCAGAGGGGAGACTGCTCTGTTGGTTCAGCTATAAATCTGCGATCTGTACAAAAACCAGGATTCAGTCAAAAGACGTTGCTGCTCTCTGCGCGTTTCATGATACACGATGTAGCCACGACACTTTGTCAAGTTCTGCACAAGGTGCTTCTAAATGACGGTAAATGTGCTCAGGAACCCAACGGTTGTCCTCAAGGGAGGAAAACAGCACGCAGAGATCACTGGCTAGGAGAGTGATGAGGCCTGTTTTCTTTTCACCAGTCAAGACTTCATAATGAAAGTTCAGCAAGCCACAAATTCTTTACAGCAAACATTCCAGGATATGCTCGTAACTATTACATTGCAGGGCATAAAATTCACCTTAGGCTCTTGGAAAGCCCATGTTAGCTCTGCAGCAGAAAGGAAGGTGGCCCATGAGCCATCCAGGAAGAGAAGAGGAGTTCCACATAGGCCAAAGTGAAATGGAGGTTTGGGGTAAGTTTAGACTGCAATGGAAGCCAAGGCTCTGACTCAGGCTTGACCCCAAACTTACACCAGGGGGCCTCAAACTCACAGCCCCAGGACCATCTGCTGCCCAAGCAGATCCACAGTCTGGCCCACACACAGCTGCTGGCATGTGATCGCAGCAGGGGTTTGGCCTCATTCCAAGCTGGAGACTGGAAGTGCAGCTGTAGAACAACCCGATAGACTGTGCTGCCCATGACTTGAGGATTAGGCTCTGTGCCACCCATGTATGGTCTAACCCCACTAAAGTCAAAATCCATTGTTTACAATCGGCATTCAATTGTTCCCTATGCAAATCATATTTCCTCAGGCTTTCTGCAGAGGGGTTAAAACCAAAAGCAGTGACATTTACTTGCATTAGGCAGCATTGGTTTATACCCATGGTTCAACTGCAATAACAAACAATCTGTCCCAGGATGGGACTTTAGAGCCGATCAGCACTGTAACTATAGACCATAAGGACATCTTCACACTTTCTTCTGCAAGTTCATGAATAAACATCAGTTCATTCAAATGAGTTATACATTAATTAATTTAAATTCATTTTCATTTTGATTTGAATGGTAAACAGAGCAATTCTGCCAGGATAGTTGAGTTTGCAATTCAAATTACACACCAATTTGTAATGAGAAAAATATAATTAATGGCAGGAGTGGAAGTAACTATAATTTTACTCCTTTGATTTTCTGCAGGAAGGAGTAGGGAGGGTGGAAGGGACACTCAGGTTCTGTCTACATGGCAGCTGGACACGTACGTGCCTCCCAACCCAAGCAGAAAGAAACGCATTAGCTCTGCTCCAGCCTGCACACCAAAAAGAACATTGTGGATAGGGGCAGTACAGGCAAGACCACAAGCCTGCTAGAACTCCTGGGCCCACATTTGGATGGCTAGCCCAAGTCACCGCACCTGCGGCTACGTCCCCATTGCTCCAGGAGCGTGCTAAAACCAGTCGAGTCAGCACACGTCAGGCACACGTGCAAATCTCTCGTTCATAAGTCACCTCGTTTTATTGCCAACTGGGGCATTCTGCCACACAATCTGTTCCAGTGCATCACCTCGTAATGTCGCTGCAGGACATAACATGACTTGACATTACACTCCCGGGCACTATGATGCAAAGTTAACACCTCCAATCTGTAATAATGTAACAGTCGGTAAATTAAACTACTTCCTTATATTGGGATCATAAACCATCATTATTTGGCAGCTGCCCCTTGGAAGCACTGTCTGTGCCACAGATTAAATCAAGCCCTATTGATTTGCTAAGCAGAACAAACCCGTTCTCTTCCCCTCTAATGGAATTCATAATCTCCTCTTGCCTTTTGTGGTGCTGTGCGGTGGTATTACTTTTACATGCGAGATGTGCGCTGATCAGTTCTATCTGGTAAGCAGAACACAATGCAGTCCCGGTGCGGTCGTTCAGCCAGTTTAACAAGTGTATCTTTGCAGATTTGCTTACTAAATGGAGTCCATCGACTGCTGAATGAAATCAAATCCTAATGGCAAATAGCTGGGTCACAGCCCTGCTGTTTGCATTTCTCTTCCCAGTGCCAGCTCGGTCCTGCATTTCGTAAGTGGAATGGGCCCTTAAAATAATGCAGGATGGGCCCTTAAAATAATGGCTGTTCTCATTAAATATGGAGATTTATTTAATTTTTTTAAAGGCACGAGGGTGAAACAGAGTGTGATGCTAAGAATACAAAATATTTGTAGGGACATCATATAAAACAGCAATTTCTCTTGTACCAAATACATGGGCTTATCTTACAGCCTATACCCAACCAAAGTTCCCACTCACCAAATACATGGGCTTATCTTACAGCCTATACCCAACCAAAGTTCCCACTCACCAAATACATGGGCTTATCTTACAGCCTTTCCCAACCAAAGCTCCCACTCACTTCTATAGAAGACTGATGAAGTAAGGAAGATGCTCTCACTGGTCCAGCAAAGCGCTAAAGCAGACGCATGATTTGGCCCAGGAATACATGCATAAAATTATGCACACACTACTGGTCAGATCTTCAAAAGTGCTCTGCACCCAGCAGCTCCCAGCGTTCTCGATGGGAGGAGGAAGGAGCTGCCTATTTTTTAAAAAATCCTGGCCACTTCATTAAGGTGCCTAAATGGGAACTGAGCTCTTCGAAAAACTCGGCTTTTTATGTTCTTCCAAGATCAGGGTGGAGTTAAAAAAAAAGGTAATGGCCCCAGGACTTAACCCAATAGATAATGGGTACAATTTCAAAAACACTTAAGTGATTTAGGAGCCTGAGTCCTAAGTGACTTAGACACTTAGCAGCCTACAGTCCAACCACTTTTAACAAGACTTAGGCTCCTGAAGGCTAGCCCCACAAAGGCATCATGCCTCTTTTTCTTAGGTGCCTACCTAACTAATCTAAATGCCCCTAGGTCCTCAGCCACTGTCTCATTTGCTAGCACCTAAAGTCCCTAGATGCCTAAATTTCCACCAATAAAGTGCCTGAGGTGCCTACGTTTCTGCCAGTGGACGTGTGCAAACCTGCCCATGTCCTGCTCCTGAGGAGCTGCTCAGACCCCTAGTTCACTCTTCAGTCCTGACAGACTGGACATTCTCCACCCAGATCACTCCCGAGGCATTTGTAAATGTCACGCTCAAGACAACTGGGGGTGCAGAGAGCTGAGGATTTGGGTGGCTGGATGGTTGATGTGAGTGTGATTCTCCCCAATAGCCTCACAGTGAGGAGAATCACATGGGAGACCCAGGTTTGCATCCTCACCATGACTTATTTGAAGCAAGAACTTGCTCCCAGACAGGGGCAGCCCTAGACTAGCTGCCAGCAACTGCAGCCTTAGGCGAACCATGCAATTGGCGCCTCCACCTCCAAACCCCTCAATGATATTGCGCCACCATTTGGCGCCCAATTTAACTTAGCGCCCTAGGCGACCGCCTAGTTCGCCTATATGGACGGGCCGCCCCTGCTCCCAGATCTTGCACCTCTCAACTCAGTGTCCTGACCTCCAGCTTACTGGGTATTCTGGGACTGTCTCTCCATCTCTTCTGGCACCTAAGAACCTTTGAGAATATAGGCCCTAAGCCCACCCCTCTCCTTAGCATTATCTCCTGGCTACTTGCTGACTTTGCAGAATCATGCTCTTATAGGGAGCCGGGGCACCCAGCTCAGGCCTGTAAAGTCTCCTGGGCAGCAGGACACGTAAGAGTTAGGTGTTGAATCCCGTAGTACTGCAAAATAGCCACGTCCCATTGTACAGCTAACCCTAAGTTACTAATGCCCAGATCCTCTAAAGTATTTAAGTTTCTAAATTCCAAGGAAATAAGACTTTGGAACATTGCTATTCAGCATTAAAGTTTGTTTATTCAATGGAAACAAAAGTTTTCATTGCACTTTTTCAAGCGAGCAGCCTGAATTCACCACCTGCCCTGACCTACACCCTAAACAACCTCAATCATTTCCTGGCCCTGCACGAAGTATAAAGGGGGTACATGACTAGAGACCTGTAAATCCACAGACATCTTCTTTATATCCATGGGTATCCACATCTACACAGAATTTGGCCACCCAAGTTAAACAGTGCACGCGAAAGTAGCCAAGACCAGAAATAGATGCTAACGCTTCCTTGAAGAGCAAGTGCCTGCAGTTATAAAACAATCATTATTTTCTATTATAGCAGTCGATAAATCCTCTTACCCCTTAACCGTGGAATTTCATGATTTACATTCCAGCACTGTATATATTCTTGCAACATTGATTATAAGCCACATAATAAAAAGGAGGGGGTTTTTTAAAGCCACATAAAAAATTAGGAGACCAATAAAAATCTCGCTCCTTTCAAGTCAGCCTGATTGATCACTGCTTGGCTAACAAACCTTTCAATCACATTTGTGTTCCAGTATTGAGCTCTATTTTTGTTTTTAATCAGTCAATTCTTTTTTTATTCAAGGGGCACACTCAGGTCAGATTGGGTCCAAAGAGGGCTACAAATCAGATCAGCCCTCTGAATGTGCTAGGAATTAGGCCAAATTTATCCTGAGCTCAAGAGAGCAGAGTTCTCATTGAAGAGATGCTGCAGGTCACTTGGATGCCAGATCTCACCCATAATAAATGTCCAACCCGCAAATGAGGCATCAGCTTTCTGAGTAGCCATTATAAATAGGAACCTTCATCCCACAGTGACTGAGTGAACTGGAATGGTGCAGTGAACATAAATGGACGGGTGGTGAGAACAGCGTATTCTGTCCAACTAGAGTAGATGGGTAGCTGTTTCCATGGAAGCAACTATAGCCTACGGGCTATTGCAGAACACTATACACTCTCCATGCAAGAGCATGGCCAACCTATGTCATAGAGCCACTGGCCATGCTTACTACTTTCCTTACAATACTGTTGCCTTGGACCACTGTTCACATATACTATTCACCACAAGCAGGGAATATGGAGTTCCACTGAGTCAAATGTCTCACCTGCATAGACAAATCACAGCAATCACAGGTCAGATTCTTGCAATCTCCACAGCCAGGGAGGTGGAGTAACCTCTTAGGCCAGGTCTACACTTACCCTAAGATCGATGCTCCAGAGATTGATTTTGCAGGGTTCAATTTAGAGGGTCTAGTAAGGACCGGATAAATCGACCACTGATGGTGCCTCCATCAACCCTGGCAGTCCACAGGGTTGCAAGGAGTAAGGGGAGTCGATGGGAGAGTTTCTCCCAGAAGAAATTCCTCAGCAAAAATTCAATAAGTACAACAACTCCAGCTACCCTATTCTTGTAACTGGAACTGCATATCTTAGGTCGACTTTCTCACATAGTGTAGACCTGGTCTTAATGGAGAAAGCCCAGATTTTGCTGTCCTTACTCACTCAATGTTCCCATTGTCTTTAAAGGGCAGAATAAGGATTTGGCCCTGAAAGATTTCTGATCTTTCCAAAGCAAAGCCTGTCAGGATTGTAACACGGTGACAAAGGGCCTGAAAGGTTTTGTAGGATGAGGGCCAAATTCTGACCTCAGTTACTGCAGTCCCCATGCAGGCTGAGTGTAAGTGAGATCAGAATTTGTACTTGCTAGAAGTACAAAGTACATTTTTCCCAACAGAGGACAGTGGTTTTGTGATATAGGGACAAATTCCCTTCCCCACACTTTCACCTACAAACTGCTATATTTATTATTATTACAATTGGTTGAACAATCCCCTTCCAAAGATCTGATCCCACAAGTTCTTGGCATGCAGGATCCAACAGTGAAGCCTAGGGGCCAACATCTCTCTCAGTATAAAGTGACTTCAGTAGAGGTGCATAGGTTAACAACAGTTGAGGACCTGGAGCAGGTTAATTGCAGGCTTGGAATCCAACCCTTTACTAGACCATGACCCCACCAGAAAGCACAGAACTCACCATCTGGAGGCATCAGCACCTTGTTATTCTGTGTACACCAGCCCACTGGATGAAGGTCGGCTGTCATCACATCACACCAGAAATCCGCCCTGCGATCCTCTCCATAGCCACAATAACGTAGCAATAAGAGCTGCCCACAAGTTGTAATGATTGTAGCCACCCAGTAGGTGTCCGGACTGTTCTTGTTGGCCACTTCCAACTTCATCCCTGGCTGGAAACTGCTCTGAAGGCTGATTTCAACCTTGCAAAATTAGAAACAGGGATTATTTTTCCAAACAACAGAAAGAAAATAAGGCACGCTCTCTCACAGCTAGCAGTCTTATGAGTTGCATTATCCTCAACACAAGCTGAGAGGCACCTTTCGCACACAAAGAATTGGAAAGAAACGTTTTCGCCACAGACACAATGCTGCTGCTCAACACGGACAAACAACTGGAGACATTCTCTCCTTTGTCCCAGCACCCATGGCTGATTTCAGACCCACGCCAGGAAACTGAGACAGCCTCCTTCACAGACAAATTGCCACTCCCAGCAAATAAACTGTTAGTGTCCACACACAGTGGCTGATCTCACTGAGCTACCTTAAACAAGTCATTTTCATCTTGTTCAGGGTCACTTTCACAAGCTTCACTACCCAGCAATTCTCCAGCCACACAAACAATTAGGGCTTCAACCTGACCATCAACTTCAATCTGCTTCAGAGAAACATTTTCCTGACCATGGAGTTCTTTCTGTGCTCAATCGAATTCCAGATTCACTTCCTAGACATTAAGCAGGCATTCAGAACCCTCATTCCCAGACACACGGCTTTCCTGCCCAGGCAAACATCTAGAGAAACCTTTCCTGGGAAAGTCATTGCCCCAGTAGACAAAGGCTCAGGATCATTTCTTTCCTACGCTTCATTCAGGACAGTAACTTGACTGAACAAAGCTTTAGTATCATTCCCAATCCAAAGATACCCAGAGGCAATAACTTCCTTACACCAGCTATAGCTTCATGTTTAGCACCATTGCGTTCAAGGTGAATCCTAGCTAAAGGCCCACTCACAGTAAACTCATAAGAACGTAAGAATGGCCATACTGGGTCAGTCCAAAGGTCTCATCAAGCCCAGTATCCTATCGTCCAACTGTGGCCAATGCTGATGCCCCAGAGGGAGCGAGCAGAACAGGTAATCATCAGGTGATCCCTCTCCTGTCATCCATTTCCAGCTCTGACAAAAAGAGGGTGGGGACACCATTCCTACCCATCCTGGCTAATAGCCATTGATTGACCTAACCTCCATGAATTTATCTAGTTCTTTTTTGAATCTTGTTAAAGTCCTGGTCTTCACAACATCCTCTGGCAAGGAGTTCCACAGGTTGACTGTGCACTGTGTGAAGAAAAACTTCCTTTTGTTTGTTTTAAACCTGCTACTTATTAAATTCATTTGGTGACCCCTAGTTCTTATGTTACAATTACAATATTCACACTCAGATTTGGTAAGTAATCTTCCTCTCTGACAAGATCTGTTTGAACAAGAGCGATGTTAGAGGCTGTAATTTGCCCTCAACAGCTTTTATCATTGGCTCTTACACTCTCCATGAATTTTCCATTACTGCTCCCATACCTAGCATTGTTGCCTTCATCTGATCCCACAGTAACAGCATTCACATAAAAGGTGGTAGCACTGGGGTAAAATTGATCTCACACAGACAACTGCACTGTCACACCCACCCACTTCATGTGAAGAGTTACATTCACACTTGCTTTAGGGCTGGGTTATGACATTACCCTGATTAAACATATCTGCCCTACTACCGTCAGACCACATACCAGCACTGTTATCAAGTGGACTTCCAGGGGAATACAGACTTCTGTTCTTCCCTTTCTTTCTCAGTCTGGAGTTTAAATTCGGCAACTCGCTCCATCTTGCTTGGAAGCCTCAGTAAGTCTCTGTTCATACTCAAGATGCAGTTTCTTCAATGTCTCCTGCACTCTAATTGCTTCTGCAGTATCTCTGGTCCCCAACAAAGATCTCAGTTCTTGATTAAGAGTTTTCTTCTTAAAGGTAATTCCTTTTTTAAAGCACTAATCTTCCAGGGATCTTTTACTAAGACCCTCATATCATTGCTGACTCACTGCAACTGCTCTTTAACCAACCAAACTCTTCCCCACATTCAAATTTTGAAGAGCGTGGGGTTCTGATCGACAACTAACTGACCTGGTTCTGTGGATCCTAGCACAAATACGCCACTGTCATATAACAGGCTTCGGGAGCACTGCTGAGAAGGTCAAATCAGGGCAAATTGCTTAAAGACAGGGCTACTTACAGCCCAAGACTGGCGGTCCTCCTCTGTCACACAAGCAATCAATCCCCTAGACACTCCAGCTTCTCCTGTACCACAGCCAGCACCACTCCTTACACAGGTGAGAGGTTATGCAAACCAATCCCACCAAATCTGAACAGGTTCTTCCGATCCCAAAGGACCAGCCACATTCCTAGGTCAATTTACACCTCAGATCTTATCCAAAAGAGCACACAGCACCAATCCTTTGGAATCTAAAATCTAAAGGTCTATTCATAAAAGAAAGCAAGCCATTGAGAGTAAAATTGTTAAAGGAAACAAACTGCATACATCAATTACAAAGTTCCTCGTGCAGGCTTCTAGCAGAGATGGAATAATCTGTTTTCTTATAAATCTCTGGAATACATCCTTTGTCAGGATGGGTCACCAGTCCTTCTGGGCTCATTTCATAGCAAAGATGCTCTAGAAGTGATGTGTCGGAGTGAAGACAAACGAAGGAACTTTTAGGGCTCTTTTTTATAACCGTGCCCATGTGGCAGGAGTTCCATTGTTCTTGCTGTGTGAAAGTACCTCCCAAGGTGGAGTTTGTCACATGAGCAAGTCTCCTGTTCATGCACAACTCCATCCTTAGCTGCCATGGCTTACCTGCTGGTCTGAACGTTCACAGCAAAGTTCCTCACATGTGGATTGGCACCACTAAAGGTCCGTTGTGAGTGAAGTACTGCTATTCACTAGACTGGCCATCCTTTCACAATAGGTGGGTGAAGCCTGTTGATTATCTCCCAGAAGCAAACATTTGAAATACAAGTACAGAGCCAACACCCACAACTTCAAATACAACGATGATTCATGCATCTGAGCAGCATAAACAGAATTAGCAAATTGTCAGCTGTCTATAGACACCTCACTTGGCCCACTTTGTACCAGAGTTGGTGCAAACACATAACCATGATTGACAACAATACTTTGCGTGTTCATAGCAGAATACAATAACATCACAGGGAGTTGCAATTGTGAAGGACGAGGCAGGGCCCCTAGGTCGCCCGAGTCAGTGCCGCAGACGGCTCTAAAGACGGGACGTGAAAACACCAGCTGGAGACAGTGCACCAAGCACAGTGTGGGAATGAGTGAGATGCTCATTCAGAGAGCTGTTGTGCTCTGAACCAACTATAGTTTCACATCTCGGAGGGAGAATGATCATAATCCAGCCAAGCAGTTGGAGAGCGTGGATCACTGAGGCAAGGTTGGAATTTGATTGGTGGGGCCACAATTTCTGTGCCTCATGTAGGTGGAATTGGGAGCGTTTTGCAACCAGGACTCTTCGAGTTTCCAGAGGCCAAGTAGACACGCACACTGACAATTCTCCAAAGAGCATGTCTCTCCCCTCCAAAATTGATTCATTGTTTCCAGGGCTCAGATTCATCCAACAGCCAGTCTCTTCCAGGGCCCTGTACAGGGAGCTGGGAGATGGTGCAGTTTGCATCGAAGGAGAAGATGTAGTAGCAGCGCTGGTTCCATCTGTGTTCAATGGGATGGGGCGAGACAGGAATGCTGTGGGGCTCCATAGGTGAATGCTCCAGACATAGAGGAACAGATACCCTCACAGCTCAGGGAATGGCCCAGGAAGGGCAGCTAAACTCACCTCCGAGCAAGCCTACCATGACTGTGAGGTGGGATTACCCAATTTTACAGTCGACTAAGAGTCTATGGCAAAGTCTAGCAATAAAAAGCATGAGCATTCGGCCTTATCCATAGCCAAGAAGAGATCATCCCTCTGTTCCACATCCTGACCTGCAGCCTGCTTGGGAGGGCTCCTGGATATTGGCAGCATCTAGGACGACTGGAGCTTCCCAGTTAGTTTGCTTAAGGAACTAGAGGTTAGCTAAAGGGTGGCAGCAGCAGCCCGAGTGGTTGGTCATGTCAAGCGATGGTTTCTTAAGCACTGGCTGCATTATGATGTGCTCTGGGCCAGCAATCGATTTCCCTTCTCAAAGGAAGTGCCAACAATCCCACTCAGTGGCGAGTCCAGGTGTTCTCAACACCCTTCCACAACCCAAGACAGGCAGGGGGTCAGAGCTGCAGCCGGTGGGTGTTTTACCTCAATGCTTCCAGAATTCTGTCGGGTGAACAAACCCACTTCACAGGAGGGAAGGTATCCTGTCCCCAGGCCTATGTCAATGGTATGGCTTCAGGCATCCCAAGAAGCCATCTCCACTCCCAGAGAGTTTCTCTGAAATGAAGGTGACACTGTGTTTTGGTGCTGAGAAGAGGCATTCCATGTTACCCAGGCAATTCAGCACTGGCAGGCTTCTCAGAAGAAGCCTGTTTTAAGGAGGGTTTTGAGAGAACAATCTGAGCACAGTTTCTGTGTGGTGGGGTGGCATGGAAGAAAGAACAGGGAGTGAGGAGACAGGAGAAGCAAACGAAGCAGGATGGGGGGAAGGAGGAAATGAGAGCTGAATGTACGCCAGAGGAAAGCTGTATGGAGCCTGGAGAAGACATAAGGATGAGAACTTGAATCTGAAATAGAGTGAGAAACAAGTGGACCCAAAGAAAGGCATGAGAACAGGCATTCAGCAGGAGAAGGAAGAGGATTTTAGAAGGAGAGGGAAAAGATTCCAGCATTTTGGATTGGGAGGAAGAAATCTGAGAAGCAGAGAGAAAAGTTTGGTGTTGTTTCCCCAAGAGCCATCAGCCATATCTTTACATTTTCCAGGATGATCCTCTCCAATCAGAATGCAAAGAGGGAAGGGGATAGAACTTTCTCAAGGCAAAGTACGTACGTGTCTGAACGAGGTGTGGGGAGCAGCACTTGCTCCCGTTTCTTCCAAGTACTCATCCCAGTTAAAGTCGGTCTCCTCCACGCTGGAACCGTCGTCTGGTGAAAAGAAAAAAAAAAGCAATATAAAATTACAACGTGTCTAATGCAGGCAATAAATGGTGTCAGCCAAGAGCGGGAAATTGGCAGACAGTAAAACTTCCACACACGGATTAAAAAAAACAGGTTTAATAGCTGTGCTTAGCTTGGATTCCTTGGGTTGTACTGCATTTCCAGGACATTATGTGGTGTGCTGGTATTAACAGTTACGCGTCCAGTGATTCAAGGGCTCTGCTTTTGTAGTCAGTTGGGTGTCTGAACAGAACCCATTGTACACTACAGTGTAAGAGAGCACTCACTATTTCACTTTGACTTTTCACTTCTCATTCATCAGTCATCCTGAATACACATTGTGCGGTACAGTGGATAAATGTGGCAAACTAATAATAAAGTCTGTGTTCCAAAGCATCCTAGGCCAGATCCTTAGCTGCTGTAAGTTACGGTACTGCCACTGAAGCCAACAGAGGAATAGAGATTTACATCACTTTATGGTCTGCCCCTCTATTGTGAATAGTGCCAATGTGCAACACTGCCTTTTGCTGGATGGAATCAGACCTACTCGACTGTATATCGTAGGCCTTATAAGGCTAACAGCTAGGAGAATTTCCTCTTTTATTTAATTTAATTAGTAGGCAGCTGAACTTTGAAAGCAGGAGTCCTGCTGTGGCTGGGAAGAGACAGATGATGGAATCTAGGTGCCGTTTTCCATTAGAATTACTTATATTTTTCTGCTTTTCTATAACAACTTCCCTGTGAAGACCTCAAAACACTGTGGGTATGTCTAGACTGCATCCCTCTGTCGGCAGAGGGATGAAGATTAGGCAGGTCGACATTGCAAATGAGGCAGGGATGTAAATATCCTGTGCCTAATTTGCATAAAAATGGCCACCGCGTTTTGCCAACTCAGCACTTTGTTGGCAAAAAGCGGCAGTCTAGAGGGGGATCTGTCGAGATCCCTTATGCCTCCTGCAAGGAGGTTTACAGGATCTGTTGAAAAAGGCTTGCTTTCTCGACAGATTCCCCTCTAGACTGCCGCTTTTGGCCGACAAAGTGTTGAGTCGGCAAAACGTGGTAGCCATTTTTATGCAAATAGGTGCAAGATATTTAAATCCCTGCCTCATTTGCAATGTCGACCTGCCTAATCTGCATCCCTCTGCCGACAGAGGGATGCAGTCTAGACATACCCTGTATGAACAATGAATTGATTCTCAAAAGACCTTGTGAGAGATGTAATGCCACTGCCATGTTACAGATGGGGAAACTGAGGCACAGACCATTTTTTGTGTCTAGCCTGAGATCACACAGAAAATCATTGGCAGATTTAAGAAAAGAGCCTAGATCTTCTGACTCTCAGAGCTCTGTAAATTAACCCCTAGACTATACTCCTTCCCACAGCTAAAGATCCATAATTATTTACAGTTTTTGCTATGTCTGCACAGCACCTAGCACAAAGGCACTAAGGTCTCCAACTGCTGCTGAAATACAAACAACTCTTCTTTCACTTACAGAAAGTCAGCCAAATAGGATCGCTTTTATTTTACTTTAAAATAATGTTCCCAGACAATCTTGGATGAACAACTCAGAGCAAATATTTACAGTCTAATAGTGAGGCCCAGCAATATGCATTTATCAGGCAAACTCTGAGAGACCCTTTCTGACCAAAGCATTCATCAGGATGCTAATGATGAAATTAACCTGACCCAAGACAAGAAACCTCCCCAGACGGTTTTATGAAGAAAACAGCAGTTAATTTATTGCAATTTTTGTACAGGTCTCCCATTTTCAAGACTCACAAGTTAGATCATGTAACAGGACTCTCTCATTATTAAAAGGAAAAGGAATAGCTTATATCTGCTGCCAATGTAGCCAGACACTGGTTTGGGGGAAAAACGAAATGACAGCAGAGCTGGGTTTTCTAAACATAGCCTGCACGGGAAAGGGGCTCAGAGAACAAACTACACCACTCCTTGCTGTCAAACACACTAGCGCTTCTTTTCAATGTTGGATTATGAAGACCAAGCGACTGATTTTTCCCCTCACCTGCACTGCTTTAACCTGGTGTAGCTACTCCAGAGGAAGAGATTTCTGATAGCAGGTGGCCCTTCAATCTAGCAGAAGAGGCACGAATGCCAGAAGCTAAAGCTAGACAAATTCAGACAAAAAAGTAAGGTGCACACTTTTTTTCCACAGTGGAGGTTAACGGAGCATTGGAACAACTTATCCAAGAACACAGGGAATCTCCATCACTCAAAACTGGATGTCTAAAAGAGATACTATAGACACAACACATGTGATGGGCTGGAGGCAGAGATGACCGGGTGAAATTCCACCACATCACCTGTATTATGTAGGATGTCAGGCTGGGATGGTGCCATTGGTCTCTACTAGCCTTAAGATCTATGGGTATGTCTACACAGCAAAGTTATTTCGAAATAACGGCTGTGTGGCGGCACATTGGGGTTCCCCCGCCTCCTGGCACGAACAGGCTCCGTCAGCCAGTAGAATAGAGGGAGTTTATTGCTTCTCCAGGATTCAGCACAGCACAGATGTAATCTGGTTACAGGGCAGGCCTAGGATGCCTCAGCCCCCCTTGAGATGGGGGAGACTGGGCCCCTAAATCCCAGCCCATTGCATAGGCTGCTTCCTCCATGATACCAGACAGAAACTAAAACTCTCTTCCAGCCCTGCCCCCCAGCCAGGTGCTGGTCTCCGCCCTCCTTCCTTTGTCTCCCTCCCTGGGGGGCTGAGCCTGGGTGTCTGGGTTAATACACATTTGGGAGAGTCAGTGAGAATCTCCCATCACAGGGCAGGGGGAACCCGGGTCACAGAGCAGACAGCACCCCCACCACGCCACAGGCTGTTATTTCGAAATAACTTTACTAGCGTCTACACAGCTGAACCGCTATTTCGAAATTAATTCAAAATAGCAGAGCGCTTATTTCAAATTCGGTAAACCTCATTCTACGAGGAATAACACCAAATTCGAAATAGCTATTTTGAAATAAGTGCTGTGTAGATACTTATTTCTAAATAGGGGGCCTCCAGCCTTCCCAGGGTGCCCTGGTGGCCACTCCAGCCTCAACCAAGAACACTCCTCTCTCTCCCCACTCCCCGGAGCCCTTAAAGGGGTAGACTCTGGCCACAGTGCCTGTGCCAGCTCCAAGCCTGTCAGCCCAGAGCCAGCAGTCACTGCCCCTGACCCAGTGGCTCCAAAACATGATCCAGCAAGCCACTGGCAGCCAGCCCTCTACCACTCCCCAGGAGCAGTCTGCCAGTTCCAAGGAGCCTGCCAGGGCCCGGAGAAGGCGGGCGCCTTCCTAGTCCAGGGTGGAGATCATGGACCTTATTCAGGTTTGGGGGGGATGTCCCCAATGACCATGATATCCACACTAAACGGAGGAATGCGGACGTCTATGGCAGGATAGCTGCCAGCCTGGCCACCAAAGGCCACATGCGAGTCCAGGAGCAGGTTTGCATGAAAATCAAGTTGGTCCAGCAAGACCCCCAACCCTGAGCCCTAAGCTTCCCCTCCCCCTTCTTCCCCTTGCTTCCCCCTTCCAGCTCCCTCCTCCCAGGTTTCCCCCCCTCTCCCACCCTTTCTCCTCCCCTCTCCCGCCTCCTTTCCCCAGTCTCACCAGAGTTTCATTCCTCCCCACCCCCCAGTTTTGTTAACTAAAGAGAGTTTGTGTTCATGAAAATACATGTATTTTATTTGATATCAGGAAGTGGGGTTAGGGAGGGGTAAGTGGAAGGATGTGAGGGAGGAATGAGGCACAAGACCCCAGTGGGGCAGACCAGGGAGGCTCTTAGTGCTCCTCAGGGTGGAAGCTCTCCCACAGGGCCTCCTGGACACTGACAGCCCCCCGATGGACCTCCCGGATAGCAGCCTGCAGAAAGTGCAGCCAGGCTCACTGCAACGCATCCAAGAGAAGCACCAGAGTGCCATGGGGCAGCTCTGGCTCCATGTTGCCGAGTGCTGTGGTGTCCCGAGTGGAGCACACAGAGACAAAATGCTTTGCTGTCCCTCATCGAGGTAGGCAAGCAAGCAGGGAAACCTGAGAACTGGCTGTCCAGAGGGGGTTCCTTTAAGAACAGGCCGCAGATAGCCTCAGGCAGCAGCCACACAAAGTAACTGCTGACCTGATGCCCTGTCGGACCTGGTTCCAGCCGGCCTTAAATGTGATTCAGAGTCCACTCAGTGTGGACGTGCTATTTCGAAATAGCAAAAAGCTATTTCAAAATGCCTTTTGTGTGTAGACGCGTTAATTCGAAATAAGCCCTATGTCCCTATGGTCATGTCTACACAAACACTTGCTGCAGGGCAAGCTGGGCTATAAATCTACAGTGCTCAAGGTCACACATGTTGGTGACAGAGACAGGAATTTAACCCAGCTCTCCCATAACCTAGACCTCCCTAGATTGAACTAATCAGGCTCTGTTTGCATTCTGCGGTGAGATGGGTGCAGCACAGTGAAACACACAAAAAACGTCTTTTTAAAAACCAAAAATGAAAAGGAGTGTGAGTTTGATAGCTGCTGGGAGGACCAGGCAACCTAGAAGTTAAGGTACATCTGCACAGCAGGGCTTAACTTGAAATAAGCTATGCAAATTGAGCTTATTTCGAAATTGGGAGCATCTATACAGCACTTAGTTCGAAATAGAGCACTCGTCCTCCGACTTCCCTTACTCCTCATACAATGAGGGTTACAGGAGTAGGAGTAAGAAGTCCTCCAGCTTGACAGTATTTCAACATGATGTCAACATAAACACCTGCTCTGTAGACGCAGACTAAGTTATTTTGAAATAATGTTGGTGTATAGACGTACCTTTATTGAGCTAGAACTCTGACCACTTGCCTCTATCAGGGCAGTAGAGGGTCTTGGTTCCTGACCCTAAGCCAAGAATCTTCTGGCCTTCATGCAGATAGGGGCAACAGCTCTACTGGGGCTGTGGTAGAGAAACCCAAGTCCTTCTTTACCACCAGATCCAAGCCCAGAGTCCTGTGGGAAGCAACACCAGCGAAGTCCTCCCTGGAGAGTCTAAGGCCAGGTCCACACTATGGGGGAAGGTCGGCGTAAAGTACGTAATTCCAGCTACATAAAAAACGTAACTGGAGTCAACGTACTTGAAGCTGAGCTTCAGCACTGTCCTCACAGAGGGAGGTCGATGGGAGACACACTCCCATGGGCTTCCCGTACTCCTCGCAAGGAGCAGGAGTACCAGCACCAACCGTGGCACCCTCAGTGTTCGATTTACCAGGCCTTTACTAGTGGAGATGTGAAGACATGGCCAGAGTCTGCTGTCCTGGGCCACTTCCTACCTGTAGATCCCTTCAGTTAGGGGCACAGTCCCTATAATCAAAACAACCAATTGCTTTAGAAAACAAAAGGTGCCAAAGGAGCAGGGCGCTGCTGGAGCTGCTGGTTCTCAAGGCCCGAGAAGGCTCTGACTGTGGGCCGCACCTGCTCCATGGTCCCCTCTCAGGCTTAGTCTTCTGACTGGCTTCCCAGAGAAGGATTCCTCCCTCCTGCAGCCTGGGCTCCTGCCCTTCATTTGACCTGCTCCTCCAGCTGGAGCAGGCTTAGCTGGCCCAGAAACTGGGGGGGCTAACTGTGCTCAGTATTGTCTTTTATCCCCCTTGGGGGCCAGACTGGGTTTGTATAGCCCACCCCATGGAGATGGAGGGCTTCCGCAGCATCCGTCCTGCTGTAGAGACCTTAGGCCTTCACTCCTGGTGGTTCCATTTCATTCCAACACAGCACTAGGCTGATTTCTCCACAGACTTTATCAGGCTGTGATTGTTAGCTGTCTGTAAAATACCATCAGGGAATCCATTTATCATGGCCTCAGTGTCTTGTCTTCTGACAGCGGCCGGGGCAAGAGCCCCAGATGGAATGAACAAAACAGACAATCGCCCAGCAATCCATCCCCCGGCGTTCACTCCCAGCCTCTGGCAAACAGAGACTAGGGCCCGATCCCTGCCCATGATTGTATAGCTCTCAGTCAAATACGCCCTGGCTACATCTAGACTGCACCCCTTTTTCGACAGAGGCTTTGTCGACAGATACTGTCGACAAAGCCTCTGTTGAAAAAGAGCGTCTAGACTACAATCAGTTCTGTCGAAAAAGCAAGCCGCTTTTTCGAAAGAGAGTGTACATGCTCTCCTTCGAAAAAGCACAGTTTGCATGCAATAGCGCCTTTTTTCGAAAGAGTGCTTTCAAAAAAAGGCGTTATTCCTCATAAAACGAGGTTTACTGCCGTCGACAAAACTGCCGCGTTCTGTTGACTTACTGTCGACAGAACGCGGCGGTAGTGTAGACGCAGGTATAGTTTTGTTGACAAAAGGTAACTTTTGTCGACAAAACCCTGTAGTCTAGACACATCCCCTTAGTCTTCTCTTTTCCAGGCTGAAAAGTCCCAGTTGTATTGCTCTTTCTTCATATGGAAGCTGTTCCACACACCTAATCGCTTTTGTGGCCCTTTTCTAAACCTTTCCAATCTAATATAGCTTTTTTGAGATAGGGCAACCAGTATCTGTGCACTGAATTCAAGATGGGGGTGTACGATGGATTTATACACAGGCAACATGATATTTCCTGTCTTATTTTCTATCCCTGTTTAACGATTCCCAACATTCTGTTCTCTTTTTTGACTGTCGCTGCACATTGAGTGGGTGTTTTCAGAGAGCTACCCACAATGACTCCAAGATCTCTCTCTTGAGTGGTAGCAGCTAATTCAGACCCCCATCATCTTATAAGTACAGTTGGGTTTATGTTTTCCAATTAGGAATGTGAACAGTTAACCAGTTAACCAGCGCTTACCGGTTATGGTTAACTAGCGGGGGCTGGAGCAGCCCCCCATTCGACGCAGGCAGGGGGCTGCTCCAGCCATGTGAGGTCCTGAACAGGCAGAGGATTCTCCAGCCCACCCGGAGCAGCCCCTGCCTATGGTGGTGGTAGGATGCTCTAGCCCAATTGGACTGGAACAACCCTCCCACCCACCCCCCATTTAATCAGTTAACTGTTTAAACATTACATTTATCCCAGTGACAGATTAAACAGGATTTTACATTCCTATTTCCAATACACTTTACTTTGCATTTATCAACATGAAATTTCATCTGCCATTTTGTTGCCAGTCACCCAGTTTTGCGAGATCCCTTTGTAGCTCTCTGTATTCTGCTCGGACTTAAAAGCTCTGTCTCGGGTTCCAATCTGGAAACAGAAAACTGAGGGAAGATTGTGCCAGCCTTTCAGGCACTAGTTTAGGAATTGAGAGACCTTGCTTCAAGCCCCTCTTCTGCCAGCCTTCTTGTGTGACCTTGGAAAAGTCACTGGGCCTCAGTTCCACATCTGTAGCATGGGGCTAACAGTACGTCACAAGGGTGTCGCGAGGACAGATGCATTAAAGGTAGTGAGGCATTCAGACCCTATGGTGATCGCAGCCATGTACGTACTTTAGTTAGACAGATAACCCGGTTCCTCATCTGTAAAGTGATCTGAACTTAATCATTTGTGATGATTTTGGGTATAATATCCAGTGAGCACTCAGAAGCCAGATTGGCTGGTGAGAAGAGACAGCACTTTGATTATCTCCAGAAGCACTGAGCTGAAACTGACTGTTCAGGTTTCTGGAAATCACTAGTTCAGCTCAGAGAATTTAACACACATATCATTTAGCACCTCCCTTCCTGTAATCTGCTACCTATCCTTACAAGAACAAGGCAGGGCAGGTGATGTTTCTATGCATTGCATGGGCTTTCTGTGTACATACTTAAGAACAGTGGTTCTATATCAGGACTCCTTGCTACATTCCTCCCCTCTATTCCAGTCACAACTAGGACTGTAATAGTGTAGTCGATTAACTGATTAATCGATAAGCAAAAGCTTATAGGTTAATGCCATAGGCTGCCAGGCGGGCAGGCTGCCTGGCTCAGTTCCAGTTCACACAGAGTCTGGGAGCTCAACAGCCCCCCGGCCCCGCTGGACACGGGCTGCTACCTCCCCACGCTGCTGCCTCTGCATCAGAGGCAGCAGTGCAGGGCAACAGGCAGTCGGTCCACAAGGGGAGCTGGTTTTTAAACAGGCTCCCCTCATGGACCAGCTCCCACCTGGCATCTCACACTGCTGCCTCTGATACAGAGTCAGCAGCGTGGAGTGGCAGGGGGCTCCCCGGGAGTGGGGCTGGAGCGCACTGGCTGCTGGCCCCATCCCCGGGGACTATAGAATAGTCAAGTAACCAATAAGAATTCATGAGGCTAATCGACTATTCAATTAACTGATATTTAACATCCCTGGCCCCAACTAGCCAGGATCTTCCTGACCCCACCAGGAAGCGCAGCGTGATCACGACCCCCTGTCATCAGTTCACATCACCACAGTTGAAAACAATGCATCAGAATCCCACACAATTCACTGATTAGCGATGATGTGTACAACCACAACAACAACAGGGCCCACGGTTGCTCGAGACTTCAAAGTTATCAGCCTGACCCAGCCCAGTATGGGTGTTTGGAACTTCACAACAGCCACAAGCTGCGAAATAAAACTTCTGTTGAGTCCAAGAGCAGCTCCACAATGCAAATGCATTAGGTATATTCACCTACCCAGCGCTCACCACCTTGACTCTTCTCTACATCCCTCTGCTCTACCTCCGGTCCCATCTAGCTCCTTCCTCAATCACTGCCAACACCTCCCATTTAGTAAGATGGGAAGGGCAGCTAAATCACTGCCCCCTTGCTAACAGCACACTGTAAACTTTCCCAGCAATGTGTACTTAACAAGCTGATTTCCCCTTGGTTGCAGTTCTGGGAAAGCCCTTTGGCGCAAGCAGGGATAGCAATGAACTCCTGTCCCCAGAGCCTTCCTCCCTCTGAGCATGCGGGATTTCTCAGGGACTAAGCAAGAGGACATAGTGAGAGCAGCTTCTTAAACTCTTGGCAGCTCATCACTGAAAGCTGATTTCTCTGATGTCTGCGCCAGTGTTTCTCAAAATGCAAGGCCTGTTTCTCCCCAGGAGAGACTGAGGCAAGGGCGGAGAACGGGAGCAAAACAACAAGACTGTTTTTCCTCTCCTTTCTGGAGTGTTGTCACAACAGACTCAGCTAAAAACAGGGTCAGTGACTGCAGGAGGATTGGAAATACTTACCGTAAAGCCTGCTTGCTCCACAGGAAAGGATCCAACAGAGAAGAATCATACAAATGTAGGGCTGGAAGGGACCCTGAGCAATCATCTAGTCCACTCTCCCACTGAGGTTGTACAAATGAACCTACACCATCCTTGATCAGTGTTTGTCCAATCTGTTCTTACAGCCTCCAGTTCTGGGGATTCCACACCCACTCTTGGTGAACGACTTCAGTGCTTAACCATCTTCAGACTTAGAAAGTTTTCTTGATACCTAATCTGATTTTTCCCTCCTTCAGATTAGACCCATTACTTCTTGTCCTACCTGCAGTGAACATGGAGAATAACTGAGCATCATCCTCGTTATAGCAGCCCTTAATTTGAAGGCTTTTCAGGTCCCCCCCTCACTTTTCTTTTCTGAAGACTAACATGCCCAGTTTTTAAACTAAGCATATGATAGACATCTATAAAATCATGACTAGTATGGAGAAAGTGAATAAGGAAGTGTTATTTACTCCTCATCACATGAGAACTAGGAGCCACCAAATGAAACTAACAGGGATCAGGTTTAAAACAAACAAAAGGAAGTACTTTCTTCAGACAACACACCGCCAACCTGTGGACCTCCTTGCCAGAGGATGTTGTAAAGGCCAAGATGATAAGTAGGTTAAAAAAAAAACATGATAAGTTCATGGAGGACAGGTCCATCAATGGGCAGGCATGCAAAACCATGCTCTCAAGTGTCCTTGGCCTCTGTTTGCCAGAAGCTAGGGATGAGTGGCAAGGGATGGACCACTTGATGATTCCCTGCTCTGTTCAATACCTCTGAAGGAACTGGCTTTGGCCACTGTCGGCAGACAGGATACTGGTCTAGGTGGACTTTTGGTCTGACCCAGTATGGCCATACTTATGTTCTTCACCATTCCGTACAGATCAGGCTGTCTAAATCTTTTATCATTTTTATTGCTCTTTTATTGCTTTTCTCCAATTGGCCCACATCTTTCTTAATGTGTGGTGCCCTTAACTGAACACAGTGGGTACGTCTAGACTACACCTCTCTGTCAACAGAGAGATGTAGATTAGGCACATCGAAAGTGTAAATGAAGCCAAGATTTAAATATCCTGCACTTCATTTGCATAAACATGGCTGCCGCTGCCGCTTTTTTCGAAACGGAGCTTTTTCGGAAAAAAACGGCAGTCTAGATGCAGATCTTTCGAAAAATAAACCCTTTTTCGAAAGATCCCTTATCCCTCATAAAATGAAGTTTACAGGATCTTTCGAAAAAGGGTTTATTTTTCGAAAGCTCCACGTCTAGACTGCCTTTTTTTTTTTCAAAAAAACTCCGTTTCAAAAAAAAAAGCAGCAGCCATGTTTATGCAAATGAAGAGCTGGATATTTAAATCCCGGCTTCATTTGCACTTTCGATGTGCCTAATCTACATCTCTCTGTCGACAGAGAGGTGTAGTCTAGACACACCCAGTAATACAGCTGAGACCTCAGCAGTGTCAAGCAGACTAGAATAATTACTGCCTGTGTTTGACATGCAACATTCCGGTTTATACACCCCAGCTTATTAGCCTTTTTACAACTCCATTGTATCATTGGCTCATATTCAGCTTGGTATGCATTATAACCCCAAGATCCTTCTCTACAATATTTCTGACTAGCCAGTCATTCCCCATTTTGTTGTTGCATACTTGATTAGTCCTTCCTAAGGGCAGTACTTTGCACTTGTCTTTACTGAATTTCATCTTGTTGATTTCAGACTAATTCTTCCATTTGTCAAGGTTGTTTCGAATTTTAATCCTGATTTCCAAAATGCTTACTACCAGCTTGGTATCCGCCACAAATTTCATAAACTCTTTTCTCCATTATCCAAATTGTTAATGAAATTATCAACTAGTACCAGACTCAGGACTGACCCCTGTGGAATCCAACTAGATGAATCCTCCCTGTTTGGCAGCAAACTGTTAATAACTACAGTACAACCTCAGAGTTACAAACACCGTGGAAATGGAGGTGGTTCATAACGCTAAACAAAACTTTATGGTTCTTTCAAAAGTTTACAAACATTGACCTAACATAGCTCTGAAACTTTACTGTCCATAGGAAAAAATACTGTTAATTGAAACAAAACGAGCACAGAAACAATTTTTTTCTCCTCACCTAACCCTGTACGCTAACTCTGCATCTCCCATTGGCCGGGAATGGGGAACTGCAGCCAATAGCAGCTGCTAGAGCAGTGCCTGTAGGCAGGAGCAGCACACACAGCCACCTGGCTGCCTTTGAACCTAGGAGTCACTGCTGGACATACTGGCCACGTTGGGGAGCCACCCAAGGTAAGCACCGCCTGGCTGGAGCCTTCTCCAACACCCCAAATCCCTACCCTAGACCTGAGCCCCTCCCAGACCCAAACTACTTCTTAGAGCCCAAACCCCCTCTGTCCCAGCCTTATGTCCTCTCCTGCACCCAAACTCCCTCCCAGACCTCACACCCCAACCCCCTGCCTCATTAGCAATCCTAATTAAGGGCTTGATTTTGTTCATCATTTTGAGCTCTCCTGAAGGGCCAGGGAGAAACCCTAGGACCTGCTACTCTGGAGAGAAGAGTGATTTTTTTTTAGTCACTCCCATGGGGTGAATCGGAAGGACTTTGCTGCTGGCCCTGGGGAAGCCAAGTGAAGGAACTTCAAAGTGGCCAGCTTGGGGTCCAACCATTTATAGCCAGAATTCGACTGAACTTTTAAATGACTGGGCCAGAGGGCTCGGCCACAGAATGCCCAGACAGAGGTGGACAACAGGAAGAGAAGACCAAGGGGAAGGCATAGCCACCCCCACATGTACCCAGAAGGGAGCATGCCGGAGTGACTGCTGCCATCACAAGGAGCCAACCCCACTCAGTGTCCACCCCAGATCTGGCACAATTCATAGTGAACAAAATATATTATCTATATCAACCAACTGCTATTTGGGGGTCAGGTGTCCACAGAAGCCTCCTTCGTAACTGCAATCCCAGAAAAGGTGTTCTACGCAGTCCCTTCTCCCCCTGCAGAGTGAGGATGGGGCTCAGTGACCAAAGGCCACACCAGGGAGTTCCAGAGCTCAAAGGCTTAAGTCTCTAAGACCCATATCCTCTGCAGAGTGGGCATTGGAAGCAGGGAGACACATAACACGTACTGAAGAGTGGGATTATAAACCTCTTCTGAGCAGAAGCACGTCCCAAATAGCTGAGGCCTGCAGCACTTCAGATCTCAAACAAGCTGCCACGTACACAACCACCGCTAACTTAGCCAAAACTGGAGACCACCAGAGCAATAAACATGAGAGTGAGTTACAGAGCCAGACTCTATAAATGGGGACAGGACTCACAGTTTCTAAGGACTCGGCGTGCTACCCAACGGACAATGCTTGTGCTGCCTCAACCTACGTTCCGTGAATAAGCCGAGAACGTCTGTCTCTGGGGCTAATGGCCTGGCGCCCTTCATGATGAACCATTAATTCTCTTCCCTTTACAAGGTATCAGATGAGATTTTCTGGGTCATGGAAAAGGGGCAGGAAGCAGAAAGACCCCCTAGGTGACAAATGTATTCAGTTCAGATGTCACTGCCCATTTACAGGGGCCTTGGATTCCTTTCCTGCCATGAAAGCTAAGGAGGTGACATACCAAAAAAGCCCCCCCCCCCCCAAAGCAAGGGCCTCATTATCAGCTTTTTAAGAGCAGGAGAAAATCCTGCTGCTGACAGAAGTAGAAAAATGACTGAAGTAAGCAAATGTTGATGGTCATGAGGCAAAAATCTTGAGTGACAGAATTCCTAGGGTGCTGTGAATGAGATCAGGGACAGCCTGAAAAGAGGCAAAGAGAGGACCTAATAAACCACTGGAGGGGAGCAACAGGTTGAATTTGAAACTCAAGGCAAAGCAGTTTGAAACTGTTTAGTAGCCCTCCAAGAATTCAGGGGCCCAATCCTGCCAGCTCCCCAGAGCCGCCTGCAAGGTGCTGTGCCATGCCTGGAGCTCACAGCATCACGCCCATAGAATCTTATTCTCCAGGGTGCTGTATACCCTCTACTAGAGGCAGTGGAGGGGAATAGCCCCTGGCAGACTGAAGCTCTCCAAGAGCTTATCTTTGATGCAAGCTTTGTAGTAGAAGCCAGATGTGTTGGAGATGATATGCAAAGATGTGTGAGCTGGATGAGTTCAAAACCTAGTGAAGTCACCCACCCACTGCAGCATCAACGCTGAGAAAACAGTGAGGCTTTCACTTTTAAACACAGGGTGGCTATAGAAAGAAAAGGCTTTCACGTTTTTTTTCAGGTGGGATTAAAAATATAAAGCTCTGATTGGCAATTCTGTTTGAGTTCCTTTAAAATATAATGCATAGCTGTCAATTCTTCCCTTCAAGAAGTTTATTGGGAAGGTGAACAACAGAACACCAACAACGGTCTGAAAGAAGAGAACCAATTAGTCCTGAAAACATGCCAAAGGGGATTTTAAAAGCATTCACCACTGGCCTATTCTCAAAGCCAATGGGATTTTAATCATTGACTTTTTTTCTTCGTGCAGTGCACAATCAACCTGTGGAACTCCTTGCCAGAGGATGTTGTGAAGACCAGGACTTTAACAGGGTTCAAAAAAGAACTACATAAATTCATGGAGGTTAGATCCATCAATGGCTATTAGCCAGGATGGGTAAAAATGGTATTTCTGTTTGCCATAGGCTGAAAATGGGTGACAGGAGAGGGATCATGTAATGATTACCTGTTCTGTTCACTCCCTCTGGGGCATCTGGCATTGGCCATTGTTGGAAGACAGGATACTGGGCTAGATGGACTTTTGGTCTGACCCAGTATGGCTGTTTTTATGTTCTTATGCAAGGGATCAATGGTTAAATGTCCTTTGGCTTCAATGAAAGAAGATTTAGGCCAATGCTGAGCGTGTCAGAAAACCCTCCTATAATTCTTACAGTGTACAGCTGTGGTGGGAAACCTAAGGCCTGGGCACTGGATCTGCCCCCGCCCCATGGGGATGGAGCACCAGCTCCCTACTGTGGGGAGAGGGAACCCTGTGTATCGCAGGCTGGAGTCAGACTAGCTGGGGCCGAACCCAACTCATGGGCTCTGCCTGGTGGGGGAAGGAAGCGACTCTGCATGCTGCCACTCCCCTTCCCAGGGAAATGGCAGCGCAGTGAAGCGCTGCCTGGAGGCTTTTCCCCCAACACTCTGATTGGCTATAATCACAGCCAATGGGAGCAGCAGGAGGCAGTGCCTGGGAGCAACGGGAGTCTCAGAGCCACGTGTGTTCCTGGGAAGCTGCACCAGGTAAGCGCCCCCTCCTGCCCAGATCTCCCAGCCCACTCTTGCAACCTACCTCCCACCTAGCCCTCCCACCCCCAGCCTGCTCCTGCACCCCTTCCCACTCAGACTCCCACCCCCACCCTGCTCCTTGCGCCCCCTTCCTGCCCAGACCCCCACCCTCAGCCTGCTCCTGCACCTTCCACCCTCCCAGACACACCAACCCCCAACCCAAAAAAGGTGCACATCTCTGAGTGCAGCCTTGGGGAATGGTCATTTCATTCTCCAAGAGCGCAAGGGGATTACGGAACCATTAAACAACCACAGCCAGATCTGCAGAATTCTTGGCACCCAACGCCCGTGACAAGAAGCCTCAAGGTTCTCAGTGGAAGCTACCGGGACGCTGGTAGTTAGGTGGAACTGAAGTGGCCCACAGACTGCATGCTGGTGGTCTGCATACAGCTGAGATGCATTCGTCCCAAAGGAGGCTGTAGTCACAGAGTCCGAGCTCACTTTGCCAAGCTTTATGAAAGATACACACTCGGTTCAATTCTCCGTAAGTCAGGCTAAGAGTATGTCACACAGGTCAGAAAAGTCATGGATTCTGTGACTTCCAGAAACTGCCATGGCATTTTCCGCGCTTCAGCTCCAGGGCAGCAGGTCTGGAGCTGTAAACCAGCAGGGGGTCCTAGAGCTCCAAGCCCCTCCCCCCCCCCAGGCTGGGGGGCAGGTGAGCTGAAGCTCCAAGCCGCCGCAGACAGCAGGGGCCCCACAGCTCTTAGTTGCTATGGAGGGATACGGAGCTTCCAGGTGCTGTGGACGTAGGGGCCCCTCGTCGCAGCCGCTAGCCCTAGAGCTCCCAGCAGCAGTGAGGGGACCCTGCAGTCCCCAGCTGAGGCAGGACCTCGGATCACCAAGCTGCCACAGGCAACAGAGGGTCGCCTGGAACAGACAGCAATAGCAGCTGGTGCCCCCACTCCCACCCCTCCAGTGGCAGATCTCAGGTTCTCATAGAATCATAGAATACTAGGACTAGAAGGGACCTCGAGAGGTCATCGAGTCCAGTCCCCTGCCCTCATGGCAGGACCAAGTACTGTCTAGACCAGTGTTTCTCAACCTTTTTTTGCTCAAGGCCCCCTTCTGAGCCTCATTCATCATACGCCTGGCAGTTAAGTTTGGGTGGCCCCCTAATGTTCCATTTTTTTCCATGTGGCCCCCTAGAAGTAAGGCGTGGCCCCCTTGGGAGCCGTATGGCCCACGTTGAGAACCACTGGTCTAGACAGTCCCTGATAGACATTTATCTAACCTACTCTTAAATATCTCCACAGATGGAGATTCCACAACCTCCCTGGGCAATTTATTCCAGTGTTTGACCACCCTGACAGTTAGGAAGTTTTTCCTAATGTCCAACCTAAACCTCCCTTGCTGCAGTTTAAGCCCATTGCTTCTTGTTCTATCCTCAGAGGCCAAGATGAACAAGTTTTCTCCCTCCTCCTTATGACACCCTTTTAGATATCTGAAAACTGCTATCATGTCCCCCCTCAATCTTCTCTTTTCTAAACTAAACAAACCCAATTCTTTCAGCCTTCCTTCATAGGTCATGTTCTCTAGACCTTTAATCATTCTCGTTGCTCTTCTCTGGACCCTCTCCAATTTCTCCACATATTTCTTGAAATACGGTGCCCAGAACTGGACACAATACTCCAACTGAGGCCTAACTAGCGCAGAGTAGAGTGGAAGAATGACTTCTCATCCCCGCATCAGCCCTATCTTCTCACAGTTATTTTTAGTAGAGGCCAGGGACAGGTCAGAGGCTTCTGCAAATTTTTGTTTGTTGCCCAAGACTTGTCCCTTACTTTTCCTAAAAAAATAACCATGACAAAATCTTAACTTTATCTGCAAATCCTTAGGCTGCATTCATCAATCTAGTCTGAGCCCTTTCCAGCAATGCATTAAGCAACATGACTACCTATTGGTCCCATGTTTATTCTCTCCTCTTCCCAAGGAGAGAAGCATGTGCTGTGGAGATGTGCCCATTAGCACCATATATAAAAAATACAATACACTCTGGTATCAGGCATGTTTTATATGGGGAAAAAAATCTCAGTGAAAACACAGGACATAGAAAAATCTAAAAAACGTTGATCAATCCAGCGGATCCAAATAAAGGGAAAACTTCTGAACATATTTTTAAAATTTTGCTTTTCTTCCCCCCAAATTTTCAGAGGATTGAACTACAAAAGGAAAAACATTTCACATTTTGTCAAAAGTTTTGCAAATTTTTCCCAAATGTTGAATTTTTAAAAATTCCAACTTGCATGAGAAAATCCTTTATGTACGTAAACGTGAAATTGACCGGAAGAACAAAAGCTCACCTGAATCAAACTGTTCTCTGTTCCCATTGGCTGGACTTGGACCCTTCTCCTGGGATAGATGTTGAGTCTCTTGCATGACGGAAATCAAAGACATCCTAGTTTCCATTGCTCGCAGTACGATTTCTTCCTTTCCTAATTCATTGCATCACAGAATTTCCTGCAGGGACATCAGAACAGAATGAATGAGCAGCCTATTTTGACCAAGTAAACACATTTCCCCAGCTCTTCTGACAGATACTCTTTTGAGTCATCCTGCATTTTGATTATTGTAGTTCATCGATGTACGTCTGTGGCTTTTATCCTTACAATACCTGAGCATTAATGAATTTATCCTTTGAGATGGGGACGATAATATTTCTCTATTTACAGATGAGTAGGAAAAACTAATATCAAAATCCATTGAAATAAATTGAATTCTTCCATGGATTTCAATGGGCTTTTCATCAGTCTATTGGGGACTGGTTCAAAGTAATATAGGGCACCTATGGCTGAATTAGGAATTGGACTTAGTACAGTACCTTCTCCAGAAGGTAGTACAATATATCTAATGTGTTCCTGAAGTTCTTCTGTACATGTGATTTTCACAGGGCCATGTGCTGTAAATCCGGACACTTGGGTGCTTTTAAACCCAACTGCCCCGTGAGGCTGACCCATGGCTCTGTCTCCTCACAATGCACCATCCAGTGGAGCTCAGCCACTAGGCCTGTGGTAAATCACTACAGCAAGCAGAACACAGGGAAGGATTTTGCGACACACAGGGGCTTCTCCGAGTCACGGCGCCTACCAAGGATGATGCCTCTTACACATCACCCTCTGCTCAGGGCTGTGCCTTACAGGTACAACCCAGCACTTAGACCAGGGGTTGGGAACCTCAGGCCCAGGGGCCGGATGTGGCCCCTGGCTTGCCTGGATCCAGCCCCCAAGGCTCAGGTCTCTCTCCCAGCATTGGCGAGACTGTGCTGGAACTCAAGCCTCCCACTGCGGGGCTGGAGCACACAAAATGTACTAGCCTGGACTGCTAGCCTCTGGTGTACAAGGGGAATGCGGGATGTGCCTTTCTCCTTCTCAGTCAGGACCCACGTCAGTGAGGGTTTGTTTTGTCTGTTTTGTTTGTTTTTGTTTGTTTTTTATGGCTTCTCACTTGTGTGGCCCCTACCTGATTTTTCTGTGGGTCAGCGGGCCCTGCCCCCAAAATGGCTCCCCACCCCTGACTTAGACTGTAAGCTGTTTGCGGCAGAGGCAGTCTAACTACAGCAGCGGGCCCCAAACTTTTGAGGGCCATGCACATAATCCATTTCTACATATTTATTAGACAGTCCAAGCCAAAAGGACCTACTGTTCTTTCAATGGTGCACATATAGCAGTGGGGAGTAGGGTTGCCAGATGGTCTCCCAAAAAATACCGAACACACGTCTAAAAATTTGTCAAGCAAAAAAAAAAAAAAAACCCCACCCACACCAAACACACATCCTGCGTGGCTACTACCAAGAGCCACCAAGCTGGGAACAAAGGGGGAGGCAGCAGAGCCTGCTCTGCAAAGCAGCCGCCTACTACCCAAAGCAGAGAGAGGCAGACCCCGGGGCAACACAATGGCGGGAGGGGGGAGCGACCATGGGTAGGAAGGTGACTCCCCATAGCCAGGTCTTTGGGTGTCCCACTGGGAAGAAGCAGAAATTCCACCCCAGTCAGTTTTGGCTGAGAGCCCATGGAAGGAGCCTAACACAACGACAAAGCACCTGCGGGCTTCTCTCCTGGACTACAGCGCCACAACGCGCTTGAACAGTGCCCAGGAGCAGGGACAGGGCTTCTCCTCCTCCCCAAGGCATCACTGCTTCTCAGGCGCAATCAGCTGAGGGCTCTCAGCGCTGATTGCGCCCGCCCCTCAGCCACTCTCCCCACCCCCGCCAGGCTTCTGCACGCAACCACAGGCTCCCAGAGCCGATCGTGGCCCCGCCTCCCAGCCACTCTCCCCGGCCCCACCCGGCTTCTGCACGCAACCAGAGGCTCCCAACGCCGATCGTGGCCCCGCCTCCCAGCCACTCTCCCGCCCCGCCCGCCCCGCCCGCCCGGCTTCTGCATGCAACCAGAGGCTCCCAACGCCAATGGTGGCCCTGCCTCCCAGCCTGGGACTCCCTCTGGTTGCGTGCAGAAGCCTGGCGGGGGCGGGGAGAGTGGCTGGGACTGCACGCAACCACAGGCTCCCAGCTGGGAGGTGGGGCTGCGATCGGTGTTGGGAGCCTGTGGTTGCATGCAGAAGCCGGGCGGGGGGAGTGGCTGGGAGTCCCAGCCACTCCCCCCACCTCCGCCAGGCTTCTGCACGCTACCACAGGCTCCCAGCGCCGATCTCAGCCCCGCCTCCCAGCCACCTCCCTGCCCCCGCCAGGCTTCCGTCCGGTGCCCATCTGGAAAAACAGAAAATACCGGACATTGCACATGTCTGGTATTTTCTGAAATTTTTTACTGGACAGAGGGCGCAAAAACCGGACTGTCCAGTAGAATACCGGACACCTGGCAACTCCAGCACGGAGGATACAAACAGGAGTGAGGGGGGCAAGGCAGGAGCCAATGAGGGGATCTCCCTGGACGTTCCTCCCTAGAAGCATAGGTGACTGGTGCCTGTGAGGGCAGGGGGTGCAGGGAAGGCCATGCAGAGGAACAGGGAGGGCATGATTGAGCACCCCATTTGGCAATCAGAATTTTGGCAGGAGCATAGGGGGAGCAGTCACCTATGCCTGGAGGCATGCCCCACAGCTGAGGACTCTCCGAATTATAAGTGTGTACGGAGCCCCGCAGAATGGGGCTTTGATCCTGATCAGAATTTTTGGGCATCCCTGGAAGGCAAACAGTAAATAATAATAGATTGTAAACCCTTCAGGGAAATGTCCTTGTTGTCCGCTTTGTCTAGAAAGCGCCTAGTACACTTCAGGCACTATATAAATAATGATCATTGCTCCACTTCATCTTTATTTGTCCTGACATGCAACTTTGTTAATGAATGCACTGCATTATATACCATGACTATTTCAAACTCAGCTAACCTCGGAATGTGTATATCTGCCATCCCCAGTGTGCATTATCTTTCAATTATCTATGAAACCAGAAGCAGTCAGTCCATCGGATGTAAAAAAAACCACTCAGCCTTCAGCAGAGAAGCGCTGGAATATTTCCGTAAATATCATTAATAATAAAGTGGTTTAAGTATCAGCTTTTGGGATGAACTTTATTTCCAGGGGAGGGGAAAATGGTAGCTATAGCTTTTCTTTTTCCCTTGGTATGTTCAGATATTTTTTATATTCACCCTAACCTGACAAGAAGGGAAGGTAATCTGGGATTGTAAAAGAGATCAATTTAAATATGCCACATCAGTCATGTGAAATAGAACTCAAGGGTAACAATATAAATACGAAGCAGAAAGATAAGTTACTCAGTAGCATTGTTAAATCTTGAGCAGCTCCCATTATTTTGACAGGACAAAGATATGAGCTAATGAGAAGTTGAATATGTCTGCTCGGACAGGGGTAGTGTTTGTACTGGCACATAGTAAATAACCATTTATTTTAAAAGGGATGTTGTTAACGAAGTTTCAAGGCAACAGAGTTCTGCACCAACGGATAGGATTGCAGAATTGGGGCTGAAGCTTATTTATAAAAGAGATTTTGAACAAAGCAGCAGAAGATAAATGTTTTCACTAATCTTTTTTAAACAATGTCAGCGAAAACAGTCTTGATCTGGGTTTAAACTGCAGTTGCAACCCAAACACTGCAGCAGTAAGCATAAGAAATCTGGTCCAATGCCCACTGAAATGAGTGGGAGACTTTCCATTTAATGCGCTTTGGAGAAGGCCCAAGAAATAAGAAATGTAACTTCCATGAAACTAACTAGTGCATTTTCATCATCCAAGAGAAGTGAAATTAACAGAGGCAAAGTAAACGGGTACTGGCAGCAATGTCTGAATCTGGACCTGAACTTTCCTAAATTCCAGAGAGCTGGACACAGCATTTTTGCTTCATGATTATCAGGTTAACACGTATAAATAGTCAAGAGAAATTCAAAGGGTTGAGGTTTAAGCACATGACTTCTGTATTTTTATATTACTAAGGAACACTGTTTAAAAGAAACAAAATATACGGTACATGTACTTTCAAGAAAATTCTTGTACAGTGTGACTTGGTAATAGTCTACGGCCAATATTCTCTTGTTGGGAATGGTTACAAAATAATAATTTAATTATTTTCCTGGCATCATCTGAAAATAAGCCCACACTTGGTAAAACTTCCTCTTCAGCAAACCAAAGATGCACAGGTATTGCTCAGAGCATATGTGTTGACATAACTGGCTTTCAGTGAAAGCCATCTGATTATTATTTATTAATCAGCAGCCTCAGAGAAAAATGTTGTATCACAGTAGCATGTAGAGGTGAGATAAGCAACCTAGGCTAGCGAGTGGGCCACATGAGTGGTTTCCCTTCATCTCAGTGGGCTGCACAATTATTGTAAACACAGTGGTCTCCCAGGATAGGGGGTAGTTTTGCTAATTGTGCTTGCGTGCCGAGAAATCACAGGATGTACCGATTGAACCTTAGCAGCACTTTGACTGGACGCAGAAGGAGCGCATGGTTCTTACAGTCATTGTTGTGTGCAATCAGCATTCAACTCACTTCATGTGCCCTGGCTTTACATGCATGTCACTCTAGTCATACCGGTAGGAAAAAAAATGACATGGATAGAAACCGGTGGAATCCGGCAACCTGGCACGTGAGCAATGGTAAGCAAAATGTCTTGTGGACCACACACAGAATGAAGGGCTGCAGGTTGCCCATCACTGACCTACCGGCTCCAATCAAGAGCAACGGTTCAACGCACTATATATAATGGTATTAAAAAAAAGCATAGTACCTTCCCTAATGCACTACAGTCTAGACAGACAGGACAAACAAGGTATTGCCTACACAGTAACTAATAGGTATGTTAATATGCATATTAATGGCTAACCATGTAACCGCTGAACATTTCAGCAGTTACATGGTTACAAGCGGGGAGGCAGCCAGCTCTCTGGGAGCCAGTGCGTGCCAGAAACTGGCTTTTAAACCGGCTCCCCGCATGTACCAGGTCCTGCCTGCCACCCCATGCTGCTGCCTCTGGGTACATCTACACTGCAAGTTTCTTTCGGAATAAACTTTTCTGGAAGATATCTTCCAGAAAAGCTTATTTCGAAATAGCGCATCCACATTAGCGCATCCCTGTAGTGTGGACACTCTAATGTGGATGCACTATCTCGACTTAGAGCCCCAGGAGGCACTAGGGAGGAATAACTTTAGAATGGCCCTGATGAGGAGCTATTCCAACATAGCAGCAGTGGAACGTCTACACACACCCTCTTCTGAAATAGCTTTTTTGGAAAAGGACTTATTCCTCATGGAATGAGCTTTACCGCCATCGGAAAAAGCCATCTGTTATTTCGACTTTCTGTCGAAATAATGCAATTGCAGTGTGGACACTAGTATTGTTCTTCGGGAATAACAGGCATTATTCCAGAAAAACGGTGCAGTGTAGACACACCCTCTGAAACAGAGGCAGCAGCATGGGGTGGCAGCTGGCTCCCCGGAAGCCAGACCAGGAGCTACGTGTAACTATTTGGGCAACCAGAATCGATTACCTGTTTAAACAAACAGTTACACTCTTACATCCCTAGTAATTAGACAACTGTGGCTGGGCCATGCTAGCTGACTTGGTCCCAGAGTTCAGACTGCAGTTCAGAAGTCTGCAAGCAATGAAACAGCCCTGCAGACCGAGCCCCGCAAGCCCAAGGTGAGAGGCACGGGACAGCCACAGGTTTTGCTGCGTAGACATACCTACTAAAGGCTTAAATGGGTAAAAGAGGCACAGAAACTTGCCCGATGTCACACCGCGGGTCAGAATTCAGATTGCCCTGTTCCAGTGCCCTATATACGGCTCAAAAAGCCTCACTGTGATAGCTGTTGTTATTATTATACTCGCAGATTTGCCTGACGTTGCTCTGGTCCATAATTCAGGAATTCCATCAAGTGTATTTTGTTTCTTCATCCTGATAAACTCTTATCATTTGCTATGTTTTAACAAAAAAGGGTTATAGTCAATTTGGTTTCCAATAACATTTTCTTCTCTTTTTCAAACCTTAAGCATTGATTTAGCTGTCAAAGCACTGCTCCAAATTTCTCCGCTTGATCTCTTTTCTGTAAGGTTTATTTAGAAGCAAAAAAGAGCTAGATAGATTCATGGAGGTTAGATCCATCAATGGCTATTAGCCAGGAGAGGTAGGAATGGTGTCCCTAGCCTCTGTTTCTCTGGAGGTGCGTGACAGGGGAGGGATCACATGAGGATTACCTGTTGTGTTCCCTCCTTTTGGGGCATCTAGTATTGGCCACTGTCAGCAGACAGGATACTGAGCTGGATGGACCTTTGGTCTGAGTTTGACCCAGTATGGCCGTTCTTATGTTCTAAGCAATCCTATTTCAGGTTCATCGTATTTTTCTGGCTCATCTTGGTTCAGTCTCTTTCTGCATTCACTCCGTTAAGCAAATTTTGAGAACTCTACTTGTTTTAGTGAGCCTGCCGTGTTTCTGTTTGTTTTTATGAGAAGCAATCCCATTCCAGGCACATCCCTTTTTCCTGGCACAACCAAACCCTTGTTTTAAGTTATGATAAGAGGAAACTGTATACTGAATTTGGCAGTCCTAGCTCTTACCATTTAGGAGGAGTTCCTGATCAAACAGATAGACAAACTCTCTAAAATATATAGTAGATTAACACTTGCTATTTTTCCAGCACACAAGATCCTTGACAAAAGAGATAAAAACACAGGAGCCCTGCTCTGAAGGAGTTTACAATTTAAAGCCCTGATCCTGCAAAGTGACATGCACTGTCAGGATCCCCAAATGCTTGCAAAATCCGTCTTGTATTAATATGGTCCTGCCATTACCAGAATGCCTCGGCACATCTTGGAGATTCAATTAAAAGGGAGATTCCCCTCCAAAGAGGGGGGTCTGCATCAGATAGGTAATGAAACTGCTAATAGCTGCTGGGCTAGCCTGTTCCATCTCCCCACTTGGAGGGCCCCCTGTGGGACCTGTGGTTTAGGAAATAAGGAATACTGCGGTGGAGGTGACTAGCTGTCCCCTGCCCCATGGGGAGGCAGAAACCCACAAGTGAAAGACATGGTCAGATCCACAGGATATAATTAGAGTCTGACATCCCCAGATTTGTCAGCATTCCCAGCTCTCGCAATCCTTGGCTTTATGATGCATGCCCCAGCTCCTGGAGCAAAGTGAATAAGTGAAAATCTCAGCTTTCATTTAAAGAAAAAGAAAAGTTGCAGAGAAAATGTGATTCCAGCACCCTATAAAAATTCAAATCCCAGAAGGGAAAGAAAAGAAGACATACAACAGATTTTTAAAAACTCGAATTTTTAAGCCAATCTGGTGATTTTGGAGGGTCTCATGCCTCATTTTTGGACAGTGCTGTTAGCAATACTGATTCTTCTACAGTTCCGAGTCAATGAGATGCTTCCCTTACTAGCAAACACCCGCCCATGATTACTTTGGCAGCTAATCCCATTCACAGGCACCAAAAGAAATCGAATAAAAAAAATTCTTGGTTGTTTCTTCCCAGTGCAGACCCACCACGGCACTTCTGTCTGTAACCTCCTGCGTTGTGGTCTCTATCGATATTGTCCCTCTGCATCAAACAGAACAACCTCTAGTGTTCAGCCATTTTAAATTCCTCCTCTCTTGTCAGCTCCAGCTCACTTTCCCTTTTTTATAATCCGTATAGAGCAGGATTTTCCTCTCAGATATCCCCAACACAACTTCCCTCACACCAGTCCCCCCTCAGCCCTTTGGTGACCCCCGCCCTTGATCCTTGAAAAGTATTTACCTCAGAAATGCAGGGCTGAGGTCACAGAAAGAGCCCTACAGCATGGCAAGCTTCCTGCAAGAATCATCCCTGTGGGACGTTGTCACCCCACTGTACCCCTTAACTGGGCCTGGGGCAGCTTGCGAGGCACCGTACACAGCGACTTCACAAGAACCTGGTTACCCTGGCAACAGAAATGGGACCTTAGAGGGGATAGAACCAGCATCCCCAATAAAATCTTAGTGCAGGGGGGACCCCAGCCAATGTTGAAACTCTATGCCAGCTTTGCTCCTGGCGTGGAGGGCTGATTGGGGACATGCCTGGAGAGATAGAGAGTGAATCGGGGATGGATCAGGGGCATGGACAGAGCACACTGCCTAATGGCTGTTCTCTGAGTTGAGGGGTAGAAAAAATGGTACATACATTACAGGGAGCGCAAAGGCAACATAAGGCTACCTTTTCCACTCTCCTTGCTACACCCATCTTTGCCTCAAATGTGCGAGCCAAGTAATTTGAGGTTCAAATTCTTGGATTTTTAATCCGAGAATGTTTTTTGGGGGCAGGGAGGGAAATGGTACCACCTACCATGCAGAAAACAAAATTGGATCCACCAAACTTCGTTGGGGAAGAGGGATGTAATTCAGGTCTAAGCTCATATCTTATGCTGCGATGTATAGTTTGCAACATTTACATGTAACCTTGACTGCCTTTAAAGATTTTGAAGTCCCTGTGACAAAGCTTCATTTCAAAGAACGTAAGAACATAAGAACGGCCATACTGGGTCAGACCAACGGTCCATCCAGCCCAGTGTCCTGTCTGCCGACAGTGGCTAATACCAGGTGCCCCAGAGGGAGGCAAATTTTATTACATTATGGTCACTATTTCCAAGCGGTCCAGTTATATTTACCTCTTGAACCAGATCCTGCACTCCACTTAGGACTAAATCAAGAATAGCCTCTGCCCTTGTGGGTTCCAGAACGAGCTGTTCCAAGAAGCAGTCATTTAAGGTATCAAGAAATTTTATCTCTGCATCCCGTCCTGAGGTGACGTGTACCCAGTCAATATGGGGATAGTTCAAATCCTCCACTATTATTGAGTTTTTTATTTTGATAGCCTCTCTAATCTCCCTTAGCATTTCATAGTCACTATCACTGTCCTGATCAGGTGGTCGATAATATATCCCTACTGCTATATTCTTATTACTGGAGCATGGAATTACTATCCATAGAGATTCTGTGGAACATTTTGGCTCATTTAAGATGTTTACTTCATTTGATTCTACATTTTCTTTCACTTATAGTACTCCCCCACCAATATATTGTTCTATCCTTCCAATATATTTTGTACCCTAGTATGACTATGTACCATTGATTGTCCTCATTCCACCAAGTTTCTGTGATGCCTATTATATCAATATCCTCCTTTAAAACTAGGCACTCTAGTTCACCCATTTTATGATTTAGACTTCTAGCACTTGTGTATAAGCACTTTAAAAATTTGTCACTATTTATCTGTCTGCCATTTCCTGATGTATTAGACTTTTTATTTGATTGTGTCTCATCTGATCCGACCCATACTTCCATCCTCTCCTCCTGACTAGAACATAGAGCATCTCTATTAATAGACCCTCCCCTAAGAGATGTCTCTGTCTGATCCATGTGCTCCTCTGCACTCATCAGCTTTCCCCCAGCCCTTAGTTTAAAAACTGCTCTACAATCTTTTTAATGTTAAGTGCCAGCAGTCTGGTTCCATTTTGGTTTAGGTGAAGTCCATCCTTCCTGTATAGGCTCCCCCTCTCCCAAAAGTGTCCCCAGTTCCTAATAAATCTAAACCCCTCCTCTCTACACCATCATTTCATCCATGCATTGAGACTCTGAAGCTCTGCCTGCCTACCTGGCCCTGCACGTGGAACTGGAAGCATTTCAGAGAAGGCTACCAAAGAGATCTTGGATTTCAATCTCCTTCCTAGCAGCCTAAATTTGGCCCCAGAACCTCTCACCTACTCTTCCCTATGTCATTGGTACCTACATGTACCATGACCACCAGCTCCTCCCCAGCACTACACAGAAGTCAATCTAGATGTTGAGAGATCCTCAGCCTTTGGACCAGGCAGAGAAGTCACCATACGGTTCTCCCACTCATTGCAAACCCAACTCTCTATGTTTCTAATGATTGAATCCCCCATTACTAATACCTGGCTTTTCCTAATGACTGGAGTTCCCTCCGCCGGAGATGTATCCTCAGTGCGAGAGGATACCATAACATCCTCTGGAAGGAGGATCCCAATTATGGGATGATTTCCCTCTGCTCCAGTTGACTGTTCTCCTTCCCTGAGCCTTTCATCCTCCTTAACAGCACAGGGGCTGTCTGATGGGAGGTGGGACAGTTCTACAGTGTCCTGGAAAGGCTCATCTATGTACCTCTCAGCCTCCCTTAGCTCCTCCAATTCAGCCACCCTGGCCTCCAAAGCCCGTACATGGTCTCTGAGGGCCAGGAGCTCCTTACACCGAATGCACACATACACCACCCGTCCATAGGGCAAGTAATCGTATATGCTACATTGGGTGCAGTAAACAAGGATAGCCCCCACTCTGCTGCTGGGCTTCTGCCTGCATTTGCTCCTACAGCTAATTAGGTTATTGGTAGGGTTTTTATTTAAATCAGGTCATTTTGGTTTTAGTGTAGTTCAAAAGTTTAAAAGAATGGCAAGTGTGCCTTGCGCCCTTCCAACTCCCCTTCAAAACACCCTCACCCTGTTAGCTGCCCCTGTTCGCAAAGCGATAGAGAAAACGGCACTGGGCTAGTTGGCCAAACACTGAACTGGGAAATAAAGTGTGGCAGCCCTCGAAGGGTTAACGAGGCAGACCAGGCCATCCAGCAGAGGAGAGCCTGAAGACATACCTTTTTATATACCTTTGTAGAGCTGTCAGGTCATGCCAGCTGACTCGCTCTGCTGCCACTCCAGAATACATCTTTCTGTGACATCACAGCCACCACTGACCTCACTCCTCTATTCAACTAGCCTGGAGGGCCTCCATACTACACACGGCAGGGTTTTTTAGCCGTAGGCACGATGGGGACAGCTGTGGTTGAGCAGTCTAAGCACACTCGTGGAATAGGGTTTAAATCCTCACTGTACTGCTGACTTAACCACTGTGTGCCTCAGTTTCCCCATCTGTAGCATGGGGATAATGGTATTCTTCCCCATTTTTATGAAGCCATTCAGCATCAACAAAGGGAAAGGGATAGAAGTGCAAAGTTGTTACCCTGAAAGATTTTATGTCCCAAAAAGAGTACAAGTTGTATAAATTAAACCTCCCTGGTGGCTGTGATGAGATGGAGAATACTGGGGCTTGACAGCAGGACAGGAACGGCTCTGAATACTCTTGGGTAGTGTCACAGGATAAGCTGGCCCTTTCATAGTGGGCTGAGGCTCAGCCCCAGCTGTGCCAGCTTTAGAGTCCAAGGATCACATGACAGGGGCAGACTTCGACTAGGAACAACCCTTCCGGAGCCTCCTGAGTGGGAGGGAATTTTTAGGAGAGCTTGTCACGTTACTGGAGTTTAAAGGGAGCAGCCAGATCATTGCTGCGCCCACGGGGGAGTGTTTGCCCCAAAGTCTGTACAAAGGGGGCCGTACGAGGTGTCAAATGAAAGCTTATGCTCTACTGATTCTGTGTATGCTAGTCATGTACTTGTGTGATAGCTGTACATGGAGTTATGAATATGGACTCTGTGCTGATAATGTGAGTGTTCTCTGCCTGAGACAGAGCAGTGGGCCTGAACTGCCTGCTATAAGGAAGGAATGTTCAGTCAGTGACTGTGCTAATTAGTGAGGCTCCAGGAACAATGGCTGTCAAGGTGCCCAATACACACCTGACGAATGCATCTGGAACCTGCAAACCAGCCAATATCATGGCTGCTGACATGGGACACAGGGATAGGTCACTTGGCCATGTGACATGCTCCAGCTTGGAAGATACCAGGGATGGATATAAAATCATAGAATCATAGAATACTAGGACTGGAACGGACCTCGAGAGGTCATCGAGTCCAGTCCCCTGCCCTCATGGCAGGACCCAAACTATCTAGACCATCCCTGATAGACATTTATCTAACCTACTCTTAAATATCTCCACAGATGGAGATTCCACAACCTCCCTGGGCAATTTATTCCAGTGTTTGACCACCCTGACAGTTAGGAAGTTTTTCCTAATGTCCAACCTAAACCTCCCTTGCTGCAGTTTAAGCCCATTGCTTCTTGTTCTATCCTCAGAGGCCAAGATGAACAAGTTTTCTCCTCCTCCTTATGACACTCTTTTAGATACCTGAAAACTGCTATCATGTCCCCTCAATCTTCTCTTTTCTAAACTAAACAAACCCAATTCTTTCAGCCTTCCTTCATAGGTCATGTTCTCTAGATCTTTAATCATTCTTGTTGCTCTTCTCTGACCCTCTCCAATTTCTCCACATCTTTCTTGAAATGCGGTGCCCAGAACTGGACACAATACTCCAACTGAGGCCTAACCAGCGCAGAGTAGAGCGGAAGAATGACTTCTCGTGTCTTGCTCACAACACACCTGTTAATGCATCCCAGAATCATATGCCATGAGGCAAACTCCATCTTGCCTTCAATTCTGCTACTGATTCCAGATGCAGCCTTGTGAGGAACAGCGAGCCGGGAAGAATCGTTGGCCCATCCTGACATAGAATGTACACCAGAGACTTTTAAGATAGCAGTTTATAACATCTCTGCTGAGAGCCTGCATCCAGAACTTGGTGATCAATGCATGTAATGTATTCTCCTTAACAACCTTACTCTCATGCTTTTCTTTCTTTTATTAATAAACTTTTAGATTTTAGATTCTAAAGGACTGGTCCAGTATGCTCTTGTGGGTAAGATCCAAAGTGTAAATTGACCGGGGATTTGTGGCTGGTTCTTTGGGACCAGAAAGACCCATTCGGGGTAGGTGAGATTGGGTTCTATAACCCCTCATCTGTGTGCAGGCCCAGGGCGGATTGTGGCACAGGGAGAGCTGGGGTGTCAGAGGGTTTTGCTCATGAGGCTTCCTGCTGGCCGGATTGGCAGCTGAAGCACTCGGTGTGACTGGTTTGTAGCCTATTTGTGAACGGTCTCCAATCAGGGGCTGTAAGGACCCTGAGTTTGAGCAATTCGCCCTGAGCGGACGCCCTCAGCGGCGCCCAGACCCGGCCTGGTCCGTCACAGAGCTAGAGACAGGAGTCCAGCAGTGTGGCTCAGAAAGGATCAATGCCACACCCCAGTTACAGATGCTTGCCTCTGGGAATCAACTTGATTAAACCAAAAGCCTCAGCAAGATACCATAATAATACCTACCTTCCCCCTCCACCGACTTGCATAAAGGGAACAGTGTTCCCTTTGCAGTCTCCAAGTGAATGTCTCCACTGCACACTGAGCCCAGGTTCTGATTCAGGGTTAAGCCCCACCTCTGCGCACAAACAAATCAGTCCAACTTGGGTCAGCAAGCACTCAGAGCCCAGGTCGGAGGGTAGCTCAGAGCTTGAGTCTTGCTGCAGATCGGCCACAGACCTCAGTCTGCACAATATGGACACGTTAGTACAGCTGTGCCCTGGGTCCAGCAATTGTAAGTGCTGGTTTAAAATGCAGTAAAGATGCTCAAGCACCAAGTCAGCAAGCCCAAGTCCCACACACCCGGGCTTAGAGTGCAGTGTAGACATACCCAGAATCTGGGCATGTTCCTTTTTTTAACCCCAATGCAGCAACCAGGTATATATATATATATATATATAAAGGGAAGTCTTATCAAACAGGTCACATCCTCCCCACCTAGAATCATAGAATCCTAGAACTGGAAGGGACCTCCAGCGGCCACCAAGTCCAGTCCCCTGCCCTCACGGCAGGACCAAGCACCATCTAGATCCGCGGTAACCACCAGGCTACAGCCCACTGCCAGGCTGTGGACCGCTTGTTGCCAGGCCGCGGTGGCTCTGGGGGCCGGGGCTGGGGTACTCCGCTCCCGCCGCGGCTGTAGGGAGAGGCTTGTCCTGCCCCGCCTCTGCCAACCAGCGCCAAGCAGGGGCCGGGTCTCTTCCCAGCCGCGGAAGAGCACTTTGTTGCGCTGTGGGAGGGTTGTGCAAAGCCCAGCACGGCAGCCTTACAGCAGCCACGACCCAGGCGGCAGCGCTCAGCTGGCGGCTGAGAGGCAGCACAGGGCTAAGTTAGGAGGGTGGGGCAGGAACTGGGGGCTCCAGGAGCAGGGCTAGAGCTGCAGCGGCTCGGAGTGGGGGGTTCTAAGAAGTGAGGAACTGACACTTGGGGAACTGGGGTGGAGCTATTAGTGGGGGGGGGGCTATTGGGGCAGGACTGGCACTGGGGGTTTTTGGGGAAGGGGCCAATATTGGGTACTGAGGGCTGGCACTGGGGAGGTTCTGGGTGGGGTTGTGAGCAGTGGGACTCTGGAAACAGGAGGCTGGCACTGGGGGTCTGGTGGTGGGGGCTCTAAGGGGCAGGGGTTGGCACTGGGGGCCTTTAGGGTGGGAGGCTGGCACTGGGAGGATTTGGGTGCAGAGGACTCTGGGGTCAGTGGCTGACGCTGGGGGGTAGTGGAGGGATGGGGGGCCCTAGGGACTAGGGCTGGCACTGGGGGCTGGGGCTTTTGGCAGACCAGTAACATTTTCTTTGCATATTCATATTTGCATACTGAATATGCAGATAACATGTTACCAGTCCGCCAAAAGTTTGTGAATGGGTTTGCCAATCCCTGGTATAAAAAAGGTTGGGAACCACTGGTTTAGATCATCCTTGACAGATGTTTATCTAACCTGCTCTTAAATATCTCTTCAGCATTTCTGTCAAAGGTTCTCCAAGCAGAGCCCTTCCACAACTGTTCTTGCTTATATCCAGCGACCGTTTCCTTGCAACAGTGAACACGCTGCAAGATTTTATTAAGGGCAAGTAACGACTTTGAAAGTGCAGTGGGGACCCTCCACCCCATATCTAAACTCCCCGTTCCCTGCCCCCTGACCAAACTACCCAGAGCACCAGGGCTGGCAGGGCAGTGCAGTGACTGGGGGAGCTGGGACAGAAATGAGGGACGGGGGTTATCTGCACCTGCGCCCAACTCTGCCCCAGAGTGGGGCGCAGGTTCTCCAGTAAGGCCATCCCAACCCCACTCCTTGGCAGGAGCTCTAGCCCTAAGTTAAGTGTCTATCTCTGCCCAGGATTCACAGCCACAAACCCTCTCCTGGAGTTAGGTGCCCAAGCCAGATCAATCCTTGCTTACAAAACAGCCGGGAGGAAGAAGTGCAGCGTAGCCCATTTCCACTTAGTAGCCCAGTGCTTGACACACTCACCTAAGATTTCAGAGACCCTAGTTCAAATTCCTACTCTTCCTGATTTAGAGCAGACGCTTGACCCCAGCTTTCCTAACTCCTAGGAGAGTGGCCTAACTCCTGGGCTACATAGGATCCACAGGAGGGTCACTGCCAGTCGCTCCTGTTAAAATGGCTTATCGCCTGTGAAATATGTAAAATTCATTGGATTAGCAAAATAATGACTCTACAGCCTGGTGGCTAGTCCACCCACCTGGGGACCTAGGTTACTGTCCCAGCTCCAATTAATATTTATTTATACAAAGTAAAGCAGCTTCAGCAGGAGAGACTGAGCAACATTTCAGAGTGGATTTGAGTGCCAAGGGGATTTAGGCACTTACAGGGTTAGGCAGCAGCTGCGCAGGATTCCTGGGGATCTAAATTTTGGATGTAGGCACATGTCCACACAGCACCCAGGATCCGGCCGTGGCGAGTCTCAGAGCCTGGCGCGACAGATGTAGGCGCACACTAGGGTGCTAAAAACAGCCAAGTAGACATTTGGGCTCGGGCTGCAGCTCTGCTTTGGAAGCCCATCCCCCTAGGCCGCCTGTTCTGGGACCCCATTTTAATTGGGTTGCCAGGGCTGGCTTAGACTTGCTAGGACCCAGGGTCGAAGCCCAAGCCCCACCACCAGGGCCCAAGCTAAAGCTTGAGGGTTTCCACCCTCAGGTTACAGACCCCCGGCCTGAGACAGTGGGGCTCAGGCTTTCGCCCCTCCAACCAGGGTGGCAGGTTTCAAGAGGGCTCAGTCTTCAGTCCCCATCCTGAGGTGGTGTAATAATTGTGGTTGTCAGAAGGGGGTCGCGCAGCAATGATATTTGAAATCCCCTGCCCTAGGCCCAGGCCTGAAAGTCTACCTACTCTTTTCAGTACCACAGCATCAGCCCAAGTCTGTAACTGCAGGCTCCGAGACTCACTGCTGCGGAATCCCGCTTGTTGCACAGAAAACCATCCAGAATAGTTAACCGGTTAAACAAATCGTTTAACCAGTGAACCCCCTTCAGCGGGGGCTGCTCCAGCCCCATCCCGGCAATGGCCACAGGTGGTGGAGGCTGCTCAGCTCCTGCTCTAGCCCCGATGTTTGGCCCCACTGCCCACCACAGCCAGGATGCTGCCGGCTGGGCTGCTGTGGGGTGGGGCTCCGGAGAACCAGTTAGCATGCTGGTCAGGCATATGGCTTACCAGTTAAACTTTAACATCCCTAGCACAGAAGTGCCCTACCTCCCCCTTGTGAGAATCTAGCCCTAAGAGTTTTGCTGAACGGGGTGGGATTATCCTGTGCTTAATGCACTATAGTATTTTTCTTCCTCAGGGGACTGATTCAGCACATCAGGCCCCAAAGACCTTGTAATTTAAGCAGTACAGGAAGCAAACAGATACAGTGGGGAAAAAAACCACAGGATTTTCTTTGTGAGGGAAAGGAACACAAGAGTTATAGCAACAGGATCACATGGGTGCTTCGAATCCACTCTACTGTTTTGAATGGAGTTGAAAAACATCAATGAAAAAACCTTGTTAATGTAACACACACAGCTGTTTATCAGACCCAAAACATCTTATTTGGCACCAGTCACATTGACTGAAGTCAACCATACCCTCTGAACAGGGCTGATTAGTTAAATGCTAGGCATCACCAAAGGGAACACAAAACGCTGGTTTTGTGCCTCTAATACAGAGACCAACCCAGAACTGCTTAATCAGCCAAAGCTTCTATTGATCAGGATAATTAATTTTGGCTTTTATATTGTTGAATTTCTCTGTAATCAGAGAGGCTTTCCAAAAAGAGAAGCAAATTAATGGCAGATGTTTCCTGGATTCTAGATTGTTAATATTTTTTAGGAAGATCACATTCTGGGTCTTGGCAGTGCCCATTCAGTTGATTTTACTCTTTCCAGCTGATCAGCATTTCTCTGCTCCCACAACTCTTAGACACTTCTCCTAACTTTACATCTGTGAATAGTCCCATTGTCTGCAAGGGACTATACATGGGTAGAAGCATCAAGATCTTGTCCCTTGTCATAATTGCCGTTATGTGCTACTATGCCTCAAAACAATACAAAGGCAAGTAAAAAAGCATTTCTAAAAGCAAGTGTAGTTTGTGGTGTACATGCTGGCTATTCAGAATCGATATTTACCGTACATTTTAGTTCCACCCCTTTCCTATCACAGAAAACAAATTGGATTCCATTTCATTCTGCAAATGGCCTCTAAAGATGTAATATTGGAACAGCCAAACTACTCCAGATCATGCAAAATTAATGTGGCATCATACCCTGCATACTCACATATTGTGGACTCAACACTAGCATCTGCCTGGCCGACATTCAGGAAGCAGCATTCCCAAATGCCGTCCCCTTCAATTAAGAATTAAATTGTTAACTCATCAAAACACTTTCCTGGATGAAAAAAATTAAATAGCACTTTCGTCTACACAGGTTATTGTCTGGGATATTTTAATGCTTTGGGGGAAATTATTGCTCGTCTTTTTCCACTGAAACAAACTGAAGCTGGATTCACAGACTAGAAGAGTCATGATGGTCTTGTCTGACCTCCCGCATTAACCAAGCCAGAGAATTTTACCCAGTGATTTCCACTGGAGGAAATTCTTCTTCCCTGCTGAGTAAATATACGCTATTAAGACCAATAACATGTGGTTGAACTAGATCTTACAACTTTTACTCATGTTCTTTTTCCTTCCCTATGCCAGTCGCTCCATTGATACTATTGGGATTAATCATGTGACCAAAGTCTGAGTAAGGACTGCAAGGTTTGGGCGCTTGGCTCATTCTTAGTGGCTTCAAATTCAGTCTAAGTTGCCAGTTTAATATCTTTTTTTACTGTTTAATTGAATAGATTTCATTTTTATTAATACAAATAGGGGATAAGTATAAATGCACTCTTCAAAATGGTCCTTGAAGGGATATTTTGTTTACATCCTAAATCTGGGTTTGGCAAAAGCCCAATATTAAATAGAAATATTTGTGACTTTTTTAGATATCAGTGAAAGAGTCTTTTGTTTGCATGTCTACATTCTCCTGCAGGGTATGTCAGAACCAGTGCTAGCCCATTTGGTGCTTTAAGTAGAAATATTTGTTCACACACACACAATAAAAATAATAGTAAGTAAATGGGGGGGAGGAGAGACTTAGGCCACTCAGAGCTCTAAGCAGTTGTTTAATCATCTTATGCCTCACTCCAGCTCTGCGGTCTGCCACCCAAACACCTGTAACATTCAACCAGTAATACATAGGACCTGGAAAATGAAATTGACTACAAACCTTCTGTAGCGAAAAGTGAAATTGACTAGACTATTTGTGTTGCCCAAGTTGAGTAAAGTGCAAGAGTCAACACACAGTCTTAAGTGCAGAAACTTGTGGGAGATTTGTTAAATAATTAAATAATAATGTACAGAATGTTACCCTGAGAAATGCTACAATACATCACAGCAATGGATCACATACTACAGTAATGTAGTCACTACTGGAGTTGCCAATAACAGTAAGATGCAGCATTAGTCCCTAGCTACATCAGTGTCGGTTTTTGTTTTAAAGGGTAACATGAATAACAAACATTGTATTTTTAAAAATGGCTCTGACACACGCATCCCCATCTCTTCCCTTCATCGAGAACACAGCTGTTGAGATCACCTTCCCTGTCTGTCATTTTTGACAATCTCCACTCTTTGAATCCCTCCCCTATCTCTCTCCTTCTCCACTACATCAAGTTGCAGATGCTTATCCTCCTCTTCAAACCCTGCCTTTGTCATTTCTCATGTCCTCCCCAATGCACTGCCACACCAGCAATGCCAGCCTCAATGTCTCATTCATCTGCCTCTCTTACTAATATCTTTGAACACCAGTCTGCACCCGCCTTCCCCAGCTGGTATACAAGACCCTCTCTAATTTCAATTCCTGATTAACATTCACTTCTGCTGTGACACCTACATGAAATTAACCATTGGGACCTGACTGGTCCCAAACAAGAGAATTTGCCGGACCAGGAGAGGTCTCCTGTCACCTGCTGCCAAGCCCATCACCTGCTGCCAGCAGGTTGCCCCAGCAGGCATCCTGCCTCATGCTCCCCCACTCCCAACCTGGCTGGGCTGCTTGCCCAGCTGCTGCTGGCTTCCTGGGCAGCAAAGGCTACCAGGTTGCTCAACTCCAGCCCCATGCTCCCAGGGGCTGCTGCAGTGTCCTGGCCCCATGCTCCACAAAGCTGCTGGGAGACTCTAGCCCCATGCTGCTGTGGGGCTCCAGACCAGCACCAGCCTGTGCAGCTGGCAGACTCTGGCCTGGCCCTGCACTTCCACAGGTTGCTGGAGGCTGCCGCAGGGCTCCAGTCCCAGTCTTGAGCTGCCTCCAGCCAGGCTGCCAACCCTATTATCCCAGGCTCTCTGGTCCAGGAGCATCGGTCCTGATGGATGATGGATGTTGCCGGAGCAGAGTGTGCCAGTTTTTGGAGGGACAACCTGTATATCATGCCATTCACTTATCCACACTAATTAACCACATCATCCTAGTTATGTTACTTATTTTCCATCCTCAATCCCTCCCTCTCTGCTACAGCTTCCTTCTCAAAACACTGTGTGTAATGTTAGTTTGTAAGCTCTTCAGGGCAAAGATCATGACTGCTTTCTGCTTTCGGAGGTACCCAGCATAGTTTCAGGCTGACCAACTGAAAGAAATAATACTAATAAGAGTTTTGATTACCTAGATACTTGTGTAGCCTGTGAACATTTTATCCACGTGCCCAAAGGTATTCCATTAACTAGGAGCAAGTGAGACATGGGTGATAAAAAAAAAAGATTCGAAGAGAAGGATATTGGCATTCGAGAGGAGCTGTTATTGAAAGATCCTGAGAATAGGATGGATGCAGAAGGTCATCAACGAGGAATTATATAGGAAGATACAGCCGAAAGAGAACCTACTGCAGAAGGTTATACAACAAAAGTGACAGCTGTTCAGGCATATCTGCAGAATGAACAATGAGCAAAAAGTTAAGACTCTGGTATCTGGCATAATGGATGGTCCGAATAGGAAAGGCAGACCCCACAGAGAATGGGTAGATGATATAGTAGATTGGTGCAGAGCTAGTCTACAGAAACTAAGCCACTCCGCACTGGACAGGGAAAAATGGAAGGAAATTGTGAGGGAGGCATCGGACACCAACGGGCACTGAGCCAATGATTGTTGATGATGGTGATGATCATGAAGACAAGGACCATGATGTCTAAAACATTACTTTGAGTGCCAACGCTGTACTTAGCACTATACAAGCCGCAGAATGAAAATTGCCCAGGGTCTGAAGAGCCTGCAGTGTCACCAAATGAAGGAAGGAGATGGGAGGCTAAATAAGGAATAGCTTAGCTTTAGATTGATATTATCCTTTCAGTGGTATTGGACCTAGTGCTTAGTACTGATGCAGCGTGGGTAAAATGAGATTACTGTTTCATCTTTAATGCCTCCTCTTTTCATAGAATCATAGACTACTAGAACTGGAAGGGACCTCCAGAGGTCATCAAGTCCAATCCCCTGCATTAATTGCAGGACTAAATGCCTTCTAGATCATCCTTGACAGATGTTTATCTAACGTGCTCTTAAAGATCTCCACTGATGGAGATTCCACAACCTCCCTAAGCAGTTTATTCCAGTGTTTAACCCCCCCTGACAGTTAGGAAGTTTTTCTTAATGTCCAACCTAAATATCCCTTGCTGCAATTTAAGCCCATTGCTTCTTGACCTATCATCAGAGGTCAAGGAGAACAATTTTTATCCCTCCTCTTTGTAACATCCTTTTAGGTACTTTGCATCAAGCTTTAAAGAAGAAAAATATTATATGATGCCTCTGGAAATAGATATGTGAATAAAAGAATCCTCCTAATTTGCATTTTCCTCTACAGGAAGTGACTGAATGTGAAAGATACAGCTCAGTCCCCCACAAGCTCTTGAAATCTCTGTCCTTTCAGTAGTTAGCAACATTGATCTGCTATGATGCAGAACTCTTCCCAGACTCAATTACATCTGATTAGATAACAATGGGTTGTTATTACTTTCTTCCTCCCCCATCTCTGCAGGCATTTTATTTTCATACAAAACACACAGATATCACTACTCTCTATCCTTTTGCCGGTGCTAACCGCAATATACAGTCAACAAAGGCTTGTAAAGTGACATGAAATACTATTGTCCTATGATTTTATTATTATTTATAGTACAGCAGTCATACATACTATTGGTACAATTTTAAGTAAGAGTACTTTAAAGGTTTAATAAATGATATTGTAATAAAAAGCTGTTAGTCTAACAGATCAATAGTTGCTTACAACCACGGCTTGCCTATATAACCATTTATAATGCCTTCTACAGATGTTCTTGCATTCACCTATAACACATTCCATTCACGCGTGCAATATGCTTATAACATCTATCATTTATAAATGTATTCTTAGTAATAAGTATGTTCATCGGTGGTTTATTTACTCTAGTATCAAAAGTACCCACTACAAAACAGTAAATGAATATTTTCTTGTTTATGACAAATTTGCCTCCAGACACCATGTGTTCAAATCTATTGAAATGCATTTTCTAATTTCATTTACTAAGTGTTCACACTGAGAATCCATCTTATCATAAAAGTTATTAGACCTACACTCTGATTAGCATAAGAAAGATTAGATTTGTTAGAACATTCACTCCACCTCCTTCAATACAGGGTACATGATCAATAAAGAAAGTCTCTTCAGACATGTCAAGTCTCTCTCATTGGGAATGAGATTCACTCATTAGCATGCAATCTCACTCTTACACACATTCCTAAATGTATCTCATGCATTTAGAGTAAATATCTAAAGATTTTAAACATTTTTACTTAGGTGCGGAGAGAGAAAAGTATTGTGTGTAGATCTGATCACAAAACAGGTTGTGGAGAAGTTGGAAGAGGGGATATTAGTCCTCTTGCAAAACAGAAGTTCTTTTGCACATCCATTGAGATGCCCTTGGCATGATGAAAGGTTAAAAGCGGCAGCATTTGTGAACTTTGATAGTAGGGAATCCACACTTTGGAATAGGCTGAGCACTTTGTACATGTGCTGATAGCTGCCAACAGTCTCTCTCTTCCTGGGATAGTTACAACAGGTGTTTGTGGATTACCAGCTGATGCAGAAATCAGGTAGGTATGGGAAGAGACAGCCTTGCAGACTGACATGGATAACACTACTGAGCAATACAGGATGAACTCTGTTGTGTGAGCATGTCTGAGCAGCATCAAAAGCCCTAGTGGTCTTCTTACATTCCCCTTACTCGAGGGTTGCCAGGCTTGGCTTAGTTTTACTCAGCTCAAATGCAGGAGAAGAGAACATTCAGTCTTGTTAAAAAGAATAAGACACCATTCAGACCAAGCCTGGGACTAGACAGAACACTGCTCTCTATTATCCAACTGAAGCTGGCAAATCCGTGTTTCAAGTTTGAGCCACCAAAAGAAGTTATAAAAACAGCAAAGGGACCACTTGGCAATACAGCAAACCATATGAATAAAATGTGACATCAAATTAGATATTTAAAAAAACGTGGACTTTGAATCCTTTATCTATGCTTTGTTAGCTTCTAATTCATTATATTTAACATAATTACTTTATTTTTTACATTCACTGGATATATTTGGTTGATTTATTTTAATTATGTTATTTTAATTAATATAGTTTGCATTTATTTTGGAATCTGTTTATTTTAATGAGCTGTAAGTGTAATATGAGCAAGAATATACAAATCAGATAGTAGTACTGTAAGTTATTTCTCAAATGGATGATCACTATGACAAGGTGATATGCAAAACAAACATTTTTATGTTGATAAAACACATTTTTCTTTTTTTGTTAGGTTTAGATATAAAGTTTATTTTTTAATATTTCACTTGTCCTGTCCACTCACTCAACCAGAAGTTATTAATGCTTATTCCTCAGGGACTTCCAAACATCCAGATTTTTTGTTCTAACTAGCAAATAATTGTTTTTATTAAAATCCACTGATTTGCATTGAATATCAAATTCTCACATGCCTTAAACTTTAGTATGAATCAGGACATTTAAGTGTTTCATATGCAATATTAAGCAGTGTTCATTTTACAACAAACTAGTAAATGCTGGTGGGATTAAAAACCTGGACTATTGGATGTTACCAAAGAACAAAGAGGAGAATCTCTGTCTTAAGCAATGACCTAAAACACCACCTGAGAAGTCTCATTCTTTGGCCTTGAATCTCACTCTTGGGAGCTGTAAATTGCACTTTTAAGGACAGCCAACTCTTGGCATCTCTGACTTATAACTAACTCCATCCCTGTTTGTCGGAGGAGGATTCCAAATCATTCACCTGAAACAGGGAAGGTTTCTCTAACTTATTATATTCAAGCTCTCTTTGCCTAATGCAGATGTGACAATTACCAAGATAGGACAAAAATGCGACTTCCTTCTATTTGTTCACTGTATGGTAGCTTCTGCGCCATAAAAATGAGCTAGTTAATAACCATCACATTACACAGATGTCCACAGCTGCTTAAAAAAGTCACCCTCTAATCTATTTCTCTTTCCTCTTTCCTGCTGAACGCAGTTGGAATCAGTGTTCTGCCTTCTTTAGGTGAAGGGAGACCAGCTTTACATTAATGCTTGCTAGTGCCACCATTACTTTGCCTTTGTCTCGGCTCTACATTTCATTTTGCTCCTCTTTGCAGTAAACCTCCTGAAAAGCCACCTGCAGCCTGACAACCTCCATACCTACATTTGTAGTGTGGTGTGCCAAGACCCTGACAAGGGGCAGGAGGGGAGAAATAGAAGCACAACTCTCTGTCATAGTAGGGCACGATGGACACAGACCTAATAAACTTCGCATCCGAAGCTAGAAAACTGAAAGGCCTGATAGGAAACAAACTCACAATAGGGGGTTGAGTGGGGTGTATGTGTGTTCATGTGGAAAGGATCAAATATCCTATCACACCATGATGCCATAGTGAAGCCCTCTATTTTGACTAAACTCCCAAACAACTCAATGGGAATTTTATCTTAGCAAGTAGTCCCTGTGTCTCTGGGTCTATCCACGCCACAGGGTACCTGCCAAGAAGAAATTCATGAGGCTGTCAAACAACACTCAGACTAGATAAAGAAAACATGCCCCTGACAATGTGTTTTACAGTTACCATCTACTGCAGTGGGTTTCAAACTTTTTTTTTCCTCATTACCCATTTGAAGAAAATCCTTGATGCCCATGATCCAACATATTTTGACTAGAGTGTGGACTCCGGAGTGGGGCTGAGGATGAGAGCTTTGGGGTGTAGGAGGGGGCTCTGGCTTTGGGGGGGGGGGTCAGGGCTGGGGCAGGAGGGGCTTACCTTGAGTGGCTCCCGGGTGAACAGTGGGGGGTGCTTAGCTTCCTGCTTCTCCTGGCACCACAGACCATGCTGCATCCCAGAAGCAGCTGATTCCCAGCCAATGGGAGTGCAGAACTAGTGTTTGGGCAGGGGCAGTGCCCTGTGCACTCTCTACCCCCACCCACCGCAGGAGCTGGGCCTGTTGCCAGCTGTGTCTAGGGCGCAGCATAGTCTTGCAGTGCCATGACAAGTACATAGCTGCCTTAACACCCCCACTGTTAATCTACTGCATTAGACCAGAGGCACATTGGCACCTGCATGTATTTCCCCCACTCCTACTTAGGGACGCTTTCCTAACCTAAAGCTGCAACCCGGCAAAATGCAAAGCCTGGACAAGAAAGAGAGAATCTACATGAGCTTGTTCATTCTCCCCGAAGGGAATAAGTGGGGCCAGGCCATTTTGGGGAGCCAATGACATCTTCTCAACACTTCAGGGGGGAGCAGAATTAGTCTGGTGTTAGTACTCTTCCTTTCTAATTGCCTACTAATGGTTCTTATCTGCCTCTTTTGACTATCCAGTCTTTAGGTGCTTATAGACTATTTGTTTTTCCTGTTACATTCCAGCTGGCTTTCCCCTTGATATTTTTATACCCACTACCTCTTCTTGTCCCCCTCCCCTCCCATTTTTTCCTTCTTTCCCTCCCCTCCACCTTCTCCCCTATTTATTTTAGTTCTGGACATCCAACACTCTGGTCATCTGAAGAAGTGGGCTGTGACCATGAAAGCTCAGGATACCATCGACATATTGTTCTAGCCTTTAAAGTGCTACCAGACCATTTGTTGTTTTTTAAGTTTATCTTCCCAAAGAGCAGCCTTACACTTTTTCTTCCAGCTCAGGGACCACTGAAGGCAACTCCCTCCCTCCCCAGCATCCCAGTCCAGCGCTTAGCAGCCCAAGGAAGAATGTGTGAGGCTCTTAGGGTCCCAAGAACCAATTTAGAGATCTCTCCCTCGCTCCCTTCTCTCCCGGGGACCCATTAGCGGAAGGAACCGAGCCGGTAGCCAAGCCAAACTCATCCTCCACCCGCAGCATCGGGGGGAAGCGGACCCTTTAAACGAAGAACCTCTCGCTGGGTCTTGCTGGCCTCCGCTGAAAGAGGCGGATTTCGGCCAGAGGACTCGGCTTGCCTGGCGGGTTGGTGGCGGCAGGGGCGGGCGCTGGCGGTCCTCGCACCCAAACGCCGGCGGCACAGCGGCGAGGTCCGGGTCCCGCGGGCGCAGAATGGCGTGTGAACGCATCGCCGCTCGCAGGGACTTGGCGATCATTGTAACGCGGGTCATGAGCCACGTCAGTGCGAGGGACGGCGCCAGTGTGCACGGAAAGAGCCAGTTTAGGCCGGTTTTCGAGTCTGGGGTGGGATGCTCCGAGGCGAAGAGCGACCCCGGTCTGGTTGGGGGGGCTGGGGAGGGCGGGTCGGCTTTCTCTGTGCCCCCGATCTCTCCTCCACCCCCTTCCACACACACACACACACAGAGAGAGAGACTCAGACACACAGAGAGAGAGAGAGAGAGACTCTCTCACACACACACACAGAGAGACACACACACACACAAAGAGACTCACACACACAGAGAGAGAGAGAGAGAGACTCACACACACACAGAGAGAGAGAGACTCACACACACACAGAGAGAGAGAGAGTCACACAGAGACAGAGAGAGAGACACACACACACAGAGAGAGAGACACACACACACAGAGACTCACACACACACACACAGAGAGAGACTCTCACACAGAGACACAGAGAGAGAGAGAGACACACACACAGACACACAGAGAGAGACTCACACACACAGACACAGAGAGACTCACACACAGACACAGAGAGAGACACACACACACAGAGACTCACACACACACACACACACACAGAGAGACACACACAGACACACAGAGAGAGAGACACACACACACACAGAGAGAGAGAGAGAGAGACTCACACACACACACACACACACAGAGAGAGAGAGAGAGAGAGAGAGAGAGAGAGACTCACACACACAGCACTCCGGGCGGGCGAAGTTGCTTTTCTGCCGAGCTGTCAGCTGGGTCCGCTCCCAGGCGGGTGCCACACGGATGCAACGCGGCTTGGGGAAGCCAGAGATCGCCAAAGCCGCAGCATCGGGCTGGGGGGGGGGTTGTAATGCCTCGATCTCCGTCCCCACCATCCCACTCGCAGCGGGGCGGGGGCGTTTCCCGCGGTCCGCAGCACTTGCAGCGTGAAGCCAAGGCTGCCCCATTTGACCGCTGCCCGCCACGCCGCGCCACTGAAGTTTGCAGGAGCTCGCCAGTCCGGCTGGGACGGAAGCCCCCTGTTTCCCAAGTGCCCAGCGGCGCGAGTGGCACCTTCCGGCTGCCAGAGCAGCAAAACGCGTGTGGACGCGGTTGCAAGAGGCGACCTCTATTGGCGTCGCACACATGGTCCGATTAATCCCGGCGCTCTCCGGCTAGCAAGCATGGTGGTTTGCAAATCGCATCTCCAAGCAAAATTAGCCCCCCAGATCTCTCCTCCCCACACACTCGCCTCCTTTCTGAAAAAAGATGATCCCTTCTCAGAGGGAGGTGGCTCCTAGTGGTGCCCCTTTCCCTGATCCCCAGTGGCCTCAACACGCCGCAGAGGGTGTGGGTTGAAAAAAAGTTCACATCTGGGCACCAGGGTCACACCATCCGACAGCCACCCAAGCCACGTTCCCGGGACTGAACCAAGGAAGTTTTTCTGGTATTTCAACCTGCCTCCTCCTCTCCTGAAAAAGGCATTTCAAATTCGGGGCTAGGCAAGAGTAAACGGACAACTCCTTCCTCCGAAGTCGCTTATTGGCATGCTCTGGAGACAGCAGGTTCACGTTTTGATCCTCGCTTTTTAAAGGTTCTTCTGGCAAAAGGGATTTTTATTTTTATTTTTTTGCAACGTGCCTCGTCCTCTCATGACATAAAATGAAACCGCATGTTTTGCTGCACGAATATCCACGCGTCTAGATTGAAGAGAGCTTCCCCCCTCTCTTTTTTATCAAAAACAACAGAAAAGGCACCTCGCCGGTTCACTGCATCCAACTGATCAGAGAAGGCTTGGCAGCAGAGATGCCAGGAGCTCCGCAAGAATGAATGTCTTACCCTCGGACTCGCCTAGTATTATTGTAAAAATAAATAATTGTTGTGTCTCCCTGCATTTATTTTTCAAGGCACGTCTGCGGTTTTGGCATTTAAAGCAACATCGTTTGGTGCCAGGTCCCCCTTTTGAAGGTTCCTGCCGTGACTCTCTCTGTCACACAAATACACACACACTTTGGTTGCTTTGCCTTGTATACATCACAGTGTGATGTACTTTTCACACCACTAAGTCTTCAGTGGACAAAAAAAAAAAACCCCGGGGCATGACCCCACCTCTTTTATTTCCCAGGTAATTCGCCAACGCACCTCCATGGACAACAAAAACAGAGTTCAACCAAACATGCGACGCTCCAAGTCTTATTTTTCCCCCCAATCTCAAAATATTTTCAGTTTTTAAAGGCACCTTAACCCGCCATGTTGAAACTGACAAGCTCTATAAATATTCATTTACCGCAGTTCTCTAGCTCTGTAAAAAAAATAACTACGTATGGATCAGGGCTGGGAAATTTGGCACACCGTCGTCTTTCAAGCTTTTAAAAAACACTTTCAATTTTCTGCAGATTTAAACACACCCACTACACACAAAATAACTCTCTCAAAAGAAACAGCAGTCTAGTAAATTCGAAAGGAGGTCACATGAGCTTATAACAGGAAAGCACGAAATGACAGGATATTACTTTAAAAAGAGTGAAAAGGTGTGCCTGTATCTAAAACATGGCACGGTCCAAGAGGGGGAAAAAAATCACCCGCAACCTCCCGCCTCCAAAAGAAAACCTGCATGCGATTAATGGCACATGTATTGCAAACCCCTGCCCATGACAACTCTCAGACGCCTTGCAAAAGAAAAGCAATCGCACTATTTTTAAAAAGCCACCCGGAGTACAGGTATCTAGAAGCGAGTCTACAGAGCGGTATGTGCAAGCGCTGCAAGAGATACGCAGAGTCGGCCACTTCGCAACAACTTGCTCGCTTGCATCTGGAAGAAAAACACACCCGCTTTTTTCCCCCCACTGTCCAGGCTTCCACCCCCCCCCCCCGCCCGCCTTTTAATAAACCTGAAAAAGCTCCCCTGTCCACCCCAGCGGTGAAAACACGGTCACCTTAGCAGATCAAGGCTCCGGGCACTTCAGGAAAAACGCCTGGCGCACTCTCTTACCTGGGTGAAGTTTTTCCCCCCCAGCGTCTAAAATGGCAAAGACCCTTCAGCTCAGTTAGGAAGCGGCGATCCGTCTCCCTCTCTCGCTCGCTCACTTACTACAGACTCATTCCAATATGGCATCCTCGCACTGCGCATGCCTGCCACTCTTTTTAGATTATATTTTTGCAGCCAACTCCTTCAATGACCTTTTCCAGCAGTTGCAAAATGTTCTTGGCCAATTGTAGTTCGTTGCAATCCCCCTACCCCGCCATGGCTGCAATATTGGTACGCAAGAAGCTTAATTAGCGGGGTGGGGCTAGGCTAAGAGAAACTCTACACGAGGGGCAATTGACACGTGAAGAAATTAACTAGCTTTTCCTACTCCGCCCTTCCCCCCTGCTGTGTCCTGCTTAGTTCAGTTTATTGCACACTTGTCTGCCACTGAAGTGGGCTGTGCTGCGCAGGATGAATTCTGTGCAGGGCACTGTCATGACAGCAAATTAACTAGATCTCTCTTCCCCTGCCGCTTCTTTTCCCATCCTTGCCCCCTTTATTTTAGGGAAGTTCCACTACTCCTCGCAATGCGACTTGCACCAAGATAGATGCTTGCTGCGTGCCCAGCTTCACAAGGGGACATGGGGGGGGAAGGACGGCTTTAATCAGATCGCCGCGGGTCCACGTGTCTCCCTCGCTTCGGCTTGAGCCTATGTATTACCCGTTGCAAAAACAGCAGGCGATGAGCACCGAAACCTTCCTTAGAGAAGGCGACAGGCGGCGGCCAGCCCCCTCTCCGCGCGCACCACTTTCACTCCTGTGCACTTTGGAACGTTGTGTTGCAACCGGGAGTGGACTTTCCCTGAGTCGGTTCCGCAGCCGCATCAATCGCACCGAGCGGTCATTAAGCCTCGCTTGGAAGAGGGAACGGGGCAGGATTTAGGAAAGGGGGTTGGGGAGGGTAGCAACGTCTGCAGCCCCCAAAGTGGGGATGGAAAGAAAAGCCGCGCGCCGTTCCTCAACTGCCCTGGCGACCCCTTTTGGCCCGTCTCGTTTAACTTCGTTGATTCTTCACTACGAGATGGGTCATCAGGTGGGTAGGGGGGAAAGAGTGGCCGGGGATTCTGGAGCAGCACCGCTTTGGGGGATGGACGGATCCCGACCATTCGGAGGAAACCAAGAGGCGTTGTGCGCCCACTGGCTGGACTTCCCCAGCGTTGCACAATGAGATCTAGGAGCCTGAAGGAAGACAGCGGAGAATTGCAGACGGCCGCATCGAGTTCCCTTGGGGAAGCGGGCGCAATAGAAAGCTGCGATTTATCCTTGGGAGGGCAAAGCATACACCGAAGCGGTGGTTTGATTCGTTTTGGAAGTGGCTCGCTCGTCAGAAGCGGAGCGAGACCCTTTCATATCCCACCGCCCGGAGAGCTGGTCTCCTTGCTGTGCTTAGACCCCCCCCCCGCACCCTAGTACCGATGGCAAGGCACGCCTGCTGGCTGGAGGAACTGCGTTTATCAGACCCCCGGCGAGAGGGGCGGGAAATTGCCATGCGCATGCAACAAGTCACGAACTTTTCGCCCCCAGGGTGTCTGGCGCTGCACACGCCGAGAGGAAAGCGAAAGGTGGCGGCCGAGTCTTCTGGCGTCTGCGCAAAAATGTTACACCCGGTTCCCAGCAGCCGCCCCCTCGCTCATCACACGGCTTCCCCTCCAAATGACAACGGGTCTTGTCAGCAAAACAACGCCAGCTGCTTCCGGGCTGTACCGATCGGTGTTTTACAGCCAGGAAGGATCCGCCTAAACTCACCAGTGACCACACCCTGGGCCTGAGGTTTGAGCCGCTGTTTTCCTGCTTCGCCCAGCCCGCGGGCTGCGAGGGGACGGAGAACACCAAGGCGCAAAGCGCCAGCCCTGGACGGCGAGTTCTCGCCCTGCTCTCAGCTCGCTCCCATTTCCACCGCGCTGAACTGGCCTGGAAAAGCAGCGGGACTGACCGCCCCGGGGCATTCCACCTGTTCTTGATGTGAGCGCCTCCGTGCTGGCTCTTGTGAAGACTTTGCCACCAGCATTTCATGGGGTCCTTAGAATCATAGATCGCTAGAACTGGAAGGGCCTTGGGGGGTGAACAAGTCCAGTCCCCTTCCCTATGGCAGGACCAAGCACCATCTAGATTATCCCTCATAGATGCCTATGAGGAGCTGGCTGTGGAGAAGGGAACTTGCCCACTCCCATCGTTTGTATCATTAATCATATTGGGGGGGAAAGCTTGCAATGGATCATGAATATTGCTAGTATCCCTGGGGTAGAGTGTGCCCTGGGGGTGCAGATTGGAGGATAGGTTCATCAATGGCTATTAGAAAGGATGCACAGGGATGGTGTCCCTAGTCTCTGTTTTTCAGAAGCTGGACAACAGAGGATAGCTCACCTGATAATTACTGTTCTGTTCATTCCTTCTGCAGCACCTGGCATTGGCCACTGTCCGCAGACAGGACAGTAGGCTAGATGGACTTTTGGTCTGACCAGTGTGGCCGTTTTTATGACTGGTCTATACCTGATGATTTAACGTTTATATTGCTACATCAGCACCCTAGTTAGGCATCTCTTTAGCATTAGTCAAGAAATCTAGCTCCCTGCCATGAGCCAGAACACAGCACACCTAGACTATCCCTAAAGATGTTTATCTACATTTCTAAATTATTCATAAAAACTTCATAAGAACATAAGAATGGCCATACTGGGTCAGACCAAAGGTCCATCCAGCCTGTCTGTCGACAGTGGCCAATGCCAGGTGCCCCAGAGGGAGTGAACCGAACAGGTAATGATCAAGCGATCTCTCTCCTGCCATCCATCGTCACCCTCTGACAAACAGAAGCTAGGGACACCTTATCTTACCCTACTTCCAGTGATGGGGATTTCTCAAGGCTATTGGTAAACTTTTCCAGAGCTTAACTCTTCAGAGGATTAGAACATTTTTCCTAACATCCACCCTAGACCTCTCTTGCTGCAGATTAAGCCCATTGCAACTTCCCTTACCTTCACTGAACAAGAGGAGCAACTGATCAGCAGTTATCAAATACGTAAAGATAGTATATAAGGTAGGTTAGTGACAATATCTTTCTAATGGTATCAGGTGCCTGACCCCCAGCAATCTTCTTTTCTCAAGCCAGAGGAGAAAAATTGTGAGAACAAGGAAGTAGATGCAAATGCAAATAAGGCAGCAGCAATTTCCCAAGGTTTTTGACAAACCATTAAAATTAAAAAGATACAAGGACAGTGTGAATGAATTGTTCATGGTTCTTCACCTCTGTTTTTCAAGTATCTATAAAGCTGCTCAAGATTATCAGACTTATGACATCTCAGATTTTCAAAATTCTGGGTGGTGGGGGAGTAGACATTTTGAAAAGAAATCACAAAATTCCCCCTTTTTTGTTCAACTCAAGAGCTCAAGTCTTTGCAGTTTTCCTCATTATGACTGGCATGAGGATGCCAAGAAAGCATAAATGGAGAGAAATACACCCTGTAAGGAAGTATACATAATGAATTCTGGCGTACCATAATATTTCAAGGTGGGGAAGTGGCAATGATTTGTACCTTGAATGTAGCGGATGTTTGCATAGTTTCTCTCTGTAATACACAGATGCTTTTATATGTTCTTTTCTTTACACTTGCCCTGTTGACAGGGATCTTGTATGCCTCCCAGCTCCTTGGAACTCCCTCTTTACTCTTGATCTTACCCTGCAGTCTTTTGTTATTCAATTAGGGTATGTCTACACTTGCACCCTAGTTCGAACTAGGGATGCAAATGCAGGCATTCAAAATAGTCAATGAAGGGGGGATTTAAATATCCCGCGTTTCATTAGCATGATCTCGCCGGCGCGTTACTCCAAACGCCAGCTGTTTCGAAAGTGAAAGTGCGCAGCAGGACGCGTTAGTTCAAACCATGTTATTCCTCATTTTTTGAGGAGTAACGTTAGTTCGAACCAAGGGGTTTGGTTCGAACTAACGCGTCAGGGCGCGCACTTTCACTTTCGAAACAGCTGGCGTTCAGAGTAACGCGCCGGCACGATCATGCTAATGAAGCGCGGGATATTTAAATCCCCGCTTCATTGACTATTTTGAATGCCTGCATTTGCATCCCTAGTTCAAACTAGGGTGCAAGTGTAGACATACCCTTACTGTTTTACCTTCTATTGAGTTATGGTGAGGTGGTTGGCCCTCTACATATAGGCATAAAGAAAAGCATCCATGATATTTGTCCCAAAGACTTTACAATTTACCTTAGCCAAGAATACAAAAAAAATCCTCTGGAACATCTCAGAGTGGCTACTGCCTTTGTAAGTTCAGATACTGACAAAATGGTCCAGACATAGATCCCAGGTTCACAGATGTCAGTGAAAAGGTTCCCATTGGCTTTAATGGACTTTGTATCAAATCCTTAGTATATAAGCTAGTTTAGTGACAATATCTTTTTAAGGGGTCATCTTTGAAAGGCTTCATGGTATTTTAGAGGAGCAATAAAAAAATCAACTCAGAATATGCAGAATGCTGCCACTATAATATTTTCAGTAAAAATAGATATTAAACCAGCATTGCCATGGACTTAACCATTACTGAAAACAAATCACAATGATGCTAATTTCCAGAAAGGAAGCATTACAATTTATACATTAAGAAAGACAGCTGCAGGGCAATGGAAGAAAATTGAGTTTTGCTTTACTGCCCCCAATGTTGGTAAATCCTCATGTACGATGCTGGCCAAATGTCTGACCTTGAGTTTCAAACTGGGAATAAATGTTTCATGTCCCAAATTAATGTTGAGTAGTTAGATGCAAATACATGTATAGAGGAGGAGATTTTCAAAGGTACAAAGAGGAGGTTGGTGCCTCATTTCCATTGACTTTAAAGGGGAATTGGGCAACTAGCTGCCCTTTGTACCTTTCACTGTGTCAGTTCCTAATTCTAATCTAACCACGGCTATTTTATGGCAGTGAGATAGTAGCTTCCCAGCCACTCTAGCAGTGCCCATTAGCTTAGATTACCAAATAATCCAATTCTCCATGCTGTCATTTTCAACAGTTTCTGTTTTGGAGGAAAACAGAAGGAAAATATATACAGAAAATACACAATGGCTGATTCTCTATGACATTAACCATCACTCTGGAGAAGAGATCAAGAAAACTTACTCATGGCTATAAGTTATCTTTCTTCCCCTAGGTTAGGAAGATACTATCATTGCGCAGATCAGGGATGTATTATATAGACGTTTATACTGATAACAGCCCCAATTCTAGGTACTTTAAGTACATGAAGAAGTTCCACTTAAGTCCAAGGGGCTACTCATGTTGAATGCGCAAGGACATTTTAGGCACAAGCTAAAAATGCATTGCTGAATTGAGGCTATATTTGTACATAATTATACATATGTACATAACCATAAGCAAATTGTCAGATCCTCTGCTTTACATTATGGTATCTATCGCATAAGATGTAGCCTTAAAGGGCCAGCTCCTGCAGTTTTGCCCAAAAAAGACTATAGGATCAGGACTAAGCTATCTGCAAGGAGCTAAATTTATACCTGCTTTAAAAGGATGTAACTCAAAACATAGACAGCAGGTCACATTGGCAAAAAGTTGTAAGCAGCCAAGGTATGTAACATGCTCCAGTTTGTTAGTCAGTGAGCGTGAATGGCCAAAGGGGCAGAAGTCAATTGGCTGTAGCAGGAAAAGCTACTAAGTTGCTCAAGATCCAGGCACTCATTTTTAAATGATATCCTCTTCATTGTTATTAACCTAAAGTAACCATAACGATGGCAAGAAGTTAAATTGCAGAGCATGTAACAGTGGGATGTTTAAAGGCTTGATTCACAGCACCATCTATTGGAGAGAAACCTCATCATCACATGCCATTTTCAGTCAACTCAGTTGGATTCTGTGCAATGTCCGGGTTTCTTTGAAGATAGGTGCTTCGGGCGTAATCTAAAGAAGTCACAAAGATACGTAACAACATACATGCTTTAGAAGTCCATAAACTCACAGTAGGAGTACAAACACGTAGGCAGTGTTGCTTCCTGGCTAGAGCACTGCACTGGAACTGAAGAGACCAGATTTCTACTCTCAGCTTTGCCACTGACCTGCTGAGTGACCGTGGGCAAGTCACTTTATTCTCTGGGCTTCATTTCCTCCCACCCCATCTGTAGCGTGGGGATAACACTGGTCTTCCTTGTACAACTCTGAGATCTACAATGACAAGGGCTACATAAGAGCTAGGGGTTACAATTGATTATTATAATGAAAATTCTATTCTGTAGGAGGCCAAATCCTTATTTATGAACCAATCATGTTCCTGAGAACCACGTGCAGAGGTTTCTTGCTGGGCTTCATCCATGTAGAAAAGAGATTCAGCTACCTCCATACCTATGGATGGTAGGTAAAAGAAGCCAGCGGAGGCTAAAACCCAGGCTCTAGCCCCATCCACATTCCACCCTAAGATCTTGCCCTCACTGAGTCCCATCCCTTCTTTCCTAAAGCCCAGGGCAGCCAGGCCACCCATATTCACAACAGTTTCCTCCCTCCTGTAACAATATGGTTTTTCTATAGCCATATTGAAAGGCCTGTAGCCATACTGGAAGGCCTTAAGCCTTGCTCTGCAGCCAGATTGAAGAGCTGTAGCCATTAGCTGTAAAGCTTGAAGTCCACCTACTCACATTCCATCTAAATTGCATTAAAATAGTGTCACACCTGGCTGTTAAGAAGGAGACCCCGTCCTAATGGTACCCACTGTCACCAGATAAAGAAACAGATCTCAAGATGGGTAAAGAAAACTGAGTTTAACAGCATTTCATTTGGCAAGAAACTGTTTATCAATAATTGAGGTTGTGGAATCCTCATCCTGTGATTATGGTCCTCACTTTCCTATTGTTTGTCTGTATGATCTCTGTCTGGTTTTTAATTGTTTCTGTCTGCTGTATAATTAGTTTTGCTAGATGTAAATCAATTAAGGTGGCCGGGTATGACTGGTTAGGTAATTCTGTTAAGTCTGTTATGGTTAGTTAGTAAAATTATACTAAAATAATTGGTTAAGGAATAGCTAAGCAGGACTCAAGTTTCACTATATAAACTGGGGCCCAAGAAGGAAACCAGTAGGAAAGGAAAGGAAAGGAAAGGAAAGGAAAGGAAAGGAAAGGAAAGGAAAGGAAAGGAAAGAAGAAGGAGAGACCTGGAAGAAGAACTCATCTCCAAGACCCAACCTAAGAGCAGAGCTGCCAGAATTCCTGTGCACGACCGACTGTGACGTGCAGCAGGTAGGATCCAGAAAGACTGACCTTACCTGGGCAACAGGGGAAGTCTGCCTGCCTTCCTCAGGATTGGTGAGCAGGACACTGTGTGCTTAGCATTTGTATTTTGTTTGCTTGGTAATTGCTAATAAACAGAAAATAAGGATATTACTGTGCAAGGCTCTTTCAGCGGTAAAAGATCCTGCAGACCCACAGGAAGTTACGCCCTGAGCCCTAGGAACTGGGTTCGGGTGGCTGTTTAAATTAACAGGGTTGCACCTTGAGCCCTAGGAACTGGTAAAGGTGCATGTCCCTAGTGCATGTGAATGACCGAGAAATCTGTGCGAGTAACACTCCCAGGCCTGCATGGGAGCTTGCCACTGGACAGGAGACCCAGGGAGCATGTGGAAAATGGGTGGATCCAGAAGGACATACATTCTCCGCCCCCTACATGCCAAGATTTCCCCCTCCCACAGGTAATAGGCTGTATCACATGTCTGTGCATTCTTGCACCATATTGAGCACTTCCTCCTAGCACAGGCTCCACATCCATTAGCCAGAGAGAATTCTGCAAACCCTGGCCAATACATCATGTCCTTCTTGAATTGTGGGCACCAGAACTGGATGTAGTATTTCAACAGCTGGTTCCAAATCCAGACGTAAAACAAAGTCTCTGCTCCCACTTGTGATTCCCCTGTTTATGCATCCCAAGTTCCATTAGCTCTTTCGGACATAGGATCACACTGGGCATTCACCTTCAACTGATTATCCACCATGACCACCAAATCTTTTTCTGAGTCACTGCTTCCCATGATAAAGTCCCCTATTTGCTATGGATGACCTACATTCTTTGTGGCTACATGCATACATGTACATTTAGCAGTATTAAAATACATACCATTGGCTTGTGCATGGTTTATTAAGAAGTGATCCATATTGCTCAGAATCAGGGACCTGACTTTTTCATTATTTACCATGGCCCCAATCTTGGTGTCACCTGCAACCTTTATTTGTGATGATTTTATGTTTTCTTCCGGATCCCCTATGAAAAGAAGACAACATTGCCTAGTTGTTAGAGCACCAGAACGAGGCTAAGAAAACCATAGTACTACTTCCTCCTCCACTAGCTGAACTACTATGTGAAGTTTGGCAAGTCACATCCCCTTCCTCTTTCCCCTTCATCTGTCACATCTATTTGGATTATAAGCTCTTCTGGGCAAGGATGGCGTCTTTTTACATGTTGGACAGCACCTAGCACAAAAAGACCCTGACCTCAGCATTACAAATAATAAGCATTGTGCGGGGTGTCTACACAGCGGGGCATTGCTCTCAGAGGGTACGTCTACACTACAGTGTTAATTCGAGTTAACTTAATTCGAAATAGTTAATTCAAATTAAGCTAATTTGAATTAACGCATCTACACACAAAACCTATTTCGAAATAGCGTTTTGCTATTTCGAAATAGTGCGTCCACACTGCGTGGACCCTGAACTGAAGTTAAGGCTGGCCGGAACCAGTGCCGGCAGGGCATCAGGTTCGGACTTAGTGTGTGGGGCTGCTGCCTGAGGCTAACTGAGCTCCGTGCTTAAAGGGACCCTACCCCCACCCCGGACAGACAGTTCTCAGGGTTCCCCGCTTGCTTGTGTACCTCGATGAGGGACAGCAAAGCAGTCCTGTCTTGGAGTGCCCTGAGTGCCGGAACTCAGGACACCACAGCACTCAGCCACCTGGAGCCAGAGCTGCCCCTGGGCACGCCAGTGCATCTCGTGGGGTCATTGCCATCAGCCCAGCTGCACTTGCTGCAGGCTGACATCTGGGGGATCCATAGGGGGGCTGTCAGGATCCAGGAGGCCCTGCAGGAGAGCGTCTACCCCGAAGAGCCCTCAGAGCCACCCCGGTCCTCTCCACCGGGGGGCTCGTACCCCATTCCTCCCTCACGTCCTTCCACTTACCCCTCCCTAGCCTCCCTTCCTGATGTCAAACAAAAGACACGTATGTTCAAAAATAGAAACTGGGTTTATTGAACAAAACTGGGGGGAGGGGAGGAACCTCTGGGGAGACTGGGAAAAGGAGATGGGAGAGGGGAAGAGAGAGGGTGGGAGTAGGGAGGGGGAAACCTGGGAGGAGGGAGCTGGAAGGGGGAGGAAGCAAGGGGAAGAAGCGGGAGGGGAAGCTCAGGGCCCAGGGTTGGGGGTCTCGCCGGACCAACTTGATTTTCATGCAAACCTGCTCCTGGGTTCACATGTGGCCTTTGGTGGCCAGGCTGGCAGATATCCTGCCATAGACGGACGCATTCCTCCATCTAGTGCGGAGATCATGGACGTTGGGGGCATCCCCCCCAAACCTGAATAAGGTCCATGATCTCCACTCTGAACCAGGAAGGCGCCCGCTTTCTCCAGCCCCTGTCAGGCTCCTGGGAAGCTGGCAGACTGCTCCTGGGGAGCGGTGGAGAAGTGGCTGCCAGTGGCTTGCTGGCTCATGTTTTGGGGCCTCTGGGTCAGGGGCCCCGATGGCCACTGCTGGCTCTGGGCTGGCAGGCTTGGAGCTGGCACAGGCACTGTGGCCAGGGTCTACCCCTTTAATGGCTCCGGGGCTGGGGGAGAGGAGAGTAAGTTTTCCTGGTTGTGCCCAGAGTGGCCACCAGGGCTCCCTGGGAAGGGCTGGAGGCCCCCTATTTCAATTAAGTGTCTACACAGCACTTAATTTGAAATAGCTATTTCAAATTTGGCATTACTCCTCATAGAATGAGATTTACCAAATTCGAATTAAGCTCTCTGCTATTTCTAATTAATTTCAAAATAGCGGTTTGCATGTATAGACGCTATTAAAGTTAATTCGAAATAACAGCTGTTATTTCGAATTAACTTTGCAGTGTAGACATACCCTAAGAGTTCTCACCCCACACTGAATTCTGAAAGCTCTCTCCTAGCAATGGACTTGAGTCTGGTTTTCCGGGGCAGTCTCTCTGTTCTTTTTCAAGGATCTAGTCAAAAATCTGGAGGGGAAAGTGTAAGCCCCCCATACCAATGTAATGGGAGCCTTGAAAAATAATTCTTTTACATTTCTCTCCTTACCCTTAACTGTAACTCTTCCAACAGTATGGACTCCTATTCCCCCATCCCCAAATAATAATAATAACCTGGGTGCCTATATTTAATTCTTTTGATCTGCTAAAGAATCAAATAAAGCAGTTTATGGAATCTCTCTAAAGGAGCCTGTGAAACAGGCATGTGGATTTACTTTTCATTGTTTTAATGGCTCCTGCTGTATTAAAAATGAAATGCCACTAATTGTACCTAAAGGCTTTGGCTTCCACAATACTGTAAATGTGCATTGTATGCAGCTTAATCTCTGTCTGCCCTTAAAAGTATAATTGATTTTTGTTTTCCTGCGAAGAGGCTGACATTTGCATTGCTCCAGTGCCAGGTTGCTAAGCACTTTTACTAAGAATGCTTATGAGTTACTAGTGGATGAGCCCACAATATGCTATTAAATGTAATAGGTAACATATTTAAGGCTGTAATGAGCTCAGAACTGATAAACTATCCCAGGGCAAGGGATCAAAAGGGAGGATATATAAACAGTTTCTTTATTAGGATTCTGTCTAGTTAGAAAAGTTGTTGGGTTAATAAATAAAGAACAATTTTTTTGAGAACACATTTAAAAATAAAGCCCATTTTTTGGTATTTTTGGATTGGTTTGACCTGACAAGAAGATGTATCATGTGCAGCATTTTAAGGCATTGAACCTCCCTGGTCAAGGGGAAAAAAAAAGTCCCTTTGTAGCAAAAATCCTTTTCACTATTAGGAAACAGTCTGTATTATGAGAGGCAACCTTGCCTAGTGAATAGATTCCATTGTATGAGGAATAAGAGTTATTTCGAGAGAAGAGTTTTCTCTCGAAATAACCGCATCTTAAGTGCTATTTCGAAATAGCGCCATAATGCGAATATGCAAATGAAGCGTGGGATAGTTAAATCCCGGCTTCATTTGCAATTTTGAATGTCTTCATTTGCATCACTCTCTTGAAAGAGGGTGCAAGTGTAGACATACCCTATTGTGTTACTAACAGCAGCAACCATCACATGTAGGAGACAAGCAAAGATTGGTTCTCTTTCACAGAGTTTGTTCGTATTACATACCAATGAGCAACCGATGCAAAAGGCTTAGTGGGAAGGGTAGTGTAGGCTCTTATAGTTGTGTGTAAGTTCAGCTATCATTTTTGGAAGCTGTCTGAGGGGATGGAGTGAATGGGATATTGAGACATTTTGGCACGTGGCAAGGAATGTGGGAGGAGTTTAGGGAGGGCATGGAAAGCTATTCTGTATTAGCTGTGGGGTTGGGAGTGGGTGGCGGCGGGAGACCACACGTATTCTGCCTGGAGTGTTTGACTTCAGCATCTCTGTTTGCTCCTGCATCACTTGTGTCATTGGCTCTTGGCCCTTGACAAGGTGATCTTTGCTCTCCTTTGTGGCCTGCCTTTCTGTTTTAAATTTGTCCTTCGGAGACTTTCTTCATGCCCTGCGTTCTCTTTTTGCAGTCCCAGGATTGGAGCATCTCTCCAAGTACGTCCTCCTGGCTCTGCCTTGGTCACTTCCTTAGCTGGGGGAGGCGCTCCACTGATGTGAAGCAAGATCCCCTGAAGGCCACCTCTGCAGAAGCTCAAGCAACCATGAACAGAAGCCTGATTGTCCGCTCATGCACAGCACCGAATCATTATAGTAAAATTCACCTCTTGCTACATACCAGTCACTCTGCCATGCCCCTTCACAAGCACATATCTCGGCGAACACCCTGAACATGGGAAGTTTGGCCTAAGGCAGGGTTAGGCATTCAAGACGTGTCAAAGGGCCTAAGTGGCTTTGAAGGGGATCATAGCAAGTGATTAGGGACAATGTTATAAATTCTGTCCCCATTTCCCATAAGGCTGGGTCACTGAAGCTGATATCTCACTCCCGAAGGAATCAAGGGTGCATCTCCTGCGTGCAGGCGGCTTCAGATCCCTCTGCTGCTCACCTGTCTGCTGCTTTGGTCCCTGCCCAAGTGGTGGCTGAGTGATGCAGGAAAGGTTTCTACAATGGTAGATACACCATCTCCTAGAGCTGGAAGGGACCTTGAGAGGTCATCGAGTCCAGTCCCCTGCCTTCACTGCAGGACCAAGTACCATCCCTGTTAAATTTAGTTTAATCAACTAATTGATGGAATTTCCATCGACTAGTTGATCAGTTGATAAGCGGGGGAGCCACAGTGGGGTTAGCTCCCGTCCCCGAGAGCTAACCTTGCTGTGGCTCTACCTTTTAAATGTATTACAAGCCAGCAAGCTCGTAATACATTTAAAAAGCTGAAGAGCAGGGTGGGGGACCCGGCACGAGCTGGGACATCTGTTTCTCAATAAGAGCCAGCAGGCTCTTAATACATTTAAAAGGCTGGTGCACAGTGGGGGAAGGCCCAGTGGGAGCTGGAAGAGCTGATTCCCAGCTCGCGCCCGGTCCCTGCTACCCTTCTGTCTCCCCTGCCCTGCACAGAGACGGTGCTGGGGGGAACTGACTTTTAAGCCAGCTCCCCCCAGCACTGGCTCCTGCTCCCACCTCTTGCTGCCTCTGATAGAGGCAGCAAGGGTGGGGGAAGGGACTAGTCCCTCACTTACATCCCTATACAATGGAAGAAGGAACAAAGCTTGTCTGCCAAGGAGCCTTCAGCAGAGGATTGGCAAATACCTGCAGGAAAAGTGTCCTGAAGATCTCTCCGGAGGATTCCCAGGGAATCACGGTGTGCATTAACCCCTTGTTCCACTGCCTGGCTTAGCCACACAGGGAATGTGGAGCACACTCAAACACAGCTGCCCCTTCCTCCACTCCTCGAATATACTGAGCAAAGGGCTGCCATCACATTACAGGTAGATAAAGGGCAGTGTGATCTTAGCTTCCCTAAGGGCACTAACAGCCCAGCCCTTGTCCACTTGATGCCAACGGCAACATTGGTGTTGTCTTCTAAAAAAGCAGGCTCAAGCCTTATTCTTGTGGGTGAGTAGAGATGGGACTTGCCAACTTGAAAGACATTGAAGTAGCTTCAAAAATGTGTATTACTAACCCCAGTGGTAATGTTACACCTAAACATACCCTCGGTTCCCAATTCTTGCCTTCCCACAATTACGACTGTGTCAGTTTCAGACAGCCTTGTCTGAAAGAAATCACTGAGCACAATCCATTCCTAGAATATATATCGCTGTTAAATGCACTCTTAGAGTTACCAATAATCACTATGCGCACATTTCCAATTGATTTCCCATCAGAATTCAGATCACAAAGCATCTTTTAAAAGTTTTTAGTTTTGAGGTTACAGGGACCTAATTGAAGCTGGGTTTTTGCTAGGAAAATACCATGGAAGCTGAGTGCCTAACTCCCTTAGTCTCCTTCGACAACCCCGGCAAGAAGTTCTGAGTCTGTAATCTCCCCCCACATTCTATTCAGACTCCTGGATAATAAAGCCAGGTAAATATGATATTACAGTAGCACCTCCAGGCCCCAAATGAGGCCAGAGTCTCGCTGTGCCAGACACAGAGATGTTGCAATCATTGGCCACAAATAGCATATCTGCCTTGTCTATTTAGGCTAGATAAGGTGAGAAAACAACATGTGATCATGCCTATGTTACATACAGAGAACTGAGGCGCAGAGGAATTCAATTACAGGCAGTCCCCAACTTACGAACGGGTTACGTTCTGAACACCTGGTCGTAACTTGATTTGGTCGTAAGTCGGAAATACCTTTAAACATGCTGCCTGCGCTGTTCAAAAAACTTGACGTACATGGTTCTCAACTCAAAAATATTATAATGGGGTTAATGGGAGGTTGGTTGTAAGTACGGATGGTTGTAAGTCAGTGTGTTCATAAGTTGGGGAGTGGCTGTATTTGTCTGATTACACAGGAAATTTGTAACAGGACTAGATACTGACCCCAGATCTTTTGTGAGCCACGCAAATGCCTTCACCACAAAACATCCTTCTCCTTTAAAAGTCCCTACCTTTAACATTACATGCATATCTTTTGTTCAGTTTACTGACTCTCAATAAACATGTCAAGGGCATGTTTGGGTAAGTCCAAGGCCATGCTGGACTGAGGTTTATAGAGCAGCAATAAAGATTTGGTCAAGTAAGAGGTATGTGGCATATTTTAAATTCATATTGGGTCATAAATCATGCCTACAACTTCAGCTACTATACCTGCCACAAAGTCACAATCCAAAAATAAAAATTAAGGCAAAAAAATTTAGCTAGCAGCACACGTAGCTGGAGGATGGGAAAGGAAGTCATCCAGAAGGTGAAAATGCATTGCCCAAAATCTGACAGTCCTGAAATAATGCCCAGAAACTATTTCCAGGGTGAAATTCTTCCCCATACAGGGGGCCTACGCACCACTTTAGTCTCACATAAATCCCCTTATATCACTTAAGTGAAGCCTAGTCTTAGTTTTGGCCCCCTGCGGAGGAGTAAATTTCATCTTAAAAGCCAGTGTAGACATTCCCAACATGATACCTCCTCTGCTTTCTTACCCAGATGGAGAATAGTTACTAATGTTGACCTTTAAAGATTAAGGTTTGTTATAGGATATAACACTGTTTGGAGTGACTTAGGCAATTAATGCCTCCAAGGTATTGTTTCAGGCTCTCTGCAAATTCAGGCTGATATTGTTATACTTGTGCCGCATCCAACTACCTGGCCAATTCTCTCTGCATAACATCTCCAAAATATGGCCTTTTCTATCCATCCACACAGCTAAGACTCTCATTAGCTCACTTCTCCATTACTGCAACATGAATGACTCTGGCCATGACAAAGGATGCATTAACAAGAGTGTTGTGAGCAAGACACGAGAAGTCATTCTTCCGCTCTACTCTGCGCTAATTAGGCCTCAATTGGAGTATTATGACCAGTTCTGGGCACCACATTTCAAGAAAGATGTGGAGAAATTGGAGAAAGTCAAGAGAAGAGCAACAAACATGATGAAAGGTCTAGAAGACATGAGCTATGAGGAAAGGCTGAAGGAATTGGGCTTGTTTCGTTTGGAAAAGAGAAGACTGAGAGGGGACATGATAGCGGTTTTCAGGTATCTAAAAGGGTGTCACAGGGAGGAGGGGGGAAATTTTGTTCTCCTTGGCCTCTGATGATAGGATAAGAAGCAATGGGCTTAAATTGCAGAGGTTTAGGTTGGATATTAGGAAAAACTTCCTAACTGTCAGGGTGGTTAAACACTGGAATAAATTGACTAGGGAGGTTGTGGAATCTCCATCACTGGAAATATATAAGAGCAGGTTAAACAGACATCTATCAGGGATGATATAGACAATGCTTGGTCCTGCCATGAGGGCAGAGGACTGGACTTGACCTCTCGAGGTCCCTTCCTGTTCTAGTATTCTATGAACACTCCTAGGGTATGTCTACACTACAACTTTAATTCGAACTAACTTAGTTCGAATTAGTTAATTCGAACTAAGCTAATTCGAATTAGCACATCTAGACTTAAAAACTAGTTCGAATTAGCGTTTTGCTAATTCGAACTAGCGCGTCCACACTGATTGGATGCTGAGTCGCATTTAAGGGCAGCTGAAACCGGTTCCGGCAGGGCATCAGGTCAGTAGTTGCTTTGTGTGGCTGCTGTCTGAGGCTATCTGAGGCTCGTGCTTAAAGGGACCCCCCTGGACAGCCGGTTCTCAGCTTCTCCGCTTGCTTGCCTACCTCGCCGAGGGACAGCAAAGCATTTTCCTCTGCGCCTGCCTGTGTCGGTGGTTCCCATTGGGGATGCCGCCGCAGTTGGCAACATGGAGCCAGAGCTCGCCCTGGGCATTCTGCTCCAGTTTCTGGACTTGCTGCTGCAAGCCTGCCAGCAATGGCTGGAGGCTGCCTGGCACCACCTGGTGCACGTCAGCCCCCTGCCTCTCCATCTGGCCTCCCTGGGGGCCATGGAGGAGCCACAGCACCGCCCGGACACCAGCGTGCCCCACCGCATCTGGCGTCTGGACACCAGCAGCGACTGGTGGGACCGCATCGTCCTGGAGCGCTGGGGAGACAGAACTTCAGGATGAAGAGGGACTCCTTCCTGGAGCTCTGCGAGTGGCTCGCCCCTGCTCTGCGGCGATGGGACACTCGCATGAGGCCCGCCATCCCCCTCCAGAAGCGTGTGGCCATCGCCCTCTGGAAGCTCTCCACGCTGGACAGCTACCGATCCATCGGGAACCAGTTCGGCATGGGGAGATCCACCGTCGGAGCAGTGCTCATGCAGGTACGGCACTCACCGGCCACTGGGCCAGGGGGGAGAGGGGCTGCAAGGAGGGAATGGGCCGCCCCAGGGAAAACGGGGGCCGGGGAGGAGGCGACAGTGCCCTGCACGGGAAGGTTCGGTCTGTCCCGGCCGTACTACATGCCGCCCGCGGCGGCCAGGATCACAGCAGAGGTCGCTTCTGGGAGTGGGGCGCGGGGCAGTGCCAGGGAACGAACGCTCCCAGCCACCCGGGCGCCCCAGTGATTTGCGGTTTGCTGTGTCTCTCTGCAGGTGGTCAAGGCCATCAACCAGGTGCTGCTCCGCAGGGTGGTCCGCCTCGCCGACCCGGATGCCGTCATCCGGGGGTTCGGCGCCCTCAGCTTCCCCAAGTGCGGGGGGTCCGTCGACGGGACACACATCCCCATCCGTGCCCCGGAACACCAGGCCTCCCAGTACATTAACCGCAAGGGGTACTTCTCCGTGCTCCTGCAGGCCATGTGTGACCACCGGGGCCAGTTCACAGACATTAATGTGGGCTGGTCCGGCAAGGCACACGACTCCAGGGTGTTCCGCAACTCCTCCATGTGCCAGAGGCTGCAGGCTGGGACCTTCTTTCCCGACCGCCACATCAGGGTCGGGGATGTGGACATGCCCGTCTGCCTGGTGGGGGATGCAGCCTACGCCCTACAGCCCTGGCTGATGAAGCCGTACACGGGGCACCTCAACCCCTCCCGCCAGGCCTTCAATGTCAGGCTCACCAGGGTCCGCACCGTGATCGAGGGGGCCTTCGGACGCCTGAAAGCCAGATTTAGGTGCCTCCTCACCTGCCTCGACCTCGCCAAGCACAATATCCCTCCCATGGTGGCAGCATGTTGCATGCTGCACAATTTGTGCAAGCGGAAGGGGGAGGCATTCCTGCCAGCCTGGATGGCTGAGGCTGACCGCATGGCTGGCCACTACGCTCAGCCCCGCACCTCCGCCGTCCGGGAGGCCCAGTGGGGGGCCGTCCGGATCCGGGAAGCCCTGCAGGAGAGCTTCCAGGTGGAGGAGGAGGACTGAACTCTCCCTGCATGCCCCAGTGGGGCCTTCTTCCACCCTCCCCTCCTTCTCCTTTCCCCTCCCTAACCCCCCTTCCTAATGTTAAATAAAGACACCTGTTTTGAAAACAACAATCTCTTTTTATTTTACATAACTGGGGTGGGGGGAGGGAGGAATGAGGGTGAGAGAGGGGAGGGGGAAACCTGGGAGGAGGGAGGTAGAAAGGGGAGGAAGGGGAGGAAGGGAAGGGAAAGTTCAGGGTTGGGGGTCCTGCTGGCTCTCCCATCTCACAGCACTGTGGGTGTGGGGGCGTCGGCGGGGGAGTGGGTGTGGAGGGTGGGGCAGGAGGGACAGGGGGTGCGGAGGAAGCGGGAGCTGGAGCAGGGGTGGGAGGAGAAGCGAGAGCTGGGACGGCCACAGGGACCGGAGCAGGAGGAGGCAGGAACCTGTCGACCAAGGTCTGGAAATGGCCTCTAAGGGCATGGCCCTGCTCCTCCAGCGCCTCCAAACTCCGCTGCCACAGCCGCAGGTCCTCCCGGACCCAGTGGTCCTGGGTGCGGAGCTGGTGCTCCAGTAGCCGCAGGTGCCGCCGGTGGTAGTCCTCCAGGTTCCTGGTGCACCAGCTGGCCCGGGTGCAGGTGGCTGTTGCAGGCGGGGTGGTGCGCCCTGCAGTCCCAGGTGCTGTGGCTGTGGTGAAACAAGAGCAGTGGTCAGTTCTCCCTGGGGACATGGTGGGTGAAACCCAGCCCCCCTCTGCAAGGCGAGGTCGGTGTGTGGGGAACGGGCCAGGGCCCCTGCATGACACCCAGCTGCTGCTCCATGGTGGGCAAGGCCCAGGCGCACGGTCCCTGGGCTCCTCTCCCCCCACCCCCCCCGTACACATAAGGGGAGCACGATGGGACTCACATGTGGAGCCCTCCTCGGCCTCGGACGACAGCCGATGTGCTCTGTGGGGTGCCTCGGGGTCCTGGGTCCTGGGCAGGCTCCTGCAGGCTCCTGGCTCTGGCATCCTCCTCCTCCTCCTCGGTGTCAGGACGGGTCCTCTGCCCCGGGTCGATCACCACCCGGGGCATGGACGGCGTGAGCCCCAGGATGCGGTCCAGGGCCTCAAAGTGGGGGCAGGCCTCCGGGTCGGCCCCTGGCTGGGAGGCCCTGGAGTAGGACTGCCGCAGGTCCTTGACCTTGCAGCGGACCTGCTCCCGGATCCGCATGTGGCCTCTGGTGGCCAGGCTGGCAGCCATGCGGCTGTAGACGGCCGCGTTCCTGTGGCTAGTGCGGAGATCGTGGACGTTGGAGGCTTCCCCCAAACCTCGATGAGGTCCACGATCTCCACACTAGACCAGGCGGGCGCCCGCCTCTTGTGGCCCCGGGCAGGCTCCTGTGAGCTGCCAGCCTGGTCCTGGGAAGAGGGGGAGGGCTGGGTGGCAGTAGGTGGCTGGCTCATCCCGTGCCAGGTGCAGGGTCTGCTGGCTGGGTGCTGGCAGGCTTGCAACTGGCACAAGCAGTGTAGCCAGACCGTGCCCCTTTAAGGGCTCCGGGGCCAGGAGGGGCGGGGCAGAAGAGTTTTCCTGGTTTGGCCCAGAGTGGCCACCAGGGCAACCTGGGAAGGGCTAGCCTCCAACTAGTTCGAATTAAGTGGCTATACAGCCCTTAATTCGAACTACTTAATTCGAACTAGGCGTTAGTCCTCGTAGAATGAGGTTTTCCTAGTTCGAATTAAGCGCTCCGCTAGTTCGAATTAAGTTCAAACTAGCGGTTTGCATGTATAGACTCTATGAAAGTTAATTCGAACTAATGGCTGTTAGTTCGAATTAACTTTGTAGTGTAGACATACCCCTCGAAAGCAGCCACCTGACCTGACTTTGTCACATCAGCCCATTGTTTTAAAAAGAAGGGAACACTGGGACTCTGTAGAGGGGTCTATCCAGGCACACACACACACCTCTCATACCCCACAGTGGCAGGCCCTTGTGCTCTCTGTATGGGACACAGCCCCCTCTTTGGGAAAACATGGACCCAATGGGACAAAGAGTTATGTCCAGCATATTTATTGTTGCTCTTTCTCTAGACCCCACAATGACCCTTGCACAAAGGCCCCAAAATAGATCGTTCCTTCTGTTAGGAAAATCAGACTGCATGATTTGAGCTAGAATCCAGACCAATAGTAAATGTAATATTGTAGGACAGGTGGGACATTTTTTGTGAGGGGAAAAAAATAACAAAAAACCCTCGCACGCTTTTCATCCAGCTCTTGTTACAAGTATTAAGTATCCCTCCTCCTATAAAACCGTCAATCCCTGGCACGATATTTCAGATCTGGGCTGGTTTTTCAATCAAGATCTGGCTGCCCAATGAATGCCGAGGGGGTTCCTCCTGGGGGCGGCAGCTTTCTCTTTGCTTAACGCCTCCACTTCAATTTGCATTCCAAGGTTGCGGTCTGGTTTCAGGCTGTAAAACACGAGATGGTTTTACACGGTGAAGATTGAAGTATCCTGACAGATCCTCTTTGCTGACGTCTTAATGTGCATCTGTTCCGTGTAATGCGCCTCTGAGGAACATTTGCAGATACTGTCAAAAGTAAAGTACTCGGTGGAAAGCACTTCAAGGAGCATTTCCGTAAATAAGTCATACCTGATGGTGTAATATTAATTGATTGTGTTGCTGTTAAATATTCTGCTTAGCCAGGACTCCCTGGAGACAGCTTACGACATTAGAATAAAAAGAGAGCAAAGCAGGCTGAAAAGCCAGTGGTACTTGGGAAGAGATGTAAACAAGCCCCTGTCCCTCCCCCTTGCCCCCCGCCCAGGATAAACATTTGCTGTTGGAAGGTGAGAAGTTGAAAGTATTGAGGATGGGAGCTAATGTTATAGTTCCTAGTAGACTGACAAGTGTAATGTCACTGACACATTAGCATGACAGTGCAAGGTTGCCCATTGGCAGGTTTGCACAGATGGGCAAACAGACCCTGCAGTACATAAGGCTCCTGCAAAGTTCGAGATTGACAGTTTGCTTCATTAGCAGCAGACCCCTTTCCTCCAAAGCATCACGGATGGTGATTTTGTCTCAGTTAATTTTAGTAGACGCCCCAGACAGCTTGCAGGCAATAAACACACATTCATGGGAGCCCTGATTTGTCCTGACTTTTTTACTGAAAATAACAGGGGGAGAAGGTTGGGGGTGGGGTGAAGGCAGTAGCCTCCCCAGGAATTGAAATTAGGGGGGGTGTTCGAATTTACAAAGGGGGGAGGTGTCAGGGCCGATGAGAGGTGAGACCATGAGGGTGAAGGTGGGCTGTATGGCACCATAGTTCACAAAACTGGGGGGGTGTTGAGGAAATTCAGGAAGGGTATACACCCCCATGGGGGGGTATAGGGGTGTAGGGAAATCCCCTGGGTGAAGAAATGACAGTGGAGCCCCATAGTGGGGACCGATAGCTTCACAGTTGTGGGGCACAGGCTCTGGCTCCGGCCTCAGCTGAAGCCGTGGGTCTGGGGGGCACAACTGGGGTGGGCGAGTGGGCTGGGACAGGGTGGCACAAAGCCAAAGCCCTCAGCCTGGGTTCAGTGGTCATCTTGTTGAGTCTCTCCTGCTGGGCTGTGACCTGGCACACGAGGTCACAGCACCACTCAGATTTGGCCTGGCTGCCTCTCTGTCCTGAAGGGGAAGTGGCGGGGCCAAATCTGAGTGCCGGGTGTGCCGTTTCCATAGCACACAGGCCTACAATTCTTTAATCCAGCACTAAGTTAAGTAGCCCTGAGACACACAAAGGCACTGGCCATTGTTCGTACTGTTGTGGTGCTGAGCGGTCCCAGTCATGGATCAGGACCCGTTGTGCTAAGCACTGTACAAACAAAACAAAATAAAAATCAGTCCCTGCCCTTCTCCTGGGCTTCTGTCCGTCTGACAAGCCATGAGGCCCTCTTTGAGGTTGTGATGAAACACCTGTGCCATATAGATGTCAGTCCCAGCCTTGCCCTGATGAGGCAGCTTGGAGGAAACATGGCGAGCTGATACTAGTGAGGTTCTCCAACTCTGTGCAGGTTTTCCCCCTATCACGCCCGCCGACCAGGGGAAGGGAAAGGGGGAGGGGCAAAGGAGGCGGTGCCAGAACCCTGGGCCCTTTAAATTGCCGCTGGAGCGCCACGCTATGAGGGCTGTGGGGGGCGGGAGCACCATGGTCTGGGTGGCACTGAGGCCTGGCGGCGCCAGCCCTTCTGCCCAAAGGCCCTCCCCTTTCACCTGAGCCCCCGGCCCTTCTGGGGGCACGGAGCCAGGCCCTTCCCCTCCACTTTGCCCAGAGGCCCACAGAAGTTGTCGGCCCCCCTGTCTCCTAGGCATGAAAATGTATTTAGCCCACAGAGATGCCTCTTTTCAGGGGACAGCCCTAGGAGCACTAAGTGTTGATGTACTAGGCCAGGGGTTCCCAAGCTGTGGGCCATGACACAGCCCCTAGCGGTGCACTTGAGGGAGTGTTGCCCTCACAAACGATGCATTTGCTGGAAGGTGTCCAAGGATAGTTTCTGCCCCAGGCTGGAAGAGCCCAATGCCCACAGAGGGCAAAGCGGAGCTGCTGGAGGGTGGGTGGGGAGAAGGCGCCAGCCCCAAGCTGCGGCAGCTTGAGGCAACTGGAGGGTTTGCGGTTGTTCCCTCTCTGAGCCGTCACGCCTGCGATGTGTGGCTGTTGGGCCCCATGGAATAGAAGCCCCACAGCCCCTTCATGGACCTAGGGCTGGTGGTGCAACTTTCTCTCCCTGGACAACACTGTGTTTAGGACCATCGTAGGTAACCGTTGGGCCTAAACTAAGCACCTGGCTCTTCCCAGCCCTGGCTGCCTCACAGCCCTTTCCTTGTTGCTGGGTAGCAGGTGCCTGGAGGCATGTCAGGGTGCTGGCTGAGTGACAGGGGCAGGCTGCCAAGTGGCAAGTCCAAGGCATTCAGCAGGCTGCTGAGGAGAAGGATGTGGATGGAAACTGTCTGTTACACCTGCCTGGCCCCTTCACCTTCTCCCTGGTGTGGTCCCTGCTGAGACGAGGGGCTGCACACACCCCACAGTGCCCCTCTCCCTCATGGTCACATGTTAATAGTGAGCTGCAGTCCTAGTGAAGCTGCACTGGTGGGCCTCAGGGAAAAAATTATGGGAACCCCTGTACTAAGGTGCACAGCTGGGGCAGGCCAGGGGGCTGGAACAGAGTGGCCAAAGCCCTCAAATGGGCCAGTTTGGCTCTCAGAAATGTTTAAATGAAGGCTGGATGTTTTTCTATTAGATTTGCTCTAGTTCAAACAGGAATTAATGCATTGATTAGGCCTCAGTTGAAGTATTGTGTCTAGGTCTGGGCATCACATTTCAAGAAAGATGTGGAGAAATTGGAGAGGGTCCAGAGAAGAGCAACAAAAAATGATTAAAGGTCTAGAAAACATGACCTATGATGGAAGACTGAAATATCTGTGTTTGTTTAGTTTGAAAAAGAGAAGACCGAGAGGGGACATGATACCAGCTTTCAAGTACCTAAAAGGGCGTTATAAGGAAGAGGGAGAAAAATTGTTCTCTTTGACCTCTGATGATGGGACAAGAAGCAATGGACTTAAATGGCAGCAAAGGAGGTTTTGGTTGGACATTAGGAAAACTTTCCTAACTGTTAGGGTGGTTAAGCACTGGAATAAATTGCGTACGGTGGTTGTGGAAACCCCAGCACTGGAGATATTTAAAAGCAGGTTAGACAGACATTTCTCTGCGATGATCTAGATGGTGCTTGGTTCTGCCATGAGGACAGGGGACTGCAAGGTCCCTCCCAGTGCTAGTATTCTATGATTTAAGGAAAAGTTATGCAGGAGTTTAGAGCAGTGATAACAATGGGCCCCATTCCTTGGAGTCTATGAATCTGTGCATGCAATTCCCATTCACAACACCATAGCACATAGGCAGAATATAGGCCATAAAGGGCGACTACTTTGGGGCATGGGAGAGAGAGCCAAATTCTGTTAGCTGCGTTGGCCCAGTCCTGGTCCCATGGAAGTTCTGCTAATAACTTTAACAGGAATAAGATCCAGTTTCTAATGGTTTATCCTGCCTCTCCTGACTAGAAAAAAATACTACAGCCATGTGGAAGGTGGGAGTACCATTTTACAAATGACTTCCAGATTTCAAAACTTGGCTTCGTTTCAAATAGGTCGGGGGAAAAAATAAAAAAATGGCAAAATTCTCTGCAAAGGAAAATCAAAGGGAAAAAATGAATGTGGGGTCATTTGAAATGTTTCTTTTTGACAACAACCAAAATAGTTTTGTCAATTTCAGGATCTTTTTTTGTGTATATATCCTATAATACAAAAATTAAAAAATGAAAATCTCAAAAGGTGTCATTTCTAAAATGTGGAAACGGGCATTTCAGCATGGTTGGAACTTGCATTTTCCCCACCTGTGTTCTTCCAAACCATAATTCTAGAAAAATCAATCCCATTTCACAGAGCATTTCGATTTTGATTGACATGCATATTCTGACAGAACGTGATTCCTTCAAAATTTGTCTGACCAGCTCTAAACAATACAATATGGAAGACGGTGAAAAGCCAGTCAATGCAGACATGGTAGAAAAAAAAAAGTAGCCAGCCACAATGAGATAATATAAAATAATTTGTACATGCAGAGAATGATTTTCAAAGGACCTAATGGGAGTTTTGGTCTGATGAGCACCCTTTGCCTCCTTTCAGAGCACCCAGGGCTGGGATTTTTAAAGGTGATTTTTGTGCCTCCTCTTGGAAAAGAGGCAACTAAGGGGGGATATGATAGAGGTCTATAAAATCATGAGTGGTGTGGAGAAAGTGAATAAGGAAAAGTTATTTACTTGTTCCCATAATATAAGAACTAGGGGCCACCAAACGAAACTAGTGGGCAGCAGGTTTAAAACAAATAAAAGGAAGTTCTTCTTCACACAGCGCATAGTCAATCTGTGGAACTCCTTGCCTGAGGAGGTTGTGAAGGGTAAGACTATAACAGGGTTTAAAAGAGAACTAGATAAATTCATGGAGGTTAAGTCCATTAATGGCTATTAGCCAGTATGGGTAAGGAATGGTGTCCCTAGCCTCTGTTGTCAGAGAGTGGAGATGGATGGCAGGAGAGAGATCGCTTGATCATTACCTGTTTGATTCACTCCCTCTGGGACACCTGGCATTGGCCACTGTTGGCAGACAGGGTACTGGGCTGGATGGACCTTTGGTCTGACCCAGTATGGCCATTCTTATGTTCACTACAGCGGCGCAGCTGCACTGATGCATCATTTTAAATGTAGCCCTGCCCATAGTCCTGTTTGAAACTAGCTGAGTTACCTACAGATTAGGTTGGGTGTTTTTTTTTTTTACTGCATGGGAATAAAGGTCTCTGGATATGGTGAACTCCCTCGAACGCATCGTGATCTTTGGGAGAACGCAGAGTGTAACGAAATTAAAGAATAAATGTGATGGAAGATCAAGGGCCTCAAGAGGAAAAGTGGTCTCTCAGTTAAGTGTTATCATGAATTGTGCTAGGGTGATGCATTGGTAACTGAGGGCTAATGTCCACTTTAAGCAGCCAGTATCAGAAGCTGGGGCAAATGAAAGATAAGAAGAGGGAAATGAGCGATGAATTAATTTTATTGTGTGCTGTAAAAAAGAGACATCACTGAAAGAGTCTGCATTTACACGGAGCACTAAAAGTAATGGATGGGGGCACAGAGGGAATATGGGAATTGGCCCAAGCAGGGAACAGATTTTTTTTGGGGTAAATAAATTAATGCATTTAATAACTCATATCAAAGAAATTCCTTCCCAAGAAATGGAAAATTTCCTAAAACTCACAAGAGCCAAATGCTGTGAGATATTTATTTAGTGAGACACAACAACAGGCCCTATGAGAGATGACCCAAAGCACAACATTCTTGGATGTGCCTGCACAAGCTGACACAAAGTTTACATTCCTCCTTTTCAGAGCTCACCTTTTTGCTCCTACACACGTTCTGTTCCTTGTGCTCTGCTTTCTTCAGACATCACTCCTTTCACATCACCCTTTCTTCTTGGCCTAGCCACCCAAGTCATACTTGTGTGGCCACCGCCATCTTGGTGGACAGACCCACACCGGGTACTCGACGAGGGCCCTATAGAGCTGAAAATATAAGCCTTTTCTGTTTGAACAAAAGAGTCGAGCTCTGAAGCAGTTACCACAGACCTGCTGCCTCTCAAGCACGCACAGAAGGGGACCTAACACACAGGACAGGTGGGTTACAAGTGGGCAGGGGGCTGGACTCGATGGCCTCCTGAGGTCTCTTCCAGCTCTAGGATTTTAGGATTCTACCTTTCCTCAGTTTCCTCTTTCAAAACATTTCTGAAACCACATCCATTCTGTGACACACTCCAGCTGTCACCGCACCATTTGTCAGTCCTGTAGGGCACCGTCCTGTGCTGTTCTGAGCTCTCCCGACTGGGACTTTCTTATTAGCTTGCGGCAAGTTATACAAAAAGGCTTCATCCACAACAGGATCAAAGCTCACAGCTCCAGTCAATACCTAATGGCTGAATCAAAGTACCAAATCCAGACACCCCAACTCAGGGATGTGGAAGTAGAGGTGGTGGGGGGTAGTAGCACTACCTCTTTGAGGTGGTTTCTATTACACACAGGTGTTACAGTTTTGTTCAGCAGCGTTCAGCACCCCCACTATAAACATGGTTCCAGCGTCACTTTTCAAAATTTGTTTGCCTTCAGGTCCACAGGCCGAACCCCCTGTTTCAGGAGGAATCAGATCCTAGGTTTGTTTTGTCCCATTACAGGGCTATAAAGTACAGTTCTGGGTTTCTTTGTGCTGTCACCTCTTGCACAGCCCCACGAGCCCTTACAGCACTAGGGCGGTGGTGAATGATGCCCCAGGAGTCACACAGGGTCCCCTCCAGACACGTTCCCCCACTCCTGCACATAATGGTGGGAGATTAACTGCCTCCATGGCACCCTCTCTCCCTCTCCATGAAGCCAAGGTTCTCTAGGGTTGCCAGGTGTCTGGTATTCAACAGGACAGTCTGGTTTTTGCACCCTCTGTCCAATAAAAAAATTCAGAAAATACCGGACATGTGCAGTGTCCGGTATTTCTGCTTTTCCGGCTGGGTGCCCAACAGAAGCCTGGCAGGGGCGGGGGAGTGGCTGGGGAGGCGGGGCTGCGATCAGCGCTGAGAGGTTCATGTAGTCAAAATATATGATGTAGACTGTTGATTGTTTATAATAAAGTTCCCATTCAGTGTTAAGCATAGCTGTGGTGGGGTTTTTTTTCTCGACAAATATTTTAACACGTGTGTTCAGTATTTTTTGGGAAACCATCTGGCAACCCTAGTTCTCAAATGGGGAGAATATGGCGCAGGCTCAAGGGTGTCAAGGTGATACACATGTGTGACCCGCCGGGTCCTTTTCCATGCCCAGTCCAAAGGAAAGAGTCTGCTGCAGCCCCAGCTAAGAAGTGCTTTAGCTCAAGCTTTGGGTCTCCAATTCAGTCTCTGGTGTGTTAGCCAAGACTTTGATCATCGTCCATCCATCATCCCCTCAAGCACTACAGAAAATCCATGGACTAGTTAAGGCAGTGGAAGAAATTGCACAGAAATTATTTGCAGTCCTTGAACTTTTAGGTGGCCCTTGAACACTCCAGGAACTAACTGGGCCCTTTATAGAGACATTAGACAGAAAATGACCAAGTTCCCCAGTCTCTGTCCTGACAACTTGAAGACACTTGTCTCCTCTGTTTCCTCTACTTCTTTTTCATGTCAGCACTAGAGATGATGGGAAAATGTCAGCTGGTTTTCCCATTAGAAATGTAAAGCAAACAAAAAAAATGTCCTCGATTTCCTGGGAATTATTTGAAATTAACCCTCCAACCCCCAAATAACCAAAAATGGATTCTTCTCTCTGTTTTTGATTCCCCTAGTTATATTCTTTTTTTTTTTTCAAGTTCGCCTCTTTTCACATGGCAAAATAGAAAAAGAGAGACAGAGAGATGAGAGGGAAGGATCCGTCCATGTTGGGTTTGGGTTTGTTTCCTAGTTTAAAGAAAAAAAATGTTTGAAAGACATGAATATTGGTGGAACATTTTTGTATTGCAGAGAGGAAAGAAAAGACATTTCCCATTGAAAAAAATGTTTTGAAGAGAAAATTTTCACTTAGCTCTATTGATCACCAAAATACTCCCCTGCCCAATCCTTACCCGCACAAACACGTCTGATGGTGATGCTTATTGCTGTTTGGTGGGTAAAATCATCTCTATCAGCAAAAGCCCTTTTTTTCTGCCAACACAATGGTAACTACATTAGTGATTTTGCTGATATGTTGAAAAAAATCACTCCCCTAACTGACATAGCTGAGACTTTTAAGTGCAAAGCTAGCTTCAGACACACGTATCTGCTCAAGACTTGTAAATCAGGCTGATGAATGCCAATTTTCTAGAACTACTTGCTGGTGAGAAGCACATTATGTTTTCCTTCTGGGTAAATGGCAGGAAAACCCCAGGGTAAATCCTACTTTGGGGGTTTATAAAAAGGCATTGAATGTACGTGTCTGTTCACTTAATTGCACTTCTGCATGATTTGTTCTGCAAAGAGCCCCCTTTTACCTGCAGTTTTGTTCCTCTTCAGTCCCCGGCTCCACATGCCAAGTCAATCCCTAAACTGAATGACTATTTATCTCAGCTCAGCTCCCCATGGACTGAACAGCACATCAGAAAAATCAATGCATGTTTGCCACAAATTGGCAAAGCGCGACCTCATTTGCTGGGATCTTGTGAGCATGGATACAAACTTGTTCACCTACCATGTGGTTGTCTTCGCACACAGTTCCCTGGAGGTACTGCTGGAGCATTAAGGAGCATTGCAAGTTACAACTTCCTTCACTGTCCAGAAAAACGAAGCCCCTATTGGTGTTCAGTGCAGGCCTCTCAGATTGCACAAAAAAATACTCCCCTTTGCTTTAGGGAGAGATTTTTCTTCTCTTACATTGAGGGGGGAAAGATGCTGTCCATTACAGGATTTTATCCAGCCCAGGTAGCCTGGACGATCTAGCTATGCTAGGAAGCTATGTACATCTCTAGGCACTATGGCTATGGCTACACTACAAAATTTTTGTGCAAAAATGGATGTTTTTGCGCAAAAACCGGAGGCACATCCACACCTCAAGCGTGTTTTTGCACACAAAAAATACAGTAAATCGACAGGACAGAGGGCTTTTGCTGGTAGAGTTATTCCTCTCCCCACGAGGAATAACTCCTTTTTGCACTACAGCGCTTGTGCAAAAAGACATGTGTGGACGCTCCGCAGGGGTTTCTTGCACAAAAAGAGCCTATCAGAAAAAGCACAGGTGCTCTGATGGCCATTCTGTGAATGGCCATCAGAACTTTCCTGTGTAAGAGCATCCATGCAGTATGGACGCTCTCTTGTGCAAAAGCACATTGCTTCTGCGATGCGTTTTTGAGGTGTGGACGCGCTTTTGCGCAAGAAGTTTTTGCGGAAAATCTCTTCCGCAAAAAGCTTCTTTCGCAAAAACCCTGCAGTGTAGACAAAGCCTATATGATTTTATACAGAGGTGTAGCATTCTCTCTCTTCATAAAAGTCTGCAGGTGTGGGCTAGCCTTATTCTGGATCTGAACTCTGATATCATACACCTCGCTATAACAGACACAGAACTCAGAGCCGCTTATGGAAGAAGTTGCTGATATGCACAGATATTCTAGCAGGAACAGCAGTGACTGCTAGAGGTCAGCCCGCAGAACGTTTTCATTCGAAATCCCTATTTTCAAGGGAACTAAATATTCCCGTTAGGGCCTAAAAGGTTTCCTACTTGGAGATAGATTTGGGGCTTTTTAATAGGAAGATGGAACGGACTAATTGATTGAAACTATAGTAAAGAACAGAATTGTCGGACACATAGACAAACATAATTTCTTGGTGAAAAGTTACTTGGTTTCTGTAAATGGAAATCATGCCTCACTAATCTACTAGAATTCTTTGAGGAGGGTCAACAAGCATGAGGACAAAGTTGGTTCCAGTGGATATAGTGTGCTTAGATTTCCAGAAAGCCTTTGACAAGGTCCCTCACCAAAGACTCTTAAGCAAAGTAAGTTGTCATGGGATAAGAGGAAAGGTTCTCTCATGGACTGATAACTGGTTAAAAGATAGGAAACAAAGGGTAGGAATAAATGGACAGTTTTCAGAATGGAGAGGGGTGACTAGTAGTGTCTCCCAAGGGTCCATACTGGGACCAATCCTATTCAACGTATTTATAAATGATCTGAAAAAAGGGATAAACAGTGAGGTGGCAAAATTTGCAAATGATACTAAACTGCTCAAGATAGTTAAGTCCAAAGCAGACTGTGAAGAGCTTCAAAAGGATCTCACAGAACTAGATGACTGGGCAACCAAATGGCAGATGAAGTTTAATGTTGATAAATGCAAAGTAATGTATATTGGAATATATAATCCCAACTATGCATACAAAGTGATGGGGACTAATTTAGCTATTACCACCCAAGAGAGAGATCTTGGAGTCATTGTGGACAGTTTTCTGAAAATATCCACTCAGTGTGCAGTGGCAGTAAAAAATAAACCAAAAGTTAGGAATAATTTTAAAAGGGATAAAGAATAAGAGAGAATATCTTATTGCCTCTCTATAGATCCATGTTACTCCAACATCTTGGACACTACGTGCAGATGTGGTTGCCTCATATAAAAAAATATCTTGGCATTGGAAAAGGTTCAGAAAAGGGCAACAAAAAGTATTAGGAGTATGGAACAGCTGCCATATGAGGAGAGATTAATAAAACTAGTACTTTTCATCTTGAAAAAGAGGAGACTAAGGGGGGGAATATGACAGAGATCTGTAAAATCATGACTGGTGTGGAGAAAACAAATAAAGGAAAGTTATTTACTTGCTTCCATAACATAGGAACTAGGGTCACCACATGAAATTAATAGGTAGCAGATATTAAACAAACAAAAGGAAGTATTTCTTCACACAACACACAGTTAATCTGCGGAATTCCTTGCCAAAGGATGTTGTGAAGACCAGGACTTTAACAGAGTTCAAAAAAGGACTAGATAAATTCATGAAGGTTAGGTCCATCGATACTTATTAGCAGGGCTTGACAAACGGCGGCGAAAGCCGCTCGCCAGCCCCGCACTGCACATGCGCACAGGGGCAGATGACCGTTTTGCAGCACAATTTTGCGGGGGCCCCCTTTGCCACGGCGCATGCGCGGTGGCGCCATGGCGCATGCACGGGGCTTTTTGAAGTGCGGGGCCCGGGGCGGCCGCCCCGGTCGCCCTGCCCTATATCCGCCCCTGCATGCGCAAGAGCCACATTGCACATGCGTGTGCCGCCGGTAAACGGGGCACGCAGCTGAAATCTACTCGCCATGGACAAGTAGATTCTATAGTTTGTCGAGCCCTGCTTATTAGACAGAATGGGTAGGAATGGTGTCCCTAGCCTCTGTTTGTCAGAAGCTGGGAATGGGTGAGAGGGGAGGGATCACATGATGATTACCTGTTCTGTTCATTCCCTCTCTCTGAGGCATCTGGTATTGGCCACTGTCAGAAGACAAGATATTAGAATAGCTGGACCTTTGATCTGACCCAGTATGGACATTCTTATGTTATGTTCACAGTGTGAGAGGCAGGGTGATCCAGTGGCTACAGCACCACATTCAGCAAACCTGGGATCCAGTCCAAACTCTATCCCTAACCTGTTGCGTGACTTCAGGTAAATCGCCCTACATCTCTGTGCTTCTCTTTCCCTTTGCGCAGGTTGTCTATTCAGATTGCAATCTCTTCGTTTCAGGAACTGTCTCTTACTTGGTGTCCATACAGCAACTAGCACAATGGGATCCTGATTTCAACCGGGGCCTCCACGGGTCACTGCAGTTACCATAAATAATCATACAAGTAAACAGCACGGCCTATCTAAATGATGTGATTCAGGTGCATGGACCACACAGCATTGCCTGACTTTTCAGTGCTTACCTGTGAAAGCTCAATGTTGGAGGAAGAGCTAGGTTTTCCTTTAATGGAAGACTCATCACTGAGATTCACCGCCCATCTCCAGTCACTCCTGGGCTTCGTATTATTATGTTGTGCTCAGAAGTGTAGTAGGTGCTTCACAGATGCCAAAGAGCAACATGGGTCCTACGCCAGGACTTGGACATGGTTGCCTTGAAGTCAATGGCAAAGCTCCTATTTACTCTAATGGTCTGGGATTCAAACACCTAAATTTTAATCTGCGAGGCAGCTCTCATGCAGGTCAGCCAGTGCTAGACGGAGTGGCGGCTTTGGTGAGGAGGGCGTCAAGATTTCACCTTTTTCACAAAGGCCACTGAAGCATCTTCAGATGGTCACAACTTTCAGTCGCTACTGACAACCTTGATTCTGCTAACTCTTACACCCAGGCTTAAACGAACTGCCACGAGCAGACCCATTGACGTCATCAGTACCACTCACTGTGGTAAAATTAACCACGTTCATAACATTTGCAGGATCAGAGTCTCTGGCACTCAACTTGTAACCTACAGGCAAAATACTCTCTCCCCCATTACCAGCCCTTTGACCCATGTGTCCCCTTAGTCTTCTTCTTTGACCCATCCAATCTCTTTTGATTGTTCTCCCTCCTTAACTAATGGGTATTCATTTTATCATGGCTTCCTTCATATCAGATGGATTATATACGGCTGGCACATTTACTAAATGCCAGTTTGCCAGTAGCATAGAGCTCATCCTTTCTATTTACATTTTCTTCACTCGCCTGAGGTTTTGTTGTAATTCTCTCAGACTGACCACTGATGATTTTGTGTTTCAGGGAAAAGATGGATGGTACAGAGGCAGCTTTCCCATATGCCTGGAAGTCAATCACGCTAAGCTATTGAACTACCAATTGGCCAGCTCTATTATCACAGCATTTGAGGTCATTGCAATACCATTGAATTTGTCCGCACAAAACTTCTATCCGCTACAGTAGTATTACTGTCTCCAAATCACTGATGGGAAACAGAGGCACGGGGCCTTAATGAAGGTCACAGAATAAGTCTGTGAGTCAAACTTAGATCTCCTGAGTACCCGCCTAATGGCTTATCTCCATGATCATCCTTTTCCCTAGCCATTCCATTTAAAAAAAAAAAAAGAGAGAGAGTCTATTAAGGTTTGTAGCCGGTTAGGCCACCCGGAGGGGTTCCTCTGCCTTTGGGTCAGGGGCGGCCACTCCGCCCCACTACGGCAGGCACTTAAAATAAACCCCCAAGTCCATAGTCTGAGACCCTGGCCTTGGTTCAGGACAGGTGAGAGGCAAATAGTTCGGGGGTCCGGCCTTGCTTCAGGGAGGACAACAGGTAAATAAACATGGTTAGTTAGGGTCCTGACCCTGGGTCAGGGCGAGGCCAGAAATACCCGCACCGTGAGTTCAAATGCCCAGGCCTTGTTTCAGGCAGGGGCAACCAATAAACCGAGTCAGTTAATACAGCCAGGCCCTGGTTCAGGGCGGGGCAGGCAAACAAACAAACAGAGTCAGTTTATATAGCCAATAGTTTGCCTCCTGGTTCAGGAGGGGTGCAGGCTGCTCACCTGCAGTGGGGGTGAGTGGGGGAGACTGCCACCCAGTAGGAGGGTGGTGTGGGGGGACGACGCAGGCCCGCCCACACCACTACGTCCCGGCCCAGCAGGGCTCCAGCCTGAAACACACCGGCTTGAGGCCTTTAACAGCCTTTGCTACTCCCTGAGCCACTTCCCTTCTCCCCCTCAGCGGGCACCTGGAGTTCTAGAAGGTCACTCGGGGAGTCTAGGGTGGTCGCATCCAGCTGAGGTCCAGGAGCTCCAAGCCAGTTCTCAGCGGCTTGCAGGTCTAGTGGGCTAAGCCAGTTCTCGGGGGCAGGACAGTGCAGGCGTTCAGGCTGGTCCTCTGGGTTCAATGCCGTTGGGGGTCCAGGCCACGCCTCAGGTCTTTGCAACTCCGGTGGTTCCAGCCCCTCCTTGGGTTCAGGCTGGGTCAAGGGTTCAGGCCGCTCCTCCAGGCTAGGCCAGACTGGAGGTCCCAGCCAAGGCTCGGCCTCCCAGGCAGGAAGCACTGAGCAGGCCTCTGGCTCCTCCAGAGGCTAGGCCCCAACTGAGCCAGAAGGCTGGGCTTTTATAGCCCTGGCCACGCCCCCTGGCTTCCGGTCAGGTGACAGGAAGGGGTCAGTCTCAGCCCAAAATGGCTGCCGGAGGGGTTCCTCTGTCTTCAGGTTGGGGGTGGTCACTCCGTCCCACTACAAGGTTGCACAGCTTTAATCGGTCGAAAGCCATACCACCACAACTCTGACATCTTGTACATATTAACTACATTCTCTTAAAGTAGCATTTTAATGGAATTCACTGGTATGAGTGTGTTTTAAGCAAAAAAGCCAGGAGAACAAAAGTAATGCTATACTGAAGAAATTTCTGGCTAGACTCAAGCAGAACATTCACCAGCTGTACGTGTTCTGCAAGGGGGAACTCCAGTCTAGCTGACTTCTGGAGAAAGGTCACATCCTGAGCTTTTGGAAACATAAAACCAAAGGGAGAATGTTTTTATAATGGGAAACGTTTTTCCACCATCCTCCTCCAACTGAGAGAAGACTGAGTTAGTTTTGCTCACACTTTAAAAACATGTCTAGTCAGACACCAAATGTGGAAGATTTCCACCAATTTGGGACAAGCAAAAACAGGGGCTTAGAATGGGAAAAGTTTGTCAGCCTCAAACATAGCAGCTGTTGCCACTCCTGCTAATTCAAATTATTTCTCTTCTACCATTTCAGGGTGTGAAACTCCTAAATTTATGAGCCATGAAGGAAACGTAGCATCCCAGGGAGTTATATTCCATAAACAGCTGATGACAAGTCCCATGGTCTTTTCATTAAAACATTCCAGTGCTTGATAACTGAAAGAGAAATACAATTTAGGATTAGGCACTGGTCAGTCAGCTAAGCTCTGGAGTTATTTAGTTCACCCGAACACCAGTGCTATCAGTGTAAAACTGTTAAATGGATATTTTGTTTCACCGAGAGACTAACAGATCAATTCTGACATAGAGTAGGAATGATGTACGATTAGCTCAGTGTTTAAGACAGCACTGAATTTGTCCTTGAGTTAAACATGTTCTGAAAAAGCAGTTCATCTAAAGGAGCTACGTATCTGTTCACTGTGGGTGGACATTCAATTTTTGGAAAAGCTCATCTTCTATTTAGGCACCAAAATTAGCAGCTAGATTTTCAAAAGAGATTATTTTGTTGGGTGCTAAGATCTTGACAATCTTGCCATATGTGTCACTGTGACAGCTGAGCACTTTTGAAAATCTAGCCCCAGGGACTCAACTTCCAAGAAGGCCTCAAAGTAGCCTTCATGTTTATGGTGATGTCCTGTCCCTTTAAATGTTTGAGCACTGCCTTCTCCCGGTGCAAAGCCTTACTTTTGTGTAGGCTTGTCTTTTGGTACAAGAACAACAAAGCCAATGCAGCAGATGGCTGTTTCTGTCCTCAAAATCTTCAGGAAATACTGGACAGACACTTCAAAGTTTTTGAAACAGTCGTTGGACAGATGAGCAATGTGTCAAAGAAGCTCACTGGTAAATCTGACAGCTAACCAAAATATTCCAAGTCCAGAATTGTGCCTTATGCGCTAACGCTCTGGTAGAAGCTGATTTGGACCATATGAACACTGGAATCCTGTCCCTGATTCAGACAGGGAGTGGGCTACACCCATTAATGATAAAAAAAAAGGATGACAGTCCAAATTCATGGAGATTTCAAAGTGACATTGAATCCAGTTTTACATGCAGATTAGTAACCACTACCTCATACTGAAGATTTGTTTGCTACCTTTAGTGGTGCACATGGTTTCAGTAAATTGCATTTGCCCAATACATACCTCCAAGTGGAGAATGATCTGACATCTCACAATCAACATACAACATGGCTTATTTTGTTACAACAGGTTGCCTTTCACATCAGCACCTGCCTTGTTCCAAAAAGCCATGGATGAGATTCTGAAGGAACTGAATGGGGTTTAGTATTATTCAGTGTTGTCTTCAAGTTGTCATTGTCAAGTCCAAGTCGAGTCTCAAGTCACTACAGTTCAAGTCTCAGGTCGAGTCTCGAGTGCCTAAAGTCACTTTCGAGTCAAGTCCCAAGTCGAGTCTCAAGTCTTAATTTAAAAAATGTCAAGTCACTTTTGTACAAGCCATCAATATCTGCATTTTCGGACAATTTTTTCACCAAGTCGACTTAACAAAATTAGCAAGTCTCAAGTCACAAACAATGAGCCCAAGTCGAGTCTCAAGTTGAGTCACCTAGGCGACTTAAGTCGGACTTGAGTTCAAGTCATGGGACTTGAGTTAACAACTCTGGTATTATTTGGACAACCTACTTGTTACAGGAAAGTATCAAGAGAATCATCTTCAAAATTTGGATGCAGTCTTGCAGTCTTTGAAAGCCCATAGACAGAAAGGAGATGGAGACAAATTGGAGACAAATGTGAGTTGCTCACACCTTCAGCTGAACATGTAATGGATGCCACAAGCTTAAGAAAAGTACCAGAGAAAAAGAAGGTGGCTCTGCTAGAAAATGTATCACAGTTATGTTCATTATGGCTACATCTACACTGCCAGTTTTTTTCAGCAGAAGATATGCAAATTGCGCTCTCATTTGCATATTTTCTGCCGATCCTTTTTGTGTAAGAGGTTTTGCCGCTAAAAAGCCCTGTGTAAACGGGGCCATTTGTCGGGAAAAAAAACCCTTTTGCGCAAGATCACTTATTCCTCAAAAAATGAGGTTTACAGGCTCTTGCGCAAAAGGTTTTTTTTCCAACAAATGGCCCCAAAACCCTCTTCTGCAAAAAGGATCAGCAGAAGATATGCAAATGAGAGTGCAATTTGCATATCTTCTGCTGAAAAAAACCCCTGCAGTGTAAACATAGCCAGGAGTGCTTCACTACTATCACTACTATGGTACTTTTCTGCCTAATCTGGCAATAATATTGGCATCTTTACACGAACTGTTGCAAGTAAATAAAAAAATGGAAAGGGACTTAAGAGTGTGAATGTGCATTTAAGGTAGCAAAGAAACTGCTGATGTCAGTCTAAGTTTTTATATGCTTTGCTACCATTGCAATTGGCTTGTGATGCCTCCCGATATGGAGTGGGTCACTCCACTCCTAAGAGTATGAAGAACATAATTACCTTCATGAACACCCACTTCTCCTTGGAAGAACAATGTGCAAATAGAGTAAGATGCTCTCAGCATTATCTTCAGAATTTGGAGGTTCCACACCTATTTGTAAGGTAAACATTTTGCCTTGCTAATGGATCATTGCCTATTACTTTCCATTTTTGGAGCGAAATGTGGAATTCCATCATTGGCTGCGGCTCGTATGGAACAATGGGTGTTGCTACTTTCAGCTCATTGCTATGCTATTCAGTTCTGCAAAGGGACTCAGCACAGCAAAGCTGATGGGCTGTCAAAACCAAAGGAACTGCAGAAGAATTGTTTTATCTCAATTTGATTGATGGGTTACTCGTCGCTAACAGAGACCTCAAAAAAGAAGCTACTAAGGATGATGTGCTTTTGCTTGGGAAGGGAATGGTACTACAAGGTACGGCCCTGGATCCAAAGAAGCCCCAGTTTACACAATTTGTGTCACATCAAAATGAGTGATCTATGAATCACAACTGGCTCTTGTGAGGAATGCAAGTGATCATTCCGAAATCCCTCAGGTTTTGGAAGCTCTGCATAAAAGTCATTTTTGGCATTGAACAGATGAAAGCAACAGCTCAGCATCATGTCTGGTGGCTGGGATTTGACAAAGATTTTGAGAGGAAAGCGAAGTGCTGTACTATGGGTTGAACTTCTCTAGTCTAGCACTCTCTGGTCTGGCAACATCTGTGGTCCAGCATGACTTTAGTTAGCCGAATGTCCACTTATCATGGGTGTCGCCAAGTTTCTTGCGGTTCAATAAAGTTTGTTTACAGCCACCCATCCTGGCTTTCAGCGTTCTGTGCGGTTATTTACTCCACATCACTTCCTGCAGCTCCCATTGGCCAGGAAGGGTGATCTGCGGCAAATAGGAGCTTCAAGCTGCCGGACGGACTAAATAAAGCATCAGCGGCCCGCTAGGGGCTAACCCTGGTGAGCTGTGTCTGGTTCATTGCCCATCCCTGGTTTAGATAATATTTGGTGCTACCTCAGTGCAGGGGACTGAACTAGATGACCTCTTGAGGTCCCCTGCAGTCCTACATTTCTATGATTCTATAAACTGAGAGTTCTGTTCCTTGGAACTGGCTGAAATAAATCCTGAAATTAGATCCACAACGACCAGAAAACTAAACCAAGCCAATCAGAAGATGACTAATGAGCTCCTCTGGGCTCAGTCCTGGCCAAACTGACACATGAGCAGAGTTTGTGCTAGCTGGAAGAAGTGAGATTTAAAAGGAGAGCAGGTCACAGGAAGGGATAGCAAAAAGGAGGAAAGCAGCCTTGCCTTAGAAGCAGCTGACTCTTGATACAGAGCAGCTGAGAGGGGAAACAGCTGACAAGCTTCCCCCACCCTTATAAAAATCCTGAGAGATCTTTAAAAGGGGGGAAGGCCCTAAATCAAGCCTGAGTGTGACCCTGAGAAAGGCCCTGCCATTCACACTGAGTAATGTTGCTGCTTGAAAGTGTCCCAGGAGATACACTGGAGGGCTTGTCTCCTCATAGTTTGAATCCAACTGGCTTGTCTGCTGTAGCTGTAAAAAAAAAAAAACCCATTGAAGGATCTAAAAGAGATCAGAGCCCTAGCGTTTATAGAACATCAAGGACTCGTTGTGAAGCCATTTCCATACTCCAAGGGAAGAGAGTGTTAGAAGCAATAGGATAGAATAGCAATAGAATTCTTCATGTCACTAGCATTTTATTTCCAGACTCCCAACAAGAGGCAGAACATAGAAAAAAAATCAGGCTCCTCTCTGGTTCAGATGGCACGCCCTTTGATCATAGGTACCATTTCCTAGCTGTGTCATTGCCATCTTCTAATTACCCATTTCCATAAATACTTACAGTGGCATCCAAATCTTGTGTTCAGCAGGGGTGTGATAAGACTCATCAAAGAGCCGGGAACCTACATAGATTCCCAAGGATGCAGGGAACCTTGGATTAGCTAGCGGTTCAGAAGTGCCGGATTGCACTTCTTTGGCTTTTCCTTTATTCTTTGTGCGTGTATGTGACTTGTGAGTCTAAGCTTCATGAAACTGAAGGAGGAGGGGCAGTGTTGACAGCTAAGTGCTGGCAGTACAGTTCAGTCCTCATCTGGAATTATTCTACTTCTGGTCTTTGTTCTCAACAGAGAACGAAATAGTGGTTTTATGATATGCACCAATGTCTGTTTGGGGTGGGAAGTGCTTAATGAGCCACCAGAGTTTTAAGACAGGATTTGAACCCAGAACTTAAAAGGAAAAAGTCTAGAATACTAATTATATAAAATCCATAATGCTGCTTCACTAATGTTATTTGGCCCCCAACAGAGGCATCTCCTCCAATAGCTGATAGCAACAAAGCTGAGCTATGAAGTTCCGAACCATTTCCAAACTTCTCTCAAGTTTGATGGAATTTTGATATACTGTTTTGATTTTTGCAGAGACGGACCCAAACCATAAATCTGAAAGCAACTTCTCCAAAGTGTGGATGTAGTTGTTCCATCTCAGGAGATTAAAAAACATAGTGAAACTTTATAAACATTTCTCATTGATTATTGGACAATATTTGAAATTTCAAAAAAGAAATTAACCAAAATTGCTAACTTTGAAAATTTGCAGCCAGCTCTATTATTAGCTAAATAGACACAAACTCAGTGATCTTCATATATTCATAAACACAATGAGAAATCTCTACCTAGGGCTTGTCTAGTTAGGGGATATTTCCAGCATAGTTATTCCAAAATAACCTAACCTCCGTGCATTTATCTTGTTCTTTTTTGAACCCACAAACAGCATTTAGAGTTCTTTTTTGAACCCTGTTAATGACCTAGCATTCACAACATCCTCTGGCAAGGAGTTCCACAGGTTCATTGTGTGCTGCGTGAAGAAAAATCTTTTGTCCATGACTGGGGTCCCTAGACCCGACCATAAAACAACTAAGAGATAATAAACAATAAGTACTGGGGGCTTTTAAATGGATGAAAAAGGGAGGATGTTAGTCTGTTCCAAAAAAAACCCAAAAAAACCATTTGCTTCACTAAGGGAGCTTTCTTGGCTTTTGTGCTAGGGACGGTGAATGTAAATTTAAAGCCCCCAGTGAGGCTACAAATATCCTGTCTGACACAGAACCAAAAAAATTCTCAGAATTATGTGCCTTGAACTGAGGAAATCCTGTGGAACACCGGTCTCTGATGCGTTTGTTTTGAACTGTGAGCTAGCGAGCAGGTAACCCAGACGGCTGGTCTGAACGAAGGCGTGAGGTGTTGGCAGGAAAGTCAGGCTGTATTAGACACCAGTGCAATCTGCTGTGTGAAAAGAGGCAATGCGTAGGGAGTTGTCATTAACCACCTGTGGCCACCTGTAGCTTTCTAAGTGCTCTAAGAATGATTTACAAAAGAGGTGGATTTTGAAATTGCTTGCTGTTTATTAGACTTGCTGCTTATTAGACTCCAAGAATATGGAGAAACCCTTTGTTGAGAAAGATAGGTACGGAAGTTTTGGAAGAAAACTAACCTGGGGTCAGAACAGCAAAATATATCATGGGACAGGATCACTGAGAACTCATTGCTCAGTCACAGTACCCTGCCTTTATTTTGCATGGGTGGCAGGGGAGAGATCACATGAAGATTACCTGTTGTGTTCCCTCCCTTTGGGGCATCTGGTATTGGCCACTGTCGGCAGACAGGATACTGGGCTAGATGGACCTTTAGTTTGACCCAGTGTGGCCGTTCTTATGTTCTTACGTTCTTATGCATGCATGCCTCCAACAACTACTGCTGTTATTTGAGATCAGATCCAGGAAAGTCTAAACCTTTGGCCCTATCTTAGGGTATGTCTACACTGCAATGCTATTTCAGGATACCGAAATAGCTATCCCGCATCTTTCAAAATATAGCGGATGAACTATTTTGCCATCCCTGTAAACCTCATTCTACAAGGAGTAAGGGATGGCTCGAAATAGCCTATTTCAAAATAGACTCAAAATAAGCTACGCAATTTGCGTAGCACAAATTGTGTATCTTATTTCAAGTTTCAGGTGCTGTGTAGATGCACTCCTAGTGCTGAGTATTATTCTTTTCCCTGCTGCTACTCAGACAACGTTCCTGCTGGGGGTGTGAGCGAGGATGCAGGATTGGATCCATGCAGTAATGATTGGATGAGCCATTGCATGGAACACAGGATAAGTACATATAGGAAAAATAGAAGACTTACCTGGCATTGCCCAGGTCCTTCAAATGCATGTGCAAGGTGAGTGTGTATCATGCCCCCCACATGCCTGGTGGGGAAACTGAGGCACATAGAATCATAGACTCATAGACCACTAGAACTGGAAGGGATCTCGAGAGGTCAAGTCCAGCCCGCTGCCCTCACAGCAGGACCAAGCACCGTCTAGATCAGTGTTTCTCAACCTTTTTTTATAAAGTACCCCTTTTTCCAAAAAACCCAAACAAACAAACAAAAAACTATAAGTACCCCCAGTACCTATAGCTTTGAGACACACAACATTTTTTTCTACCATTGCAACACATTTGTTTAAACAACTTAATAGCTGGGCAGGCGATGAAATTTTTGGGGGTAAAAAGTACAAAAATAATAAAGCACTGTAAAACTTAAAACAAAAATTAAGTTTTCTCTGAATTTCAGTTGTGTTGATGTACCCCCCAGACTTCTCTCGAGTACCCCTAAGGGTACTTGTACTACTGGTTGAGAAACACTGGTCTAGATCATCCCTGAGAGGTGTCTGTCTTACCTGCTCTTAATTATCTCCAGTGCTGGAGATTCAACAGCCTCCCTGGGCAATTTATTCCAGCGCTTAAACACCCTGACAGTTAGGAAGTTTTTCCTTATGTCCAACCTTAACCTCTCTTGTTGCAATGTAAGCCCATTGCTTCTTGTCCTATCATCAGAGGTCAAGGAGAACAATTTTCCTCCCTCCTCTCTGTTACACCCTTTTAGATACCTGAAAACTGCTATCATGTCCCCTTTCAGTCTTCGCTTTTCCAAACTAAATGAGCCCATTTCCGTCAGCCTTCCCCCATAGCTCATATTTTCTAGACCTTTAATCATTTTTGTTGTTCTTCTCTGGACCCTCTCCAATTTCTCCATGTCTTTCTTGAAATGTGGTGCCCAGAACTGGACACAATACTCCAATTGAGGCCTAATCAGCACAGAGTAGAGCGGAATAATGACTTCTCATGTCTTGCTCACAACATTCCTGTTAATGTATCCCAGAATTATGTTTGCTTTTTTTGCAACAGTGTCACACTGTTGACTCCTATTTAGCTTGTGGTCCACTATGACCCCTAGATCCTTTTCTGCAGTACTCCTTTCTAGGAGCATTACTTTTAACTATGGGCGCCTAAAGCAACAAATTCAGGCAATTAAATAAGTGGCCAGATTTTCAGAGGTGCGGGACAATCCTAATTCTAATTGGTCTCAGCAGGGACAGAAAATATAAGCATACATATTTGCAGGATCTCTCAGGAACCAGAACACCAGTCACTCAGGGGTTCAGCAGCAGGTCAAATAGCTGGTGGCAGGCTAGGCAGCAGGCCCTGATTCCTGACAGGATCAAGGCCTTAGACCATCAATTCCCTGGGCAGGGATGGTCTGCTACTCTGTATCCTGAACCAAGCATAATGGGGCCCTGATCTTGGCTACAGACCGTAGGCACTACAAACCCTAATTCCTGATCACTCCCAGGACAGATACCAACCTTTTGCTGGTCACTTTTACATCTTTCCCTTTGTCTGTTGCAAGTGAAATTGCCCTCACAACGCAGACAGCTTGGCTGCTGCCCTCTTCATTCAGCCTGGCAGAAAATGGTATCCAGATAACTTGGGATTCGTTCCTCCGGGAGCCCATTCACTTCAGTGAGGCGTGTGGTGGAGATCATTTGTCATTTACTTTTGGAAACCCCTGCAATGTGCTAAATGTTCTCCAAGCTAAAAAGCCACCATCCTTATTCAAGAGCTCCCACTGTAAAGACAGACTGATGGACAAACATTAGAAGGAAAAGGTACAACACATACGCAAGTGCCCCAAGTGGAGCTTGGCCCCCTCTTGACAACTGAGGTCAACTTGCTACAAAAATCACTTTTTACTGATATTAGTTATTTGTCAACTGAGTCCTCCCTAGGCATCCGCACCCATGTGCATCTCCAGGAAAGACTTCAATGCAGAGTGGGGCTTTAGAATCATATTGATGGAAGAGACCTCAGGAGGTCATCGAGTCCAACCCCCTGCTAAAAGCAGGACCAATCCCAACTAAATCATCCCAGCCAGGGCTTTGTCAAGCCAGGACTTAAAGACCTCTAGGGATGGAGATTCCACCATCTCCCTAGGGAACCCATTCCAGTCCTTCACCACCCTCCTAGTGAAATAGTTTTTCCTAATATCCAACCTAGACCTCCCCCACTGCAACTTGAGACCATTGCTCCTTGTTCTGCCATCTGTCCCCACTGAAAACAGCCTCTTTGGAACCCATCTTCAGAAAATTGAAGGCTACTATCAAATCCCCCCTCACTCTTCTCTTCTGTAGACTAAAAAGCCCAAATCCCTCAGCCTCTCCTCATAAGTCATGTGATTCATCCCCTAATCATTTTTTTTTGTCCTCCAATGTTTCCACGTCCTTTCTATAATGGGGAGGTGGCAGAACTGGATGCAATACTCCAGATGTGGGCTCACCCATGATGAATAAAGCAGAATAATCAGTTCCCATCGGCTGGCAATGCTCCTACTTGTTGGTGTGTTGTGGACAGAGGCAAAATGAGTGTGTGAGGGCGGGACATATGCATGTGATGTCATATGCCCCGCCCCTGATTGGTCAGTCACATGGTTCAGCCAGGACTCCTCCCTGTGGGGTGCTCTGAGCTGCACTGGGCAGGGAAAGGCGGACACAGGAGGAACAGCTGGGAGCTGTATGGAAGCACCCTAGCTTTCTAGGATGGTGGGGGGCTGCCTGGAGGAGGCATGACTCAAACTGTCCTAGGATTGTGCCCCACCCCACTGTCAGCAGACCTGGGTCATCTCTAGCATCATGGAGATCATGTGAGAAAGCGACATATGGGCTCCCCAGGTTGGCAACACTGTGGGAAAGGGACATAAAGCAAGGCTAGACAAGGTGGATCAAGAGGGGTAGAATTTTGAAGGCAATGACAGGAAGGTCATGTGCCGCTGACAGGCCAGCTCGGGCTCACGTTCCCAGGCCTCAGTGAAGTACATCGCAGAAATCAGTCTGGGTGTTAACACTGTTAGGAAAAAAAGTATTAGAACTGCAAGAATGTGTTTAGCGTAAAACTTTATTGTGTGCTTGTGAGTGGGTGTCGGCATGAATCTCGCTCACAGCATCTGTCTCCCACATCAGAAGGCAATATTTGAGCATTTGCATTGTAAGCCTCGCAACTGCGTAACTCACCAGATAGGAGAGAGACATTACATAGTGTGACCTGCTGGTTTCCAGCGGAAGGTGTTACATCCTGCCCGGCAAGGAGGGCCCATTAACACTAGAGTGCAACATTAAAGATGACAAACGACCTTGTGGTTTACTCTCCCCTCCCCAAGAAGACATGTCCTGCAACTGAATCCCTCCCATCTGCTGAGTCTGCATCTCAAAACAGAAATTGGGAAAGGAATAAAAAACTCCTAACAAGGAAGAAATGTATCTTTATGTTGCTTGGACTCCAGGAAGCGGGGAGGACTAGGCACAAGGCAAAGATTATCAGTGCTTAGGCTAAAGGACAGATAGAGCTTGTTTGTCGTAGAAACTTCTATAACTTTTTTAAATTGAAGATTGGAACTCATGTGGGTGTTATCCTGCTTTCACATTGTAAACTTGTTTTATTTTCCTATATAATAAATCTTCAGATAGTTTATTATAGGCTTGGCTACAAGCTGTTTTTGGTGTGAAATCTAATGAGCAATGGCTCTAGGGTAAGTGACTTGTCTTTTGGGACTGGGAGTAACCAGAATATTGTTGTGATACTTGGAATAAGGAACCATCTGTCACAAAGGGAGGCTGCTGTCAGTGGCAAGACAGAAAATACAGGGGAATCTCTGACTTAAGGTTGTTAGCCTGAGCAATTTATACTTGATAATCGGTTGGTGAGATCTCAGGATAGTGCTCACAATCAGTTTGAGGTTTGTTCCCTGTTCTTAACAGCCTGCCCTGAGATTAATACTTATGCTCTTGAGCCACTACGGGGCAGCTTGAATCTGAATTAGTGGAGGAAGGGGAGGAAGAAGAGAAATTCAAAGAGGTGGCAACACATGGAGACAGCATGGTATAGTGGATAGAGCATGGGGTGCAAGTCAGGAGACCTAAGTTTTATTTCTAGCTCAAGCCTGCTGGGTAACATTGGGCAAGTCACTTCCCCTCTCTGTGCCTCGGTTTTTCCACCTGTGAAATGGGGATGATTATAGCAACTTCCTTTGTAAAGTGCCGTGAGATCTCCTGATGAAAAGCTACTGTGTACAAGCTAGGTAGTAATAGTCTATGATATGTTATTATAATCAACATGGCGAGCAAGGAAGATGATCTTGGTTGCTTGTTTCTGCATGGGCAGGGCAGCCAGACAGGAGGCTACTGCAGTGGCTCAGTTGGGATATGTCTGAGTGAGGGTACTAAAGGGTGGGATGGAAAGAGAAGAGAGCTGATATATGTAGTGATGGATGAAGGAGCAGGCTTTGGAGATAGCCTGGGTGTGTTGGGTGAAGGAAAGGGAAGCGTGAGACATACCCCCAGAACACAGTTTGAGCAATGGAGAGGATGGTGCTGCTGACATTATTAAGCACAGATGTTTAAAAGAAACAAACAGGAAAGGAAATTGAAAGCAAATAGGAATCCTGTCACTCGGTCATGGGCTCTAACCCCTAGGCCACACTTCCTAGCCTAATAAAAAGTCTTGGAGGCTTGAGGACTCTGAGGCTACATATAGACTACAGGCTTCTTTTGGAAGAAGCTTTTTTCCGAAGATATCTTCTGAAAAAACTTCCAAAAGAGAGCATCCACACTGCAAAAGCGCATTGAAAAAGCAATCTGCTTTTTCAAAAGAGAGCATCTAGACTGAATGGATACTCTCTCGCATGTAAGCTGTGATTGCTATGGACAGAATGGCCACCAGGGTACCTGTGCTTTTTCCTCTTTCCTCTTCTTCCGAAAGAACTCCCTATTCCCGTCCATACATGCCTTTTTGCGAAAGAGCTCTTTTGCAAAAAGGCTTCTTCCTTGTAGAATGAGGATTACCAATGCCAGAAAAAACCCTCTGTTCTTTCAATTTTCTTGTGGAAGAACACAATTGCAGTGTGGACGTTCCTCAAATTTTGTCAGAAAAACAGCCTTTTTTCCAACAAAACTCTGTAGTGTAGACATACCCTGAGGCTTTGTCTACACTGCTGGCTTTGCCGGCAGAGCCTCTGCAAATTAAGTGCAGATTAGCATTTCGCTATACTTCATTTGCATAATTTATTCAAGCTGTTTTTGCACAAAAACAAGCAGTGTGGATGGGGTTTTTTTTCAGAAAAACCCTGTTTTGCACATGATCCTTATGCCTCTCCATGGGGGTTTTGTGCAAAAAAAAAAAAACCCATCCACACTGCTTCTTTTTGCACAAAAACCCCTTGTGCAAAAAGAAACGGCAGAAAATATGCTAATGAGATCGTGACTTATTTTAATGAGTCCCTCATTAGCATATTTTCTGCCAGAAGAACTGGCAGTGAAGACATAGCCTGAGAGGCCTCCAGCTCTCTGTCCTGACAGAAACCATTGCTTTTGGGCTATTTCTGCCTCTGTAGGACTCACCACTGGGGTGTAACCTGCTCTCAATGCAAAGACAGCAACAAATCTGTATGGACCTGGTTAACACTCGGAAGATTTACTGACAAAATTTTCCTTCCCTTGGCTCAGCCTTGCATGCATTCACACTCAGTCTGGAATCCTGCTGGGAAAACGCTCAGCTTTTGCTGGCACAGTGAAACCAGCTGGTTGAGTGACAGAAGCCCTGAGGCCCTATAGTTCAATTAGCATAGGAAAGTGCCACCTCAGGGTTCCCCCTGATGGTATGACACAGCCCTCATCTCCATCTTCCATGAACTCTGTTTGATGTCCCCGTGCTACAGGGCTGGAGTGACCTTGTGCACAACTCCAGGAAGGTGGCCTTCTGCCTCCAGAAGTTCTGAACCTGGGGCTGAGCCTCTTCAGTTTGCATCATGAGCCGATCCCACCACTTGTACTGGGCCTTAACCACAGCTTCCCCGGGAGGAGTTTCTCAGTGAGTGCCTGCAGCAGCGGGTTAGCTTTGTGTAAATACAAAGGGATTTGCTCTGTCCTTCACATGAGCAAGAGACCTCTGATGACCTGCAACGATGGGTAGGCAGCAGCTGTGCTAAGACGCCTGCTGATGATACTGAGCACTATTGACTTGTAGTTCCCATGTCCTCCCCTGTCTGCAGGGCCACCAACAGGGGGAAGAAAATGGGGCCGTTGCCACAGGGCCTGGCGATTTAAAGGGGCCCAGGGCTCTGATCCTTTAAATCGCTGCCAGAGCCCTGATAGCTGGGGGAGATGCGGCACAGTTCCGGCGGCGCTGAGGGCTGCCTGCTCTTAGCCCTGCCCCTTTTGCCCAAGGGCCTACCCCTTCTGGGGGAGCAGAGCCAATCTCCACGCATTGCTCAGAGCCCAGCAAAGTCTGTTGCCAGCCCTGCCCATCTATTGTCTTGTCTTACACTTAAATAGTCAGCTCTATCCTTTTTGTCCTGATTGTGCAATGCCTTACACACTGGGGGCCTGGTCTATGACTGGTGCTATGGGCTGGAACAGGGATTTGTGGGCATTTGACCCCAAACTCCTACAGTTCTTTGAGAGTGGTCTCCCGTAATACACAGCAGCAGCCCCACAATCCACTGCAAACATTTCCCAGGGGCAGTGTGCCAGATGATGGCAAGGGACCCTGGGTTGCCTGCTCACAGGGCTGTACGTCTTTGGCCGAGGCAAGCCGATGCTGTGAGGGTACACTGCCACTGCAAAAGCCGACAGATGTGAATGTACTCTGCCAAAATACCTGTCAGTAGGAAGCAGCAGAACTTTTGGTAGGCCTAGCAGCCAACTTGTGTATGAGAGCTGGTTTCTCTTTGACGAGTACAGCTTGTGGACATATTTTAAAGGCACATATTTTAAAGGTATAATAGGGCCCCCGTGCAGAAGTCAGCAGCATTGTTCCTAGCTCTGAATTCTTCAAAGGAACATCAGGAGCTGCTCTCAGCAAAGAGAAACTGGTACTGAAAAAGAAAAAAAAAAAAAAAAGCCCTAATTCTAACATCTTAGATTTAGGTTTCCCTTATACTGTATTAATGACCTCTGTCCAACAGGACAGTTAAAACATAAATCACTCTGGCAGCATGGCTTGGACTGAACTGGATTGGACTGAACTGACTGCCAACTCCTGTGATTTCCTCGGGAATCTTGCAATAGTGGTGGTTTTTTCTGAAAGCCACAGCTCCAGGAGTCATGTGATTTTTATTAAGTGCAAAAGGGAGTCCATTTCATGAATTCGCCAAAAGTGCCAGTTAGATTGTGAAGCTAAAATACCACAAACTATATTTCCCACTTGGATGAGTGTTAGAACCAATATTAGAATGAAATCTGACAAGATAACTCCCTTTTAATGACTGGAGGGAGCATCAGCCTCCTCATTTAACACTAGGCTCTTTTCAGGTCAGCTTTTATTTTGCACAGCATTTCTCAAATCAGACAGTTTGATCGGTGTACTGTTGACTGTATATGGATTTGGATCTGGATGAGCAGTTCATTACACTGGTCTACAATTTTTTAGAAGTCGTCTGCTTCAGAGATAAAATGTGCTATTTATTATGTATTTTGATGTGCTGAATTCAAATATGACAATTAAAACAACTGATTGGCTACTGTTTCCAAGAAATTTAAGTTTTTACATTTTACGTCTATGTATATTGTGTAGATAGTAGAGTTTTAATCATAAATTGTAAACCTAGGTCTTTTCATGTGTTTATGGTTGCTTTACATGATAATATTTCACCTGTCCTGTTTATGTAACACTTTAAAAATCAGCAAAAGGGTTATATAAATAAAATTTATTATGAAACAAAAGGCAAAAAACTATTATGTACATAGTTTAGTCCTATTCAGTGTCTACTCGGCGCTTCTTGGCTTGTCTCTTGTATTCATTAAATGGAGCATCTCTTGTCACTGTCCAGCAACAGTCTGCAAGCATTGATGGGCTCCATTTGCCCTGATAGCATTTCTCCATTGTTGCAATGTCCTGGTGAAATCGCTCGCCGTGCTCGTCGCTCACTGCTCCACAGTTCGGTGGAAAAAAATCTAGATGAGAGTGCAAAAAATGTATCTTTAGTGACATGTTGCAACCAAGGCTTTTGTATGCCTTGAGGAGGTTTTCCACCAACAACCTGTAATTGTCTGCCTTGTTGTTTCCGAAAATTTATTGCCACTAACTGGAAGGCTTTCCATGCCGTCTTTTCCTTGCCACGCAGTGCATGGTCAAATGCATCATCTCGAAGAAGTTCACGAATCTGAGGACCAACAAAGACACCTTCCTTTATCTTAGCTTCACTTAACCTTGGAAATTTTCCACAGAGGTACTTGAAAGCTGCTTGTGTTTTGTCCATGGCCTTGACAAAGTTCTTCATCAGACCCAGCTTGATGTGTAAGGGTGGTAACAAAATCTTCCTTGATTCAACAAGTGGTGGATGCTGAACACTTTTCCTCTCAGGCTCCAATGACTGTCGGAGTGGCCAATCTATCTTGATGTAGTGGGACTCTCTTGCACGACTATCCCATTCGCAGAGAAAACAGCAGTACTTTGTGTATCCAGTCTGCAGACCAAGCAAGAGAGCAACAACCTTCAAATCGCCACAAAGCTGCCACTGATGTTGGTCATAGTTTATGCACCTCAAAAGTTGTTTCATGTTGTCATAGGTTTCTTCATATGGACTGCATGACCAACTGGAATTGATGGCAAAACATTGCCATTATGCAGCAAAACAGCTTTAAGACTCATCTTCGATTAATCAATGAACAGTCTCCACTCATCTGGATCGTGAACGATGTTGAGGGCTGCCATCACACCATCGATGTTGTTGCAGGCTACAAGATCACCTTCCATGAAGAAGAATGGGACAAGATCCTTTTGACGGTCACAGAACATGGAAACCCTAACATCACCTGCCAGGAGATTCCACTGCTGTAGTCTGGAGCCCAACAGCTCTGCCTTACTCTTGGGTAGTTCCAAATCCCTGACAAGGTCATGCAGTTCAGCTTGTGTTATGAGGTGTGGTTCAGAGGAGGAGGATGGGAGAAAATGTGGGTCCTGTGACATTGATGGTTCAGGACCAGAAGTTTCATCCTCTTCTTCTTCCTCGTCTGACTCAAGTGAGAATGATTCTGGTGCATCAGGAACCGCAGTCCTTCTCCGTGGGGTACTGGGCGATAGCTGATGGAATGTTTGGATAATGCACAGTCCACTTTTTCTTCTTTGACACACCTTTCCCAACTGGAGGCACCATGCAGAAGTAACAATTGCTGGTATGATCTGTTGGCTCTCTCCAAATCATTGGCACTGCAAAAGGCATAGATTTCCTTTTCCTGTTCAACCACTGGCGAAGATTTGTTGCACAAGTGTTGCAGCATATGTGTGGGGCCCACCTCTTGTCCTGATCTCCAATTTTGCAGCCAAAATAAAGGTGATAGGCTTTCTTAACCATAGTAGTTATACTGCCCTTTTGTGATGCAAAAGTCACTTCACCACAAACATAGCAGAAGTTGTCTGCACTGTTCACACAAGTACGAGGCATCTCTGCTCACTTTGGCTAAACAGAAATGTGTCCCTTTGCAAAATCAAACACTGACAAATAAGAGAGCACGACACTGTATGATTTCTAGAGCTGATATAGGGCAATTTGTTCAGCAGAGTGATGTAAGCTGCATTATGATTGCATCATCCATGACTTCTAGGAATAACATGATGTAATTCATATCATGTATGACGCAATACCAGCTTCAGATTGCATCATTCATCATTTTGCCTAAAAAGCAAGTACTGTCCAAACCCAGTCATAGATTTATTCATAGATCCAGTCAAAGATGTATTTTAGTCATTTCTGGTTTAAATTGAGATCCCTTCCCTTTATAACTCACTTATCCTCCGCCATTGCCAAGTCAAGGGTCGTATATACTGACCCAATAGCATATCTTGAAAACTAGAGCCAATCAACAATTTTAAGCATCATTTTCGTTCTCAGTGACCTAGAACTAGTAAAGTTTGACTACATTTATTTCAGAAGCATTTTGGCTGTAGAGCAGTGTTATCAGCTTTCCTTTAAAAAAAAAAAACACCCATACATCTGTATCCCCTTGAGAAAAGCTCAATGTAACCTTAGTGAACCCTTTGGCTGTAGAAACCCAAAGACAAATAAAACAAAGCCCAAGCATATGTTTTATCACAATTTTACAGCCAATCTCATGGTTTTGGAAAGCCGGGGGTGGTGGAGAGGATGTAAATGGGATCTATGTGAAGTGTTTAGTTTAATTGAAATCAGCGTAGATTATATTTTGTCCCTCGCATCCCACCCTGCACCAGTTTAGACACAGAGCCAACTCACTGACTGTAATTTGTGGCAGCTGCCAATAGCTTCCTATACTCATTAGGGTATAGGAAAGTCTCAACTCCCCGCCCCTTTCCTTTCTGGCCCCCAGGTGGTAGCGGGAACCTGGTATAGTAAGGTCCTGCCTCCTATTTGCTGCCCCCATTCGGTAGGCTTAACTGTGCCAGAACTGTCTTGCCCATAACCACATCCTAACCCTGGTGCTGGGTAGTAGACACCACAGGAGAACAAGCCCCCTTCTTTTATCCATCTACCTAAAGGCAAATTTGCTGTGTGTGGCATGAAGTTAAGGAATTTTCTCTCTGGTTTTTAAGAGCTTTCTTTATTATAGCTAGGATGCAGTTGTCTCCAGTAGGGCTCTAGATGACACAACTGAGACACACTGGGGTGTGAAGGGTGTCTCCCTTCACCATGCACCAGCCTGGTAGAGGGGCCATTATACAGCCCCAGCTCCTGCCCCCAAAACGACCAGATTACCTATCGTGGCCCTGCCCTTCCCCCCAGCTCCAGAATGGCCATCCCTCCCCAACCTGACTCGCTCCAGATTATCCCTCTTCCCCTCCTCCCCCAGCTGCCCTGCTCCAGAATGGCCCGCCCTTCCCCCAACCTGGCCCCCTTCCCCACCAGGACCCACCCGGAGCCCCCTCCTCCCGGGAGGGCTACCGCTCCCCCACCCCCAGCTGCAGCGGGGAGGGGCAGGGCGTGTCCGGAGCCCGCCGCCCATGGAGCCCCGTCCCGGGCAAGCTACATCCGCCCGCGGGCAGGGGCTGCGCGGAGCCGGGATGCCTCCCCCCCCGACGTGAGCCCGGCGCTGCCGGTGAAACTCCAGCCGCACGGCTGCGACCGCGGGGCGCTGCTGGGCCGGCTCGGGGTGCTGGTCCAAGCCCTGCTGGCCACGGCGGCGCTCAGCACGCTGATGTGTGAGTACCCGGGCCGAGCCGGCTCCACGTGAGCTGGGAGGGGAGAAGCCAGCGCCTCGGTCCTTCGTCGGCCCGGCGTGGCTTGCAGCTGTTACGCGGGGGGAGCCTTCCTGCAGCGCCCAGCCTGGCTGTTCACCGGTTCAGTGTGCACACTTCGCAGGGGGTGTCAGGCATGCACAATCACAGGCAGGGGTACCGGACCAAGGCGCACAGTGGGCAGCAAAGGGGGGCAGGTGCCCCTAGACCCAGAGATTCAAGAGGAGGGGCAGTAATGAGTGGCTGGAGCCCTGGGCCCTTTAAATTGCTGGCGGAGTACTGCATAGCCCGTTCCCGGTGGCTCTGAGGGCAATCTGGAGGGTGGGGACAACACAGTGTGCTTTGTATTGCACTGAGGGCACGCTGCCCCCAGCCCCAGAGGCCCTGTCCTCCCCACCCTGCCCACAGGCCGACCAGTCTACCATCAGCCCCCCGGGGGTGCTGAGAATCCTTGAACCAAACTGCAAACCCTACGGAAACCACTTCAAACCAGGAGCTTCAGGGGGTAGCCAAGTTAGTCTGCTACAGACAAAAACAACAAACGGGCTGGTAGCACTTCATAGACTAACGAAACAGGTAGGTGGTATCATGAGCTTTGTGGGCACAGCCCACTTCTTCAGATGACGGGAAACTACATGTTTTGTTAGTCTATAAAGTGCTACCAGACCATTTGTTGTTTTCTTGAAACCAGGGATCGGGTTGCCTGGTGTCGGGTTTTGAACCGGGCAGTCCTGTATTTGAGGGTTCTGTCCAGTCCTGTATTTGAGGGTTCTGTCCGGGAAACAAATTGAGAAAATACCCCTCCTCCCGGCCAGCCCTCTCTCCCCCCATCTGAGATCAAGTGTGCCCAGTATTTTTTTTGAAGCCACCTGGTAACCCTAACCCAGGGAGTGTGGCAACAGCCCCAGCACCTCAAATTCAGGTACCATGACCCCTTAGCTCTAGCAACTGTCTCTGTAGGAGAGAGGGTACGTCTAAAAAAATCTCCGCCATGTCCAAGGAATGCATTTGTTCTTCCGCTTTTTTGTGGAAGAGCAAACGCTCTTTCGGGGAGCCCTCTATACGTCGTTCTATGAGGAATAAGGGCTCTGCCGAAAGAGGAGGCTCTTCTGCCATTTGGCCCCGTCTAGACAGGGCTAAATGGCAGAAAAGCCTCTTCTAGAAAAGGAATGGGGAAAAAGCTATGCAAATTGTGGAGCACAATTTGCATAGCTTTTTCAGATAAAAGAGAGTAGTTTAGACCTAGCCAGATTGTAAACAGATCTCTTTGAATTAAAGATTAAAAAAAACCCCTCTTCCTTGCTGTTTAACTTTAAAGGGTTGCATGTGGTGCAAGCTGGAAGTCTAAAGTAAACTCTGGCAGCAGATGCTGAGATTTCTGAAGTTAAAGCTTTGTAAGAAGAGTGGTCCACAGTCCACATGTCAAAATATATCATTTAAATAACCTTAAGTCGCACTTTAAGTTCTCTAGCAGTATTTTTCTTGCTTTGCCTCCCTGCAAATGTTGATGATCAGCAAGGGATATTGTTGGTTTGTATGAATATGGTGAAATCAATATTTACTGGGGGGGAAAAAGTCAAATCCTCCTAAGCCTGCTTTCAGTGAAGTGTGTTAAAAATTTAGCAAAGGTCACATGTTAACATGTTCCTGTTATGTGATCTAGGGCCGCTTCCTGCCTCCATGTTTTTGGTGTAGGAAGGATATATTATTGTGCCCAGCTCCAGTGTTCTCCCTGTCCCATGTCTTTTGTGTTTGCATGTTTGGAATGTACAAATAGAGTTTTGGTGTTTATGGGGTTTTTTTTAAACTACTATAAATGTTTGTAATGTTGGCTTTCTATTTTTTGGGAAGACTTCTGTGTTAGGCTGTGAGATGCCAGGCTCTACCTAGGTAAGAATGAGCATGCTTTTTGAAAGGGAGACTGATAGTGGATATTTGATTCCTTCCATGGTTTGTGGCACGAGACTACTCCCCCTGTGTTAGCAGCAATCCAAAATAAAGGTAAAAGGCCAGTCTATTTTTATAATGCCTCTCACTCTTCTGTCAAGTAGAGAGTGTGGCACCTTATAGACTAACTGAAGTGTAGGAGCATAAGCTTGTCAAAGACCCACTCGTCAGATGCATGTAGTGGAAATTTCCAGAGGCAGGTATAAATATGCAGGCCAGAATCAGGCTGAGATGATGAGGTGGAGCCAATCAGAGATGGCCTCATCCTCCCTGATTGGCTCCACCTCGTCATCTCCAGCCTGATTCTGGCCTGCATATTTATACCTGCCTCTGGAAATTTCCACTACATGCATCTGACGAAGTGGGTCTTTGCCCACGAAAGCTTATGCTCCTACACTTCAGTTAGTCTATAAGGTGCCACAGGACTCCTTGCCGCTCTCACTCTTCTGGTTAGACAATGATGAGAATCATTTCCTCATCTGTGTATGAAGTCCAGGAGAGACTTTGACTAAAAAGCAGAGCTGCAACTTTTTGGGTTGCCCACGTTTAAAGTGTCTTTAAAAGCTATTTTCATTTGCCCTTTTGCAAAGATGTGTTGTAAAAGATGTGTGATGGGCGTGGAAGTTAAGAAAACTTAATTGAAGGTAAAATCCTTTGTGTTATTCCTAATAGCTGTTACTTTATATAAGATCCCTTTAACACACCTAAAATTTCAGTGTTCAAAGGCCTCCACAATCTTCTATAGTACATCTTGGAGTGTCAGGGTGGTGGAAAAAACGTAAATTACTTTTGCCTCTGTCTTCTAATGGTCTTGGGTTGAGCAGTGCTGTTGGGAATGCTGAAACTGTGTGCTTCCCTAAGACAAATACAGTAGACTTCCGATAATCTGGCACCTTTGGGACCCAGGGGGTGCCGGATTATCGGATATGCCGGAGTATCAGGAGGTACTCCAGCAGGGGAGCTGTGACGGGTCTTGGGGTTGGCAGGGAACGGCGCGGCATGGGGTGAGCCCTCTGCCGTTTTGCAGGGAGGCGGGGGAAGCCCCGCGCAGCCGCTGGCAACAGGGGCTGCAAGTGGCAGCGGCAACTTGGGGAAGCGGCAGGGCAGAGCAGCTGGGGTGCTGCCGGGTTGGTCCCGCAGCACCGCCTCACCTGAGCACCGGCAGCACCCAGCTGCTCTGCTCGTGAGCTTCCCAAGTCCGCCGCTCGTCAGTTTCAGCAGCGGCGGACTTGGGGAAGCAGCACGGAGCAGAGCAGCTGAGGTGCTGCCGGGCGCCGAGCAGGGGGGTGAGGGGCGGCACTGCGGGACCAACCGGGCAGCACCCCAGCTGCTTTGCTCCGCGCCGCTTCCCAAGTCCGCTGCTGGTCAGTTTCAGCAACGGCAGCAGCGAACTTGGGGAAGCGGCGCGGAGCAGCTCCAATTGTCCGGCTGGCCGGAGCACTTCCGGGTTCCAGTTGGTGCCGGACTATTGGGAGTGCCGGACCACTGGATGCCGGACAATTGGAGTTTTACTGTAATGTTAAAACATGTTAATGGCACGTGTAAAAAGACTGTGAAAGACTGGGCTTTGGCTATCTTCATCAGGATATTGACCAAAGACCTTTCTCAAACCCCCTAAACCACCTGCTCATGAAACTTCCTGCTACAACTCCAGAGCAAATCAATACATACACCACCACCACCCCCGTCAAATCCCCAAGCTTTACACCTTGTGTAATTACCACTGAGAAAGTAGTGTCTTGCACCCAATTGCATAGTGGTAAATTACATATAATCTACTATATATTTGAGAGAGTGTATTTGTCTGTGTCTGTTTGTTCAAGAACACCCCTTAAACAGTGAATAGTCCTGCAGCATTTTAGAGACTAAGCATGGACACTCTAATTGACAATATTTTTTTTCTCCATTTCTCCCCCCCCACCCACTTTCTCTTTCCCTCCCCATTCCCTCTTTTTCTGCTATTTATTTGGACCCTGGACTCCTTAATTCCATTCATCTGAAGAAGTGGGTTGTGCCTACGAAAGCTCATGATACCATCTACATTTTTTGTTACTCTAAGGTGCTGCAGGACTATTTGCTGTTTTTTAAAGTTTTAGTTATAGACTAACACGGCTACCCCACCCCTCCTGATGGCTGTAACTAGAGTCTTGACTTCTACATCGATTGCTTCTGCAAACGTGCATGGTCTGACATTATCAGCAAACAACAACATGTAACACACAAACTCAGCCATGCAGAACGCAATGCTATACACCGCTTCAAAAACAATTCTAACATTATCATCAAAGAGGCTGACAAAGGGGGTGCTGCTGTCATCATGAACAGAACAGATTATGAACAGGAGGCTGCCAGATAACTCACCAACACCAGATTCTGCAGGCTTCTCCTCTCTGATCCCACTAAAGAATACAAAAAACTCCTAAACCACCTGCTTGTGAAACTTCCTGCTACAACTCTGGACCAGATCTACACCTCCCACCCACCCACCCACACACACACACACACACACACACACACACACACACACACCCTCCCCAAATCCCCAACCAGGAGTTTTCTATCTGCTACCCAAAATTCACAAAACTAGAAATCCCAGATGATCCATCATCTCGGGCATTGGCACGCTTACAGCAGGATTATGTGGTTATATTGACTCTCTCCTCAGACCCTATGCTACCAGCACTCCTAGCTATCTTCGAGACACCACCAATTTTCTGAGGAAACTGCAGATATCAGTAATCTTCCTGAAGACACCATCCTGGTCACCAGGGATGTAGAAGCAATTTACACCAACATTCTGTACGATGATGGATTACAGGTTGTCCAGGAAAAACGATCCCTGATGACGCCACTGCACACCTGGTTACAGAGCTCTGTGACTTTGTCCTCACCCACAACTATTTCCAATTTGGGGATAATTTATATCTTCAAGTCAGTGGCACAGCGATGGGCACCTGCATGGCCCCACAATATGCCAACATCTTTATGGCTGACCTTGAACGATGTTTCCTCAGCTCTCATCCCCCAGCGCCTTTACTTGCGCTGCATCAATGACATTTTCATCATATGGACCCACAGGAAGGGGACCCTTGAGGAATTCCACAGGGATTTCAACAACTTCCACCCCACCATCAACCTCAGCCTAGACCAGTTCACACAAGAGATCCACTTCCTTGACACTACAATACAATTACACAACAGCCACATTTCTACCACCTATACCGGAAACCTACCAACTGTTACACTTGCCTGCATGCCTCTAGTTTCTATCCCAGACACATTTCACAGTCAATTGTTTATAGCCAGGCCCTAAGATACAACCGGATTTGCTCCAATCCCACAGACAGAGATCCTATAGGTGTTTGTCTCTATCAGGCATTCATACAACTGAAATACTCACCCAGAGAAGTGAAAAAACAGATCGACAGAGCCAGATGAGTACCCAGGCATCAGCTTCTTCAAGACAGGCCCAATAAAGAAAACAGAACACCACTGGTCATCACCTACAGCTCCCCAGTGCATCATTAACAATCTACAACCTATCCTGGAAAATGACCCCTCACTCTCATAGGCCTTCAGGGACAGGCCAGTCCTCTCCTACAGACAACCCGCTAACCTCAGACCAATTCTTTCCAGCAACCATGCAGCACACCTCCATCAAACTCCTCCAGGAACCCACCCCGCGATCAACTCTGGTGCTAACTCTGTCCACACATCTACAACAAGCGACATCAACACAGGACCTAGCCACGTAAGCCACTACATCAGAAGTTCATATAACCTCACATCCACCAATGTGATCTACGCCATCAAGTGCCAGCAATGCCCCTCTGCCATGTATACTGGCCAAACTGGACAATCTCCACAACAAAGGATTCATGGACACAAATCAGATATTCGAAATGGTAACACACAGAAATCTGTTGGGGAGCATTTCAACTTGCCTGGGCACTCCCTAATGGATCTAAAAGTGTCTGTATTATTTCAAAGCAATTTCAAAAGCCAGCTTGAAAGGGAAGCTGCAGAACTTGGTTTCATTTACAAGTTTGACACCTTGAATAGAGGTTTAAACAAAGACCTGACCTGGACGAGCTGCTAGTAAATATAGCGGCGGTGGCCCACCCAGCGCTAATCCTGGAAAACCGCCACTTGCCCACCCGTGCCCTATACAATAGGTTTGATTTGGGAGCCAAAAGACGGAATTTCCTGTTTTGTTTGCACCGGTTTTTTTCCCCTCAGCTTCATTTTTTAAAAACTCCACACACACATTCATAATGCGTACATTGTTAAGGTGGCTGGAATAGTCCCTAGGTAAATACATGTTAAATCTATAGCATGAAGGGTTAAAGTACCTGACATCTGAACTTAGCCTTAGGCTAAGTCTATGCTGCCATTTTACGGCACTGCAACTTTCTGGCTCTGGGTGTGAAAAAAACACACGTGCACCCGGAATGCAGCATGTTAGTGCTGCAAAGCACCACTGTAAACAGGCTCCCAGTGCTGTTAGCTACTCCCCTTGCAGAGATGGTTTACGTAAAGCGCTGGGAGAGCTCTCTCCCAGGACTCTTGCTGTGACCTCACTTTCACTTTAAAGCGCTGCCGTGGCTGCTTTTTAATTTTAGAAGTGTAGACAAACATTGGCTCCTAATTTGTTCATAATTAAACACAAAGTCATGGATCTACTCTATTAAGATTGGCTGTGCTACAGTGAACGAGTAGTCATTTATAAAACTCTAATGGTGAGAAAAAGGAAATTTATTGTTGGTTTAGACTAATGAGAAGATAAAACAAACAGAACAGAATGGACTGGCAGCAAATAGTGTTGCTTCACTGGAATTGTATGTTTTCCACATTTGCTCTGATACCAAAGATGACTTAAGCTGCAAAACGACTGGAGATTTAAAACCCCAGAACAGAGGTTACGAAGTGGAAATTATTGTGAACAATGGCGAAACAAGAGCCTGGTATTAGTGGCGGATGAGGCCAGAATTCAGTGCACTGTATATGCTATTTAACTTTCAAGTGAGCTAGTTTTATTTTGAGGCACATGATTAATATGACTGATGGCTTACTGCTGGAAGGTGCTAATGAACAAGAGTGAGGGGGTAGTTTGAATAAGGCCAGTGAAATAGGAATCAGACCAGAATCATTTGCTAAGTCACTCCACCTTTCTGTGCTTCTGGTTCGCTCTGGTTTAGCTATTTACAGTGTAATCTCTTTGGCATAGGGGCCCTTTGTTACAATGTGGTAGGATGCCTAGCACAATAAAGTCCTGACCTTGAGTATGGCCTTTACAAATTACTGTAATATAACACCACGGGGGTGGGGGAGAGAAGAACTTGGCACCTGAAACCTCTCTCAAATCTCAGAACCAAACTTCTTTCATCAAATGAATCCAGACAATGCCAGCTCCAGTTGTAGAGAAGCTTTCTGAGCACATCTGACTCTGAGAAATCACCGAATATAAGAGTTGTTTACACCAGAGGCAGGGAACCTTTTTTGGGTCGGGGGCTGTTGCCCACAGTTGACCCACAGTTGGGGGCTGCACACAAATGAGAAGCAAAAACCAAAACCCACAAACCCTCACTGACGTGGTCCCTGAGTGACAGACATTTCCCACATTCCCCTTGCACACCTGAGTCTTGGGGCACCCAGGCTAGTAGATTTTTGTGTGCTCCAGCCCCCCGGGGAATCGCATGGGGGCTGGAGCACCAGCACAGGCTTCCCAATGCTGGGTGTGGGGGGAGATCTGGCCTTCAGAGGGGCCGTAACAGAGTAGTTGAAAGGGGTGGGGAAGAGGGAAGTAGAAATATTGAAGTGGATAGTGTAGTCTTAAGTTAAGAACTATGCTGGGATGAGTGAGGCAAATAGGAGGAGACAAACTTGCAGTCTGTAGTGCCTATCCTCCAAATATATCTAAGTGCCTATGAGTAGAGCAGGAAGTCTTCTGGGTTCTTCTCGTGACTCTGCCACAGACTTCCTTGGATAAGTCCTTTGCGCTTTCAGTGCCTCAGTTTCCTTATTTGTAAAAGAGCTATGTGAATGCTTCCCTTGGGGCACAATGAGGCTCAGTGAATGGTTATATAGTACTACTTTAATAATATTTCACTTGTCTAACCAAACTTCGTATGTCCTCATGAGGCAGGTATGCATTGTCATCTGTCATTTGGGATGGGTACCCTGAGGCCCGGGGCTGTTAAACGGCTTTCCCAGAGTTGTGCAGCCTGCCAGGAATAGAACGAGACCTCTTAAGCCAGTTATTGTGGGAACAGTGGTGGAGATGGGAAAGTGAGATCTGGAGACGCGTCCAAACTTTCTGAGGCGTATTTGTCTCTCTCAACCTTTTGGAGAGACTAGTTTCAAAGTCAGAGCAGGATGGCTGCAACCTTAAACTTTTTTCCCAGTACCAGTTTTACAATGGTGTCATGGCCCAGCCCACTCCACTTGCCCAGAGCAGCTGGCTCCTCCCCATCCCCACACCGCTTGTTCCTCTCCGCTGCCCAGGCCTTCTCAATGCTCCTGGCCCCTTCTGCCAGCTTCCCCTCGTCCCCAGACCTCTCCCCCACCCCGCTTCACTGCTGGCTCCTTTCTGCTGGCTGGGGGTTCCTCTGTGCCCCTGGTGCCGGCAGAGCTGGGGCAGGGAGAAATCCTCAGCTGCTGCTGCTTCAGGCTGGTGACCATTGCTCTCAAGCTCCCAGGGTGGGACCTGTGTGGTTCTGCAGAAGCAACGGGCTGGGGAAGTTGGAAGCTGCCTCCCCCCGCCAGCCCGTGCAAGGAAATGTCTTTTCCACTGCAGGCACCATCAGCACCAGGCTGGAAGGGTTGGGTGGGGCTCCAGGGGATGGGGTTGCTCTGTGCTCCCGAGCTTTTGCCCCCTTCCCCTCCCCCACACTGTGATGGGGGAGGAGACTCCTTGCTGTGTGCTGGCTCAGCAGGTCTGGGCCGGGGGTAGCGTGTGGGAAAGTGGGTTTGTGGGGGTGATGCTGGGATATGAGTGGGTGGCAGATGCTGAGCAGTGGGGGAGGTTTGTGTATTTTGGGAGGCTAGGCAGTGGGGCTGTGTGGGGTACTGGGCAATTGTGGTGGGGCTCAGGGTAAGGGCGTCCTGGTTGTTCAGAGCACTCTGCTTTTGTGGGGGGGTTGGGTGGAGGTTGCGTGGCATGGAGAAGGGGCACGCTGGCAGCACAGAGCTGCCGGTTTGTAAACCGTGTTCTTGCACTGGGCAAAATGGGGTTGCCCCCACTGTGCTGTGCCCTGGTCGGCCCCTTGCTCCAAGAACTGGCCTCCCGGCGCCATTTTGCTTTGCCCCCAGAGTGGGGCACAAATATGTTTGGAGCCCGAACCACAGAAAGTTAGTCTGGCCCTGAGGTTTTCAGGGTAAAAATAATTTTATTAAAACCTAGGAAATCCCTTACCTGGTTTACCAGCTTCATTGAATTATTCAAGCTGGAAAATTTCTTTTTACTGTCTGTATTTGGCTGGGTTTGGACACTGAAAATAGACTCACAATTCACCCTGTTGGTTTTTGTAAACTGTGTAGGGAGATGCTTGCCTAGGTTCAAATGTGTTACAGTTAGAGCTTTCACTAAAACTCTTCAGTGATGGGTGCTTTTATAAACGCTTTTCACAAATCCTGCACTTTAGATCAACTGTTACGTCCCTCTGGCCTATTAGCAGCAAAGAACAAATAGCGTGAAATTTCTTTGAACCTGCCAGTTTGCTAATGGCAACAACCTGGGAAGGATTCCCAGGGACGAGAGGCGAGTCGCTTCGGGTACATAAAAAAGCAGGTGGATAAACTAAAAGCGGTGAACCGAAATGGAGCACATCTATCCAAATGGAACACCATGTATCTACTCTAATTGGGGAAGTGGCTGAATAGTTAGTGTCAAGGATTGTTTGGGACCATCTGTAGTTGCAGCCGGGCGTTTAGCTGCATTGTCAAGAAGCTAGGATACAAGTCAAGAACAAGTGTGGTGTATTGGGCACCAGTGGGTCAGAATACTTTCTGCTGGTCATTCACAGCAAGGTGCATTGCCCTGATAGAGGTGCAGCATAGAGGCGCTGGTAGTAGATTCTGAAAGTGTGTTCCGAGAACAGCATGGAGCAGCGGTGTTCACACGCTTAGAACCATAGTGTTTAAGGTGCCTTTGAAAATAAGTTTGCATAACAAAGGCAGCTTTTTGGCAAGTTTCAGAGGGGAGCCTTGTTTTAAGTCAGTGCCAGCAAAAATAATGGGGAGTTTTGTGGCATCTTAGGGCATGACTAGACTGGGGGGGGAAGGGGGGTTCAACTCCATGTCCAAGGAACGCGTTTGCTTTTCTGCAAAAAAAAAGCTGCTGCTGCTCAGAGCTACCCCCTGGGAGCCTCCTGCTTGTTGTGAAGAGTAGGGGAGACAGAGGCAGGGGGCGCTGATGTCACTCTGTCTCCCTTCCCTGTACCCCATCTTCAGAGTGAGGAGGGCGGGGCCTTGGGGATAGGGTGGAGCAGGGCCTCAGAGAGGGGATATGGCAGGAGTATTTGGGTTTGGAGTAAATCCTGGACGAACCTAAACTCAAAAAGTGATCTTGTGCTTAAAAATGTTGGAGACCTCTGGCCTAGGGACTTGAACCCCAAAAGAGGGACTGCTGAATGATAAAGCTGGACAAGGCTAAGTCACAGAGAGGACCCTGCAGGTCCTGGAGCAAAAGGAGCTGCAGACCAAAGTCAAAGTGATGGTGCGCAAATCCGAGGGGCGTATGGCCTCAGGAGCTAATCCCCAGAGTGGTCAGGAGTAGATGGCAGTCCAGCAATGAGTGGAGCATCCCGTGACAAGATCCCATTCTCTGTTGAAATTATAGGGGCTGTTTGGAGAAGTACATCTGCCTCCCTAACTTTGAATTCCCCTACGGAACTGGGTCTAATACCCCTACTCTTAAGTAAAGTATCATGAGAATTTCAAGGGCAAGTGATCAGGACCTCAGCTTTGTGTCTCATCCACCAGATCACTCCAGCAGTGCTGTCTCTGTTGTCTTGCTGAGGCCCTGGCATGACAGTCTGCACTCTTATGTTCACATCTTTGACAGGATAAATTCTGTACAGAAATATGCCCTGTGAGGTATCATTTGAAAACTCATAATTTGCTGATCACTATTGTCCTGGTAAAATGTGTGTGGCAACACATCATGTTAGGTTATAAGATTTCCCTGTATGGTATTACTAAGTCATGTTCCAAGTCTGGAGGAGCAGCCATAAACCAATTCTCTGGGGAGGGGGAGAAACGCTAGTTGACACCTCAGACAATTGTCAGCAAAATCAAATGAGCCATCACCTGGTTAAGTGGCCATTCTTTGGCAGAAAAGACAGCGTGAGTAAAACCTACACCTTGATTTGGAATGTCAACGCTTAGTCGATTACACAATTAACCTGATAAGCCTGGACACCAGCAGGAGGGTGAGGGCAGCAGGCGGGAGCTGGTACATGCAGGGAGCTGTCTTTGAAGCTGGCTGCCCATACGTATTGGCTCCCACGGAGCCGCTTGCCCTCCTCCCCCATCCCCCATGCTGCTGCCTCTCTCTGAGGCATCAGTGCTGGGGGAAGGGACAAGCAGGAGCTGATAAGTGTGGGGATGAGGTGTGCTGGCTCCCTTGAGCTGCCTCTTCCCCCCCCCCGGCCTTCCTGCCTCCCACAGATGCAGTGGAAGGCAGGGAGGGAGGCAGGAGCTGGTGCCTGGGGAGGATCCGGTTTGAAAAGCCAGCTCTCCATGAGCTGCCTGCCCCCTCCCGCCCACAGAGGCTGCTTCATGGGATGCCAGCGCAGCCTCCATCCCTGGGGAGCTCAGGCTCCCCCACAGACAGAGGCTGCTGCCACCCCACGCTGCTGCCTCTGCATCAGAGGCAGCAGCATGGGATGGCAGGAGGCTCCCCGAGGAGTGGGTCTGGGAGCGCTCTGACTTCCAGCTCCGAACCCCAAGGACTGTTGAATAATTGTGTAACTGCTAATATTTGATGCGGTTACATAACCATTAAATTAATATCTAATACCCCTCTTCATAAGATGGGAGCTCATTCTATTCTGCACACTTTGTTCCTGAGCTCACTTTAGGTCGCCTGCTTTTTGAAGGCAAAGTGACTATTGCTGAACCATGTCCAGAGGGGGGAGTGTTATAAGGATAACTATGGCAGAATAATTATCCATTATAGCTGTGCCAATCAGGTTCCCAAAGTAGACCGGCTTTTAAGTGGCGTAATTATCTAAACACGCACATCCTCTAATCATTAATGCAGTTATAGTTGCATCTCTGGACGCAAGAACCAGCAGTTCTGCACTTGAAACAGGTGGCTCTTTCTTCAAGTGAAGACGATTCAGTTTTTAGATTGGAGGAATGTGGAGCTGTTTACCGCTCAGCTAGAAGTCAGCTCAGTAAAACAAAAGCAGAGGGTACATAATTAATGTGGCTTTAGTAGTGCTGCAGTTTATCTGACATGGTTCAGTCGTGCTTTAGGTACACCTGTTTCTCTCCGCAGCTGTGCAGGAAAGAGGGCTGTTCGCTGATTAGGTTCCTTAGCCTTCCTAAATGAACAGCGACCTAGGCAAAGGTCGCCTGCAGCCTTCTGAAAGGAGAAAAGCAGACGCAGCTACAGAATAGTGGTGCTTCAAGAGCTGCAGTGCTACGTTATGGTCAGACAAATGGCAACTTGCATCTCAAGCTACAAACATGGGTCGATGAGTCCTATAGCCGGGGCAAGTTGTTTTAGTTTTACCAATGGACAAAATAAGGCACAGGCGTTATGGTGACTTCCCTAGCTGTAAGCAAATGACCTCCTGAAATACACTTGTGCACATGACTGGATTTTCCAGACCGCAGAGGGATGACTTGCCGACGACTCTTCCCCCAACTCACTCCCTGAAAAGCATAGATTTAAGAGTTTCTGATGCAGAGTGTTGACACGCTGTTTATACAGCTACCTGAATGCAGTTAATGCAGATACCAGTTAAGGATCATGCTTGAGTACTTTGTACCACACGTTTGTTGATGGAACTGAGGCCGTAGTAACCTGCATGGACCTTGGAGGGAGGAGCACAGGTTGCTGAACGGAAGAGTCCAGGCTGAACACCAGTAAGCCAGTCTGTGAGCTAGGGCTGTTAAATTTAGTCTGGTCAACTAATAGGTTAGTCGATGGATTTTTCCATCGATTAGTTGATAAGTGGGGGAGCCACAGCAGGGTTAGTTCCCAGCCCGGGAGCTAACCCTGCTGCAGTTCTGCCTTTTAAATGTATTAAGAGCCTGTCCACACAATAAATGAAGGGACTAGCCCTCGTGGCAGACCACAGCCTGTGAACTGCAAATATCTTATAGAAGGCAGGTATATTGGGAGGTGGGTTAATGCCTTCTTGTTTCCCAATTAGACTCACCTGAACACAGCCCTGCAATCAGGGCAGACAATGGAGGCCTAATTAGGAGTCAGCCTGCAGGGGTTAATTAAGCACCTGTTGCTAGTTAAGGCCTCCTGGTCCCTATAAAAGGTTTCCTCCCAGGCAGCAGGGGGGAGAGTTTTGAGAGGTGCAGAGCAGGGAAGTGTGGAACCCCAAGGTAAAAGGCGGAAGATAATAGAAGGAAGCGGTGGGTGAAGTGGCCCAGGGAGAGGTAGCGTATTAGGGTGGGGCAAGAAGCCCTGCCAGCCGCCCCTCCTGTAGGGCCCCTGGGCTAGAGTCCAGTGGAGTGGGTGGGCCTGGACTCCCACCCCTTTCTCTTGGAGGATTACCCTGCCGGGGAGATGGGAACAGACCAAAGGCCAGGAAAAGGGGGTTTGTCTCCCCTGCCCCTCCCCCCACTACTCAGGACTTGCCTGTGATGAGACTGACTTGGTAAGCAGGGACCCTTGCTGCTGGGGAAGTCCCCAGGCACCAAAGGGGTCACTGTGGTCTGAGACACACAAACAGTCAAGAAGCGCAGAACCCATGGGGAGCTAACAAGGGACTTTGTCACACCCTGTAGTGGGCAACCTGCAGCCCGAGGGCTACGTGCAGCTCATCAGGGTTCTATGTGTGGCCCACAAGACATTTTGTTTATCATTGCCCATGCACAGGGTGGATAGATTTTGGAGGTTTCTGTCCACCAGGCGTTTCCTACTAGTATTATTAAAGTGATACATACTTAAAGCAAGGGCATGCGTTCTGAGAGCCGTGTGCTCCCTCTGCATCCAATCCAAGCACTGCTACAGTGCAGTCAGCACGTCCTGCAAATTCTAGATATGCAAGCTCGGTGGGCAAAACTACCCTGTCCCGGGAGACCGTCTTGGTTTCGACAGTCTTGTGGCCCACTAAGATGAAGGAGGGCCACTCACGTGGCCCACTGACTAGCCTCGGTTTCCCTTCACTGGACTAGCCCATATTCACTAGGTTTGGCTCAGTGGTTGAGTTGCATACAGTTTCTTCTCATGGGGTTCTAGTCGGCGTGTGCATGTGCTTATAGTCTCAGAACTCCAAACTGCTGGACCGGTTTTTGATTGATCTTCCAAACTTATCTGTGGCATTACAGACGTGGGGCTCCAAAGGCACACTGTGCCCAAGTTATGAGCCTATGAAAGAGGGGTTATAAATGAAGTCAAATTCCACCTTAACTTTAGTACATGCTGAGACATGCTCCAAAAATCCTGACACCAATGCATCTATTAGAAAGAGATTAGGAATGTAAACTGGGTCTGGTTCTTCCTTGCTCTTGTGTGTTGTTTGGGCTACTGTGAGATTGGGGTTCATTATAAGTAGACTTGGAATGATTAGCGTTTTATCCATAAATGTTGTTTTCACTGTGACGCACACAAACCCGAGGAAAAATATTTCCCTAGATAATAGACATTTACAGATGGGTATTGTCTGCTGCATGAGAGCTTATTAGAGTCAATAGCTGTGACTTAGACTGTTGAATTAGGCTTGTTACGAATAGATGAGTGAGTGAATAGTAAGGATTTAAATTTCGCATAGTTCAACATGATGTCTAGGGATGTAAAATCCCAGTTAATCAGTTCACTGGTTAAACATTAGGCTCACCTAACGTTTAACCGGTTGACCAACTGAGCGGGATCTGAGCTGGGGACCAGGCTGGCTGCCGGGGACCAGGCTGGCTGCCAGCTCCCAGTCCTGTAATGGGGCTAGGGCTGGGACTGCCACTGGCTCTCAGTAGGGTTGCCAGGTGTCGGGTATTGACCCGGACAGTCCGGTATTTTCGCTTCCTGTCTGGTAAAAAATTCAGAAAATACCGGACACCTAAAATGTCTGGGATTTTCTGGGATTTTTCCCTGTCAGGAGGTGAAAATACCGGACACCTGGCAACCTTACGACACACTCAGCAACTGGGCCCAGCCCGCGGCCCCTGGACCCCCTGCTTACCTGGTTCCACAGGGAAGCTGCCTTCTGGCTTGATCAAGAAAACAAGATGGCCGCCGGCAAAAAGCCTAAAGACCTGAAGCAAGGGGAAGCAATGCCTTCTCTGGGTCTTAGTGCTCAACCTCTCCGCTCTTCCTATCCCTATCTGACTCTGCACGCACTTTTTTTTTTCCTCAACAACTTTGGTCTCTCTCCCCCCACCCCCCCTCTTTTTTTCCCCTCAACAGAATTTTTTCCTCAGTGTTTTTTTTTGGGGGGGAGGGGGGGTGTTGGTATTTTTGGTTAAACCATCTGGCAACCCTAGTTCTCGGCTCCCAGCCCCTGCTGGATCAGCCCCTGCCTGTGATGGACCTGGACTCCCCGTGGACCGAAGCTGCTTTGCATGCACCCATTTAGGGCAGTGGTGGGCAATGGGACCTCCACGGGCCGGATCCAGCCCACCAAGCTGGTGGATCCAGCATGTGGCCTCCATACTGCTCCCCTGCACCCAGGCCAAACAAGACCTGGGAACAGGGGAGCGTGGGAAGTCTCGTCCCACCGCCAAGGTTGCGTGATGGCTAGAGAGAAACGCCGACCCTTTTTAAAACAGCCAGCTTGTGTCTCTAGCTGCCACATGCCCCTGGCAGGGTGGGGACAGGGAGCGAGAGACTTTGCATGCCCCTCCCCACCCCCACGCCCTGATTGGCCTGGGGGCGGGAGGAGCACACAAGGTCTCCCCTGCTGCGGCATCTAGAGGGAACCACCAGCTGTTTTAAAACAGCTGGCGATTCTCTCTGGGGCGGTAGAAGATTTTACGTGCTCCCCCAACCCCAGGCCAATCCGGGTCTGTGAGAAGGGGAGCAGAGAAGTCTCCTGGCCCCACCCCTTCCACTTGAGGCCCCTCCCCTTCTGAGATGGCCCAGGGGCCACTTCAGAAATTTGTGAAGTGGCCCCTTTTTAAAAATTATTGCCCACCTTTGGTTTAGGGTGATGCTTACTGGTTAACCTTTCACATACCTAATATCGACAACTTGTGTCTTTAACAGTTTGTGAAAATTTAGCTTTTTTGAGTCTGTTTCTGCTCTCATCAATGGTCTGACACACATCGCTCCAGAAATTCCCACAATTGTGAAAAATTAAATGAATAATATTTAAAAATTTCTGTATCTGTTGAAATGTATTTTTTAAAAATTGGAATGCTGCCTAGCCCGGCCTAATTGTGCTGGGCACTAGGTGTGCACGCAGCTCCTTGTGCACCGCTCGAAATAGACAAGTGTGAATAGAAGAGTCGGAGATGAAAGGACTGGCCTGGGGGTCGTGCAGCAGGCCACAAGCACGATGGGTAATAGACGCCATATCCTCAGCGTGACAGTCCAGTGCCCTATTGCCTAGAGGCCACTAGTCAGTTCTGGACTGACCCCAGCTCTATTTAATTTGCAGAAACTTCCCTTTGTTCTTCCCAAACCATCATCCGATTACTGATCTGCCTGTATGTACTGGAACTGTGCTGTGGAAACTGCACTCTGGAAGGAAAAAAAAGCCTCTCTTCACAGAGGGTTTTTCGGCTTTCAAAGAACTGAGTCATCTTTATGTGGATTTAACATTGCCAATAACCTTTTAGGTCACAGCTACTGAACTACTTCACTGCCTGCTTAAGCCCCACTAATCTTGGCACACTTTCTAGTTTTTAATTCACAGCCAGCCTGCCACCGCCCTACACAGTAAATGCCCTATTAAGCAGTTAATTATTTCTCTATAATACTTGCTTTTATCTTTAATACAACAGTTTTACTGTCTCTGATAATTACAGTCTCGGGTAACTCTCTTTAAATCTAATGAGGCATGACAAGCCCTGCTCAACAAGGCACTGCGCCATTAACTTCTTACCTCTTATTTGTCATCTTATCACACAGAATTATTGTCTTGCTAGCCTGAGGAGTTCTGGGTGCGTAACGTGTCATTTCCCATTAGGACAGCAATGAGAATAATCACTGACGTTCCTGCTGCCAGATGAATGGTCAGCTGGCTAGTGTGTTCCGTGGTCTGCGGGTGCTGTCAAACAGCTACTCCCTTTCGGTGTGATAGGTTTTTCTGTGCTGTAATGCTAACACATCTCCAGTTGGTGGCTGAAGTGTCTTTCTCCAGTGGTGGCAGAACGAGGAGCAATGGTCTCAAGTTACAGTGGGGGAGGTCTAAGTTGGTTATTAGGAAAAACTATTTCACTAGAAGGGTGGTGAAGCACTGGAATGGGTTGCCTAAGGAGGTGGTGGAATCTCCATCCCTAGATGTTTTTTAAATCCCAGCTTGACAAAGCCCTGGCTGGGATGATTTAGTTGGGATTGGTCCTGTTTTTAGTAGGGGGTTGGACTCCGTGATCTCCTGAGGTGTCTTCCAACCCTATGTTTCTATGGTACTTTGCATTTGGTCTATTAAGCTCTCAATGGCTTGGCATCTGCCTTCTGTGCAGTTACTGTCACCAGATGCACTTAAGAACATGACAATGACCATAGTGTGTCAGACCAGTGGTCCTTCTAGCCCAGTATCCTATCTTCCGACCAGTGCCAGGTGCTTCAGAGGGAATAAACCGAACCAGCAAATCAAGTGATCTAGCCTATGTTCTCCATTTCCAGCTTCTGGCAAAGAGGTGAGGGACACTTGGAGCATAGGGTTGCATCCCTACTAATCCTGGCTAATTAGCCATTGATGGACCTATCCTCCACCAGCTTACCTAGTTGTTTTTGAACCCTGTTCTAGTTTTGACATTTACTGCATCTCCTGGCAACAAGTTATACAGGATGACTATGCTTTGTGTGAAGGAGTACTTCCCTTGTTTTAAACCTATTGCCAATTAATGGCGTTGGGTTCTTGTGTTATGTGATGGAGTAAGTCACTTTCTCCACACTAGTCAAGATTTCATAGACCTGTATCATATCTCATACTGATGCTGTTCCAAACCCCTAATCACTTTTGTTGTCCTCCTCTGTGCCTGTTCCAAGTCCAATAATCTTTTTTGAGATGAGGGGTCCACATCTGCCCTCAGGCTTCAAGATGTGGGCATGCCATGGATTTATAGAGCGGCAACATGATACATTCTGTCGTCTTAGCTATCCCCCTTCTGATGGTTCCTAGCATTCCGTTGGCTTTTCTGATAGCTGCTGCAGATTGTGGATAGTTTCTGAAAACATCTGCTCGGTGACTCAAAGATATTCTTTTAGCTACTTTAGACCCCACCATTTTAAGCTTGGGATCACTTACCCTCTAAAGTTAAGGGTATTAGAAGTAATGCTTATGTGTAAGGGACCTCTTTGATTTGAAATCTATTCCCATTGTGGGTCCAGGGTACTCCAGGCCTGTTAATTTTCAAGCCACACTGAAAGTCCTGTGTCTCTACACGTGGCCCTGATAAGGGCTGCTGCTTGTTGTGAAAAGTCTCTTAGGGGTTGAGATTTGCTGGAGTATGTACTGTGTTCAGTTGTTGCTTTTTCAAACAGGTCAAGGGTTTAGCGTAATAGACTTTTGTTTATAAATCTGAATGAAATAGGTAGGTACCCGATATATTTTCTAACAGTACTGCCACCTCTATACGTTCAAAAATCAGATAGTTAAATCATGAGGCCTTTGGAATTTTTATTTCCCTCCTGGTGTTTTGAGCCATCAGGGGGTCACATTTTCAGGCTTGCCCCTCCCCAAATGTGAGGACTAGAAACTTATGAAAGTAAAATCTGTCTATTAATCACAAGATTCTGACAACTGGGACTCTAAAAAAAGCCAAACTGCAAGACCCAACAAAATCATGAGCAGGGCACATAGCAAGAGAGGGGGGAAATGCCTGATGCCCACTCAGTGAGGGTGGGGTTAGTAAATAACTTCCCACGTGGACAGACGATGCCATAATGGTTGATTTACAGCTTCCTCTGGAGCATTTGACTGCTGTTAATATATTACTGAATTATAGGGACTACTAATCTGATCCAGTGTGGCAAATAGTCTGTTCCTATTAGCAGAAGCACCTACCTTATAGAAAAGTACAGAGGGTAAGGCTTGACTAGTAGTCAAAACCCAAGACTTGGGAGTCCTGAGATCTGGGTAGCCAATCATTACCACTGCTAGCACTTAAGAGGACTTCTCTATGTTGCCTTGGCTTGCAAGGAATGCAATCAAGCTTGCTTTGCCTACAGACTTCCTGTCTGACATTGAGCGATTGATTCAATTTCCCTGTGCCCTGGTCTCTAGGGGCATGTCTACACTACATCATTATTTCAAGATAACTAACATTATTTCGAAATAACAATGTGAGCGTCTACACAGCCATTCCGTTATTTCAAAATAATTTCGAAATAACGGACGGCTTATTCCGAAATCTATAAACCTCGTTTTACGAGGAATAATGCCGATTCCAAAATAGCTATTTCGAAATAAGGCATGTGTAGATGCTTTACTGCTGCTATTTCGAAATAGAATGGCCCCAGTGAGGGACTAAGTTATTCCTCCCCAATGCCTCCTGGGGCTTTAAATCGAGATAGCATATGTACATTAGGGGTACCTGCCTCAGACTAATTTTGAGGCTTTTCCTGTAGTGTAGACGTGCTATTCTGAAATAAACTATTCCAGAATAGTTTATTTCTAAATAAGCATGCAGTGTAGATGTACTCTAGGACAAGGATGCTTATTACAAACCTCAGAAGAGTTTATCCTTGCTCCTCTCCTGAGAGACTGAATGAAGCATTTGAGAGTGGAGTTACCCAGCATTACTTGCTTACTCCACGCTTGCAGATCTCTGCATGATGGTGGTAGGATTCCGAGTTACGACCCATTGTGCATGTACTGCACCAACACACACAATGGTGCTTACCCCAGAGAGTTTGCAGCTCTGAAGTATAAGACGAGAGAACTGGTAGACACAGGCATACGGGGCAGCGCCAGGAAACGGAGAAAGTGTTCGGAAACCACTGCCCATCATGCCTCTGAACAGATTTATTTTGGATCTTCTAATATTTTTTTTAAAAGCAAGTCCATCACAGAGCCTAAGTACAGTGGCTTAAAGTGGTGATAATGCCGGTTACCTGAAGAATTGTTCAGACTCCTGCTGTCATCACCTTAGTAACTGCTTGAGAATTGATAATACAGGTTGAACCTCTCTGTTCCGGCAACATCCGTGGTGCGGCATGATTTTAGTTAGCTGCGTGTCCACTTACCATGGTGTGGCCAAGTTTCCTGTGGTGCCATAAAGTTCATTTAGAGCCACCAGTCCTGGCTCACAGCGTTCTGTGCTGTTATTTAGCTCTAATTTACCCCTAAATGTCTTTTAAGAGCCCAGCGAGCAGTGGAAGTGTTGGTAATGTTGCTAGACAATATTGACCTCCCGTGGTTGGGCAAATTCTCTGGTTTGGTACCAGTCAGGTCCTCGGAGTGCTAGACTAGAGAGATTCAACCTGTATAGCAAATGATTATGCCTAGTGACTTCACCTGGCAAGGGTGGGGCTGTTGGAGTTCACCGTTGAGCCCCGAGGGATATCTTCTCCAATGGGACTATATATCCCACGTATTCGCTGATGTGCCGGTGTTTTGATATCCCTTCGGTTTGGTGACACAGAATTAAATAGCCACCCACTAGATGGCACTGTCCATCAATCGATCCCTCAGCTCTCCAGGCCCAGCTGGAGCACAGAGATGGTAAATAGGATGAGAGGTGGCAGTTTTCTCTTTTTGAAGTAGTACAAAGGGGCTGTGCCCCCTGCTTGCTAAGCCCCTCTTGCATGGGGTGGGCAACCCTGGCTCACCCCCCAGCCACAGGGAAGAGCTGGGCTGCGGCCGTGCCACCCTGGGCCCCTTTTCCCTCCCTTCCTCCCCATCCTGCCAGCCCAGGTCCCCCTTCTCCCTCCCACTGTCCCAGACCCCTTCTCCCACCGAAATCCTAACCTCCTCCCCTTTCCTGGATGCGGCACATGGCCAGGCCTGGCCCCCTCTACACTCCCTCCCATGGCCGTCGGGCACGCGTGACGTCACTCTGCCGTTCCGCAGGAAAAGTTTTCTTTAATATATAGTAAGGATAAGGATTTGCATGTTTTTCTTCCAGTTCAGAAAATCTCACCAACTCCACATGGCTGCATTGGGGTCCCTGCTCCAAGCTGGCAAAGGCATGTTGTGCTCAATCTTCTGGGGACATAGTAGGTTTGATTCCTGGCTTTTTCTTTGGAATAGGCTTCCTGAACCCTGTGGCTTAATTGGAAGGCCATAGTTCAGGGGTTTGCTATACTTGCTGCTTTCAGAGTGTCCAGTTCAGGTTGGACCTCCCTGGTCCAGCACCCTTGGGACCTGACCGGTCCCGGATGAGGGATTTTGCTGGACCAGGAGAGGTCATTTCTGGACCCCTGCCACCAGCCCCCCAGCACAGCCCACTGGCCTCCCAGCTGGCCATCTCCTGCTGACTCTGCCAGGCAGCCATCTCTACTATGGCTCCAGGACCCATCAGGCAACCATCGCTACCATGCACTGGGTGGCCCCGCCGTCAGCTTGCTGCAGGCAGCCCACAGCCTCCTAGTCCACAGAGCTCCTAGGCACCAGCCCTTCACTGGGACTGGAACATCCATGGTCCTGCTGGACCCCGGATTAGGGATGTAAATGACTAGACGACTAACCGATAAGCAGGAGCTTATCGGTTAGCACTACTGACTAGTCACATCCCCTTCCCCTGCTGCCATTCTGCATTGTAAGGGACAGGGAAGCCGGCATGCGAAGGCCCTGGCTCAGGCCCTGGCTCAGGCCCTGGTCCTGTGGGTCTCGTTAACAGTCAGAATAACCTATCCCGCTGCCGCTCTGCATTGAAATCGCAGAGCTGTGTTTAACAGTGGGCAAGCCAGTCCAAGCACATGCCTGGTGCCTGCTGAATGCCTGGCTCCAAGAATGGTGGCGCATGAGCCAAGCGAGTAAGAACATTTCTGATGTTCACCGTCAGGCAGTTTTATATGTAAGGGGACTGTTAGGCCCTTACTAAAACTCAGTGGGAGTTTTTGGTTGGCTTGCTCCTAGTACCAAAAGGGGAAGGGTCCATGAGAAATCAAGGCCCTGAGACTGATAGACCCCAGGGACAATGGAAAGAGGCCAACACTCCAGCTCAGCCTGATTGACAGGTTGGACAGGCCAATGAGGAAATTAGGAAGCCAGGTCCCGTCTTCCTTGTGAGCTGGGATTTTTTGGGGGTCTCTGAGAAAAGGAGAGAGAGCTAAGAAGAGCAAGCTGTGTGGAGAGACAGACCTGCAGGGTCAGAGCCAGAGGCCCATACAGCCCAAGGCGTGCAAGCTGTGCTGAAGGGCAGTCCTGCAGTGACCAGAGAGCCAAGGGGGTCAGAGAAGCAACACAAGGAGCTGGAGGCTGGCAAAGCAGCACAGTCTAGAGCTGGGTGTGGTGAACAGCTGGGACCAGCAAAGTCGGGGGAAGGGCTCTGGGCAGAGACACCACCAGCCAAGAGGCCCTGGACGCCAGACTTGGAGAGGGATTGTAACTCTATCTGGGAGAGGGGTCCTGCCACATAGAGCCTGAAGTCGTGTGGTCACTGCCAGAGCAAGTGTGTCCAACCTGCAGTCCTCCCCCTGCAGCACAGCCAGGGCCTGAGAAAGAGCCCTGGGACCTATAAGGAACAGACTGTGAACTGTCTTTACACTCTGCAGACTGCTGTTTGTGATGTCCCCGTGCTACAGAGCAGGACTGTGTGTTCTCATTTAACCTTTCTCATTTTTTCTTTATTCTTTTCTTTTTAATCAGTTGCTGTTTAATAAATTGTATTTGCTTTGAACTGTATGTAATGATCAGTGGGTCAGGAAAGCATGCAGTGTGAAGAGAGCATCCCGGAGTGGGGACACCCTAGCCCCTGGCCCAAGTGACTACAAGGTCGGGGATTAAGCCCCAGAAAACCTGGGCCCAGCCTTGTTGGGATTTTGAGGACTCTGCTATTCAGGAGAGTGGAAGGGGAGCCCTCAGGATCAGGGAGGCCTTTGGATAAAAGAAGTGGGAGCGGGGACTCAGATCCTTTCACTGGTCCATTTCACCAGGGTAGTATAGAAGCCAGGAAAGTGCCCTACAATAGCGGGACCACTTACATATAGGTGTATCCTCAGCTCTTGTGTCTGTGCTCATGCTCCAGCTTGCAACGCTCAACCACGTCCTTTGGCTTGGCCCCGAGTCTCCCAGCAGAGTCAATTCTTAACTGTAAACTCTAAGCTCTCCCCTGGGCATTAATGTGACCATTATAGCATTTGTTCAAGTCGCCCCTAGATTGCTTAAATATAGAGGCAACCCTTGCATCCTGGCTTACAGAGAGCCTGGGCTTGGTGTGTCTTGGGTTGAATAAAACAGAAGCAAAACAGACTCTAGAGAAATGTCAGGATCTGTCTCAATCATCCTCCTTTCTAATCTTGCTGCTTAGTCCAATTTTACAGTAGTTTCATTTCCTTGTAAGTGTGACCTCTGATTGTCTCTGTCTTGACAGTAAAACGCTTTCAGGAACCAAAAGAAGAGAGGCGTCCTTGGAGAATCTGGTGAGAAATAGCTTTCTTGTTGTTTTTTGTTAAGGCCCTGAATGAAGCGGAATATATTCTGAATCCCAGAACAGCTTTCCATGTTTGCTGTGATAATGAATGGTCCTGTGTTCCTAACTGTTCAACTTGAAAGTAGCATATAGACTGAAGTTCTTAGCAGTGTTACTTCCTATAGAGTTCCCATAGCATTATGGGTGAAATTGATGGAAATGCTGTAATCCTAGATGCTACAGTGTCCTTTTCTGTTAATTGAGAAGACTCCAGGCATTGTCCACTCACTAATTAGTGAGCTATTTATCGTTGGCTCCAGATAGCAATATGCAGTTCCCAATATAATGTCGGTTAAGCTGTAGGGAGAGCCTGCCATACCCATGCATTAAGGGAGGCTAGACAGATCTAAAATCAAGGCATCATGACTGTGCAGGAGAACCTCTCTCAATACTAAGATCCCAGCTGAAATTCAGCCCAGACCAGTAGTAACCAAAAGCTATCAGTCTCATCATGTCGTCTTGCAGGGCTCTGAACAAATTGGTGACTCCGTGCTGTTCCTAGTAAACCAATGAGAAAAGCACCATCACAGTTGACTTCCTTCTTGATGGCAGCCTCAGCTGGGAAGCCTGAATGGGCTTGTAAAGGCTGAATTCTCCTCCTCTGTCCCCAGGCTCGTGGGCAATGAGTAAAGGCCCAGCTGGGGAAGGCAGCTGAAGCCACGCCCCTTCCTCCCAAGCCATGCCCCTTCCCTGAGACCTTACCCCTTCATAACCTTTCCTGCCCCACCCGAACCCATCTCAGAGCTGGGGCTGCCGCGTGGCATGGCCCCAACCTTCCCCGGCCACTGGGATGCTGCATGGCTCCTTCCCCTCCCTTGTGGCCGGGCAGGGTAGGCAGTTCTGGGAAGGTAATACCTTCCCTTGCCTGCGTTACCTGCCGCCCATGCCCAGCCTGTTTCCTAATAGGGTCTCCACTAGTGCTGCACCCAGTGTGCTGGTGGCTCACATCCAGTGAACTCTCTGGAATGAATGTCTGGTAATGGTGTAGATCTGTGAGTCGCGCTTGCTGCTGCTTGTGAGGGTGCGTTTTTTTTGCAAAAGCACTTGACCTCAGCCTATCTCTGCTCTCATTTACTTGAATGGGAGCTTCTGGGAATCCCTCCTATGGATTACAAAAGCTCTTTGTGCCAGGCTTGGGCTGACGTTTGCATCTTCACAAGTGTGATTTGTGTCCCAGCGAACACAGAAGAACACAAGATTGCCCATACTGGGTCAGACCAAAGGTCCATCTAGCCCAGTAGCCTGTCTGCCGACAGAGGCCAGTGCCAGGCGCCCCAGAGGGGGTGGACTGAAGACAATGATCAAGCGATTTGTCTCCTGCCATCCTTCTCCAGCCTCTGACAAACAGAGGCCAGAGACACCATTCCTTACCCCCTGGCTAATAGCCTTTTATGGACCTAACACACTAATGCTGCTATTTAAAAAGGCTGTTGCATCTAATCTTCTCAGGTTTTATGACACCTCCAAGCAAGCAATAGGTGCCCTCTTCGTCCATTTTGCCAATGTTTTCCTGTCTGACCATACTACAGAAGATGCCTGCTCCCTGTGAGTACAGCATGGAGCATGCATTCACGTTGGGACTGGAGGAATGGAAATTCACTCGCATCTATTGTCACTACTGTTGAAACAGAAGCTGACTTAAGCCTTGTCTACATTGCCTAGTTTTGTTGCCAAAAACTTCCTTTGGTTGAGGAAACAGGGAGAGTATACACACTGCAATGCAACTTTTGTTGCGGGGGAGGGGCACCCAGTTTTGGCGACAAAAAGCTTCCGGCCTTGCGAGAGACTTTTGTTTTTCCCCTTTCCTTCATTGTCAACAAAGAGCCAGTGTAGACCCTACTGTTTGTTTTGTCCAGAGATCTGGCTTCCACCACTATCCCACAAGGAGGTTGGAGGGTTCCTCCAGTGGTACAGTGGTTAAGGTGCCAGAGCCAGAGGTCAGTGCTCAGTGTTATGTGATCTCTGCTGCCCTGCAGGCATATGCCCCTCCCCTTTCAAAGCTCTGGGAAGTAGCTGACAGCTGAGTGAGCTGCTCTGTATGGGGAACAAAGAACAAATCATTGGAATCATAGAATCCTAGAATACTAGGACTGGAAGGGACCTCGAGAGGCCATCGAGTGCAGTCCCCTGCCCTCATGGCAGGACCCAGTACTGTCTAGACCATCCCTGATAGACATTTATCTAACCTACTCTTAAATATCTCCAGAGATGGAGATTCCACAACCACCCTAGGCAATTTATTCCAGTGTTTAACCACCCTGACAGTTAGGAACTTTTACCTAACGTCCAACCTAAACCTCCCTTGCTGTAGTTTAATGCTTCTGCTCTGCCCGGCTAGAAAGACAGCAGTACGCAGACTGCTGCTACAGGAGGAGGGCTGGAGAGACTGCTGTGCTGCTTTGAAAATCCTCAACTTGGAGAGCCACAGAGTTAGGAGGGAATCCCAAGAAAGGCAGGGATCACTCTGCCTTGCCACAACACTGTGTAACCCGCATACCTAGGCTATGTCTACACTGCCCCCGTTTTGCACAAAAAATATGCAAATGAGGTGAAGCGTGGAATATTGCTGCACCTCATTTGCATAATTAATGAGGCTCGGTTTTTGTGCAAAAAAACCCCCTCTTGCGCAAGAGCCTTTCTTCCTGAAAAAGATGCGGAAGAACGGCTTTTGTGCAAAAGCCTCTTGTGCAAAAACAGAGCCTCATTAATTAAGCAAATGAGGTGCGGCGATGTTCCACGCTGGGCCTCTTTTGCACATTTTTTGCGCAAAACGGGCAGTGTAGACATAGCCCCCCTGTGGTTCACTGTCCCATGCAGTGGCACCTAGACCACAGCAACAGATAAGATCAAGAGACCTCTTTAGTGTGGGCTGAGAGCTGGCTGGCTTTATAGATCAAGCTGTAGAGGCTCCTATAGTAAGCTCCAGAGATCCCAGGTTCAAATCTGCCTAGTAGTGGTTTCAACTGCACTGTGGGATGCTTACCTACGTTGCTTTGCTCTATTTGTTGACAGGGTGTTAGCAGTGTGGCCATGAAGTGTGGACGATGGGAGGCAGAAAAACTGGTTTTCACTTTTGGCAACTTTTGCATGTCGACAGCACTTATGTCGCCAAACTTTCCCAGTACAGCAATTCCTCATTTAATACTGTAGATGTTTCAGAAAATGATCGTGTTAAGTGAAAACGTGTTATGCTGGGTCAATTTTCCTATTGAAAATAATGGAAAAGGTGGGGGTTGCGTTTCAGGTGGTGGTGTCTGTTGGGACATAAGGTTGGGGGATAAAGGGGACTGGGTTACAGCAGGGAGGGGAGGTGTTTGGCTCTGGGGAAGGGAAGGGGAGGAGAGGAGAGGGGAGAGGGATTGGGTTGGTAGTATGCCCCTGTGACTGGTCTGCCGGGACCTGCACTGCGTCTGGTGACGCGTGGTCGCCGAGGAACGGCACGGCGAGCAGCGAACCCTCCGCTGCTTTGCAGGGAGGTCGGGGAAGCCCCGCGCAGCCGCCGGCGACAGGCCGGCTGGGGAAATCGTGTTATTCTGGGGACGGTCGTGTAATTCAAATAACGTTCTCTTAAAAAAATAAAAAAATAAAAAAAAAATCGTGCTATTGCGAAAACGTGTTAAGCGGGCACGTGTTAAATGAGGAATTACTGTATAGACATAGCATTAGATTCTCTTAACGCTCATTATTCCCATTTAACAGTCTAAGGCTTTGTTTACACTGGCAATTGAGCGATAAAGCTTTGAACAATAAAAGGTCCTTAAAACACCCCACCCCACTGAATGACAAAAGCTTTGCCGCAGCAATTACTAGTGTAAACAGTGCTTTGCAGGTGGAAGTTTTTTGTTCGCAAAAGTGCTAACAGTGTTTACGTGGCCTGACTTTTAGCGACATGCCTGTGTCACTAAAAGCTGTGTTGTGTAGACATATCCTCTGGTTTTCTTCTGGAAGGAGGCATCTGGGGGCTGGGTTTTCAGAGGATCTGGCATTCTGCTGAAGTACAAAAATGAATGTGCAGCTGTGTTCCTGATTTGTCGATGCAGGTGTTTGGGAGACAGCGCTGTCCAGTGGCAGAAATTTTGGAAATCTGGGCACTGTTGACAATTCAGATAGGGTATGTCTACATTGCATTCCTCCTTCAAGAGAGGAATGCAAATGTGCACACAAACGAAATTGCAAATGAAGTGCGCATTTGAATTTCCCGCGCTTCATTTGCATAATCGCGGCCGGCCGTTTTTCCGAAATACCGTATTTCAAGAAAAAAATGCGGTCCATACGGGGTTATTTCAAAAAGAAACCCTTCCTTCCAAATAACCTTTAAACCTCATTTTTTAAGGAGTAAGGGTTATTTCAAAGGAAAGGTTTCTTTTCAAAATAACCCTATTTTTGTTCTCAAAATACGCTATTTAGGAAAAGCGGCCGGCCGCAATTACACAAATAAAGCGCAGGAAATTCAAATCCACGCTTCATTTGCAATTTCATTTGTCTGCATTTGCATTCCTCTCTGGAAGGAGGACTGCAATGTAGACATACCCATACTGACTCACTGTGTGACCTATCTGGGGCAGAAGAGGGAAGGTTTTCCTAGAAGTACTCGGAGATTTAGGGATAAAGTGCCATATACATTAGGGATGTGAAAGTGTAACTGTGTACATGGTGAACTGATGAGCCTGGGATTCTTGGTTAACCTTCACGGTTACATGCTGGCTCCCTGCATGTACCAGGAACCCGCTTAAAAGCCAGCTCCTGGTGTGCACTGGCTCCTGGGAGCTGCCTGCAACCCCAACCCCACACCCACACTGCTGCCTCTATTGAAATTTTCAGCGGTTACACGGTTACTTAAACACATTTTAACATTCCTAATTTAATTTTTATTTAATTAATATGTGAAAATATATATGCATTTGTTATACATGCAAGCATGTAATTGTCTCTTGAATTATGACTTTCTGAAATCAGGTCTTTTAGAGAATAATCATATTTTAAAATATCTGCCTTTACCTGTGTTAATAATGCTTCATACTATAAAGGTTTTTTAATATCATTTAGTCTTGTTTTTCCATCTGGCTTTTGCTCTCCTGCAATAGCATTTATGTTCACAGTACTGTAGAAGGCTGGGGCGAGTGGCAGGTTATTCAAAAGAAAGTTTGCCTTTTTCTCCCAAACATTTATTCATACTAGGCTTAACTCCTCCCTCAGATTTCTAACTCCATTAGAAGGCTTGCAAACTTCTGTGGCCTTGGTTGTAAGGGAGGTCACAATGGTCCCAGCTGGCTTTAGAATCTCAAAGCCCAGCTATAGCTTTTAACAAAACAATTGGCTCGCAAAAAATAGGAGCGTATCTCTTTAAATGGAATTGTCCCAAAGTTGAACTTTTCTGCTAGAGTATCTGTTTGCAAAGTTCATGATTCCTCGCAGTTTAAACATTAAATGCAGCAAAGCTCTGCATTCCCCCACTTCCTTAACATATATGTTAATGTTAGGCACTATACAAATACTTACCTCCATGTAATCTGAACTCTGAACAAGGTAAGTGAGAATCTCAGGGCTTTGTTCATGGATTCTGTGGCAGAAGAAAACTACAAAGCCTAAGCCCCAGTCCTCCAAAAACTAAAGCATGTATGTAACTCTATGTATGAGGCTAGTGAAATCCCAAGAAATTCCTTTTAACCCTGTCACTGCAGTGTTAAGCAAGTGTGCACAATGATGGAAGATTTGCTAAAGTATTCCCAAGGTGGTTGTAGATTAGATTGTTATATGTAACAAATGCATTTGTACTGTGCAAATACATCGTCCATCAAGATGTGTATGGCACTTTATCCCTAGATCTCAGACTACTTTGCAGGGACTGGAAAAACCTTCCCTCTTCTGCCTCAAAGTCAGTGTCTGAGCTATGGAAAGATTGGATATTGAAATATTCATTAATTGGGGTTTATCTCCAGGCACTTTAGGTTTCAGAAAAGAAAATCTCTCACTGTTCATGACCATACAATAAATCAAAACTGGATGCTGAGTTCCTAAATGTGATGGAAGATCTTCTCAGACTAATTTGATCCTGTAATATTTCAGGAACATCTTAGAACTTTACGGATGAGTGGTGGGGATAAGGGAGGCATTAGACCCAATTCTCCTATTTGTGGCTTCTCAGTAATACAGATTCTATGCCAACAGCTCCATTTCTTTCCCTCTCTTAGCTACCTAATGAATTTCATCCTCGATGCCACACTGGGGGTGCTGCTGATCTGGTTTGGTGTGAAGGTTGTCTCCTGGGTTGTGGAGCATCGCAAGTACACATATTTAGTCTTTGGAGAGTATGGTAGGTAGAGAACAACCCAACTCTTTTCCCTCCTCACCCTCACAATATTTTTTTCTCACCTTTGCGTGCACAAGGCAGCAAGTGCAAACTTTTCTTTACTGGAAGACTCAAGCTAATCGAACTTACATGGGGTGCATTCAGAGAAAATATTGTTGCAGTTAATTCTCATAGCTCCCTGTCAGTCATACTAGAGTTTAGCTTTTATATTTAAAAAGTCATGAAATCACTAGCTAACAGATAGATCAGAGTCCACATGCACGCCCTACTCGGCAAAAGTAAACATTTCCCTCTCCAACTCTTTGATGTCCACCCATTCAATCTACCTCTCTAGGAGAATACATGGGCTTTACAGCACATTCTAAATGTCAACTAGTCAGGGTTGCTTTGCAGTTGGATGGAGGAAGCATTTGAATCAAAGCTCCTTAGTTGAAAATGCCCAACCATCAATCTCCTCCCTTTCAGGATTGCCTAGGTCCTAAAGAATAGCATCTGGCCCAAGAATTCTTATTTCTACATTTCAGAGTCAGAGATGCTTGGGGACTTCATCTGTATTTCTGCTATTCAGCCTCAAGTTCTAAGAACCTATCATTCTTCCTTCCTTAATTTTATCCTTTGCTTTAGGATCTGTGTGCTGGGGTTTTTTTTAGACATTGCCACTAGAGGGTAGCACTTGTCTTGCTAAATAGAAGATGAAGTCAAGTGAGTACAGATAGTGCTTCTATCTTTTGAAAGGGAAGGCAAGTCGTTCTTCCCTACTGCTTTTGAAAAGTTTGGAATTGGTGAGCTTAAAGACCCACTTGAAACTTCCGCAGGTCCTCCAGAATTTCCTTCTGTTCCTAGACCGTCCAGTCAGTAAAAGCTACGTTTTCATTTTCTTACTCTGAAAGGCTTAATTGTGTAGATTTTCATCTGGAAATTTTAAGCCATTAACGTTGGATCCGGAATGAAATCAGTGTGAAGATTCCCATTGACTTGAACTTTGTATCAGGCCCTCATAGAGCTTCACACTTTGAAAGTGCTGTACAAACAGGCCTGCTGATGGCGGGGGGGGGGAGGCAAGGGAGGAAGGGGGCAATTGCCCCACAGCCCGGGGCTCCAGCTGCTGCTCCTGCAGCAGTAATGGTGGCCGGAGCCCTGGGCTCTTTAAATTGCCACCAGAGTGCTGCACACGCACTCCGGGCAACACTAAAGTGTGTGTGGGGGGGGGAGAGGGATGCACTATGCTCTAAGTGGTACTGAGGGCTGGCTGCTCCCAACCCCACCCCTTCTGGGAGCACAGAGCCGGGGCGCCCCTCGCACCTTGCCCAGGGGCCCAGAAGCTGCCTGTGCCCAGGTGTACAAATAAACTAATCCTCAAGGTGAGCTTCCTTCTGCTAGAAGCACACAGCGAGCTATTGGAAAGAACTTGTGTGATCATGATGCTTGTGAAAAAATGTGCAAGCTTTCAAACCTGTTTTGAGGTCCGTTAGAAACACAGGCCTAGGACGGCATGGGATGTGTATGTCTCCACACAGGGCAGCGGACAGACTTGCTGGGCCCTGGTGCAAGATCAGGGGGCGGGGCTGGCTCCACACCTTGGGAAGGGGCGGGACCTTGGGTGAAGGGGTAGGAGTGGGGCTGGCCTGTCCCAGCCAGCTCTTCAGTGCCATCCAGAGTGCACCATCCGGAACCCTGGCAGTGGTTTAAAGCTACCATTGCTGTCATGACTGGGACCCCTGGGCCCTTCTAAATCACTGGGCCCTGGGACAACATCTCCCTCTGTCCCCTTCTCCTCCTTCCTGTCAGCAGGCCTCTCTCAATGCAACCTTCATTATGGAAGCTTTGTTAGAGATCCCGTAGTTATCCTATAAACACTATCTCAGATTACCCTGCAGTTGTGCCTCTTGTTAGATGCACAAACGAGCTACTTTTCTACAGCCAAAAAAACCTTTCATCTTGGGTCACATCTGCCAGCCCAGATCACCCCTGCACACTCCCAGGTGTCGTGGCTTTCCTTCTGGAGGGTTATGAATGGAGAAGGTGTAATGGCACTGTGAATTTAAGGCAGAGCTATTCCTTGCCTAGGCAGTGGCATGGGAGGTGTGGAGGTAGCTGCTGGAGAAGCCAAGGATAAAATGACCGAAGAATTATGCAGGACCTTGAGGACAAAGACAAGAAGCCTGATCTTGATTTGGTGGAGCAATTCAAAGTGCTGTCAGGATAAAGGAGGATGGATCTTAGATGTATTAACTAGAGGAAGAAGTGGCAGTCCTTGGACGTGGCCTGGATGGTTGGGGCATGGAAGGGCAGAGTGACATACTTGTATGTATAAGAGAAGCAAATGCTTTAAACTTTCTTAGCATTTTAAACTGTGTGTGTATTTTCTGCTGTGCGACTCTCCACCTGAGAACTTGGTTCTTCAGGAAATTTGAGCATTTCCCTTGGGAGATGGCAAGTGAGGATCTGGTGCAGTGGTTGAGTGTGGCTAGTTGGCTCACAAAACTGTTTACATTATCAGGATAATGTGGTTCGTTTGCTATAGGAGTCACCACTATAGAACTGGTTGGACACCACGGTTCTAGACTTTGACCAAACTTGCTTCATTATTGTAGCTTCCTAACTGGACTGTAGAGTGTCTAATGGTAACTCTGCCAGAGATCTATTCTCCCAGCACTGTCATTGCTACTAGTCTCTCAACCTTTCTCCTGAATTTTTTCCATATTGGGACAGTTTCTAGGGAGAGACTTTGAGCCAATAGGCGAGCTGAGACTCAAATCGGTGTTTGACTTGCTCTAAGATCTTACCACAACATATTTGGGCAGAAACTTTTTATAAACATGTTTGGTTTTGAAATTAATAAAAAGATCCACATTTTTCACAACAAAAGAGCAACTTTTTCGGTAGTTCAAACAGCCTTCTGGGGGAGAAAGGTTAAAGCTTTACAAGGAAAGTCCTTTATTCCTTTGCGCGATGAGGGAAAAGCCTTGTCCATATGAGTGAAAACTTGTCCGTGGTTTTCTGTTCAGCTGCAGGTGTGGAGGTGGGAGCAGAAGCTGATAGTTAAAATTAAGCCCAGCTAGTGCAAAGTTCTCTTTGCTTAAGAGGAAGCATGCCAGTTGGCTAATGAGGGGAATAGCTAGGATGCCATCTCCTCTGTCTTGCTTGACTGACATCTGTTTTGAGCCTGTTTCTGGCTCCTCCATGCTTTGTGGAAAGTAATAACTGTTAAGGGACTAGAGACTTCTACCAGAGGCCCTATAAATTGGGGATCAAATTTCAGCCAGCTGGGGCCTTATTAGGAAATAGCTGGATCCTGAAGAACTGCTCTTGCTTTGTGTCAAGTGGAACAGCTTGCTGCAAGCCGCCCTCCCCTGGCCTACGGCGGTCACGCTGTGCAGGGCTCCATCTTGTTTGGCATGTCCTCAACCACTGCCCTCCTTGTCTCTGATGCTGGCAGCGTCCGTGTCCTCTTGAAGTCCCATCCATAGGCATGGAGTTTTTCTTTTCCATGGGGTGCACCCCTCCTGCTGTCCCTTCCCCCCAACCCCCACGCTGTCCACTCCCGGAGGGCCCTGCCTGCTTGCCGCTCTCTGCCCTCCTCCAAGCCGCTCCCACTATCGCTAACCAGCTGTTTGGAAGTGGTACCAAACAGCTGTGGCTGGTAAGTGCTGAGCACCCCCTTTTTTTTTTTTTCCTTCCCATGTGTGCTCCAGCTCTGATGCACCTATGGACTGGACTTTGCACCTATGATCCTGTCTGTCCTTCTCTCCCAGTTCTGACTGTGGCTTCCCCATCCTGTCTTCTCCATACCTAGTGTTAAACTCTCCACCTTCCTCAAGCCTGGGGGAAGATCACCTGAGTGTCTGAGGCTGTTTTCACTAGAAACCCGGCTGGGTAGCACTTCCGTGTAGATCAGCGTTTCCCAAATAGTGCTCCGCAGAACCTCAGGGTTCCGTGAAGTGAAAGTAAGGGTTCTGCGAGAACCCGATCGCTCCCCCTCCCCCCCACCCCCGAGCCAGCCTTAGAACGGGCGCCATTTTCAAGGGGCTACCAGCCGCCGTGGGCTTAGGGGCAGGCTGGCATTTTTGTTTTTTGTTTTTGTTTGGATCAACTACTTTTTCCCCGAAGTGGGTTTGTTTGTTTGCTTGTTTGTTTTTGTTTTGTTTTTTGTTTTTTTGCTTGACCAGTTTCCCCTGGTGGGTTTTTTTTTTTGTTTTAAAAGGGTTCAGTGGCCAAATAAAACTGGGACACACTTCTGTAGATCCTCACTGCAGCAACAGGGTGGGGGGAGGTTCTCCCATTGCTGTGGTTAACTCATCTCTCCCCCCCCACCCCAAGGCAGGAGCTAGGTCGACAGAACAAGTCGAGTGGACCCAGTGTTGTCTATCCCTGGGCTTAGGTCAGGTTAAATCCACACCCACGAGCAATGTCGTTTTCACACCCCTGAGTGTTGTAGCTGGGTCGACGTAACTTTTTTAGTATAGATCTAGCCTAAGCTTCTAGAAGTTGGGGCATAAGGAGTTGATGCATATGGTAGGAGATCACTTAGAATGAAGTGGGCAATTAAGAGTTTGCAAGCAGTAGAGTGTATTAAATGGTTGTAATGAGTGTTGGAACCAGTATCTAAGTCCATCTTTTTTTAGTGTCCAGCAGTGTTCTGAATTTAAGTTCCCAGGATAGTATTTTGAAGGTGTTGAGAAGGTCTCCTTTGAGGAGCAAGACAGAGGTCTGGTAGGCAGTGATGGTCACACTGTGGAAAATGTTTACCTACAAGTGATAAGGTGTCTTTGACTTCTATCGTTTTTCTGTGCGAGTTAACTCGTGAGCATCGTAAATGTCGGGTTTCAGTCACAGAGTAGTGTTTTGGGGTAAGCAGCGTGACTGCACTCTGACTGGTATATGATTATACCAGTCCGTGGGCAGTAACCAAGCTATTTTCCTTTGCATCTTGCTGTTTTGCCTTCCTGGCCACCCAAAGTAAAGCTCCTAAATCCATCTTTGTCTTCCCTTATCTGGCCAATTGACTTTCTCCATGTTTTCAAACCCCTTTCCTCCTCTCCATCTGCAATACCTCCTTGCCCTTCAAGGTTGCCATTAAATTGCCTGCCTGCCCGTCTGCTTTGTTCTGACCTCATCATGTTCCCAGCTGCTCCCTCCTGTTGTGGTCCTCCTTGGATACAATTTCCTATACCTGAAGACACTGCCTTTTTCCTGACCTCTTCCATGGTTGATTTCATCTAGGCAGTCACCTTGCCGTCTTATTTTCTGAGCTGCCCCATATTGTTGTACCCATTTGAATTGGATGTGAGGATACGCAGGACAGGCAACACCTCTAACCTCTGCGTCACTGCTCCATGTGGGTAGCAGCAGTTTTTAAACTCCTTGGGCTAACCTGGGGCCACTTTTAGCACGACTTCCAACAATTGTACTGTGCTGGGCACTTCAGCTTCATGGTTCCTACTCCAAAGAGCATAGTCTTAAATAGACCATAATCTTAACAAAGAACTGGAGAGAGGGAACAGATAAGTGCGGTGATCAGGCTGTAAGTTAGTACCATGCGTGTCAATTTCACTTGAAAATATTTTTTATGTTCCTTCCCACCTATTCATCCACCTACTTGTATCCTTCTCCTCCTCTTCCTGTAAATGCCCATCGGTTTTCTCGCTAGCAAGGAGAGTTTGAGTGGATATCACTGGAACAAAAGGTTTATATCCCAGAGATTCTGGATGTTCCAAGCATGATGATTCGGTCATTTTGTTGGCTGGAGATGTAAAGATATGCTGGCTTGGAACCCTTTAAACACTGTTTAGTGCCCTATTGAACTTGGCTGGTCGAAGTTAGTTGTAAGAGAAAATGCTCCATGCCAGCTGTTAAGTTTAACTGAGGACCTGTGAGGGATGCTTTTGGGCCTGTTGTCATGGTATTTATACAATATTTCCATAACAAGTGTTCCCATGTCCTGGGCAGCCAAAGTAGCTTTCTGTTAGTGCTTACATCTTACCAAAAATATCCAGATGATGCGGGGTAGGGGACTGACTTTGCATTCTAGCGCTGCACTCCTGTATGGGGGGGGGGGGGGGGGGGGGGGGGGGGAGTGAGTAGGGGAAAGGACCTCAAATGGTCCAGCGCCACGAAAGGCCTGATCTCACCCTGCCTTGCACCTTGTGGCATTTATACCAGGACAAAGCGGGAGTGAAACTGGAATTCTGGACTTGCATGCGCCTCCTGTATCCAGGTGCAAATGCCTCCATTAGGTGGAGAACCGCTGTAATGCATGTCACTTAAACTCACTGCTATGAACTCCTGCTGGTTGCATGATAGGAAAAACTGCAGCACAGCCACATTCTCAGTTCAGTTTACCAGTGGTTCGAGAGAGAGGTCTGCACTGGAATAGTGGATCTGGGGCTTTGCCCAGTCTCTGGGTGTGGTCCAGTGCCCATTGGAGCTGGGCCTCTGATTCTGTTCATGTTGGATTGGGCCTGCCTGGCACCCCGTTGACAGTCTTGTCCGATGTGAAGGGCTATGAAAATCTGCTATGCCAAATAACACCTGCACCATGTGTTGAATTGAGAGGCTTGTGCGTTGCTGCCCTTGATCTTATTTTGTGCTTAAATAAGACCCCAGAGCTGACAAGCCAGGGCTCTCCATCAGAGTTGCATTCAATTAAATGTTACCTTTTAAATATGAACTTAAGCCCAGCAGAATTATTATTCTACCTGTTTGTGCACTAGTCGAGAGTACTCAAGCCATCACCGCCTCAATTTCCATTTGCCCTCTGGCTTCTCTAGAGCTCTCTTGGGTTTGCAGTTAAAACTTTGGTACATGTTCAGTGCACGCAGGGCTTCGTAAAGGCAGGGAAGAAAGCTGTCTGGCACTGATGTGGGGTTTGCTGGCAGCTCAGTGCAGCAGAAGCAACATGGATTAAAGGGAATGCAGGTGTGCAGTAACTGCTTGGAGAGAGAGAAAGAGAAAGCAGTGCTGCTCATGAGGCATTCAAGCACTGCAACCTACTGGGAGGTTCTTGCCTCCCCTGCCCCGCACAGCTAGGAGACATGAGGTGGCGGACTTTCCTGTACCATGGAGAGAGGCGAGTGAAGATTCAGGTGGCTACAGCAGAAAAGATGGTGATACACTTTCTTATAACCCCTGCTACAGGTTTAAACTCTCTAATCTGGCACATCCTGGTCTGGCAACATCCGTGGTCTGGCATGATTTTAGTTAGCCAGATGTGTGCTCACCATGGGTATGACCAAGTTTCCCATGGTCCCATAAAGTTTGTTTACAGCCACCAGTCCTGGCTCTCAGTGTTCTGTGTTGTGATTTAGCTCCAATTTACCCCTAAATGTCTTCTAAGAGGCCAGTAAGCAGTGGAAGTGTTGGTAATGCTGTGCCCTGGCAAATTCTCCTGTGATCTGGCAAATTCTCTGGTTCAGCACCGGTCAGGTCCTGAGGATGCTGGACTAGAGAGGTTTGCTACAGTTCAGGAATTTTTCTTTGAAGCCTTTTAAACCTGGGCCTGGAATTTTAATAATTTGCTCCGGTCAGATGATCCCTTCTTTCAAAACTTTATCCTCCAATGGCTGCACTGTCCTTTACGGGACTTGCGAGCCGACTGTGTGAGCTTGTCAGAGGGAGCAGTGCATGGGTCTGAGGATCCCTTGGGGCTGGCTCTCTCTTCCAGTTGGTGACCCCAGATACAAAGTGTCCGTACTGATTTTGTTGGAACAATGTGTGTTGATCGTCACGAGGAGCTCACCTGCCTCTTGTGGCAGTGGGTGAGAAGACTCTCGTGAGGGATTTCTTTCCTCCCTAAGACATCTCAAAGGCTGGCAGTGCCTCGCCAGACCCATCTCTGAGCAGATTTACTGTTCACTCTTTGTTCTTCTTGGAAGTGATCTATTCAGTAGGTTTGACCCATGCATTAACCATTTGCTGCTGGTACCATTCAGACTTCTTTTGCATCTGCCCATGGCCAGGAGAGGTGAGATTCTGCATTGTTCTGTCCTTGCTATGGAATTTGTATGTGCAGGAGAAGGAAGACGGCTTTCTGAGCAGCATTCATGCTGTGGGAACGACGTGCTGTGTCTAGATGTCCCTGTAATCTAACACGCCTGCTGAGAAAAGGTAGGGAATTGGAACGTAAGTTCAGATAGGACCAGACTGAATTGATTGTGACTTGCGATGAGTGTAGAGAAAGAGGCAACTTTCTCCAACGTCAGGGCTCGGGATGTAATAGTGTAGTCGATTAACCGATAAGCAAAAGCTTATCGATTAATGCTATCGACTACACGTATTTCCTTCCCTCCCTACTTGCCAGTAAATGTTTTAGCAGGCTGGTCATTAGCTCGGCTCAATCCTGGCTTATGACGGATCCGGGACCTACTCCTGCGGCTCTGCGTTTAAAGTGTATTTCCCTATAGTGGCTGAATCTGTAGCTAAATTTCCTTTTCTGCCTTTTAGGGACTTTCAGAAGAAAGGGGGCCTTGAGAGGTAGTTTGGGCCTGTGCATAGGGCCTGTGCATTCTGTTTCTGGCTCTGCCACTGACCTTGGGAAAGTCCAATTCAGTGACTCATTTGTTCTTGGGGTGTAAACGCTTTGAGGAAGAGACGAAGCAGGACAGCACCGGCACAACGGGTCCCCGATTTCACTTGGGCCCCATCTAATGTATTGTTTATATTAGGACTTCAACATGCAAGATCGGGGTACAATTCCTGGGTGTCACGCTGTTTGGTTTGGCTCATGACTGAGGGCCTACCTCAGCGCGGGCAGCCCCGCGCGGCTGAATCTTCCGTAACTGGATGTTACTAAGGTTCTTCAGCTCACTGCCGAAGAGAGAGAGCACTAAGGCTTCATCTACACGGCCAGATTTTTGGCAGAAAATATGCTAATGATGGACTCATTAGCATAAGTCGTGATCTCATTAGCATATTTTCTGCCGTTTCTTTTTGTGCAAAAAGAAGCCGCGTGGACTTTGTGCTCCAAAAAAAAAAAAAAGTCCACCCGGCTTCTTTTTGCGCAAAAAGAAAGGGTAGAAAATATGCTAATGAGATTGCAACTTATGCTAATGAGTCCCTCATTATCCTATTTCTGCTCGAAGAACTCGAGGTGAAGACATAGCCTAAGTGGCCTGAAGGAGACGACTATGAAGGGAAAAGTGAGGATGGTATTGAAGAGGTAACCCTCTTCATGAGCCTTGGCTGTGCACCAGCTTTGCGCTAATGTTTTCAGCCACCTTAGGACTGACTGAACAGGCATATCACTCCATTGGTACAGGTGAAGCTCACCCAATTGGAGCCCAATCTTACCGGATGGCCCCTCCAGCCAAAACCGCTATAGAGAAGGAGATTGGGAATATGCTAGAGATGGGTGTAATGTCAGGGCTGTTCCTTACTCTGGCACTTTGAGTGCCGAAGATGGGGGCCCGCAAGAGACTTTAAAATACCTTGCCACTAAAGGCTTGTGTTAAAACTCCCCAAGGATTCCCCAGCTTTGGTTTGGTATGCCTGCCACCACCCAAATGCAAAAACACCCTTTGAGAGCCCAGGAAGACACATTTGGGAATTCCTTCCTGCCAGGTTTTCTCAAGCTCTTCTAACCCTCCCTTTGGAGAGAGCTTGAACACTCAGCTGTTGTGATCAGCTGAAAAGGGACATTTAATTTCTCTTAGTAGTTTGGCTGTGCAGTCGTAGGCATGTGCACACAGGACCGCCTGCCTTCTAGGACACGGGAATCAGCTCATATTCTTAAAAGGGTGATTTTTATTTAAAAAAAAAAAGGAAAAAGAAAACAAACCTATTTAGAGAAACATTAGTTGGTCATTAGGTGTTACAAAGCAACCGGGGAAGGGGAAGGAGTTAAAAACACAGGGAATTGCTTCTCTGGGATGCAATGTGGAGAGTTAGTATAAGGGGGTAGTTACATGTGCTCAGCACAGAGAAGTCCAACAAACCCCAAAACAAAGAAAATAACCTGATGGTGTCTGACTAAACATTCCCTGTTCTGCTCCTATATCTGTAGTTTCAAGACTTAGTCCTTCCCTAGGCATGGATGTCTCTGGATTCTCCATGCCTGGATCCTGGCTCCTTTCATGTCCTCCCAGACTCTGCTCTGACCACCCAACAGGAACAGGAAGGGGCCCTGCTTCCAATTCAAAAACCCATACTTTGTTTCCATTGGCTCTCCTTGCCTCCTGCCAACTCATTTCCTGCTTCTCTAGCATCCCAGTAGGACCCACTGCCTATGGTGTTTAACCCTTACAGGCAAGGCAATTGGGGTTAGGTCTAAAGAGTTAACTATAGCTAACAGAATGGCTGGAATGCCCAGAAGCAGAAAATGGTAGTACCCCCAATCACCCTATTGCCCAATCTATTCTGTGCCTCAGTTCATCTGTAAAATGGGGATGCTGCCCTATTGCCAAGTGTGTTAAAGGTTGAAAGAGGGCTCTGAGGTGGGAATATACAACAGTGGCGAGGAGTCCTGTGGCACCTTATAGACTAACAGAAGTGTTGGAGCATAAGCTTTCGTGGGCCAAGACCCACTTTGTCAGATGCATACATCTGGCAGTGGGTCTTGGCCACAACACTTCTGTTAGTCTATAAGGTGCCACAGGACTCCTCGCCGCTTTTGCAGATTCAGACTAACACGGCTACCCCTCTGATATACAACAGTGATCGCTAGATCGCAAGGCTGAAAAACAAACCTATACAAACCCCAACCTGGCAATTAGGGTTTTGCCTCTACTGCTACTAAAGTTGGGTTTGTTTCCTTCCTTTCAACCCATCCTTGTATAGTGTCTAGAAAATTCTCTGCAGTGAATTCATAATGCTGAATTTGTATTCTGATCGCACTCTTTCCGATAGAGACAAAATGCTCTTAGAGCGAGCAGGTCGTCTTTATAGATAGGCCTGCACAAGAAACTCATCAAGAACAGCTAGCTGAATTTCTCAAGTGGAACATGAGAGAGGAAAAGCCTGACCAGACTTCAAAGCCAGGAAAAGGCTGGTATTTGGGTTGAGTTTTAGGCTGGCTTTTCCTAGAGGTTTTTAAGTCCTGTCTTGTCAAACTCCTATCTGGGATGATTGAGTTGGGATTGGTCCTGCTTTGGGCAGGGGGTTGAACTTGATGACCTCGGGAGGTCTTTTCCAGCCCTAGGATTCTATGTTTCTTCCAACCTGCCTTGCGTGTCTTTGGCAGTAAAGATGAAATATACGTTGTGAAGCTGCCTGGCACATGCTATATAAAAAAGACCGTTACTAATCATATATATAGTAGCCCAATGTCTGAGAGTCTGTAACGCTGAAATGCTGGCTGTTCCCTCTGGGTGGCCCATGCTGCATGGGGAGTGCGGGGCCCAAATGGCTGCTTGCTCCGCTTGCTTCCCCGCGGCGGCCCAGCTGAGCGGCGCAGAAGTCAGCCGAGTGCCACGGTGGGAGGCGAAGGGGGGCAGGGCGGTGACATGCGGCGTGACAGCGGCTCCAGGTCCTGGCCGTGAACATCATCGCCCCGGCCCCCTTCGCCTCCCGCCGTGGCGCTTGGCTGACTTCTGCGCTGCTCAGCCAGGCCGCCGCGTGGGAGCAAGCGGCACAAGCGACCGTTTGGGCTCCGTGCCCCCCCATGCAGCACAGGGAGTGCGGAGCCCAAATGTCCATTTGGGCTCCGCGGTTCCCCGAATGAGAGGCAGGAGGGGGAGAAGAAGTGAAAGAGAGAGACAGAGAGAGAGGCAGGAGGCGGAGGAGAGCTGGGGAGAGAGAGAGAGAGAGAGCTGAAAATCCTGTCTTATGATGGGCTAATTGGCTAGTAGTAAAATAATCTGATGTGTTGCACTAGTCCCCTCACACTCCTGTTGGTCACTGGAGAGAGCAAGCGAGCAGATTTGCCACACCGGCTAGAGAGGTTCACAATTGTGAAGACCAGCTTCTTGGCCGACACCTCAAACTGGTGGTGTGTTCTGTAATTGGATTTCACTAACCAGGTTATAAAGGGGAGCTCTTGAAGCACTCTGACAGTCTTACCATGGAGTCAGACATGGTGGCCCTTTGGATATTCCAGTCTCTCTTGTCACCCAGACAAACTGGACCAAAGATCACAGAGTTATCTAAAGGACTAGAAAACAGGACCTTTGGGGGGAAATGGGTTTGTTTAATCTGGAGAAGCGCAGACACAGGGGTGGGGCAGTTATAAGTTTTCAAGTACATTAAGGATTGTTAGAAGGAGGAGGGAGGAAAAATTGTTCTCTCGTTAATCTCTGAAACTAGGGGTGAAAGGGACTAATCGACTTCCCGATAAGCATAAGCTTATCAGATAGTTGAGTAGTCACCTCTCTCCCCCTTGTCTCTTTGACAGAGGCAGCAAAAGTGGGGGGGAGCAGGAGCTGGTGCTGGGGGGAGCTGTCTCTGCAAGGAGCAGGGGACGCAGAGGCTTCCCGGCTGTTGCACCTTTCCCTTTGAAATTTACAAGGGCCACAGACGGCTCTTGTACATTTCAAAGGGAGAGGCACAGCTGGCTAGCGAGTGCCCCCCTTATCAACTAATCGAGGAGAGTCGATGGAATTTCCATCGACTATGTGATGAGTCGATTAATCGAAATGAACCATCCCTATCTGAGATGAGGACAAGAAGCAATGGTCTTAGATGGCAGCAGGGAGATTTAGGTTGGCCATTAGGAAAAACGTCAGAGCTGTCCGGGATAGCTAAGCACTTCGGAACAAACTGCCTGTGGAGGCTGTAGAATTTCAGACACTGGAGGTTTTTAAGCACTGGTTAGACAAACAAAAATGGTCTAGTTATGTAGCTCTGCCTGGAGTGCAGTGGACTGGACTAGATGACCTCTCAAAGACCCTCCCAGTCCTACATTTCTGTGATTCTATGAATTATTCAGGCTGCTTCCAGTCACTTTGTACCCAGGTCAGTTTGTACCTCACATCTTATGCCAAAGACCATGCTTGTAGCCAATCCTATGGCAAACTAACTAAGGATCTATTAACTAGGTAAAAGATAAGAGCAAGTTACTTACAGGTCCAAGCAGGCTAACATAGAGTCACAGATGAGTTAGTCTCTGGTTCCAAAAGGTGACCGAGCTGTAGCAATCGGTCGGCTCAGTGTCATTTAGGGCTCTCTGCTTCAGTTTCATAGCTTGAGTTCTCTGAGAGTTCAGACAGCAAAAAAGCCAAAAAGTTTTCTTGTCCGCTCTCTTTATTTCCTTCTTCTGGAATTCAGGTTGCTGAGACAAACCTTTTTGCAATTTAATAGTCCTGGAATTGTGATGGCCCTCAGTGTTTAGTTTTCATAGTCCTTCCAGACGGGCCAAGAGGTAGCACCTCTCATAGGGATTTAGCACTTTGCACTGGGCAAAATCTTGTCTAGTTTGATGAATTTTAGTTCAGAACAACTATGTTACAATGTTAAAGCAAACGCTGAAGTATTACCTTGTGTACCATGGGATACAGACATTATAAAGAGGATTAATACATATAGCAACTCATAGGGATTTCATGAAGTCTCCATAAAGACCAGTACCCATCTTAACCATACTAATGCACCTCTGAGCTGGACAGCTTTCCAGCAACGAAATTGCCAGCACTCCGCTCAGGCCTAAATCCTTGATGAGGTGCCTTGTCCGCTAGCTGCACACATATAGCCTGTAAAAGTTGTAGCAATCCACGGGATAAAGCTTCTTATCTCCAGATGAGCATTGCCGAATGATGACAGATGTAACCAAGAGCCGTGTCAGCTGTGGAGTGCAGCGGCCAGGCAGCTGGGGGTTTGGGGAATGCTGCTGTGTTTTCAAGATCAAGCCTTAATTCTGGGGTTCAGGCACATCAGCTGGGAGTGCCACAAAGAGAAGGGAAGGGATGGATTTGTTTTGCCTCTGCTTGGGCTTTGGATGAGAATACCAAGGTTTCAGATGCAGGGAATTAAGTGAGAATGGATCCGACATTGGTACGTGGCACGAAAACAAATGCAACTTGCTCCGGGCCAAGGAATGGCTGGAACTCAGCCCCTTGGTTCTGATGAGTCCATTGGGTCTGCGCTGTTCTTGAAGCACAGAGCCCCCTCTTCCAAAGCCAGGGGAGCAGTCTTTCCCTGGTTCCCAACTACCGTCATGCAGCTTCTCCCTGCCCGGCTCTTGCCAACACTGTTCAAGACTTCAGCTGCTGTAAGCTGATGTCCATGTTGGCTGGCTTGGGTCCCACTCACCCCTCCCGCCTTTTGGCCTTTTTGGCTCTCCTCTCCCTTCCTTCCCCGGATTGTCTTGCTCCCTTTGCCTCTTCCTCCTTTTACTGGCTCCTGTTGCCCAGACCTACCCATCTTTTCCCATTTCCGCAGACTCCCTTGCCCACTGTCCTCTGTTGCCCTCCATTCTTGGCTTTTCCCCTTCTAGTCCAGCACCCTCAGCACCTGACCAGTGCCAAACGAGAATTTGCTGAACCACAGGAGGTTAATATTGCCTAGCAACATTACCAACACTTCCACTGCTTACTGGGCTCTTAGGAGACATTTAGGGGTAAGTTAGAGCTAAAGAACAGCGCAGAACCCTGAGAGCCAGGACTGGTGGCTGTAAAACTTTATGGGACCGATGGAAACTTGGCCACACTCATGGTAAGTGGGCACCCGGCTCACTAACAACGTGCTGGACCACGGACGTTGCCGGACTAGAGAGGTTCAACCTGTAGCTAAGGGAGTTAATGAGATGATCCCTTTGCCATTCCGGGTTCTCAGCCTGCCAGAATTCCTGTGCTGGCTTTATCAGAGCTCATTGTAGTAACACCAGAACCCCCAGGAGTGCTGGTTTGTGTCACGCAGACAAAGAGTCCAGGGTGTTCCTGTTGCCGGCTGCGTTTAGTGCTGGCTGCCATAAGTCTCTGGGGCTCAACCAAAAGTGTGCAGAAGGCACCCTTGGATATCTCCGAAGTGCCTCATTAGCGTTGGAGGCATTGGAAACGTTGATCAAACATTTCAGTGGTTCTCTCTCACTGCTCCTGCGAGGTGTCGGTTTGACAAAGGCCTTGAGTTCATCCCCAGCCAACACAGCCCTGGAAGCAGCAGAGTGCGTCCCCCTGGTATCGTCTGACCTGCTTCATGTTTACAGAGTCACCTCCACAATGGAAATAAGAGCTGGCCCTGTTCTCGCACCAATAGGTCGTATGAGCTGTCATGGGTCATGGGGTTTGCTGCCAGCCTGCCGGAGGAAAAGATGGAGCTGACTTCCTTTGCTCCTCTGGGAGTAGAAACATTCTCTGCTGTAAGAGCAGTTCTGGGCTCTCGGCTGCACTGCAAACAGAAATGCCGCCAGTCTCTTGGTGTTCAAACGTCTGGAGGAAATGTGACCTATGTCTCGTGAGCCGGGTCCCTATTTTGCAGACCCAGCAGACAGTCATGAGCCCAGGAAGAAGATGAGCAGCTGGTAGGATGCTCCGGCAGGCCTGCGGCTACTGTGCGTAATAGATACGGCTGCATTATTTCTGCTGACAATTAATATGCTTTTAATTTTCAGTTTAAGTACCTGTCATCCATATTTAACTAGCATTGATTTTTTCCGACCGGATTCCTTGGAAACCCGGGATGAGAGCCCTGTCTGTGTCTCGGACCTTCTGTATTCTGCTCCCAGCCAACTGATATCTGATACAGCCCCGCCATGGAAGATGAAGTCTATCTGGGATGCAGTGCTAGCTGTGCAAACAATGCCTTCTGGGAGATACTGATCACTGAGGCTGTGATCATGTAGGTCTTCAGAGGGGTAGCCGAGTTTGTAGCAGGAAAAACGTAAACAACAAATAGTCTAGTAGCACCTTAAAGAATAACAAAACATGAGGATGGTATCATAAGCTTTTGTGGGCACAACCCACTTCTTCAGATGACAGGAGTATAGGTTGTCATCTACCTGCCCCTAGCATTTTCAGATTCAACATGGGGACAAATACCAGGAGCTGCCTAGAGCTTCCCTTTAATTGGCACTTGGAGACTATATTCTGAGTTTGCAGCCCTGTGCAGCGTGTTAGCAAATATTGGACAACACACACCACAAGCGGCTGCATTTCGGAGATGGATGGAGTTATCCCAACATAGAATAGGAATAAGTGATCTGTTCTAATCTTGGTAGTGCATCATATCAAAGATCAGTATTAGGGCCAGTGCTTAAAAGATTTTAAGGCCAGGAAAGCCTGCTAGCTCTAATCTGACCTCCCCAAAATCCCAAGCCATGGCATTTACCTGGTTAGTCTGCTTCTGGGCTCATATATTATTTGTTCCCAGTAGCCTGGAAAAGAATATGAAGAGGTGGCAATGTTTGCTGCTGGCATAGTTACCTAGATTTTCTTAGAATCTAGAGAAGACAGAGGCCCTTGTTAAGCTAGATAGGGCAAGATGGAATTTGATGGCACACAGAGCCAGGCACATTGGAAGAAATAGTTTGCACCAAGTGAGAATATTGCTCAGTTTTAAATCTGAAGCAATCTGACCAGAGACAGGAGCTGTTTTTAATTCACTGAAGTGCAGACTTTCTGCTCCAAGGCCATGCACTCATCTTGAGAGGAAGGGCACGCTCCATTAGCTGCCAGTAGAATACCCTCCCCTCTCATCTTCCAGCTGGATCATTGTAACCTCCACACAGATTAGCATCCTTTCTAGGAGTGGTCAGAGGTGTATATGCAGGCTGGTCTATTGGGGCACTGTACACACACTTCCCCCTCCTCTTTATGTACTAGTCCTCTTTAACTTTATCAGGCCATTTGTGTTCCATGAGGGAGCTCTGATATTTCTCTGTGCTGTTTTCTACTCCTGTTCTATAGGGTAGGTTTTCACTGACTAACTTTTCCAGGTGACCCTCCACAAGCTGCTGCCTGGATTGGCCAGTGCATCCTCTACTTGCTGATAATGGTCTTTGAGAAGACTATGGTAAGCCTTGTCTTGTTCATCCCTGGCTGGAGAAAGGTAAGTTACTGGCGATGTTCCCTCAGGGGTTTCCATTGTCTGGTGTGTGCTAATGCTTTATTAGGCCATATCTCATAAGTAACTCAGGGTATGTCTACACTGCTGAGTTTTTTTTTTTTTTTTGGAAAACGGCTGTTTTTCCGAAAAAAAACTTCACTGTATGTCCACGCTGCAATTGTGTTCTTTTGATTTTTTTTTCCAAAGAACCAGAGGGGTTTTTCTGACATTGGTAAACCTCTTTCTACGAGGAAGAAGCCTTTTTCCGAAAGAGGTCTTTCAGAAAAAGGCATGTGTGGATGGGGAAGTGGGAGTTCTTTCAAAAGAAGAGGAAAGAGGAAAAAGCACAGGTGCCCTGGTGGCCATTCTGTTCATAGCAACCACAGCTTAAATGCGAGAGAGTGTCCATTCAGTGTGGACACTATCTGTCGAAAAAGCAGATCGCTTTTTCAATGTGCTTTTGCTGTGTAGACTCTTTCTTTCAGAAGAAGTTTTTTTGGAAGATTTCTTCCGGAAAAGCTTCTTCCGAAAGAAGCCTGCAGTCTAGACATAGCCTCAGTATTGGTTACTGCATCTTATTGGTTAGTGGTAGGGACATGTCACAAAGTGACCAATAAGGTGATTAATTAAATAGGTTGTTCTGTCCTTGGATACATGAGCTTGTAGACTAGGACTCTGGAGACCTGGGATCAATTCCTAGCCCTGCCACCGATGTACTCTGTCACCTTGGACAAGTCACTTAATTTCTCTGTTTCCATTCTGCATCAGTGAATCGGTGATGGTAGTTCCTTTGTCTCTGTTTTAGACTATAACTTCTTCAGGGCAGAGGCTGTCTCGTTATTTTGGGTTCAGAAGTTGGAGCTTTAGGGATCTGATCTGTTCTGACCACTAGCTGCTACCACAATGCAAAGATCGTCCACTGAGTCCAGCTGTGTGGGGCCAGGAAGGTGGGAGACATTTAAGTTGGGATACATCAGTGTTTCTTTCCTTTCGGATCCTGTATTCTGAGCCCATGTGTCAGAGTTCTCCTAAACTTGACGTGCTGCTGTAGATTTCTACATTCGGTATGCAACTATGGAATCTGGAGGTAGGCACTGAACTTCTGGATGTTGTCCAGCCCACCTCATGCAAAGTTAGTGTCTCATAAGCTCGTCTTGCAACCATAGTGAGAGAATCCAAGGAAAATTGGCCAGGTTTTTTTTTTTTAATGCCTTGTTAAAGCGTAGAAGACCAGCATTTTAATAAAGGAACAACCATCTGCCTGGCCCTCAGGCTGCCAGAAGTGTCTGCGGTGGGGCTGAATAGCTCGTGCTCCTGTTTCTTAGGTAGTGGGGTAAAAAAGGCATCAGCCATCTCTGCCCAGTGTGGGAAGGTCGCTACAATTCATGGTTAATAGCATGCAACCGAGAAGTGTTTGAACAGCATGTTTAATTTTGTTTCCTTTGCAGCTTCAGGAGATTTTATTGGACTATATCCCAGATCCTCAGCTGGAGCTCATCCTGGTCATGCTCATTGTGCCTTTTGTAGTCAACGTAAGTGAAGCCAAAGACGCCTCTGAAAACAGGCACTGGGCCTGTGCATCCCAGCAGGCAGTCCTCCCCTCCTCCCGCCGGGGGGATATTGAAATAGGACAAAGCAGAGAAGTGACACAACAGGTCATTGGCAGCACTGGTAATAGAACGCCACTCTCTGGATTTTCAAGCCAAGGCCTGACCCATGTGACCACCCTGTCAGTCCGATTTAGTTGACCCACACATCACTTAGCTGAGCCACTCGGGCCTCCTTTTTAGTAGAGTCTATCCATGCTGCAAGTTGAAGGAATTTGAGTTGTGAGGTGTGGTCATTAACCCCCTCAGACATCTCAAAACTGTGGGATCTCTGCCACAGCTGATGACTTAACTGTGTCTGTCTCTGCATAGTGTGCCCTTGTAGCCAAGAAGGCGAATGGAATATTAGGTTGCATTAGGAGGAGCATTGCCAGCAGATCCAGAGAAGTGATTATTCCCCTTTATTCAGCTCTGGTGAGGCCACATCTGGAGTATTGCGTCCAGTTCTGGGCCCCCCACTATAGAAAGGATGTGGACGCATTAGAGTGGATCCAGCGGAAGGCAATCAAAATGATTAGGGGACTGGAGCACATGACCAACAAGGAGAGGCTTAGGGATTATTTAGTCTGTGAGGGGGGATTTGATTGCAGCCTTCAACTTCCTGAAGGGAGGTTCCAAAGAGGATGGAGAGAGGCTGTTCTCAGTAGTGATGGATAGCAGAACGAGGACAATGGTCTCAAGTTACATTGGGGGAGGTCTAGGTTGGATATTAGGAAAAACTATTTCACTAGGAGGGTGGGGAAGCTCTGGGATGGGTTGCCTAGGGAGGTGGTGAATCTCCATCCCTAGAGGCTTTTAAGTCTCAGCTTGACAAAGCCCTGGCTGGGTTGATTTAGTTGGGATTGGTCCTGCTTTGGGCAGGGGCCTGGGTTTGATGACCTCCTGAGGTCTCTTCCAGCCCTATGTTTCTAGGATAATTCTGGTAAAATACAGCACCTAAAATGCACAGGGATGTGGTTTTAGGGTTTCCAATGTATCTAATGCAACGTACATGGGACTTTCTGAAATGCAGATTTCCCCCCTGGGAAGAGCCTACTTTAATTGTAATATTAAAATGTCAGAGGGTGCGCTGGGACAGGGCAGGCTGAAAGTGAGGACAGCAAGATGACTTGGGTTCCGTGCATGTGTCAAAGGGCAAAATTTGTCCTCCAGACTTTCACCATGGTCCATTAAGACTGACAAAAGTTGGTTGCTCTGTTTGGTCCCTTATGTGGGGGACACCTGGCATAGATTGTCCTGCTCCACTTGAAAATCACCCCCTCCTCCTTTTGGACCAGCCAAGATATGAGTGAAGGATCTGGACTTCCCTTGCAATTATTCATAACAGCCCAGGCATCCAAAACATGGCTGGCAGTGGCATCCTGTGATGAAAAGTACCGAATTCTGAACTCCAGCCTTGTCAGCCAAAAGGCTTTCCATTCACCTCTTTAAACCATAACCTAACTGGCTTGTGTATGGAATTTGATCTAAAAAAGCAGAGAACAGTTCAGTGGTAGCCTGCATTGGGCGTTTTCAAGGAGGATAGGTCCATCAATGGCTAATGCCCGGACGGATAGGGATGGCGTCCCTAGCCTAAGCTGGGAATGGGTGACAAGGAGGGGTCACTTGATGATTACCTGTTCTGTTCTTTTCCTCTGTGGCACCTGGCATTAGCCCATTGGAAGACAGGATGCTGGGCTAGATGGACCTTTGGTCTGATCTAATATGGTCCTTCATATCTTCTTACGATGCCACTCATGTGAAATACCATTTATATTTCCAAAATAGTCCCAGCCCTCTAAGGGGAATGCCCTTTATTGTATAGTCAGTCAGCCAAAGTCACACAGGCGAGGGCATTATTCTGGTGGGCTGATGCTATCAGAATCCAGCCCCTCTGTCTGCCAACCTCTTTGTCCAAATTGATTTTTCCTATGGTTCGCAGCTGCTCTCTGACTTCAAAACCGGGAAGAATCAACAAAAAGTCCATTGAGTTTTCAGCTGAAACTTCCACTCACTCTGCTGTAAAACTCCTCAGGGAGGAAGTGGTAATTCAGATACTTATAGGATAACTTTGTTGTGATGATCTTGTATAAAATTATCCCTTGTGCCACAGAAGGTTCTTTTTTAAAGTAGGACTTGCTTGAAGTCCAGCCAAATAGTCTGTTGTCCCCAAATCTGTTGGGTTTTTTTTCCCTCTAAACCATCACTCTTTCCGTAGCTGCCTTCCGAGACTTTGAACCTTGGATTAGGCTGCCTTTGAAGGGACCAGGAATGTTCTGAACTGTGAAATGGAATGTCCTGCCACAGTCTGACACAATATGCCTTGGCATCCTGCTAGGTTCAGATGTCTTTCCACCTAGCACAATTCAGGATGCAAGAAGTTTAAGGTAGACTCTGCATCTGTCCGATCCAGCGGTGCCATTTCTTCCCTCCTATTTCTTTGTCTCCTGAATTCCTAGCGGGTTTGAAAAATCCCAGGAACAACTCCATTTATGGTCGGGGAGTTTCCCTTCCTAGTGGCATGTCTTGGATTTTCTGAGGCCCTGTGGTAGAAAGGGGTCCTCCTACCCACTTTCCTGTCCCAACATATTGGTGATTTTTCTCAGTCGCCAGCATGCAAGGAGCTGGAGAATGCCAAACACAAGGGATGCAATGGAAGATGACATTAAGACCGAAATAGGAAGCTGTGTTCCCTGTAAGCTGACCGCTTGGGCAGCCTCCCAGGAGAGATTCAAAGGCCGGGCAGCTGATTAGCAGAGCGCCCACAGCCAGCAGCATGTGTTTCTATCGGTGATGCACATCCGTACATGCCTCAGTGCACAGAACAAAATGTATTCCACAAATCGATGGAATAAAAAAGATGCAACATTGGTAGGAAGTACATAGATGGATGGCTTGGAGAAGTGTAGCCAGCAATACCTGCCTCTCAGAGAACACTCTGTCAGTAGCTCTCAAAAGGCATTGGTGCCATTACTTTACTTTTTAGAAATAGGGAAACTGACATAGGGAGGGGGAAGTGACTTGCCCAAGGTCACCCAGCAGTGGCAGAGATTAGAACCCAGGTTGTTCGAATGCTGGTCAGCACCTATCCACTAGGCCATGCTGCTTCCTGGTGGAGAGCCAGGCAACAGAGGAGCGCAACAGAGCCTATACAGGCACAGATGAGCTGTTTGAACTTGTGGGAGGCAGAGAGGAAACTCAGGGTATGTCTAGACTACACCTCTTTGTTGACAGAGAGATGTAGATTAGGCACGTCGAAATTGCTAATGAGGCAGGGATTTAAATATCCCGTGCTTCATTAGCATAAACGTGGACGCTGCTTTTTTCAAAACAGAGCTTTTTCGAAAAAAAGCGGCAGTCTGGAAATGGATCTTTCAAAAATAAACCCTTTTTCGAAAGATCCTGTATTCCTCAAAAAATGAGGTTTACAGGCTCTGTCGAGAGAGGATTTATTTTTCGACAGATCCACGTCTAGACTGCCATTTTTTTCGCAAAAGCTCCATTTCAGAAAAAAGCAGCGGCCATGTTCATGCTAATAAAGTGCGGGATATTTAATTCCCTGCCTCATTAACAATTTCAACGTGCCTAATCTACATCTCTCTGTCGACAGAGAGGTGTAGTCTAGACACAGCCTCAGAGTAGCATGATCTGAGTGAAATTGGTATGAGGAGGTTGCATTCAGTGAGGCCGGATATTACAACTCAGGTCTGAGCGGGATTGCAAGATGCAATAGTACGGCTGGAGCTGAGGAGCAGACAGCCTCCACGGGCCCCTGGGCAAGGTGGGGGTGGGGGGAGGGGCGGCTCTGGTTCCAGAAGGGGCGGGGCCTTGGGCAGAAGGCGTGGGGCTGGGGCAGCCTGCCCTCCCCCACTCCAACCTGCAGAGCTGCGTGTGGCGTGGCGCTCCGGCAACAATTTATAGGGCCTGGGGCTCTAACCGGGAGCAATTGGAGGCAACCAATCCGCTTCAGAAGACTTCCTGATAAGGAGAAAAAGTGGTTGCCCCTGCAGTTTCTAAATAGGTGTCGAAAAGGCTTCACGTGCCTAGAACTGCTGAGCGGGTGTCTTTCTGATGGGCACTCGTTTCACATACGGAAGACAGAGGGTTTTTAATCCCCCAAATACGTCCCCACAATCACTGTGGTCAAAATCCACCTGGGTGCGCATCTTTGGCCTGTTCCCGTAACGGAGCGAGCCAAGCACGTCCTGGCTGCTCCGAGCCAAATCACATGCCAGCTCCTGCAGCCCCAGTGGTGAGCTCAGAAACTTGGCTTTAATTTTTTAGAGGAGCTGTGTTTGGTCTCCGAGGCGGCGGGGGAAGCTCGACAACACAAACGGCGTGTGTGCCCTTGAGTCGGCCGATGCCTGAGGCAATGTCTCCAAGGGGGGGCACGCAGCCCTATTCATCTTCCCTCAGAAACCGGCTGCCACCTGAATAGGGTGTGTCCAGGCAGGCTTTGTCGTTGGCCCCAGATGGCTGTCATTTGTCCCTGCTGCCACTTCTGTTTGGCCCAAGAGCAAACTTTCCCAGCCTGTAGGATGCCAATGTAAGCACTGATGACTGTTCTGGGAAGCAGAAGGGCTGACCTTTGGCTCTTGGAGGCTGGTTTTAGCCCATAACAGCTGCGGAGCATGGTGGGAAGTCCCTCTCCCCCTGCACAGCCCTGACCTGCTTTTTAATTTCTTTTCCAGTGGGTCATCCAGCAAAGGCCTGCTCCCGAAAAATGGACCAGGCTGCAGCGCAGAGGAGAGAAAAAAATCTCCCAAAATATACGAGTAGCCCTGTGGCACTTGAGAGACTAACAAAAGTATATAGGGTGTCATGAGCTTTCCTGGGCAAAACCCACTTCTTCAGATGAGTTTGAGGGGAGAAAAAAGCAGAGGGAGGGGGAGAAACACTCAGAATTTATAACAGAAAAAGAAGAGGGGGCGGGGGAAGCACCTGTCAATTGTAGTGCCGGTGCTAATGAGGCTAATTGAGCAAGCTGGAAGGGTCCCATACTTAGCTTTTTGTTGTCAATGAGGTGTTGATTGTAAGGAAGGCTGGTTTTCTAATGGGCCATCCAGTTAATGTCTTTGTTCAGGCCAAGAAAACCGTGTGGAATTATGTGGCAATATGAAGGTCCCTGCCGCACTCTCTCTGTAGTTGTTTGGTCAAACTCTTGCAGACATGGGGCCTACTCCTCTGCTCTGAGGAGAGGCCTCTGTTCCATTCATGCCCGTGAGGGTCGACGGTGCTAACAGCTCGGTAGGATCAGGCCACATGTGAGCTGCTGGTCACTGTAAGGCTTGAAAGCTAGAGCACCCATCTCCGCCTGCCACCGCCTTGCAGTTTAGGCAGCCCTGAAGATTGGCCATCCAAAATCCAGGCCGTTCAAACAACTTCTTTGTTTTTCCTTTTCATTTCCAAGGCTGTTATGTTCTGGGTCGTGGACAGCCTGATCATGAGGAAGTCTAAGCAGAAGGACAGCCTGGAAGGCAGCAGGTCCATAGAAAACCCCGTGAGGAATGAAGAATCCCAGGTGAGCCCAGAGAATGTGCTGTGGGCAGGTGAGCGCAGACAGCCCACCCCAAGTCAAATGAACTCCGATCATCTGAAGAAGCAGGTTTTGCCCACAAAACCAGCTACATGTTTTGTCAGTCTTTAAAGTACTACTAGACTATTTGTTGTTTTTTAAGTTTTTACCCCGACTGTGACAGCAGTGGGTAGCAAAGGCACAAGGCAGGTGATGGGGACTGGGAGACTTGCTCCAGCTGTACCCCAGCGCTGTATCTGCCACCCCCTTGGGGAAGGGGACCCTCCCGGGGACCTCGTTCGGCGCTGTCTTGCTAATGCTGCAGAAACGGGAGTACTGACTGAGCTCTGTCCCAGCTCTTCACGTGCATGGGCACATCTGAGGGTGCAGAATCAAACATACCTCCAGGTCTGCCACGTGCGGTCCATTGGGGCTCTGTGCGTGGCCCCGAGACCTTTTGTTCCCCGTTGCTCCTGTGCAGCATTGCCGGAGGCCGCTGGTTGCTGTCCGTGTTGGTTTCTTCCTCCTGGTTTTTACTAAAGTGACACGCACGTAAAGGCAGGGCACGCGAAGTGGGTGCTGATTGCACACGACACAGACTGTGAGAGCCGTGCGCTCCCCCTGCATCCCTCACAGCGCTGCTGCGGTCCCATCAGCACACCCTGCAAACTCTAGGTACGCAAGCACAGGTAGCAAAACTGCCCTCTCCCAGCAGACCGCCTTGCTTCTGACACTCACTGAGATGAAGGGGGCCACTCATGTAGCCCACTGCTGCGTAGGGCCACCAGACAGGTCAGGAGGAAAAGGCTTTAAGAGCTCTAGATGGGCAGCCTTTTGTTCCTAGAGCCTAGGGAAGCTCTACAGCAGGGCTCTGTTTGCTCCGTATTGTGAGGGGTAGCATGCATGGACAGGGCATTTAGAGACCAGGGTTCTATTCCCAGCTCTACCCAGTTGCAACCAAGTTACTTTGCTCCCCCAGTTCCCACTCTGTCATCTCTGTTTTGACAGCCTTCTAGGTGTTTGTACAGCACCTAGCGCAGCAGGGCCTTGATTGCAGTTAGGCCCTCTAGGAGCTACAGTGGAGAAAGTAATAAATATCCAGTATCTCATTAATGTGTGTCCTTGGGTGCTACTGGTGTTCTCCATGGACACCATGCGTGTGCCATATTCGGCCACCCCCCAATCACTGCAGCTGTGGGAAACCAAGCTGGACTCTAGTATGGCTTGGTATTTTTTCCGATTCTGGGTTGAATTAATGGCATAAAAAATCATTCTTCATTTGTAAATAGAGCGCATGTCGTATGAAGTCCACTGAGAATCCACAGGACTCCCGCAGGCGTCACGTCCGATTCCTCTAGTTAGCATGTTTAGAGATGTAATAAGCAGGCTTGCCCCTGGAGGGGAAAGGGCCAATTGCCCCAGGAATACAAAAGGGCCTGAAGCTCCTGGCCACTGCTATTGTGACAGCAGCAGTAGATGGAGCCCTGGGCCTTTTTAATCACAGCCACAGCCCCACACGGCATGCTCATGCAGCGCTGATGGCTGCGTGAGGAAGGGAGGGCGCGGTATGGCGCTCTCTGGGTTGTTGAGGGCTGCTTAGCTCCAGCCCTGCCCCTTCTGGAGGGCAGAACAGAGTCCCCCAGCTCCCACCTTACCCAGGGACCAGGCCAGGCTGTCAGCCCCACTGGTAGTAAGAAGGATTTTTTTTTTTTTTTTTGGCCGATGTCTCATCTTGAAGGAAAACATGCTTGGCGGGGAATCAGAATTTGCCAGGTGTCTTTGTTTCTCAGCAAGCAAAACTGACAGTTAGCTCTCGTGTGAGTCACCCTCCGTATGTATTTGGGTTAGTTGGTTGTTCACGCTTTAAAGCCAAAGGAAAAAACAGTGTTGTGTTATGGACAGATTTTGTTCTCTTTGTTTGCTAACACAACCGAGTTCACCGGACACATGTCACATCCACGCCTGTGCTTCTGGGCAAAGGCCATAGTCTAATGAGCTGGATCCAAGTCTATTCTCCTCTGCACTTTTTTTTCCAAAATGTGACCTGTACGACTTCTGATTTAGTGCTCTTCATTGGCAAGACCTACTAAACTGAAGAAGGAACTCGGCAGGTACAGGCTAGCTTCTGAAATAACTGCTTCTTGGCGATTTTAGATACCCCTAGAGAAAGGGGGAGGGAGGGAAGCAGAACAAAAATAGTATGTGGTATTTCACATCCTCATTACAGAATAACTTTCATCGCCCGTACCTGTTAGGTTTACTTGCACCATAGCTTTAACCAGAGCATGTCTTCTACGAAGTGTAAGTAGGTTCTACATCTCACAGGTGAGACTGCTAAACCGTGGCAGTTAGTACCTGTTGGTGCTTTTGCACTGAAATATACACAAGAGGGTGGCAAGTAAGAATGTTCTTAACTGGTATTGATGCAATTTAGGTAACTTCAAGCCAGCTTTCTTGCAGAGCACGTGCATCTGATAAGCTCCCATTTCTAAAGGGGGATACGGTATTTGTGGATTCCTTCCTCTTATGGGACAGACAAAGTGGAGACAGATGTTAACAGCTGGTCAGCCAGAAAGTGAGTCATGCACATCCCAGTGCAGCAGAGCTGGCCTCGTCCTGTGAATGAGAAGCTGTCTGAGTTGTGTTGTATTCCAAAACAGCTGAACCTTGCATTCTGGGCGTTTCCAAAAGCTGGGAACCTGTTCTGGAGAGCAGATACCTTTCATGGGAGGTGAAAGGCAAGTTCGGCTAGAATGAAGCCTGATCTCAACAGATTTTGCACCAGTTTAACTCTTAGTTAGGGGTGCCGTGTGTTTTATTTTTGTTTAACCACTTTAGTTGGAGTGGTCTCAAAAACTGTAGACAAGCCTATAGTGATCCCACATCTAGGCATGTACAAAACTGCTAATTACTCTAAATTCTAACCAGCCAGAGCCAAATAACACTTCTCTGGGTACGACATGATCTTGGCCTTGTAGCAGTGCTTGATATGCAGCATTGCATCCCCTCCAATCCCATTTAGCAGGGAGGGCATTGGAGGCTCGTGCAGCACCTGAAACTCATAACATCTTTCCCAGTGGATGGTCACTGGTGCTATTTGTCCTGATTTTGCAGGTTTGCACCATTTTAAAGATGGGTTTAAACATCTGTGTCTGGTTGAGGCCTGAGAGCTGATCCTAACTAGGGAAGTAAAATCCTGTTTAATCAGTTAAACGTTACGGTTAACTGCTTAAATGGGATCCTGCTGGCAGGGGGGCCACTCCCGCCTGGCCAGGCCTGCCATGCCACGGGCTGCTCTGACCAGGCCAGGCCCACCGTGCTGCGCCACGGGAAGGTGGGGAGCTGCTCCAGTCCAGTTAACTGCTGACATCCCTAGTCCTGACCCTTCTACAAACCGCACAACCAGTCCTTTGTTTTACAGCAAAACATGGGCCTGTGAGACACCCCCCCCCCTTCACCTTCATGTAGAATCAACAACAACAATACGCTGAGGCAGTGGAGGCCTGTATCAGAGCTTCCTTGTAGCATGGATATTGTAAAATCTACAGTCACGACTATACGGTAGCCTTTCCACTTGGGACAGAACGGGGCAGGACTCAATACCCAATACGCTGCCGTTGTTGCCAGTCTCTGAGGAAGGAACAGAGCCCCATAAAATTCTTTACAGCAGCCGGTTCTGGTTCAGGTTAGCATGCCCGCCCTTAGGGCAAGGCAGTTGACTTGGGCCCCGCGCCTTCAAGGCCCCGTGTTGCCTGGCTGCTCGCTCGCTGCCCTGGCTGGGAGCCGCCCAGCCACACGGTGCAGCCGGCCACACGGTGCAGCCAACCACAACATGGCGCCTTGGGCCCCGCAAACTCTCTGGCCGGGCCTGCAGGTTAGTCTAGAAAGAAGATCGCTAACTAAATCTCTGGAAGTCAGGAAAGATCCACAGTTGTCCAGTGCGTCTTCCTGCCAAGGCCTTATTTCTCCCTAGAGCGCGTTCTTCTTCTATTTTTACCAGTCTATGTTCCCAATGGCAGGCTTCCACTTATAGGCTTCCCTGCTGGGAAGGGTTTTTTCTGCTAGTTGGCCTAAGCTTTCCCTTCGCATCTCCCATCTTACTGTTTATATCTTTTGAATATTTGATTTACCACCAGGCCTGCTTGGAGGGTGGGGTGGAGGGGCAAAGGGGACAAGTGTCCTGGGGCCCGGTGCTTCAAAAGGGCCTGGGACTCATAGGCCCTTTAAGTCTCTGCTCAAACACCCCATGCCATGCTCCAGGCAACTTGGGGGAGCCTGGCATGGTGCGCTCTGGAGGGGCACTATTGTGCCAGCCCCACCCCTTCTGCCTGAGGCCCCGCCTCTTCCTGGAGCAGAGTGTTGAGCCCGCCCCCTCAGCTTGCCCAGGGGCCTGGCACGGTGATCAACAGGGGACTTGACAATCTAACCTCTCATCCCCGTCCTCTCGCTTCATTGTCACTTAGCAAAGCTTTAGTTGTACCTCTTGAGGAAAGAGTTAATTTTTGTTGCATCACTTGGCGCGTACCCTCTGGTGTGAACTGGAGTTATGCCAGGGGTTGGTTCCTCCCTCTGTTTGCAGTGTCCTCTTACTGGGACTGCGCCCGGGGATTGTTGCCTTCCTGCTCCCTGTCCTGGTGCCTCCCCAGTGTCAACCACAACTTGCATTGGCCCTGTCACATTGCAAACCCATAGCTCCGGTTTTCCAACCCACGTGGCTGAAGAGTACAAGGTGGGGGGTAGGGGAACCTTCACAGAAAATCTGGGACTTCAGTCTCATTTCTTGGTGGTCCTTCATCAAACTTATGTGCAGCCATTTGCCAAGTGACCTCCTATCTGTACCATATCTCCAGTCACCTTTTAAACAGAAGATAAAATAACCCACCTGGCAAATTGAATTGCCCACGCCACAAAGCTGGCGTGGCCAAAATCCAAGATCAAAGCTGGAAATAGTGGTTTGACTGGGGTCTGTCCCTAGCAATTGACTCATCTGCTCTCCTACTTATTCAGTAAGGAGAATTTCCTCCCTCTGCCAGGTTGTTAACCTCGCTGGTTTCAGGTGCTAAGTGTCTCTCTGCTTGGCAGGGGATACTTATGATAAAGGGCCTGAAAATTTATCAGAGTTCATCAGATCTGTCTAGCAGCAGGCGCCGACAATTCCCCATCACATGGCTTACTTGGATTTCAGCCTGCCTTCACAATAAAGGGCTTCATTCTTTTCTCCTGCGCTCGGAAGCAGCTTGCATTAGGAAAAGGGTCCCTGTGTTAACCTCGACTTAAAACCTGTGTTACCTATGGCTGCACCAGCTCTGTGGGTTTTTTTTTTTTTTTTTTTTTTTACAGGGAAGCTTTATTGCTTGAGGCTTCACCCTGTGAGAAGGGACTTAGCAGAGATGCAATTTCACTGTTTGATGGGAGACAGCGAATAGCTGGCCAGCCCAGAGTTCAGTCTTCCATCTCGGGGATGGGGAGAGACTTTTCGTACTATTGAGCAACAGATGTGAAGTAAGATGACCTTGGGCTTTGTGTAAGGCAGAGTGTGGGCTGTGTGTTAGGCTGAAACAAACACTTGCAGGGTTGGGGCATTTTCCTCTCCTGCGGAGGCTCTATTAAAATGTTCCTTCTGGGCTAGACTTGGCTTCATTTTGTCTTAAACCCCACCTATAGTTTCCAGGACTGGTTTTGTTTCCCCCCTTGTGAAGTTCTGTCCCTTCCCATCAACCTGCTTGTTTGATCTGTGCTGACATTTGCTTGAATCGTGGATGTTTGCAGGTGGAGTTGCATGTGACCAGAATAAATGCAGGCTGAAATGAAAGTCCCTGCCTACATTGGCGTCTGTTGTTGCTTCCTTCCCAGCAACCACAGACCATATGAATGGCATCATTGGCTTCTCCACTCAGCAAAAACCAGTAGCTTTTTAAAAAGCCCTTAATGTTTCCTTTGACCTCTCTGGGTCTGTGGTTTTTACTCAGAGGCAGAAAGCACATTTAAAAAAAAACCACAGGAATACGTATCTATCTGTCCTTATTTTCATATTTTCAGGTTGTATTAACACAGCTGGCAAGGCCCAAATGGCATATTCACTGGTTAATTGGGTGTTGGAGGGGGGAGGCTGTGCTCTTAGGCTAATGCACCAGCCTGTCTTCACTGGGAACGTAAATCCACACAATTGACAGACACTCGAGACTCTGATTGACGTAGCATGGGTATTTCAGACCACAACGGAGGTGTATATTTGAGAGGTGGCCTGGGGATTGAGCTGCTGATCATTCATAAACACAAAATTCACATATGGTATGTCTACACAGCAGGGCTTAAGTCGAAATGAGCTACACAACTTGAGCTGCGTCGCTTAAGTCGAAATAGCTTAACTTGGCTTTTGGCGCTGTCTACATAGTAGGAAGTCGAAGGAAGAACACGCTTCCTTCAACATCCCTTACTCCTTGTAAAATGAGGGTTACCAGGAGTCCGAGTAAGAAGTCCTCCAGCTCGACATTTATTTCAAAATAATGGCGTGTAGTATAGACGCACACTGTGTTGTTTCAGAATAACATCAGCTGTGCAGACATAGCCTTAGACTTCTTAAAACTGACGAACATTAGAGATGCGCAGGTTCTAAAATAGCTCTGGTTCTACCTGTCTCCTGGTGGAAATGGATTTATCTGCTTGCCTCATCCTGGGAATGACTGCATAGCACACTCTTTTCTTTCTGCATGTTCTGTCCTCATGCTAGATCCATCTACTGATCTATGTCTTGTGAGAGAGACAAGAAAAGTCATTCTTCTGCTCTACTCTGTGCTGAGTAGGCCGCAGTTGGAGTATTGTGTTCAGTTCTAGGCACCACATCTCAGGAAAGAGGTGGAGAAACTGGAGAGGGTCCAGAGAAGAGCAACAAAAATGATTAAAGGTCTAGAAGATATGACCTATGAGGGAAGACTGAAAGAATTGGGTTTTAGTTTGGAAAAGAGAAGTCTGAGAGGGGACATGATAGTAGTTTAAGTACCTAAAAAGGTGTTACGAGGAGGAAGGAGGAAAAATTGTTTTCATTGGCCTTTGATGATAGGAGAAAAAGCAATGGGCTTAAATTGCAGCAAGGGAGGTTTCGACTGGACATGAGGAGACACTTCCTAGCTGTCAGGGTGGTTTAACACTGGAATAAATTGCCGAGGAAAGTTGTGGAATCTTCATCACTGGAGATATTTAAGAGCAGGTTAGACAGACATCTATCAGGGATGAGCTAGATGGTGCTTGGTCCTGCCGTGAGTGCAGGGGACTGGATTCAGTGACCTCTTCCAGTTCTCATGTGCTATGATTCTATTTCTCGGAACTCAGATTCACTGTATCTGTCATTATCCACCCTGCTGTCTAAAACAAAATGGACTGGCAGAGTAGGGAGTCAGTGTAACACGCCTGCAGCTGTGATCCAGTGCTCTTGAGGTTGTACAGCAGAGTTTTCAACACACACAAGTCAGTTATCCCTTGCTTTTGACTGGAGGTCTGCGTTGGAATATGTAAAATACCAGGGGCATCTCTGTTATGTAAATATTGGCACTCAAATGGAACACTGGAGAAACAGCTCCAGCTGATGGGAAGTGTGTTCTGTACAGGATGTAGCTCAAATGTGCTTTCTAAACGACAATGCAAAAAAACGTATTGAACTGGGGGTGGGGGTGGGGGTGTGGGTGGAGCAGTTTTTTCCCTTGTGAAGTTCTTTCCCTTCCCATCATGCTGCCCATCTGATCTGCACTAATGTTTACTTGAATCATGAACACTTATGGGGGGACTCATTTCCTTCTCAACTCTCTGGCGCTTGAGCGTAGCGAGGCACATGCCAGGGAAGCCCCAGGTTGTCAGAGAATAGTGGTGACGTCTTGGGGAGCAAGACCAGGATGGCACCGTAACCAAGGAATCGGGCAACTATGGTGCTAGTCCCAGCTCTGCCACTCACCTTGTATGACTTGATCCCTCTCCTGTAGGTGGTAAGCTCTGTGGAGCAGGGATTCTTAACAAAGTGGGCCCTGAACTTGGCTGAGGACTTTGACCACAGCTGTAATACAACGGTCAAGGGCAAGCTTATGTTGAAGTATCTCCTTTCTTTGAAGGTCCGTCTACACAGAAGAAGCTGTGCAGAGGTTAATATGAGCTCACTCGCTTGAATCCGAAGACCGACCAGAGCGGGCCAGATCCTGGATACATATGTCACTCACTAGCCCACTCCAATACAACCTTGTGCTGTTCCCACCGTTCTGTTACTCACTAGCCTATCAAGTTAGTGCCCAAGAACCTCTTGTGCTGTATAACAAGTGGGGAGAGCCTCTGCACAGTTAAAAAACGTGTATCCACAGCCATATCCGCATCTGCAAAAATGAGCCGCAGCGATCCACCTCCATATCCATGGATGCAGATATAAAGTGGAGCTCTGCAGATTTGTAGGCCTCTCTCCCAGTGGGATCAACCTGTGGGTGACAAATAACACCTGAATCCCAATCCATTTCACTATCAAGCTCTGAGCTGTGCACAACATTTGTATCTCAAACCCCGCAGAGGAATATTTACTGGGTGTGGGTGGAAACTTGATTCCACTGGAATGTTAGAAAATAGGGTTGTTTTTTTCTCTTTTATGGGCCCTATTTTCTTCGGTTTCAGTAGAAGCCAAGTGTGACCTGACAGCATGTAAACAATGCTGGTTTTTCCATGTATTGCTGTAGCTGTCATAAAAATCTACAAATCGGGGTGGGCCATGTGGGAAGTGCTCTCCCTGCAGCCTTCCTAATCCCTTTGAAGATGTTGATTCATTGCAGCAGTTTGCTTTTCCTGTTTAGCCCTCCCGTTGCTGGGTTACTGGCCCCGCAGTGCCGCCTACATGATAACAAATGAAAGGCGTGTTCCTTTGTTATGACAGTGCATGGGGATCATACAATTTATGTCACCCCGTGATGTCCAGGTCCGGGACCAGAAAAGAGGCCTTGTTCGTAGTCTCTTATCAGACGGCTTTTTAGCTGTTGCATTTAAAACACTTGGCCACACAAAGCATGAGCACGTTCTCCCTTGACAGGGGCATTTCAGAAAGCCAGAACATTTTATACTGCATCCCTAATGCAGCGTGTCAGGAAACGCTTGCGATCCAAATTACATGCTTCATAATCAGCATAAAAATTCAGGCTGTGAGCTTGTGCGATCTCTCAAGCTGAAGTAAGGTCAGGCCTGGTCAACACTCGGGTGGGAGACCTCCAGTAAGGTGTTGCAGGAAGCGGCGTTGCAGTGGCTGGCACTCGTCTTGCGGAGCCAACTCTGAACTAGTGAAGCATGGCCCTGACTGTGCTAGGTGTCATACCCTCAGATGTACACACTATATGCAAGAATTGACAGAGTCTGTGGCCAGATTCCCATATGGGGAAGCAGCAGCATCTGCTTAAACTCCCATGTCGTTTCAACCTGTTGAAGTGTTTGCCTCCTCTTCTGTCCTTAACTGTTGCTGGGTGCTGTTAAAAAGTTGTCTACCCCAGAGGTGGCTGCACTTTAAGAGTTCAACAAAGCGACTTTGGCCGGTGCAGAAGACCATGATGGCAGACCAATGAGATTTGGTGTCTGCTAAGCAGAAGAAAGCAGGATCATCTCTAATTCATAGAATCATAGAGCTGGAAGAGACCTCAGAAGGTCATTAAGTCCAACCCCCTGCTCTAGGCAGGACCAATCCCAACTAAATCAACCCAGCCAGGGCTTGGTCAAGCCGAGACTTAAACACCTCCAGGGATGGAGATTCCACTACTTCCCTAGGTAACCCATTCCAGTGCTTCACTACCCTCCTAGTGAAATAGTTTTTCCTAATATCCAACCTGGACCTCTCCCACCACAACTTGAGACCATTGCTCCTTGTTCTGCCATCTGTCACTACTGAGAACAGCCTCTCTCCATCCTCTTTGGAACCTCCCTTCAGGAAGTTCGTCTGCACTTCGTTAAATGAGCGATGTTGGAGTCCAACATTTGTTCTTGTACTAACCTGAATAACCCCTGATTAACTTGGATTTTCTGTTTAACGAATAATATCTATTTATATTGCAAGAGCACCTAACCTTAACTCCATTGTGCTAGGCCCTGTACTCACATAATGAAGAACACTTTTTTGCTTCAAAATTGCTTACAGTCTAAGCAAGGTCTTTACTAGTGGGTGGGGGAAATGACTGAGCAAATCAAGAGGGAGTATGGGGCATAATGAAAAACATATTTTAACATAGATTATCTGTGGGCATAATTCATAGCAGAAACCACTTAGCCAGCTAGTGAGCTGACAGATCCGATTTCTGTTCAGCTGATCTGCTTTGACTGAATTTTGAACATGTGTCCATGCAGGCTGCACTGGATGTCCTGCGCACACCTATGCCTTGGGGCAGCTACATGCCTAGCTCTGAAATGAGAGCGTTTGGTTGAGCAGGGCTTGAGTTTAGATTTTTGCAGCGTCTGTTGTCACATGATCAAGGAGGACGAGGCATCTTGGCAACACCTATATCAAAATTAGGGTAGCTTTGTGACTTGCTGACTCCTCTTTACTCTTCAGAGAACTGCTGTTCTGGGAGATGTTCCCTATGCTATGTCCAGTTAAAACGGGCAGAGGTCTGAGATCGCCAGCCATACAGACTCTTTAGGCCACTGAGCAATGAGTCTCTCTCAAGAGTTGAATTGCTCTTGTTCTTCCTTTTAGGTATTGCTCGGTCCTGACTTGGATTTTGATTAATCTGAAAGTGACGAAGACATCTCAGGACTCCAAGGAACCAGCCAGAAAATAAAGCAGCCAGCTAGTCAGGTGCTAGTTTAGCAGAGACCTCAAACTGAGCCAGATGGAGAGAAGACCAAGCCAGAAAACAGCAATGAAGTTGCTTTTTGGAAAACCGGACTTTGATCCGATCCCAGAGGTTGGGATGAGAATGCTGGTTTGTTACACAGTGAAATGGAGAGCATGTGCTGGGACTAACCAGATCTATCCCATGCAGTTATTTTCCTACTGGTGTTTTTGTACCTTCCGCATTCTTGCAGTAACTGGTTCTACATACACCATTGACTCCTGAATTTGTCCCCGAACTGGACAATCCCAATCATATCATGGTTAAGACTAAGGACTCTGGTTGGCCAGCTGGCTGTAATTTGCATTGGGGTGGCAGCATAAATCAAAATGTGAGCCCTTTTTATAAGATTGAAGATTTATCTTGTACTAACAGTACTGTGACACTATCTCTATGCACAGCTTTCTTGTAAATAACTCACTGGGAGAAAGTACCTTTGGCGTTGGACTGATCATTCCACTGAATCTGACTTTTGTACTGTTTTATAAGGGTTGTTATAAAAGTTTGACTTAAAGTTGGCTTGTATCTGGAGTGTATTCTTGTGCTTAGTGTTTTGCAAAGAGATGATATACATTCTAACCTCTGAGTTTCAGGGGATGCTTGCTCTGCATTGCTGTCTCTGAACCGGAACTTTTCTGACTTGACCCAGAAGTTTAATTTTGTTAAAAATGTGTGCAGTCGCTTAGGTCAATGGTGTGGAGAAAAGCTGCTTCTAAAACCAAAATTTCTACAGTGATCTCTGAAGCCTATTTAAATGGGGAAGATCATCTGGAAAGGAGACCACTTCCTTGGGAATTGGTCGAACACCTGTAGAACAAACTCTCACTCAGAAAGAACCTAAGGACCACTCCAAATCTGGCCACTTTCAGCTCCAAATGCAAGGCAATCTGCTTGTGAATCCTACCAAAATGTTCCATTGAATACACCAGAGTAAGTAGCTCTCCTCCAGAGGAGAGGGGAAAATGACTCGCATTTTCCCCTCAGTCGCCTTGCTTAATGCATAACTGAAAGGCACTCTGGTTCTACAGCCATGAGAGAATCCTAGACGTGTAGGATGGGAAGGGACCTTGCGAGACTGCTTAGTCCAGTCTCCTGCACTCAAGGTAGGACCACCTCATAATGTGTAGTATAAGAACCTGAACAGGATTATGCTGAAAAGAATTTGTGATCCAAAAGCCATTGACTTCAAGTGAGAGCCGGGGCTTCCGATCCCACTAATCACTGGGCATGCGTCTCAAAATGCACCCACCCCCAGAGTCTAGTGATTTCTTTGGGTGCTCACTAGCACTCAGCACTTCCAAGCTGGGAGGGGTTGCAATTGCTTTGGAGGATAGGGTCATAATTCAAAATGATCTGGACAAACTGGAGAAATGGCCTGTAAACAGGATGAAGTTTAATAAGTACAAATGCAAAGTACTCCGCTTAGAAAGGAACAATTTGTTTCACACATACAGAATGGGAAGTGACTGTCTAGGAAGGAGTACTGCTGAAAGGGATCTAGGGGTCATAGTGGATCACAAGCTAAATAGGAGTCAACAGTGTGACAGTGTTACAGAAAAAGCAAATATGATTCTGGGATGCATTAACAGGAATGTTGTGAGCAAGACACGAGAAGTCATTTTTCTGCTCTACTCTGCAGTGATTAGGTCTCAGTTGGAGTATTGTGTCCAGTTCTGGGCACCACATTTCAAGAAAGACATGGAGAAATTGGAGAGGGTTCAGAGAAGAGCAACAAAAATGATTAAAGATCTAGAGAATATGAGTGATGAGGTAAGGCTGAAGGAACTGGGCTTGTTTGGAAAAGAAGACTGAAAGGGGACATGATAGTGGTTTTCAGGTATCTAAAAGGGGGTCACAGGGAGGAAGGGGGGAATTATTTTCCTTGGCCTCTGATGATAGGACAAGAAGCAATGGACTTAAACTGCAGCAAGGGAGGTTTAGGTTGGACATTAGGAAAAATTTCCTAACTGTCAGGGTGGTTAAGCACTGGAATAAATTGCCTAGGGACTTGCCTGTGGCATCTCTAACACTGGAGATATTCAAGAGCAGGTTAGACAGACACCTGTCAGGGATGATCTAGACTGTGATTGGTCCTGCCAAGAGGGCAGTGGACTGGACTTGATCTTTCGAGGTCCCTTCCAGTTCTAGTGTTCTATGATTCTATAATTATAGGTCAAAGAGGGCTTGTCTAAATAAGCACTTAGTTTGGAGCAAGCTGTGTGGAGTGTGTGGCCATATACTGACAATTCTCTGGTGCATGTTCATCTCCCCCCTTCAAAGCACAGTAGATTCATGTGCACTTGGGAACTTTAGTGTGGCAGTAGGGTCCAGGTGAACGTTAAAAACAAGTAGTCTTGTGGCAACTGAGAGACTAACAATTATACATAGTATCATGAGCAAAAAAACCACTTCTTCAGATGATGAACTAGAGAGGAATAACAGAAACCAAGTTATTTATAACAGGGGGGAAAAAGGTACCTGTCAATTGTCAGTCCAGTGCTAATGAGGCTACTTAAGTGGTCTGGAAGTGTCCCATACTTAGCTTTTGATGTAACAATGAGGTGTTAAAGGCAGACTTTATAATGTGCCATACAGTTAATGTCTTTGTTCAAGACCAAGGAAACCGTGTCTAATTGCAGATGAATGTCAATTCCACACACACACTTTCTCTCTGTATTTGTTGCGTGAAATTTCTTTGTAGAAGAATGGCTACTTTTAAATCCATCAGTGAGTGCCCAGGCAGGTTAAAATGTTCCTTTACGGGTTTATATGTGTGTCCATTTCTGATGTCTGATTTTTGTCCGTTTATCCTTTGTCGTAGAGACTGTCCAGTTTGGCCAATATACATGGCAGAGATACATGGCAGAGGGGCATTGCTGGCACTTGATGGCATACTTTGTACATGGTAGGCTTATATGCAGTAGATTTCCACCCCAGCTTGTGGCAAACTAAGCATTTATGCAAGCCCTGCCGTGGAAGCATAAGTAAGGATTTTGGAGCCTTTCTTAAAAGTGCTTTGCCCCAAGAGAGCATGAAAAGTTTTAAACGCCCCTGCTTGAAAAGTACAATGCAGATGCAACTCCTACGGCTCACATAGCCCTGACCTGCATAGCTAAGTTGGAAACAAGGGGTTAAGAATGGAGCAGTGGGGAGCTTTTTTTGAATTTCCTATTAGCATGATTCAAATGACTCACTTTTTCCTGGTGAACTGTACTGCTCTTGGAACAAACCCTCATGAATTGGCCATTCAAATGGGCTTGGCCGGACCTGTGTTTGCATAGATGAATAGAATCAAAGTTTCACACCCCCTCAGTGAGAAACTTGCAGTTCGGTGGCAAAAAGGACACATTTCTGGGCTGCAGAAGGGCCTGGACCAAGACTTGACAAACATTTCATGAGGCTTGTTGAATAAGATGAGGTGAAAACAACCAGTTTCCCCCCATGTTCTCTTAAAATCCATGCTGCTGACGGGTAAGTTACCTGCCCCTAGCTTCAGCCAGCGGACTTCCCAGGATGTGCAGTGTCTCAGTTAGAAATCCTCCTGCTGCAGATGGGTGTGTGCACTTGGGGTGCACCCGGGTACAGGTAGTAATTGTGGCAATTTTTAATAGGGGAGCAACTCTAAGATTTTGGTCAAGGGTCAAGGGCTGCACTTTTCTATGGAGGGGTGTGAGGGGTCTGGGATGGAGGTGGGGTGCAGAAGGGGAGCTTGGGGTAAGATATTGGGGTACAGTAGGGGTGTGAGGTCTGAGAAGGCGTTTAGGTGAAGGAGGGGGTTGTGATTTGGGGCAGGGGAGTGGGGTGTAGAGTCAGTCAGGGAGTATGGGTGCAGGAGAGGATTCTGACCTGGGGGGTTCAGAGGGTTTGGGTTATGACCTGGTCCAGGGGATAGGGGTACAGCAGGGGGTGCAAGGTTGGGGATATGGGTGCAGGAGAGGATTCTGGCCTGTGGAAGGGGTGGAGGAGGGGGGGTGCAGGTCTGGGAGGGAGTTGTGACTGGGGCAGTAGGGTTTGCGTGGTGCCCTGGGACCGGGAGCTGAGGTGCAGGAGGGGTTGGGGTGTCAGATGCAAGCTCTGGCCGGGAGGTGCTTACTGAGGCAGTTCAAAGTGGCTGGCTGCTGGAGCCATGTGCCTCTCTGTGTCACGTGCTGGGCGGGGGGACTTCACGAGCTGCCTCCGCCCCCAGCATAATCATCATAGCTCCCATTGGCCAGTTTCCACCCCAGTACAGCTGCTGCCTCCCCACCCCAACTCCACCCTGTGGCCTTGTTAGTATAGCTTTCTGGCCCAGAGGCTGCTATTGATTTTTAAACATCTCCGCTGAGGTCACTTTGGGTTTCAAAGGCCATTCTAATCAAGCACCTGGAATTTGGTGCAGCTGGTTCTTCCAGGTGAAGGAGGCATGAGCATGTTCTTCTCCAGCGTAAAACTCAAGCACAAATTGTAAACAGGTTCAGCCACATGCCTGCTGTTTCACCCCAAATGAAAACTGCACCTCCACATTCACTGTAAAATACATTTATTGTGAAAAGTGACAACTGGACTCATATTGACCAGATCTCATCTGCGCTGCGGCAGGTGCTCCCTGTACGTGTGGTGCTAGATGCCCTCCTTTTCATGTCAACTGCTGTAGCGGTTCTATAATGGTGTGGAGGAGATGTGTGCCGCACGCAAAGCTTTAGCGATACAGATTTATGTACAGGGAAGGGGTATAAGAACGGCCGTACTAGGTCAGACCAAAGGTCCATCTAGCTCAGTGTTCTGTCTTCCAACAGTGGCTACTGCTAGGTGTCCCCAAAGGGGATAAACAGAACAAACAATCATCAAATGATACCTCCCCGTCCACCATTCCCAGCCTCAGACAAAAAGAAGCGAGGGACAAAATTCCTATCCATCCTGGCTAATAGCCATTGATGCACCTATCCTCCATGAATTTATCTAGCTCTTTTTTGAAACCTATTAAATTCCTAGCCTTGACAACATCCTCTGGCAAGGAGTTCCACAGGTTGATTGTGTTGCATGAAGAAATACTTCCTTTGGTTTGTTTTAAACCTCCTGCCTATTAATTTCATGTGGTGACCCCTATTTCTTATGTACAATGGGAATGAAACCCTGCAGCTCTCCTAACAAATCTGCCCTCAAAGGGAACATGTATTTGAACAGCGCCAAGTAGAATACTCAAACCCTGCCTGTGAAGAGCTGAAATCTGGGTTGGGGAGGTGGAAAGTGTGAACCCAGGGAAGTCCCTTGGCCAGAACCACAGTCCAGAGGTGTCTGATGAACTTGCTTGCTTCCATTAAAACAATCAAGCACGTGCAGGAGTTGGTCAGCTGCGGCTTACACATATCCAGGGTAAGCAGCCATTTTAACTGGCCCAACTTCCAACCCCTGCAAGAGTCCCCTTCCGTAAGCATTTCCTGGTCATAGGTGCCACAGTGGTGCTGGTTAAGTGTTGCCATGTTTAGCAATGGCCCGCTAAACAATGTTGTGCTTAATGCTTAGGAGAAAGGCAGGGGGTTGGGGCTGGGGTGGGTTAAAAAGAGCAGCTGCTTTGGGGCCTGGCAATTCAGAGCAGCCCAGGGCTCCCTGATGCCACTGTTGTTACTATGGCAGCGGCAGTGGCTGGAGCACTGGGCCCTTAAAACATCACCAGAGCACCCCCCCACATGCTCTGAGAGGTTCTGAGGGCTGCCTGGGGGGAGGGGCACCATGCTCCAGGCAGCATGGAGTGCTGGTTGCCCAGCCCTGCCCCTTCTGCCCAAGTCCCCACCCCTTCCAGAACTGAGGAGCCGGACCCCCCACCACCACCACCTTGTCCAGGTGTTTTGAACCAGTGTAGCAAAGTCGCCCTCCATGAGCGGAACAAACTTCCCTGGTAAACACAGTTTTGCTGGTTTCGTTATGTCTGCACTATGGGCTTCTGCCGACGCAGCCACGTCAGTCCGGGATCACACTTCGCCACATCCCTGACAGAGCTATGCTGGCAGAAGGCTGTCGTGCAGCTGTTGCCTCAGATTCAAATTTCACTGCCAAGCATCACGTTGCAGGTACATTAGCTGGGCTTTATGTGGGAAGCTTTAATAGTATTGTAGAACAGTCATTAAAACATGAGATTGAACGGAGCAATACTTCTAGCTCGAGGCTTTACTATCATACTGCCTTAGGTAGTAGTGGTGATTAGACACGGATGCTTTGGTCAAAGGATGCCCTAGATACCAGATGTGACTGTAATTTTTAAATAGACAAATACCAGCAAATGAATGAGTCTACGTCTCCTGGGCTAAAGCAGGTCTCCAGTGCTCTCTGAACACCTGGATGTCATTTGGCTGCTTAAGGTGCTATCCCACTTTGACCCCTTCCCTTTAAGCAGATGGAAAGATCCCATAAAACTTAGTTCTAGCCTGCCAGGCGCATACATCTTCATGTTTGCTGCCCTCCTTTCTGGCAGACTTTTCAAATGGACGGTCTCCCAGGAGGCTGATGCCCAGCATTATTCAACGAGACCTTGTTTTAAAATAGACCAGTCTCTACCTTTTGGTTTGGCAAAGGCCTCTTGAGTGGCTGGCTCAGCTTTCACGCACCGGCAAGAGGGGTAGTTGTTTAGTGGCCCGTTCCACCACCTTGTTGTGCCAAAAGCCTCCATTGCATGGAAGTAGAGACAAGGCGTGTCAGATGATAAACATTTGGGGATCAGGAATAAATAAAGGTCATGTTCCACCCTACAGCTCATCCCCTTGAATATGGCCTCGGACTGTAAGAGTTATAATGGGATTTGTGTTTCTGGAAGAGAGCTGGGACCTGTTTTACGGTCAATGGATTTGGAGCCTGCCTGAATGTTCCTATCCAAAGCATGTAACTAAGTGTCTATTACACTGGGTGCATAGTGCTATGATCAAGCAGATGTGGCCTGTGTTGGAGCCTCCTTCGTTTCTGAGGCAGGAGAGACCACGGATTGAGCCATGTAATAAGATGCTGTAAGGGTGGGTTACATCACCGCTGTCACTGTTCCAGGCTGTCAGTGCTTTTTTTAGGAGGTGCCCGGACACTAACAGCGAGAAGCCTTCTGAGGACATATACCACCAGTGAGCCTCTCTGGCAGCTAGCAGTACAGACTGACACGCTTCATACCGCAGCCCACACACGCATGGCTAGCCAAGAAACCAACGCCCATTGTGCTCACTGTGTCTGTGTTCAATTGGTTCATTGAGCCCCCAGGGACAGTGGGGCTTCCTTTAGGAATGTTCTCCCTTAAAGCACATCTGCCCCAGGGAATTTTCACAGCAGGTACCTGACCTCACATTGTCCCACCAAAGGAAGGGTTGTGTTTGTAATGTGTCACTCACCTCCTACTTTCTCTGAGCAGCCAGACCCCGGAGGGCATTGCACAGAGATGTGGGGATTTATTTTTACACCTGCATCTTTCTGGACTGCTAAATTTGACATACCTGCCCCTCTCCTTTCCGTCCCACCAGGAGAGCACCTTCTCACAAGCCTTGCCCCCCTGCACGCAACACTGCAACCTGCCAGCACAGAAGAGGGGAAGCTGATTTCCAAAGGGAAAAGGTTGGTTTCTTTGGCACTAAAAAAAAAAAAAAAAAAAAAGAAAGAACCACCTATGGCTGGAGGCACCTGCAGGGTTATTGTTGTTGAATCTGCTGATGCAACTAGTGTTCGTCCTTAAAGTCTGTTAGTCTTCCCAAAACTGGAGCCTGTGTCGAAGGGATGAGCAGCGAGATAATCCTTGTAGTCTCCATCGATCAATTTGTCTGCATTGTTCTTGGCAAACCAGCAATCAACCTCCTGCTCGCCATTGTAGATCTTCCTCTGCTTCCACATGACAGGAACCAAACGACCTTTCACCTTTAGCATGTTTGCAGCCCTCAGGTTTGGCACCTCCGTTGAGTTCTGACTGACCAGCTGGGGACTTCCACCCAGAGAGTCCTGGATAAGTTTGACTTCATGGTACAAGAACTGACCTGCAAGGAAAGATGAAACTTACTCCTACATCAGCTGCCTTGTTTTGTGACAATCCGAAGGGGGCACCCTCTGAGTTTGATTTAGCGGGTCTTTACTAGACCCGCTAAATCAAACTCTGAAAAATCAATTGTGGAAGTCATCAAGACCCATTTAAAACTCGAATTAAGATACGTCGACTCCAGCTACATAATTAACATAGCTGGAATTCAGTGCCTTAATTCGACCTTCCCCTGTAGTGTAGACCTGGCCAAAGGCTCTGGGAGATCCCAGCAATGGTGAAAGAAGCTACGCTCTACAATTCTTTTGTTAATCTCTCACCCATACGTGGGGAACTGGAACTAGAACTCTACTCCTTCATCTCTAGCAACACAGGCCTCAGCCAGTTAAGCTCCTTGAGCTGTTACTAGCAGAAAGCTTCCTCTGTCCCTTGGTGTTCTCAGCCCCCTTGTTTTATACTCACAAAGCTCAAACAAAGAAGGGAAGGAGAGTGCAGTGATTAGGACACGAGCCCAGCACTCAGGACAACATTCTCTGTTCTGCCACAGGCTTTCTGTCTGACCTTGGGCATGTCCCTTGTTGTCTGGGCCTCAGTTTCCCAGTGAGCAAATTATGCTTTCCTACTTCACAGAGGTGTTATGAAGATAAATACATTGAAATTTTGGAGCTGCTCGGATACTATAGCAATGGGGCCATATAATTACAATCGATAGACATGTTTGGAGAAAGTAGAAAACAGGCATGAGAATATGGAGGTTTCTGATTTCAGACAAGTTGCTTATGATTGGGTCAAGACAAAAGACCCACTTCTCAGCTGACCCATCCTAGACCTCTAAGGCTGTATCCTTCAAAACCCCTTAATAATAGTCTCTTCTCCCTTGTCGCCCATCTAAGTCATAATCCATTTGCAGTGGGTTACAGCTGAAAGAATGTGACACCTACCTAGAAGTCCATGGGAATGAGGGGAGAGCCCTTTACTGTTGGAAATGTAGAATCCAAGGTGATTCCTCTGGTAGGGAGCAGGGTTCTTGTACTGATGGATCAGGATGACGAAGCTGATGGTGCCTTGTATTGCCACGGTGACATTGGAATGGGCAAAGATAGACACCTCAAGGCCACTGTTCCCCACCACAGCACTCCGGTCACATGACAAAACGAGTCTTTCTCCATCATCCAGGATGACTTTGCTGGGGGTGATCTCGACGTAGGATCGCTCTGGCTTATTGCTGAGGATTGTGATGGTGCTGAAGTAGGTCCGTTGTTTCTTGTGGCCATTAGGAGGAGCTGGGGCTCCAATTAACTGCCCATTGACAGTTACGCCTGTTAGAGAAAAGAACCAGTGGTTTATAATTTGAGTGAATGATCCTATCAGAGCTGTCCCATTGGATCACGCACAACAGAAACTTCCTTTTGAGTGGACATTGAAATATCGCTCATGCTGGGATCCTAATTCTACCAGCTACTCTCTTGTTCACAACAGGGCCAACATTTTCAAACTTGCCTGCCACACATTGAACCCCTGACTCCATATTTAGACATCAAAGTTTGAAAACAGGGCCCGGAAGAGTAGCAGAGTTCTGACACGCTTGTCCTGGCTAGCGTGAGAGGGGATATTTCCTTTGAGCGCTGTGTTTGGTATGTGCAAACTGCCAACACCTAGGGGAGGCAGCCAATGGCTTGCTTTGACAAATGCCACTCTCGGAAGCCATCCCTGAACCCTGCTCAGTCATGCAGAGTGTTAACCTGCCCGGGTCTAATCCCAGTTTGCACAGGACCATGGGATAGAATTAATTCTGGTAAGAGAGGAATTGCATCTGGCCTAATGCCACTGCTCTGTATGCATCTGTAGGCTGCAGTACACCTAATGCAGCAATGGTCAAAGGATCTGGTCTGACAGTCCGGAAGCTCTGCTGCCTAAGGCCAGCAAAGGTCCAATACAGGGGACAGCAGCAGAAGTGTAATGGACGCCATTTTGGCCCACATACCAGGCCCTGAGCCTGGAATCCCCATGCTAAAAGCAGTTTGAGCTGAAGACACCTCTGTGGGACAGCACCAGACTCATCGTCTCCATGCACTGGCACAGAGCAGCGTCTGAAACTCCAGTGGGTGACCCACGCTTCTCCCACTTGGCCCTCAGTTCTGCACCAGAGAAGCCACCTGTAGGAGGCAGTGCTGAGTGTCTGGTCACTGAGGGGCACATTTCCTCCTGCCTAGGGACATCCTCCCCTCTGGTTGCTTTTCCCATGGCTCTGATTCCTGGAGTGTAAGCAGCCAGTCAGGGCAATTGGAGGAGGCATGCCGCACTCTCTCCCCTCAGGAACCGACATCGTTCTCATGGAGGGTGAGGGTCAGAAAGAGCCTGGCAGCTCAAGGCGGCTCCACTCCCTTTTCTCCTTCCCTACCTGTGAGCAATGGGACAACTCTACACCTCGCGCCTTCCCGCACTTGGCCTGGGAAGGGGGGTGAAGAGATGCAGGAGGAGCGGATCTGAAATGGAGGGGAGGCCAGAACTGATGGAGGTTTGGGGAACAGGCAGATGGGATGTCACCTTCATTTCTTGACAGATGCCACCCTCAGACATCATGACTAGCCCTGAGCCATCAGTGCAGAGGTGAAAAGCTCCCTATCCCATGGTCACGGGGGAAACTCTCATTCCTTTCTCCATACGCTTCATGGCCTGTTTCAACAGAGGTGGCACTGTTCTCCCTCAAGTGCATTCTGCAGTCAAGCCACAAAAAATCAGCCAACATAGCCTATGAAGGAAGCTGGCTGGTGACTGCCACAGGCGGGGTTCCTACTGAAGAAAGCAGGGGCTGGACACAGAGAGGCCAGGGAAGCTAGGCCAAAGCTACAAAAATGCCACATGAAATAGATTTCCAGTAGTTTTGATTTTAACTTATCAGACAGACGTTTGTATTGTCGTTGGTTTTTATGCCCCTGCCCCCCAATCCACAGCTTTCCTGCTTTGTAAATAATCCTCTTACTAACCACGCTGCTTAGACATTCCAAATGAGATCTGAATTTTGGGCAGCCAGGGTGGGTCACACCTTAATCATTTCTGTTTTAGTTTTCTCAGGATTGATTCAGAAGCAAAAAAGTGCAATTATGATAGACTCTCCATTAACTGCCTCTGGGCTCAGGGACCATTTTACCCACAGGTAAATGTCCAGGACTTAGCACTGAGGGCCACCAGCACCCTATCTAAGCAGTATTCAGTTAAATTATAATAACTAGGTCAGATACAATACCTACCCCCTCACTGCTGGACAAGACTCTACAATCCGATGGTTGCATTCAGTAACTCTGCCACCAGCAGGCTACCAAAGCTTAATCAGTTGGGGTACATCTAGACTACACCTCTCTGTCGATAGAAAGATGTAGATTAGGCACGTTGAAATTGCTAATGAAGCAGGGATTTAAATATACCTCGCTTCATTAGCATAAACATGGCCACCGCTTTTTTTTTCTAAATGGAGCTTTTTCCAAAAAAAACCTGGCAGTCTAGATGCGGATCTGTCGAAAAATAAACCCTTTTTTGACAGATCCTGTAAACCTCATTTTTTGAGGAATACAGGTTCTGTCGAAAAGGGGTTTATTTTTCGACAGATCTGCGTCTAGACTGCTGGGTTTTTTTGAAAAAGCTCCGTTTCGGAGAAAAAAGCGGCGGCCATGTTTATACTAATGAAGCGCAGGATATTTAAATCCCTGCTTCATTAGCAATTTCGATGTGCCTAATCTACATTTCTCTGTCAACAGAGAGGTGTAGTCTAGACACAGCCTTAGAGATTATGGTAGGGATCTGCCAGGAATCCCTTTCCTGTGTCTGCAGATTTCACTAATGGGGGGAGGATGTTGGTTCATGGAAGTGCCTCATGTTTAGCATCTGAAACTCAAGATGGCCATTTATTTAGCTGTGCCTGCTCCAGCTGTAGTCAAATTCAGCCTACAGACCACATATATCCCACCTAATAGGTGTTCATTCAGATCAGTTTTGTATTCTGAGTCTTTGTATTTCCATGGTCCTGATCTCTCTATTAAATAGATGGGAGTGAACATAAAAACGCCCATATTAAGTCAGACCAAAGCTCCATCTAGTCCAGTATCCTGTCTTCTGACAGTGGCCAATGCCAGGTGCCCCAGAGGAAATCAACAGGCAATTATCAAATTATCCATCCCCTGTCGCCCATTCTCAGCTTCTGACAAACAGAGGCTGGGGTCAACATCCCTACCCATCCTGGCTAATAGCCATTGATGGACCTGTCCTCCATGAATTTATCTAGTTTTTTCTTTGAAGCCTGTCGAAGTCTTGGCCCTTGCAACATCCTCTGGCAAGAAGTTCCACAGGTTGTGCATTCTTTGAAGAAGTATTTTTTAAATTTGTTTTAAACTTGCTACCTATTAATTTCATTTGGTGACCCTTAGTTCTTGTGTTCTAGGAAGGAGTAAATAACTCTCCTTTAGTCACTTTCTCCATACCATCATGTTTTTATTGACCTCTATGCTATCCCTTCTTAGTTGCTTCTTTTCCAAGGAGAGAAGTCCCAGTCTTATTAATCTCTCTTCATACAGGACCCGTTCCAAACCCCTAATCATTTTTGTTACCCTTTTCTGAACTTTTTCCAATTCTAGTATATATTTTTGGAGATGAGGTGACCATATCTGCACACAGTATTCAAGATGTGGGCATATCATGGATTTATATAGAGGCAATAAGATATTCTCCGTCTTATTAGCTATCCCTTTCTTAATCATTCCAAACATTCTGTTTGTTTTTTTGACTGCCGCTGCACATTGAGTGGATGTTTTCAGAGAACTATCCACAGTGACTCCAAGATCTCTCTGAGTGGAAACAGCTAATTTAGTCCCCATCATTTTATACATATAGTTGGGATTATGTTTTCCAATGTGCATTACATTGCACTTATCAATATTGAATTTCATCTGCCACTTTTGTTGCCTGGTCACCTAGTTTTGCGAGATCCTTTTGAAGCTCTTCAAAGTCTGCTGTGGTCTTAACTATCCTGAGCAGTTTTGTATCATCTGCAAATTTTGCCACCTCGCTTTTTACCCTTTTCTTCAGATCATTTATGAATATGTTGAATAGGATTGATCCCGGTACAGATCCGTGGGGGACACCACTAGTTACTGCTCTGCATTCTGAAAGCTGGCCATTTATTCCTACCCTTTGTTTCCTACCTTTTAACCAGTTACCAATCCTTGAGAGGACCTTCCCTCTGATCCCATGGCAGCTTACTTTGCAGTGGTGGCAATCTGTTCCATTTGACATGACGTAGTCGCAGCATCTGGTCCCCAATCAATGGAATCCTCATCTGGGCAAAGTTTGGGCACCCCTTAGCATTTTCTGCATGTGATTGGTGCTAAACATAGACTGATACTGAGATCTCACGTGCCTCCATATGTAAAATAGCGGCAATGCCTTCCTCTCTCTCTCTCTGGCTGGTTGTCAGTTTAATGCATAAAGCACCTTGTTGCTAAGTATTCTCACTGTAGGACTGATATCTGCAGCTCAGCTTTCCCCAATGCAGCTGCTGGGATCGCCCCAACAGGATTCCCTATGATCTTACCAGAGTTGTTATGATCGGAGACCAGTCTGAGAATATCCCCTGGTTGCCCATCGATATTGAAGCAGACAACTAGCTTGCTGGAGGGGAAATCAATGACAAAGTGAGGGTCTCCATCCGCTGAGAAGACAGGAAAAGGAGAATGAAGGTAAGAGACAATCATAGAATACCAACTGCAGAATCTCACAGAACAGATCTCATTGAGCCTCATCTCTCTTTTCTTCAAGAGCTACGGGTACATTTTTGAAGAGCGTAGGGATAGCTGGTTCCCCACCTCTCTCCCCCACATATACACATACAGAACGTTTTGAGTGTTTGGTGAAAAATCAAAACCCGAAATATTTCATTTCTGAACTGCTGCTGTGGTGCTTCATGGGAGTTGTAGTTCAGATGCCTCTTGCCCCCATTACCCTCTATAGGCCAGGTTCCCTGGCTGAACTACATCTCCCATGAGGCACCATAATCTCCCCTATTGGTGAATGGCATCCATGCAACATGGCAACTGCGTAGGCATGGTGCGTCATGGGAGATGTGATCCTGGCCCATAGAGAATAATGGGTGAGTGAGTCGTCCCCCCCCCCAATGACAACTCCCAAAGGCAGCCCCTAAGAACGGAAACATTGCATTTTTCAACTGAAAATATTTTGGGTTCTGAGTGTTCATTTTTTTTGATGAAAAATCAAAATATTTAATGGGAGTTAACTGCTTCTTGTTTAGTCAACTCCGCCCCATTTTCTATCAATAAACAGTTTAGAGGGACAATTTTTGACCAGCCCTAGGGTAAGCATCAACATTAGGCCTGAATGTTAAACAGGTCAGTCTGGGCAAGTCCTCTTGTCCATCATATTTATTTGATGCAGTAGCAGTTAGATTTCCCACACCTCAGCAAGTAACCCACTCTTGCAGCCCCAGCTGGTGGACCACAGCCGTACAGAGGCTGGCCTGAGCCAAGAACTTCAGAGGTAGGCATGATCTTCTTCAGAGTCTGATAAAATCAAGATCTAGGCTCTGGGTCTAGGCCTTTTTAATATTTAAAAGGATGATCAAAAACAATTAAAATATTGTGAAAACTTTTTGACATATTTTAACTGGCTTTTATAATGTCAGCAACTTTATTTTGAAAATTAAGTTACTGTGACCAGCTGTAATATTGAAATAAAGGGGTAATATATATGTAATATAAAGGGGAAATAATATTGAGGGGTACTTTATGACTCCTTAAAGGAACTAGCTGTTTTGAATACTGCACTATGTCATCCTAATATACCACCACACAAAGCTGCCTCGTTAGCTCTTTCTCTAACTTTTAGCAATTCCCAATCCTCTCTCTTTTTTTTTTCTTTTTTCTTCCACGTGACTATTTTAATGAGATGAATCAGATCTTTGCTGATTTGCTCCAGGCAGGTGTAGGCCACAGGTACTAAAAATTGTGGCTTTGGTAAACCGAGCATTGTTTATCTTCAGTTACGCAGTACATAGAACTGGGAAATAAGACACTGACCTGAAGTTTTGGATATTTTAATTCTTTGTTTGTCTGGTAGCTTGGATAAACCTAGAAGCGGGGAAAAGAAAGTAGCCAGTTACGGAGACAATAACAGACTAAGCAATGTTACAATAATGTTCCCAAAACACTGCTCAAGAAATTATATGATTTGCCCCATGACACACACTGAGTCATTGGCTAAACCAGGATTATAATCCCAATCTCCTGCCTCCTAGTCCTGTGTTTTAACCACTACACAGTCCTTTCTAAGGAAATCCATTTTGAAGGGGTGCCTCTCTTTCGAAGGAGTGTGACCAATGCTTATAGCTATTTTGTTTGTACCTGGGGGTGCTTTGTGCCCTTGCAGACTCTGCACTCTTTCTCCAATGCCCTCAGTAGATGGGCTGGCCTGGTCCTCCTCCGTAGGCTGGACTGCCTGTAACTCCTTCATCTTCAGGGAAGTGAAGGGGGTGATGAAGTTGTAGGTCAAGGCCAATGACGTGGCTTTATCCATCAACTGTACCTTCTCCTCGCTGTCATCGCTCTTCACCCAGGAGGTCATTAACTCCTTGATGGTGAGATAACTCCAAGCCCTTTCAGCATAATTCTGGGACTCTTTCCCATCCTCTATGCCAGGGGAGCCCCTGATGTCGTTCTTGCTTGGGTGGTCTACAGCCACATCGGTTTTCAGGAGGATGTACTTGTTGGCGTTGCTGGCCGTTACCTCCACATGGAGCTTGCCCGAGTTGCGCTCAATGAGCTTCCCGGCAATGACGATTTCAGACCCATTGAAGTAGTTGGGAAAGAGGTTCTGAGTGACCTGTTCCACGCTGTCTTTAGGATAATCAACCCGGATGTCAGAGAGAAGAGGTGTCCCTATCTCGTCGTAGAACCTGAAATGAGTCACATTTCCCACAGGTTAGTGTTTTTAGCCAGGTATTCATGCACACACACAGGTACATGTACGCAAGGGTACACACAAGCACAGGCTGCTGAATTTGTATGTGGGTGGGATATTCCCCTATATCAGAGGCATGTTGGTAGGAGGTTGCCTTTCTCTGGCCCATTGAGCAGGGATCCTGTACGAAGATCTAGTGGCTGTATTCCACGTGATCTCCTTAGATACAGGAGTCCTGGAAGGGGGAAATCTCAGCACTACTTGTTTTATGATTCCTTGGGAGTCTCAATGGTTTCCACTAGACCTGGAGATTATACACCTCTAATAAAAGCTGTGTATTCATCTAGAGTTTTCTTATAGTACCTAACACATTCCCAGGAGTGTCTCCCACTTGGTTTGAAAAGCAATATAAGGGCCCCAGACCTGAGATTATAACTGCATGATTCCTCTGCAATAACTGATGGCATGACTGAGACCTAAAACTGTTTGGAGAGCACTGCACTCCCTACCGGGCTTGAGCTTTCTAGTCTTGGCCTCCTCTTCTTTTACAAGATGGGTCTTGCAGAACCCTGAACTCAGGCCTTGAAAGATAAACAGACAAAGACCTGGCTTCAACTCTATTTCTGTGGTCAAGCCAAGTTGGTTTTTCATGCATGCGCATATGCTCTGTTAAAGACCCCACTTGTTATACCCTTCCAGCATGACTGTGAACCACTGATAACTACTCTCTGAACATGGTTATACAGCCAGTTATGCACCCATCTGATAGTAGCCCCATCTAGGTTGTGTTTCCCTAGTTTACTTATAAGAAGGTAATGCAATTCTGTATCAAATGCCTTACTAAAGTCTAGGTATACCACGTCCACCACTTCCCCCTTATCCACAAGACTTGTTATCATATCAAAGAAAGCCATCAGGTTGGTTTGACATGGTTTGTTCTTTACAAATCCATGCTGACTGTTACTTATCACCTTATTATCTTCCAGAAGTTTGCAAATTATTTGCTCTATTATCGTTCCTGACACAGAACTTTAGCTGACTGGTCTGTTGTTTCCTGGGTTGTCCTTATTTCCCTTTTTATAGAAGGGCACTATATTTGTCCTTTTCAAATCTTCTGGAATCTCTCCTGTCTTCCATGACTTTTCAAAGATGATAGCTAATGGCTCAGATACCTCCTCTATCAGCTCCTTGAGTATTCTAGGATGCATTTCATCAGGCCCTGGTGACTTGAAGACATTTAACTTTTCTCTAGTACCTTTAGTCTAAACAGCTCAATGCCCTTTGCAAGCATCAGTGAAATACTGGCACAGTGCCTCATGGGAGTTGTAGTTTTGTGCCTCTTACATGCATTCTCCTCTGTAAATTTGATTTCCTGATCACTTTCTTGAAGAGGAAAGACAGCGCTCTATGAAAATCCCTGGCTGTGGTGCACCATGGGACATGTAGCCCAGTCAGCGAGGCTAGCCCACTGAGAAGGAAAAGGACACGAAGCAACCAAACTATGACTCCCATGAGGCTATGCTGCAGCATTTCCAAATTCAAATATTTTAGGTTTGAGGAGAAATATTTTTCAATAAATCAATTTTTTTTCATAGAAAACAGATGCTGTTTGTGCCTAAGCACCTTCACATTGTCTAAGAGCTATTTAAAAGGGCAATGAGTCCTTGTTTCTCCACTTGCACCTAGGGTGAGATGGTGTCAGCATCTCCCAGCTCTCCAGCCACCCACATTTAGACACACAGGCAATATCTCTGTCAAAAGAATTTAAACCAAAGCTTTATTTGGAAGGGCACCAAAGCCACACAATGGCATACTGTATCTTGGGGGTAGAGATTAGTACTCCAAAGTAGCTATTCAGCCATGGAAAGAACTCCAGAGGCATAAGCACATAAGAATGGCCATAATGGAACAGACCAAAGGTCCATCTAGCCCAGTATCCTGTATTCCAACAGTGGTCAATGCCAAATGCACCAGAAGAAAATAGGCAATCATGGAGTGATCCATCCCCTGTCACCCATTTCCAGCTTCTGGCAAGCAGAGTCTAGGGGCACCATTCCTGACCAGACTTATGAAAGCTTATCTGACCTGCATCTCTCAAGCACAGTCTAACCTGTATGGGTACGTCTACACAGCAACATTATTTCTAAATAACTTAGTCCACATCTACACAGCAGGCAGTGATTTTGAAATAATGTCAAAATACTGTCAAACTGGAGGACTTCTTACTCCGATTTCCTGTAACCCTTATTGTACGAAGTCGGAGGAAGAGTGCTCTATTTTGAAATAGATGCTCCCAATTTTGAAATAAGCTATTTTGAAATAAACTACGCAATTGATGTAGCTCAATTTGTGTATCTTATTTCGAGTTAAGCTCTGCTGTGTAGTCACACCCTAAGAGTCCCTAGTTTTTTTGGAAAGGAGGCATTTTGAACCTGTATCATAGGGTTGGCAGAGATCTCAGAAGGTCATTGAGCTCAACCCCTTGCTAAAGCAGGACCAATCCCAACGAAATCATCCCAGCCAGGGCTTTGTCAAGCCAGGACTTAAAAACCTCTAGGGATGGAGATTCCACCACCTCCCTAGGTAACCCATTCCAATGCTTCTCCACCCTCCTAATGAAATAGTTTTGCTTAATACCTAACTTAGACCACCCCCACTGCAACTTGAGACCATTGCTCCTTGTTCTGTCATCTGCCACAACTGAGAACAGCTTCTCTACATCGGCACTCACGCATGTTGCAAATGACTCATATCTTTATAAACAAATTTCCCTGGGAGCACTGAAATCCAGATCTGCCATCTACAGCTACAATTTGTCTGTACTGGGAATTTATTTGAGGTCCCTCCTCCCCAAACCCACGCCCACAGGCAGCACCCAGACTTTCCCGAGGCCTCGGCACGCCCAGGGCAAAGCTCCACAAACCCTTTCAGCTGTGCGGCTGCGTCCTCATCCTCCTGGATCCGCTGCATCCTGCCACAGTTCTCCAATGACATCCTCTCCAGCAGCTTGTAGTCAACATCATTGCCAATGCCGATGGTGAAGAGGCAGAACTTCTCACGGATGGCCTCCTTGGTGTTGCTGAGGATCTTGGAGGACTGTGTCTCCCCAACCGTGGGCCGCCCATCTGTCAGGAAGATGATCAAGGAGACGCTTCTAGCATCTATGTCGTTCTGACCGATGTAGTTGTTCAACAGCTTTGCACTCGTCTGGACAGCCTCATTAATGTTAGTACCTGGAAAAGCAGCAAAGCAAAATGAGCTTATTTTCCTGGCTAAATGCAGTGCAAATGGCTGACAAGAAAATCTCAACATCTTGCAAATATCTGATAGGTTCCACTCATTGAGATGCTCCTTTTCCTTCAAAAACAATAGTGTTCCCATAAGCAGGCTCTGTTACTCTGCCTCTTGAATAGTCTATTTTTTCTGTTAATGGGCACCACTACAAATGCAACATTTGCCAGTCCAGTGACTGCATCAGGGGAGGTGGAAAACAAGGCTAAAAATATTAGAGACAGTCCTGAATTGAAGTTGGGAATCTAAATCCAGAACTCAAAATGGATTTTTGCAGATGGTCTTTACAAAGAGTCTAAAGCAAAACCCCAGAGCCAAACACCCGAACGCCTTGCACTCAAAATGCAAATCCAAAATTTTAGCTTGACGTGTTTTTCAAAACCAAAGCGGGAAAAAAAATCCCACATACTTCTCAGTATCCTTTTAAAACCATAACTCAGCAAAATAGCATGGAACACTGCAAACGATTTTTTCCCAAAGAAACGTTCTGCAGTAAATGGCTTGTTTGTAGGTGGGTGCACAGATACAGATGTGATGACACCCAGCCAACATCTGGCTGCTAAACAAGACACACTAAGGAAGTAAAACAAAACTGTATGCTAGCTGAGCCGGACAATCAATCCATCTCTCTTTCTCAGACTCCAAAGTTTGGCATGCTGTTAGTTGTTTCCCTTTGTTTTAAGCTATAGTTAGTCATATCCACTCAATACAGGTTCAGCTGGTCCTTCCATAGTTTTCCTATGACATCTCTGGGACAACATGCTTTGTTCATTTGGTAATCACCTTTGGTAATTGTTCAGCTGGGTAAGTCCCCCCATCTCTTCCTAAACTCTTTAGCTAGTAGTACAGGCAGTCCCACAGGCCTTCCTGTTTGCTCATTTTTCCTTTGGAAGGCTTTATAAAATGAATGCTCATTGTTTAGGGTGATGAGGAAAAGCAGGGGAAGCCCTCCCAGATCTTTGGCCAGCTGGAATCTCTGGTCTTCCTGGAATTTGTAAAGATCATTTTACAGGGCATTGTGCAGGTAGTCTGGTGCGTAGACATTAAACTGATGGGTCCCCAAAAAGTACATTAGGCTACTGGGGTTCCCAAATACATTTATATTGTGGAATACAACTTAACAGTGAGAACACTGCACCAAATACACAGTTAGGGGAGTATTATTATTTATTGTGTTGCAAGAGCGCGGGAATCCTAAGGTATAAATCAGGGCCCATTTGTGCCAGGTGCTGTACAAACACAGAACAGACGCCTTTTCTCCTGTTTGCAAATCTTGCTGCCGTTCCTGCGACTGCTTGCATGCTAAAGTCACAGTAGGAAAACCTTGACTGTAGCTCCAGCTGTCTCTTAGCAGTTGCTTAGCAGCTGGAAACAAGGCGAAGGAGTCAGCCCCATGCGACCAGCCGGCTCTCTGTAGGCCACAGTTTGGGAATTGCTAGTTTGGGACATAGCTTGTGTGTAATGATAATTGAAATGAACAGAAAAGCTCCTGTTGACTCCAACAGCACCAGAGTGAAACTAATGCTAGGAACATCTTTGTTAATTGCACCGGTATTCCCTGGAGAGAGCTATAAGGACTCAGGATGGTTTCAGTTAATCAGAGGAACTAGTCAAAGCCATTGGGGGTCTCTATTGCCTACCTCCAGTAGGTGACATGTTATGGATGTACTTCTTGGCATCTCTTACATTGTTTGGAGTCACTGGCACCAGATGGTCCTTTTGCCAGACCTTGATTCGGTTAGAAAAACCAATGATATTGAAGTGGTCCTCTGGCCTTAGGTCCTGGAGAATGGTGAAGAGAGCATCTTTGGTCTAAAAAACAGAAAAGAAAAGAACGAGCAAGTCAAATTCTCACTGCTTTCATGACAAGGGCCCAGATTTTCAATGATATTTAGGTGCTCAACTCCTGTTGATTTCAATGACAGGCAATAAGCTAGGATCCTGGCCAATAAGCCTAATTCCCTAGAGACTTGTTTATATTCTAGTAGCACCTACACATCATGGCCCCACTCTGCTAGATGCTGGACAAATATATAATGAAAAGACAGTCCCTACCCAAAAAGCTTGAGATCCAAGTGTAAGATGGGACACACTGTTTGGATATAGGGGGCAGCACAAGGGAGCGGTTATGAGCAGTGGAGCAGTGGCTAGAGCAAATAAAGCTGTGAATGGTTAACTGGTAAGCATCACCCTTATCCGATGATGCTTACCAGTTACCATTAACCAGTGGGGGCTGGAACAGCTCCCTACCTCCCCACCAGCAGGGGCATGCTCCAGCCCAGAGGGGACCCACCGCAGGCAGGGGTGCTCCAGCCCAGCTGCCCCTGTTTAACCAGTTAACTGATTAAACAGGATTTTACATCCCTAACAGCAAACCCAAGCCAAGTCTTTTGTAGGCATTGTGGCATAGGTAGTCTTTAGGGAGAGGTTTCAGGGATGACAGGGTATGTCTACACTTGCTCCTTAGTTCGAACTAGGGGTGCAAATGTAGGCGACCGAAATTGCTAATGAAGCGGGGATTTAAATATCCCGCGCTTCATTAACATGATCTCGCCGGCACGTTACTCTGCTCAACAGCTGTTTCGAAAGTGAAAGTGCATGCCGGGACGCGTTAGTTCGAACTAAACCCCTTGATTCAAACTAACGTTACTCCTCGTTCACAGGTATATGGGGCAGCCTGGCAGAATGCTTGAAGGTGCTTGTCCGAAAGTACGACAAATGAGGTAATCCAGGGTGATCAAAATCAATTTTTTTTTTATACAAAGAAAACCTGCAGATGGCCAAAAATGCCCCATCAGGCTGTGTGTCCTCTTGATTCCTTACTGAAGCTGGCGATTTGATTGCAGACAAATTACCCAATGGAATGGAATCTCTACCCATCCCTCCGGCTGGTGATTGGGGTCTGGTCCAAGTCCCGTTTGAAATCCGTGGGACTCTCTCCATCAACTTCAATGTGCTTTGGATCACACTACGGGTACCCTGAGCACCTGCCTAGCAGGGATGTGAAAGGTGAACTGATTAACTGGTGGGGGCTAGAGCAGCTCCCTGCACACCATGGGCAAGGTGCTGCTCCAGCCCCACAGAGCCCACTGTGGACAAGAGTAGCTCTGGCCGTCCAGAACAGCCTCTTTCCGTGGTGGGCCCGAGTGCCCCACAGGCAGGGGCTGCTAGGGGGACGCTGCAGCCCAGCTGGGCCGCTGCAGCCCAGCTAGGGTCCTTCTCCCCCAACCCCCGCCTTTCCCCTCTTAAATTGGTTAACTGGTTAAACAATATGTTTAACCAATTAACCAATTAAATGGGATTTTACATCCCTGCTGCCTAGAGAGCTGCACCCAGTTTGTAAACTCTTCCCAAATTTTATTTTGATGATTTCTTTCTCCAGTCCTCCCCCTTTTACCCTGCCCTTTACTTTCTGGCAATCACTGAGGTTTAGTCCAAGGTTATGTTTCTGCAGACATCTGCAATTCTGGCATTTCCTATCTTTTGAAGGCTTGACTTCAGAACTGTAGCAATGTTCTTTTATTGTAGCTGTGTGTGTAGCATACATCCGTGTGGTTTGATTCCAGATATGAGCAATGGGGAAGTGTTCTTACATAGTGGTTCCCTCCCTCCTAGGTTTTACCTCAGCATCTGTACAAACTAAGGGCCCAATCCTGCACAATACTGGGCACTTGTCACTCAGACTGAAGCAGATGGGAATGGAGGATGCGCCGCGTCTTCAGGAAAAGGCTCTGGAATGACTTGCCTGGATTGGTCTATGTAGTTGCATGGCTCCTTTTGTCTTTGAGACCAAGGCTAATTTGCCATTGGAGCTGGGGAGGGTAAACCACCTCCTCACAGATAGGAAAGTCTTTCCTGATGAAATAGCAACATCATGTGCATTGCAACCAGGCTCCTCTCCCCTGTGTGGGACATGGGAAAGGCATGTGCTTAGGAGTGTTACAGTGTCCCTACAGAGGGGTGTTCACAAGTCAAGAGCTGTCAGAAGTGGGGAAGCTTTTTTGGGTCGGGGGGCCACTGACCCAAAGATAATTCAGTCAGGGGCCACACAAGCAAGAAGCAAAAACAACAAAAAAAAAACCACCCTCACTGACATGGCCCACAACTAAGAAGCAGAAAGACACTAAGACACTCCCTTACATTCCCTTCACGCATCAGATCCTTGGGGGGGGGGAGCAGGCTATTAGATTTTGGGGGCTCCCTAGGCTTTCCTCCCTAGGCAGAGCCTGTGGGTCAGATCAGACTCTGGCTTGCCTTACTCCAGCCTGTGAGGGCTGTGGTGCTGGAGCATCAGCGCAAGTTCCCCCGTGCTGGGGGGAAGTCTCCAGCCTCGGGGACCAGATCCAGTCAAGCCATGGCCCGGATCCAGCCCTCAAGGCCTTAGGTTCCCCACCCCTCGGTTACAGCTGTTATCAAGGGAAACTGGTCAGTAAATTTATATGGCTGGCAGGCCCTAGCGGGAGGGGAGAAAGGGCAGGAGGGCCAACTGGGCCAGGGCCTCAGGAGACAAAGGGGCCTCAAATTCTGACATTTTTCTACCAAGTCATTCCCATTTATTATATACCTTGCAGTTATAACAGAGACAACAAAAGAAGCTATATATAACTGCAAAAAAATTATTTAAATCATTATGGGACATCGGGCCTTCACCAATTTTTCGGTCACATCTGAGTTTTCATCTGCGTTACTAGAATAGCTTCTGTGATTAGTGATTCTACATTATGAAATGCTGTTTACAGTCTTTGCATAGTTTAGAGGTTTTGAAAGTCAGAATTAATTCTGTTACTGTAAAGTGATTTTGCCTGCTCTGTGGGTGAGTTTAACCTTTAAATTAGATGTTTATCTCTGTACAGGAGATTTTCGTATTCCTGTTTTTTCTTATGTGTCTTCATAGACAATAACCATATCAGGCTCAGCTTCAAGCTACCTCTTTGTCCAGTTTTAGATTCACCTTAGAAGGCTTTTTTATTATAATAAACTTTTAATTCTAGTTGTTTAATGAATTTTATATCTAATCTGGCAACTGCCCCGTGTTCATATTCATAATAACTCACCAGTTATTAGAGGAATTAAATAACAGGAACATTTTAGCAGACCAAATTTCAAGACTTTGAAATAAGGCCATAAGGGCCGTAGTAAATAACACCCCCAAACCATTATTATATAATATTAATTGCAAAGTATATACAATTAAAATTTTGTATAACCAATAACCTTTAGCAAATTAATTTATTGCGTGTTACTGTGTTTTAAAAGAACCCCTCTATAAAAATGAAGTGAAGATTTCAAAGTGGTGCAAGTCAGAGATGGTGAAAGCAATAGAGTGAAGCAGCAGTTAAGAGTTTAAAGCCAATAACATCATTTCTCATAGAAAAGATGCCTCAGCCATTAGATGGTGACCATAATGGCAGTGATACTTCCAGTTCTGATGATGAAAACTTTGTACCCACAAATGACATTTCAATGCCACTGACTCAAAATGAGGAGGTCAAGACAGAGAAATGCCAACAGTAGCATTATAGGTGCAGAATCTACACTCAATTTAGAGACTGTGCAGGCAGAAAATGAGGACCTTGGAGATGCTGCACAGCAAGAACAAGAACTTGTGACTAGCAAAGGACACAGTGTAACAACAGAGGCATCAGAACCTGATATTGGACTTCTTGATAAGAACAATGTTGCTCAAATGCAGTCGTTTCGCAAAGTTAGTTGTTTTCAGATTCCAAGTAATATACCGAAAGATGCTGAAAATCATGCTTTTCCCACTCATCTGCTGACAAAAACTCTTCCAAATGGAAAGATTTACACAAAAGACTGGCTCTGCTGGAGCATGGAAAAGCAGGCTCTGTACTATGTACTCTGTTTCATTTTTAACAGTAATACTTCAAATGCATCAGTACTATCTGATCCATCCGGTTGGAGCATCAGTAGAGGTTGGAGGAAGTTGAAAGACTGAATATCTGCACATGAAACTTCAGTATCACATAAAGATAACTATGTTACATAGAAATCAGCTAGTAGAGCAGTACTAGCCAACAGTTCAGTTGAAAACTTACTCCTGAGTGAAATAAACACAGAAACTGATAACTGGGGGGAAAAAACTCCTTGAGCGCATATTGAATGTCACTCTTTTTCTTTCTGAACTGGGACTGGCTTTGTTTGGTTCCAGTCAATGTATTGGTACCCTACGAATGGAAATTTTCTTGGTATACTTGGTATTTTCTTGGTATACCAGCCAGGTGTGAGAGGCATACTGTCAAGGCTTCTTCCCTACTTTGGCATGCTGAATGCAGAAGTGAGGGCCCGCAAAAGTACCCCAAAACCTTATCTTTCCAGGCTTTGGTATAAAACTTCCCCCCAAAATCTTAAAAACCTAGACTTTGGGGATAAAATCCACTGCCACCACCAACTAATGATGAGAAAATCAGGGGAGAGATCACTTGGGAAATCTCACCCTAAAGTAAAAACCAGGACACAACAATTAACCAATACCAGGTTAATAAAAGAAAAGAGAAAGAACTTTTATTATCACCACAATATTCCTGTTGCAAGCATAATGACTAGATGGAAAAGTCACAAATTAATATACTCATGGGGGAAACCCCACCATGGGCCAAGACTTAATTACAAAGGAGAGCAAACCCCATTTCTAAATGCACAGACATCAGATTCCCACTCCAAAATGATAAAACAATAAAACCTAACGGATTTATCTAACCTTTACTCTACTTGCAGATAGTGGAGAGTCTTTTCTTGGAGGGAGACATAGTGTCTGTCCCCCTCAGTAGCTGGAGAGAAACTGCTCAGGGCCAAAGGAGGGAAAAACCAAAAATTCCTTTGTCCCAGTTTGAAATTCCTACCTACATTCCTATTGGCTGACTTTACCTGGCTTAGGTATAGTTAACCCCTTAGTCCCCAGGCTGCTGGCTACCCCTCATGGTCATGACACATACAGAGAATGCAAACACTTTTCCCTCACTCCCTTAATGTCTGGAGAACGGGATGAAAAGCAAGCCACATCTCAGAGCGCACGGTTGCTACCCCTTTGCCCTCCCGAAATGGCACCCTTGACTGCAAGCCAAAAGAACTGCTTCAAGAAATAATCTCTCCCAGCCTGTTGACTGTATTTCCTAATATCACAATTACATTACACATTTTTGTCAGTCTCCCTGCATCAGTGGCTTCAGGTGAATGCACATTCAACGTGTTAAAGCAAGTAAAGAGCTATCATCATTCTACAATGGGAGAAGAGCGTTTGAATGGGCTCGCAATGCTTAACATTAACAGTGATCTTGCACGTAAATTAGATTTTTCTTTTCCTCAATGATAAACGAGTTTGCACGTAACAAAGCCGGAAAAGCATTCCTAAAATGAAGAGTTGTGCTTGCAGCGGGAACTCACCATTAAAGTTACATTTTTAATATACATGCTATTGGTATAAGGACTTAATTGTTAATAAATACATGTCTCAAGTGCTCATTTTCATATATTCTTTTGGTTTTAGTATGACCAAAAGAATATATGAGACGTTAGATATATTAGAGACGTGGATGAGACGTTAGATACGGCGGGGGCCTGGGGCTGGGTGGGGGCCTCTAAATTCAAAGTGGCCCAGGCCTCTGTCATTCTCTGAGAGGGCCTGATATACCATGACTGGTATCCCTCGGAGACTTTAAATATACTGCACCATCAGGCAAAAAATCACCATTCCCTGCACTGAAAAATTAGGCTTCCTGCTATTCTGTGCTTAGGGCACACTGGCAGCTTTCTGAACTCTGGCCAGGGTCAGAATGCATCTTGAAATGCTCCTCCCGAGTCACAGGCACTGCAGCGAGATCCCAGCCTTTCTCTGCCCCAGTCCCCTCTCTGCTCTGCAAATGCTGCCAGCGCCCAGCATGAGTCATTCATTCCAGGGCAATGCCTGGTAGGAAGGTTAACCCTTTGATCGCTGGTTTCTTCCAGACTGCTAGCCAAATGGGTGTTTAGTGTGACAGGGAGTCACCCCGCAGTTAGCCCGGTATTCGGATTTTTAACATGGGAGCACCGAGGAAGCCAGATCAAGGATCAGGGTCCTAGCATGCTAGTACTGTAGAGCTAAGTATCAGCAAAGGCCATCTCTGCCCCAGGACAGTGATCTGGCTGCAACAGCTGGAGAAGACAAGGAGTGACTGGGAGGAAGAAGTAACAACAGAACAGAGTTTAGTAAGTCTTGTCTTGCCTTTGTCAGGTGGGAGTGATTTGCAGGAGTACAAACTTACAGCTGTACGGAGGGAGTTAGATGAGGTGACAACAATTATGAGGCAGGTTTTCTCATGCAAGAGACTCAGCGTGGGAGAATGAGAACAAGCAGGCGACTCAGCCTGCGTAGCGGATCAGAATTTGTGTCCGCAGCTTTGCAGCTCTGAGGAACTGAAAGCAATGCCTTGGTGACAGCTGCCACTGGGCTGACACACCAGGGATTGAATCTACATGACATCAAAGGTTGCGATGAGGAGGGAGAAAAATTGTTCTCCTTACAGCTGAGGAGAGGATGAGGAGCAATGGGCTTAAATTGCAGCCAGGGAGGTTTAGGTTGGACATTAGGAAAAATATCCTAACTGTCCAGGTGGTTAAAGCACTGGAATAAATTGCACAGGGAGGTTGTGGAATCTCCATCACTGGAGTTTTTGAAGAGCAGGTTAGAAAAGCACCCATCAGGGATGGTCTAGATAATGCTTAGTCCTGCCTTGAGTGCAGGGGATTGGACTAGATGATCTCTTGAAATCCCTTCCAGTCCTACACTTCCATGATTCTCTGAATTGCTGCACCTTGAGCCTGTCCAGTAGGAGGCTGAAATAGAAGGCCACTGTGTATGATGGGAGGGATGCATAAAACATACAAAGAGCAGTGGGGCTACGCTTGTATCCACGTTTCTGCAGGGCATAACAAGAGCCAGTGCAAGCCTATAGCACAGAGGCATCCCAAGCTGGGAGGTGAAGGTGAATAAACTCTCCATAGAGGCCGCGAGGACCAGGGGAGCCAGGAGTCCAGCTATCCGTGTTGAGCTCTGTGGCTGAGTTTGCACTGAATGCTGCAGCCTCCCTGCTGTTCAGTTATGGCGGGGTGGGGAACCTATTTTGGGTTGGGGATGCTGACCCACAGAAAAATCAGTTGGGGGCCGCACACAAGTGAGAAGCAAAAAAGAAAAGCCAAAACCTCACTGACCTGTCCCCTGACTAAGAAGGAGAAAGACACTTCCCACGTTCCCTTCACGTACAAGAGCCTGGGGAGGGGGGCTGGCTAGTAGATTTTGCATGCTCCAGCCCCACGGTGGGATGGCAGGGGGGCTGGAATGCCAGCGCAGGCTCCCCAATGCTGGGGGAGTCCTGAGCCTCGGAGGCTGGATCCAGATCAGCCGGGGGCTGCATCCAGCCTCCGGGCCTTAGGTTCCTCACACCAAGTTGTGGTAACACATTGACTATCTGAGCACACTGGTCGGGCATGAATATTAGGAAAACAGCATGTGTAATGACGCACGTAGAAATAGAACCACTAATGTAATGAGTGTATTTACATAGGGCCTTTTACTTCAGGATCTCAGAGCACTTACCAGTCACAGCAGAGTAAACTGAGGCAGACTGAGATTAACTAGCCGCCTCATTGGTCACAAAGCAAGCCATTGGCAGAGCTGGGAAAGGAACCCCTAGGAATCCTGACTGTCTAATTTCACATTTTTCCAGAGTACCAACCTCGCCAGCCCAACGTTTTTACGGCCAGCCAACACCACTCCCTCCCAAACAAAGGGCATGTGCTTCCCAGGCAGACAGAGGGTGCACAGCTAGCCTCCTCATCCGCTGCAGTTCACAAGACTGCTCTGGAGCGAGGCAATCCCCAGCCCGGTCAGTAGGAAAAGCCTGATAATTCAGAGAGAGACGTTTCATGCCTAACTGCTGACACAGACATTCCCAGCTGCTGGTGGGGCAGCGTCAGACCAGCTGAGCCACCTTTTCCGATGGCAGGGCGCCGCCAATGACATTTATGCCACAATCCCTTGGTTGTTGTGCGGAGCAGGCCAAGGGAGCAACGCGGACGTCACACGCGTGAAATGAAAGTCATGAAGCTCGAAGGGAGACAATGCTCGGTTGTTAGGTTCCCCTAGCAGCGCTGCACACTGTGGCTCCCAGGAACTCCCAGAAATTACCTCATGGACAGGCCAGTTCCTTAGCCTGCTCCCAAACTTTGCCTCCTGGGCAGACCTTTTAACAACTCCTACACATACGCTGCAGCCCGCTAAAGTCAAGGGAAGTCTTTCCCTCGGCTTTAATAGCCATTGGCTTAGGCCCTGTGGTAAAATTGACTAGCCTCAGCTTCACTGAAATCAGACATGGAGGCCCATGCCAGCCAATCTGGGCTTGCGAGACTGTTTTTCATTGCTGCATGGGCTTCCAGGTTCAGTGTGAATCACAAGCTCTGGGACCCTCAGGGCCTAGAACCTGGCCTCCAGTCCAAGCCAGCTGGCATGGGCCAGCTACAGGTGTCATACCTGTGGGTATGTCTACACTGCCACCCTAGTTCGAACTAGGATGGCTAATGTAGGCATTCGAACTTACAAATGAAGCCGGGATTTAAATATCCCGGGCTTTATTTATGTGTTCAGCGCCGCCATTTTTAAATGCCCGTGGTTGAACTCCTGCCTGCGGCTACGCAGCCGCGCGGACTAGGTAGTTCGAATTAAAGCTCCTCATTGCAGGAGGAGTAACGGTAGTTTGAATTAGGAGCTTTAATTCGAACTACCTAGTCTGTGCCGCATGTAGCCGCGGGCAGGTAGTTCGAACTACGGGGCATTTAAAAATGGCGGTACCCGGGAACATGCAAATAAAGCCCAGGATATTTAAATCCCGGGCTTCATTTGCTAGTTCAAATGCCTACATTAGCCACCCTAGTTCAAACTAGGGTGGCAGCGTAGACATACCCTGAGAGATTTGATCACCCTGGAGACGTGCAATTGACACTGACCCATAGATGAATCACTCAGAGACATACACCAATCACCTGCATGAGCTGGCTATGCATAAGGTGGCTAAGGGATGATTACAGAACCAGGGATCTGCTGAAAGCCCACAAATATCTACCAAGGAAGGAGAGAAGTTACCCGATGCAATAGATAGGGTGACCACTGGAAGCTAGAGGGAAGCACTAAGAAAAGGGAGAGTTTTGGCTGCATATCAGGAAAATCTCCCTGACTATGACTTGTATCTGACTGCAGAATAATCTGCTGAGGCAAGGGATCACTTCTGCCCCGTCGGATCTTTTGACACTTACATTGCCCCATTGCCATAGTACTAAGCAACCCACAATCTTCATTTGATTCATCTCACAACAGCCCATCAGGCAGGGCCCTGCATGGGGGGGGGGGGGAGAAAGGGTACACACTACTGGGGCTTGGAGGCCCTGGGGGGGCCATGTTCCCTATAAGCTGAGCACTTGGGCAGCCACCCCAGAGAGATTGACATGCCACCCAGCTGATTAGCAGAGCACCCACAGTCGGCAGCATGTGTTTTGACTGGTGGTGCTCATCCACACAGTGCACATAAGAAAATGTGTTCTGCACATGGATGGAAAAAATTAGAGGGAACGTTGGGCCTCCCAAAATTACCCATGATCCCACCACCCGGGAGGGCTAGGGCCTTGGTACGGCTGCCCGGCTCGTCTGGCCAGTCAAGAAGGGTGGGGCCATGCCACACACTGAGATGGTGAGACTAAGGGGTCTCAGGATGTTCAGGAGGTTGGGGGCAGTAACCTGGGGTGGGGGCCGGTTTGGCTCTATGGCGGGGTGTTGCACTAAGGGCCTCAGACAGAAGGGGCGGGGGCTGGAGTTTGCCTTTCCCAGCTGGGCATTCACCCCATGGTTTGGAACATGCAAAACACTATATAAATGGCGAGTATAATTATACATTAATCATCAACTCTGCAGCCCAGATTGAATTTGCAACGGAAATGTTTTTGTAAATCTGCGTGAAGCGAGAAAGTCTGAGGCAAGGTAAAACCTCTCAGGTTTCAATGTGCTATTCTGCATTCACACCGGAGTCGCTCCATTGAAAACAATGGAGTTCCATAGTTGTAAGCCAGAGAAATACAGTGGTGAACAAAGCCCTAAATTCTTCTTTTCACTGGATTTGTTTTAAACGGAATCACCTAGCTTTTAACGTGCACATCTTATGCTAAAACCCTGAGCCTCCTCATGACAAATAATTTCCCTGGAATGGATAAGTAAAAGGTCAGTGCCAAGGGAAGAGACGTTACCCTCTGCCCTCGATGCATTGCCTAATGTCTCTCTCCAGCTTGTGCTCAGAAGACTGAGTCAGTTGCCAAGCCCAAAAAATATTCCAAGCACATGAGCCCTTGCCCGCAAGACTTTCCTACAGCTGTCACAGTGGCAAAAGGAGGTCATCAGGCGAGCAGATCCACCCAAGTGGATTTCAACATCAATGAGCCGCTCTGTGGGTCAGCAAGACGCAAACGGAGGTCGGGGGGGTTAAGCTTTTGTTTCAATTCGCTGACATTCCTTTCCACAGCGACACGGAGGGAACCGTGTTTCTCACGGTGTTTGACTAAATGCCTGGTGGTCGCTGCAGTTTTTGGCAAGTGTTGAGAACACTGCATGGTTCTGTAATCCCTTGGGGCACGTGATGCCGGTCCCGCTCGGTGCCCGACCCACAGAAGAGTTGAGTCTGTTACAGACGACGTCACACAATGCTTTTTTTGCTCTGGAAGACCCTGGCTCAAGACACAGTGTTTTTGGCAGCTTGCGTTGGGCAAACTCATAGTCCTAACCCCCAGGTAACACTGCTTCGTAGGCCAGAAGGGACCATCATGATTATCTAGTCAGAGGTGAGTAAAGACTGTGGGATAGGCCCTACACACCAACTTCCTCCTTGCCCCAGGGGTGCTCAACCCCTGCTCAGCCCCAAGCCCAGACCCACTCCACCCTTTCCCCAAGACCCCGCTGTGCCTCTTCCCTCCCCTGCTTTGCCTTTCCCTGCCTATTCCTGCCCAGTTCTACCCGCTCCCCCAACCATCCTCCATCCCCCCTTCTCCCCTCCCTCCCAGAACAGCTGACTGAGGTGGGCGGGAAGTGCTGGGAAGAGGGGGAGGAGTTGATCAGCAGGGCTGCTAGCGGGCAGGAGGTGGGGGGAACTGGCACCCGCTAATTTTTTCCTGGAGGTGCTCCAGTTCTGGAGCACTCACGGATTCACAGAGTGCCCTGTGCAGCCGTTAGGTGGTAGCAACCGTTCTCTGTGCCGCAAGGAGTGTCGTAGGCCCATATGGACATTGCACATACCTCAGAGACAAGCCCTGCCCCACAGAGCTTATCATCTGGGTCAGAGGTCTCCAAACTGGGGCAAAGCCACCTGGGGGGGAATAGAGAAATGTCCGGGGGAGGGGAAGGCGCGAGCAAGGCCCAGGCTAGCCCTCATGAGGGGCAAGGAGGGAACGCCATCTATCACCACTCCAGCCCCAGCTCCACCTCCCACCCCACCCCCAGCCCAGGTCTCCCCCCATTCCTCCTCCCCTCCCCCTGGGTCAGCTCTGCCTTTAGCCCCAGCTCCTTCCCTGTCCCCAGCTCTGCTCTCAGCCCAAGAGCCTCAGGCGAGGAACCCTGGCTGTGCAATAATGGGGGGAGGAGGAATTAGATTCCATTACTATTAAGGGGGGGGGGGCACAAGAGGAAAGTACCACTGAGCTAAACAGGACAAAAAGTATGTGAGGAAACAGAAGTGCAGAAAAGGAAAGTGGTTGCCCAGGTTCTGTGGCTGAGCTACCAATGGAAACCGCCTCTGGCTCCCAGTCCTGTGCTCCAACCACTGGCTGACACTGTCCCAATTGAATAAGGACTATGGAATGGACCAAAAAGTGGTCGACCTACAAACATTCAGCAATCACTGGCGTCTTTCCTCTGTCTGCTCCCCTGCCCAGTTGTCTGCAGGTTCAGTACAAAGTCTGTCCATGCACTCACAGGCAGCCATGCACTGCATGGAAGCCAGCCGGCTTTTGTGAGTGCATTCGCTGGGTGGCACATAATGTGCTACAGCCAGCCACAAAGCACAAAACATTTTAAACAAACGTCAATGGAAAAGCAAGGACAGCACCAGGCAAGACGATGTTCACTCCTTCGGTACTTTTCAAGTCGGTCTAGCATGCAAATCCTACAGAGCCGGATCTGGGAACTTAGCTACATGACCGTCTGGTGCAATGCTATTGCCCGGGGCCGCTCTGTCTGGCTCAGTGGTCCTTAGTAGACTATGCATGGGTTTGCCTTTGGAGTAGCATGCATTTCCACCTGGAAGGGCAGCTTCAAATGCAGCATGTCTGTTGCTGGGCACACGGTGTAACATTTCTCTACATTCGCCCCGATGGCCAGGCAGACACATTTTGTAAATCTCCAAATAAAACCAGGAAAGCTGGCAGCTTTTCACAGAGCAGCTTTGGAAATTGCTGAAGGCTGCAACTCAGATTAGGATTTTGCTTAGCGATTCCTGGGCAGTTTAAGGTAAATTTTGCTGGAGAGCAGCCACCGTTGAGATTAGCACTCCACAAGCCCGCGGTCAGCTCTTCAGCAACACAAGGGAATTTCTTTTGTGGTGGAGGGGAAGAGGTCCAACGGAATCCACGCAATCAATAAAATCACCCTGGCTTCATTCTGTAGTGGAGACGTGGCATGTTTTAGCCAAGGCAAAAAGTAGGTTGATGAACTTCGCAGGCTGCCTCTGATCCCGTGTGCTAAACTCTTGTATTTCTCAGATCTTTCTGGAAATTGCGTAGCCCCCATTCCTTCAGGTTCATACATAACGCAGCTCTGCCGCTGGGTAGGTTCTGCCATTTTGCCTTGCAAATGACGGACCAAAGCAGTAAGCAGCACTTTCCTTGCCAGGAAAACAACAATAGTGACATGCTAGTGCATAAAAGTGCTTTACAGTCATGTATCCTCCTCTGGAATTTGCCTCTCACAAAGGCCTTGTCTGCTAAGTGCTGTAGGGAGAGTGACACGCACAGCACCCGATCCTCATCGGGTGTAAATCATCACAGCGCCACTAAAGAGGGTTGATAGTTATTCCAAAATAGCTTATTTCAAAACAGCATGTCTACACTGCAGGGAAGCCTCAAAATTAGTCCAAGGCAGGCTTCTCTAATGCAGACGTGCTATTTCCATTTACAGCCCCAGGACGAATAACTTAGAATGGCCCTGGTGAGGGGCTATTTCGAAATAGCAGCAGGGGAGCATCTACACACGCCTTATTTCAAAATAGCTATTTCGGAATAGACGTTATTCCTTGTCGAATGAGGTTTACAGATTTCAGAATAAGCCGTCCATTATTTCGAAATTATTTCAAAATAATGAAATGGCTGTGGAGACGCTCGCATGGTTATTTTGAAATAACGCTAATTATCTTGAAATAACGTTGCTGTGTAGATGTACCCTAAGAGTCTGCCCCGAGTTCAAATGCTGTTAGAATCACAGTAGAAACAAGCAATTGAGGCTGGACTGACCCAGTTGAGAAACGTGTTTCCTTCACAGAAAGGGGGCCTTCTATATGGACAAGCTGGTGCCACTAAATATATTTGAAGCTGTACGTCCTGTCTCTTCCAAGACTGCGGCACTTGGGAAAGAGAGAGGGGCCGGAGGAACTGGCACTTAGTGAAAAGAAAAGCACTGGAGCCGAAAAAGAACTCGTGCACCACCATACAAATTTGCCTTTGTCCATGCGTTCCTGGGCAGTCCTTGTCTCTCTATTAGCTATTTTACAACAGGCGTGCTCATATCATTACATAATGATCACGCCAGAGCTTCTATTCAGTCTTACTGCTGCTCTTTTAGGCTAAAATCAAGTGTGACTTTTAGTACATTGAATTGCCCCCCCTTGGGGCTTGCATGGCAAAGAGGCAGCTAAGTAAATGACAGCATGAGGGCGGGTTCTAAATAAAGATGTACAGGCCATTAATCGAGTCCTGGCCCAACTACATAGGTAGGGGAAAGCTGCTTTGCTAATGGACTTCTGATATTCTGCTGCCGGGTTTGGCTGAAAAACAGCTGTGTCGTCTCTTGAGATGAATGGACAGACAAACCCATCCGCTAGTCCTGTGTGCTGGAAAGGTGTGGGGGGGGGGAGAAAGGGTTTAGCAAGCAATGTAATGCTGAGCCAGAGGATTAAGGCACTGAATGGCCAGCCTGCCAGGAGTTGGTGTGAATTGTCTTGGGTTGAAGGATTAACCTTTTACCACTAAAGGGTTTTATTTTCCTCCTGACAAGGTCTAAGATTATGGGGCATTAGTGTTTCTTGTTCATGCTCTTATTCCAAACAGCCTGGTCCAGGATTAACCCTGGGAGACCGGCTCCTAAATCAGCCAGCTCCTTGCACTAAACAGACTCAACCCCCCTGCTCCCTCGTTAGAGCAGAATTTAAAACACAGATACATAGACTGGGAGCAGGGGAAAGAAAGCGACTGGGAGGCTGCCCAGAGGGTAGGGTCCGTGCCTCTCCATGGAAGCAGCCAGCAGGAGCTGTTTCACCGATGAGCACTTCACTGGTAATCAGGGCTCAGCGAGGCAGGGAGAAGGGGCCATGACGGGGAAATTCTGTGAGAGTCCAATGCTACGTGGACATTGGGGAACCGTAGAGGTTCCAGGGGAGCACGCCCGTCCACATCCGCCTCTTTTCAAGGGCTGCACATAGTTACGACTTTGCCTAAAAATCATGGTTCCAACGCTAAGGACCAGTGGCGTAGCAAAGGGAGGCAGGGGAGGGCAGTTGCCCCCGGGTGCTACGCTGGGGGGGGGCAATTTAGTCCCCCTCCACTACCCCTGTCATCCCTCGGCTTGCCTGATCCTACTCCGCCCACTGCCAGCAGCTGAAGCCTCCTCCCCGCCTCTCTGCCCCCAGCACGACCTTCCTCCATCTCCGCCAGTGGGTTAGTGCATGCGGGAGCCCAGCCCCAAACTGAAGGGGGTGGGGGGAGATGCGGTACAAGCTCCGCCTGCTCATTCCAGGGTCGGGCGCAACCGTGCACCAGGTTTGGGGCCCCACAGCGGCAGCGGGGAGGGGCGCAAATTTTGCCTTTGCCCCTGGGCGCATAACACCCACGATATGACTCTGCTCAGGAAGGGGGTTTGCACATGCTAAGGTAGCACCAGTATTGGCAGCCAAATAAATTACCCTCCAGAGGACAGCTCTAGGCTGTACCCAGAGGTCTAACCAGCAGCCAGTGGAGCTAGCCAGAGGAGCTAGGCGGGGCTGCTTCTATGTCACTCACCTGTCATGATAATATATCCCAATCCCACATAGGCCATGCCTCCTCCTCAGACCAAGCACAGTCCTGCAAATTCGTGCTGGCTTCCACCCCTGTGCAAATCCCCCACTGCAGCATCTTAGCCGGTCTGGCACAGACTGGTATTATGCCCGATGGGACATGGTTAAACCTGTACTAGGTAAAGCTGCAGGCTGTCCAGTCATCAGACAGGCCGGGGGCCTTCAGCAGCCTGGGCCTCTTGGGCTAATCCTTGCCTAGAAGGGGAGGAGACAAGATGAAGGGAAGGGAGGCAGCTATTTGGGAGGGCCGTGGTCCTACGGATCAAGCTGTCTCCTGGATTCTAGGCTGACCGTTCACCTTCTCAGGCTGTTGCTCCCACGTGGCAGCTGTGGGGTGATGCAGCTCTCAGACTGGGGTGAAATCTGCGCCCTACTGAAGTCAGAAGGAGTTGTGTCATTGACTTCAAAGGGAGGCCTGGATTTTGCTCAGGGAACTTCCCCCTCCTCTTCCTTTCAAGGGCCTCATGGTGCAGGGGACTAGACACCTAATTTCCCCTTTGCCCTGGCGGCCAATCTGCCAACCTCAGTGGTCGTCATGGTAACCTCCCAGCGAACCGCTCTTCGCGGCATATGGCTCACCTGTCTGAGCTTTGTTCCCACCATGGAGGCACTGCTGTCCAGCACGAACACGACGTTCTTCGGCAGCGGTGGGAGATCCTTGGGGGCGAAGTAATGCACGAAGTAGCCATTCAGAATCTGAGGGAAGGGGAGAAAAAGTCAAGGACACATGGCAGGTCACAAGATTGTCACTCGCACTTGTCACTCAGACCCCTTTGCAAATTCGTGCTGGCTTCCAGCTGTCTCCTGGATTCTAGGCTGACCGTTCACCTTCTCAGGCTATTGCTCCCACGTGGCAGCTGTGGGGTGATGCAGCTCTCAGACCGGGGTGAAATCTGCACCCTACTGAAGTCAGAAGGAGTTGTGTCATTGACTTCAAAGGAAGGCCTGGATTTTGCTCAGGGAACTTCCCCCTCCAGCTGGAGAGCATGGGCCTGTCCCGGGGAAGTCAACAGGAGATTTTCCATGCCCCTCAATGGGAGCAGGATCTATTCTTAATTCTGAATAGCATCTTCTGTACCAAGCTGGGTGACAGGTTTCAGCCATGTTAGTCTATTTTAGCAAAAACTACAAGGCACTTTAAAGACTAACACATTTATTAGGTATCTTCCAGCCCACTCAATTAGCCTCATAAGCACCGGTTCTACAATTGACAGGCACTTCGCCTCCCCCCATCCTTCTTTTTCTGTTATAAATTCTGGGTTCCTGTTATTTCCACTCCAGCTCATCTGAGGAAGTGGGTTTTGCCCACGAAAGCTCCTGACAATATATATATTTTTGTTGATCTCAAAAGTGCCACAGGACTACTTGTTGTTTGTAAAGTTACAGACTAACACGGCTACCCCTCTGAAATTTATTAGGGTATTTAGCGCTCACAAACACTTATGCTCGATACCCTAATAAATGTGTTAGTCTTTAAAGTGCCACCAGACTCCTTGCTGGTTTTGTGCCAGTGATGTCCCCAAATGCCAGGCAGAGCTAGATGCAGCTGCCTGGTGCAGTGGGGAGTCAGCGCGGAGGGGGGAAATAATGAAATGGCCCTGGGTTGAAGGGGGAGGAGAGATTTTCAGCTGAGACTTTAAAGGAGGTGGGGAGGTAGTGATATGGAGGGTGAAGGGAGGGCTGTTCCAGCTGGCAGGAGCTACAGACAGGACAAGACAGGGCTAGCGGAAGCAGGGCATGGTGGGGGCAATTGAGGGCAAAGCCAGGCCGTGTTCAAAGACAAGGACAGGTGGCTTTGGGCAGGCTCCCAAATGAATGGAGTTCCCCACTGACCGGCCAGGGCAGCAGGCAGTTCTACTTGCCAGAGAAGTGGACAGGGTTCTGCATGGGTGGTCTCAGCTGCCCAGGCTCCCTGCCTGTCTTGATCCACCGTTGTTGCCACAGCTGCGGCAGCCCCCAGCCAGCAGTTACCCAGCGGTGGCTCTGTGAGTAGAGAGCCAAAGGCAGCTTTCCGGGAGAGCTGTCAGACAGACCCCCGAACCTGTCCCTTCAGCACAACACCAGGGCGTCTGCTCCCCTGCCAGGCAAAGGCTAGGGGAAATGGACAGGGCCATGCTGAAGGGACAAGGTCAGGAGGGGGCCATGTCTGGCAGGGCCCTGCAGTACTCACAGAGAGCAGCCTTCTCCCCCCACTCCAGCCCTTCAACATGGCCCCCTCGGTTCCCTTGAGCAGGTGGGAGCAAGATGGGCAGGGAGCTAGGTCCTGGCAGCCAAGACCACCCAACAGCTGTGAGAGAAGAAGGCTTCTTCTACTGACAGAGTGAGTACTGCCTTGCCCTGGGGGTACTAGGCACCCTTCTCCCCTGCTTTGAGCCCCCATGAGTACTAGGCACGCCGGCTCTCAAATGAAACAGGGGGCTCAGCAAAAAACGCCTGGGAACCTCTGGTCTAGATGGAAGAGGATGAAGGCTTGAACATGAATTTCAAGCAGAGGTGGGAGCGAGGAAGCGAGGTTGTCTCATGACAGATGGTGAAGAACCACCTGCCACGATTCAAAGAGGATGTGGGTAGACTGGAAAGGATTCAAAGAAAAGCCGCAAAAGCAACTAAAGGCTTAGAAACAGGCCCAATAATGATAGAGTCCAGGCAGGGTGGTCAACAGACTTTGCTGGGCCAGCAACATTTTATTTGCCTATTTGCATATTTGTGTTTGCATAATGAATATGCAAATATACAAATAAAATGATGCTGGCCCCGTAAAAGTTTGTGAATGTGTTTGCCGGTCCCCAATATCAAATAGGTTGGGAACCACTGGTCTAGATGATCCCTGATAGATGTCTATGTAACCTGCTCTTAAATATCTCCAGTGATGGAGATTCCACAACCTCTGTGGGCAATTTATTCCAGTGCTTAAACATCCTGACAGGAAATTGTTCCTAATGTCCAATCTAAACCTCCCTTGCTGCAGTTTAAGCCCATTGCTTCTTGTCCTGTCGCCAGAGGCCAAGGAGAACAATTTTTCTCCCTCCTCCTTATAACACCCTTTTAGGTACTTGAAAACTGCTATCACATCCCCTCTCAGTCTTCTCTTTTCCAAACTAAGCAAGCCCAATTCTTTCAGTCTTCCCTCATAGCTCATGTTTCAAGACCTTTAATTATTTTTGTTGCTCTTTCTCTGGACCTTCTCCAATTTCTCCACATCTTTTTTGAAATGTGGTGCCCAGAACTGGACACAGTACTCCAACTGAGGCCTAACCAGCACAGAGTAGATCTTGCTCACAACACTCTTATTACTGCATCCCAGAATCATGTTTGCTTTTTTTTTTTTTTACAACAGTGTCATGCTGTTGACTCATATTTAACTTGTGGTCCACTATGACCCCTAGATCCCTTTCAGCAGTACTCCTTCCTAGACAGTCGCTTCCCATTCTGTATGTGTGAACTGATTGTTCCTTCCTACGTGGAGTACTTTGCATTTGTCCTTATTAAACTTCATCCTGTTTACGTCAGACCATTTCTCCAGTTTGTCCAGATTATTTTGAATTATGACCCTATTCTCCAAAGCATTTGCAACCCCTCCCAGCTTCGTATCATCTGCAAACTTAATAAGTGTATTCTCTATGCCGATATCTAAATCGTTGATGAAGATATTGAATAGAACTGGTGAGACACATATAAACGAGGCGTATATTTTTGACAGTGAGGGTAATTAGCACTAGAACAATTTATCCAGGGTTATGGTGGATTCTCCATCACTGGTAAGGTTTAAATCCAGATTGGATGTTTGGCTAGCAGGATTGGAGCAAGCAGATCTGGCTCCATGCTCCTGGAAGAGGTGGACCTCAGGCAGAAGGGGTGGGACTGAAGACAGCTGGCTCACAGCGCTGCCTGGCTCCCCAGGCAGCCCCAAGAGCCTCCCAGAGCATGGCTTGTGGCACTCCAGCAGGGACTTAGAGGGCTCAGGGCTCTGGGAGCTTTTGAATCACCAGGTCCCTCTGCCTTCCCACTGTCCGTCAGTGGGCCTGGCAGTAGGAATTCTTTTGGGGACGTTCTGTGGCCTGTGTTATGCAGGAGATCACACTAGGATATCACAACAGCCCCTTCTGGCCTTGGAATCCGTAAATCTATTTAAAAACATACATACACACTTTGTCCAAAGTGCACCTGCATGCCACGGCATTGTGCACCGCCTTGTGGCTGGCCACATCCCACTGTAGCCCTCAAAATAGGGTCTTCACATGGGGTAATTTGTTTCAGCATAGCTGGAGCAGCTACAAAGGATATTGTTCCTGGTGTGCCTGTTTAGAGCCACCAACCATAACTATCTGCGCTCTGTTCACGAAATCTGTCATTGGCTAATCTTTGCAATTGAGCGGAGGTGAAAAATTGCTAGGTCTGTGGGTAAAACTGCTGGGTGACTTGGATTTGACTGCTTTCTTACAGGCGAATTTTCCAATGTCCCCTTTCATGTGACGCTTTAACTTCAAAAGATAAAGGCTATGCTTGGACTGTTTGTGCTAGCTTATTTATCATGTGGCATTTAGCTAGTTGCTTGCAGAGACAGATGTTTTTATGTAGCACTGGGAGATCCATTCATCGGTGTTGCATATCGGTGGTGTATGAAGAACACATAGTCTGTGACAAGTGAAGCCACCGTATGGTCCAGTGAGCTGTATAATGACCACCCTCAAATTCCAGCACGCAATGATCCAGAAGGATGCTACTCAGCTAAAGATGGAGTATCACATGCAAGAACAAGTTGCCTCCTCTGAGTCACATTCGAGATACGGGATGCCAGTGTTGCCGGCTTTGAGAACTGGATCACAAGTGTCACAATAGTGGATGTTTCTTAAAGACTCAACTGCCAGGATCAAACCGCATGTGTCTCCAAAGAGAGGCATGGGTTAGGACAAGAAGCCAGGGGCTTAAATTGCAGGAAGGGAGGTTTAGGTTGGATATTAGGAAAAACTTCCTGTCAGGGTGGTTAAACACTGGAATAAATTGCCTATGGAGGTTGTGGACTCTCCATCACTGGAGATATTTAAGGGCGAGTTAGATAAACATCTGTCAGGGATGCTTTAGATGATGCTTGATCCTGCTTTGAGTGCAGGGAACTGGACTTGATGACCTCTTGAGGCCCCTTCCAGTTCTAGATTCTGTGAATCTCAGCTTTCATGTCCTTCGAAAAAGTAAGTTTCTAGCCTGCAAACAAGGACACCTTAGTGGCTGAGAAACCAAAAGGGAATGAAAATTATTTTTTGTTATTTTTTAAAAAATCTCGTGATTTTTAAGCACAATCCTGTGATTTTTTTTTTAGAGAAAGGGGAAGTTAATAATCAGTGGGGCTGGCAGTAAGAGGGGCTGCCATCTGGCAATGTTACACCACTTAGGTATGGTCTTTAGGTTCGTACAAGCAGCAGAAATGATGCTCATTTGGTGAAAATTAGTTATGGAATGTGGGCATCCAACACCAATCAGCTACCTCTGGTATTGTCAATAACACAAGGAAAGTCAGGCATGTGTACTGTACCTGCACATCTCCAACACTTAGCTCCCTGTTGACATCATATCGAACGATAAAATCACCCAGAATGCCATTGCGGGCAATCTGGTTTTGCTGTACAATGGTGGGACTGAAGGTCACTTTGGCTAACGTTTTTGTCTGGCCGATAACGGTAGACGGAGGTGGGGAGATGTCATCTGGTGGGGAAAAGAACAACCAGCAATATTACAGCTTTTCTAGTTATGTTATACAGATTCACCCTGATTCAACACAGCACATGGGCAATTATCATGCAAAGAGGTCCAATGAGCATTAATGACTGTTACATTTTGAAATCAGGGAAGGGCAAAATAGCCGCAATAAAATAAGAACTACCCAGTTGCAACCCTCACTGCACCCAGCCTTGACATCCTATGGGAGGATGGACAAGTCTGGTTAACTTCACACCTTTGTTGTTACTTTTGGAGGTGATCTTAAACCTGAAGGTTGGATCTGCTCTAGGAGGCTGTTAAAGTACCCGTTCCAGTTTTGGTAAGAGAGAACATTTGTCCCCAGGTCCTGGGCTAAAGTCCCACTGAGTGGGGTAGTTGTTTACTTCCCTCTCTTGCATGCAAACGTATCCACATTTCAGTGAGATTGTACCTGTATACGTTCCAAAGTATGCCACCACCCTGCTATATAAATTGGAGTTTGGCCCAAGTTCAGGTCTGGCATTGCATTTCCCCAAAATTGGGGTGTGCCCACGTCCATTTTTAGTACATGTTGAAAACTCAGCCAGCTTCTCAGCTGATGTCAAGCAGAAATACTTATTTCGCCACCGTTACAATAGTATTCGAGGTCTTGCAGGGAAGAGCAATGGAGGAGGGATGGGTTTCCTCTCAAGCATCAAGAGCAGGGGTGGGCAATAATTTTTGAACGAGGGCCACTTCAAAGATTTTTGAAGTGATCATGGGCCGCCCCAGAAGGGGCAGGGCCTCAGATGGAAGGGGTGGGGCCTCAGGCAGAAGGGGCGGGCCTTTCATAGCAGGAGTTGTCAGGGCTCGCGCCTCCCCTGTGACTTTCAGGCAACACATTAGTGGGGGACAGGAGCTGCAAGCCCTTTCAATTCCTGCTATTTAAAGGGCTTGCTGCTCCCGGCCTCGCTGCTAGCACGTTGTCTGGGAGCCAGGGACACATGAGCCCTTTCAACTGCTTCTATTTAAAGGGTTCGCGCCTTCCGGACACCCCTGGGGAAGGCACAAGCCCTTTAAATAGAAGCAGGTAAAAGGGCTTGCAGCTCCCAGCGCTACTAGCATGTTGCCAGGGAGCCTGGACTTGCGAGTCCTTTTAACTGCATCTATTTAAAGGGCTCACATCTTTCCTGTGCCTGTCAGGCAACGTGTTGCCTGGCAGCTGCGGGGAAGGTGCGAGCCCTTTAAATAGAAGCAGTTAAAAGGGCTGGCATGGGCAATGTGCTAGGGGGTGGGGCCTGGAACTGCCGCATGGGCCGAATCAAAGCCCTAGGTGGGCCGGTTTTTGCCCACCCCTGTTCAAGAGGGTCTCTAGAGTTAAGATACTAAGGCCAGATCTACCCTAAAGGGGAAAGTTGAATGAAGATACCCAACTCCAGCTATGTTAATTATGTAGCTGGAGTCGATGCACCTTGTTTCACATTTCCCCACCATCCCCACAGTGGGAGGCCAATGAGAGCAAACGTTCCCGTCAGCTTCCCTTACTCCTCGCACAAGCAGGAGTTACGGCAGCCGGCAGGGGCACCCTCTGAGTTTGATTTAGCAAGTCTTAACTAGACTCGCTAAATTGAACTCTGGAAGATCAATCACAGAAGTGTCAATCTTCCGTCTAGTGAAGACATGGCTTAAGGGTACATCTACACTGGAATAAAAGGCCCTAGGTCAGCTGATTCAGGCTCATGGGGCTCGGGCTGTAGGAATAAAAATTGTTGCAGGATCTCAAGCTTGGGGACCCTCCACCTTCTGGCAATTTTACATCCCTGCAGCCTTAGCCCCATGAACCTAAGTCAGCTGACATGGGCCAGCAGCAGGTGTTTAAGTGCAGCATAGATACTTTCTAAGAGGACACAATGATGCTTATGCCAAAGTCTTTAAATCCATTCTGCAATCATTCTTTAATGGATTTATAAGAGAATTACGAAGGGTTTTGACTTTGACTGTTTGGTGCTCGATTTCCAGCTACAGAAGAATTCTAGAGGCGCCATCTGTCAATATCTCTGCTATTCAATTTCATCTCAGTGGTGATTCCATTTTATTTATAAGGCTGCCCTGTGATGTGAGGAACTGACCACAGTAACAAACACTCCTAAAATACAGCGAACCAAATTTTCTGGGGTTGATGCTTTTCATCCATCTTTTCTCTCTTCAAAGATCATGTTTCACTGACAATGTGTGGGAACTGTCCAGAATTCATAATATGGATTTAAAAGAACAACTACATTTTTTTATTTATTTGGAGAGCTTCATCTTCGCCTCCCTGGGTTTTATCAGAGTTTCAAGGGCAACCATTGCAATTAGCGAAATTGCATTGCCAGATAGACTGATATATTTCTTAGATTCCACAACCAAAAGGGACCTTTGTGATCACTTAGGGTGCGTATACACAGCACCCTAAACTTGAAATAAGACACACAATTTGCGCTACTCAAATTGCATATCTTATTTCAATTGAATTTCGAAATAGCATATTTTGAAATTTGGCACGTCTACACAGCGCCAAATTTTGAAATAACACACTATTTTGAGACATCCCTTAGCCCTCATGGAATGAAGGTTATAGGGATGCCAAAATAGCACATCCACTGTTTTGAGACCTATCTCAAAATAGCGGCCGTGTTCAAAAGATGCAGGGTAGCTATTTTGGGATACATCCGGTATCCCAAAATAGCCTCACTGTGTAGACGTACCCTTAGTCTGATCTCCTTCATAGCACAGGCTAGAAAACTCCCTTGACATAATTCCTAGGGCAGATCTCTTAGGAAAACATCCAATCTGGATTTTAAATGGCCAGAGATGGAGAATGCACCATGACCATGGGGAAATGGTTCCAATAGTCAATTACTCTCACCATTAAATATGGACACGTGATTTCCAGTCTGAGTTTATCTAGCTTTAACTTCCAACTATTTGATTGTGTTCTGCCTTCCTCTGCTGGAACTGAAGAGCCACATATATGTTCCCCATGCAAATACTTCATGGATGGTGGTCAAGTCATCTTCTTTTTGTTAAGCTGAAGAAATTGAGTTCTGTGAGTCTATCGCTATAAGGTCTGTTCTCCTGGCTTTCCCTTGAACCCTCTCCAATTCCTCTGGTGCCCACTGTGAGCACCAGAACAGGACATAGTATTTCAGCAGTGGTCAGACTGATGCTAAATACAGAGGTGAAACAACCTTTCTACTCCTTCTTCAGGGTTAGTAAAACATTCCAGATCACATGGGAAATGGAAGCACCCTCCTTGTCCACATCATATAGCACAGGCAGCAACAGTTCAAGCTTCTCCTACAGGCTTCACTCAAAGAGGAAATTCAGGGAGCTCTTACCTGAATGCATATCAATACACACAGGGAATCTATGGATACGGACTCTAGCTCCAGCTTTGCCAGGAGTGTCCTGTAGCCTCCCCGAGCCTCAATTTGCCCATCTGCTAAACAAGGGTAATGACTCTTAATCACTTTTGTGAAGTGTGTTGAGATCAAGGAGTGATAGGTAGGGCTTTGCGATTGTCTAGCACCTTGTGTCATCTCAAAGCACTTTGCAAAGATGGGTAAGGGCTACTCTCCTTGTCCTTATACAGATCACAGTGAGGCCTGGAGAGAGGGGCTAGGTGACTTTGCCAAGGTCACCTACAGAGTCACTGACAGGACTGGTTGAGAAAATGGCTCCGATTCTGCCCAGTCAATTCTTGGCCCTTTCCACTGAGAACTCCAACAAACTAGTTAGGGCTAGTTGTGATGTGGAGACTTGTTGAATAAAATGGACATAAAGCTAATTTTACCAAATAGCCAGATAGCACATACTGCCTGCTTCTTCCTGCCTGGCTTCCATTTGAACTAGTGGCTGAGAGGGGAAAGTCATAGTTTATATATATGAGTAAACATCCAAAAGGGCACGGACCTCCCTTTTGATGGGTCTAATTTGACCTGCAGAACAAACAGCTTGCACAATCCAAATGCTAGAGCCTCTACCTGTCTGATTCATGCCCACAATGATCTTAGGAACAAGGGCAAATTATTAGATTTCTTCTTAGAATTCCACTGTGGGTGCAAACCAGGCTGACAAAAGCAAAACCGTGCCCTGTTCAAATTGACCTCTTAACGTGTCTTCATTTGATGTTACCAAGTGAAGTGCCAAGCAATGAAGTGCAAAGTGAAGCCAAATTCAGACTTGATCAGAATTTGGGAGAGCCCAGATCCAGAACTCCAACCCAGAGTTCACCCTGAGCTTTAAAATGGGAGCTTCTAGGGAGGTGGAATGAAAAGGGGGAACGTAAAATCCCCTTGCAGGATGGGCTTTGAGCACCAGCTGTAAAATGGAAGAGAAACAGGAGTAACCACCACAGGGTCTGGTGTTGCCTGGGAATGTGGAGATCCTGTACGTGACAGGCAAAACGTTCTCACCACACTGCTTCATAGGGAGAGAAGGGTGCCAGGTGCTGAGTAGACCCAGGCTCAGTGCCAAAGGAACGGGGAATTCTGGGGTTAGATGTCAACATGGAAAGTGTCTACGTTTTGAGGTCATCTGAAAGAGTGGGAATTCCTGGCCTCTGCTTCCTCTGCACTGTTTTATCTGTGTTACAGTAGCAGAAAGAGAGCAGACACCTGCCCAGCTCCGGAAATCATTTTCCAAAACTTGTGCGCCCTGCGGCTTCCTTTTGGGAAAAAACATAAAGCCGGCTGGTTCATGCACCTGTGACCCTGCTTACAAAGGAAACAGGCTAGAGAAACTTGGCTTAGCTTTGTCAGTCAGAAAAGCAGCCTCATCAGAACCCCCAAAGGGTTCTTTATAACAAAACCAACCTAGACCCCGTATCAAAGGCTACGTCTAGACAGCGGGGCTATTTCAGGATAGTGTCTTTAATTCCGCATCGTTAAATGCGCCTGTTATTTCGAAATAGATTTTGAAATAACATGCGCGCTATTCCATAAGGGTTATGGACTTGTCGGAACAGAGTTTTATCACTTCAAAATAAGCTATTTCAAGGTAAGGGTGCTGTGCAGATGCACCCAAACTGTGGAGAAGTCTGGGGCTGAGGCGGCCCTTCATGGTTCAGATCTCTAGCCAGACATCTACCGCTGTCCCCGCAACAACAACGCCTGTTGTGCTTTTTCACAAGTGTCAGAGTGTGGTCCTTCCTCCACAAGGTGCACGTCCTCTGCGCGTGTCTTTAAGTCCCATCTGCATTCCGCTTTAAGTGCTTTATGGGCACACCAGGATCTTGTTATAACTGGAACTACAGAGCCAGTGTGCATCTAGCCAAGTGACAGCTGACTTTTCCTAATGCATCCTGGAGATGCATTCGGCACTTCAGGGAGTTCTGAGGCTAATCCCTGACCTGATGATCGCCTGATAGGTTTGGATTGCAAGATCTGTCTGAAAAAATGTTCATTCATTTTGTTTGTGTTGATAGTGCCCATCGCCACAGCAGGCAGGCATTTCACTCACAAATGTTAAATACCCAGACAAATACATCTGGCAGTGGCTTCAGAGGCAGAAAGAACCCAGCTTGATGTCAGACCCCAGGCTAGACCTTCCGGGTCAGCATTTGAGGGTTGGGGGGAGTTGGAAGCTTCCTTTTAGTTTGCAAGCTAAGGCAGTTTGAACCCCTGGGAATAAACCAGGAACCCATGGATCTCAGGGCAAAAGGTTCAGAAAGCACCTACATAACTTGGAAGCCTACGTCACTTTTGAAAATGGGACTTGGGTGCTTCTGACAATGTTGCCCTGGTCCGCATTTATCCTGCTGAGTTGGCCTTTCATTCATGGATCTCAAAGCATTTTTTGACTGTGAAATCAGCACTTATGGGAGAAATACTGTAGTTCTCATGATAGCCATTTTAGAGAGCTCATATGATTTGCTCAAGTCCAGAGAGGTCCAGATGGTCCCATCTTTACACTGAGCAGCATCTCACCCTGGGGGAAATCTTACTGGTTTCCAGTGCTTTTTATGTGACGGTACTGCCCACTATACAGTGCCAGTGTAACCACCACCACCAGGCAGATTTGAACCTGGGCCCTCTGAAGTGGAGTATAGGAGCCACTAGTCTCTGAGCTAAGAGCCAGCTGGCTCCCAGTCTATGCTGTAGAGGTTTCTTGATCTTAGCTATTGCTGTGGTCTAAGTATCACTTGCATTGCTCAGTAACCGCACTAGGGCTATGTCTACACTGGAGCGATCTTGCGCCAGAGCTATGCAAATGAGGCTAAGCGTGGAATATCGCCGAGCCTCATTTGCATATCTAATGAGCCGCCATTTTTGCGGAAGAGGCTCTTGCGGAAGAAGGAGCTGACTACACTGCCCCTTCTTGCGCAAGAAAAACCCTCTTGCGCAATGCCGTTATTCCTGAAAATAATCAGTGTAACGGCATTGCACAAGAGGGTTTTTCTTGTGCAAGAAGGAGCAGTGTAGACAGCTCCTTCTTGCGCAAGAGCCTCTTCTGCAAAAATGGCAGCTCATTAGATATGCAAATGAGGCTCTGCAATATTCCATGCTTAGCCTCATTTGCATAGCTCTGGCGCAAGATTGTGCCAGTGTAGACATAGCCTAGGTGTGTGGGTTACATACTTCCCCTCCATGAGGAAGCACCTCCTGAGCTTCAGAGACCCAGTTGAGATCCCGGACGAGCCCCCACTTGTAACTGCCATTGGGCAGATTTGAACTTGGGACCTCTGAAGCAGAGTATAGGAGCCTCTACCATCTAAGCTAAAAGCCAGCTGACTCCCAGCCCATCCTGTGGAGGTCTCTTGATCTTAGCTATTGCTTTGGTCTAAGTGCCACTTGCATTGCTCAGTAACCACACTAGGGCTACATCTACACTGGCGGGTTGTTGCGCCAGAAGTATGCAAATAAGGCTAAGCGTGGAATATCGCCAAGCCTCATTTGCATATCTAATGAGCCACCATTTTTGCGGAAGAGGCTCTTGTGCCAGAAGGAGCTGTCTACACTGACCCTTCTTGCGCAAGAAAAACCCTCTTGCAATGCTGTTATTCCTGAAAATAATCAGCGTAGCGGCATTGCGCAAGAGGGTTTTTCTTGCACAAGAAGGGTCAGTGTAGACAGCTCCTTCTGGCGCAAGAACCTCTTCCGCAAAAATGGCGGCTCATTAGATATGCAAATGAGGCTCGGTGATATTCCACGCTTAGCCTCATTTGCATACTTCTGGCGCAACAACCCGCCAGTGTAGACATAGCGTAGGTGTGTGGGTTACACCAGCACCTCCAGTCAGAGCTTACCTGGAAAGAACTGAGCATATCGGCACCTCTGTAATGAAAATGGCCGACAGCCGACAGGGCCACGTGTCTTAAAAGGGCAATGCCGGCCCCACCACCTTTTTTTTTCTTGCTCAACAACTTTTCCCCTTGAGTACCGGCACCTTTTTTTTACAAAAAAAGCACTGCTGGTTTCAGTATTGCCACTGGCGGAGCGAGGTACCACTCAGCATGAATCAGGGTGACAACCTAGAGACCACAGAAGTGAGCAAGTAGCAGATACAGGTTGGACCTCCCTGGTCTGGCACCCTCGGAATCTAACTGGTCCCCGATGAGGGATTTTGCCGAACCAGGGGAGGTCTTCCTGTTCCCCCTGCCACCAGCCCCTCCCAGGCCTGGCTTTGCTACTGGCCAAAAAATGGCTCCCTCCCAGCTGCCTCACACTGGGCCTCCCAGTCCCGCAGGACACCTGGCCACCAGCCCTTCACTGGGACTCTCTGGTCCTGCAACATCCGTGCTGGACCACGGAGGTTGCCAGACCAAAGAGTCCTGGTTAATAGAGGTTCAACCTGTATATCAATAAAATCCAGGATCCATGGGTTGCAGTCCCTTCCTCTGGTCATGACGTTGAAAGTGATAGCGCATTCACAAAGGCTTCAATAGCCTGAGAAGACTTTTATAACAAGAGACCTGGATGGGTCCAGCTTTTCAACGCCTTGCTAGGTAGCAGAGAATGTTCGGGGCCCGCAGATTCACATTTGGGTAGGCCGCCCCAATGCTGCGTTTTTCCATGTGTCATTGCGAACTGCAGGCCCATGTGTGCTGGAACAGACAGAGGGCGTGTCTGCCCAGGTATCCTGTCTCTGGCCTTGCTCGATGCCAGATGATTTGGAGGAAAGTGTAACACCAGAAATTCAGTTCACCATGCAATACTGCCCCAAGGGGAAACATCTTTCCTCGCCTCTGCTAAACTACGTCCCGGAGACTGATCATCTTTATCATTATACATCTATTCTGGCTGCGAATGCTTTGCTTAGTCATATAAAGGCCAGAGCCTCAGATGGTATAAATCAGGAGTGAGGAACCTAATGCCTAGGGGCTGGATACAGCCCCCAGCTTGCCTAGATCTAGCCGTAAGGCTTGGGGTCCCTCCCCAACATTGGGGAGCCCACGCTGGGGCTCCAGCTCCCCCACCACCCCCACGGGGCTGGAGCACAAAACATCTACTAGCCTGGGCCCCCCAAAGCTGTGGAGTGCGAGGGGACTGTGGAGAATGTCTTTCTCCTTCTCAGTCGGGGGTTCCCTCCGGCAGGATTGGGTTCTCACTTATGTGCAGCCCCCGACTGATTTTTCTGTGGGTCAGTAGCCCCTGGCCCCCAAAAGTCTCCCCACCCCTGGATCATTGCAGTGCCACTCCTGGAGCCATCCCGATTTGCACCCGCTGCGGATCTGACCTTACTGGGACAGAGTTGCTCAGTCTAAGTGGTCAGATTCAGGATTCAGGTCAGCCACAGAGACAGAGCTGGGGGTTGAGCCAAGGGTCAGAGCCAAAGCCAGGAATCAAGCCAAGAGGAAGAGGCAGAGTCAATAGCCAAGAGTGGAGTAGAGGAGCCAGGATCTGGAATAACGCAGGAGAGCAGGGACCAGGAAAGAGACAGGAAGGCGGGAATGAGGAACAAAGCAGCGCTCACGAGTCAGACTAACAGGAAGGCTCCAATGGAGCAGCTTTAGCCAGGGATTCACCTAGTTGTTCAGACAACTTCCCATGCTTCCTTCTGGCCGCAGTAGAGAGTCTGAGCCAATCACGGCAGCTGGACATCTACAACTGGGAGTTTTGTGGGCAATGAGCGAGGATCCCTCAGGCCACACTCCCTCCTGATAGGAGATGCCAGCTGGAGGCTGTGGTCTGGTTTGGACCATGATTTTTCAGGCTCATATCCTAGTTCAAGACTCTCACTCACTTGGGATTATCCTGGAGGTTTGGCTAATGGCTAAGTCGCAGCATCGTATGGTCCATGCGGCCCAAGTGCAAAGAACCAATAGTTTCTACAGAGGGAAAGTTGTCTCTGGGGCATGTTAGATTCCCCCTTCCCCAACATTGCACCTGCTCTCTGCTGCTTTGACAAAAGAGGGACATTTCCTGTGTTCTGAAAGGCAGGATTTCCTGTTGGCTTTGGCGCGCCTGAATGGAAACACAAGTGACTTCAGCAGTTCCCAGGAGATCCGGAGCCTGGAAGGAGGCTTCTCAGATGCTGGACATCCCACTTGATTCAAAGCCCGATTCAAAGCCCATCCAAGTCATTGGAAAGACTCCCACTGACTTCAGTGGGCTTTGGATCAAGCCCTAATTTCAACAGGATTCCAAGTTGTCTTTGTCTGTTTAAACACGCACGTATGACTATGCTGGCTGAAAGCCACAGAAGCTAGGGACGTCTGGAGGTATGCTGAATTCCCACCATGATAGCTTCTGAAAAGCCTTAATAGCCTAACATCTCTCAGGGATGATCTAGACCAGTGTTTCTCAACCAGTGGTACGAGTACCCTTAGGGGTACTCGAGAGAAGTCTGGGAGGGTACATCAACACAACTGAAATTTGGAGGAAACTGAATTTTGGTTTTAAGTTTTCCAGCGCTTTATTATTTTTGTAATTTTAACACCCAAAAATGTCATTGCCCTCCTGGCTACGATTAAGTTGTTTAAACAAATGTGTTGCAATGGTAGAAAAAAAATTGTGTCTGAAAACTGTAGGTACTGGGGGTACTTATAATGTTTTTTTGAAAAAGGGGTATTTTATAAAAAAACACTGATCTAGACGGTGCTTGGTCTTGCCATGAGGGCAGAGGACTGGACTTGATGACCTCTTGAGGTCCCTTCCCATTCTAGTGTTCTATGATTCTATGATTCTATAGTCACTGCGCTTACGTTGCATCCCCACCCTGTCGAGGCAGGAGACTGTCCTGTCAGTGCCAAAGGGTTAGGGAGTCGAAATGCAGAAAGCAGCCACCTCGCACTAAACTGCAGCCACCTCTGGGGTGGAATGTGCCAGCCACACTGCACAATGGGTCGGAGGAGAAGTGAGGAATGACTTTTCTAAAGGAAATGGCACCAAAATACAAACCCCACCCTGCAATAGGGCCAGGCCACTCCCTATCTTGTGAGATGTGTCCTCTGGTCTCTCCTGGCTCTATAAAGTCCAGGTCGGAGGTGTAGGACTCCAACAAGAGGTGGCTCCCTCCACAGCTCAGTGACACCTGTGCAACACTGGGGCACTGATTTATGATGATTTTGAGAGAAGAATGTAGTCTTTGACCAATCAACACTATTGGCAGCTGGGTATGTCCCTGTAGCCCAGCAGTTTTTAAACTGTGGGTTGTGATCCACACTCCCATTGGCTGGGAACCTGCTGTTGGCTGCTTCTGGGGTACAGCATGGTCTGCGGTGCCAGGAGAGGCAGGAAGCTGCCTTAGCACCCCCACTGCACCACTGTCTAGGAGCCACTCAAGGAAAGCCCCTCCTACTCCAGCCCTGACCCCTCCCGCCCCCGCAAAGCCAGAGCCCGCTCCTAAACCCCAAAGCTCTCATCCTCAGCCCCACCCTGGAGCACACACTCTAGTCACATTGGCTATGTCTAGACGACAGGCTTTTGTCAACAGAGACTTTGTCAACAGATACTGCCGACAAAGCTTCTGTCGACAAAGAGCATCTAGACTACATCCAGTTCTGTCGACAAAGCAAGCCGCTTTGTCGACATGAGAGTGTATATGCAAAGGACGGTATAGAATGAGGTTTACCGCCGTTGACAAAACTGCCGAGTTCTGTCAACATTATGTCAACAGAACTCGGCGGTAGCGTAGTCCACTTTTGTCAACAAAACCCTGTAGTCTAGACACACCCATTATGTTGGGTCATGGGCACCAACCATTTTCTTCAACTGGGTCATGAGAAAAAAGATTGAAAACCACAGCTATAGATCTTCCATCCCATCCCTGTAAGCCATGCCTGCTTGTGGTGGCACTCTGTCTCCTACTAGTGGTTCCTAGACCAGCTAAAGATTGACAACCCTGCTCCAGGCATGGCTAAGAAAAAGGTGTCTATTAGCCCAGATCATAGAGACTCAGGCATCAGGCCCCAAATTTGAGCCTTGCTGCTAATGACCTGGGACTGTGGGTGTTGTGCATGGGCCCCGCCCAGTTCACAAGTAGGGATGCAATCGTAGCTGTAGGCCACATACTCTATTCACCTGTGACTTTCTTGCTGCCTTTCTGCTTGCTGTTCTGGAGCGGGTGGCACCTCCAGAGAAATGATGCCCGAGTTCTCGAGGATGTTCACCTCCACTCGTAACCTTCCCACGAGCTGCTGGGGCCGGACGCTGACCGTGTACTCGTACTTCCCCAGGCGCCTCTGCAAGAGCTCTTCATAATGCAGCAGGAAGATGGCGTGGGTCTTGCTCGGAATGGTGCCAGAGGCTTTGAAAGTCTCAGCTCCGTTCTCCCTGCAAGGGAAATTCAAAGAGACCTTCACACGCTGTTTTTACATCAGGCTGGCTCCACACCCTCAAGTTAATGGTTTCCTGAAGCTGGGTCTCTTGTGTCAGCAGCTAGTGTTCCCTGTTAAATGAGAATCCAAGGACTGCATCTAATTCTGGGCCTCCCATTACAGACAGGCTGTGGACACATTGGAGAGAGTCCAGCAGGGGGCAACAAAAATGATTAGGGGGCTGAAGCACATGACTTATGAGGCAAGGCTAAAGAATTTGAGTTTATTTAGTCTACAGAAGAGAAGAGTGAGGGCGGATTTGATAGCAGCCTTCAACTACCTGAAGGGAGTTCCAAAGAGGATGGAGAAAGGCTGTTCTCAGTGGTGACAGGATGGAGAAAGGCTGTTCTCAGTGGCAGAACAAGAAGCAATGGTCTCAAGTTGCAGTGGGGGAGTCTAGGTTGGATATTAGGAAAAACTATTTTCTTAGGAGGGTGGTGAAGCACTGGAATGGGTTCCCTAGGGAGGTGGTAGAATCTCCATCCCTAGAGGTTTTTAAGTCCTGGCTTGACAAAGCCCTGGCTGGGATGATTTAGTTGGGGTTGGTCCTGCTTTTAGTAGGGAGTTGGACTATTCTTTGATTCTTTAATTCTATGATTTTATGACTGGCCACAGAAATACTCAAGAGGCTCCCATTAAAGCAGAGATTTTGAAAGGCTCTTACTACTATTCCTGGACAGGAGCATAGCAGATGCATAAAAAAAGGAAGGCAGTACAGAGCTCAGAGGGAGAGGAAGGGTGATCCAATGTTAGAAAACTAGGCTGGGACGCATGAGAACCAATGTCAAGTCCCCGCTCTGCCACATACTTCCTATGTGACCTTGGGCAAGTCACTTAGCCTTATATTTTGGTTCCCATCTGTAAAATGGGAATAACAGCACAGTCCTGCCTCCAAGGGGTGTTGTGAGATGATCAGCTCTTATGGTAGTGGGGACCATACAAGTCCCTCAGTTAGACCAGATATATCTCTGGCTCTATCCCAAAGAAATAGCGACCACACACTAGAAAAAAGGAAATACCTTTTACTGGTATTAAGAGGTAACATCAGAACTCTGCCTAAAATGACAGCCAGAGGAAACAATACTCACCCACTATCTGTGGAGCTAGAAAGTTTATTGCCCCTCTCCTTGTCCCTGTTGCTGGGTTTCTTTTCTTTCGCAGTGACTTCCCCGTGGTAAATCCTGTCTCCAATGATCCTGCAGGGTTAAGAGACGACAGTCTTATAGATCTGCAGACAAATCCGGGCGTGGGGCTCGTCCTAGCGCAGTGACTGTGCTTGGGCATGTTTTTGTGCTGGGCCTAGACTAAAAGAGCCATCTGTGGAGTTATTGCTCCATGAAAGCCAGCCAAGTGTAAGACCTGTATGCTTGTAGGCTGCCTACTGGCGTCAGAGCTCTGAGCTGTAGCACCAAGGCCAAGTTATCAGGCAGGCAGTGACGGAAGCCCTTAATGGTCCGGATAGCCCCCAAACGTCACAGTTGCCATCTCTTTTCTGAAGTGCTGCATGTCATTCCAAGAGAATAAAGGGCAACCGTTCTGGAAAGTAGGGGACAAAGCTATTAACAAGGGACACCAACCTACAGCATTTTAATCGTGGCAACATACCGTGCATGGATCACAGCGTGTCTGCATCTCTGCATTGCTGTTGCTTGCAAACAGACTTCCAGCTCATAGACTTTTAAAGACAGAAGGGATCCTCTAGTCTGGCCACTTATCCAAGGCAGGCCACAGAACCTCGTCCCCTCCTCTAATAGACCCTAACCTCTGGCTGAGTCACTGAAGTCCTCACATCATGATTTAAAGACTTTTAGTTCCAGATCTAAGGAAATGTTTCTCACTAGGATCGGGTCCCAGGGCAATGGATACCAAGGAAGCAACGTGCCCTAGAATACCCCCTGAATGGCAACCCAGCTGGGCCCAAGCAGCAGAACAGGCGGTTTCTCATGGTACTTGCAGCCCACCCAGAAGGATCAGAAGTCTCCCTGTAATTCAGGCAGCCTCCAAAGTGCCCCACTAGACAAAGGTCACCCTGTTGCATCCTACCAAGTCCTCCTCTCTTCAGGGCCTTTTAAGGCCTCAGATTTCAAAGGGGATTCAAACAATCCCCCCAAGGGATCCGGGTATTTAGCTTGCAGATATACACAGGCGCTCAAGCCAGTGTTTTCTTGCTCCAAAATAACACAAAAGTGAAACTTAGAGTCTTCACCACAGCTGGCCTGTACAGCCGCTTCCCTACTCAGACAGGGTTTGGCCCATGCCTGCCTGCCTGGACAGCTTCCTCGCCTCTCTTCTGCTTCCTCGGCTTTTTTCCCCGCTGACTCAGCGTACTGCAGGAGCTTTCTGGCACCCTGCAGTACCTACAAGCCTCAGAGCAATGTCTGGGTTTCCTCCCTTGACTACAATTTCCTGCTCTTTTTTCTTATCCCAGGGGCACCTGATTCGACCCAGGTATGGCTCATCCTTCTGGCTGGCTTCGTCCCAAGCTCTCCAGTCCTGGGGCAAACCATTCTGTTACAAGGGTTGCCAGATGGTTTAACCAAAAATACCGACCCCCCCTCCCCAAAAGAAAAAAACACCGGGGAAAGAAATCTGTTGAGAAAAAAAGGGGAAGACCAAAGTTGTTGAGCAAAAAAACCAAAAAAGGACCCCGAGGGTTATTAAGCAAAAAAAACAAAAAAAAACAAATGTTTTTAATTTTAAAAAACCAGCATAGCCCCTTTAAGAAATGCTTTTGAGGCTTTTCGGCCCTAACAGGTTGCCAGCGACCGTCCACTATCTTGTCTTCCTGCTCCGGGCTAGACAGCTCCCCTGCAGAACCAGGTAAGCACCCGGGATTTTTGCCTCCTGGCCGGGAAAAAATCAGAAAATACTGGACATTTTAGGTATCCGGTATTTTCTGAATATTTTTACCAGACAGGAAGCAAAAATACCGGACTGTCCGGGCCAATACCAAACACCTGGCAACCCTACCTGTTACTCTCCCCAAGCAAGCCTGTTCTCCAGGGATTTTCAGCCACTCTGGCAGGCTCTGGAGAGGAGGTTCCAATTTGGGGGTGCTTGTCAGAACCAGGCCTCCCAGCAGGCCTTCAGCACCAGGGAGTCAAATACAGACTTGGGGCCCTGCTCTTCTGTGGTATCGGTAACCCTCTGGACCTCTTGGATTCATGGTCCAGCCTGGGCCCAGCAGGGCCAGAGAGGGGAGCCAGGGGGACATGCTCACCACACACCCTCTCATCCAGCAACGCGACAAGAAGGGGCCGAAAGTCACGGAGAAGCCAAAGCGCCACGTACATGGTGAAGTTGGAGATAAAGGCCGCGGCTGGGAACTGCATCTCAAAGGTGGCTTCTTTGGCCTCTGACCCTCTGTTCACCATGGTGCAGGAAACAGTGGTGAAGGCATAGCGGGAGATGATTGTGGATCTCACTGTGAACTCAGACATCTGCGGCCGGGTCTCCTGTGGGAATTGAAGCGTTTACCCATTAGCACCAGTGACGCTAAAAGCCAAACCACCTGTCCCTGTGGCATTTCTTTGGCACACCAGGCTTGAATATGAGGTGCGAACAAACAGCCTCATAAAAAGCCTGTGAGATGGAGAGTGCTAGAGCCCTTTGTGACCATTAGGCCAGTTGGGGGTTTTCATCAAGGGTTTACATAGCGGGGAAAGGTTACACAAAGGACATGATGCCTCCCTATGTACAGTCAAGGACATAGGCCTCATTCATCCTGCCCATTGCCCGTAGGAAGCCTCTACACAGACTGAACCAAGACATATAGGCAACGTCTACACTACAGGGTTTTTGTGCAAAAACAGCCATTTTGTGCAAAAACCTGCGGAGCGTCCACACCTCAAGCACATTTTTGCCCAAGAAAATGTACAGTAGAATGGCAGAACAGAGGGCTTTTTGTGGTGTAGAGATACCTCTTTCTGCGAGGAATAACTCCCTTTTGCGCAAGAGTTCTTGCACAAAAGGCATGTGTGGATACTCAACAGGGGTTTCTTGTGCAAAAAGAGCCTATCAGAAAAAGCACAGGTGCTATGATGGCCATTCTGTGACTGGCCATCAGCAGGGCTCGCCGAGCCGCGGCGAGCCTCGCTCGCCAGCTGCGCTTTCCGGCGTTCTGCGCATGTGCAGATCGTTCTGCGCATGCAGATCGCCCGAACCTGGCTCTTCCAGGATGTAATCTACTCGCCATGGGCAAGTAGATTACATAGATTGTCGAGCCCTGGCCATCAGAGCTTTCTTGCACAAGAGTATGCATGCAGTTTGGACGCTCTCTCGTGTAAAAGTGCATCGCTTTTGCGATGCGCTTTTGTAGTGTGGAAATGCTTTTGTGCAAGAAGTTTTTGCGGAAGATCTCTTCCACAAAAAGCTTCTTGTGCAAAAAGCCTGCAGTGTAGACATAGCCATACTGTGAAAAGTACTTGTGAAATCTGTGCATGTCCTAGATCATTGGTTTTTAATGGGAGGGTCATGGCTGGGTTTCAGGGAGTTATAACCACCTTCTCTTTCTTTAGGGCTACATGGGAGGAGATTCCCAAAACTCCGTCCAGTTGTGACATGGGGTTATAGTGTGGGAAAGACTCAGAACCATGGTCCTAGATAAATCTCCTTGTTAGAAGGTGGACATTTTATGTAAGGCTCCCCAGCAGCCTTTACAATATGCTGCCAAATGCTTGCTGCAACCAAGTCTTAAAATGTATATGGCCAGATCCGCATCTGGTGGGACCAGCATCGCTAAACTTAATTCGGTGGCATTACGCTGATTCACTCCAGCCGAGGATTTGTTCTGTAGGTCTCAAATGATGGAGGAAACAGGCTTAATAGAAAACATGCACATGGCCAAAATGTCCTTTTTAGAACACTCTGGACCCCAGCCAGCTTGGATGAAGTCGGAATTGGAGCAGTAGAGAGATGATTGCCAATTTATGCATCTTGGGAATGTACTTTTATGCACAAGTGCTTAACAGAGCTAACAAGCCCTTAAACAGCCGTAGCCCCATATGTCCAAGAAGTTTTGTACTTGGAAAACCTGAGCTTCATGTAACTACTCTAAGGGTACATCTACAGTGCAAGGCTATTTCAGGATACCAGAGGTATCCCGAAATAGCTACCCTGCGTCTTTTGAATGTGTCCGCTATTGCGAAATATAGTGGGTGTGCTATTTTGTCATCCCTCATTCCAGGAGAGATAAGGGATGTCTCGAAATAGTGTATTATTTCGAAATTTGGCACTGTGTAGACGTGCCAAATTTTGAAATAGCCTATTTTGAAATAGAATCGAAATAAGATATGTAGCGCAAATTCCATACCTTATTTCGAGCTAAGGGAGCAGTAAAGACACACCCTAAGGCATCCCGAAATAGCTACCCCGTGTCCAAGGAATGCACCCGTTATTTTGAAATATTTTTTGAAATAACGGTTGCGCTATTTCACCATCCCTGTAAACCTCGTTGCACAAGGGATAAGGGATGGCTCGAAATAGTGCTTTTTTAAAAAAATGTGGTGCTGTGTAGATGTGCCAAATTTTGAAATAGCCTATTTCGAGTTTAGGGTGCAGTGTAGATGCACCCTAAGTAACCAATGAGAAACACTTCTGTGGAATGTTGGTTTGTTCGGTAAAAGGCTGGTCCTTTCGAGGTGGGAGACTCTAATGAGATAACTAAACTCACAGATGCACATCCGTGGACTCGCAAATGCAGGTTCCACTCCTGCTGTTCTTCCAATGAGTTATCCCTTTAGGTGCTAATGGTCTTACTGAAATGAAAAGGGCTATTCTCAGAGTAAGCAACTTGTCCATCTGAGAAGGGAGGATGGGCAGGTGTTAGAAGAAGGCACGCCATATCGGGCTGACTTTTGAACACTCCAGACTTGATCGTTATACAGGTAGGGGAGGCATCTGCAAAAATCCAGGTCTGGCAAGTTTCTGACTTTCGCTGAAGTAGTGTCACCCTTTGCTTAGCAGTGGCTCCCGGCATCCGCATTAAGGGTTACACTGGTGTAAAGGCATGGAAGTAGTTGCATCAATGTGAATTTCCCTACTATAGACGGGGCCCTTAGGGTACGTCTACACTCGCTCCCTAATTCGAGCTAGGGATGCAAATGTAGGCGACCGAAATTGCTAATGAAGCAGGGATTTAAATATCCCGCGCTTCATTAGCATGATCTCGCCGGCGCGTTACTCTGCTCAACAGCTGTTTCGAAAGTGAAAGTGTGCGCCGGGACGCGTTAGTTCGAACCAAACCCCTTGGTTCGAGCTAAAGTTACTCCTCATTTTTTGAGGAGTAACGTTAAATTCGAACCAAGGGTTTGGTTCGAACTAACACATCCCGGCGCATACTTCCTGGTTCGAATCAGCTGTTGAGTGGAGTAACGCGCCGGTGAGATCATGCTAATGAAGCGCGGGATATTTAAATCCCTGCTTCATTAGCAATTTCCGTTGCCTACATTTGCATCCCTAGTTCAAACTAGGGAGCAAGTGTAGACGTACCCTAAGAATCACATTCCCCTGAAGTGCAAGGCAGGGGAAATCCTGATCTGGAGTTTGGTTCAGGGCCACTTCTAAATGTAGTCCCCTTACTAAAGGTGCCTCTGCTTATTTTCTGGAAAGACCCTGTGTGCTGCAATCCAGTCTCACAGACTACAATTCCCATGAGCCCTTGGGAAAAACAGGAAGGAAGTGACTCTTGTGTGGGAGAGCTGAGTCTCTCCATGTGCATGAGAAGAGAGGTCTAGCAGTCTGGGACTCTGCCCTTGGATTTTGGAACAACAGGGGAGCCAGGCTGCTGTGGAAGAGTTTGATCCAGTCCAGGGGCTGTTAGAGTGCAGCTACAGATTGGGATTAGATGCCTATGGAACTGGGATCTAGCAGGCTGCTTCTGATAGGAGCCGGGGGAAAGGCTGTAAGTAATTGGGCCCTTTTGGGAAAGAGCTGCTGCCTAGCTTGGACCCACACTGCCTGCAGAGAACCTCCACTACAGCTGCAGTTCTTCAAGCGCGCCCACGCAAGCAAGAGTCTGGGACTCTGAGTCCAGGGGTGTGCACACTCTGGGGTGGGATCAATATTGGCAGTGCAAATGCTAGATATATAAGTTCCAATTATTGTTGTGCTCTTAGTTAATGTTATTCATTGTTAATCTGTTAAACCCTGTTTATTTAAGTTAAGATTGTTTATTTTAATGTAATCTATTAGATGTATATGATTTGTAGTTGTTGTTCTGGAATTAGATCCAGATTATAGCTGGAATGAGTACATTCCTGGAGGCTCTCAAGGCACACCAGTAAGTGTGTACAAGGCCAGCCAGGTGGAGGCACCGCCATTGTACATTCATTACGAGCAAGGGACTGCAGCAAGCGGGTGGATAGGGCTTTCCCCAACTAAACACCATCACCACTGGGGTGCTCAGGATCTCCTTTTGGGTTAAAACCATCAGACACCTGGCACACCTATGAGTATGACCTGCTCCCGAGTAACCCGGGGAGGAAACAGGGGGTTACATAAATGTCACTAATTCTCTGTAAATTTCATTCAATGTTCTGTATCTTTAACAGGCTATTATTGTGTTTGCAAGGGACTCCAATAAGTAATCAAATGGCCAGTCAGAAGTGGAAGTAAAGAATACAGGGGAAAGCTGTTATAATTAGAGCCACACATGGTGCAACATCTTTAGTTTCAAACCTCCTGGGTTCGCACCCTCCTTCCTGATTTTCACTCTGAATGTCAGCTTCAAAACCTTCCCCAAATACAGCAGCCAAACTCAGTCAAAGCCACTGGGTTCCCCTGGATTCATCTGAAGCTTCAAATGCCTTAGAATTCTGTTGATGGAATGGCGGGTTGCCACTTACAGCTTGGAACAGCTGCAGCTCCACTGCAAAGGGAAACCATCATTCAAGGCTTCTCCCCTTCTGGTGGTAGAAGTCCCTCCTGCAGAGCTGCGCACATGTGCACCCACACCCCTCTCCAGGTGGAGGGGAGAAACTGCTGACTCATCCACCCAGCCCTCCAAGTGGCACGTTGCTCTTTGTGTGCACAGTAGCAGAGAGCTGCTAAGGTCCTTTCAAACCAGGTGGCTAGGCTGTGGGTTGGCATTTAGCCCACGTTCCAGTCTGCACAGCGTATGCATTCCCTAGAGTTCTTGCACAACCTCTTACTGTATGAAATTGTGACCTACAGCTGTGTGCACTGCCCGCTTTGTTTTCTCCTCTGGTTGTAAGAGTCCCATAGGAAAATGAGAAGAGGCATGAAGCAAAAACATTCCTTTTAAAAAACAAACAGGAGTGCACTCCGGGGTAGCAGAGCAGAGCACTGCTCTTTTGCAGAGGAAGGCATTGTTTTTTCATTGTGTTTCCCTGTCACAAGCAAATTGCTTGTCTTGCCAAACAGAGGATTTTATTCCTGCTTAGCCCAAGTGCTGGGAAGTATGAAGAGAGCAGTAAATATAGGGAGCAGTGCAAATCTGAGGATATCCGCTTTATATCCATGGGTATCGGCATCCGGATATGGGTGTGGATATCTGCAGCTCATTTCTGATGTGGATGCGGATATAGATTTTGTATCTAGAACCCTGCAAATTTGGGCATATCCGCTTTATATTTATGGGTATCCACGGTAGCAGGAGTGGACGCAGATATCCACAGATCATTTTTGCAGATGTGCATGCGATCAGATGCCGATTTTATATCGGCACAGGGCTCTCTAAATATTTTACTGTGTTTTCTCTGTCAGTGGTTGCTTAGATCAAAACAGCTTGACCTTGTGTTGAATTCTTGTTTAAAAACAATAACAGGACTCAGTGGCCTACAGTATGTGAGATGAGTCTCAGTGGGGGAGTGGCCATACCACGACCACTTCCACCAGTACTACTGCGTTTACCAGTGATGAACCACCTCCCTCAATGTCATAGCAAAGAGGAAGGACCCTGGCTGGACTTAGAGTAAGCAACATCCATCCTTAGCAATCAGGTTGCAGAAGATTAATGGGATAGTGTTGGGACATGCTTCAATTACCACTACTCATGTGGAACCTACCGTGTGGGTAAATACAGGAATGCACCCTCTAGAGTTCTCAGCCTGGGACAAGCCATTGCCACTATTTATTCACACCCACACGCCTGCATCCAAATACATCCACGCTGAGTTTTCACTTTTATGCAAGGACATAAATACGCAGCAGGATACATACCAGCCTCTGCAGAAATTTGCTTTGCCTTGGGACTCTGCTGCGTGCAACCTGCAAAGGGTTAAGCAAACATTGTAACTTGTGCCTTTCTGCTTTCAAGTTCATGAACGGAAGATTTGTCGTTTGTTTAAAAAATGCAGTGGAGTCGATCCAGACGTTGGTTAGTGCAACTGGTTTCACACAGCCAGGGTGAAACAATCCCTTTGTTAAGATTAAACGTCAAAAAAAAAAATCATCTGAACACAGCCACTGATCAAAGCTGTGGAACGGAATTTGGTTTTCCCAGACAAGGTGTTGTGAGTGCTTTTCAAAGCAGCATGTCACATGTGGGAAGTGTTGTATATGTGGGGAGGGGATGTTGTATACTGACACACAAGGGCCATCAGCATTCAGACACGATCCTGAATAAAGAGTTAGCCCTCCGCCACTTTTCAGCTAGGGGTCTCAGAGCGTTTTACAATTTGTAAGGATGGGCTTATTATTGTACTAAAATCACAACATGGGGAAACTGAGGCACGTGGCAGCTAATTGGCTAGCCTACAGCCACACAGAGAGACAGGTTCTCGGATGGCATAGTGCCATCCATTTGAATGGAGTTGTCCTGATGCATACCACCTGGAAACCACGCTGGGGCTAACTGGTTTCAGCTAAATCACTAGTCACCGGGGAGCAATAGCTGCCTATTGAAAATACTGACCACGACGGAGTGAGATGTTTTAAAACCAGCCATCAGGCTGACTGTGAAACAAAGTGCCAGCCCCAGCTGCAGCACAAGCAGGTCCATTGTATTAGTGTCCACCAGCTGCAAGAGCTTCTCTGACTTGGCTGTACGCTGCCTAAGTCCCAAACTTGATTCTAAAAAAGCTGCAAAAATACATCCTTCAGCAGCAAAGTGACAGTCCCTCTCATTGGTTTAAGGATAATAGCTAAGATGTTGTCTTGCAATGTCTTCAAAGCAAGCCCCAAACTCAGTCAGTACCAGGACTGCCTTAATGCAAAAAAATCAATCTGCTTATTAAAATGTCAGTGAAACTCCAGGCAGGAGAGGGGAGCAATCACACTTTGTATCTAAGGTATCGTTGTTATTTTACCCTAACAGAATGGATTTCCTTGCCAAGGAGAAGAATTTATGTCTGTTTACATGGTGTTGGAAAGCTAAAAAAAGCGCTGGGGAGAAGTTAAACAGTCTCCAGTGTTAGAACTTTTACTCTTTTCTCATCTGTTGCTTTGATCAACATCTTGCTAAATGGTAATATTGGAAAAGTGGAGCACTCAGGAAACTCAAAATATAAAAAGAAAATTTTGAAAGGGATATACACCCTCATGCTTCAGAACATAAGGCAACCTCTATGTGACAGGGGTCAGGAAGAAACTTTCCATGTATGCAGGTTATCCCCTAACTTCCTACTGCCGGATTTCTAGGCCTTACCTCTGAGGTTTCTAGAACTAATCACATGCAAAGATAGGATATTGGACTGGAAGGACCATTGTTCTCATCCATCAGAGCAATCCCTGTGTTCTTACCGACAGATAAAAATCTTGTCTCTAATGACTTGTTTCAAATCCAACACACCCTAGTAGAGACCCAAAGCCGTTATCATGTAATAGCCTTTGAGGTGCACACGTGGAATGAGTTGGTGGTGTAAGGAACAGCTGGCCCATACCAGAAAAACCAGCATGGATGCAATAGATACGTTAGCTTTACTGGCAATCTTAGCAGAAGCATTGAGTGGGCGGGGGAGACTAAATTATCACCATGTGGTCTTTTAAGAGGGAGCACCCTCCCAGATCAGGGGCCAAAATTCTACCCAGTGCAGCAGGGTCAAACACAGCCAATCACAGGTGGAGGATGAAGCTTCCCCCTGAGGAAGCTGGCCCAGTGCCCCATATCTTCCATCCTGCTGGCTGTTCTCAGTCCCCAGTCAGAGCAGGGGAGCGGGGTGGCTAATATCTCGGTCAGTCCCACAGAATGCGATTGGTCTGGGTCAAGCTCTCAGCCCCAGTTTGGACCTTGGCACCACCCACTGGTCACCACCCCTCCCACGTCTCCATCCCATTCCGCCCCTCACGGTCCTACCTCTGTTCCACCCACAGCCATGCCCCTGTTCTGCTCCCTCCCCCCGCCTCTTCCTTCTGAGGTCCTGCCTCCACTCACTCCTTTTTGCTTACCCTGCCCCGAGACTAGAAAAGCTCTGTGCTCCCATTGCATCCCCAGGGCCATGGCAGGGAGAAGATTTTTCGGGGGAGGGGGGGGGCCCAAATTGGCCAGTGGTCCTCGGCACAAGCCCCTTGGATCCATGCAGCAATCTCTCACTGCCCCCTCTGCTGCATCATCCTGAGGTTTGGCCTATTTGATCTACGCTACCTTTCAGAGACCCTGTTTATGTCACAGTTCCCTCCACTGTTTCTTTTCCTTCATTCTTCATATGCTGGGGAGCTCGGGGTCATTTTGAACCAGACAAAACTTTTCCCATGACAAAAATCAAGCCAGCAGTGTCGGAAATGTCAGATTTGTCCAAGACCAGACCAGCTGCTCCGGTGTTCTGCCTTTAAGCAGCGATCACTTCACAGAGGGAGGGTCACAAAGAACGTTGTGCTGGAAACGAGGGCCAGGATATCTTCCAGCCCCCCACCCTCCTGCAATAGTTATTTCACTCCCTAAAACACGAGATTTGCTTACTCTTTTCTTACGTGACATCCTTCCAACGGGAAGAGCCCTGAAGCTGGGAAATGATTAACTTTACCCACCAGGGCTACGTCCCTATTTGCTTTGCTGCAGAGACAAGGGGATTTTTTTTAAAATTCATCTTCCCACTAGCATCTGTGGTGAAAATCCATGAGTTAGGAAGGCCGGGAGCCTGCCAAGATCCATGCATGTGCTTAACTGTCCCCAGGAGAGGGACTTAGTGGGGAGCCATTCATGAGCGCAACAGTTCAGCACGTGTTTGAGATTTTGCCAGATTAGGGCTTTAAGGATTCATTTCTGGGAGCGGGGTGGCTGGGGTAGGGCAAAGGGAAGGAGCGTGGACACATGGGAACATTCCCCTGCCTCTCCCCTCCCCAAACTGGCTCTAAAATTCAATAACGCCCTAGCAGGGAATGCACCTTTCCCCTACTCAGTGTTTTCAGTGCTTTGCATTGTCATTCGCTAAACAGAAGCATGATACAATATTCGGCCTGACCCTTCCTCTGAGACCTTTGTATGGCTTTTCCTTTCTCCTTTGCACAAACAAATCACAGTAGCTAACGGCACTTAAAGCAGTAAGTATCTCTATCCATCCGTGCATGGTACTCTTGTGGGCCCCATTACTGTAAGCCCTCATCGTCTTTAATGTATTGATCCTTATGACACCTCTGTGAGGCAGGGATATGGTTTGATCCCCATTTTATAGAGGCTACGTGACTTGCCCAGGGTCACCTTGTAAGTCTGCAAGAAAATGTGACATTATTCGAGTTCCGATGTGACGCTGGGCTTCATGTGGATTTTAGCAGAACATTGTTGGACCCACTTTTGTATATTTGCCCCCAAATTCTGTACAAAGTGGACCAAGTGAGCTGTCTATTGGAAGCTTATGCTTTGCTGATTCTGTTTATACTATGCATATGCACATATCATTTCTGTTCTTAAAGTTATACGTATTGGCTTATGTACTGGTATTCCAAATATTTGTTCCTGGGAGATATCAACAGGCAAAGCCTGTTGTGAAAGGGTGGCTAGGTAAGTGAATCACAGTATTTTACTAGCAATGGACCTTAAATGGGGCCAATCCACATCTGCGGGATTTTGCTGTGAACATTCAGACCAGTAGGTAAGCAATGGTGGCTAAGGACGGAGTCGTGCATGACTGGTAACTTGCTCATGAGACAAACTCCATCTGGGGCTGCACTAGGAGAACAATGACATTCCCTCCACATGGGCAAGGGTATAAAGAGGGCCCTGGGGGTTCCTCCACCTTTGTCTTCACTCCAGCTCATCACTTCAGGAGCATCTTTGCTATAGATTGAATCCAGAATGACTGGTGACCCATCCTGAGAAAGGATGTCTTCCAAAGACTTATAAGACAGCAGATTATTCCATCTCTGCTACAAGCCTGAACCAGGAACTTTGTAACTGGTGTATATAATTTGTTTCCTTTAGCAATTTTACTCAGCACCTTTTCTTTCTCTCTTTTAGGCTAGGTCTAGACTATGGGGCTTTATCGGAAAAGCTACGCTAATTGTGCTCTGCGATTTGCATAGATTTTTCCTATTGCTTTTCCAGAAGAGGCTTTTCCACCATTTAGCCCAATCTAGACGGGGCCAAATGCGGAAAAGCCTCTTCTTTCGGCGGAGCCCTTATCCCTCATGGAACGAGGAATACAGGGCTCCCTGAAAAAGTGTCTGCTCTTCCACAAAAAAAAGCGGAAGAGCAAACGCACTTCCTGGACACGGTAGGGGTTTTCCAAGACACCTCCAGTATCCTGGAAAAAAACCATAGCCTAGACGTAGCCTTATTAGTAAACCTTTAGATTTTAGATTCTAACGGATTGGCCTTTTGCTCTTTTGGGGACGATCTGAAGTGTAAATTGACCTGAGAATGTGGCTGGTCCTTTGGGATTGGAAGAACCTGTTTGGATTTGGTGGGATTGGTTTGCATAACCTCTCACCTGTGTACAGGAGAAGCTGGAGTGTCTAGAGGATTGCTTGTGTGACTTCTTGCTGGCCAGTGTGGCAAACAGAAGTGTTCTTTGTGGCTGGTTTGGTGCCTTATTGAGGAGGACCCCCAGTCTTGGGCTGTCAATAGCCCTGTTTCTAAGCAATTCACCTTGATTTGACCCTCTCAGTGGTATCCCCAGGACCTGTTATATTATAGGGAGCAAGGGATTACAGCCAGGGAACCTAACCATGGACCATTCTTTCTCCGTCTGCAGCTGTCCCTCACAAGTCATGACAACCCCCAAAAAAATAATAGTAACTATGAGCCATCCCACAACCCAACAGTATCATCTTCTCTGGTCCATAGATAGCCTCTTTCATCACAAAGCACTTTCCCAGCTGAAGTACTGTCTGTGCCTGGGGATCCCTTCATCTAGCCTGGGTCAGAAAAGCCACTGCCCAGAGCCAGGCAGCAACGCTGCACATGTTTTCTAAGGAAAAAGCTGAATCCAACTTTTAAACTTTCAGAATTATACAGCATGGCATTTGGCCAGGACTCTGGGGTTAACTCCCTTATTCTTGCAAGCTGCATCCACCAGCTCTTTAATGAGCACCGCCTTGGCTTTACCACCCTCATCCCAGGGCAGACGACCCCCTGGCAGCACCGTGCCCCCTACCACCATGCTGGGGTGTTGTGCATTACTGGCTCAGCGCCAATGACTGAATCTCTACTAGCCACTTCCCACAGTACCTACTCGTCCTGTCAATTCTCTGACCCTAGTCAGTGCCCTCCAGCACGGAGATCTGGAGGCAGGGTGGGGAGAGGCGATGGGTGTGACGTGTGCTCACAAGCAATGTGCCTGCCTCTGAGGGGGTGAGACGTGGGAAAGGGGACTTGCTTTGGGATTTAATGCAATTGGGAGTAAAAGACACAAACACTCACGCTCTAGTTTCATGCCAACTGACATCAAGTCGACTCTAACATAAGGGGAGGGGAAAATACCTTTTGCTGTAGGTGCTGTGCTGTCTTTTTCTTACTGTTGTACCCCGCACCATGGATACAGTATAAAAAATGATTTGGGGATGGGAATATTAATGAATGTGGCTGGGTTAATCAACTACACTGTTATTTGCCTGTGGAACTATAAGATGCTCAGAGCATGAACAAGAGAACTGGGTCCCAGTCCCGTGGTCCTTATAATCCATCTTTAGATCAGTAACAAAACCAACTTGACTAACTAGAGACAGTAGGGCAGGGAGTCTGGAAAACACCCAGAGAAGTTGGAGCAGAGCAGGCTCTCAACACAGAAATCACATACCTTGATTTGTTATGGAGATAAACTTTCTTACGATCGGCATGTGCTTGTACTCTGGGTCCTCTAGCACAGTGTTTCTCAACCTTTTTTTATAAAATACCCTCTTTTTCCAAAAAAAAATTGTACCCCCAGCACCTAGAGTTTTCAGACACACAAATTTTTTTTCTACCATTGCAACACATTTGTTTAAACAACTTAATCGTAGCCAGGCGGGCGATGACATTTTTGGGTGTAAAAAGTGCAGAAATAATAAAAGTGCTGTAAAACTTAAAACAAAAATTCAGTTTTCTCCAAGTTTCAGTTGTGTTGAGGTACCCCCCAGACGTCTCTCAAGTACCCCTAAGGATACTTGTACCACTGGTTGAGAAACACTGCTCTAGCAAATGAGCTGGGATTTGCTCTCACCTGATTGCCCTTGGTAGACACAGATACAAAGGACCCCCAGGCAGATTATTTTAAATTAATCTCCCACCACCACCAGGCAGCTCATTTCAGATAACCCAGACAGGGGACACTGGATGCTCCAAACTAATCATCGCTTTGAAACTTACATGGTCTCTGAAGTCAGAATCCACCATCAGCGTCTCTTCCAGATACCTAGCGAGGAGCTCGGTGTCCTGCTGCCCAGCGGCGAGGGAGAGTCCCCAACAGAGCCACAGCAGAGAAATCATGGTGCAAGGGGCAGCCAGGGGTGCCCCCCCTCCCCCCCCGCCAGGGAAGAGAAGCCCTCTCACTGTTGGGGCTGCTGCTTGCAGCTGGCCGGGATGGAGCGTCTGCAGGAGAAGCTGAGAGGAATCTCTCTCCCCCGCTTCCCCTCCTCCTCCCTATCTCTGGACCAGCCCCTTTTCCAGGCTCGCAGCCAGGGCTGGGGATTCCTTGCGATTGGTTTACGGAAGAGTAAAGGAAGCGCCAGGTCTGGCTCCGAAGGCCACGCACCGGCGAGTTCCCCAGCCCCCAACCCAGCTCATGCCTTGGCAGCTCCAGCCTCTGCTTCCCCCACCCAGGGGCTGCCCTGAGCAGTTAGAAGTGCTGCACTTCTCCCTAGTCCAGTTATCCAGTCCCCCGTCCCAGGATACTTAGGAGCTGCTGTTCTCCCCCTACTCCCAGGGCTGCTGGACACCTGTCGCAGGTGGCCTTCCAGTGGGTCCGCCCTGGTCTGCCTCAGACCCCGCGCCAAGCCCCTGGAGAGGCCTCATTCCTGTCAGACTGAGGCTCCTCTCCCTGAGCCCTTGGCCACCGACAACTGTCCCCGGCCAGCTACTCTGAATCCTCCCCCAGTGACAAGAGCCCTGCTCCCCCCTCCCATCTGCCAGCTCTTCTGGTAAACAGCAGCTCCCGAACCCATCCTGTCTCATCATGTCCCTTTAAAAACCCCTCTTAGCCTCAGCAGAGCCGGAGGCCTGCAGGAGCGGGGGCTGTGAGCAGGCATGCCTCTCCGCTGGCTGACACACTCCCTGCATGCTGGAGGGTGCCAGCTGGCTAGGACAGGGCATGACTCCCTCAAACCATATTTTAAAACCTTATCCCAGGAGTTATCGCCTGGAAGGAGATTTATTGATATTCCGGTAGCACTTCCAGATCCCAGATATGATCTGGACCCCTGCGGCGCTGAGCCGTGTACACGCAGATATATCTAGGAAGAGACAGTTCATGCCCCAAAGGTCTGATAGCAAGGGTAGGGAAGTTAAGGCCCGGGTGCTGGATGCAGCCCCTGGCTTGCCTGGAACCAGTCCCCGAGGCTTGGGGCTCTTCCCCGCAGCATTGAGGAGCCCACACTGGCACTCCACCCCCCCACACCCCCCCACCATTCCTCTGTGGGGATGGAGCACATAAAATCTACTAGCCTGGATCCCCCTGGGCTGTGAGGTGCGAGGGCAATGTGGGGAGGGTCTTTTTCCTTCTCAGTCAGAGGCTAGGTCAGTGAAGGGTTGTTTTGGTGGGGTTTTGGGTGGTTTTTTGCTTCTCACTTGTGTGCGGCCCCCAAATGATTTTTCTGTGGATCAGTGGCCCCCGACCCAAAAAGGTTCCCCACCCCAGGGCTAAACACACAAGGAAGGGTTCTTGTCCCCATTTGACAGATGGGGTACTGAGGCAGAGAGATTAAGTGACTTGCCCAAGGTCACACAGGAAGCTCATGACAGTGGTGGGAATTAAGCCCATGGATTCAGAGGCCCCACTCCAGTGCTTTAATGACCAGGGCATCCTTCCTCTTAAGGGACCATGCTCAAGTGCAGCCTTATAGCGCCTGGTTGCATCCACAAGATGAGAGAGATTGATCGATCTGAGTGCTAGACAGGCTGATTTACTGTGCATCCAGAAATGCCCAGTCTTCTATGACTGCCCAACACCTCCACAAAACCAAGCCACAACTGTGCTAGTGACCAAAGAAAACTCTTCAGGGCACAGAATGTGCCTGAGCAGGATGCACAGACATTTGTATGGCTAGTGTATCCTCAGGAAAAACCTGCAAGAAGTCTGCTTTTGTGCCCATCTTCCTCTCTGTGTGCATATGTAACCCTGGGAACTCATTAAATGAGCATCTCATGGTCATTACAGATTTTATCCTTGCAGCCCCCTTGTGGAACAGGAAAGTCTTATCCTCACTTCACAGACAGAAACCAAAAGAAGGTGTAAGTTCATAGAATCATAGAACACGAGGTCATCGAGTCCAGTCCCTTGCCCTCACAGCAGGACCAAGCACCATCTAAAGTTCTAGACCATCCCTGATAGAGGTCTATTTAACCTGCTCTTAAATATCTCCAGTGATGGAGATTCCTCAACCTCCCTAGACAATTTATTCCAGTGTTTAACCACCCTGACCGGAAGTTTTTCCTCATGTTCAATCTAAAACTCCCTTGCTGCAGTTTAAGCCTATTGCTTCTTATCCTATCGTCAGAGGCCAAGGAGAACAATTTTTCTCCTTCCTCCTTATAACACCATTTTAGGTACTTGAAAGCTGCTATCATGTCCCCTCTCAGTCTTCTCTTTTCTAAACTAAGCAAGCCCAATTCTTTCAGTCTTGCCTCAGAGGTCATGTCTTCTAGACCTTTAATCATTTTTGTTGCTCTTCTCTGGACCCTCTCCAGTTTCTCCACATCTTTCTTGAAATATGGTGCCCCGAACTGGACACAATACTCCAGCTGAGACCTAACCAGCCTGGTTCTCCACAGAAGCCTGACTCTGTGCTCACGTCAGTATAAATGAGGAGTAACTCCACAAATGTCAAATGACTTTGACCAGGATATGTGAGATCCAAAACGGGGCCTGGTAACACCCTTCCATAGTGCCCAGTTACACTGGTTTCTCATCTCTGTCTCTTTATTAAATGAATTGTTATTATTATTTATCTGTTCCATAGTAGCACCTAGGACAGTGTGACGCCAGGGCTCCTAGGTGCTGCACAAATACAACAAAAAGAGAGTCCCTTCCTAAAGAGCTTACCATGTAAGTATAAGACAAAGAACAATAGGTGGGGGAGTACAGGGAAACAATAAGCCAGTGTCTCAGCATGGGAGGCAGTGGTCTAAGCAAGCACACCAGCTACAGAACCTATAGAAATAGAAGCTATTTGCAGGCATCCTAGCAAAGGCGAGTTTGAAGGTGGACATCTCTGTTTTCAGAGAGCTCTTCTCACACATGAGGGACAGCCTGGGAGAAAACACAATGATGCATCGCCAGAGTTACTCTTGTTTTACAGCTGGGGTAAAAGATCAGGCCTCAGGGTGGGTGGATGTGGGGATAACCAACAGACTGAGGACATAAGCCAGAAAGAATATTGCTGTGTCTAATGTAGTTAGGTCTCTAGTCACGTCCTGAGCTAAGGTACTAAGGTCATCACTAATTGACACCAGTATCAAGCTCAAAGCAGGCCTGATGTTTGAACAGGAGGCATGAGATCATATCAAAGTTCATTTCCCTCCTCCTTTAACTTGCCGTTCTCTTTCTAGGGGCCGACGTGCCTGGCCTCCATCTCAGGATGCCATTCCAGGTGGAGATAAGCAATTATTCAGGTGTGCTTACTCACATTAGACACGTTGGGGGCTGTCTTCCATTGCAGGCCCATGGCAAACTCAGCAGCAGGTGTTCTGTGGGTGTGGGCCCGCTACTCTACCTTGCAGGGCATGTCCGTGGCTAGTCTGAACAGAAATGTTCTGGCATGGCATGACCTGAAAACTAAGCCTCCATGCATGCAGATCCAAGCCTGATTGCATTGTTTCCGTGAAATTGTCTGTGTTTATAAACAGACACACGCACACCCCTTCTAAGTTATGTTCAGCAGAACTGGGACCCCGGGTTTTCACCATGCTTGTTAAATAACTATTGGGGCAGAACAGTCTATGTCAAGTAATGTCTAGGATTCAGACAGCACCTTTCAGCCATGGGAACTCCAAAGTGCATTGCAGCCCGGGAATCCCATACAGGCACCAATGTGCTTACCTGGAACTCCAGCGATCTGGGTTTACCTGCTTTGCTACATGGTTTCTCTGTGGCTAAGGGTTTGCAGGCACAGTATGTGAGTGCAACTGATGTAGGCACACTCGTTCAGGTACTGGAATCGGTTGCACAGGGCTCAGCATAAGCTAGCTGCAGGAGTCATGTTCCAGGGTTCCAACTGGACTTGTATAGCCCAGCGGCTATGATTTCACTATGCCAGTATCCAAGCTAATAAGATCAAAGTGAGCTCAGGAATGTGCATATGAGGGGCAATCACACCCCATGAGTGCAGGGTAGGCACACCCTTTGAGTGAGTCATTCAATCTACCTTGTGCGGTAATTCTTCATTTGTAAAATGGGAACCGTTATAATGAACACGGTGGGAGGGGTTATAAATTTAAGTTCACCTATGATTCTGACGTGCTCAGATTCTACAGTGATGGGAGCCATATTAACTACTTAATTCGTACAGATAGTGATCAGACTTAATGGGAGGAAAATCTGATTACCGCTAGCTGGAAAATGGAAATACCCGCTTGTGAAAAATTTTACATTTTTGAGAAAAAAATCATCCAAAATTGGGACAAAATTCAAACCCACATTTTTTTCCTGGAAAGGAATTTCCAGAATTCAATTTCAAAACTGAGAAAAATAAATATTTTTTTCAAGCAACACATAATTAGACTGTGGAACTCCTTGGCACATGAAGTCACTGAGGCCTAGAAGGTGCCAAGGTTCATAGTGGGATTGGACCTTTGTGTGTAATATGTAACATAGACTATGTAATATACACAAATGTGCAATCCCTCTATGAACCTTGGTACAGTCTAGGCCTCAACTTCATGTGTCAATGAGTTCCACAGTCTAATTATTTGTTTTGTGAAAAGAATATTTCCTTTTCATATGTAATGATACACACACAGAGAGAGAGCATTATCATTATTAAATAGGATAAAAAATTGGTAAGGGTATTAAAACTCATGCTTCTGTGATTAAGCCAATCTCTTACGATGTGTTGGATACAACCACTGTTGAAGACAAGATTTTGAACTGTCTGGACTTCATAGCTGGCAATGTTCTATGTTCCTAAAAAGGATGATAAGACATTTAAGTAGTTATTTGTTACTGTTATTGTCACTGGGCAGTGAAAGGTGATTCCATTTTCTGGAGTATTTCGATATTTCAAAATTTGCCTTCATTCTGATTCCGAATGAAAGCGAAATGGACCCCCTGGCACTATGATGTCATCTCTGGCTCGCTGTCCTGGAATCCAAGACCCAAGCAAATCTGGGATTTGCTGCTCTGAGACACTGTGGCAGGTGGACAGCTAAGGAACTGGACGTGTGAGCTGGCATGGAGCTAATCAGGTTTTGAAACCTGCATGGGAGGCCAAATCTGTAGGATCTACATTGAAATTGAACCATCTCCATAAAACACCTTCAACAAATCTGGAAAAATGGCAAAATGCTTCATCTGAATTTTTCTGACCAGCTCTAATGATTGTTATTGCCATTATAATTATTAATCATTTCTGATGGGCAGTCTTTCTTTTTGTGCTTTACAACACAGAACGGTGGGACACTTTACCCACTGTAACCTTTCAGTCTTTTTGGATTTTGGGTGGCAGCATATGCCCCCCTTCAACTCTTACTAGGCCAGAGTGCTTATACAAGCCATAGCAGACTGAAAATACATCCCAAGTTATTAACCTAGCTTCTGCGCATCCTACTGCAGCTCACTTCCTGGTCGCTGTGCAGAAGATGAGAATTTTGAAGCAACTGCAATGCTTGAGGTATTTGTTTGCATATCCGGGGGGCTTGGAAGTTCATCCCCATTTTGCAGCAGTGGAAATGTCTATGCTTTAAAAAGCGAATGTAACTGGCTTGTGTTGGCCTAGGGATGCATTCCATTCTTTCCTGTATCCTTTCCAGTTCTCCAGAGATAAATCCAGGTGACCATGGGAACTGTGAACATTTTGAATCATGCCTTACATCTGTAATGAGCAAAATAATTCCTGCTTTCCCATCGGCACTCAGACTTCTAAGCAACTACAAGCTAAGAGAACATATTTAGAGCAAGATTCTGCCCTCAGATATGCATCAATATGGTGGCGGGGCCACCATATCTTAGGAGGCTTCCCTCGTGCCCTGGTGTGGCCCTGCAGGTGTGCTGCCTTTTGGTCCCTCGTCAGACTCTTGTAGGAAGTCACTGCCTGGCCAGAATGTCATATATACTCCATCACAAGCCAGTTCGTTCATAAACCGATCGCGCCCCCCGCACCCATCCCAAGTTAAAAAAAAATAAATTGTAAAAATCGCAATGACCTGACTCTATCTTGGAGGTTTGCAAACTTCCAGTCCCAGCTCATCAGTGTAAGCTCTTGGAATGTTAGGACATTTTGTTTACCTGGAGCGTCTGCAGGCACAGAGCCTCTCTGCTCCCATTGGCTGCTGTTTGCCACTTCCAGCCAATGGGAGCTGTGAGAAGCAGCGCGGGCCAATGGACGTGCTGGCCGCCACTTTCCGCCATTCCTGTTGACATGGAACAGCACACAGTAGCCACTGGCAGCTGAGGAGCTCCGTGCCTGCAGACACTCCAGGTACCTAAGACGTCCCGGCGTGATAGCGATTTGCCCTGCTGAGCTGGGACCTGAAGTTTGCTGACCCCTCACCCTGCCTAGTTAAAAAAAATGGTAAAGTGCAATGACCCGTTCTTAAGCTGACCCCCGCTCTTCATTGCATCATTTTTTACCCAAAAAATTAGTAGTTATGATCGAGTACTTTAAAATGAGATTTCTCGGGGAGGTGGGGGGAGGGTAGCGGGAGGAGGTAGCATTTACTAAGTCTCTGATTTATTAGCCATTAACCTCACAGTTCCCACCCTTGTCTCCCCTTCATTCAAAGTTCCCACAAACATTCTTCTGGGCTCGTATACTGCTTCAGGGTGGGTTCCTTCTCTGTGAGCCAGCAGTGCTACAGCCCTCCTTCTAGGCCCTGTTTAAGGGTACGTCTACACTGCACACTGCTTTTGGTGGTGTGGAGGGTGTCTACACTACATGCCCTCCTAGCATAGGTATAAATAGCAGCGTAGACGGTGCGACACTGCATAGGTGAGTCAGGATACACCTGAACCTGGAGTATGTCCCCTACACTGCTCTGCATTCCCCCATGCAGTGTCTCCCCTGTCTGGACTGCTATTTTTAGCAGTGTAATGTCCCATTGCTGGAGCCTTTCTCCACAGGCTCCCTCCTGCCAGAGCCTTTCACTGACATATGTCGCCCAGGGCCATCCCTACCAATAGGCAAAGTAAGCAGGTGCCTAAGGCACCATGAAATTTGGGGTACCAAATTGCCCCAGATTCCATGGTGACCCAGGCAGCTGTGTGCTGCCTATGGGTCAGCACGCGCTCCAGTGGCCTGACCCGTCCCCCAGCCACACACACACACCCCCATGGGCTGCACTCAGCAGGGCCATCCCTGCAGGGATGAGGGGGGTGACCCAGGACACCATCCCCAGCTCTGTTTCCAGTTGTTGATCTAACCTGCTCCTTCAGTGATGTAGATTCTAGAAGTAGCCTGGGCTCTGTTTGTCTGAGTCCTTATAGGCGTGTCCAGGAAGGTCCCTGTTCTATTTGTCTGAGCTTCCTTTGAAAGATTTTCATTTTCTTGACTCTTCTGGAGACTGTCTTTGAGCAGTTCTCGCCATCTAGTGGTTGCACATGGTGCAGGTTTGGGATCTCCAAGTAACAGTGGTTTGAGGGGAAAGCCACAAGGGCTAAAAGTCTGATCTGGCATCTCTGATTGCCTCTCTGCGCAACTTGGGCATGTCTACACAGCAAGGCTAAAACCGAAATAAGCTATGCAACTTGAGCTACGTCAATTGCATAGCTTAAGCTGAAATAGCTTATTTTGGCTTTTGGTGCTGTCTACACAGCAGGAAGTCTGAGAAAGAGCACTCTTCCTCCGACTTCCCTTACTCCTCATCAAATGAGGGTTACAGGAGTCAGATTAAGAAGTCCTCCAACTTGACATTATTTTGACATTATGTCGAAATAACTGCTTGTTGTATAGACACGGACTATGTTATTTCAGAATAAAATCAACTATTCCAAAATAATGTTGCTGTGTACACATAGCCCATGAGACAGGGCAGTTAGTGTCACCATTGGCCTGGTTTTCTAAGATCATCCTTATCTCTGAGCATCCATAACTCCAGTCTGAACTGTGGGTGACATGTTGGTCAAAATGCAAGAAGCTAATAGAACCTTGTCTACACTAGAGCTGTCTGGATAACAAATTTTTCTGCTCCTTGGCAATTTTTAAAAGTCAAAGAAAAAATTGTTTTAGGTGGAACAAAACATTTTGATAAAATCAAAACGTTTCATTTTGCTTTTGGCGATTTCTAAACTTTTTTTTTTTGTATTTTTAAACAACAGAAGAACATTTTGAAACAAAACTTGGTTTCAAACTGGAAAAACAAACCATTTTGTTCTGCAAATGTTGAAAGGAAACATTTGTTTGTTTCTGAGTGGGGTTTTTTCCCAAAAAAACCAATTAGGCAAAAATGACATGAAGTCACCAAATGTTTGTGTCGCCAAATCTTCATTTTTCTCTGAAAAATTTTTTTGACCAAAACTTCCCCCCCAACTCTTGTCTCCACTAGGGCTCCTAGTCTCCACTATACAGGAGATCTGCAACCAAGCAAGGTCACATCAGCTCACCTTACTATTTTTTCACTTCTTTTAGGGCTTGTCTACTTCGGTTGACTACTTAGGGACAATCTGCAGCATAACGATGCCCTTGGGGAGACTTCCATTGGAACTCAACTGGGCATGTCCCACTAAGCAGAGACTCCGTGGCTGATCTAGGATATGCTGAAGGGATTATATCTCCTGGCCGGCCTGGGAATGCTGGGGGATCCCACAGGAGGATCTGGATTGTGTTGTGGAGGAAAAGGAAGTCTGGTCTCCCTATTCCCCATACTGCTGTCATGACCCTGACCAGGAAAAGTGGCCTAAAGGAAGAGGAAGACAAAAAGGAAGCAGCAAAGTAGGGGAGTCTATATAAAGAACCCCAACCGGTTTCATGTCCAATCTTTTTGTTTAATAAGTTATTCAGAGTCTGTAAGTGTCTGCGCCTGTATTAATTGCTCACTAAGATGCTGGGTGGGACTGTCTTTCTGAGGCTGGCTGGCAGCGGCTATTAATACCCACGTTTTGCAACCCATCGCTCTGAAGTTTAACTGTGTAATTAAGTCCTTTTTTGGGAAAAAAAGGCAGAAAAAGATCTGGAAAGGACAGAACATCTGGCCTGTGCTTTGGCAGAGAGGCCCCAGGGACTGACTTGGCAACTCGAGAGCCAAAAGCTTGAACTGAACAGTCAGGGAAGGCAGGTTACAAAGGCTCATGTTCATTGTGGGTTGGCATGACCCTGCAACACTCCCTTAGACAAGGATGAGTGGCAGGTAATAGTTATACATGATGCCACCTCAGCTCCCCTTTGCTCATTACATCGGCACCAGTCCTGCCCTGTACGCTACGAACACACTGCCAAGCCTGTGGGAATGCTGCACCTATAGCCCACAATGCCAGCAGAGGGCGCTCTTGCAAGCCTGTGGGACATGAGGGCTATGTCTAGATTGCGCATTCTTGTGCAAGAAGATATGCAAATGAGGTGCAGCAATGAATATCGTGCACCTCATTTGCATACCTAATGAGCCGCCATTTTGCGCAAGGGGCTTTTGTGCAAGAAGGAGCAATCTACACTGCTTCTTCAGTCTACACTGCTCCTTCTTGTGCAAAAACCCCCTCTTGCGCAAGAGCCATTCTACTGCTTATTTTCAGGCAGAACGGCTCTTCCTCAAGCGGGAGTTCTTGCACAAGAAGGAGCAGTGTAGACTGCTCCTTCTTGCACAAAGTCCCTTGCACAAAATGGCAACTCATTAGGTATGCAAATGAGGCATGTCAGTACTCATCGCTGCACCTCATTTGCATATCTTCTTGCTCATGAATGTGCAATGTAGATGTAGCCGAGGTGCATGGGCCCTGTTCACAAGTCGGCTTTATTCCCTCATCTGGCTGTGCCCTGCAGCAGGGGTGGTGTTTGTGTAACCCACACACCTAAGCTAGGTCTACGCTGCAGGCTTCTTGTGCAAGAAGCTTTTTTCAGAAGAGATCTTCTGCAAAACCTTCTTGCACAAGAGCGCGCCACACTACAAAAGCGCATCGCAAAAGCGATGCGCTTTTGTGCAAGAGAGCGTCCAGACAGCATGGACGCTCTCTAAAGCTCTGATTGCTATTCACAGAATAGCCACCAGAGCACCTGTGCTTTTGTTGATTGGCTCTTTTTGCGCAAAAGCCCCCTGTTGCCTGTCCACACACCCCTTTTTGCTCAAGAACTCTTGTGCAAAAAGGAGCTATTCCTTGTAGAAAGAGGAATACCTACACCGCAAAAAGCCCTTTTTCTTTTGATTTACTGTAAATTTACTTGCGCTAAAACGTGCTTGAGGTGTGGACACTCCATGGGTTTTTGCGCAAAAATGGGCATTTTTGTGCAAAAATCCTATTGTGTAGACGTAGCCCTAGTGTGGTTCACTGTCCCATATAGCGGCACTTAGACCACTTACAGCAGAGAGGTAAGAATGAGTGAGCTCTACAGCCTAAGTTACGAGGCCAGCTGACTTCATAGCTCAAGCTGTAGGAGCTCCTACACTAAGCTACAGAGGGCCGAAGTTTGAATCTGCCTGCAGGTGGTTACATTTGCACTTTAAACATGATACTTCACACTCCCCTGGCTTGTAGAGCAAGTAGGGGCCTGGAACTCAGAGATTGTTTCTTAAAAGTATTTAGGTAACTCACAATGCAGGGAGGCGCCTGGGGAATTTTCAAAAGCACCTAGCTGCCCAGGGTGAACTGATAGCTTCTGTGGCCCTCTGGGTAAGCTGTGGAGGGGCATCATGCTCCCAGAAGGGGCGGGGCCTCAGGCAGAAGGGACAGGGCTGGGGCATGGTGCACCCTGCCCTCAGAGCCTCCAGGAGCGCTCCGTGTGGTGCTCCGGAGGTGATTTAAAGGATCCGGCGCGCCACACCCCTTTTAAACCACCAGGCTCAGGGGCAACTGCTCCCTCCCCCCGCCTCATCAGCAGGCCGATAGGTGCCTAGTTCCCATTGAAAATCCCACTAGCTGCACTGCAAGGTGCCTTAAGACCTTTAAACATGTGACCTTAACCTAGCCCCTTTCCATGGTTAAGGTGGAGTAAAGGGGCATTCGTTAGTAACTCAGAGCCAAGCCCCATGACACCCACCCTTCACGGTAAAGTGCTTTTGGGAGCCTTGCGGAATTGCAGGGCATTAGTCCATCCGTATCTTTGGGAACTAGCTATTGCCTTGTTTAGCACAAACAGCTTCATCCCGAGTCCGCTCCCACTTGGCTCTGTCCCCGCTTTTAATTCTCCGAAGCCTGCACCTAACAGCAAATTAGTTAAACCCTTTGGGGAATCTACAAAGGCAAGAACGGAGCCTATCCAGGGCTGGGCCGTTATCAGGGGCATGGCAGAGTGAAGATACCATATTTGCACAACCCTCGCCCATGCCCCTGCAGCTCTGGCTTGCGTGACAGGGCAAATATTGACCCGGGGCCTGAACAAAGTTAGCATTTCAAAACTGTGTTCAAAATACGGCAGAACTTCCAGTCATTTCCTTGAACTTGGTTCAGAGAAGGAGAGGGCTGCTCTCAGTGTCTGTGCTAGTGGCTCTTGGGAAGCAAGCCGGGGGACAATGAAGCAGCTGATTTGCTTCCTGCTTTTATTCTTTGTTCCTGAAATGCGAAGCTTTGATCTTGTCATCGATGAAATCCCAGATGTAAGTAAATCCCCAGGGGGGAGAGACCCTGTTACACTCACCCCAGGATCCGAGCTCTTATTCCAATCCCCATCGGGTCCATTGCTTCTCTTACTAGTTTTGCCTCTACTTCTTAGTTTCCTTTTTCCTTCTGCTATAATCATGTATTGTCCTAATATCAGCTTCTTGTCTTCCATTCCTAGTATTGCCCTTTAATTCGCCTATATTAAATTAGGGGGAGCTATTGGCCAGACCCTATGCCTTACTTAGGCAGAATTCCCATTCTTAGAATCATAGAATCATAGAATACTCAAACTGGAAGAGACCTCGAGAGATCAAGTCCAGTCCCCTGCCCTCATGGCAGGACCAAGCACCGTCTAGATCATCCCTGATAGATGTCTATCCAACCTGCTCTTAAATATCTCCAGTGATAGAGATTCCACAATGTCCCTAGGCAATTTATTGAAGTGTTTAACCACCCTGACAGAAAGTTTTTCCTAATGTCCAACTTAAACCTCCCTTGCTGCAGTTTAAGCCCATTGCTTCTTGTCCTATCACCAGAGGCCAAGGAGAACAATTTGTCCTCCTCCTCCCCCCTTTTAGATACCAGAAAACCGCTATCATGTCCCCTCTTAGTCTTCTCTTTTCCAAACTAAACAAGCCCAAGTCCTTCAGCCTTGCCTCATAGCTCATGTTTTCTAAACCTTTAATCATTATTGTTGTTCTTCTCCAATTTCTCCACATCTTTCTTGAAATGTGGTGCCCAGAACTGGACACAATACTCCAACTGAGGCCTATTCAGTGCAGAGTAGAGCGGAATAATGACTTCTCGTGTCTTGCTCACAACGCTCCTGTTAATGCATCCCAGAATCATGTTTGCTTTTTTTGCAACAGCATCACACTGTTCTCATATTTAGCTTATGGTCCACTATGACCCCTAGATCCCTTTCTGCCCTGCTCCTTCATAGACAGTCATTAGACAGTCACTAGACAGTCTTCTCTGAGCTTTGCCTGTCTTGTAGGCCCCGATTCTGCAACTAGCTTTATGCAGATGGACCTGTGTAGCAGCACAGATCCTCTCCAACTTAGGGTGATTTTACGTGGGCTCAGATCTTTGCCTGCTCGGGTCTGATTGCAGACTTGGGGCCTTAGAACGTAGGCTCCTTGGGAGAGGGATGGCGTGTCTTTCAAAATGACTAAATTAAGCCGAGCACAGTGTTGGTGCTTACTGATAGACACATTAGGGACTTCAAGATCAGGCCTGTTTTTTATCAGCCTCCTTCTGTGACATTCCCACTGATGTTAGTGGGTCAGGACCAATGAGCGGCTCCTTAATATGTTTCTAACTAAAGGCACAATTCTAGACCTGAGCTGAGCCAAATCTCTGGAGCCAAATGCTTTCAGATTCTGGGAACTTCATAGCCAGATCTGATAGTTACAGTTCTGACCCAAACTCTATTGTTTAGTGGGCATGTTTGAAACATAAGGGTGCTCTGTCTGAAGCTCTGTGATGTTTGAGGACTTCAATATCTGAAAGATAGGTGAGAGGATTATTCTGGGAGTGGGTGGGTGAGATTCTGTTGCCTGCATTGTGCAGGTGGTCAGACTAAATGATCATGGTGGTCCCTTCTGACCTTAAAGTCTATGAGTCTATGTTTAGCATCTCGCTCCAATGCTACTAATAATTAGTTAGCCAGAGATGTTTGCTCTTTCATGGTACAATGTCTTTAATGACACAGTGAGATTGTTTATCCTGATTTTTCTGTATTGGGACAAAATATTGGGCCTATTTCCCTTTCACTTGTGTAAATCTGGAGTAATTCCTTCCAACGTCATGAAGCCAAATTTTGCTCTCAGTGACACCAGCATAAAACCAGAGTAACTTCAATGGAGTTACTCTGGAGCTGGTGTGTAAATGAGGACAGAATCTGTCTCAGTCTACATGGCAATCTGGATTGGGCCCACCGTGATATAAATCTGCCCTCTGTACATTTATGGATATTTCAGGCCCCCAGAGATATGGCCTTGTGTAACCCACACATCTACTGGGTATGGTACACTGTTCTATCTAGTGCACCTAGACCACTTAGTCCTGGTCTACACTAGGACTTTATTTCAAAATAATCCTCTTTAGGTTGAATTTATAAGCGGAGCATCCACACTACCAAGCCTGTTATTTCGAAATAATGGGCCGCTTAATTTGAAATCTGTTTTCCTGCTTTTCATCTGGAATAACGCTAATTCTGAAATAATTATTTTGAAATAACAACTGCATGGACACTCCGGTGCTGCTATTTTGAACTAACAACTCCCCAGAGTCATTCAAACTAATGACTCCCCAGGGCTTCCTGGGGCTCTAAGTCAAGGTCGCGCATCCACATTAAGGGACCCTGCCTCGGACTCATTTCGAGGCTTCCCTGTAGTGAGGACACACTATTTCAAATTTGTTAAATCGGGAGTTATGATGTCAAATGTAGTCATTTTGAAATAGTTTCTGGCTGTAGAGAGAGAAAGAAAGAGTTTACTCTACAGCAAGGCTACTCAACATGCGTCCCATTTGTTTGTGACCTGTGGTGCGGTTTGGGCTTACGCGAGGCTCAACACGTTTGAACATGGCTTCCACTAGGAACACACTCCACAGCGGTGAGGTGTCTCCCAGGTGGGGTGAGCATTGAAAGATGCAAACAGACGAGCTGGCTGGAACAGAAGGATACAGGGTTTTAGCGTTTCTAGCCTCCAGGGAGGAGTTGCCAGGGAATGCTGTGAAGGAAGCTATTTGCATATATATTTGCATGTATATGCAACCATACTTACGTTGAGTCTCTCGGCATGTGCCGTGAGTATCATTGTGGCCCCCGGGTCTTTCGAAGTTGAGTAGCTCTGCTCTACAGCCTTAGCTTTTAACTCAAGTGGTAGAGGCTCATGCACTAAGCTCCAGAGATCCCAGGTATGGTTCCCCCTGTCAGCATTTCACTTCTGAAGGAATAGCCACATGTGGAGGCCAATAGTGATCACATTAAATAATAGGATAGATGGGGCCTGGAGGTACAGTCCTGTGCCATGGATTCGTTGCCCTGTGAAGGAACTGTGATGTGCAGAAGCATAATTCCATGTGCACCTTGAGGGAAGTAAATTCACACTAGCACAAAACTGGAGTGATGCCCTGAGATGATGAATCAAGCCCTGAGATGCCAAACTAAAAGCTATCTGCAGTGAATGCTGACGCTCTTGGCTAATGCTATGGATTTGTTTCCTGGATCTGTTCTGTTACCTTCAGTGGGTTGCCAGTTCTAAAACAGAGATCTCTGAAAGTGAAATCTGCCATGAGGCGAACACTTCACTGTTTTCTTATGTCTCCTTTAGGAGCTGTTTAACCTGGAGGTTGATGGATTTCTGTCTAAGCCCATGACTAGACATGGCCGTTACCAGGTACAGTAACCATAAAATGTAGAAAGGGGGAGGAAAGAAAGTAAAGAGAGAGGGAGAAAGGAAAAATGTTTTGAAACAAAGAACCTACGTTCTATTCCATTACAAAAGCCATAATTCTTCAATCAGGTGTACTCGTGTGGATCCATGCATGTGTGAGCTTATTGGATGCTGTTTCAGGTCTTGTCTACAATAACACACACACATACCCCTGATCTAATCTATGCAACTTCAACTACACAAATAGTGTAGCTGAAGTCGACGTTCTTACCGTAGTGTCTTCTGTGCGGTAAGATCCGTGGGGGCTGTTCTCCCATCAATTCCAGCTACTCTTATCATCCTGGTGGAGTACTGGATTTGATGGGAGAGCACTTAGAAATTGATTTATCATGTCTAAGCAGACACGATAAATCAACCACCTCTGTCTCGATCTCTGCAGTGTTGATCCATCATGTAGTGAAGACAAGCCCTCAGGAAAGGACACTTTGTTATTATTTGTACAGCACCTAGATCAACAGGGCCATGAGCTGATTGGTGTCCCCAATTTGCAAATGAAAAACAAATAATTAATAAGAACATTACGCACATTTAACTTCATGCATGTGAAAAGTCTCTCTGACTTCAAAGTACTCCATGCAATGGAAGGGTCTGCCCATGTGAATTTGATTGTAAGAATGGCGCCAAAATGTCCAGCAGAAGGTAGGAGCCAGGTAATGTTGTATGGTGTCTTTCAGCCTTGCTGATTGGTTGCTGGTTTTTGGTTAGGTCATTGGGAAACCAATCACAGGTGATAACTGCTCAGTGCTGGGTGTGAAAAGTAGTTGGTAGGTGAGTAGAGCTAGTCAAAATTCTTTTTTCTTTTCTTTTCTTTTCTTTTCATTAGAAAGTTATGTCCCCATCATCGTCATCATCGTTATTCTTTTCTTTTCTTTTCTTTTCTTTTCTTTTCTTTTCTTTAATAGATTGCTGATCCTTTAATTTAGATAGTTATTGAAATAGAGCGTTTTTTAAAAAATGTTTGTGGAATGATATTAAATCAAAAGCTTGTTTTGTTTTAAAAAATGGTAATAAAAAGTTTTTTATTTGAAAATTTAGTTTTCAAAAAAAAATTTTTTTTTTGAGAGGGAAAAACAGCCACCATGACTCCCATCCTCCAAACACTTACAAAATGTGCTTAACTTGGCTAGCGTGAGCAGCAAACTTTAGTCAGATTGCTCGTGGGACCAAAGTTAAACCTGTAGATAAGTGTTTGCAGGATTGAGGCCCAGTTTAAGGTCATGCATGTAAAAAAATCCGATTGAGTTAAATGGTCATGATGTATAAAGCTTAAGTGCATCTCAGTCTGAGGCTTGTTTGCACGAGTAGCTCAGCCACACAGTGCTGCAGTGCAGATAACAGGACTGCGTACTGGAGAGTGCACAAACACACTGCGTTCTCACTGCTCCATGTAGACGCTGCGGGTGTGAACAAAAAGGAACTTTGTTTGCATTGATGTAGTCCCATTTCAAACAGGGCTATGTGAAGGTGCAGTGGGCAGATTGGATTACATTGGGCAGTCAGAGTGCTCTACAATTCACAACTCCTTAGTCTACACTGTAGCAGCACGTAGACTAATCCTAAGGCTCTTTTACACTGCTCCGGCAGGGTAACAGGGCCTTCAACTGAGTGTGAAATGAGAATCAGGCCTATGCACACTTGCAGAATCAGGACCCAAGTAACATTGGCGGGTTTATACATAAGTTTTCACCATTATAAGTATGTCAACAAATTTGACACTATCAACATGGGTTGAATAAAGATATTAACTGGTTAACACACTACAAAGGCAAGTTCCCTGGCCTTTGATATTCACATTTACATATCAAAAGCTATGAACTCAATTATGAACCAGCCTGACTCAATTATTGTCATTAACACTGGTCTTACAAATATTGATAGGTAACTGATTTTGTTGTTATATATACTCTGGACTCTGTCATTTCCACACCAACTCATCTGATTAAGTGGGTTTTACCCGACGAAAACTCATGATATACTATATCTGTTAGTCTCTAAAGTGCCACAGGACTGCTCATTGTTTGTACAATCCCCAGTAAGGATACAGTTATACCAGGATAAAGGAGTCTGATGCCAGTCTAACTTATACCTCGCCCCATAAGAAAAAAAACTGTACCATATAAACACCTTTATACCAATATATCAACATCCACATGGGGGAACTGAGTTGTACCAATTTAACTATAACAATATTACTACAGTTGTACATCAAAATGAATTTATGTGAACATTTCCATTTGATAAAAGCATCGTTATTTATATTGAATGAAAATATTCAGTCAGATGTCAGGGGGAGTCCATTGCCTAATGGGTAAATCTCCACCTCCCATTCCTCCCCCCTTGTCACACTAGGCCCTTTGTTGGCCATCTCAGCCATGAAAGCAAAGACTAGCATGAGTTGTGGAGACCTGAGTCCCTTTTCTCCACTGGAAAAGGTTATACCAGGCACCACAGAGAGAAAGTGTGAGGAAGTCCATGCTGCTTCTGTTCTGTGTTCCAGCTTTTGGTTTCCTGGCTGCATCTTTCACCAGCAGAAAACTCATTTAGGTAATAACATTAAATGCCCTTAGAGATTGCAGACTTTTATTTTGAGGAGACAGAACTGCTGCTGCCAGACCTCTAGGTCCAAAATAGGCAATCTCATAAAGTATCTTGAGGTCAGCTGCAAGGGGCTTTCATATATTCCCCTATTCAGTCTATTGTAAGTACTTATCTGGACTCCCATCCATGGGGACTCTTGTGCATTTCAAAGCTGGCACCCACGTGCAGCCCGGAGTCAGCAGGACTTCCCGCTGGCCCCAGGCTGCACACGGAGTTCCACATTCCTCCTTTGAAATGTAACAAATGGGGGCTCTTGTACATTTCTTGTACATTTCAAAGGAGGAATGCGGACGTGCCTATCGACTAGTCGAGTAGTTGATGGAAATTCCATCCACTACTCAACTAGTCAATTAACCGCTAGTTAACATCCTTAGCTTTGGCAAGACTTTGTTGGCCAGGTTTTGCTTTGCACAACCAAAACTAGGCTTGGTTTGGGTCTAGGGCCATTTCATCCCATCTCCCATTGTTTGGAGAGGTTAGATGAAAAGTTCTGGTGTTGACCTAGCGCTACGAGAAACTTGAACAAACTAAACACTGGATCCAGTGAACCACTGAACTACACCTAGCTCCTGATGCTATGAGGTGTTCCAAATATAACCCAGCTCCAACTGTTGCACATGCTCACTCTCCTTTCAATGGGATAAATCCAAAGTTCCAGATCCAGATGTCACCACACTTTGGGAGAATTGAAATCTGGATCTGAATGGTCCAGCCTGGGCCCATTTCTATCTACTCCTTGAATGACAGGAATGTAGGCCTGGATGAGAACCTCAAGAAACCATCTAGTCCTGCCTCCCGACACAGGGGCAAGATTAAGTGTATCTAAATCATTTTCATAGCATTTCCAAATATAAACTGGGGTCATGTTTATGCTCAGTGAAATGGTGAGTCACCCAACATATGGCTTTTCACAGGATCTCTTTCTGAGGTATGTCACCTCTCCTATACATGATTTACCTGCAGTGCCAATAATTCTGTAGTTACCCACGCATAAATCACCTTCGTTTAAACTTACTCACCTAAATTGATACCAAACTTTAGGAAAAGAACCACCCATCATTATAAGCTTCTTCTATGGTCTTGCTGTCTATGTGTGGGTCTTTGCCACATTTAAGGAGCCAACTCATATGGGTTTAATTGATTAGAGGGTCAAGAGCTATGACCAAACTGGCCACAGGATGTTGCTATTGTTTGACATAAATTGCAAACAGGGATATTCATATGGCTGTAAAAAAATAGTTTATTAATGACTACGGTATTTTTAATCCCTTGTAAGGCTTAAATAGTAGTGCTGGGCAGAACTATTTTTTCTGCATAATTTTTTGATGAAAACAAATCCATGAAAACAGCAACAAAAATCATTTTTTGTTTACATTTTTCATGGAAAGTTTCAATTTTTCATAGAAAAAAATGAAAACTGAAACATTTTGGTAGAAAACTTTATGTTTTCACATCTTTTTTCCCTGAAAAAGTTTTGGCTTGGGGGCAAAAGATCTGGCTTGTGGCCAGAAAGCTTTGTACAAAAACTCAAAAATTTCCGCAGAAAGCAGACCCTTTTCACACACACACACACACACACACACAGAGAATCCTTTCATCAAAAGGATTTTGAAACAGAAAACTAATTTCAATGGACATTTTTCAACCAGCCCTATCTTTCTTTCAAAATTACCTAGGTTTCAGGGCCAGATGTCCAATGGAACTTATTAGTCTAAATCACTTCAGCCCAGTTTCTCAAAGATACTTGAAATCAAAGATACTTTGAAAGTCTGGACCACAGGGACTTTTTGAGAAGTTGCCCTTTACGCGCAAGAAATAAAGCAAAGAGAAGGACACTAAGAATTAAATCCAGTGACTCTCATTGATTCTGATCATCTTGTGAAACAAGATATGGACAATTTGCTGTCCGATTCCTTAAATAGCTAATTTGTGACCACCAGACTTGTCGTTCTTAAGCTTGCAGAAGTCTCATTCTTTATTTCTTTCCTTCTCAGAGGAGCACATTAAATGATGAGGACTCTGGAGAGTCGGTGAGTTTTCTTTTGGAAAAAACAATGATGACAGAATGATTTTCCTGTTAACCATTATCTGAAAATCAATTCCGCTGTTTGTTCAATGCCTTGCTTGTATCACTGAGCGGGTATTAACCTGTTTTCTTCAAACAGCTAGCAGCTTGCACAATGCTGTTCGAGGGATTGGTATAAGATCCTGTGATGTATATATTGTACCAATGTAGGACCAAGCCAAAAAATTAACAGAAAATATGCTCTCCCTTCATCCCAAAGGCAATATTTTTATGAACTTTATGATAAATCATGCTATTCTGCCATGGTGGATTTCACATCTGATCTGGTCTGCCAGGGCTCCTCCCACTGTTATTTAAGTATGTCTCTGAAACACACTCTTCCAGAAGGCCCATAACCACTAAGCCTCCCTCTGTGCAGTGTTAGTGAAATGCACACAGGGCTTGTCCTCTCACAGAGCTGAATTGTTTTACATGAAAGGAGTGATTCTAAACCAGTTCAGTTAAACTAGAACAAAAGGCTGCAAGGTTCTTTGGCCAGGTCTACACTGTGGGGGGAGGGTCAGCTGAAGCTACACAACTCCAGCTACGTAAATAACATAGCTGGAGTTGACGTACCTTAAACAGAGCTTGGCATCGTCGCCACAGTGAGAGATCATCGAGAGAAATGCTCCCATTGGTTTCCCTTAACTCCTCCTAACAGCAAGGAGTATTGGTGCTAACAGGGGCACCCTCAGCATTCAGTTTAGCAGGTCTTTACTAGACCTGCTCAATCAAACCCCAGAAGATCGATTGCTAGAGCGTGAATCCTCCAGTAAGTGCAGATGTGGCCTTAGTTCTGTTTAAACCAGGCTTATTTTGGTTTGATTAGGAGGAGGCTAAAGCTGAGGTGAACTGAACTCTAAATTGAAATGAGAGTCTCCACATGGGGTTTGATCCAGTTTAACCAAACCAGGCTTAGAATATAGACGAAGTCCTGGACACAGTGATCAGTGGCTAGGATTGAACCTGGGACATCCAGAATCAGACAGTCAGCTGTCTCCTGCTTAAGCAAAATAACTTTAGATACTAGCAAACCATAGGTTACAGGGCACCAACCACTGTCATGCAATAGGAGCACAGCTACTAGGTCAATATATTACAGTACTCTCTGTTAGAGTTCAAAAAAGAGCTAGATAAATTCATGGAGGTTAGGTCCATCAACAGTTATTAGCCAGGATGGATAGGAATGGTGTCCCCAACTTCTGTTTGTCAGAAGCTGGGAATGGGTGACAGAGGATTGCTCACTTGATGATTCCCTGTTCTTTTTATTCCCTCTGGGGACACCTCGCATTGGCCACTGTCTGACCCAATATGATCTTTCTTATGTTCTTATGACCTTATCTCAAATGTCTGAGGTCTACAGGAGCTGATGTTCCTCCATTGAGGGCCCATTTTATAATTATAGCTAAACACAACCACTGTGATTATCAGCCTGGATTGAACTGTCCCTCCATCCAAAACATACCCTTTGTATCTCTACCCCAAATTTTCAAAGTTCTCTTCTCCTTTGCAGGTAGAGGGCAACGACAAGATAAGTATTTATAGCTACAAAGTTCGATCCACCATAACGTCCCGTTTGGTCAACACCATGATCCAAAGCAAAGTGGAAAATAAAGCTAAGCATTCCCAAAATTTGGTGTTTGATGTGCAGATTCCCAAAGGAGCCTTCATTCACAACTTTACTATGTAAGTAGCAGCTATAGCCACTGTGCTGTAATAATTTCTATAATCAAATAAGATGCTGGAAGGATAACAGGGAAAGTGTCTATAATTTGTATATAAAATTGTATTTTCCCAAGATTTTTTTAAGTAAAAGATTCCACTGGATTAGGAACAGGTTTGATTCAATTTGATCTTTCACTGAAATAAAGAACCTGTGTAATGATCTGTCTATGTGATGATCTGTCTGGGTTTCCCTTTCTTAGGAACATAAATGGAATAACATTTACTAGTTCTATTAGAGAAAGATCTGCAGCCAGACAACAATATGCTCAGGCCAGGGCCAAAGGCAAAGCCGCCGGAATAGTAAGGTACAAAGATTTCTCTTCTGTATTATGCAACTGTACTTTCTTTTTCTTGTATTTATATAGATATCTAGACCATCCCTGACAGATGTTTTTCTCATCTTAATTTGTCGAGGGCTCTCGTATTTCTGCCCTTAAATTGCCAACACCTCACTGAGTTGATATGTAGTGTGGTTCCCTTGTATAGGCCAAATTTAAGGCCCGATTCAGCTATTAGGTCTCCCTGTACTTTACGGACATGGGCCTTTAGTGAAAAGCAGGTGTTATCTGTGAAGTGGGTACAAGGTGAGTTTTCATGGTGAGGTGCTCGCTGCACAGAGATACAGCTTTGTATTTTGGTAACTCCTTCAGGAGCAGTGCCCTTGACACAGAAAACTTCAAAGCTGAACTGAACGTGCCCGGAGGAATGAAGGTCCAGTTTGAAATTCATTACCAAGAAGCAATTAGGAGGAAACTGGGATCGTATGAGTATATTATCCCTCTGCAGCCTGGAAGACTAGCAAAGCATCTAGAGGTACAGGAGAGTTAAGGACTGCCGGGTTCTGTGTTGCTTCTCACCCACAGCACTGCAAGTAGCATGTAGCTGGTTGTATTCTTGTATTAATACAGTCTGTGCAGTGCGCTCTCCTGCACATGAATATACAACTGTAGGGTCTCTCTCTCGTGAGTGGGCCCACTGAAATCAATAAGGGTGACTCATGTGAGTAAGAGAGGCCAGATTCGCCCCTAATTTGTGTGGTGGCCCCTTTCAAAATATCCTCATCCCCAATTCCGGAGTGAAGTAGCCTACAAAAGCAGGCAAGATTTTGGCATCAGAAAACTTTCCATTGACTTTATTGGGCTTTGGCTCAGGCCCTAAATGAACGCTCATGGCTTGTGCTCCCATTCTGCAGAGCTGGGGCTGCTTTGTGCTGACTGGGGGCCTGGGCATGTTCCCACTGATTGCTACCTTGAATCCTGCTTTCACACGGCCAGGTTGACTCACTGCCTGATCTCCCACCCACGAGAACCAAGCAGGGCTCCACCGACATTCTAGTTCCACGGTTGGGCTGAGAGGGGAAAGCCAGTCTCTCCACACACCTGGAGGAGGAAAAGGCAGCTCCTTGTCCAATCTCCACCTACCTCTGACCCCAGGAGCAGACAGCTCCTAGGAACTGGGGAGACAACTTGCCAGTCGGTCTTCCCTTGGCACCCCCCTGGCTGGCTCTAGGGGTGGGCAGTCAGGGTGCCAGGGGGCACTGTGCTGCTCAGGGCTTTCCTGATTGCCCAGCCTTTTGGCTTTCTTTATTTTTGCTTTGCTGACTGGCCAGCCTTTGTTCTGCTTGGAGGAGTGTGGGGGGAGGGGGGGGGGAGGAGAAGAGCTGCAGAAAATGTCTTCTGCCCTGTACCTAGGGCTGTTTTGGGGAACCGGAGAATGAAGCAACACACTGTCCAATATGCCCTACTGGCAGCTTGGATCTAGGGATTAAAGGGAGGGGGGAACAGAAGGGAGCTGCCCCCCTCTCTCCTCTGTTAACATCAGACAAAGTGGTCTCTTACCAGGCATGGGGTAAGAGATCAGTATATCCCCCCCTCCCTCCCCCGCCGCTCCAGTGTGGTGTGAGAGCTCCCCCTGCTGTTTTGATCCATTCTAACCATTGCTTGTGTAACCCACACACCTAGGCTTTGTCTACACTGCCAGCTGTCTATACAGGGTTTTTGCACACACACAAAAGTCCACACTGCTTGTTTTTGTGCAAAAACAGCTTGAATAAATTATGCAATTGAAGTGCAGCAATATGCTAATCCACGCTTCATTTGCATAGGCACTGCCGGCAGAGCCAGCAGTGTAAACGTAGCCCTAGTGAGGTTCACTGTCCCGTGTAGTGACACTTAGACCACTTACAGCGAGAGATAAGAACAAGGGAGCTCTACAGCCTAAGCTGAGAGCCAGCTGGCTTTATAGCTCAAGCTATAGAGGCTCCTATACAAAGTTCCTGAGGTCCCAGGCTCAAATCCACCTGGTAGCAGTCGTGTGTGTGTGTGTGTGTGTGTGTGTGTTTTTATATATATATATTTATAACCACACACACACACATACCTACCCACCATATAGTGTAAGTGCCACTACATGGGACAGCAGACCTCACTAGGGGTGTGGGTTACACTTGGACCCCTGGCTAAAAATGGCTCTGTTCCCATGGCAACCCTCTGAAGCCTGGTGCTGTGGCAGGTGTGTTTTGGGGAGCACAGGCATGCTCCTGAGATCTTGGGACATCACCAGTGAGACTCCATGCTTACCATCATCCACTCTTGCCTGCAGGTGGATCCGCATTATTGAGCCGCAGGGACTTCGTTACGTGCACGTTCCTAACTCGCTAGGAGATCACTTCAAAGGAATCACCACTATCTCTAAGGGAGAGAAAAAAGGTAATGGACAAAGTAGTAGCTGACACCAAGAAACTGTAGGCGTACAACATTTTCTCTCGCAGGAGGTAAGATTCTCTCCACACCTGCTGGAATCTGGCATTATAATACATGCCCTCCATGGTCCATCATTAAGAAGGCAGACAACAATTGGTGATAACACCCTATACAATGCCTGAAAAGAGAGACATGCCAGATACTCCATCAAGTTCACCGGTAACTTTGCTGTTGCTATTGATTTTATATGAAAAGTGCTTATTCCCTATGCGGAATGCAGCTGAATAAACCAGATTAGATTGAAGGATCGATCGATAGAATGAACTACATGTAACTCAGAGCCGAGGCCGCTGGACAAGGTGGGGGGTGGGTTCACCCTCCCAGAAGGGGTGGAGCCTTGGGTGGAATTGGCAGGGTTGTAAACAATTACAATTAACAAATTCATGGAAATTGTTATCATGGAAATCATGGACATTGTGAGAAATCATGCATGTCATGCGAATATTTTTTCCTTTGCAAACAGAGAGAAAGAGCTACATTTATCCAATGAATTCCTCATTACAGTTTCCTCAGCTCTGTTTGTAAAACAGGGAGATGATTCTGTGTTTGCATACAGAGCTGCTATCAATGAAGAAACTGAGTGACGAACACCAACGAGCAACGTTTGCTTTGACGCAACAAAAATCCCTCTCTGTTTTACTTCAAAAGTTACTAACGTGGTCAGTGAAATCCTGTGTCCCCCGGATCCGAAAGTCTAATCCCTTGCTTCTAGCAGGACTCATTCCTAATCAGTCTCTCAAAATGATACGGTTTCTGTGGAATGGGTGGTTGGCTTTGTAATGGAGTCTCCTTGTTCACTTCCCACATCTAGGCCCACGTGTCTTTCAAACCAACAGTGGCTCAGCAACGAAAATGCCCCACTTGTTCTGCTACAGCTGTAGATGGGAATTTTGTGGTCACGTACGATGTGCAAAGAGAACGCAAAGCTGGAGAACTAGAAGTAAGTTTATTCAGTTACCATATGTTGCTCTCTTAGGGTATGTCTACACAGCAACATCATTTTGAAATAATGAGTGTTATTTCAAAATAACTTAATCTGCGTCTACATAGCAGGCAGTTATTTCGAAATAATGTCAAGCCGGAGGACTTCTTACTCCAATTGCTGTAACCCTCATTGTACAAGGAGCAAGGGAAGTCAGGGGAAGAGTGCTCTATTTCGAAATAAGTGCTGTGTAGATGCTCCCAATTTCGAAATAAGCTATTTTGAAATAAGCTACGCAGTTGACGTAGCTCCATTTGCGTAGCTTATTTCGAGTTAAGCCCTGCTGTGTAGCTGCACCCTTACACAGTGGCAAAAGTTTGGCGGGAAGTAACCTGGATGTCAAGCGCTTTAATTTAAGCAGCAGTGAGAAGTAAGGGGGCTATAAGGCAGAAGTCAGGTAGTCCCTAAAAACAAAAAAGGGACCCAGTGCCATCCCTCCAAGCTTCCCTGTAATTCAAATACTGATCTTACCCAAAAATTAAACACCAGAACATAAGCATTGCCACAGCAGCAGAGCATCCATGGGACTCTTTCTGCATTCCACTGCAGTGAGACAAATCACGGTGTGTCTGAACGACAGAAGTGATCAAGAATCCTGCATCTAGCTGAAGCAGCAGGGGGATTTTAGGCAGGTAGAATACATCAAGTGGTCAGGACCAGTTTCCTGTCTTGTCCAAAAGCCAGTGTCTCTCACATCACAGTGCTCCCCAACCCTGTATAGGGTACTGATTTAAAACCGACTCCAAAGGAACAGGGTCAGAAGTTGTAAGAAGGCAAACCAGCACTTCGTTAGCAGCATGTTGGCATGGAGTAGGGTTGCAGGGTTGAGTCACTATATATGATATAGCTCTTTTAAACCCTCTCATCCACTCCCATTCCAGTGTAGGGGTGTTCCCCAAAACAAGTGAGTCCTTAGCACCAATGTTCCCTCTAATCTTTTCCATCCATGTGTGATTTTTTCCATCTATGTGTGGAATAATTTTATGTGCACTAAGGCATATGTGAATGTGCACCACCAGTAGAGACCAAAAAACAACAACTAGCTGTGGGCACTCTGCTGATTAGCTGGGCAGCATATGACTCTCTCCTGAGTGGCTGCACAAGCACATAGATTACAGGGAACACTGCTTAGAGCCAATTTCTGCTCTCCCTCAAAGCCAGTGGAGCTCAGACACTGCATTACAGTGATGGGTGCAATACAAATGCAGAGATAGTGATGAATATGGCCTAGAATGAAAGGAAAATATGTCCCATAAAAAGGGCTAAAACCTTCCACTCTATTTACTGTCTTGTGCCTTGTGGAATCTTTACAGGAGCTCACGTTACCGCCCTTTGTATTTTGCAGATTTTTAATGGCTATTTCATTCACTACTTTGCTCCTGAGAATCTGGACCCACTGCCCAAAAACATTTTATTTGTTATCGATGTCAGTGGCTCCATGTGGGGATTGAAAATGAAACAAGTAAGTTCCTGATCTGTGCAAACATCAGGTCCTGCCTTTGTGCTCTCCCGTACATGTAGCTTTTGCTTGCGTGACTGCCACATACTGTGCTCTTGCCCATGCTGAAAATCGTTGGGTTGCAACTTTAGGTCCTGTCAAAAGCATCACTGGGCAATTGCCTGAATAGAGGACTTCAGGATTTGACCCACCATATTTACTCTCCTTAAAATGTTTTAAGAAAGGAGCAAGGTCATTAGAATCCTACTGAGTTCTGAAATGGCACTTGGAGCTACAGCCCTCCAAGCCCTTTGCAAAGGCGCGTGACTAACCTCATCCCCATTTATTATAGATGGGGCCACAGAGATACAGAGAGGGGTTGGGACTTCCCCAGTATCAGACGGCAGGTCATGAGAGAGCTAGAAATACAACTCTCATTTCCAGTATCAACACAACTCAGCTTCCAGAACAAGGTCCTCTCCACTCACGGTGTCTCCCTTTCATGAGAAAAGTGGGGATGGGTTGAGGCGGACAAGGTTGGGTTTTGCAGACTCTTTATCTGGATTCTGCAATTTTACGTGGCTGTCCTAAAGTACAGAGGAAGCAGGCTGAAAGCAAGGGTCATCCTTGGGATTTATGGGGTCCTACCCAGTACTATTAAACTGGTGCCCACAATCCGATGGCAGATGGGGGGAGAAGGGAGATTTTATACAGCTGTGGTTTCATAATCTTCAGCAACACATTCATGAAATATTTTTCAAACAAATTGTAAACAAAGGTCCTGTCGACTAACACAGTAAATTCAGAAACTGACACGATATACCTGGCGTTGGCAAATGCCTGTTAAATGGCTTCATTTGCACTGGAATGGCTCTTTCACGGGTTCAATGTTCTGCTAAGAGGTCTGGCAGGTTTTTTCACTTTCAAGTTAACTAGATCCTCTTGGGAGGAAGCAGAGCCACAGATCTGGGAGAAGAAGAGGAGGGGAGGAGGAGGGGACATTAAGGCTATGTCTAGACTGCATTGCTTTTCCAGGATACCGGAGGAATGCTTCCACTTTTCCGAATTTTTTTTTTCCGAAAAAGCGGACGTGCTCTTTCACCATCCCTGTAAACCTCGTTCTGCGAGGCATAAGGGATGTGTCGAAAGAGCATTTTTCTTCTGAAATTTGGCACAGTGTAGACGCGCCAAATTTCGGAAAAGCCTCTTTCGACAGTCAAGCGGGAAAAGATAAGCAATTTGCGTACCGCAAGTTGTGTTTCTTTTTCCGATTGAACCTGGCAGTCTAGACGTAGCCTAAGACTCAGTGGTGCCTCAAATTTTCAGGTGCCCTGCGCAACTGCGTATTCGGCGTATAGGTAAGGATGGCTCTGGCTGAGAGACAGCCTCTTAAATATTCCAGTTTGGGCCCATCATTCAGGCTATTGTGTGTCTAGTTTCTTACTCACTATTCAAATGGAAAGGACTAAACATGCCTATTCTTGTGGCCATTTCCTATCTCAGACAGTTGAGGCAATGAAAACCATATTGGGTGATCTCCGCCCTGAGGATCAGTTTTCTATTGTTGACTTCAACCACAACGTTCGCACCTGGAGAGATGATTTAGTTGCAGCCACCACGTCGCAGACAGAGGATGCTAAGAAGTACATCCAGGAGATTCATCCCACTGGGGGTATGTGGGTGTGATAGCGAGGTACTTTCAGCACTGAGGTAGTATAGGGATAAATCCCTCGGACAGACAAAGTACTGTTCACAAAAGAGCAGATTTCCCACTCATGCAGCAAGGAAAAGAGACTTGGGGAAGGGGCCAAAATGAAGACACCCTCACAGAGCCCCCTGCTCATTCGGTTGGGAAAAGCTGGGTGTTCCTTCTGTGGGCCCACCCCATAGACTGGGAGATTAGTAAGCAACCCCCAAACTAGCTCTCTGTCCCCCCAGCATCACTGGACCTGGGCCCAGATCCTTACAGGTATGTAGGCACCTAAATCCTTGACACAAGGTTCACTCACCATGATCGGCACCTCCTAAGAATTAGCTCCAGCACTTGGCACTCACCCTCTAGTGGTGTCTTCTGTCTTGTCTTGTTCTGCAACTCTGCTCTGAGCCTCAGGAACCTGATCACCTGGGTTCAAGAAAGGTTTGTTCAAACTGGAACAGGTGCACAGAAGGGCTGCTAGGATGATCAGGGGAATGGAGGGTCTTTTTACAGGCAGCAAGCTCAGGGGGGATATGATGCTTGTCTTTAAATACTTTAGGGGCGTAAACATCCTGGAGGAATAAGCGACATATAAATTAAAAGACATTGTTGGTGCAAGAACAAATGGGGATAAACTGCCCTTGAATAAATTTAAAATGGTCATGAGAAGAAGGTTTCTAATATCAATAGGAGCAGTGAGGTCAAACAACCAAAGAGTCTGAAGATGGAGCTTGAAAAGTTATTGGATGGGATTCTATGAGAGGGTTGCCAACAATGGCAAGGCACGAGACTCAATTGGTCCCTTCCAGTCATGTGTTCCTATGTATTCTTTTCTTAGCACTGAGCCTTTATTTCAAGAGGGAATGCTGCATAGCAAACATGCTCATTTTATTGCTTCTTTACCAGGCACAAACATCAACGAAGCTCTTCTTCGAGCAATATTCATTCTAAAGGAAGCCAGCAGCTTGAAAATGTTGGACCCTAACTCTGTCTCCATGATCATATTGGTGTCAGATGGCGACCCTACGGTAGGTAAGGATCTTGCATTAGGTGAAATGAAAGGCCAGTTGAATTGGCTTAAGAAACACAACCAGCACGTGGACACTCTATACGTAAGCTAAGAAAATACTATTTCCCCTTCTTCTGACCCTAGCATGTCCTGCTTCAGACAAAATATTACCCCTCTGCCAGGTGGTAGCAGAATTCTGGGGACATTCAGGTTGGCTTCTTAGTCCATGAGAAATAAGTGTCATGGAGATGGGTTATCCTAAGGATAATGTGCTTTATTTACATACATACACCAGTCCTGGAACAGAGATGGTTACAGCAATCACAGAAGCAAGCCTCTCTTCCAGAGATCTCAGTCCACACAGTGATCTCTGGTCCCCAAGAAGCTACTCCATTCCAGGAACTGTCCCACAAATATGAAGAATAAAGCAAAAAGCAAATTAAGTTCAGTGGGGTTTGTATCAGGTCCCAACTACAGAAATCATCTCAAAACCCACCCTAGATGCAGGGCTGTCCCACAGCATTTTGGCATCTGAGGCGGGGAGCTCAAATGATGCCCCCATGCCTCCTCGCTTGGGCCAAAACTTTGAAAGGTCTCAATTCTGCCTTCTTCGTGTTCTACTCCTCTCATGGTACTGCTCTGCTATCTACATATGCACCAGCAGCAGACACAATTTTCTATACTCTGGGTCCTAGTGGCTTCCCCCCATAGTCTGGCACCTGAGGCGGCCGCCTCAGTTCGCCTCATGGTAGGGCCATCCCTGCCTAGATGCTCCACAACTGAAGTTTCTTTTAAAAAAAGGTATGGTCCTGACCCTCATGATTGCAAAGAGCACCTTAAAATCATGAACTGAAGTGTCGTGTTGTCTCCCTGAGTCTGCAGAGAGCCTGAAACAATAGTTCTGTGAGGTGAGAACAGCCCTCTTCATCTTCATATGTTAGAATAGAAACCAACATTCCCGCTACAGACAATCAGAGTTTGGAATATTCAAGGAATATGGAATTAGATCCTATTTGAGGATTTATGAATAATGTTTAGTTGGGTTGAAGGGTTTGTTCTCCATTCAGAAGGTGACTGAAAGTCACTCTCTCCCCTGAAGGTGAGCTGAAGTTGACTACGATCCAGAAGAACGTGAAACAGAACATACCGGAAGATGTCTCTTTGTTCTCTCTTGGGATTGGATTTGATGTAGACTATGATTTCCTGGAGAGGCTTGCTCATGAAAACCATGGAATGGCACAGAGGATTTTTGGAAGTCAGGAGACTTCTTCCCAAATGAAGGTGCATTTCCTTCCCTCCACCTCTTCAACTGTGAGGGCCAGAAACTGCTCCCAGGCGGCAATTGGGAATAACTCATTCAAAGGCGGTGGAGTTACTTTTGAGTCACATAGGTCCCACTGAGAGCAGAGATGAGCCCTGAGAGTTCAACAGAGTAACATCTCTGTAAACCCAAGACTTTCTATAACAAATGGTTTGTCTCCACTACTGGGAGAAGGGGGTAAATTGACCTAATTACAATACTCCAGCAACGTAAATAATGTAGCTGGAGTCAACATAGCTTAAGCTGACTTACCCTAGCGTCTTCTCTGCACTGCATCGATGGGAGACACTCTCCGGTCAACTTACCTTATTCTTCTCGGAGAGCTAGAATACTGGGGTTGACTGGAGAGCACTCTGCCATTGATTTAGCAGGTCTTCACTAGTCACACTAAATTGACACCCACTGCATCAATTGCAGCAACCTCAAACTCCCTGTAGTGAAGAGCCGCTCCTGGAGATAATCCCCCTAAAGTGGGATTTCTGGAACTATATTCCAGGCTTTCCAGATCCAGGCTCTTACTTCAGCTCATTATGTAGAGAAACAATCTAGCCAGGAGGGCTAAATTCTGATTAGTAGAGTTGGAAAGTGCTTAGAGTCCGAGCCCAAATCTATGAGCAATAAATAATAAAGGTCCAAATTGACTAGCCCTTATTCATTGACTTCAACACCTGCTTTAGTATTTGGGCCCATATGTACCCGTATTCATCCTTCCTTCTGCCTCTGGGTCCTGGAAAAAACTAGGTAGACTGTGGGCCTGAAAAAAACATTATAGACTGTGGGCCTGAGTCTTTCCATTGATTTTACTGAGCTCTGTACAGGTTGAACCTTTCTAGTCAGGCATTCTCTGGTCTAGCAACATCCATGGTCCGGCATGATTTTAGTTAGCCAGATGTCCATTTATCATGGGTGTGGCCAAGTTTCTGCAGTCCTGTAAAGTTTGTTTACAGCCATCAGTTCTGGCTCTCAGTGTTCTGTGCTGTTATTTAGCTCTAATTTACCCCTAAATGTCTTCTAAGAGCCCAGTAAGCAGTGGAAGTGTTGGTAATGCTGCTAGACAATGTTGGCCTCCCATGGTCTGGCAAATTCTCTGGTTCGGTACCAGTCAAGTCCTGAGGGTGCTGGACTGGAGAGGTTCAACCTGTATCAGTAAATACACAGACATTTCAAGGCCAAAGCAAAAGAGGAAGTGCATTTCCTAGAAAATAAAACATGCAGTCTTGCCCGTTTGGGTTCTAGATTCCATCGCCTGTACCTGTTGCAGTAGCATGTCAGCAAGCATTGCATCGAATATACCAGACTTACTCCTTTGTCTTTTCCATTGGCAGAAATTCTACAACCAAGTCTCCACCCCTCTCCTCAAGAAAGTGGAAATCAACTATCCTCAGGGATCGGTGTCAGACGTCACCCAGAACAGTTTCCATAACTACTTCGGAGGGTCAGAGATTGTGGTGGCGGGGAAGGTTGACTCCGACAATGTGCAGCACCTGCAGAGTCTTATCACAGCCACGGCAGTGAGTCAGGCTCTGTGGAGAACGCCTGTTCTCGCAGCTCACTGGGGCATGCCATGCACCCGGGCGTGGCCTTCTCCCCACGAGGGGCGGAATGGGCCGTACCGTCTGCAGGACCCCGTACCGTCTGCAGGGCTGTGTGGGGGGCTTTATGCCAGTGGCTGTGGGGGGTCGCTGTCCTGTCACTATTCCTGTCTCCAGTGGACTGTCCTGAGAGTAACACATTGTATCACAACGATACCCACTGTAGGCCACATCCTGGCTTTCGGCCCCTTTATTGGGCAATCCCCCTCCGGAGCTGATGGAGGCGCCGTGGAGCCGTCCCACAGCACCTGCTGCTCCCCCTCTGTGGGAGGCGATGGTGGACGGGTGCACTAGCCCTGCTCTGTGAACATGCACCCCAAGCCTTCCCAATGCCCCCACTGGGAATGGGATCCGCCTTGTGCAAGGGATGGTCTCACTCTTCATGAGCTCCCCAAAGCCAGCCCTGCTCACACGGCAGAGCTGCCCTGCTCTGTGACAGGCAGGACACGTGGTGAGCCCAGAGGAGAAAGCAGGATTTATCCTACAAGCCAGGGGTGGGAACCAAAACAAACCACCCTCCCTGGCATGATTTTTGTGCTCCAGCCCCACAGTGGGGCGACGGGGGCTAGAGCATCAGCGCAGGCTCCCCAATGCTAGGGTAGGGGAGCCCTGAGCCTCAGGGGCCAGATCCAGGCAAGCCAGGGGCTGCATCTGGCCCCTGTGCCTTACCTTCCCCCATCCCATGAGTGTACTGCTCAGCATCTGCAGGAGTAGCGCAGCCCTACAGCTCTCCTCTCTCCTTGGAAAGTGTGTGGAGAGCGCCCCCTGCTGTTTCAATCTGCTACGACACAGCCACAGAGGGTCTGTGTGCCAAAGACCCCTTCACCTACTGACGCGGGCGGACACAGGCATCCCTGTTCGCAGAATCAGTGTCTAAATGTGGGGCGCTCCGCATCCTAACATGGGGGCCCCGGGTCTGTCATGGTCCTGATCTAGGGAGAGCGGGCTCACCCTGGGATATTGGTATCTGTCGTTCACCGCTTAGGCGAACGCCGAGATAGTCCTGGAGACCCTGGCAGATGTGGAGGGGCTGGATGAATTCCTGAAGAAAGAGGAACATGCCGACCCCAAATTCACGGAGAAGCTGTGGGCCTACCTGACCATCAACCAGCTGCTGGCGGAGAGGTAGGGATGTCTGAGAGGGAACCCAGCTGACCTGCAACGGGTCTGGCGGACATCACTGGGAGGTGGGGGCTCTCAGCACCTCCCAAGATCAGGCCTTCGATGGTACAAATGAGAAATGAAATTCTAAACAAAAGGGTGCAGAACCTTTGCACCCTCCCCCTCCTTTACAGTTGCAGGCATTGAGACACTGGGGTTTGGTTTGGCCTGTCAGTTGGGTCCATCGTGTCCAGCACGGCCGATGGCCACCACAGACCCTGGGACCAGGTGTGGAGGGACCCTGCTCTGAGCCCCCAGAAGGGACAGGGCCTCGCGGGTGGAAGGGGGTGGAGCCAAGAGCAGTCAGCCCTTAGCACCACCCAGACCACGGCGACCCCCTATGCTCCCCCAGCCCTCAGAACCATGTGCAGTGGCGTCCAGTGCTCTGGTAGTAATTCAAAGGACTTGGGATTCCAGCCACTGCTGCTGCCACAGTAGTGGCATCTGGGAGCGCCAAGCCCCTTTGAATTTCTGGGCCATGGGGCAATTGCCCCTTTGCCCCACCTTCCCCTCCTCCCCCAGCCTGGTGGTGTCTATCAAGTCTGAACACGGGTTGGAGATGAGATTCAAATGCCACCCAGCTGATTAGCAGAGCGCCCATAGCCTTCAGCATGTGTTTCTGCTGGTGGTGCCCATCTGCACATGCCTTGGTGCACGTAACAAAATTTATTCTGCACATGGGTGGAAAAAAATTAAAGGGAAACATTGGTCCTAGCTGGTTCCTACCTTTCTTGTTTCCCTGCTTAGGAATAACAAGATCACAGCCTTGATTTAAACAGCAGCTGCCCAGCACAGCTGGTAACAAGGGGTTCTATTTTTTTTTTTCAACACAGAAACCTGGCCCCCACTGCTGCTTTGAAAAGGAACATCACCAAATCGATCTTACAAATGTCACTTGACCACCATATCGTGACCCCTTTCACAGCCATGTTGATAGAGAATCCTGAAGGGGATGAGAGAATGCTGGCAGATTCGCCAAAAGACCAGAAAAAAGGCTGCTGCTCAGGTGGGTGTTGCTGTCTGTTCCACTTGTCAAGTTCTTTTTGGCAATGAAAAAAACAGCTTGCAGAGGTTCATTGTCGCTTATGCAGACTAAGGCCAGGGGCAACATTGAACGAAGGTATGCAACTCCAGCTACATGAATAGCATAGCTGGAGTTGACGTATCTTAGTTCAAGTTACTGCAGCATCTCCACTATGGGGAATCAAGGGGAAAAACTCTCCCGTTGACTCCCTTTATGCTTCACAATCCAGTGGAGTGCTGGAGTCAACAGGAGCATGATCAGTGGTTGATTTAGGGGGTCTTTACTAGACCTGCTAAATCAACCCCGGGGGGATCGATCCCCGCAGCACCAATTTCCCAGTAAGTGTAGACAAGGCCTAACAAGGCAGCATATGTTGGTGCTTGTGCTTGGATCTGTATTTTAAGGGAAAGGCTCCGAGATGGCTGTGGAGAGGTCGCAAGATCATGTGGAACTGGAGTTCTCATACACATAGGCTACATCTACGCTGGTGGCTTCTTGCGCAAGAACAGCTGTTTTAGCGCAAAAACTTGCCGGATGTCTATACTGCACGCGCGTGTGCAAGTCAGTTTACAGTACAGCGTCGGAAAATGGGGCTTCTTCCGGAAGAGTTATTCCTCTCTCCACGAGGAATAAACCCTCTTGTGCAAGAGCTCTTGAGCAAGAGAGCAGTGTAGACAGGCAACATGAATTTCTTGCGCGCAAGAAACCCCTATGGCTAAAATGGCCATCAGAGCTTTCTTGCGCAAGAGAGCATCCACACTGCCGTAGACGCTCTTGAACAAAAGCACATCTCTTGCGCAAAAGCACATGTCAGTGTAGACACGCTCTTTTGGAAGACTTTTTGCGCAAGAGTCTTCCGCAAAACAGTTTTTGCGCAAGAAGCTGCCAGTGTAGACGTAGCCATAGAGTGTCCTCATCCGTTGGACCTCCATAGTGCTCTCTTTCCTTCCTTCCTCTCCAGCCTTCCATTGGGCCAAAGGGGGGTGGGGAGGCATCTGTTTCTGGTTAGGACCTGACCTACTGCCCATTAATGTCAGAGGTTGCCTTTCCACTGACTTCAGTGGGCACCGATCAGGTTTTAAATTACTCAGTCGTCACTGCAAAGCCAACTAATGCCAAATCCAGTACTACTCATACTCATCACCGTTATCAGCATAGGACACTGGGCTGGGATACAAGAGTTTAATTCCACTGGCCCACTGAGTAAACATGGGCAAGTCACTTCCTTGCCCCGTGCCTCAGTTTCCCCATGTGTACAGTGGCAATAATGATGGTTCCCCGTTCTGTAAAGCATTATGAGATATAAAGACATATAAGATATAAACAGTGGTTTGTAATAGCAATATATTTTTGCTGGGGAAAATGAGGCACTGCAGTAAAAATGAGACACCGAAAACCAAATATTACTCCCTGAAATCATGTGTTAAGAAATAGGAGCTATTCTGCTAGGCTGAGATGAGTGGTTATGGGAGAAGGAAGCGGCTTACTTAGGTGCAACAGCGTGGCCAATCGTGCCTTTCACTCACATCAGACATGTTCGTAGCTATGCAGAAATGCCAGGCCCATCTGTCCCGCGGTCTCACACTGCTGGAAAGGTATCAGAAATATCCTCGGTTCTTAGCCTGTGAAATGTTTCAATTGGTAAATTTGTTTTTCTTTTCTTTTCTCGTAAATCCTCAACGGAGAGCCACGTACAATGACAAGATTTTTATTTATACCATGTGCTATAGCTCACCACTTCCACTAACACTTCTGTGCAGGGATGCCCATTTGCTAACCCCATTACACAGGGAATTCCTTATACATGGCTTCAGCATGACTCCAGGTCATGTGTTGCTTAACCAAGTAGGTACAGATGATTTAATTGATGTTAACATTGGGGCTATTGTTGTTTCAGTGTGTTTATATATTTCCCAATTACATTAGACATTGAGGGCAGGTTTACAATACAGTGGGACTTGGAATTAAGATAGGCAACTCTAGTTACATAAATTACATAGCTGGAGTCAATGTATCTTAAATTGCATTTCCATGCCGTCCACACAGGAGGAGGTTGACACGAGAAATTGCTCCCATCTGCTTCCCTTACTCCTGGTGACTGCAAGGAGTACCAGTTCCGTGCTCAGTGTTTGATTTAGTGGGTCTTAACTAGACCCATTAAATTGAGCGCCGGAAGATTGATCTCCAGTGCGGCAAGTGAAGACGTGGCTTAAGTGTCTGCACAGGTCCCCTATCAGACTCTAACTATTCCTTAGTGCACTCTGATCTCTCCTGCTTTGAAATGGGACTAGATCAAAGCATGTTAGCAGGATTCACATGTACACCCTCTGTGGCAGCCTAGTGTGGGTTAGCTTCACACCCCAGCTTGCCAGGGACTAAAAGTTCACGTAGGCAAGTCCTTCATTGTACATGGGCCAGATTCTGATCTCAGTTAAACCCGTGCAAATTTGGCGTCATTCTCCTGGATCAGAATCCAGACCACTGTGTGTTAAAGTGAAAATGACAATGATCCTTCACAGCCATTTTTACTAATTTCCAATGTCATGCATCCTCTTCACAAACAGGTACATTAAGCGTAGCCCCCAATAACGTGGATAAGTCCATCCCTCCGTGGGCGAAACCTACCCCTACGTCCGAGCGTCTGTTAAGTGCTCGCCAGGCTCCAACTATGTCTGCTATTAAAAAACACATAAACACAGGTAAAAGATGGTGGGTTGTCTGTCTGTCTCACTTGTAGAGCTCTTGTATACAAAGGTGTGTGTGTAAAGGGGGGGAGCAACAGAGCAATGGAGGAAGAAGCCAAATGGCCCGTGTATCCAAATGGGCAGAGATAGCATAGGCTGCTCGCCATTCCAGTAAGCACAATTACTGCATTGCATTGGTCTGGCTGCGCCATTTCCTCTATCCACTTTCACATGTCACTGCCCTCCACTGGAAGAGACACATCCCAGTTTGAGGCCAGTGCAAAAGCACCCTGTATGCTAAATTTATCCCAAGAGGGGCCTCAGCAGTCAAGTCTGGATACAGATTTGGCCCCTGAATCCCTATTTGCCCAACCTGAACAGGTTAAGAGACCCAGAATAAATATAAAAATAGTTGCTGCAGATGGGGAATTTCAAAGCCTCGTTTCTGCCCTTTGGTGCTGTCCTGCAAATGTTCTCAGCCCCATGTCACAAAGATTTGGGCCTACATGTTCTAAAGCATCCAGTGATGTTAGATGTTGCCACGCTGGAATCAGGAGGGGTTGATTTTCAGAGGCACTGATTGCTCAGCTCCCCTGAGATTTCATTTGATGGGGAGACTTAGGTACATTTTGCCGTGGTAAAACAGATGTCACTTGCTCCTCTAGTGGCTACTCTATTAGACAATAACAGTCTACTACTGCTACCGGCTAACAAAGCCATTCCTGTTGCCAAAGGCTATGTCTACACTACATGTTGTGTCGGAGGAGGCAATGCAAATGAAGTGCTGATTAGCATATTCTCGTGCTTCATTTGCAAAATCTATTCCAAGAGGTTTTTGTGCAAAAACATTCAGGGTGGAAGTGTCCTTATGCCTCTCCAGATCTTGCGCAAAAAGGGTTTTTTGTGCAAAACGGACACATCCATACTGCATGTTTTTGCGCAAAAACCTCGTGCGCAAAAGCGGGTCGGGATAGATTAAGCAAATGAAGCGCAAGAAAATGCTAATCAGCGCTTCATTTGCATTGCCTCTTCTGACAAAACATGTAGTGTAGACATAGCCAAAGTGGAAAAAGCCACTGCTCTCAGATTCAAACCCTATTCATAACCCATGCAGGAGGTTGTTACAGAGAAGTTACATCTAAAATATCCACAGCCACATTATATTTGAAGCCCTGCAAATATGTGGATATCTGCTATATATCCACAGGTATCCGCATCCTTGGATGTGGATGCAGATATCCGCCGTTCATCTTTGTGGATGCAGATGTGGATACAAATTTTGTATCTAGAACTCTGCACATTTGCTGGGATCCACTTTATATCCATGGGCAGATGCAACTACCCGCAGCTCATTTTTTCCAGATACAGATGTGGATGCGGATACACATTTTGTATCCACGCAGGGCTCTAATTATATTGCACCCAGGTAAGCAGTGCTTCTATAGAAGCATTGTGCATCACTGAAGTGATTTAAAGCTTGAATGGACAAAGCCTTAGAAACTATACTCTAGGGGGCTAATTGTGAGGAGGGGTTAAATGATTTAATAGTCTTCCCTGCCATCTGCTACTGGGAGTCACAGTCTGACCAAAGGGCTCTCTTTTTGGCTCATCTGTAGTAGCAAGCGAATGTAACATTATTCCCAGAGTTAATTCCCATTGTAAATGACAGCATGCATGTTATGTGGCAGATAAGAATCTCTGGATTCTCTGAAGGCTGCTGGGTCTTGTTAACACTTGGGTCTGTGCCATGATTTAATGTCTAATTGACACCAACTATCTGGGAGAGGCAGCATCTGCAAGAGCTTCATGACAGTCATAGAATCATAGAGTACTAGAACTGGAAGGGACCTCGAGAGGTCATCAAGTCCAGTCCCCTGCCCTCCCGGCAGGACCAAGCATCCTAGATCATCTCTGATAGTTGTTTGTCTAATCTGCTCTTAAATCGCTCCAGTGATGGAGATTCCACAACCTCCCTAGGCAATTTATTCCAGAGTTTAACCACCCTGACAAGAAATTTTCCCCAATGCATAGCTGTGCAATAATCACCATCAACCCCCCCGCCCTCCCTCCCCCCACACACATACACACTTTGAAGGAGGGAAGGCGAAGGATTAATCTGAAATTTGAAATAGTTAATTGCCCTGGAAAGTGAAACATGAGCAGGAGAGTCCAGTTCCTGGCTCAGGGATGTTCTCTGCAGTGGCAATTCTTTGCTTTATTCTGAAGTAAGGGACTTGATCGTGCTCCTGTTAAAAGTCAATGGCAAAACTCCCATTAGCTTCAATGGCAGGAGCAGAGGGGATCAAGCCATTACTCAGAATAAGGACCCAGGATTTAGACATGGGTCCCAGCTCTGACCTTTGGATTTAGAGCTGAACTTTGCCCCAGCTGATTGAAGGAGGGGTGAGGAGGCTCAGCTCTGAGCTTCTAGATCAGCCCCATCTCTACTACTACCTGCTGGCTACAAGCTTTTTATAAGACCGTAGCCCAGACTCTCATGTTCTTGACCTGGCATGTGGTGTTTCCCAGCAGGCCGCTCATCAGCTAACCCTGGAGCTCAATGCAGGCAGTCACACACCAAGGCCGGGAATGAAGCACCCTTAAAAGACCTTGTCCCAGCTCTCGGGAGGCTGGCAGGCCCTCCAACTGCACAGACCCTGAAAAATCCTTTAAGTGGCCACACCAGCCAAAGTAGGGGGTCCCTATGACACCAACTGAGTCAAACAGTTCGCTCATGGTTGAAGAGAATATGGCCGTTGGCTCTCACTCCTGTGCCCCTTTAATACAGTCTCCAAATTCCTTAGCCCTGAAAGGAGTAGAAGGCAGCTGTGACAACTGCCTAGCGGCTCCCCCTGCAGCTTGCCAGACCTATCCTTCCTGGCCAATGTACCAAGGTCATTGTCTCCTTGCAGACATAGGCTGTCTCGCTTCTTTTTATTTTCAAAAGAGGATGTGCAAATTCCGGCAGAATTTGAATATCTTTTTCCGATCTCACTTTTGAAAGCGGGTCTTTCAAAAGTGAAAGTAGTCTGGACACGGGGTTTTGAAAAAAAAAGCTTTTCAAAAACCACTCTTTCTTAAAAAATGAGGTTTACGCGGGGGGGGGGGGGTGTTTCGAAAAAGGGGTTTTTTCCTCAAAAAAACCCGTGTCCAGACTACTTTCACTTTCGAAAGACCCGCTTTCAAAAGTGAGATCGGAAGAAGATATGCAAATTCCCGGGGAATTTGCACATCCTCTTTCGGAAAAAAAACGTAGTTTAGACGTACCCATAGAGTGGGGCTGGTGAATGGCCTTCATGGGGGGCAGTACCCGAAAGGCTTCCAGGTGCCTCCTCTGGGGGCTATAGAGCAACCATCTGCTGTCTCCCAGGGCTGGCCAGCAATCGCTGGGGACATCCTGCTTTTAAGCCTTTCTTTTGCTCCTGACATGACTGACAGGGTCAGTAGGGCGGAGCCAACAGTGCCCACAGCTACTCTTTAACCCCTTCATCACTGATACAGGGTTCATACACCCTATCACAGACCTGTGGGGATTTTTTGTTTCATTTAAAAAAAAATGTGACAGGCCTACGTAAGATTGCTTGGGGAAGTCCCCAGCTCCCCAAAGTGGATACTACTATTTATTCCTTCCCTGGTGGGTACTGAGGGATAATTGGTTAACAGTGGAAAGTGGAAACACTTTGAAATTGGCGAACAGAAGTAGCTGTGCTTATCTATGTGCATAGTCAGGGATCTCAATTTATAGAGCAGCAAGGAAACAGGTCTCGTACAAGTAATCACACGACTACTTTCATTTTGTTTGTTATTCCCCTCTTATTTTTGTACCTTAGTTGACAACGACCCACATTTCATCATCTATCTGCAAAAAAGCCAGGAGAACATCTGCTTCAATATTGACTCAGAGCCTGGGGACATCCTGAACTTGGTTTCCGATCCTGAGTCCGGTAAGAGAATATGAATAGTTTACATTTATATAATACCCACGGAATCTGAAGGCTTGGTTTGTGGACAGGACTGTATGTACCAGGTGCATTGTGATGATTCTTGATTTATTGACAGCTGTCAGTTCTCATCAGGTCAAATCTCTGATCAGAGATGGGCTTCAATGCAGCTATCCAGGATTTACGTGGCTTTAAATGCAATTGGCGGTAGAGAACACACACACATTGCAGGACAGGCTGGCTGGGCTTAATCTCAACAATGTGAACACTAATTGGGAACTGGCTTGATGCTTGTACTGTTCTCTATGTAACTTTGACATTAAGCAATCAATAGAGAATCTTAACTGCTTCCTAGTATCATGCTTTGCCTGTCTAAGCTGGCAGTCATTGATGTTCTCTGACTGGATTGGGGTTTTGAACAGTTTAGTAGCTTTCCATCAACAATTTAGTACAGACCCTTGACTGAGCAATAGGTGAGTCTGAGTAGTTAGATGAAATGTGCTTAGATGTAAAATAGAGAAAGATCATACCTCATAACCCTGGCTTCTACCTTCTTAGGAAATTCAAATGAGCATCATAACATGGAGAGTTGAGGTCACCATGTAAATTGCCGTAATTACACAAGCACACACTGTGTGCAGACAATAGAATGAATGGTATCTAAGGTGTTCCATTAACACTGATCAATAGGGTCATGGATAGACTTCTCCAAAGGCATGAAGAATCTCTTACCCATTCCACTTGAAACCCGCAGCTGAGGGGCTGCATTTTTTTCATCTGCACTGTCAGCGGAGCACAAAGGAAAAAGCAGCAGAAGAGAGAGAGAAAGAAAGAGAAGAAAAAAGTCTTTATGGCCAAGCAAGAAATTAAACTAATAACTAAGTCCCAAACCTGTGCCTTAGGCAGTGGCCTTTTCTGTTCAAAGCAACTTAGGCCTGATGATTTGTTTGTTTCTATGACCTGAATAAGTCTCTTGATTACAAGTCAAACTCATGGTAAACACGCCATCCTCTACTTTTCACAGGGGTTGTGGTCAACGGGCAGCTCATTGGGGCCAAAAAGCGCGAGAATAAAAAACTGGCCACCTATTTTGGCAAAATTGGGTTCTATTTCAAACACAAAGGCTTGAAAGTAGAGATCAGCACAGAGACGATTACCCTGAAAGACGGATCTTACAGCACCGGGCTGTCCTGGTCCGACACAGGAAGCATCATTCGGAAAAGGTAAGAGGAGGCGCGTTTCCTGTATGCTTTGCGGAAGCTATTTGGAATGTGTTGATCCCCGGGGATCTGAGGGCAAGAATGACCCCTGAACATTCCTGGGGAAATGACCCTTGCCTGGCTTTCTAATCCTTCTTCAAAATGCAGAGGGCAATGTCCTTCTGGCACACAGACCTTCATCCACTTACTAGCCGTGTGTGTCTGAGTAGGCATTTCTATCCCAGTCACCTCCATCAATATAGATGCTCAGGTCATATTTCTGATTTGTTTTGTAGTAGAATTCAGGGACCCAATCAGGGATCAAACCCCCATTTTGCTAGTCCTGTAGCACCTTAGAGACTTTTATATATTTATATATATATATATATATATATATCGTATCATGAGCTTTTGTGGGGCAAAACCCACTTCTTCAGATGAGAGTGAAGGGGAAAAAAAAGAAGCTTTTTTTTTCATTTGAGGAAGTGGGTTTTGCCCATGAAAGCTCATGATTTTATATCTACACACACACACACACACACACACACACACACACACTTTGTTGGTCTCTAAGGTGCTACAGGACTACTCATTGTTTTTTTAAAGTTCCATACTAACACGGCTACCCCTCTGAGACCATTGTGCTAGGCACTGTACAAACTCAAACCAAAAAACTGCAAATAACATACAGTCCAAGAATAACATGGGGGGAAATGGATGGATACAATAAACCAAGGGGGACAGCACCAAGAAACAATTGTTATCAGCGTGATAAGCAGCAGTGTCAGCAATGAAGCCATTATGAACAATGTATGAGTATGAATAAAGTCACCTTGATCTTTTTTGTATGGACCCTACATTGCCCGTAGTGAAGGAGCCTGGTGCTAGGCAATAGGAATTTTGGAGTTCTAATCGTGGCTATGCCACTGACTTTGCCATGTAGAGCCAGGCAAGTGAGTTAACTTCTCTGCCTCGGTTTTCCACTGTGAAAAAGGGGGAGATTGTCGCACTCACCCTTGCACAGATTTGTTGGGTGGTAACAGAAGCTCTGTAGATCCTCATTGAAAACCAGTACCGAGTGGGTATTGCCTTCTTCTCCCGCCACTGTGCACAGCAAGTGAAGTGCCTGCAGAGTGCCAGGGACATTGCTCTCATTTCTGTTTTATGCTTCCACCAGGCTGCTTGTGTCTGTGAAGAAGGACAGCAGTGTCACGATCACTGTGGACACAGAAATGTCCTTCCTGGTTTTGCTTCACCGTGTGTGGAAGAATCACCCGGTCAACGTCGATTTCCTGGGGATCTATATTCCTCCTACAAACTGGTTCTCATCCAGCGCACATGGGCTGATAGGTAAAGCCCTGTGGTCGGGTGGCAAAAGGAGGGTTAGGGAGTCTGTTGGATTTGGCTAGAACTCTGTGTTCCTGGGGAAGAAGGAAATCATCAACAGGAGGCGAAAAAACTCCCATTTCTGAAATAGTGTTGTAGAAGGTTCCATCACACTAATTAATTGGCTTTCCCATGAGAAATCGTCTATTAGGGCCTGAATGGTTCTTAAACTAAGGCTAGGTCTACACTGCTGCTTTTTCAGAAAAAGCTACGCAAATTGCACTTTGCAATTTGCGTAGCTTTTTCCAATTGCTTTTTCGGAAGGGGCTTTTCTGCCATTTGGCCCCATCTAGACGGGGCCAAATGGCAGAAAAGCCTCCTCCTTCAGAGGAGCCCTTATTCCTCATAGAACGAGGTATACAGGGCTCCCCGAAAGAGCATGTTTGCTCTTCCGCAAAAAGAAGCGGAAGAGCAAACGTGTTCCCTGGATGTGGTGGGGTTTTTCCGGGATACCTCTGGTATCCCAGAAAACCCCCGCAGTGTAGACATAGCCTAGCTACTGTCAAAACTAGGCCAAATCCTTGACTGGTGTAAATCAGGGTAGCTCCATTAAAGTCATTGGAGTTATGCTGATTTATAAGAGCAGAGGATTGGCCCCCTATACAGCCGGTCCCTGAGTTACGAACGCATCGACTTACGACCATCCGTATTTACGACCTACCTCCTATATAGCCGGTCCCCGAGTTACAAATGAAATCCGCACGTACGAACAGCACAGCCGTACGTAAGTGAATGATATCCGACTTACGAACAGATTGACTTACGACCTAGTGTTTGGTACGTAACTCGTTTGTAAGTCGGGGACTGGCTGTATTTTAGAGTCAAATTCTGAGCTCGTCTTCAGGGCTGGCCTTACCATGAGGCGAACTGAGGCAGCCGCCTCAGGTGCCAAACTGTAGGGGGCGCCACTAGGACCCAGAGTGTAGAAAATTGTGTCTGCTGCTGGTGCATATGTATTCTCTCTGCTCTAGATGCACAGAGATGGTGGAGTGCTGTGCTGGAGGAAGGAGGGCAGAATTGAGACCTTTCAAAGTTTTGGCCCAAGCGAGGGGGCATGGGGGCGTCATTTGAGCTCCCCTCCTCAGGTGCCAAAATGTTGTGGGCCGACCCTGCTCGTCTTACCCTACTGATCTCCAGCCCCGCTCTGCTTAAACAGCATCATTTAGGTGACTCTCAAGCAGAGCGCCTACCTCTCCAGGGTGAAAGGTCCTAAAACAAGGGCAGGCAATAATTTTTGCAGAGGGGCCACTTAATGAATTTTGGCACATGGTCATGGGCCAGCTCCATCCTCAGAAGAGGCGGGGCCTGGAGACTAGCCTGCCCCCAGAGTTGTCTGGGACCGGAAGCTTTGAATTAAAAACACAGCAAAGGGCTCATGGCTCCCAGCCCCGCCGCTGCTGTGTTGCCAGGCAGCCGCCTGGGGTTGCGGCAGATATTTAAAGGGCTCGCGGCTCTGCCCCCTGCTGGAGTAGTGCCAGGACAGAGCTGGGAAGCATTTAAATAGGATCCTGTTGCCTGAGCCACCTCCTGGAAATTTGATGGGACGGGCAGCAGGCTATAAATAGAAAGCAGCCAGATGCAGTCCGCAGGCTGGATCAGTCTTAGATGAGCCGGATCTGGGCCCTGGGCCACATCTTGTCCTAAGACATTGCAGAGCCATGGACCCCTTTGATCCATGCAGGATCAATTTACATGCTTGGGATTATTATTTTTTTAAATGCAGTATACGATGGCTTGAAATGCAATGGCTGAAGGCCATGACATACAAGCAGTCTCAATGTTCTCTTTGGCCAGGCCAATTCATGTCTGAACCAGAAGTACGGATCTACAATGAAAGGCCCGGTCGAGATCCAAAGAAACCAGAAGCAACTATGGAAGTGAAAGGTCACAAACTTACCATCACCAGGTAGGAATTCTGAGCCAACTCAGACAAGAAAAATAGCAGCCCTTAAAATATCTTGTAACCTCCCCTCTGAATCTCATCAATGAATATATATTTAATTATATAGTCATGCTCTGACAATGACTCCAGACTTATCTCCGAGATTTCCCCCTCAAATTTCCTCTGCTTCCATGTAAAATAAGTTTTTAGTAACTGTCTGCACAGCAGACCCAACACAGCACTGAAAGTCAAGCTGGGTTCTTTCCTAGTTGTGGATCACCACTAGTAATTACCCACCGCCCCTGCCCAGGCTAAACTCTGCTCTTTGCTACAACTATGGAATTTTCATCACCGATGTCCCTCAAAGTCTTGGATGGGCAGTCAGCTACATGGTGTACTCTTGCATGAGGGAGCCATGAAACCCCTCTGTGGATTCTTGGCCCTCGCTTATTGCCAGAGAAGGTTGCAAAGACCAGGACTTTAACAGGGTTCAAAAGAGAACTAGGTAAAATCATGGAGGTTTGGTCCATCAATGCTAAGTAGCCAGGCTGAGTAGGAATGGTGTCCCCAGCCTGTTTGTCAGAGGCTGGGAATGGGTGACGGGAAGGATCACTTGATGATTCTGTTCTGTTCATTTCCTCTGGGGCATCTGGCATTGGCCACTGTCAGAAGACAGGATACTGGGCTAGGTGGACCATTGGTCTGACCCAGTATGGCCGTTCTTGTGCTCTTATTCATTGCTGCGAATACGTGGCTTTGGTAGGACAGTCTGGGCCAGAGCAACGCAACAGCTACTCTTGGCAGTGGATTTTCCCCTCAGTATTAGTTCAGAAAGTAATGCTGGGGTCGGGAGGAAGTTAGCCCAGTGGGGGAGCTATGACTCCTCAGTGGACTGTGTTACAAGTAGGGAAAAGAGGGGCTTCTTAACAGTATGAATACAGTGAGATTTCCTTATGAATCACTGGCAGGCCTGCAGCTTTTAGGCCAACCCAACTCAGCCAGAAACCTCTCCCTGGCTTTTAGGAGTTCGCCTGGTGGGAACCTTGCAGGTTTCAGCTTGAAGCTTGTAAACAGACTTGGCTTTGGGGGATTTTTCCAGGGCAGCCACTGCACTTTGCTCTCTGGGGCTTCCTGCTAGAACCCTTCGGGTAGCGTAGGCTATTTCAACCAGAGAAAAGCCGTCTTGGTGCACAGCGGATGTACGTTGCAATCCCTGGCAGTTGCATCCTTTCCCCCGCAGCGAGCCACAAGACATGGGCATGCCTCTTCAGGAGTCAGAAATACCTACAGCTCCCCCAATGAGTAGAGCTTTGTACCTTGCCTGCAGCCGGGGATAAACATGCTCTGAACAAGGGATCCCACCTCAAGCAAGGAATGCAAAATGAAACACAATCCCTTTAAAGGGCCAGATGCTAGGAAATCCAACATCCCATGAAATCCACAGGCTACGGCCCTACTGTTATCACACTAGGCACTGGGATGCAGAGATCTACTCTCCATACAGGTGATGGCAGAGTTGCTCTGTGCAGCAGCCAACCAATACTTGGCCCTAGCTTATTCATTTAAGGCCCAGCTTTGCTAACCTTATTTGCTGTAATCAGTGGGGCTGTGGGTATAGTAAAGTACTAGTCAATGTGCACCAAGGTGACACACCTGCGTCCTTACTCCACTGCCAAAGGCCTAGAATCCTCCTAATGGCAGAATACACCTGGCCAGTTGGTTTCCCAACATCACCCCTGCTCACTCCACTCCATGGCTCTGAAGCTTGTTAGCAGCACATACCTTACACTGGAGTTTGAAGCTTATTTTTCCATTGGGAATGAAACATACAAGGACAGTAAGGACCCTCTCCATGTCGGGTATACGGGGGGAGGGGGGGCAGGCAAACCTTGCTCTGTAGGATCCTTCAGGTGAGTCTCTTCCAGCCAGCATAGGCAGTGCTCCTCTGCACAGGTGGCCCACTTCATTGGGGCCTGATTCTAACACTGTGTAGCATCATATTCTGCAAATAGTCCCTCTGGAGTCAATGCCATGACCAGTGGAAAAAGGCAGCTCCTAATGTAAGGTGTCAGAGTCTGGCTGTCCGTGAGCAGCATGGCGCAGTGCAGCTTCAGCTTCCAAAAGCCCGTTAATTTGACTTTTCTCACTGTTTTTCCACATGTTGGAGGTGGCCTCAAACATCTGCTGCCTCCATGCTCAGCCACAAGCGGCAGCAAGGATGCACCCCCCCCCCCATGCAAGCAGGTGCAATCACCCAGCTTTGATTACAACATTGTGCACTTCAGTAAAAGTAGGAATCTCTTACCATTCAATGGAGAGGCCGGGTGATCAGCCGCAGGCAACTCCTGCTGACGTGATGTTCAGGCCTTATTGCTGCATGAATATTGCTTTTCTGCTTGAACCAGCCTCACCCCTCATCTTTGTCGCTCTCTTTATTGCAGCGGGTTGCAGAAGGACTACAGGACAGACCAAGTGTTTGGAACCAATGTGCACTGCTGGTTTGTACACAACAGTGGCAAGGGCTTCATTGATGGCCACTATAAAGATTATATTGTCCCCCACCTATACCGCTTTCTGAGGAACCCCTGAAAGGTCACATGTCTTTTTTTCCACCCTCCACCCCAAACTCCTAGCTGTTGTCAGTGTAACAAAACAGACCAACGTAATGAAAGGTGGCTAGTCTCTAACTGAAGGGGCCATTGTCCAATGAAAGAGGAGTTTTTCAAACTGAAGTATGATGTGGTAAAACACAGCAGGTAGTTTTCCTCTATGCAATGAATATAGACGTGTTTACAAGTTTATTAAAATAAAGCTACATTGTTGGAATCCCGCGTGGTGTCCTCGCTGATATGTCTAATTAGGGTTGCTATCATGCCACTGCATATTTCAACGGAAAGATTTTTCAGAAGGCTTGTAGAAGTGAAACAGGTATTCTTTCTTGTAGCTGACGGCACTGAAATACAGAACAATATTAGTGCTTACATCGGCTAACCACTCTGCAAACTAGCTAATGAATCCACCATTAAGGAATGATAGGTCTATCGATTTTCATATAAAACTTACACAAGAATATCAGTCAGGTAACTGGGAGGGAGAAGGTTGTGCATAGATTAGAGAAAATCACCAGCACAGACAGCTTCACTTCTATCACCACAATCATCCTTTCCATTTAACTGAAGCACAGCATTTGCTAAACATGCTTCCTGACTAAAGAAAGAAATGGCCCACAGGCTATGGAATTGAATCAAACACACACAAAGTGCAATGGCTGTGCTTTCATTTTAACATGGAAACAGATGCATTGTACGAGTTAGCATAGGCAATACCAGTTTTATTCAATGCACACATAATAAAGGCATTACACAAATAAACCTAAATTCATACATGCTCTGTAATATTAGCCAATTAAAATTCACAGTGAAGACGTCAGTCATATTGCACAGAAATCTAAACTGGACTTCCTCCTGGAAGGTATCAAAAGGGGAGTATTCAACACAAAAGAAAAATGTCACACTGTGGTAAGTGGAAATACTGTAACAGTCTCAAGTATTTCAAAAGCCAGCTTTGAAAATCCTTTTAAATAAGAAACAGGACTATGTAGCACTTTAAAGACTAACAAGATGGTTTATTAGGTGATGAGCTTTCGTGGGCCAGACCCACTTCCTCAGATCAAATAGTGGAAGAAAATTGTCACAACTCTGGTATATATGGTTGTGACAATTTTCTTCCACTATTTGATCTGAGGAAGTGGGTCTGGCCCACGAAAGCTCATCACCTAATAAACCATCTTGTTAGTCTTTAAAGTGCTACATAGGCCTGTTTTTTGTTTCAGCTACACCAGACTAACACGGCTAAATTTCTATCACTTTTAAATAAGTATATTATTATTCAGTAAATGTGCAAGCCCAGCCTCAAAATGGACAAATGGACCATCTGGGCTTGAGGAATAGGATAGGGAGCCTACAATCTTTTAAAATGGGCTCCTAACATTTAAATTTTTATTTAAGCACCTAAACAGACTGCAAAAGTGATGAGCCTCCAACAGCTTTGACTGAGATTAATAAGAAAACTCAGTGCTTTTGAAATCAGATCCAATATTAGGTGCCTGAAACTTCTGACACCCTTCTCTCTACCCCCTACTTAGTCTTGAGATATTCCTGGCTTTGCCATATCCTAACACATGGCCATCAGCAAGTCATTTTTCTTTCTGTACTTTTGCTGGTCTATAAGACAGGGATGCCATCAGCTGCCTAGCTCTCAGTCATGTTGTGAGGAATAGTTTTGAACAAGTGGAAAGCATCATTTATGTAAAACTTTCTTAAAACAAACGCAACTGCAAGAGTTATTTTTAAAGCCACATCTATGCCTGGTGCCAAAAAGAGCATTTCATTTCATTTCATATAAAAAGCCTATTTCAGAACCAGTTCATTGCAGTGGATGTATGCAAAATCCTGCAATTTACTATTTCACCTGCAGGGGTCCCCTTTAGACCATAAATTCAATAGCATGTGAAAAAAGTGCTGCTTTTATTAATTAAAAAAAATATTTTATTTATTAAAGGCAACACACAGAAACTTGTTGGGGAACATTTTAATTTGCCTGGACACTCATTCATGGAGTTCAAAGTCACCATACTATTTCAAACCAGTTTGAAAAGCCAGCTCAACAGCAAAGCTACAGAACTTAATTTCATTTACAAGTCTGACTCCTACAACAGAAGTCTGGATGGCCCACTACATTCCACATCCCAATGATATAAAAAACCAAACAAAGGTTACTTAAAACAGGTACTAAGTATTCTCATCAGCTTCATTTAGCATGGACACTAATTTCTTTTCCCCTTTTTTCTTCTTTTTCTTCCTCTTCCCCTCCAACCTGCTCTCTGTGTTATTTATTTGAAAACTGGATGCATTCATCATCTGAGGAAGTGTGTTGTGCCCATGTAAGCTCATGAGACCATCTACGTTTAGTTAGTCTCTAAGGTGCTGTAAGACAATTTGTTGTTTTTTAAGTTTTTCTTTTATTAACGCTGTGACGTAAGGCACAGCTAACCACAGCATCCTGCTCCGTCCAAACAACTAGACCAGAGTGGAGGGAGATTTACTCACTCATCAAGAATACCACAGCCAGGTCTTTTGACTTGCTCTGTCTAGAACTACTGAGGCAAGAAAGAGCAGGTGGTTAGAGAGTTTTTCTATCAAGATATGCTGCACACGCCAGCCAACCTACCTCAGCCCTCACTGGATATTCTCCCCAGTATTCTCTGCTCAAAACTAAGACCCTCCCAGAAAAGAACCCTTGCAGCCAGTGATTCTCCCAGAACATGCTCCCAGCAGCAGCTCTAGCACAAGCCAGGAGAATCTGGTCTAAGAGCCGCATTTCTCCAAACCTGTCCTCTGAGCACCAGCCCCCTCATTTTCCTGTCTGTAACATCAGGAAACAGATTGCTGCTCTACTTCCTTTTATTCCCCCGCTGCATCCCCATCCTTCTGCCCAGGTACACTCCCACCTGTACCTTTCTTCACCATCTTCTTACCCAGCCTCTCCCCCCCCCCAAAACTCCCCTCCAGCTGGAGTCAAACACATGTAAATGCCTCTCTCCCTCCTGTCATCACCCCTCCACCATCTTTCACCTCGCCCTCTGGAGTCCCGTCACTTCCGTGATTCAGCTCCAGCGAGTTATGACAAAAAGTCATGTAACTATCACCAGTTACCCCCTCCCCACTCATTCCCTATTGCTTATCTTCTTCTCTTCTGGTCTTCAGTTGAATTTCAGCTCTTTTAGGTAGGGGCCGAGTCTTCCTATGTCTGAAAAGTACCTGGCACAACAAAGCCTCTGTCTCAATTTGGTGCTAGAAAAGAACTACTACTAAGGGAAGATCAGCACAGACTCAAGTGCACCCAAAGACCCTGTTGGATCCAATAGTGCAGGGGTGGGCAAGAGACAGCTAGCGAGCCGCATCCGGCCCACCAAGCCATTAGATCCAGCCCGTAGCAGCCACTTTAAACAGCAGGTTGCTACTTTCTATGCAGTCTGGGCATGGAGGAGAAAGCTTCACATGCTGTCCCTGCCCCCTAGCAAAATCTTCCTGCTCCCATTGGCTAGTTTCCGGCCAATAGGAGTGGAAAAATTTTGCTGACGGCAGGGGCAGTGAATGAAGCTTCCTCCCTCACCCCTCCTTCCCTGAGCTGGAGCAGAGCCATGGGAAGCAGCTGTCCAGCACACAGCCAGGGAGTCTGCAGAGCTGCTGGCTGGGGACCACATAGGTAAGTGCCTCCCAGACAAAGCCTGCCTCTGGCACCCTCCTTCTTCCCACCCCCAACTATCTGTCCCAGGCCACCATCCAAGCCCTCTGTATCCCTTCTCCTCACCTCCTCCAGGTCACACGTCCCGCCCAGATCCTGCATCCCCACACCCTCCTGCAACCCTCCCCCTGCCCAGAATCCTTTCTTGCACCCATACCCCTTCCTGATCAGCCACCCCATGCCCCTGCCCCATGTCACCACCCAAACCTTCTCTCCTGCTCCTCCTCCTGCAGGTCACAACTCCCTCCCAGACCCTGCATCCCCTCCTATGTCCCTGCCCCAGGCCAGAATGCTCTCCTTCACCACAACTCCCCCCTGGACCCTTCACCCCAAGCCCCTGCCCCAGATCAAAACCCCCCTCCTTCACCCAAACACTCGCTCAAACCCCACACTCCCTCTTGCACCCCAGTCCTCTATCCCAAGCTCCCTTCTACATCCCACCTGCCATCCCAGACCCCACACCTCTCCTCCACAGAAGTGCGGCCCTTGAACACTTGCCAAAATCATGGAGTGGCCTCCCATTAAAAATTATTGCCCACCCCTGCACTAGAGGGATTTGCTCGCTATAAGTATTTTAGTTGAATCAAGATCATTCCCACATCATGCTCCAAGAACACATGAGATTTAATCAGAGACATAACAACCCATGATGTAACATTTCAGCCTCTTCCCACGGCACTTTAGTTATTTCAACCAATAAGGCAAGACATGCATCTGGACGTGTGGCTTGATTCACTGGAGAGCACCAGCTGACAACAGTCCTGATTATCCAGAGGCTTTTCAGGAATACATTGTGCTGAGAGAAATGTGCTTTTATTCCGTAAATTGCTTTAAAAACGAGTGGTGTACAAAACGTTACACATTTTAAAAACTATTCAAAGAAAAGAAAAGTGACTCATTTGGGATCCACAATAGAGCAGGAAAGCAACATTAAGGTGAACAAAGGATTAGACCCTGGGGAATCTATGCCAGAACCACCATCAGTTCATCTCCATTAACTGAGTAGACATACAGACAAGTAGGTGTGCCATTTCTTTGCTGTGCGGATTCACAGATGCACACTAACCCATAAGTCATGCCAATGAAGGGCGAAGTATTGGAGTCGCTACAGAGGCAAGGCAAGCCATGATCAGTAACGGGAACACAAATGATGCCAAGATCAGGTTCTGACTGCGGGTGTGGCTTTAGAGTACTGATTAAGCAGATTTTACTGTAATTTGTTGCACTTGCTTTAAAACTAATAAACCAGACCATTCTTATATACACATCATCAAACCCCAGGAAAAATAATCCCCTACAGTACTAATGCCTTCCTGCTTTTTTTTTAATCTCTTCATTTGTTCTCAAAGCCACAATTCTGTTTTGGCAGCAGGTCCAGAAGTGTGTTATGCAAACTATAGACCATGTTACGTAGAGTACCTGCCTCAAGTGGCCCTTTCCAGTTGGCAACGTTTTATAAAATGTTTAGCATAGTTAAGTAAGTAACCCATTCTACCACCTAATCTTACAAAGGAAAACAAATTAAAGTATTACAACATAAATACAACTTTGATACAGAATCAGTTTAGACAAGATTTTCACAAATGTTAAACACATTTATAGTGGTCTTTACATAAACCTAAGTTGTTTTTCTCTATATACACAAATTTAAAAACCCTGACATAGTAGAGTCTCATGTGTCTGCATAGAGGACACCAATTTGATGTTTCCAAGGAGTCAGCTTTAAGCCATTGCTTCGAGTCTCAGAGGAGTTTGGAAATGTCTTCGTACTGGATACCCTCAACTTTCCGTCCTTTTAAAGGCCCCTGCAGATGAATAAATTGAAAAGAAAGAAACAATCCAACTCTGCTTGTTGAATCTCACAGTGGTTAAACATTACAATATAGCAGAACTGAACCAAATCAATCCATTCATGCTCAGTTGTGTTTGCCAAAATGATAGTTGTTATACAGGGGTGGGCAATAAGCCGCCCGCAGGCTGGATGTGGTTCACCTGGGTTAGCCCCTGGCAGGCTGCCAAATGCTTTATTTACCTGGGTGTCCACAGGTACGTCCACTCACATCTCCCATTGGCCGTGCTTTGCCATTTCTGGCCACTGGAAGTCACACGAAGTGGCACAGGCTGGGCCACTGCTTCCATCAGCTAGGAATGGCGAACCAGGAGCCAACAGCAGCTGCAAATGGTTTTACCTGTGGACGTGCAGGTAAAATAAAGCATCTGGCAGCTCGCCAGAGGCTAACCCTGGCAAATCACATCTGGCCACAGGTCGTTTATTGCCCACCCCTGCTATTATGTGAATTGAACACAGGAAATTTTGTTCATTGATTTTTAACTCATGTCCAACTTCAATCCTTAGAGACTGTGGGCAATGCATTAATGGGCAAGGTCAGATTTTGTAAAGACTGCACATCATAATTATGGAATTATTTACTACTTAGAAAGATTGTAAGCTGGACAGACATTTATATGGGCAGAAATATTCAGAGATTTAATAACAAATGGCAAGTTTTTGGAAGGGATATAAAATTACATTCTTGACTCTCTAAATACAGGTTGAACCTCTCTAGTCCTTGGGAACTGACCAGTGCCGAACCAGAGAATTTGCTGGACCATGGGAGATCAGTATTGTCTAGCAGCATTACCAACACTTCCACTGCTTACTGGGCTTAGAAGACATTTAGGGATAAATTAGAGCTAAACAACAGCACAGAAGACAGAGCCAGGACTGGTAGCTGTAAACAATTCTATGGGACCACGGGAAACTTGGACACACAGATGATAAATGGACATCCGGCTAACTAAAATCATGCTGGATCACAGATGCTGTCAGCCCAGAGAGATTCAACCTGTATTAGGAATTAGAATGAGGTCTTGGTGGGAGAAGATTACCCCACATCTGGCTACTACAATCTTCTTGCACCTTCCTCTGAAACACCTGGTGCTGGCCAGCAGGAGACAGGATACTGAACTAGATGTACTGAGGGTCTGATCTAATATGGCAGTTCCTATGTTACCTGTCAAAGTGATCAAATGTACAGGCAATTACTCTGGTTGTCTGTTCAGAGCAGTAACTGCACACACAAGTTATATGAAGGAGGTGCCTCAAACATGTGATTCATAGTGTATTCTTTGAAGTTTGGAAGTAACATTCTAAGGGGAAACTATGGGAATGATAAAAGTCCCTTAAAAATCACCACTAGAGGCTGTTCCCAACTCTATGTTTTCTACTGTTTTGTCCAATCTGGTTTTAAGTGAGCAATGGGTCCCTATTACTTCCCTGGGAGATTTCTTGCCATCACAAATTTTCCTGTGTTATTCACAGTTTATTCTATTTCATGTCTATTTTAGGCAGCCCTTTTTAACTGTTTGTGGAATGATCACTAGAAACTGCTGAATTCACCACACAAAACGAGAAACAATATAAACATCTCTAGAAACAAAAGCCTCTAATTTATGCAGGAAACCCCCATCCTCAAACATCAAGACAGAGTCACTGAGTGACATTCTGGCCCCAATGAAATCAATGGTAACTTGCACCGGCTTCAGTGAGGCCCGAATTTCACCCTAAATCTCTCTTCAGAGATTTAGAGGACACACACAAAAGAAAAAAAAAAAAAAAGGCCTTTTACACTCAGGCTCAGCTCAGAGAATATTTTCTAACGAGAAAGGCAGTTTGTAACAAAAATGCAAATACAGTCTTAACTAGAAATAGTATGAAGTATTCAAAATCTATTAAGCAGCAATCTACACACCCAGCCTGATAAATACAGTAAGAGAATGCTCTTTTGTAAGCAACTAGTTGACTAGTCCCTCGACTAGTCGTTCCGCCCCGCCCCTCACTGCCTCTATCAGAGGCAGCGAGGGGGGGGAGGGGGAGCAGGAGCCAGGGCTAGGGGGAGCTGGCTTAAAAACTGGTTTCCCCCAGCAACATCTCCGCAGGGGGCAGGGGGATAGTGGGGATCGGGCGTGAGCCAGGAATCAGCTGATTCCTGGCTAGTGCCCAGTCCCAGGACATTACACCTCTGCTTTTTAAATGTATCAAGAGCCCACGGGCTCTTGATACATTTAAAAAGCAGAAGCGCAGTGGGGGGGGGACCTGGTGCGAGCTGGGACAGCTGATTCCTGGCTCACGTCGGGTCTCCTGCGCTGTGCACCAGCCTTTTAAATGTAAGAGCCAGCAGGACTAGTCAATTAGTTGATTAAACTAAATGTAACATCCCTAACATACATAAAAATGCATCCATTTTCCCAGCTGAAAAGTTATTTTATCATCATTAACAGAGCACATTTAAATGAATCTAATTAACTATCTTTGAAGTTCCATTTGTAAATTCAGTTTCCCACTGTCTGTTACAGTAATGAGGCCCATTCAATAGGGCAGCGGATTGGAATTTAAAAGGACTTGGGTTCTATTACTATTGGTCAGCTGCATGATCCTGAGTACCAATCTGTGCCCCAGATTCCCCACCTGGAAAGGTGCAAAAATGATATTCACCGTCTGGGAAGGGCTTTGAGATCTACGCATGAATAATACATTTAAAATATATTTAAAATGTACTTACAGATTCAATTATTATTGTTGCTGAGAAGTTCTTCTCATTTATAGATTCCAAGATACCTTCATTTCCTCTGTAACCTCCATTTAAAACCAGAACTTTCTTTCCTGAAACAGTCAACAGGAAGAGCTTTACCCAAAGGAACTCTCAGTAACTTCTGATCAAGCCCCTCTTTGTTGAAAACATAGGGCAAAGTCACTTTAGGAAGTCTGTATCTGCAAGAATCGCAGAAAAGTGCATTCTCTCGGAGGCAATGCTCAGCTTTTCTTCAGGGCCTGCGTGATCCTAATACGTCTGGGTGACAGAGATGAAGGTTGTTTTGCTTTTAGGAAACTGCTGATGCCTCTATCTGACTAGGGTAAGGAGCAGAGCAGATTAGCTTGTCATAATTCACTAGAGTGCATAGGCAAGGGGTGTAGCAATGTGTGCAGCTTGGACATTCTCTGAAAAAAAATGCAGCATTCACCCTCCTTGTCCAAGTAGGTTTGCTGCAGGGAAGGAATCATTTTCTTTCTAGGATCACTCCTATCTTCCGACGTACCTAGCTATTGCTGATTGACTTTTTTGCTCCTTAAATATCAGAAGCCCATTACCAGCTGTGGCCACCCCTCTGCATGGGTACACAAGAGGAGGAGAGAGTTGTCTTGCATCCCCTCCATCTTGGAGATCATATGAAGGAATCACCTCAGTCCAGAACTTCATATCTAATAGGGGCCCTGGTGAGCTTCTAATAGCTTATAATACGTAAACCTTCATCTTTTTTCAAAATCCTTATTTTTCCCTCATCTCTCACAAAAACATTCCTAAATAACTAAATCAAGGTCAAAAATCCAATATTCAGAAGTAATCTTACAATCACAAACTCTGGACAATGGAGGAAGCTTCAAGGTGACAAATACCTCAATGACAGGGATGTTAGAGTGTAACTGGTTAACTGAAAAGCTGTTGCTTACTGATTAAATTTGGACTATCTGGGGGAGTCAGCTGCACCCCCCCCCCCCCCCGTGGTCTCTGCAGTTTAACTTGGCGCTGGCAGGCTCCAGATGCATGCTGGCTTCCAGCAGCCTGCCCTGCTCCTGGGGAGCTGGCTGCCTCCTGCATGCTCAGGGCTCTGCTATCCCCACTCCTAGGGGAGCCGGTTGCCCCCCTGCAGGTTCTGCATTATGCATAATATGTTTCATTGTAGGTATAATATGTAATATATGGATGGAAAATGCATACTGAGAATGGGGACAATCAGCAAAACTCTTTGGAAGGCTCTCACGGATACCTGCTGGCAGCTGAAGAGAAATACTTTCATCTAGTCAAACCAAATGATTACATCCAAAACATATTTCCCATCCGTCTTAGAATGACCATAATTCCTCTAGGAAAGGATGTTAAAAATCACCAAAAAAAATGCAATATTTGCACTAATAGCAGCCAAAGGATACAGGGCACATTACAGAAATATTTTAATCCAATGTGGATAAGAACCGCTGGTGAGGAACAAAAATAGTAAAATGACACTTGCCACCATAAGCCTCAGATGACAGCGGTCATCAGATGCAGCTCTGATAGCTGGTTTGCAAATAAATTCACCTGGTGCTGGTATTACTGTCTCCAGATGTGTCTGGTCAAGTTTCAGTTTGTCTCCAGAATCAATCATCTTTACCACTGCTGTGTATTTGTCAATTACCTCCTGTCATAGAAAATTAAATACACTTGTCTTCAAAAGGGAAAGTTACCTAACACTTGATTATACGCTTATTAAAAAAATACAGATGATTTCTAACAAATGGCCATGTAACATTAATTATGTAAATACATCAGAGTAATTACTAAACAATAATTACTTAACTCTGTTAACTTTTTTAAATATTTTAAATAGCAAAGAAATTCAGAAACACAAGTCTTAAATATTCACAAGTGTGGCAAGTGTTTTCAGGTGCCCAACTTCAGAAGTCTGAAAGGGGTCTGGCTTTTAGAAAGTGGTACGCAATCACCTTCTCAAAATAAGACCACTTTAAAGTCTCTCAGATTGGGCATCCAAAATAACTAGCTATTTTAGGCCACTTCTTTTGTCGTGCTAGATCAGATCAGTGGTTTCTCTAGTGCAGTATCCGGTCTCTGACAGTGGCCACTACTAGCTATTTCAGAAGATGATCGGATGCTTCAGACCATTAGGCCAGAGTGACCAAACTGAGCAACTTGTGAATGTATGCAACCTCTCTTCAGAGGTAATTTGGGATTTTTATACATCAAGGCCAAACAGAAGACAACTGCAGAGTCAGGGATTGAAGTACCATTCGCAGCTCTGTGTCACACCTCAGCAAACACAGCTTTAAAAACGACTGTATGGCCTAAGGCAACTCATTGATGAAATCAGAGTCTGAAGAAAACATTAACAAGAGTAAACTTAGGAGAAAAAGAGTTATCAAGAACTAAAGGGTGAGTGGATGCACACAAGCCACTATTTTGATTGGCAATAAATCCCAAGTCACGCACTATCCTGAAGAAACTAAGAACCAGGTAACATAACCCCCTGAGAAAGTTAAAGGGAAGCTCTCATTCGGATAGTCGGGGTTCAATCACTACCACCATTAAGCAAACAGATGTCTTCTAGTTGCTGTGGAAACACAACTGTGTCCAATCACTTTTATTCACAAACTTTTAATAGATAAAATGCTGCAGACTTACCTTAACAACTGCTTTCTTCTTATGATACTTCTCACCAAGCTTTTTTGTTACAATTTTTACAACAATTTCCTGGAGAAGGGAAAACAGGAAAGAAAAAAAGCTCTCTTGAATAAAAACAATTACTCTCAAGGTGTTTACATCACAATTCACTTAACTCCAGTTGTCCCCACAAACAGACACTGATGCTGTGCTATGTAGTGTCAGCAGGCAACGCCACTTCTAAGACAACACATAAAAGAACTTGCCTTTGTGGTGGAGTTCCTGCTACAATGAATCTCTGCCCCACTGAGGCTATGTCTAGACTACACTGATCTATCGGAAAAAGGTACGTAATTGCGCTCTGCAATTTGCATACCTTTTTCTGATAGTTTTTTCGGAAGAGGCTTTTCCAAAAATTGGCCCATCTACACTGGGCCAAATTTCAGAAAAGCCTCCTCTTTTGGAAGAGCCCTTCTTCCTCGTGGAAGGAGGAAAACAGGGCTTCTGAAAGAGCGCGTCTGCTCTTCCACTTTTTTTTTTTTTTTTTGCAGAAGAGCAGACGCGTTCCCTGGACATGGTGGAATTTTTCTGGGATACAAAACCCTGTAGTGTAGACATAGCCTGACTGAAAATATACTTAAATTTGAATTCAGTGTGTTACGTGACAGCCTTCCGTGGAGTGCTGGACAAGGACTGACCGAGGACATTTGGATCTAACAACAAAAGCCTCAACACCCTGAGCTGCAAGACACAGCTCAGTTAGTTCAAAGGCTGTAGCTTAAACTAAACCTCATTATGGTCTGACCACTAGAGTGGGGAAAGAGGCACGCTGTTAAAACTGCATGTAGGTAAGGAAACCGCTACAAAGGAAGCCATCACTATACAAAAGAGCTTAAGTATTTGAAGTATACTGCTTCAGAAGAGTAAATATTGCACAGCAGCCAGGAAAAGCGATGAGAGATTTACAAATTCACTTATATGATCATGTCTGTTTGGAAAATAAAAATGTTCATATTCTGCTCTTGGATCTGGATGCGTTGCAAATCAGCAGGAGTAGTGTGCATGCTCCCAAAAAGGCAGAATTTGGTCTGATAACTATATAAATATTCAGATACTTACAGGTTGCAACCAGTAATCTGTCCGGGCTGTTCTTTTCTTCTCTTCCTCAAACTACAGAAGAAAAAGAAAGTCTTTTTTTGTGGGGATCATTTCATATCATTGCAAGGTGTCTACCCCCATAAAACCTGAACAAGTTCTAAGCAGTTAGCTATCAAACCAAAATGAAATAGTGCAAGTGTTTGCAGGATGAATGCGAAGAAGCCCAGAAATACACATTATAGCCATACTGAGTCAGACCAATGGTCCATCTAGCCTAGTGTCCTGTCTTCCAGCTAGGGATGTAAAATCCTGTTTAATTAGTTAACCAGTTAAATATTAAATGTAACTGGTTAACTAATTAAACGGGGGCTGCTTCAGCCCAGTGGGCTGGAGCAACATCCCCACCCCCCCAGATGGGCTGGAGTGGCCCCCCACACTGTGGGCAGGGGCTGCTTTAGCCTGGCTGCATCCAGCCCACATGGGCTGGAAGCTAGCAGCCTGGCGAGACTGGAGCAGCCCTCTGCCCGTGGGGCTGCTACTAGGTAGCAATTAACCGTTACCCAGAAAGCGTTACCTGTTCACATCCCTACTTCCAACAGTGTCAATGCCAAGTGGTTCAGAGGGAATGAACAAAAGAGGAAATCAGCAAGTGATCTCTCCCTTGTTATCCACTCCCATCTTCTGGCAAACAGTCTACAGACACTCAGGTCATGGGGGTGCATCCCTGACCATCCTGGCTAATACTCTTCAATGGATCTACCCTCCAAGAACTTACCCAGCTCTTTTCTGAAACTCTTTGTAGTTTTAGTCTTCACAGCAACCCCTGGCAATGAATTTCATAGGCTGACTGAGTTGTATTTGTTTTAAACCAGCTGCCTATTAATTTGATTGGTTGACCCCATACCCTCCGCTCCCCCCCTCCCCCCCCCAGTTCTTGTGTTACATGAAGGAGTAAATAACATTTCCTTATTCACTTTCTCCAGAACAGTCATGTTTACACAGACCTCTTAGTCATTTCCTTTCCAACCTCAAAAATCCCAGTCTTTTTAATCTCTCCTCATATGTAAACTGATCCATGCCCCTAATCATTTTTGTTGCCCTTCTCTGTCCATTTTCCAATTCTAATACACTTGAGCCTCTATAATTTAGATGTGTCTGATCCAGGAACCACTGTGGTTTAGACCCTGGCAGGGAGAGGAGGAAGCAGCTCTGTGCACTACAGCTCCCCCTACCCCCTGGCTGGGGGAATGGCAGCTCTGCACAATATTTCTTCAGAAGCTTTTCCCTCGCCACTCCCATAGCAGCAGGGGTGGTGCCTGGAAGCGGTAGGAGTGTGGAGCCACGTGTGCCCCCCAGGAGTGGGGTGCGAGGTAAGCACTCCCTCTTCCCCTCACACCCAGACCCCACATCCTCATCGCCCTCACACATCCTCCCTCGCAGACCCCACCCCCCTACCCATAAGTGCGCTCCTGCACCCCTCTCTCCCTCCCAGACCCCATATATATTGCTAGTTGTGTAACATCTGAAATAAAAGTTTAGTACTTTGCAAAATGTTTCTATTCTTTACTTCAAAACCAAAAGTATACATGAGCACCCATGGTCCGGAAAATTCCATAATTCAGCATAGCCTATTTCCCAAGGTTGGCAGATTAAAGAGGTTCAAGTGTTTTGGGGTTTTTTTTTTTTGAGATGGGGGCAACCAGATCTGCAAGCAGTATTCAAGATGTGAGTGTACCAAGGATTTATATAGCAGCATTATGATATTTTGTATCTTATTATCTCTTTTGTTATGGTTACTAACACTGTGAGCTTTTTTTGACTGCCACTGCACATTGAGTGGGTGTTTTTCAGAGAGCTATCCGCAACGACTCCAAGATCTTTTTCTTGACTGGTAACAGCTAATTTAGATCTCATCATTTTATATGCACAGTGAGGATTATGTTTTCCAATGGGCATTACTTTGCGTCTATCAACACTGAATTTCATAGGCCATTTTGTTTTCCAGTCACTCATTTTGGTGAGGTCCCTTTGTAACTCTTGCAATCTGCTTTGGACTTAACTATCTTGAGTAGTTTTTATATTCTGCAAATTTTGCCACTTTATTGTTTACCCTTTTTCCCAGATCATTCATGAGTATGTAGAATAGTACTTGTCCCAGTATAGACCTTTGGGAGATACCACTATTTACCCCTCTCCGTTCTGAAAATTAACCATTTATTTCTACCCCATTTCCTATCTTTTCACCAGTTACTGATCCATGAGAGGACTTCTCCTCTGATCCCATGACAGTTTACTTTGCTTAAGAGCCTTTGGGGAATGACCTTGACAAAGGCTTTCTGAAAGTCTAAGCACACCATATCCACTAGATTACCTATGTACACATTTGCTGACACCCTCTATTAGAGAATTCTATTAGATTGGTGAGGCATGATTTCCTTATATAAAAGCCATGTTTACTCATCTCCAACAAATTATATTCAGCTGGATGTCTGATCATTCTGTTCTTTACTGTAGTTTCAGTCAATATGCCTTAGACTGAATTGTGGCTTATTGGCTTGTAATTGCTAGGATCACCTCTGGAACTTTAAAAAAAAGGTAACATCATATTAGTTATCTTCCTATCATCTGGTACTGAAGTTAAGTGATAAGTTACATAACACAGTAAGTAGTTCTGCAATTTCACATTTGAGTGTCTTTATAGCTCTTGGGTAAAAACCATCTTGCCCTGATAACTTATTACTGTTTAATTTATCATTTTTTCCTAAAACCTCCTCTAAGAACACCTCAATCTAGGACAGCTCCTCAGATTTCTCCCCTAAAAAGAATGGCTCAGGTGTTGGAATCTCCCTCACATCCTTCCTCTGCAATGAAGACAGATGCAAATAATATATTTAGTTCTCTACAATGTTCTGATCTTAAATGCTACTTTAGCACCTTGATCATCCAATGGCCCCAATGATTGTTTGGCTAACTTCCTACATCTGATATATCTAAATTTTTGCTGTTTGTTATAATTAGGAAGGCCAGAAAATAATTTGAAGAGCAACTAGCCAAAGACTCAAAAACTATCGACTTGTTTATACGCTTCCTATTTTCCTCTGTAGGATTTAACTTCCAATTTTTAAAGAATGCCTTTTTGCCTCTAACTACTTCTGGTTCTCTCGGTTTTTAATTTGGGCTATATATTTAATGTGAGCCTCTATTACGGTGACTTTTTTAAAGTTTTTATGCAGCTTGCAGGCATTTCACTTTTGGGATTGTACTTTTTATTTTCTATTTAGTTTCCTCATTTTTGTGAGGTGGTGTAGTGGGCTTCTCTTCCTCTTCCCCAGATATTAAATATAATTATGATTGCTGTTATCAAGGATTCAGATATATTCACCTCTTGGACCAGACCACTTCACTTACGACTAAATCAAGAATTCCCCCTCTTCTTGTGGGTTCTAGGACTAGCTGCTCCATGACTAGCAGTCATTTAGGATGTCAAGAAATTTTATCTCTGCACCCCATCATGAGGTGACATATGCCTAGTCAATATGGGGATAGTTGAAATCCCCCATTATCATTGGGTTCTCTATTTTTAGAGCCTTTCACATCTCCCTGCGAATTTCACAGTCACCCTCACCATCCTGGCCAGGATGCTATATTCTTATTATTCAAGTATGGAATTTCTATCCCTAGAGATTCTATAGTATACTTTGGTTCATTTCCCGTTTGTACTATATTTGACTCTATGCTTTCTTTCCTAAATAGTACCATTCCCCCACCTGCACGATCTATTCTGTCACTTCTTAATACAAGGATACAAAATGTGTATGTGCCCCATTGATTATCATCATTCCACCATGTTTCTGAAATGCTTATTATATCAATAGCCTCATTTAATACCAAACATTTAAGTTCACCCAACTTAATATTTAGACTTATGTGAGCCAACTGAATGGGACTTTTTCATTAAGATGAAAGGCAGCTCGCTTTAGACTTTTAAAAACTTTTGTCTAGAATAAAAATACTTCTCTTGTAAAAGATGTAATAAGCTAGGGCACCTGAAAAATCCAGACCCCTGGACCTGCACCCAGAATTAAACAGGGCACGTGTAGAATTGCAGGCTTTTGTATTATGTGGAGTAATATGATCATGTAAGCGGTGAGCTGCTAAATTCCACCCAACCTGGAGTTTGAAGTCCTTTCACAGGTAGCCCCAATTAGGCATATGAAGAGTTAACCAGCAGCATCAAGTGCACAGGACAGCAAGGGACTGGGATCCCTCTTAATCAGTTAAAACTAAGGTTTAACTGGTTAACTGATTAACCAGGATTTTAAGTCCCTAGCCCTAACTAGAGGGCAGCTGTATTACCTTGGATTACAAAGGCATGGATCTCTAGGTAAAATTCTCACTGTACCTCCATAATCTCATCCAGTGCTGATTTCTTCTTTTTCTCTTTTGATTGACCGGAGCTGTGAGCAGATTCTTTCCGTTTAACTGACCCTGCTCCTCCCACCATCTTCAGTGCATTCGGTCCAAGCGCACTGCTGGAAGAGGGGTTAGATTAATAGCACAACATTGTTTTCATTCCTAGTCTTAAACAGACACTTTTACTGAGACACCCCTGGTGAACAGGCTGTGCAGAGAAGCACAGCTGATCTGGCCTTCAACCCCGTTACATAATCTACATGGATCCTGCACCAGATTTCAATGAGAAGCTGTACGGACACAGAAGCAGGTAAGTTTGCCGAATCAAGGCACTTCATTGTAAACTCTGGGGCAGGATTTGTGTCTTATTTTTCTGTTTGGATTTCAGGCACTCCTAGAAGCAAAAACAATCTTCTGGTCAAACCAGCCTATTGGTCCAGGACTTTGACGGTTGCTTCAACCATTTTAATACAAAAATGTTTCTTCCAGCACATATTACAGGGAAACGCATCTGTGAGCAGAGGTTCAATAGGTGGACAAAAGCCTTTACATTAAACATAACCTTTCAGATTGAATTGGGTCATATATACTGGTTTTTCTATAGGAAGCTGCTGCTTTTATAGACCGTGAACAGAGCAGTCAAAATCCTATACCTGAATATAGATTTGTTCATGTTTATTTTGAACCTGCAATTTTTCATTTTCTTTGACTGATTTTATGAAAGAGCATTCCTGATTTTGCAGGAAGTCAGTGAGTTTGTTTGCTTTGGTAACAATATTTACTCTCTCATGTTCAAACAGTGCTTCCTAGATGTAAAGTGCTATATAAGTACCAAAAATAATGTAAAATGAAGCAGTGCAGGTTATCATAATCTAAATAGACTCCACCAGTGTTTTACTTCTGCATTAATGTTACAGAAGTCTTGTGCCAGGGAGCATCTCTGACTCTGCTTGAGAAATTTATGTCACTTGGCGCACTAATTCAACAGAGGTCTAGACAGACTAATCCCAGGTAATAGCCAGAGAACACTCAGAACAGCATTTCTTGCTTACAGTTCTAGTCAGGGAAGTTCGTATTTTAAACCCTGTAATCACCATGAACACTACCTGGGACCGTACCTCTTTAGGTGCGATTAATAACACAGTAACTCCGCACTTAACATTGTAGATATGTTCCTGAAAAATGCTACTTTAAGCGAAACAATGTTAAGCAAATCCAATTTCCCCATAAGAATTAATATAAATAGGGGAGGAGGAGGTTAGGTTCCAGGGAAAAAAATTGCAAGACAGTATATACATATACAGTATAAGTTTTAAACAATTTTAAATAGCATTTAATACTGTACACAGCAATGATAATTGTGAAGCGGGGTTGAGGTTGTGGAGTGAGAGGGTGGAATATTTCTCAGGGAATATCTTGCTTCTAAATCATGAACAAGCACTCAGATAACTCTCAAGGGTTAACATGTTAATGCAGCCTCACACTCTGCAAGGCAGCATGGACAGAGGCAGGATGGAGGAAACACAATAGACCTGCTTTGTGGAGATGGGATACAGCATGGGCGGCTTGATTGGGCGGGGCGGGGAGGGGAGAGAGGGGAAGAGAAGTGAGACATCCTGACATCAGCACCCCTCTCCTCCACAGCAAGCAGGGGGGTCCCGGGAGCAGCTCCAAGGCAGAGGGCAAGGAGCAACATGGCAGTGAGGGGAAGGACAGCAGAACTGCAGCTGCCCAACCACATACAGTACTTAACAGGGAAGTTAGGGGGAGCTGATGGAGGGCTGCTGGCCCATTCTGGTTCCAAGATCCCCAAAGACAAACTGCTTTTCAAAAAAATCCTGCAAGTAGTGGACAAAGCAGGAGTCCAAGCGATTTTATAAGGGAGCACCACACAACTTTAAGTGAGCATGTGTTTTAACAGATAACATCGAAACAACATTAACCAGGATGACATTAAGGGTACGTCTACACAGTGGCACTATTTCGGGATAACAACTGTTATCCCGAAATAACACTGTGTGTATCTTACAGCAACGCCTGTGATTTCAAAATAATTTCAGAACAACAGGCGACTTCTTGAGTCCTGCAAACCTTGTTGCATGAGGAATAAGACAGACACCGGAATAGCGCTCTATTTCAAAATAAGCTATGCAATTTGCGTAGCTCAAATTGCATGGCTTATTTCGAGCTACGCACAACTGTGTAGATGTACCCTAAGTAAGGAGTTACTGTATGCCTAAAAGCTTAAAATCCTTGTTACTATACTGAACCACGTTGTCTAATTTTCTGCCTAGCACGTCTCATGTCAGAGGTCTTATCTAAAAGCTTTCATTTTACCTGTAACATGTTTAATTACAATAGTATCCTATGAGAAAGGATAGTTTACAGCTAGCCAAATGTCTTCACAATGGCTTTCATTTCTTAACATCATTGCTCATATTAGTGATCCCTTTGTCTTGCACTGCTTGTGATTACACAATTATGATGAAACTCAATGAAAAGTTTAAAAAAGATTTATTTGGAGTCACCCTCTGAATGCTGACAAGGAAAACGCACTGCAGGCAATTAGCCACAATAGTCAAACATGAGTTCACAAGATGAAATTAGCCAACTGGTGGTGGATAAATAGAAATGTGGGTAGGATATCTGATGCTCATCTAAATATTTTTTACTGTATATTTTATTTCTTTATCCAACTTTTCTTATGGTGCTTGTCTTCATAGGAGTTGATCCTGTAACTGGCTCCTAGCAGATAGATGCATGGAACCTCACTGATTTCTGTGGGGCTTCACACACGTCCACACACCAGTAGGGATGCTAAAATGCATTTAATTATGTAATCATGTAACTGCTGAAAATTTCAGTGATTACACTGTTACACGTCAGGGGGCGGGAGGGAGAGCCAGCCTGCAGCTGCCTGATACAGAGGCGGCAGCATGAGTGGGAGGGGCAACTGTGTGTAACCATGCACGTAATATGGGTTAACCATGTAAACGGTTACTCTTTCACATCCCTACCCACTAGGCCCACAGATTCATAGAACTTAAGGCCAGAAGGGACCATTAGATAACCTAGTCTAACCTTCTGCATAACACAGCAGGACCGGGAAACAGACTGCACACTCTTTAGGGCAAGAACGGTCTTGCTGTACATGTGAGCAACAATTAGTGCATTGTGGGAGCAACCAAAACACAAATAAGATATGACACAAACAGAATGGGATGCCTGGGTGTCTTTTCCTCACCTTGTTTTAGATGGTGCTGCTACTGAAGTACTTGCTCCTTTGTTTAAATTAAATGCAACTAAAAATAAATAAATAAAAGATGTTACTCTATTTTTATCATTTAAAGTGTTACAGTGAAGAATTGTAAATTAGAGAAGCATCACAAAAGTAGAAAGATTGACTAGTCACATGTTTTGGCTCACCTTTTCAAATAAACTGCTTTGCACAATATACCACCACCACTTTGCTTTTCATCCACGATCTTTAAGCACTTTACCAATGCTAAGCCTCAGTGCCCACCTCCCTGTTTTAATCCAGATAACAAATATCCTACATAAATTCTAAACATAAACCGTAAAAGTCCAGTTACCTTTCTCTTCTTCATTTTCTCTATTTAGTTCAGTATAGATAGGTCTTTCCTGCCAAAGAAAAAATAAAACATTTCAAGGGCTGCATTAACAACTGACTTGTGATATCACAGCTGCGGTTTAATTAGCTCGATTTTTACAACCACTGAAAGGTTACTATTGCTATGGCATTCTGGCCTGATCAGTTATAAGAATCTGGACTGCAAGACATCTTGTTGTAGACACCTGTGCAGAATTCTCCAATTAACATTCTATTTATAGATGTCACCCGAAATAGACTTACTCCAATAGGACAGCAAAGTTGCTTTATAACAGCCCTATTTCTTCCTGCACCAACACAGCTATACAGGTTCGGCCTTTCTAAATAATATAGAAATGAAATTCTTCCCTATTTTGAGGCACTGCAATTCACAGAATCATAGAAATGCAGGGACAAAAAAGACCTCAATAAGTCATCTAGGTCACTGTTTTTAAACCAGTGGTACGAGTACCCTTAGGGGTACTCGAGAGAAGTCTGGGGGGGTATGTCAACAACTGAAATTTGGAGAAAACTGAATTTTTGTTTTAAGTTTTACAGCATTTTATTATTTTTGTACTTTTTACATCCACAAATTTCACTGCCCACCCAGCTACAATTAAGTTGTTTAAACAAATGTGTTGCAATGGTAGAAAAAAAAATTGTGTGTCTGAAAACTGTAGGCACTGGGGGTACTTACAATTTTTTTTTGAAAAAGAGGGCACTTTATAAAAAAAGGTTGAGAAACACTGTGCCTCTCTTTGAAATGTACAAGAGTGAGGCACAGCAGTCAGGACCCTGTGCGAGCACGGAATGATTCAGTCCCCGCTTGTGCCGTTTCCCCAGAGACAGTGCTGGGGGGACGGTGCTGGGGGGAACCAGCTCCTGCTCCCCTCCCTTTGGTGCCTCTGATACAGAGGCAGCAAGGGCCGGGGGGCGAAGCAAAAAGTCGAGTAGTGACTCGACTACCCAATAAACCTAGGCTTATCGGGTAGTCGACTAGTCACTTGTGTCCCTAGTCTGGTGCTATTCCATAGTTTCATGAATGACTGGGATAATGGAGTGTAGCGCATGCTTATAAAATTTACAGTTGACACCAACCTGGAAGGGGTTGCACGCATATTGGAGGGCAGGATTAGAATTCAAAACGGCCATGGCAAATTGGTGAATTGGTCTGAAGTCAGGAATATGAAATTCAATAAAGACAGCTGCAAAGTACTACACTTGACAAGGAAAATTCAAATGTACAACTACAAAATGCGGCATAACTGGCTAAATGGTAGTACAGGCTGGACCTTCCTGGTCTGGGCACCCTTGTGACCTGACCATTCCCTATGAGGGATTTTGCCGAACCAGGGGTAGTCATATCTGGCTCCCCCCAGCCCTGGACCAGCCACTGGCCTTCTGGCTAATTCCCGCTTGCCACCAGCCTCACTATCCTGCCAGTCCCCCCACCTCCTTCCCTGTTACGCCAGGCAGCCCAGCTACAGCTCAGCTCCCTGCGCACCAGTCTCCTGGTCCCTCTGGGCAGCCCCACTGCAGCACACCGGGCTCCTTGCCCTACTGCAGTATGCTAGCTCCTTGTCCCGCTGCAGCATGCTGGGCTCCTAGCCCCGCCAGGCTGGGCTCCTAGCCCCGCCAGGCAGCCCCGCTCCGCTCCTGGCCCTGCTGGGTTGTGCCTGGCTGCCCAGCTTCGAGAATCCCAGCTGCTAGCCCTCCACCCGGATCTTCCTGGTCCTGGAACATCTGTGGTTCTACCAGAGACGGATGTTGCTGATTACAGAGGTTGAACCTGTACTGCCGAAGACTATCTAGCAGTAATAGTGGATCACAAACAGAATATGAATCCACAATGTGATGTACTTGCAAAAGAGGTAAATAATTCTAGGGTGAATTAACAGGAGTGTTTTATGGAAGACACTGAAAGTAATCATGCCACTCAATTTGGCATGGGGGAGGCATCAGCATATGGCAAGACCCAGCTGAAAGCAACTTGGAACCACAGTTTTCCCAACTGACTAGAATGTCAGGCTCCAATTCTACAAAGCATTTGAACACATGTTCACCTTTAACCAAATGATTCATGCCATCAAAGAGTTACAAAATTGCAAGGTAAGTTCACCATCTCCATTAGCAAATGAGGCTGTTCAAATGAAATTTAATAAAGATAGATGAATTTAGTAGACAACATTAAGTGAATGTTGCAATTAAATACAAGTTAGAAATACCCAGGAGGACTGTCGTATCAGAAAAGACCAATGCTTCAGATAGAATGGCATCATATGTCTGGCCTATACCTCGTGGCTGAGGTGACCAGAAATAAAAAATTAAAAAGCAAAACAACCCATGATGTATGTTAGCAATCCAGTAATAGGTACCCGAGGGAAATTTCTCCCTAACCCCAGTTGGTGATCAACCTATAACCTGAACTGTGAAGACTGATCATTTTTATCTTACTTAAGAAACTGCAGATGGGATTCCATTGGTAGATTCTGACAGAGCAGTCCTATTAGGGTTAACTTAAATTAAATATTTACTTAAGACTGCTTTTGAGCCTAAAGTTTGGTATCGTCTCACCTGTTCTTTCCCTTCCAAGCCTCTCCTAACTTGCTCTTCAATGAATTTAGCAGTTTTTTCTTCATCATCAAGGTCCTGTTTCTTCTTCTTCTCTTGTTCTTGCTGTCTACGGATAGTTTCTGGATCCCGATCAATATACTGGATATACCAGCCTTTAGGAGTCTCATCCACTTTGCAGTAGCCTTAAACAAAACAAACACAATGTTTCATAGTTACTATCAAAACCAAACTATAGAAAAATACTTATACTTAAGAAATTATGTTTATGGAATATGTAAATGTCAAGCCATGTATCATAGACTGCATTTAGTGCATCAATGTATTGATTGTATGTTATAGTTAATTACTCCATGTACTATACTTGAATAGCTGCTTCTAAATTATCTTAAAGCATAAGTTTTTCCTTCAGGTGATCAGATTTATTTTGAAATAGGGCAGTGATGATAAGTATATGAGCTTCCTTTGTGTAATGAAAAAGCATTTCCATTCCCATATTTTAACAAGGACAAAAATAAAATGCATAAATATATAAATACACATACAGAATGGTGTGCTATAGCATGCATTTTACTAGAATGAGTTCTGATTACTCACACTTGCAATTTTATTAGAATGATTTTGCAATTGGCCACGTTACTCATGAGTGACTCAGCAATTAATATTCACTACCCAGGACCTCAAGCCATCTTGATTTGTGGAGCAATTCTATATTTAGGGGGAGTATTTCTCCAATAGCTTGTTGTTGTTTTAAATGGCAGCTGTTGAAAGTTGATCAGAGTTTAATAGTAGTTCCAGTGGATGAGGATTAGTGGGACAGTGCAGATGAAGCAGGAAAAGGCTCAGAGGTTAGCATAAGATTTGAAATGTATTACAACCATAACTTGTGTGGCACAGATATGAGTACAATGAATGTATATGCATCCTTTTTCATGGATGTTCATTATTTTGGACCAATCAGCAGATTTTATTGATTAGCTACTGATAATGCAGTCACACAATAACCATTTCCTATGGGAAATAAAATTACCTTCTCTCCCTAACCATTTAGTAAAGTCAGTTAGGGTTTCCCACTGTGTGGCATTCATGTGGATGTGCTCTCGATGGCTGATATATTCGTTGTACACAATGTTATTGTGGACTCTTTTAGTTCCTAAAACAAAAATATATTACTGTTAAATACAGGATCATTACTGGTGAATGCTTGTTAATAAACGATAAAGGGTCATTAAAAAAATAATTGAAATATTTACCAAATCGTCTCCTGAGCAGTTCTAAGAAATCATTTCGGAATTCCCTGATGGAATAAAAAACATTATTTAAAAAATGCTTTTACAGTCACATAGCATTTTCATTTATAAATGGCAATGGAAAAAAGTATTTACAAAATAAAAAGGAGTATTCCAAAGAATATTGCCAGATTCAAATAATCCATTCCTTCTTTCACTGGAACATTTTAAAACACAATATCACTATATACCCCTTCATAAGTCCAGTGCGGCCAATAAGTCAGAGGTGGTTCAGACCAGTACTGTACTCCACTTCCCACAGCTCCGATTGGCCAGGAATGGTGATTCACAGCAAATGGGAGCTGCAAGCGCCCATACCTGCGGAGACACAGGTAAATACAGTGGCAGTGGCCTGCCAGGGGCTAACCCTGGCAAGCCGCATCCAGCCCCTGGGCCGACTATTGTCCACCGCTGGTCTATATGCACAGCGTGTGAATCTGGATTTATACAGTTATGCAAATATGCAAACATATTCACACACACTTTGGCTATGTCTACTCTGCATACCAGTGGTGGTGGCATGAAGTTACGTGGAGCTCAATGATGCTGCAAAATGCATGCTACATACACACTGTGTTGAGTAGCTACATGCAACAGTGGAAGGCTCCAGCAGCAACCTGAAACATACAAAGGCTTTGGCACTGAGGAGCTACCAAAGCCTTTCCCAACTACCTCCCCCTCCAGCACCTTTCCCCCATGGCAGGGAAAGACTCTAGTAGCAAACACTACACTACTAAAAATAGCAGTGTAAACAGGAGAGGAGCTACTTGGGTGTGAAGAGAGCCATGCTGGGTACATACCCAAAGGGTTCAGACATGACTTTACTCACCTAATCAGTCCCTCGCTATCCACAATGCTGTTTATATCTGTGTTGGGGAGGAATATGGGGAGAGTGCAGTGTATGTATTCTATAGGCCACCATAAGATGTGTGCAGTGTAGACATACCCTTTATCCTCCTTGACCTCTCAGCTGCCTCTGACACCATGAACTACGCTCTTCTTTCTGAAATCTTGTCCTTCCTTGGTTTCTGTGACTGTCCTTGCAAGGTTCTCCTCCAACCTCACTTATTGCTCCTTCAGTCCATCCTTTGGAGGATCCTCATCGTCCCTCCAACTTTCAGTTAGGCGTTCCACAGTGTTTTGTCGCTGGGCCCCTTTTTATCTTATCTCTGGGCAATCTCATTAGTCAAACAAATTCAACTACCATCTCTATGCTGACAACGCACAGAGCTACCACTCTACTCCAGACCTGCCTCCTTTTCTCTTAATAAGCCAGCCTGTCTCTCTTGCAATTCCTTTAGCTGCCTCGCTCAGCTCAAGTTCAACTTAGTAAAACAGAGTTCTTAATCAGGTTAAAATAAGTGCCTGGACTTATTGATACACTGGAATCCTGGGCAAAGTGAAGGGGGAAGTGTCTTGAGCAGAAGGGAACAGAGCTAAGAGACCGGATTCCAACAGCCAGCCCTTCATGGCTACCACTGCAGCTGGTGGCCAGGAGCCCTGGGACTGCATTAGCGATGGCTGGGAGCCTGAGGCACTTTTAAATTGCCGGGTCCCAGAGCATCTACCTCTTTTGTTCCCCTCTGTCAGCAGCCCTGCCAATAGAGAAGCAGATGAGAAGCAGGGGAGGAGCAAAAGGAGCAGCAATGTGAAAGGGCTGCCGCAACCATGCTTTAATGTTGGTTGTGATCAATCCACACAAGAGATCCACTTCCTGGAAACTACAGTATAAATAAATAATCATCACATATGCTATACTGGAAGCCTACTGATTGCCACTCTTACTTACATGCCTCTAGCTTCCATCCAGGACACATCACACGACCTATTATCTACAGCCAAGCCCTACGATACAACCGTATCTGCTTCAATCCTTCAGACAGGGACAAACACCTATAAGATCTTCATCAAACATTTTTAAAAGTTAAATATCCACCTGGGAAAGTGAAGAAACAGATTGACAGAGCCAGATAAGTACCCAGAAATCACCAGCTTCAGGACAGGCCCATCAAAGTAAAAAACAGAACACCACTGGTTATCACCTACAACTCCCAGCTAAAACCCCTCCAGTGCATCATTGACAATCTACAACCAGTCCTGGAAAACGATCCCCAACTCTCACAGACGTTGGGAAACAAGCCAGTCTTCGCCTACAGACAGCTCCGCAACCAGAAGCAAATAGTCACCAGCAGCCACCCAACACAACACAGAAACATTATTCCTACAACAAACCTTGTTGCCAACTTTGTCCACATATCTATACAAGTGACACCATCAGAGAACCTAACCACATAAGCCACATGATCAGGGGCTCATTCACCTGCACATCTACGAATGTGAAATATGCCATCAAATGCTACAATGCCACTCTGCTATATATATACTGGCCAAACCAGACAGTCTGCACCAGAGGATAAATGGTAACATACATAAACCAGTAGGGGAACACCTTAACCTCCCTGGACATTCAGCACTGGATTTGAAAGTAGCCAGCTTTCTGCAAAAGAATTTGAAAACACACTGAACTGGAATTCATTTGCAAATTCAACACTATCAATTTAGGACTGAATAAAGATCTCAACTGGTTAACACACTACAAAGGCAATTTCCCTGTCTCTGGACATTTACATCTCCACCCTGACTTGATTAGCCTCATTAACACAAGCAACTTCTTCATTATATATACTCCTGCCTCTTATTTCCACTCCAATTCATCTGATGAAGAGGGTTTTGCCCACGAATGCTTACGCCCTAATAAATCTGTTAGTCTCTATGGTGCCACAGGACTCCTCATTGTTTTTGTGTAACCTGAATTAGGGATGTAATAGTGTAGTTGATTAACCAGTAAGCAAAAGCTCATAGGTTAATGCTATAGATTACATGCATTTTCCTCTCCCCCACCTCACGGCCAGTACATTTTTTAGCAGGCTGGCCAGTAGCCTGGATCAGTCCTGGCTCACACTAGGTCCAGGACCTACCCCTGCTGCGGCTCTGCATTTAATGTATATTAGGAGCAAGGCAGGCAGGCAATTCAGCTCAGTTCCAGCTCGCGCCAGATCCGGGAGCTCAGACTACCCCCAGACAGGGGCTGCTCCCTCTTTATCAGAGGCAGCAGCACAGGGCGACAAGCAGCCAGTCCTCGAGGGGAGCTGGATTTTAAACTGGCTCCCCCCCATGGACCAGCTCCCACCTGGTTCCCCCGCAGTGCTGCCCCGTATCAGGCAACAGCACAGAGTGGCAGGGGGCTCCTCAGGAGTGAGGCCGGAGTGCACTGGCTGCCAGCCCCGCCACCAGGGACTATACAACAGTCAACTAATCGATACAAATTCACGAGGTTAACAGACTATTCAATTAACCGATATTTAACATCCCTAACCTGAATGTCATCCTGGATTTGGAGCTCACTCTGGGTACGCGGCTGGTTCTTTCCATATAACATCTTTAAGACATGTGTACCCACCCACACAACTAAAACACTCATTCAAATGGTTCATTATCTCACATCTCATTACTGCTACATCTTTTTCATTGGTCATGACAAAGACACTCTTCCGCCATTCATAACCATTCAGAATGCTATTGCTACAATAATTTTCCTGACCCATCCCTTTATGCAGGCCACCCCTGTTTGCATCTCTCCACTACCTCCCCTTCTCTATTGCATCAAACATAAGCTACTCAATGTCATTTTCTAGGCCTTTTACAGTCAATCCCCATTTTACTTATCTCTCAATCCCTGTTGGGCTGTTGACACTCGCCTCCAATCAATTTATGATGTCAATCTCCATCATACGCTTACATTTTCTAAGTACCTTTGTGCTTTTTCCCAAGCTGTCCTTCACACATGGGAGGCACACCCCATAAACACCAAAAAATTACCTTATTGTCCACTTCCAAATGACTCCTCAAAATTCTCCTTTGCTATGATGTCTAAAAAAAACCTTTTCAACAACTACATACCTTGTGTGGTGAAACTACTACCTATTAAGCTGATGAACACTGCTAACTTGTTTCCTTGCACTTCTCTGTCTGTTTGTAGCCACCTGTTGTCTCTTAGATTGGAAGCTCTTTGGGACAGGGTTGGTCTTTTTGTTCTGTGTTTTCACAGATCCTAGCACAATTTGGTTCTGGTTTATGATTATGGTCCCAGACACTGTGGCAATACAAATAAATAATAATAGTAACTTTTACCAGTTGACATTTCCTCACTACATAACTGTAGAGAGTTACTAACAATGACCAAGTGCTGCTTTCTGACTGGCTAATAAGTAAAATAAAGTACTTTGAAACTGGGTCAATTTTTCAAAAATTAAGTCCCATGAAGTTGCAATGAGACTTAGGTTCTTTTTCACTTAGGTGCTTTTGAAACTTTTATCCATTAACTTTTCACACTGCTGTTTAAAAAGTAACACTATAGTACCAAGTAACACTATAGTAAAATTTTAAAATTTATCAAAATCCAGCTTCTTCAATGGGACTCCAATGGGGTACAAGGATGCAACCAACGATTCAATTGGAGGATCAAGGCTTATCTGGGGAAGTTTGAGAAACTAACTCTGAAAAATAATCCATGAATTGCTGAGGATCTTCAGAAGCAAGTAGCAGCTGTCTCTGGTGAGATTCGGACATACAATGACATTTGAAGCCATTCTGTAAAACAAAAGATAAAGTTTATCTTGACTTACAGATGTCACTAAGATGAAATTTTAAAAAGCAACAAAATCTAAGTGAGAGTTTAAAAAAAAAAATAAAACTAATCCTGCCCCTCCCTTGAATTTGTAATACCATCATTGCAGAGCTTTGGAAAAACAACTGTATTACTACTGCTTCTGGATCGCTGAAATATTTGTCATAAATCCTTATACTGTTACAGTGAAAAGAGATTTCCTTTGCTTCAACAGCATATCTCCCGCACCCCATTCCCTATGTGTCCTTCACCCATACCTGACTTCTCTGACTTTGTCCAAATGGTCCTTCATGCCCAGAATTCCCTCTCTCCCCAAACATAGCAAGCATCTTCTCTTGATTTTCTTCTCTTACAAATCCTCAAAATACACTTCTGTTATAGCTACCTAGTTTTAGCCCTTCTCTTGCATAACAGATTTTATTTTCAATAATGCTGCATTGCTATTTGATTATTCTATTTCCCAGTCAGCTGTTGCTCATTACCCCGATGTATTTTTATGGTCTGGTCCTGAGAGGTGCTGAGTGTCTGCCTTTGCCCTTGATGTCAATGAAAGTTATGGGCACTCAGCACCTTAGGGTCAAGCCTTTAGGTCCCAGTCCTGAAGACATAATAGCAAAGTGGTTACTTTATTTACTGATTAATCCGTCTGAATACACGCATAAGGGTTTTGTCATATTGGGACCCTAAGGTACTGAGTGTCCATATCAATCTGAAAGCACATACGGGCAGTAGGGTTGCCAGGTGTCCAGTTTTGAACCAGACAGTCTAGTATTTGAGCTTTCTGTTCAGGAAACAAATTGAGAAAATATAAATGTCCAGTATTTTCTAAATAAGATGTAATGTAATGTAAAGTGTGTCTGGTATTTTTGTTGAAACCATCTGGCAACCCTAACGGGCAGGGGTTTTCATCCTCTGTTCTGAACAGCGTTAAGCACATGGTCTGCATTCAACAAAGGGATATAAGGCTTGTAGTCTGGGAGCAGAACATGTATCAGTGCCATGAGCGAAGGCAGCACTTGCTACAAGTTGTGCCATATTTGCTAGAGATCAATACTACATCTGTGAGCGTGGAAAGGACTAATGCTCCAATTTGTCCGAACATTTGATACTGATGACCTGCTACCAAAAAGGAGAGAAAAATCTAGTGCACTACTACATGTATCAGAGGCAGCAAGGGATGGGAGGAAGCAGGAGACAGCTTAAAAGCCGGTTCCCCCCAGCACCGTCTCCGTGGTGCTGCCTGCCCCCCATTCTTGTGCTGCTGCCCAGGCTCACCACGGGCAGAGGCTGCTCCTGCAGCAGCCCCTGTCTGAGGGAGGGCCCCTGCAGACAGGGGCTGCTAGACCCGATGCAAGCCAGAAGTGAGCAAGCCCAGCTCAGTCCTGGCTCACGCCAGGGTCCAGGAGCTACCTCAGCTACACCTCTGCAGTTTAAATGGAGTAGGAGCTGGGCTGCCTGGCATGGACTGGGACTGAGCAAACCTTCCCTTACTGACTCAAAAAAGATATTTTGGCCTTGGAAAGGGTTCAGAAAAGGGCAACTAAAATGATTAGGGGTTTGGAATGGGTCCCATATGAAGAGAGGTTAAAACGACTGGGACTTTTCAGTTTAGAAAAGAGGAAACTGAGGGGGGATATGATAGAGGTATATAAAATCATGAGTGGTGTGGAGAGGGTAAATAAAGACAAGTTATGTATTAGTTCCCTAAATAGAAGAACTAGAGGACACCAAATGAAGTTAATGGGTAGCAGGTTTAAAACTAATAAAAGAAAGTTCTTCTTCACACAGCGTGTAGTCAACCTGTGGAACTCCTTGCCGGAGGAGGCTGTGAAGGCTAGGACTATAACAGAGTTTAAAGAGAAGCTAGATAATTTCACGGAGGTTAGGCCCATAAAAGGCTATTAGCCAGGGGATAGAAACGGTGTCCCTGGCCTCTGTTTGTCAGAGGCTGGAGAGGGATGGCAGGAGACAAATGGCTTGATCATTGTCTTCGGTCCACCCCCTCTGGGGCACCTGGCGCTGGCCACTGTCGGCAGACAGGCTACTGGGCTAGATGGACCTTTGCTCTGACCCAGTAGGGCCGTTCTTATGACTGATTCCTGAATTACCCGCCTCTTAACACCCTTACACTGAATCGTATTGGAACGTATCTGTAGCCTCCCCGGCTATGCACGAGCACGGATTGAGGCAAGAGGGATTAACGTAAAGCACGCCTCCCTTGCGACAGATACACGCTCTGTCCTGACTGCCCGTCCTGCCAGCAGCTTTGTGCCGGTGCGACTCAGAGCGAAGCCCCCCACCCCGCCCGGGACGAGCCAGGTCCCCCGCCTCCATCCATCCCGCGCGGGGAGGCGAGCGGATCCTTGTCCCGGCCCGCGGGGTGTCCTCCCCCGGCACGAGCCCCGCTCCCCCAGCCGGGGGGCCACTATCCGAGTGACGGCCCCGGCCCTGCTCTCGCGTCCTGATGCGGCCCCGCCCCCCGGCCCGGCTCACCTCGTCCCGGCACTGCTTCTGGCACATCTGGCAGTACCAGCGCAGCTTCTGCAGCCCCTTGGACTTGATGCGGTTGGCGATGGCCTTGGGGCTGAGGAAATCCGACTTCCCCATGGCGGCAGCCGGCGGCCTCCCTCCGCTCCCCGCCGACCGGAAGCGGAAGGACACGACCCCGGAACATCTTTCGCCGGCCAGGCCACGAGAACGCCGCTCGCCCCGCCCCGTTCCGGTCGTGGCGCATGCGCGGTGGGTAGGCCCTGACCTTCAGCCGGGCGGGCAGCAGCGGGAAGAGGTGTCGCCATGTTCGCCCGAGGGGCCGCCGTTCTGCTCTACCAGCCGCAATGGTAACAGGGGGGTGAGGGCGCGAGACGGGTCTACGGGTGCCGGGAGGGAGCGGCCCGTGGGGTTGGGGGCGCGGCGAGCGAAGGGCGGCGGCCCGGGGGGCCGAGCAGAGGGCGCAGGGGAGGGGGCGGGCTGCGGATTAGGCGGTGGGAAGGATCTGTGCATGGCCTAGGGAGGGGTGCTGCAGGGGGCGGGGCTGGCCCCTGGCTATGGTTGGGGTCATCCCACCCCCCCAGTACCTGGCTCTTGCTGGGTTAGTAAACAGGGCAGGGGGCTGCACTAGGCAAGGTCCCGATGCGGCCCTTGCTCCTTTCCCCCAAACACAGTTACATGGGGGTGGGGAGTCGCAGTATGGGGGCAATGCCCCAGACCCTCTGCAGGCCAGTCCCTTGTTTCTGGTCAGACCCTACTAATGGGGATAAGAGCTACGTGCTAGTTTAAGGAGTGGAGTTCATAAGTGTTCAGTAAAGCTGCCCCCGATAAGGAGGGTTTTATCATTCATGTGACTTTCCTTAATGTTGGTGCTGCTTTAATCTACAAGGGAAGACAGTTCCCTGCCCCAAAGATCCTACATATTTGATAGATGAAATACAGAATAGGGAAGGTGGGGGTGGAGGGAATGCACAATCTCACTTGTCTGAGATTTTATTTTAAATTTACATTGTAATGTTAAATTATACAAGTTACAGGTCTGTCAGATGTGAGCAGGTGGACAGTTTGCGGTGGGAGGTCCGCTGAAGAAATGAGTTTATAGGAGAGGGGTTATGAGTTTTAGGGTTAGATGAACAGTGCCTGGCAACAAAGAGAAAAGCTAGCCTGCCTTGTTGGTGACCGATGCAGCAAATGTCACAGTGATCTTGTTAGATAGCGAAAGGAAATATTATCTACTTACTCATTAATTATCATAGGTGCCCATGTATATTTTGAAACTTGGGATGTTGGTTTATTCCTTTCTCTGAGGTTTCCTTCCCTGTTACTCCCTGTGTATAGCATGTCAATAACAGTTTCTTCAGGACAGCAGATACTGATGCTGTATGATACATTTAATCAGCATTCTATAGCAATAAGGTATAAAACACAGATGTGCTTTGCATGAGAAGAAAGGAAAAACAGAAGACCTGAATAAGGTTCAGAATATAAATCAACATAGAACAAACTGTGTGTCTCTGCAGTTAATTCATTAAGGAGCAACAACCCACTTTTATTTTGACAAGTATTTTTCAGAGGTTAGAGAATTATAGGAGACTTGAGTAGTATTTAACACACATGTTTAAATGTTTCTGTTAATTTTCAGGGGCCAAGTCAGGAATATGGCCACTTTAAAAGACAGTAAGTACTTCTGATTTGTTTATAATATGGGAGGAATGGGATGTGTTACAGAGGAGCATTCTTAAAATGTAATGTTAACTGCAACTGTAACTATCTCGGTTCAGTACATTGATTTTGAAGGAAAATGTCTCCCTTTTGAATTTAAAAATGTGGACGTGGGAGTTCATTATCTGAAATGACAGTCATAAGAGGATCTTCACAGCTCCTCTTGCAAGCAGTTTTACACTAAATAAAATAAGTCCAAAAACCAAGGTCTTTGAGTGGAGGCTGCTGTGACTGCCTTAACTTCATTCTATTTTCCAAACCTAAATATTGTACAGGTTGAATCTCTCTAGTCCGGCACACTCTGGTCTGGCAACATCCGTGGTCTGGAATAATTTTAGTTAGCCAGATGTCCATTTATTATGGGTATGGCCAAGTTTCCTCACGGTCCCATAAAGTTTATTTCCTTTTGTTTGTTTTAAACCTGCTCCCTATTAATTTGGTTGGGTGACCCCTAATACTTTTCTTGTGTTAAGTGAAGGAGTAATTAACACTTACTCACTTTCTCCACACCATTGATTTGATAGATCTCTATCATATTCTCCCTCAGATGCCTTTTTTCCAAGTTGTGTAGTCCCAGTCTTTTAAATCTCTCCTTCTGTAGAAGCTGTTCTATACTCCTGATGGTTTTTGTTGCCTTTCTCTACACCTTTTTCATTTTTAATGCATCTTTTTTGTGATGGGATGACCAAAACTGCATGCAGTATTCAAGATGTGGCTCGCCCTGGATTTATACAGTGGCATTATGATAATTTTCAGTGTTAGCTATTCTTTTCCTAATTTTGTTAGTGTGCAGTGGCAGTGAAAAAATGCTGAGTGGCTATTCAGAGAACAGTGAATGATTACTCCAAGATCAATTGGTAACATCTAATTTAAAGCCCATCATCTTACATGTACAGTTGGGATTATGTTTTCCAATATACATTACTGTGCATCCATTAACATTGAATTTCATCTACCATATTGTTGCCTGGTCACCTAGTTCTGACAGATCCCGTTGTAACTCTTCACAGTCTACTTTGGATTTAACTGTCTTGAGTAATTTTGTATCTGAAAATTTTGCTATGAATATGTTGGACAAGACTGGCTCCAAGTACATGTCTTTGAAGAGGGAGATATGGCAGTGTTCTCCAAAGTCTCCATTCTGAAAACTGACAGTCTATTCCATTGTTAGTAAAAAAGTAGTGGAGCTCACATTCTGTCAAAATTATTATTTTTATTATTTTGCTAGTTTAATGTAATTTGTAATCTCATTTGATTTGTCAACTCTCTTTCATAGAAACTGATTCATTTGTAACTGCTAGAAACTCTTGCCCAGTTTTAATCCTCAAATGCTTGTAGTTACTAGGCGTTTAAAGTCAATCAAGAACATTCAGAAAATTACAAAGTCCATGAAGATGGTTGCTGCCGCAAAGTATGCTAAAGCTGAGAGAGATCTGAAGCCTGCTAGAGTGTATGGAGTAGGAGCTTTGGGTAAGAAAAATTAAGTCTGTGTGGTATCTGACATCAGAACTGAGGGGGAGAATTTCAATGAGACTCCCACTCCTAAATTCTCTATTTCTGTTTTCTGTCAGCTCCCCTTAAATATTATGTTTTAAAGTCTTTTTAGAAAACATAGGGGAATTTCTTCTCCCATCTGTGTTTATAACGGTCCTCTGGATGAGCTTGGAAACAACACCTAACAATTTGGGGCCCATGTCTTGTCCTCTTCCTTCCTTTGTATATGTATGTTTGGTAACATTGTCAGTTTAAACTTTGTTGCTGTTACTGGTAAACATGATATTCCAAAGCTGGGGGGAAAACAAGCAGTAGTCACATTTGGAATGATATAGGAGGATAATGCATTAACACAACAGTGAAACTGACTAGACACACAATGCTGCCAAATGCACAGAGTAAGCAGTTTTTTTAAAAAAGTATGTTTCTCTCTTAGCTGAAATAACCATAGAGGTTAATTATATCAATAATAAGCAGACAAAAATATGAATGAGTCCCTTTAGAAGTGGTTCTAGTCAGAATAGGTGGTCATATATTTAGTCCATTTCAAAATGTCTCGCAGATTACTAGGTCTGAATACAAATTTTTTTTTTTTTTTTTCCCCTCCTTCCTCCCCAGCTCTCTATGAAAAAGCAGAAATCAAGGTCCCTGAAGACAAGAAGAAACACCTTATTATTGGTGTGTCCTCTGATCGTGGTCTCTGTGGTGCTATCCACACCTCTGTTGCTAAAGCTATGAAAACTGAAATTGGCACCCTTTCAGATGAAGGGAAAGATGTCATGGTGGTTGGAGTGGGTGACAAGTTAAGAGGCCTGCTTCAAAGGTAATCTTTGAGTAATAAAGATTTGTATTAAATTTTCTGTAATAAAAACTTGATGGCTATCCTTTAATAAGCAGTTTGGAATACATTACCCTGTGCATTTTAAAATGACAGTGAAAAAAATCAAGTTTCAGTAAAACAAATTCCTGCAATTATCCTAAAATTGTTTTTTGTTGAATTCTGGTCTGTGTTAATTGTTGCATTATACTGAAATATGTTGGAATGAGAGTGGGATTGCTGACTAGACCCTCACTATTGTAAATGTTAGGTATACATCTCATGAAAATTAAATTCCTTTCACCTATGCCCTAGTCTACAAAAGCAGTGAAGTGTATTTGTAACCTTAAGCACACCAATAGTCCCAATTACGTCAGTGGGTCTACTGGTGTTTTTAAAGCTAAGCATGGGCTTAAATGTTTACCTGAATCAAAGTTCTACAGTAGCACGTTGTCTTGGTTTTATTTTAGGACACACAGTAAGCATTTCCTGGTGACATTCAAAGAAGTAGGAAGAAAACCCCCTACTTTTGGAGATGCTTCAATGATTGCCTCAGAGCTGCTAAACTCTGGATATGAATTTGATGAAGGATCTGTTATCTACAATCGATTCAGGCAAGATAACTGAAATTGGTCTTAAATATTTTTTTCATTTAAGAAAGCAGAAAGAAGTGGATGGTAGGGGTTTTATGTAGATTCATACAATATATGGAAGTGGTATTATGTAGGTCCAATGAAAAGTGATGGTGATCCAACATGCTTATTTTTTGTGCACTATTCTTGGGTTTTTGAGGTGTCAGCTGTTCACAACAGCCCCACTGAATGCTAATCTCAGGTTTTGGAAGGCAAAAGTGTTTTCCATCAATTTTTGGATTTGATTTATGTTAGACTTTTTTTTACAGTAGTAAAGATCTTGAAAAATAATTTCTCTCTTGTAGGTCTGTCATTTCCTACAAGACGGATGAAAAATCTTTTTACTCTCTTGATGCAGTTGCTGGTGCTGGTAAGTTCCCAAATGGGCTATACAGTTCTATTCAGTGCTGTCTTTTGAAAGACTGTATCTCTAATGGTTTGAGTTAGTTGTCATAACAAAACCAAGCACGTGAGTTAGGTACTTAAATGTATGGCAATCCAAGAATGTCATTTGTGACAGTGAGATAGTGTTCAAGATATTACGACTTTTACCACATTAACATTAATTTGGGATTTGGCCTTTGTGTTAGGGACATGATTTTGCTTGTTTTTGTCAAACAAGAAGTAGTTAAAATTTGATTTCACTGTCAACAATATTGTGTGGTAGGAAGCAAAAGCATGTCAGTAACTCTTAATGCTACAGCATCTTGAATAGGATGTGACTAGGTTTTTTCCTTTTTCCCCTCTCCCCTCCCCCCTCTATTCTTACAGAAAGCATTAGTATCTATGATGATATTGATGCTGATGTGCTGAGAAACTACCAGGAGTTTACATTAGCAAACATCCTCTTCTACTCTCTGAAGGAATCCACCACCAGTGAGCAGAGTGCTAGAATGACTGCTATGGACAACGCCAGCAAAAATGCTTGTAAGGATACTCTGGGGTATATAGAACTTGAACGGTCTAGCGAGATTAAGCAGAAGTTCATCATCTCTTGTGTACACTCTTGTTTGTTTTCTGAGAGTTTGCTAACAAACAAAGATGCTCTGATTTCTAGCCCATCTCCCTACTTTTCAAGTCCCACAATCAAAGTTGCTCTCTCTTCAGCCAGTACAGCTAGGTCTCCCACAGATATCTGATATTACTTGGTCCCCAGAAAAAAAGGCCTACTTTTGGGTGACACTGTATTCTTTGTATCCGGTTCTCATGATATGGAAAGCAAGAGTGGCTAGAAGTGGATTACACTGTTACACAAGAATTCTGCAAATTATTTCTGTTGATCTGAGATTATTACTATTGTATCAATTTTATAGATGGGGAAACTGAAGCTACATTTCAAATCTTAACCAAGGTCACACAAAAGTAGGTGAAGAGGCAATGAACTGAATCAATTTTTTTTTCCTTTGGCCACAACCATTAAGTTTTTGGACTACGGTACTGCAATGTGGCAAAAGAGGTGGAATTTGGTATCAGGGTACATTTTGAATTATTTAATTGTAAGTGTTGCTATGTGTGCAAACAAAACAGTTTTACACAGCCTCAGGATCAAGAACGTCTATGTATTTTTGTTCTATTTTAAATTCCAAGAGAAAAATTACTATTTGGATTTAAACTGCTCCCTTTCACTGTTTTCATCCAGAGCATTTTGCTGTCATGCTCGTGCATCAATGAAATGAGGTGTGTGGTTGTGTGTGGGTTTTTTGTGGGTTTGGGGGGTGTTGGTTTTTTTTGTTTTTTTTTTTTTTTTCTAAGCTGAGTACAAAGCAAATGTTGAACAATGGCCATTAATGATGGAAAACAAATGACTTTCAGTTTTAGTACATGGTGTTGGGCAGAGTTTGCTGTAAGCTGTGTGTTTGTGAGATCATGCAGGAGAGAGACAAACGCTGCCCAACTGATTAGCAGAGCACCCACAGCTGGGTTTTTTGTTTTTACTGGTGGTGCATGTTAACACATTCCTCGATGAACATAAAAATTATTCTGCACATGGATGGGAAAAATCCACATGTAGATGGAAAAGATTAGAGGGGACATTGGTGGCAAGCATATTTTAAAATATGCAGTCACATTGTACAGAGGATAGCACAGTGAATTCATAAATCTTCTATTATCTGAGGGGGGAAGAGAAGGAGTTTGGGGACATTTCTTGCTGGCCTCCTTCTTTCAGCACGAGGGAGGTCCCTCTCCAGCTCTAAGAAGGAATTAATGGGAAACCAGGCAGATTCCCAATTAGAGATTTGTGCTGGTAAGAACAAGGAGAACTTGCTTATACAAGTACAGCTTTTCCTTTTTGTGAGAGGACCTTCCAGTATAGCTACCCATGAGGGGCCACATTGCAACACAGCTATAGGAGACTTGATGGCAGATAGTGAGGTCTCATACTATAAATACTTAATTGTCTTAACACATTACATCACAGTGCATTCGCTAGTTGGAGATACTATAATTAAAGCTGACCTTCAGTTGACAAAATAAGTTTTCAAAATACATCTTGGCATACAGTTACGGATGTTAAAGAGCAATTATTTGGCTAATTATGAAGTCGATACAGTTTGTATCGACTACACAATTAGTCAATAAGGGGGCCCCTGTGCAGAGCTGTAGCGCGGCTGGCTCCTGGAGCTGGTGTGAACTGGGACTGCTCAATCCCGGCTCACACTGGGTCCAACAGCCCATTTGCAGTGGCCCGGGCTGGCCGTGGCTAGGAGCTGCTCTGCCCAGGCTGCTGTGAACAGGGGCTCCTTTCACAGCAGCCTCCCCTATCTCCTCCCCTTTCACACCCCCCTCTGCCCGACTATGATAGAGGCGACGGGGGAGGGCAGGCGGCACCATGGAGACCGTACTGGGAGGAACTGGCTTTTAAGCTGGCCCTCCCCAGCACCGGCTCCTGCTCTCTTTTTCTCTCCAAGGGAAATGTCTAATTTTTTTCATTTTCAGATTCTACCCTCTAAATTGCATTTAAAAAAATTTTTTTTTATTTGTAGCTGAGATTATTGACAAATTGACCTTGACGTTCAACCGTACCCGTCAAGCTGTCATCACCAAGGAGCTTATTGAGATCATTTCTGGTGCTGCTGCTCTGTAAGTATCTGTGTAAATGTGTGACAAGGTTTTTTCCCCACTCATGTCGCTTGAATGTTCATACGTTTCCTGCTGTTTATATTGTAGCAACTGGGAGGGCAATGGAACAGTGGTTCTAAATTAATGATAAAAATGATGCACTGATAGTTGAAGCATTATTTATTCTGCTTTAATAAATTCTAGTGACTGGTATGATGCTTAAAGCCTGCATTCAATTCAAATTTTGCCTCATCTGCTGGCCGTTGGAGAAGCTTCTGTAGGCATGAAGCTGCATTGTATTCATGGGAAATGGCTCTTTTCCCTGCCCCTCCTGTGGGTGTAATTACCCAGGCCTTTTTACATCCACCCTTGGCTCATACACCCCCAAAGCTCTCTGTGATGCAGTGTAGATTCTTGGTTTGTGGCAGCCTACATGGCAGATTGGCCTTTCCTCTGAATGGACCAGCCTGTTGTGTAGCGTAGAAGGTGAGGGATAACTTTTATTGCTTGGAACTTTAGCTTGTTCAATGTAAATATGCATTTTAATTAAATGGAACCAGTTTAGCTCTTGTGTATTTTGCTGACAAATACTGAACTTTGCCACTCTGCTAGGAACTGCGGAACACTGTGTGCTATGGGTGATAAGAGGTGGTTGCGCTTAAACCCATATAATTGGTTTACTTGCATAGATGCAATATAAATTAATTCTAATCAGCAGATTAGACTTGTGTTCTAATTAAAGATATAGATCAATGCATTCATAACTAATGTGTGTACAAAAATGGCTGGAAAACATCTTGTGCCACAACTGCATGTGTGTGCGTTTTTAATGAGCTTATTATGTATTTAATTTGTCTGCTAAGTGACGCATCCTTGGTTAAATCGCAAGAATAACTTTTGCCTTAGTTTGCATGAATTGCTTCTTAACTTGCGTGTTCTGTTTTTTCCCATAACAATATTACCAGGGGATAATCGGAAAGCAAGTTTCAGCCAAAGCTAAGAGGTAACGTGATGAAGTAGAAACTAGATTCTTTCCAAAAATGTTTAGGCACATTTTTCATTTAACCTTTCAGAATCATCAGTATCTGAACTGCAACACTGAAATCTAATTTTTAAGTGCCCTTTTCTAAACTTTTGGAGCAATCATTTGGGGAGTGATTAGCATGGGCCCATCTGTAATTAGAGTGTAGCTACCATCTTGTCAACTACTACCATAGAAAATTGTTTTTAAACCTTAGTATTACTGTGTGCTGCAACTATGAAATAGGTTAATAATAGTGTGCCTTATGGTTCTAGAGAGCTTTAATGCATATAACCTGTGGGGAAATTAAAAGAACTGAAAGTGATCCATACGTCACACGATGTGTACAAATTCACAGACTCTATTTATGGTTTAATTCAATGCCCTTCCACCACTGAACCTTTTTTTTTTTTTTTTTTTAACAAAAATCATCAGTTTTAAGTTATGGCACCATAAGCATACACATTTTACAGATACAGACAAAATACTATTTTATCCCCTGAAGAATTTACAGTAGTTAAAATGCAGGAATGCATAGATAGATAGATATATTAAAAGGGTGATGAAAGAAATGGTTTTAAAGAGGAATTAGGAGAACTGAGAAGACATTTGAAGTGAGAATTGTTCAAAACTCATGGGGGAGCATGAAAAGACAATGGCGATAATTTAATATATACACATAAAGATACTCTTGATATTTGTGTAAACTTGAAATATTTCTTGCATTCTTATAGGTGAAGAAAAAAGGAGCTATTCTAGAGAGTTGGTTTAACCTGCTTATATCCATATTGACAAAGCTGTTGGTCCATCATTCTATGAAGAATTCATGGGGAAAACCCAAAATATTTGTAAATTATCTTACAATAAACCACTTACATGAAACAGATGCTCCTGTTTTTTTGTGTGTGAATATCTGGATCGAAGAGAATCAATTACTTTTTGAAATCAGCTGTTTACTGCTTGTATTCTGTTTGCTGCATGTAGTGTGTAGGTGGATTTTCCTTAGAGAAGCACAGGAAATGTGATTCAGAGAACAAATTATCTAATGTAATCTGGTATTCTCAGAGGACATTCAATGCTTCGTTTCAAAATCAAGTATAAAGTCTGTGTAATGTATCTGTTCATTAGCCTAGTGCAATAAGGGAACATGCGCAAATTCACTTCGCATTATATTATCCTACAATGTTTTAGGATTTGTTCTTTCCAATATACTGTCCCATTGGTCTTGTATTCTAAAACATAGTTCATTGTAGGGATGTAAGCGACTAGTCGCTGCTCTCCTCTTTCCCTCCCCCCCCCCCGCCACTGCTGCCTCTATCAGAGAAAGGCAGCAAGGCGGGGGAGCAGGAGCCAGTGCTGGGAGGAGCCAACTTAAAAGCTGGTACCTCCAGCACCGTCTCCACAGGGGAAGTAGAGGCACAGCAAGAAATAGCGTGAGCAGGGACTGAAGTAGTCTCCACTTGTGCCGGTTTTGCTGCAATTCTGCTTTTGAAATGTAGAAGAGTCCCGGTGGCACTCTTGTACATCTCAAAAGCAGAAGCCCCGCTTGAAATGTAAAAGAGCCCCACTGGGGCACTTGTATATTTCAAAGGCTGAGTTCCACAGGGAGCACGGGGCCAGTCCCCTACTGCCCGTGCTTCTTGCGGAGCTTCCGCTTTTGAACTGTAGCAAGAGCCTGGTAGAGGCGCCCTTATTGACTAATTGAATAGTCAATGGAAATCCCATTGACTATTCGATTAAACTAAATTTAACATCCCTAGTACATCAGCCACTCATAAATTTTTATCAGTGGTGTTTTTTAATTAAAATACTGTCTCGAGCTGTGTATTCCTACATTTTATTAGTCAATAGTGTCAGTGTGAAAGGAGACTTGTTATTGTAGTAAGGAATTTTGAGAATTGTAGAATGCACTGGGGGGTAGGAGGTCTATATGTGTGGGGTGGCATGAAAGAAGGAACAACAGAAAAGAAAAAAAGAAGGAAACAGCACTGAAATGGTGTGAGAAGATCAGAAAGAAATTACATTAGTACTGTTGATAGAAGCAAAACCTTGAAGATTAGGATTGAGTCTGGAGAAATAGACAGGAGAGTAAGCCCAAGAGACTTGAAGAGAAAGATGCTACTGAGTGTCAGGAAGAATTTAACTGAAATGTTTGGATAGACAAGAGAGGGACCAAGTGAGAAATTGGAAAGCCAGAGATGAACCAGTTTCAGTGATCATGCAATATGATTAATCTGGAGCAGATTTGATGTATTTTTTTAGATTAGTACTGAGGCTGGTGGTCATGTTTGATGTGTTACCAATAGCGACTTTGACTAATGATGCTCATAATTGGCAACTTTAACAAGTCCCAGAGAATTTGCTATGTGTGTTTTTATAAAGCAGCCAAAATCTGGTAGGAATTTCAGTCATGTGAGGTGAGGAGTCCCTAACCCAATGGGCTTACAGTCTAAGGCCTCAATCCATTTACACTCAAGTGTAACTTTACTCATGAATAGTTAGCTCCTTTCTTTTTTTCCCTCCCTAAAACCACTAGCTAATGGCCTGTTCCTTGCCCCTGACATAAGTTAGTTTAGATGTAAATACTTTCAAACTACATACAATCTAAAAGAAGAATCTAGAAATCATTTGCTGCACTTGGATGAAGGGGGCAGGTGCAGCTGCTTAAATGGTTGGAAATCAATTTCAGGATTTCAGGAGCATCACCTATCCTGTCTTTTCAAATACAGTAGGGTTTATGGGTAGAAGAGATATTTTTGACTCCACAAATCTTAATATGAAAATTTTGCCACTATCCATACCTGTTCCAGTGCAGGAACTTATAAGGAAACTAAAACAATGTTTTGCTTGTTTGTAATGTTTCTATTGCACTACATTTATTACAAACAAATACAAGAATTAACATTAAGAATCTTAATTATTCTGCAAGGTTGTGGCATGATCAAATGGCTTTTGCTGTTCTGAAGGTTGTTTTACTCAAACCTAGTGATCAAAAATTTCCACTCTATTTTCTCTAGAAAGTGCCTATAAAGTTACACCTTAGTAAGATGAAAAATGGAAGTAGTCACTGTTCTGGTATTAGGTTGGTCCTTGCAATCCATTCTCAGTTAATGTCTTCAGTTAGATTGCCTAGGATTCTAACCTGGCCCATTCTATTTCCCCTAACCACACATCCTGCTAACTCAAAACTTTGGTAAACAAACTGCCCTTGGTCAACAAATAAGGAAAATGAAAGAGTCCTCACTGATGTTTAACTGTAGTATGCTCTGCCACCCCCACCCCTCACCTAAACTAGCTGATTGTACATTTCTGTGGGTGTAACAGGTCAGGTGAGCATAAGAGGACAAAAAAACAGCCCTATACCTGACCACTTCAGCTGCTCTGTGATGAAAGCTATACACTTAACAGAGGTACAGGGCTTGAAGGCTTCTAACCATTCACAGTCTGTTCATTCCAGGCACCTTCTAAGTTGCATAAGATTGGGGGTCACTTGTGTCCCTCATGTCCCCTAATGAATAAGTTGGACCTGTTGTCATAAAAAATATGCTTTTGCTTATAGGAACAATGAACATTTAACAGTGAAATTTTTCCTCCTATTGTGTTTCACAGCACCTAGAACACAGTACTAAGTGAACAGGGGAAAGAAACTAAAGAGAGCTTTGCAATAAGTATATATTGCACTATGTTAGGGTGTATCTTCCACTCATTCTGAATTTTTCTGTAATTCCTTGTGCTGTCTCATCTGCAGCTATCTCTTTAATCTTGTTAAATGATATATGTGAAAGTCAGTGCTCAGAACAGGAGTACTCCAAGAAGTATTGATGAGGAAGGTGCATTGGATTCTATGGCAGCAGTGCTAAAGCAATTACCACGCTGTTGTAGGGGGTTGTCTTGGGCCTTGTCTATGGAGTTAGATCAACTTAAGAGGCCTTATGTCATCCTAACTACACTAAAATGTAGCTCCCACCAATGTAATTCACTACACCAACTTAACTTCACCTGTGAGATGTGTAGCGCTTAAGTCAACATAGTTAGATTACTCCTGGGGGAACTGTTCATCATTGTGTGTGCACAGAACTCATATTCTCTGCAGATTTCTTTACTTCCCTGCCAAAAAATTACTTCTGATGGGGAAGCAAAGGGAAGCTGCAAAAGTGGTCACACACGCCTCCCTGGCAGCACAAGCAGGTTGATTTGGGTGCCCAGAGCAGCAGGTAGAGATGTAAATCACTCGGGGAGAAGGCAGGAGGGAAGAGGCTGAGCAGTCATAGAGTGGTATAAAAGACAGTGAAGCCTTATAAATGCTTATGGTGCTTTAGTGATTAGAACTGGTCTAAATTTTTGGACTGAAATTTTTCCCTATCATAATTTATGGAGCACATTTTGAGTTTGATTCCCAGCCTTCAGTTGCCTATGATGTAACACTGAGCATATGGCTGCACATATTTATTGACTAATAACTAGAAATAATGGGTCAAACCGAGCTAGGTCACTATTAGACAAGGCAGTTTGAGGATTTCCTCCAATGGTCTCAGCTCCCGTTCGCCATCCATTCTATTGTAGTTTAAGTAAATTGCCTTAAATAATTAAAAGCAGCATGTGTGTTTATATTGTATTATTTTGAGAAAATTTACAGAATTTTAAAATGTTTGGTGCAGAATTACCCCAGGAGTATTGGGTCGACCCAGTGACAGTACAGACACTGCGTCACTCACATTGACTAGTGCTGCCTTTCAGAAACCATCCCCCAATGCTCCACAGTGGCAGTTAAATGAGTGCAAGGGCTCATGCTGAAGACACAAGCAATGTAGGAGTGGATGTGTAAAACCACTTTAATTACTTGGTGGCTATATGTGGATATAACAAAGGTCAGCTTAATTTTGTAATGTAGACCCCGTGTCCTAGTCAAATGCCATCCTGAGTAATTGTTTGCTCTACATGCAATTCACTGTGCACCTTCTGTAGATGGAGATCAGCGATGTGCACAGAAATGGGAAGGTTTTGAACTACAAGGAACTTAATGAGAAGTTGCCTAAGGCAAGGGTCTGGGATTGCTTCTTGAGTTGATATTTTGGAGGAAAGGCCACTTCCTGGGTTAGACGGAAGTGCCGGCAGAAAAGCAAAGTGGATGGGGATCTGCTGCAAAGATGACTGTTACTGTAGCATGGAAGAGAAACTAAGTTAGAAAGTATCCAGGAGAAGAATAGAAGACTAAAAAACAAGGGAGAGACTGTTACAAGTAGCCCTCTCTTCACTTCAAGAGATACCAGACTCTCCCTTTAAGAAAAGGCATACATATCAGAAATAGAGTGAATTTATAAAGGAATGGGGAGAAAATGGGCTTTTCTATAAAACCCTTTCCAGATTTCAGCATATAATGGGGCTCCTACCACTTTGTTGAGAGTTGAGTCAAGCCTAGCACATCTGTCACTGCATCTTCCCAATATTTAATCTAAAATTTGTCTTTATTTTGGCCCCTAACTCTTATGTACCACATTAAGGCCCCAGGCCTTCAAACTGAGCATGGGGCTTTGCTGCAAAGAAGGCTGATGCAATTTTAAACTGTATACTCAAAGTTACAGAGTACAGCGTATCCTTGGTATGAATATCTTTGGTTACCTGTAGTAAATATTCTGTTATATGCCACAATTAACTGGAAAGCTCATCTGGCATTTCTGATATCTGCTAACAAAAATATTCAGTCTAGTAAGGGACTAGTATACGGCCGTGCCCAGCACATTATGCAACTGCATATTCTACACTCTACGTTTATGCCAAAAAGGCAGAAGACAAATAAGTAAGCTGATACAGTTTCTAGGGCATGTCATTACCAATTCAGCTCAATTTCTTACACCTTCTACAAACATCTACAATGATAATTGATATTGATGACCCTGAGACACTACAAGATCTTAAAGTGCCTGCTGAATCATTGAAGATTAAATTACATTTTGTAGAGTTTTATATTAAGTGTATTTTTAGTAAACCGGGGTGTATGCCATGACCTGCCAATTGTCATGTGTAGTGACACAAAATAACTTTCCCTGCATACACCTAAGTGCTTCAAGGAACCAACCACTCTGCAGTGCAATACGACAGGCTTGGTGAGTACCTGAATACTATTATACTTTATTCATTTTATTGTTTTCTAGTTCTTTGAAAAGTGGTATTCCATTGATAAAATAGAACTCTTTGTTAACCAGAATATTCAATTAACCAGCACCCCCTTCCACCGGTATGTTGATAACAGAGCTTTTACTGTATTGTCAAACTGGGGGAGCATTCAAAGAATAGTAATAAAAATGACCAGAGGGCTTAATCTGAAAGGGAAAAAATTAAAGGAAGGAGAGAAGGGGCACAACAACAGAGAACCCCATTGATTGCTGATTGGAGGGGAGGGGAGATGAGTCAAATATTTTTTTCAGGAAAAGTTGGATTTGACACTCTTTTTCTCAGAATGCATCTGCTTTCCAAAGAATTCAGTTTTTTTAAATAAAAATTAAAATAAAAAAAAGTAGTTTTATTCTAAAATGCCTACAGTCTGCCTTACAAAAATTATAGTTCTGGTTCCTTGTGCTCCCCTTCTCCATAGGCCATGCTCTGCATCTGAACATCTCCTAGGTCACCTCTTTCCAAGAGATCATAGGAGATGTACCCTGATGCATGAGCCCAGAAGAGACTGGGATTGCAAAGCATCTGATCTGTAACCCCCTCAGACACAACAACAGCATTTCTGAATCAAAGTGTTTCATATGTTTGGAGGGAAGGGGTAGCAGAAGAATTAAACTGCTTGCAGAAAAATGCTGGAAAACGTTTGAACCAAGTACACCCTAGAGGCCCCCAGGCCATAAGACAAATATAAACAAATCCCAAATGCCTCCTTTTTAAAAAAAGGCCAAGGTTTTGGTGGCCTGACTAAAGATTTTTTAACCCTTAGGGTTGCTGCTACAGCTCCTCATACCATGCTGACAGTGCACTGACTGACATCCCCCTTCTGCAGCCTTCTCTTACTGCAAACTTGTGCAAAGTTTCTCTGTGCATTGTCTTCTCCAGTATGGGTCAGTTTCTAGCACGGCTGCAGGTCCCCCTTTCCTCCCATGTCACTGTCTGATCCTTACCAAATAGAGCACTGCCAATCTGTGGACGAAGATACTTGCGGCTCACTTTTGCAGATAGGGATGCGGACACCCAGTTTTGTTTCTAGGACCCTGCACATTTGCGGATATCCGCTTTATATCCCCTGGTCCTGTTTGCAGATGCAGGTACCAATGGTGTAGCCGGGCAGGGCTCTACCCAAAAAGGTACAGAAGGGTAGCCGAGTTACTCTGGCTCCCCCACTCACAGAGTGGGCAGTGGCAGTCCTAGCCCCCCATCTCCATGGCTCCAGTTACTCTGTAACTGGAAAAACTTCACCAACAACGAATAGTCTTGCAGCCCCTTAAAGACTAACACAACACGTGGATTTTTTGTTACACAGCTTTCGGGGGCACGCACAACCCACCTCTTCCAAAAAAGGTAGCAGCTGGTATTTTCCCAGTTGAGTCTCGGGCTGTTAATTCCCCTCCCCGCATCCCCCTAACCCTTTCACTTGCGTTTTCCCTCTCCGCCTTCCCCCATCCCTCTCCCTGCTGTCCCTCGGTCTCTGTCTACCAGCTGAGTGATGCCCCGCCTGCACAGCCAGGCCGGCTCGGCCCCTGGAGGCCAGAGCAATCGATAGGCCGCCCGCCCCATCGACGCGCTCGGGGGTGGAGCGGCGCGGTCTGGCTGGTCCCGGCCGGCCGGGAGGCGCGACCCCAAGATGGCGGCGTTGGCGGCAGCGGGCGCCAGGGCCTGCGCGTGAGGGGGCCATGGCGGGCTCCGGGCCCGGGCCGCGCTGAGCCGGCCGGGATGTGCGAGAGCTACTCGCGGTGCCTGCTGCGGGTGTCGGTGGCTCAGATCTGCCAGGCGCTGGGCTGGGACTCGGTGCAAATCTCGGCCTGCGACCTCCTCACCGACGTGCTGCAGCGCTACCTGCAGGGGCTGGGCCGGGGCTGCCACCGCTACTGCGAGCTCTGTGAGTGCGGGGCCCGGGCCGCCGCCCGCTGGGGCGGGATGGAAGCCGTGGGGGCCGCCGCTGTCAGTGCGGGGAGCCGTGGAGATGGGGATCTGCGGGCTGCCTCTGTCACTGCGGGGATGGGAGCCATGGAGATGAGGAGCATGGGACTGCCGCTGCCCGCTGAGTCAGTGCGGGGGCGGGGCCTCCCTTGTCAGTGGGGGGGGACATGGAGATGGGGGGAGCCAGCCTGCCTCTGCCACTGCAGAGGGGATGGGAGCCGTGGAGGTGGTGGCCTGGGGCTGCTACTGTCTGTTCTGTCCATGAAGGGGGAAAGCCATGGAGATGGGGGGCCGGGGCTGCCCTTGCCCACTCTGTGAGTGGGGAGCCATGGAGATGGGGGGCCGGGGCTGCCCCTGCCCACTCTGTGAGTTCGGGAGTGGGAGCCATGGAGATGGGGGCCCGGCTGCCCCTGCCCACTCTGTGAGTGGGGAGTGGAGCCATGGAGATGGGGGGCCGGGGCTGCCCCTGCCCACTCTGTGAGTGCGGGAGCGGGGGAGCCATGGAGATGGGGGGCCGGGGCTGCCCCTGCCCACTCTGTGAGTGGGGGAGCGCGGGAGCCATGGTGATGGGGGGCTGGGGCTGCCCATGCCCACTCTGTGAGTGCGGGAGTGGGGGAGCCATGGAGATGGGGGGCCGGGCTGCCCCTGCCCACTCTGTGAGTGGCGGAGTGGGGGAGCCATGGAGATGGGGGGCCGGGACTGCCACTGCCCACTCTGTGAGTGCAGGAGTGGGGGAGCCATGGAGATGGGGAGCCAGGACTGCCACTGCCCACTCTGTGAGTGCAGGAGTGGGGGAGCCATGGATGGGGACGGGTGTCTGCTACTGAAGGCTCAGTGATTGCAGGGAAGAGCATGGTCCAGGCTGCTAGTGGCTTCACTGTGAGTGTTGGGAAGGGGGGAGTTGTGGGGACGGGGCTGACACTGCCTGCTCTGAGAGCGGAGAGGTAGCTAGATGCAGTGGGACTACTGTTGCCCATTCTGTGAGTGTAGCGAGGCTGAGGTTGTCACTGCCAGCTGAGTGCTGGGGACATTGTGAGAATCGGGGTTGGGCAAGAGCTACCACCCTGGTGAGTTCTGTGTATGCGAGGTTAGTGCAGGGTGAGGGATGGACCTTAACAAAGATGCTAATTACCTTAACCATTACAAAGATAGCTTCACCACTTATCACCCATGATTAGCCATTCATTGACTCATAAATAGCTATTCCGTCCTTCCCTCTCCCTCACCCCACCTTCTGTACTAAATCTGATTTGTCAGTTTAATATGTTCACTTTTTTCATTGTATTCCTTTGATATATTTGGTCATACCAATTCTCTTCCAGAATATGATCTGAGGAAGCATGGCTGTCATACATGACTGCTCTCTCTGAACATGGGGAGTCAAGGGGAATGGTGGGTCAGTTCGGGCTCTGGGAGTATAATGAGGTTGGGAGCTGCAGGGCTGCAGTGTCACCATAGTGTAAGCTCAGTGGCTATGGAGAGCTTCTGGGGGGCACAGTTGTAGTGGAGTCTGTAGAGGTGAGTAAAGATCCATGGTCACTTGGGGGCTGACAATGCTAATGGGAGTTGAGGAGTGGGGGCATCACTGCTGCTTTGACTCCAGGGTCCATTGGGATTAGGGGGCTGAGGCGCCAGGGATGACAACCTCCCTATAAACTGTAAGCCCAGGAGGATGTGGGGTATGTGGATATTGTCATGCTCTGAGGTTTTTTTGTGTTTGTTTTTTTATCTGAGAACTTTTGGTGGCAGAGGAGCCTTGGGACCATATGTTTTTTGGCTACCTCCGGGGGCTGGACTGAGCCTACCAGTAGTCATGAGAAAAACTTTAGGTTCTTTTTTGGGAGGGAAAGGGAAGAGAGAGTGCATAGGGGTGGTACCCATATGTATCACCAGTGCAGGGATTTTACAAGAGCCACTATCATGCCTCTAAGTTTCGCATATAAATGCTAAGATGAATGATGCTGTATAAAAATGTAATAATTGTAAGGTAGAATCTAGGAGACCAGGGAGCATCAGACTGTGGAATAAAAGAGAGGACTTAGTTACCCACAGAAGTTGGGTTGGACTTATTGTCATTAGTCTGATCCATGTGAACTTGGGGTGGAGCAGATGTATTATGGGGGACAATATCTTTTCACACAGACCAGAGTTGCCACTGTGCGAGTGCTGAGAAGCTTGAAAACAGAATTACCTTCCAGGGTTTAGCCTATATTTCCATAGCTACCTTGAGATTTGTGAGGCCAGGGGGAAGGCTATATAATTAGGAGCTGGAGGCACTGTAATCTACCTTCTTATTTCAGCTGCATAAGGGGTGTGAAGCATTTACTGCGATTTGGGAACAGGGCATATTTTCTTGATGAATGTATGGAGGGGAAGGGAGCATTGTTTCTTCATTACAGAGGCACATGCTGTTATACGTGGCATATGTGGTATAATGTTTTTTTATATTCTCTGCTTCACACTGATATTTTTCTCTCAGATGTGACTGTCAAAAGCGTATCCTATTACTCAACAGAACTCTCACCTCCTGAAGTGTATTCAGAGTTGGGGTTGCTTTTCACTGCCTAAAACTTCTACTGTACAAAACCAATTCAAGTTTGAAATAATAAACTAGATTGTTTTGTGGTTCTTGCATGATAAAATAAATTATTAATTAACTTCTAGTTGTAGAGTCTTTGTTGTTGATATGTTAGCCGGAAACTAGCCAGTTTGACCCTTGGATCAGTTTGACTTAGCAGGACTGGCAGTTGAGTTGTTTATTTGGAGGGGGATGGGAACTTAGCTTAGCACTTGTAAACTGAACAGATTGGATCTTCAGTAACTGAGACACAATAGTTGTATACTGTGGTTCTACACTGAAAAATGACTGTAGAATCGAATAATAGGGTCCATATTTTCTCAGTTAACAAGCAAATGATGACTTTTCTGACGGTGCCAATTATCTTTCCATTTGCTATATCACATCAAAAGATGTCTAAATATATTCAATATTTTCCTAATGTTACTTTTCTAGGTAAGAATAGCTATAGTTGTCAGAGATACTGTGATTTCCAATGGGATGGGAGATGTATTATGAATTAGTGCATGCGTGGTCAGGACTAGAGTTTAGAACAGTGACTGTCAGTCTCAGCAGTCACAGCAAAGGTCCTCAGAGGTCAGGAATAGAATCAAGAGTTAGAGCCAGAGTCAGGAATCTGGTAAGGAAAAAGCAGGTCTGGAGTGGACTGGAGGCAGGATATAGAAATAAGGCAAAAACAGGAATGATTGCAGCTATGGGTGAAAGCACTGAGCAGCCACTGGTCTAGTGCTGCTGATGAGCTCAAGAGAAGACCTATGATGCCTCTCAGCAAGTCAAGAGTCTTATTGTTCAGGGTGTCAAGTATCAGAGGGGTAGCCATGTTAGTCTGGATCTGCAAAAGCAACAAGGAGTCCTGTGGCACCTTATAGACTAACAGATGCACCTGACGAAGTGGGTCTTTGCCCACGAAAGCTTATGCTCCAATACCTCTGTTAGTCTATAAAGTGCCACAGGACTTCTTGTCATTGTTCAGGGTGTTCAGTTGCTGGTCAGCTAGAGTCCCAGCTCAGCTGCAGGCCCTGATTTCTGACAAGATGATTCACTAAGCAATCTTTGAGGCAATTTTAAGAAGATTATAATTATTATGTCTATTATCATTAGGGATGTTAAAATAAGTTTATTTAGGTAAATGTGTAACTGCTAAGAATTTCAGGGTTTACATGCAGGGGGGAGGCTATGTGTATCTGTGCATGTTAATTGATCTCATCAGTTAACCTTGTACGCAGGTACACATTCACATTAGGGATGGTAAATTTTGTTTAATGAGCTAATTGAGTAGTTGATGTAATTTTAATCGACTACTTGATTAGTATAAGGGGGAAAACTGCAGGGCCACATTGGGTTTAGCTCCCAGCCCTGGCTCTTCCTACATTTATAAAAGGCAGAGGCGCAATAGGGGACTGGGTTCAAGCTGGGAATCAGCTGTCCCGGGTCGCACCGTCCCAGATGCTGCAGCTCTGCAGTTAAGCAGAGGCACAGTATCTGGGACTGGGCATGAGCCAGGAATCAGCTGGTTCGGGCTTCCGCCCAGTCCCCCACTGCACTTCTGCCCCCCTGTGGAGATGGTGCTGGGGGGAACTAGCTTTTAAGTCAGCTCCCTCCTGCACCGGCTTCTGCTCCCTCCTCTTGCTGACTCTGATAGAGGCAGCAAGGGGGGGAAGCAAGCATATGCTTATTGGGTCGTCAACTACTTGACTAGTTGCTTACATCCATAGTTCACATCCCTAATTATCATAATTCCTAGGAGATCTTGTCATGGACCAGGGCTCTTTATGCTAGGTCCTGTACGCTTACAGAATTGAGAGATGGTCCTGAAACAAGGATCTTACAATCTAATCATAAGACAAGATATAACAGATGGGGGAATACATGGAAATATTCAGACAATAGTGGTGATGGGCAGTGCAGCCTGTTATGAGGTCTTTTGTTGGTTTCCTAGCAAGGGAGACTTTTGAGGAATTATTTGAAGATAGCTTTGCAGTTGTTTATGGGGAGTGCCTGCCAAGTAGCAAGGGCAACATGGACGAAGGCATGAAGCATAATATATGGAGGCTGGTATTGTGTGCTAATTGGAGTCAAGCTTTGATAGCTCAGAAGTGAGTCGAAAGAGTGGGGATTGACTATGAAAGGCCTTGAAAACAAAGAGAAGCAGCCTAAGAGACTAGAAAAAGGGTAGCAGGGAATGACAGAGAGCAGTGGGCTAGGAAATTATCTTTGTGGAAATATTCTGTATAGATCTGCACGAAAAATTGCATTTGTTAAGGCTACAGAGAAGTGTTGTAGTAATCAAGACGCAAGAGTTAACGGATAAGTAAGACTGTATCTTCAAGATGTTATGCAAAAAGAATTTTCAAGAATTAGACAAAATCTAGATGCAGGAACTGAAACCAGAGATGGTATACAAGTTGCAGACCTCATGTGTTTCATACTGTGAAAATGTTTGAGAACCCTATTAAAAAAACAAACAGAAAAACAAAAAAGCTTTCCATATAAATAAGGCTGCTTATTTTAGGCTTTAACTGACAAAACACCTTCAATACAAAAATAAATAAAATCAAAATTGGTGGTTTATCTAATAAACACTGAAAACAGTTACTCAGTTCACGCTGACATCACCCTTTTTCCAGTACAGTTTGTTTATATAGGAGATGTCCCTGATCCCTAATTTGTAAGGAAGGGCTTGTCTACATGAAGCAGTAATATGCAATGGGGAGGTTGTGATTTCTTAAGCACACTAATCTATTGCATGTTAATTGGTCCATGAAACACTGTTGATGCTCACTAAAGGTTCACTAGTTGGCTTTAATACCATGCTGTTTGAAGCAGTTCTATATGTATATAGAAAGAGAGCCCCCAAAACTCTGTTTGGATGTTTAACAGCATTTTTAAAAACATAAAAATACTGCATTCCAAAACAGTTTTTGTTGTGATTTAGGTGTCCGTGCAGAGGAAGCAGTACATGTGAGAATGGAGAAGTAGGTTTCTAAGTTGTTTCATCAGTAGGAACAAGAGTTACCTATGGAGAAACCATTGCACAACAACATCAGAGGGTGCGTCTATTCAGCACCCTTCTGATGGAATAAGCTACGCAATTTGCACTATGCAAATTGCGTAGCTTATTCCGAGTCTAGGTCGAAAGAGCTTATTTTGAAATTTGGCACTGTGTAGACTGTGCCAAATTTCAAAATAAGGCACTATTCCGACAAATCCCTTAACCCTCATGGAACCAGGGTTATAGGGACGCTGGAATAGTGCACCCGCTATTTCAGGAAATAGCAAGCATGTTTAAAGATGTGGCGTTGCTATTTTGGGATACTTCTGGTATCCCAAAATAGAGCTGCAGTCTAGAGGTACTGTAAGTGACTTGCCCAGATATACTACAAAGAGTCTGGAAACAAAGCTCTGATTCCTAATTTGATGTTTTAACTACAAAAAAGTTGACCTCTATGGTTACAATAGTTATCATAACAGTGGTGTGAAAAAGAATGGTATACATCAGAAGGCAGCTGCATCCCAGGATTTATGGGATGCAGCTGCCTTTCAGGATTTATGTAGGCATATTATATGAAGTAGCTTCAGTTGGATGGAGATAGGGATGTAAGAGTTTAACTAGTTAACCAATAAGCTGATGCTTATCAGTTCTGGTTAGCGGTTAAACTCTGGCTGGGGCCGGCAGGGGCTGGTGCCTACTACCCACGGGGCAGCCAGCAGCTTGCGGGGCCGCCAGTGGGTTAAAAAATATTGCCATTTAACTGTTTAACCAATTACATTGTAATGGGTTACACAGTTAGTATATTTTAACCTTTTTTACATCCCTCTACTCTGCACTGATTAGGCCTTAGTTGGAATATTATGTCTAATTCTGGGCACCACATTTCAAGAAAGATGAGGAGTAATTGGAGAAGGTCCAGAGAAGAGCAACAAAAATGATTAAAAGTCTAGAAAACATGGCCTATGAGAGAAGACTGAAGGAAATGAGCTTGTTCAGTTTGGAAAAGAGAAGACCGAGAGGGGACATGATAGCTGTTTTCAGGTATCTAAAAGGGTGTCACAGGAAAGGGGGATGGGGAATTGTTCTCCTTGGCCTCTGATGATAGGACAAGAAGCAATGGGAAGCAAGGGAGGTTTAGGTTGGACATTAGGAAATTTTTCCTAACTGTCAGGGTGGTTAAACACTGGAATAAATTGCCTACGGAGGTTGTGGAATCTCCATCACTGGAGATATTTAAGAGCAGGTTAGATAGACATCTGTCAGGGATGATATAGACCGTGCTTGGTCCTGCCCTGAGGGCAGGGGACTGGACTTGATGATCTCTCAAGGTCCCTTCCAGTTCTGGTATTCTATGATTTTATGATCCCTAGATGAGAATAGTATGCAAATGATATAGATCATATATCAATAATACACACAATATATTATATATTATTTATTGTGATTTGCCCTGTATATATGTAACCACTCATTAATTTTCCTGTCCATTTGGCTACAAATAATTGACTAGCTATTGCTCTTTGTAATAAGGTTTGAATAAATCTAAAAGCTTTCTCCCATTGTCAGTTATTCAAAGCTGCCAAACTGAAGAGCTCTAAAACTTTCAGGGTTTGGAGCAGGAACTTAGTTTGTCATAAAATTTGGTCTTAGCATCTGAGAAATTGTTGTTGCTGATTCTATAAAAATGCATCCAGATTGGCTGAGTACTATGAGCCTTTAAAAATTAACAGAGAGGTAGCCGTGTTAGTCTGATCATGGTAAAATAAAAAAAGCAGTCATGTAGCACTTTAAAGACTAACAAGGTGGTTTATTAGGTGATGAGCTTTCGTGGGGCAGACCCACTTCTTCAGATCATATAGAAGTGGGTCTGCCCCACGGAAGCTCATCACCTAATAAACCATCTTGTTAGTCTTTAAAGTGCTACATGACTCCTTTAAAAATTGCCATTCTCCTCCTCTCCATCTAGAGCAAAAACCTTTCGATTGCTTTGAAAGGCAAATAGTATCTGTTGCTTCACTTTTTCCCAACTCTTTTGGATACTCCTTCCTTCTGAACACTTATGATGGGGTGGGAAACCCTTTTTTTTTGGTGGTGGTTGTTGTCAGAAACAAAGCCAAAAAGCAACCACTGCCACCCCAAAACCCTCCCCCAAAACCCTACAGACCTGGCTCCCAACAATAAAAAAAAAAAGTGGTATAATTATAGCAAGCTGCTATAACTCTCCATGGGAACATCCTGTTCTGGAATAAACGTTACTTTATTCTGGTATAATTCCACTTCCATTACGGTACTGCTGTAGTGCTGCTGGTCAATTTCCCCACATAGACAAAACCCTTTATGGTTTTCTCTTCTACTGCTCAAACAGCAACAGACTGAAATTGACATAATTCATGTTGGTTTTGGAGTTCCTCCACAGTTGAGCCAAGGTACTTAAGTTTAAGCATGTGAGTGGTATCGTTGACTTTAAAAGTACTTTGCTAAATCAGGAGGATTAGAGTCCTGAGGAAAAGCACCCTCTTTGCCCTATGTGATAGCTGTCTTTTTTATGCTTTTGGTGTAACTGGTGCTGGTCACCCCAATTTTGAGGATGGCCATGATGATTATAGTTTGTACTAATGGTACTTTGCGTGACTCTATCAACCAATTTCAGAAGAACAGTTTTTACTTCAGAGGCCACAGAGGCCTTAGTCTACTTCAGAGGCCACAGAGGCCTTGTATTGATTGAGTTGCATGTTGTTTCCATTTGGTGCTGTGCTTCCAGCTGCTTCATACATCTTCTCAAAGTCATGGATGCCCATCCATATGGCATAAGAACATAAGAATGGCCATGCTGGGTCAGACCAAAGGTCCATCTAGCCCAATATCCTCTCTTCCAACAGTGGCTAATGCTAGGTGCCCCCAGAGGGAATGGACAGAACAGGTAATCATTAAGAGATCCACCCCTTTCACCCATTCCCAGCCTCTGACACAGAGGCTAGAGACACCATTCCTACCCATCCTGGCTAATAGCTATTGATGGACCTATCCTCCATTAATTTATCTAGCTCTTTTATGAATCCTGTTAAAGTCCTGGCCTTCACATCATCCTCTGACCAGGAGTTCCACAGGTTGACTGTGGGTTGTGTGAAGAAGTACTTCCTTTTGTTTGTTTTGAATCTGCTACCTATTAATTTCATTTGGTGACCTTTAGTTCTTATGTTATGGGAACAAGTAAATATCTTTTCTTTATTCACTTTCTCCACACTAGTTATGATTTTGTAGACCGCTATCATATCCCCCCCCTTAGTCTCTTTTTTTAAGCTGAAATGTCCCGATCTTTTTAACCTCTCTTCATACGGCACCTGTTCCAAACCCCTAATCATTTTTGTTGCCCTTTTCTGAACTTTTTCCAGTGATAAGATATGGGGATGTAAGCGACTAATCGATTAGTCGGCTATCCATAAGTAAAAGCTTATCGGATAGTTGAAACACTGGTTGACTAGTCGCTTCCCCCCCTTGCTGCCTCTATCACAAAGAGACAGTAAGGTGGGGGGGGAGTGGAGAGGGTGCTGGAGGGAGCCAGTTTAAAAGTAAAGTAAAAAGTAAAAAGTAAATAAACAAAAAGGAACAAACAAACCAAAAAAACCCAAAAATAACCCACACCAACCCAATATTTGCATTAGGCAATCATGAATGTAAATATGCCTGCGAATATATTTCTTCAGTGGAAAAAGTGCCAATTTTATAGAGTAACTTTGAAGAGAATTGCTCTTTAAGATTATTTATGAGCATTTACATGGATAGCATTATTATAATTATAGATATACTTGTAAACATTTTTGAAAAGGCTTTTAATCCTCATGCTTTGGTGCTTAACAATATACTGTTGGAGATTAGCACAAGATCTGTGATGAGAGACATACCATGCCACATTTGCCTACTGTCAAGTTCTTTTTAAGCATCTGGTACTGGCCGCTGTTAGCGATGGGATGCTGGATAAAATGGACTTTAGGTCTGATCCACTATGGCACTTCCAATGTTGCTCTCAGTATATGGACCAATCAGAGTTACTGAGATGTCAGTGAAAGAGATTTGTGTATATGCTAGCACCATTTTGAAGGGTACTTTCCTTTATGCTTCAGTGTTGGGCTAATACTTGTGGGAATACACTAGAGGAAAAACAATAGATACTGGAAGTGGAGTTGGTGAATTAGTAGGTGGTAGGTCCTAGCATAGTGATAGGAGACACTACGTTACAGTATTTTTCTCTTCGGACATAATTTTGAACTATTGCTGTGTCACCACAGTCCCACCCCCTCCCACGGTGCTTTTGATTGGAGGGTGAAGTGAATGCTATAGTTCTAGTTTATAAAGCACTATAGGATCCATGTGCAGTTGTGACAATTTAGTTTTAGCCAGATACGTTGCATATAAGCTGCTGTTAGGTTAATACAAGTTTAAATGATCAATTATTTTACTTCTGTTTAAGAAGTAATTATTTTACTTCTGATTAAGAAATTTCCTGTGCACTAAATGTGCTTATATTGTTCATTACAAAACAAAGTCAAATTTTTTCAGAACAGATTTTGACTAAAATTATTTTTTGTTTACAGATGGCCGTACAGATCCAATTTTGGATGATGTAGGTGAAGCCTTCTCACTTATGGGGGTTAACCTGCATGAGCTGGAAGATTACATACACAATATTGAACCTGTCACTTTCCCACATCAAATCCCTTCATTTCCTGTCAGCAAAAACAATGTCCTACAGTTTCCCCAGCCTGGAAGCAAAGATGCAGAAGAGAGGAAAGAATACATTCCTGATTACATGCCACCTATTGTCTCATCTCAAGAAGGTGCGAAATTAATATTTTTTCCCCCTTTTTTAGTTTTCATTTGTGTTTTGAGTGTTAACATATTTGTTTACATTTTTTAAGCTGCCCAGATTGTGCCACCAATAACAGTGGTTTTATAAAGCACTCATCAGAGCGTACCACAAATAGTGAAATACAGTCATACTGTCTAATCAGCCATGCTACTGCTTTATTTTGCATGATAAAGTTATATTTATATTTTCTGTTTTTGTTATACTTTGCCTCAGGAACTGAGTGTTAAAATACTTTACATATCTGTAATACTCTCTATCTGAGGATCTCAGGTCATTAAATAAGTTAATGAAAGCCTCTGTGGGGTGACAAAACCATTCTTTCTCCCTTTAAGCTAATGTTTAAAATGCTGTTGACAACTAGAAATGAAGTTAATTTAAAAAGCTGAAGTGTATTTCAGGTACTACACTTGCTTCTTAGTCTCTTGCCAATTTTTAAGGTTTTACAGTTACACTTCTTTATTTTTAAATGTCTTCCTCTCTCCTGTTGAATAAAAGAGCCATACAAATGGAGGAGGAAGGTGAAAATGCCTTCACAGAAAGTGCTGTGAGAGAGAGCAACTTTTATTCTGTGAAATACATACAATCTGGTGTTAATTATAACAATTATTGAAAGTGGTAAAAATGAAGGAGATGTGTTTGTTGTGTTTTGGTAATATCTTCAGGTACAAGAATCTTGGATGCTAATCAACAATAGAAGGTTAAAAAAAAATCACAGATAGACATAAATAGGCAGTCTTTTGATGATAGGTACAAATAACATTTTCCAAGCATATGTAGCACTGGGAATTAGGAAGAAATATACAAAATAGAACAAGATATTTGCTGTGAAGAATATACAGGTAACAGAATTCTAATGAGGCATTTACTACTTCAGAAGTAAATAATGTGCAATAGAATGTGTATCATACAAAAGCCTCACTTAAGAACTTGGGCTCAAGATGCTAAATGTTGAAATGTAGGCAGAAACCCCTTACAACATCACAATGAACCAAAAAATGATTTCCCCTTATTGACAACACGAAATAAATCTTGTTGCTGTTCTGCCACAAATGATGTGCACAGTTGTTTTTCTATTATTGATATTTATAGTGACTACCACAACAGGGTCCAGGTTAATGAAAGAGGCTCCTAAGCACTACAGCAATACAAATAATAATTAAACTAATTTAATTATTTGGATATTTTCTGCCTTTTATACCATGTACAGGTATATAGATTTAACCATAATGTGCTACAATTAAATTATCTTAAAATATTCAAAATGGCTGCAAGAAACAATTTTCTGAAATCAGAACAATGCCCTGAAATTTTTTTTTTCAGATATGCAGCCTTCACATTTACTTTCACTGTTTAAAAGACAGAGGTTTTTAACTACTGACAAAGAAATATTTTAATATGTTTTTACTTAACATAACCAAAAGTAAAATGTAAATAGTGGCAAAAATATTGTTCAAAGATGAAAGATTAAAATCTTTTCATTGGGAGGCTTGATAAAAGGTTTGCTTTTTAAAACATTTTTAAATTAATTCTTCAAAGACAGCATAAAAATACAAAGCAAGAGGTAACCATAGGGCACCTAAAAAATAATTGTAAGGAAATACTACAATTATATCAATTATGATGTCTTAAAAACAGCAATTTTTGTGTACCTCAATTTATGGTTCAACTTGAGACCCCTTAAAGGGACTGATTTTTTTTTCCCAGATGGTTCTGCACATTTACTCTGTTATAATTAGGCAACTTTAAAGGGTTTCAAATTTGGTATCCAAAATCACTAGCTACTTTTGTAAATGCTGGCTTTAAAATATAGTAGAGATCAAGTCCAAGAGAGAACTCAATGTAACTGTAGCACAATATCTGTAATATTCGTCTCATCTTTTTGTATATATACTAACTCAGTATGGCATGATAGCTAAATACAAAATGAGACCAGATATTTATATGGAGGCAATTGTGCTTTTCTTTGTAAGTAATTTTTACATTTTTTTCTCTTGCAAGTTAGATCCAGGAGTTAGATTAGAACAGTCCTTATAAATATTGTAGGAATCCTTTTAACACCTGAAGCAAGAAGATACTATTTCCCGAGTTGGACAGGAACCAGGAAAACTTCTAATGCCCAAGGCTAGTGTATCAAAGGGACTACAAACACAGGTTTTTTTAAATGAATAAAGGACTTTATACAAATTTAAACAAGTATTGCATTGAACATAACTCTGCTATAGTTGCTGTATCATGCTTACATATAGTTTAGGGCATTTTTCTAATATAGTAAATTTTAAATTCGGGATTATGTATATGTTAAAAGTTCATAAATATTTTCAGATCAGTATTTTTGAGGTACGTAAAATGGATCAGGAGGATGGGTTCTCAACATCTGGTTTTATTTTATTAACAAAAGTTTGGAGGTAATTTCCTTTCAGAAATGCTATAGAACTCTCCCTCAAACATTCTCTAAAGTGTCACATGATACAGCAGTTGACTGTATTGTCAGTTGATTTTATGGAAATGTAAAACTTCTGCCTGTGTTGATAGTTAAATTTAATAGTTTAATGTGTTGAGTGACTTTATGTAGCGATAGATACAGCGGTACACAATGAAGTTAGGTGATGTGCACACTTACTGTAGATCATATGAAACTTGAATATTACTTATTTTAAAGCAGTACTTGAAAACTGTAAGTTTATGTTTAGTTTGATAGTAAGGCTGAGCAAAGTGCATTCATGTTATGATTAAATTATTTTTATGGATATTCAGATATTAACAGTGACACTAAGTATTATGTAATTGTAATTAGTCATTTCCATAATACACACTTTGGATTTTTCATGTTCACTTTTTAGAGAACATTTGCATCAAAACCTGTGTTTAATATGCACCATGACCAGTAGGTGTTGCTAGCCCACTTCTTAAAATTCAAGTTGCAATTGTTTTCTGGGCCTGCAAATACATATTGCCACTTTCTTTAGAATCAGTGTTGGATGTTCAAGGAATATAGTCTGTACAGCTACATTGGCTGATTACTTAACTATTTTGTCAGTCTTATTACCAAAAGTCATTAAGACAAAATTCTATACACATATGATCCAGATGCTGAATTTAGAATATGCACTCTTTATGGCTGTGCTTAATATTAATGTTCTGAGCAGTGAAAAGGCACCTTGTTTTTCATGACCTATCTTGGCTATTAGCATTAGCTTTGAGGTTAGTACTTTAGGACAAATTCTCCTCTCAAGTATTATAACTGAAAGGAGAATGTGGCTGCTCATATTAAGTCTAGAGTGCCATATTTCATTAACTAGACTAGAAGACTTGGCATGTATGTCAAGTGTATAAATTATATGGATTTGTGTATAAATAAAGATTTCTATAATACATCTGATTCATCATTACTATGTTTGATGTTGGGGTTTTAGTAGTGTTTTTACAACTGAAACTTCAGGGAAATTTTATGCCAGTGTGTCATGATGTTCACATTCTGCCTATTTTTAGTTATTCCCCCTTTTGTTTTTACTGAGTTGTTTTAGTGCTGTTGTCACTGTAATGTCATGGTGAACTTGTAAAATAGATTAATTTTTTTTTAAGAAAAAAATAAATTGGTTGAAAAACATGATGGTCATGCTTTATTTCTCTCACTTTAATGTAGAAAAACATACTCTTTTGCTATAGTATCAACCAATTTCAGTGAAGCTGATGTTTCAGTTAAAGTAATCATATAGATACTAGGTCATTTAAAAAATCTAGATACACAACCAAAGGGAATAGTAATAAATTAGTATTTGTATTATGATAGCACCTTCAGGGCAGACCCCAGTTGTGTTGGTCACTACAGTATAGTTCCCCAAAATTTTTAAAAATACACCTGTCCCAAAGACTGATTCTACATGTGCATTAAATAACCCTGTCTCTTAGCCACTTAGAACCCAGTTCTAAATTGATGTGATTGACATACAATATGTATTCCTTTAAAAACGATAATAACTATACATTTTGTCTTCTCTCTCCTTATCCCCCTCAGGTTATTAAGGCACACAGTAATACACTCTGTGTACAGCTTTTACACTGGGATGAGAGAGAGTAAAATAGGTACTTGGTATACTCTTAAGTGTACATCAGTTTTTAACATTCTATTATACTCACGTCAGATTTTTCAGGACATCTTAGTTCTTTAATGACCTTGCAACCTTTGTGGTCACCCATTCATTTGTTCCTTTCTGGGACGCCTATTGCACCAAAGAGGCATGAGAGGAATATATTTGCAGTTCTGCCCTTTGAGCACAGTTGCAGTCTCCATGGGGCTCATCTAGACTACAGGGAAACGATCGAAAGAAGATTGCATATCTTCTTCTAATCGCACTTTCGAAAGCAGAGCTTTCGCAAATGAAAGTAATTAAGACGTGGCTTTTTTGGCGAACTGCCCCCTTTGTCGAAAAGCTGCGTAAACCTCCTTTTTTGAGGAAGAGCGGCTTTTCGATGAAAGGGGCTGTTTGCCGAAAAAGCCGTGTCTTAATTACTTTCACTTTCAAGCCTCCACTTTCGAAAGTGCGAGAGGAAGAAGAATTCCATGGGAATTTGCATATCCTCTTTCGACCGTTCCACGTAGTCTAGATACGCCCCATGTTACTTCATAGTTCCACTAGAGAGAGAGAGACAGCTTAACTTTTGTTTTGGAAAGTTTCTGTAGCCTCTGCCTTTTGTTTTTCAGACTCTGCCATTGGAGATTATTTTAAAACAAATGTAATTAGTAATGGGGGTTCAGTAGCATATTCAAGAGCTAGCTTCATGTTTTTAATCACTGATCCAGAACCAGTTCTGGGCACAATTTTGTTGTCCTAATTATTAGTAACTTTGTCTGATGTATCTTGCCTTGACAGTTCAGAACTTACAAATGTCATTCTTATTACATTCTTGCTTTTCTTCTGTGTTAGTGCTGATGTGATATTAAGTAAAGACTCTTAAGTAAAGTAAGTTGTCATGGGATAAGAGGGAAGGTCCTTTCATGAATTGATATAACTGGTTAAAAGACAGGAAACAAAAGGTAGGAATAAATGTCCAGTTTTCAGAATAGAGAGAGGTAACTAGTGGTGTTCCCCAGAGGTCCATACTGGGACCACCCCTGCTCAACATATTTATAAATGATCTGGAGAAAGCGATAAACAGTGAGGTGGCAAAAATAAACTGCTCAAGATACTTAAGACCAAAGCAGACTGTGAAGAGCATCAAAAGGATCTCTCAAAACTAGGTGATTGGGCAACAAAATGGCAAATTAATTTTAATGTTGATAAATGCAAAGTAATGCACATTGGGAAAAAATAATCCCAACTATACATACAGCATGATGAGGACTAAATGAGGTATTACCACTCGAGAAAGATCTTGGAGTCATAGTTCTCTGCAAACATCGGCTCAATGTGCAGCAGCAGTCAAAAAAGCAAACAGAATGTTAGGAATAATTTAAAAAGTGATAGAGAATATCTTATTACTTTTGTAAAAATCCATGGTATGCCCACATCTTTGATACTGCGTACAGATGTGGTTGCCTCATCTCAAAAAAGATATCTTGGCATTGGAAAAAGTTCAGAAACGGTCAATAAAATGATTAGGGGTTTGGAATGGGTGCCATATGAAGAAAGATTAAAAAGACTTTTCAACTTAGAAAAGAGGAAACTAAGGGGGGGGAACTCTATAAAATAATGACAGGTATGGAGAAAGTGAATAAGGAAAAGTTATTTACTTGTTTCCATAACATAAGAACTAGGGGTCACCAAATGAAATTAATAGGTAGCAAGTTTAAAAGAAACAAAGGAAGTTTTTCTTCCCGCAACTCACAGTCAACCTGTGGAACTCTTTGCCAGAGGATGTTGTTAAGACCAAGACTCTAACAGGGTTTAAAAGAGAACTAGGTAAATCCATGGAGAATAGGTCCATCATTACTTATTAGGTAGGAATGGTGTCCCTAGCCTCTGTTTGGCAGAGGCTGGAAATGGGTGACAGATCACTTGATGACCTGTTGTGTTGACTCCCTCTGGGGCACATGGCATTGTCCACTGTTGGAAGACAGAATTCTGGACTAGATGGACCTTTGGTCTGACCCAGTACGGCCATTTTTATGTTATTAGACCCTAATAATCACCAGAAACCAGTGCTCATTGTACCTGAAAACATGGAAACCCAACTGTCAAATTATATAACTTATTAAACTATCTGTAGTTTGCTAGATATTAGCTGCTAAAATCACATTGGAATTGAAGAGAGGTATGGAAAAGCAAGATGGTAATCAAAATAACATGATTTTCAGGTCTGATAATATCATGGGCTACTAATACTAGGAATGTAATTGTATAAAGCATTAAGCTTCACAATGCTATAAAGCATTAGTGTCTACCTACAGTGATTTGATATATCAGATTTTGAAACTGTCACTAGACTCTTATTCTAGCATTGCTTTTTTTTTTTTTTTTTTTTTTTTTGGCTCTAATCCAGAACTGAATATAGCAAGTCTTGGATCTCAAACCTGCGTAATTTCAATCTCTGGGTTGTTTAACCCCTCAAGGGTTAAACAAAGCCAGTGACTTTTTAAACAGCATGTGGTAGGATTTCTAGATGCTTAAGAAGGAATATCTGGATATTGACTTTGACAGAGAAACCTAGTTTATGAAATGACATTGTTCTTACTTTGTTTGCAGCCTTTCTGCTCTCTTCCACTCCCTGCCATTTAATCCTATGGAGTACAGCTTCATTATATACCCCCACAGTATACTGCACTGGTGCTTTAAAAGCAGCAATGAAATTTTCAGCAGAGCTATTCCAGTATACTAGTCTATGCAGAACACTATTACATATCAACAAACAGGTACTGTGTAATCAACCAATTTGAAGCATAGTGGGCACTGGTAGAGGATCAACTTGGAACACTTTGCTCCTGGCTACTAGCCATGCCTGGTTGCTGCGTATTGCAAGCTCTGTGTCAAGTTGCTTTAGCAGTCTGTGCACTCTGCTAAGTGTCAGACGCTGATTGCTTTTGTGCGAATGAGTCTCCATGTATGCATCAATCTAGCAAGGAAGAAGCAACAGGAGAAACAGACAAAATGAGAAAGGCAGCCAAGCTTGAGAAGCAGACAGAGGAAAGCCATTGGGAAAGAGCCAATAGGAGAGGCAGGTTTCAAAGGAAAAAGAGAATATGAGATGGCAACAAAAAAGTACAGAAAATGTCTGGTTTAATTCTTGCCATTAGGCAACCAGAAAAATAACTCCCCTCTGGCATAATGAAGTTGTCTTCATAATTATAACTATATATATGTCAATCCAAAACATGGCTCCAGTGGAAATAATGCAAGGAAAAAAAGGAAGATTAAAAAAGACCAGAAATGTAGATTGAAGCCAAATAGATTTTCATCGTAAGATCTATTTTGTAAGCATCATAGGCAAAAATTCAGTTTAGTGGGTACTTCAGGAAAACTTCACCCACAGCACAAACCCGATAACATGGTTGGGCTCTGTAGACTTGAGTGAGAGGGATTTTCAAAGGCAAACCTACCAGTTAAATAACTCTCACTGAAAGTCAATGGAAGTTACATGCTAAACTGCAGTTTTGCCTTTGAAAATCTGCCTCTGCTTCTCTGTAAAGAGTAGTGCCCTACAGAATTCACGGTCCAGTTTCATGGTTATAGGATTTTAAAAATTGTAAATTTCATGATTTCAGCTGTTTAAATCTGAAATTTCATGCTTTTGTAATGGAAGTGATCTTGACCCAAAAAGGAACTATGGGAGGGTCGCAATATTATTGTTGGAGGGGGAGTATGCAGAACTGCTACCTAGGGATGTTAACTACTGGTTAATTGACTAATCAAGTAGTTAGCTACTCGATTAGTCAACTAACCAATAATTAACATCCCTAATTGACTAATCGAGTAATTGATGGATTTTCCATCAACTACTCGATTAGTTGATCAGGGGGAAAGCTCTCCCACTGTGGAGTTGCAGCATCCCAGGAGCGGTGCAAGATGGGACTGTTCAATCCTGGCTTGTGCTGCCCCCAGGAACTAACCCTGTGGTGGGTTACTCCACAGTAGCTCCTGGGGGGGGGGCGTGAGCTGGGACCCTGAACAGTCCCGGCTTGTGCTGCCCCTGGGACCCTGCGGCTCTGCCCTCCCCTGCACCATGGAGACTGTGCTGCAGGAAGCCATCTTAAAAGCTGGCTCCCAGCACCAACTCCTGCCCCCTCGCCCCCTTGCTGCCTCTGATACAGAGGAGGCAGGGGAAGCAAGTAGTGGAGTAGTCACTCAACTAGTCGCTTATATTGCTACTGCTACCCTTATTTCTGTATTGCTGCTGGCATCTCTACCTTCAGAGTTGGGGAGTTGCAGAGTGGCAGCTGCTAGCCAGGAGCCCAGCCTGGGCTGCTGCTAGTAGCAGTGCAGAAGTAAGGGTGTCATGGTATGGTATTGCCACCCTCACATCTGCACTGCTGCTGTCAGGGCACTGCCTTCAGACTTAAATGCCTGGTCAACAGTTGCTGCTCTCTGTCCGCTCAGCTTTGAACGCAGCCCAGAAGTAAGGGAGGCAATAACATAACCCCTTGAAAATAACCTTGTAACCTGCCTGCAACTCTCTTTTGGCTTAGGACCCCAGTTTCAGTTTGAGAAATGCTGGTTTCCCTGTGAAATTCCTATACTATAGGATAAAAGCCCACAAAAGATCAGATTTTACGGGAAAGACAAGATTTCATGGTCCATGATGTGTGTCTTACATGGCTGTGTATTTGGTAGGGACTTATCATGAGGATTATGGGAGCCAAAATTGAGGTGCATTTGCAAGGGCATGTGGGCTCTATGAATGGCATAGACAGGTTTGAAAACATCTTAATCTGTACTTGGGATTTTAAAAAATGTTGCTCATGTTCTTTTCTTCAGCAAATAAATCTAGGTAAAACTGAAGTACAATGTCAGAAAATACTTAGAATGATAGAAAAATCTAACTTCAGATCAGTTTTACAAAACTCAACTAATTTCAGCCTCTTGACTGCATCTGAATTTTTCTGCCAACTTCTGTTATAAAAATGGGTTTATTAATTTAAAAAAATCTGTTGTAAAAGACCTGTGCAAACAAAATAGAATACTAGCTCTATAGAATAGATAATGAAACTAGGCATACATAAATTGCTGTCATGTCCAAAGTAAAGTAAAAAAATAGAGAAAATACTTTGTTTTTACTGTTACGCTACGTCTACACTGCAGCGCTATTTCCGGATACCGGAAGTATCCCTAAATAACTATTCTGCATCTTTAAACACGTCCTTTATTTCAAAATAGATTTTGAAATAACAGGCACGCTATTCCAGCATCCCTGTAACTCTCATTCCACAAGGGCTAAGGGATGTTTTGGAATAGTGCTTTATTTCGGAAATTAGATCGAAATAAGATACGTAATTTGTATAGCTCAATTGCGTATCTTAATTTGACCTATGGGTGCAGTGTAGATGCACGCTTACAATAGTATTATGTATTACTTACAAATAAACTGTTTTCAGACAGAAATGTGAGGGTTTTTTTAAGTTGACAGTGCCCTTTAAATCTTGAGTGTGTAGAAGATTTTTTTCTCTCAAATAATGTTTTTCTAGACCTATTTAATAACTTACAACTTAACATTTGTTGGGGATTCAAAATTAAAATAGCATATGCTGTAAAAGCAATGATTCACATGTCATGCCACCTTCCTACAGTGAATTAATTGACATTGAATTGGTATGAAAGTCCTAAATTGTTTCAGTGCATTGTGATGTATAAATTTGCAATTTTGGCTATAATGAAATTATTCTTTGGGGAGAAAATAAGACTTCACAATAAAAGGCTCCCATTGTCTTGCATACTTTAAACAAAGAATACTGCCATTATTCTAATTTCTTGGTTCTTTTTCGGTAACACTTTTGTCACTTGCCTTGACTTATCATATAGTATCAGTTTTTCCTTTGCTGACAATGAGTGACTTTGTTTAGAGCCTCTGTTGTATCCTACACCATGTGCTGCTGCTATACTTGAGGATTTTATTTCATCTGGAGCATCCGACACCTTTGTGGCTTAGAAAGCATACGTTTCAAATTAGGTTATTGTCTGGTAGTTGTGCGTTACTGTTCCCAAGCTTCTCAGACTTTTTTTCTGCATCCTGCACAGAATATTTTTGGTGACTCCAGGGGGGAAAAAATTGAAAATCTAGCCACAGTTTCAAACAGGATAAGTGAAAGGTGCAATTAACCTATTTTAGGGACTGACCTTGTAACTTCATTATATTTCAGTCATTGCAGCATGCTGGACCTTTTCCTTTACCTCCTAATGCTCTCAGTTTTCTCTCCCTTTTTCTCCCTGTGGACCTCCCAAAATATTTAATTTTCTGAAAATGTAGCTGATTTTTTAGCCATTGGGTAAAAGGTCAGGAATTGCTGCTGAACTACAGATTTGTAGCCACTTTTGAGAAAAATACCTCTACTTTGTTAAATAATGATTTCATGCAGCTAGCTGTAGCCTGGTTGTTTCTGAACAGAGACTGGCAGATTTTACTCTCTCTCTTTTTTTTTAACTCTTACTCTTTTTCAGGACTTGTGTATTAATGTAATGCTAAAAGACTTCACCATTATCATGATGGTCCTTTTAAAAGCTGCCCACATAACACAAACCTAACTCTGGATCTACTAATAAGAGAATTGTTTTCCATACTTTTACCAATCCATACATTTTAATCTTTTTTTACATGCTGAAGGATTACCCTCTTTTTGTGGGGCAGTGGATGTATTTGATTTTGAGAAGCTTGGGGCTCAGATTCCCTTGCTGCATGAAATATGTGGCTGCAGCAATGGCTGTGCTATTTGCATGAGAACTCTAACAAATAGTTGGAGTGTGGACAGATTTCTAATGGGCTTAAATGTTCATATCATCATGTTGTCCAATCATGATCTATATCTTAATTCTTAGCTTTCACTGGTGCTACATGAGTGGTGAATTCTAGATCTCATTTTTTTTCCAGCATAGACAAGGCTAAAGTGGTTAAATGACTTATCACATGTCTCTGCAAACAAATCAGTGGCAAATACTGACTACCAATATTTTAATTTCTGACCTAAAAAGGTCACGTTTTAGACATTTGAGCTATTTGCCTTGTGCCACACACAGATAAGATGTGTGTTTATAGTGTTGTAATTTGCTAGTTTGGCTATAATTTCAGCATCCTCTTCATGTTGTCACACTGGATTCAACCTTCCAGTTTTCACCTTCGTGCAAATATAGAGAATTTTAGTGTGCTGGATAAATCAGAACTGATTGATTAAGTCTAATGTATTGACAATTTCTCCTTAATTATCTCAATGTAGTATGAGAGAGGTGTCATAGATTCAATTGGATAAGAGGGAATTTTCAGATTAATAGGCTGTAGGAGACATGGCCCTGTTTCATGTAACAGGAGATTTTGGATGACTGAAGTTCACATCAAAGTTTACAGTTCAGGATTGTTTATGAATTGTTCATTTTTATAGATTCTGCTGTTGGGCACATTTATAGGTTTTTGATATCTGAAAATAAATATCTGAATAGGTTCGTTTCTTCTGAATAAGGTTATATGTTTTATCACTAAGACTGTTGCCTGATTTAATAGGGACACATTTATATCTATATTTTGATTAAAGGCTCAAATAATTTGACTTTTCCATAACTGTAGATACAACTTCCATAACTTTCGATCTATCAATTTGCAATGTGATATCAGGCCTAAGCAGGTTAGGCATGGTTGATACTTAAACCAAGACTGAGAAACACAGGGCTTCCAGTTGGTGTGGCAGTAAGTTACAAATCTTTCTCTTAGAATCAAACTGATCTCACATTTTTTAAGTGAAGATACTATTAAGTGTCATTTTGTATGGGAAGATAAGCCAAGTTTAACCACTTTTTTTTTAAATGGTCCTGTGATGGCTAATATGAGAGTCATTGTAGCTCCAGTGTCCTGTGCAAATTACAGCTTGTTACACTTCACATAACCTTCCTTTTTCTTGGAAACTTGTTTGCTGTTTCCCTCTTAAATACTGTGGTGGTAAATGGCTGCTGCTGTTCCTTTCTAGAGGGACCTGTATTTCAGCAGTGGATGGAGGAATAGCTGTATATTCATATCACAGGGATGAAAGGTGCTGTTCTTCAAATATTATAAAAGTATTTGTAGATGGGGGAATGGCACTGATCTTTGTGTGTGTGTATGTGTGCCTGAGAAGTGTTATTTAGTGGAAGTGCCACATAATCTATTTATCCCGTTTGGAATAATGAATAATTGTAGTTCCTCTTTTATGGGTTTTATGGACGTTTGGAGGATATATGAGCTTTGTCTTTTGCAATTTTAAATATATAAAGCCATACACTTTCTTGTTCCTAAAGCTATTTTATCTTAAAATAGGTACGTTTTTCAAGGTTTTATTTTACTTAATTAATATGCTCCTGGCATATTTAAACATTAACACTTTTTTTTACTTGGTTGTGTGCAACACTGATTATGTCTGACAGACACAATTGGGAATAGCATAGAGGAAATAATAGTTCTTGACCAATCAGTAAAACTCAGGAAGTCCCGGTGCCGTAGGAAGGGAGAGAAACTCACTTTTCATTTCCTCTTGAGTCCAGTGTGTTCAGATTAACTTTAAAGGCGTGTAAGATGCAGCTCTGAGCATTTGGTCTGCAGTAGAATGTTGCCTATGTATGGAGCCCATCTCAGCAGGCGACTAGTGACCAGCCAAAAAAGCTCTCATAGCTCAGTTGCTGGGATATCCTATTGCAAATTGAATATGAAACAAGGATACACTTGGTTTTACATGACAAACTTTAAAGCATTCATTAAAGAGACTTTATTTCTGTTTCAACTATTTTAAAGCCACAGACCTATTGAAGGTGATTTTTTTTTTTTACTAGATTTGATTTGTTTCTTGAGAATTTGCAGATTTGAGAACTGGTAAAAATCCATAGTTTTAATAGTACTACTTAATTCTTTACATGTTCAAAGCACTATAGTACACAATCACTATGCTTTTTTAAAATTGCTTTGCTCGCCCTTTTCTCTCTTTTGTATGGGTATACATATATAAACTATGTATTTATAGTAGCACATAGGTTAAAAGTGTAGTTTTATAAGAAGATTTAAATGGGAATCTGTAAGGAGCACCTGCTATCATTCTGTTTAATGTTCTTGTACTGGGATTTTCAAGGGAGCCTAAGGGAGTAAGACACCTAACTCCCATAAGGATTAGGACACCTGACCCCTTTTGGCTTCTTTGAAAATTGCAGGTTTAATACCTTCAAGAGCCCTTCATACAGTTATGTTAAATTTCATTGAGACTGACAAATGAAGGCATTTCAAATTTAAAGTTGAAATTCTGCCACTGTCTTGCTACCATGCAATTCTTAACTTGCATAGCTGTACCTAGAAATTGCAGCCTCTGTGGTAGATAACACAGCTCATGCTGACTCCAAACACAGGCAGAACCTATGCACAATGGATTAATTCTCTAGCCCGTCATTTGAAATGTAGGTGATTGCTGGGAAAAAATTAAAATACAAGTGCGTGCAAACTAAATATTTAAGGAGGTGTTCGGAGTCCTCTTTTAGCAGGCGCAAAGAAATCTTATCTAATTATTTTACTGATTAATTTCTTGAAAGTATTTAATAGAATCATAGAATACTAAGATTGGAAGGGACCTCGAGAGGTCATCGAGTCCAGTCCCCTGCCCTCATGGCAGGACCAAATACTGTCTAGATCATCCCTGATAGACATTTATCTAACCTACTCTTAAATATCTCCAGAGATGGAGATTCCACAACCTCCTGGGCAATTTATTCCAGTGTCTGACTACCCTGACAGTTAGGAACTTTTCCTAATGTCCAACCTGAACCTCCTTGCTGCAGTTTAAGCCCATTGCTTCTTGTTCTATCCTCAGAGGCCAAGCTGAACAAGTTTTCTCCTCCTCCTTATGACACCCTTTTAGATATCTAAAACTGCTATCATGTCCCCCTCAATCTTCTCTTTTCTAAACTAAACAAACCCAGTTCCTTCAGTCTTCCCTCATAGGTCATGTTCTCTAGACCTTTAATCATTCTCGTTGCTCTCTCTGACCCTCTCCAATTTCTCCACATCTTTCTTGAAATGCGGTGCCCAGAACTGGACACAGTACTCCAACTGAGGCCTAACTAGCGCAGAGTAGAGCGGAAGAATGACTTCTCGTGTCTTGCTCACAACACACCTGTTAATGCATCCCAGAATCATGTTTGCTTTCTTTGCAACAGCATCACACTGCTGACTCATATTCAACTTGTGGTCCACTATAACCCCTAGATCCCTTTCTGCCATACTCCTTCCCAGACAGTTGCTTCCCATTCTGTATGTATGAAACTGATTGTTCCTTCCTAAGTGGAGCGCTTTGCATTTGTCTTTATTAAACTTCATCCTGTTTACCTCAGACCATTTCTCCAATTTGTCCAGGTCATTTTGAATTATTACCCTATCCTCCAGATTAGTCGCAACCCCTCCCAGCTTGGTATCATCTGCAAACTTAATAAGCGTACTTTCTATACCAATATCTAATGATGAAGATATTGAACAGAACTGGTCCCAAAACAGACCCCTGCGGAACCCCACTTGTTATGCCTTTCCAGCAGGATTGTGAACCATTAATAACTACTCTCTGAGTACGGTTATCCAGCCAGTTATGCACCCACCTTATAGTAACCCCATCTAAGTTGTATTTACCTAGTTTATTGATAAGAATATCATGCGAGACCATATCAAACGCCTTACTAAAGTCTAGGTATAGCACATCCACCGCTTCTCCCTTATCCACAAGACTCGTTATCCTATTAAAGAAAGCTATCAGATTGGTTTGACATGATTTGTTCTTTACAAATCCGTGCTGGCTGTTCCCTAACAACCTTGCCACATTCCAAGTGTTTACAGATGATTTCCTTAATTACTTGCTCCATTATCTTCCCTGGCACAGAAGTTAAACTAACTGGTCTGTAGTTTCTTGGGTTGTTCTTATTTTCCTTTTTATAAATGGGCACTATATTTGCCCTTTTCCAGTCTTCTGGAATCTCTCCTGTCTCCCATGATTTTCCAAAGATGATAGCTAGAGGCTCAGATACCTCCTCTATCAGCTCCTTGAGTATTCTAGGATTTGAGTCACAGTGATTCAGGATGAATCTCTGTATGTCTCCAAAAACTTAGTAAAATTCTACTTTTTCTCCTATTTAAAGAGAGAACCCTCCATACACATCCATACCACTGCCCCCCCCCTTCAAAAAGCCTAAATAAAGCCCTGAGCAAGTAACTTCCCTTAAAAGGGACATTAAAATAACAGTTAGATGAACTATCCTCCCTTGCTATAAGCATTAACCACTATTCTTATTTATAGGTTAGGTGGAAGGGGAAGGGCAAGGCATGGCCAAGAGTTCCTGACATGGAAAAGTCTTAATTAAACTGAGGAAGAGCTGAGGGATATGACCATATTGTAACTGAACAGAGTACTTTACTATCCTAACTGCTGTGTCACTAAAAACTGGTTGTCACCATTCTGTTCAAAACAAAACAGTTGAAATGCCTCCATTGTGTAGTGTAAAAATAATGTAAATAGAAATTTGGCATAAACCCATCTCTATTAAATTTAAACCAAATTCCTGATCAGTGCAAATAAACTTTAACTGCAGTATTTTATCAGTTTAGCTTTTACTTTGGTGGCCTTCTGTATATGTGCCTGTGCTCTGTAGTGGTGCCACCGGGGGCCAAAATCTTGTCAGATCAGGAGCTAAGCAGGATCTGACAAGGGCAATTCTTGGACAGAAGACATGCATGGAACAATTCCAGTGCTGCAGGAAGTAGTGCTGATTAGTGTGTAGTACTCTTCTCTGTGAGAAGCAGGGTATGCTGTTGACTGACATCTTTTAAATGAAATGAAACCGCTAAGTTCTTACCTCTTGTGGTTACTAATGTCGCCATGACATATTTTTCTGGAGTAATATGTTAACCTTCCTGGCTAAATTCCAATTTAAGAAGTTCTGCCTGCTAAAATATCCAGGCAGTTTCAAATTCATACAGTATTTTGTAAAAGAAACAAACCCTCTTTGGTATTGTTGTGTGCAGTTAAACAGCTTGCTGCATCCTCCTACCAAGAAAGCTACATTTCAGTAATGACTGACGTGACTCTTAGTTGGGGGCCATAATCTGTCCATTGAATGTGTGCAACTAGGTTTTTTTTACTTAAAGCAAATAATACATGCACTTCCCAGAATAACATTTGTTCTGGATTTATCCAACATTTGGGATAAAAACAGCTATATAAACATAAGATTCTGTTGTATACTCTCCTGAGTGGGGAAACAGGTCAGGCAGAGGAATCCAACCTACAAGCAAATCACACATTTGAGAAGAAGAGAACTGTATTTGAGACACATATGCTGCTAACGTTCTGAAAACAGAACTGCAAATAACGAATATCAATGTTGATTCTTTTACATAGCTAAACACAGTTTTCTTCCTTTCACTAACATACCCAAAGATTGACTATTTTCTGGCACTGTGCAGATATTGTTTTCTACACAGTATTTTTATCAGTGTGTACCTATAGAGTGCTCAAATGTCCTAATAATGGGTGCAGTACAAATTCCAAGGAAGGTGCATACATATTTATAAAGTAGTCTGGCATGTGAGGAGGAGGCGTGGTATGGGAAGACCTGGAAGGTGATGCCAGGAGAGGATTATGTGTGATCAAAGGGATACACATTGAGGTTGAATAACGTAACAGTATCAACTTTGTAAAATTGAATAATTTAGATCTGTAGTCCCCAGTAAAATGGTTAGCATTTGGACTAGTTTTGCAGTGCAACAACGGTACCCATGTGGTTTTATACTGAGAAGTCATAGTATGTGGTAGCTACTGGGCTTATCTAAATGGAAAACCCCTGCCAGCTTGAGGGGAATTTAGCAACTTACTTATTATATCAAAAAAAGCACATTATACATGACACATGTACAAAAACTCAAAGGGCCATGTATGCTGCTAAAACTTTTGGCATTGCCCAGCAGGTACACTAATCTCCTGAGTGTTCATTGCTCTAAGCTTTCATCCAGAGCAAAAGAAGTCAGGACTGGAAGACTTCTGTATTCTGCCATCCCACCTGAAAGAACTGTTTTCTTTTTCCTCTTTTCAAAGCAGTCTGCCTAGAAGTACCTGTGCTTCATTCTAATCTATACCATTTTTTTTAGTGTGGCCTTCCTGAATCTCTGGCTCATTTACTTCATGAGAAATAAATGAATGCTTTTTCATTTTTCAGTAAAACTTAAAAAACAACAAATAGTCTACAGCACCTTAAAGATTAATAAAACATGTAGATGGTATCATGAGTTTTCCTGGGTACAATCCACTTCTTCAGATGAAAGAACTGAAGAGGTTTTTGCTGTAATCTAATTTAATAGGAGACATATTTCGGGAATGTGATGCATCTTTGCTCCAAGCTATCTTAAATTTTGTTTAAAGGAATAAAATACATTGAACACATTAAAATGATAAAGGCACTTTAGTCATCAGAAATACTTATGCTGTAGTATAGTACAGGTTGGACCTTCCTGTCTGACACCCTGGGGACCTGAGTGGTCCTGAACTACTGAGTTTGCTGGACCAGGAGAAGTCAAGACTCTCTCCCCCCCCCCGCTCCTGGCTGGTCGCTCTACTCTTGCTGGGGCTGTACTCCCTGCCGCCTGCCCCACTGCCTCCAGCTCTCTCCTCCCCCATGCCAGCCCTGACTGTGGCTATATCCCCCACCACACCAGCCCTGGACAGAGGCTGACCCTGCTGCCTCCAATCCCGACTGGGGCTGCACCTCCCACAGCACCGGCCCCGTCTGCGCACCCAGCTGCTGGCCCCGCTACCTCCAGCCCCAGGCAGGGCTGTGCTCCTGGCCACTGCCTCAAACCCCAGCCAGGGCTGTGCCTCTGAACCTGGCAAGCCAGTGCTTACTGGTCCAGCAATATCCGTGGTCCTGTCAGAACACGGATGTTGCTGAACCACAGAGTCCCGGATTTTAGAGGTTCAACCTGTAATACTGTGGTGCTTGGATTACTTTTTATTTCCTGTTCCATAATGATCATTCCAAGTCTCTAGCAAAGGAAATTTGGGCTAGTTTGGACCTCCAAACATTGTGATTCACAAAACAGTGAAATTAATGCAGCTTGCAGCTCATATCTTTCAGACATTAGATACCAAATATAATATATTTACACCCTAATAGATGAAAAGTTGTAAATGCAATATTCATAAACTTTTACTCTAGATTTTTTTTTTTTAGTGTTCTACTATTCTGGAGCACATTAGAATAATTTCATGGTTATCCTTTACTTGTTAAGGATTTATAGGTCTTTAGTTTTCTAGATCTATTTTGACTCTAACTGCTATACAACACAGTACCTTTGTTGTGTTTATGCTGTATCAAAACTGAAATTTTAATTTAATTAAATTTAACAAATGTAGGATTGTTTCTCTCAAACTTTCACTCAATTTTTTGTGTGCGCACAGGGTTTCTAGTAGGGTCTCTTTTCCTATGCTGTAAGGTTATATAGCTAAGTAATCTGATACTATTTATTAAACAATATATCAGAAAGAACTTCACTTCCTCTGTAATCTAAGATTCATATAGCATTTTTCATTGATTCATGTCAAGTAACTGAAATGCGTATGCACGAATGGGAAGAATTAAGATTAAAGTGAGCGTCTTACCTAAATGTTCTAACGTTACTGCTGCTCAATCTGACTGCTGCATTAATATGATGGTTTATTTCAAAAAAACAAAATGTATTTACTAAAATGTGCTTATTTACATCAATGTTTGTGTTATATAGCTGAACAGGTTTTCTTCATTCCACAAAAGTTCACCTTTGGTTTGAGGACAATCATGATATATCTTCAAAGGTAAACACTTATTCTCTAAACTAAGGTGTTTAAAATGGAAATGCCATTGTAACAATACTGATAAGAACACCCAATACACAGGTTCACAACACTTCAGAATGAGCTGCACAATGAAGATCACAAGTAACTGTAGTGAGGTTACTTCTCTTGGAAGTCTTAACATTTGACAATGGCTGGCAGCAATCTTTGTTAAGAAGATGGAAACCTTTGTGGGGGGGGCGGGTTATGAAGAACTAGATTTACGTGGTGTTGCTCAACCCCTTAATTCAAATAATTTTTGTTTTACTCCCTCAAATATATAATAGATATTCTGCAAGGTTTTGCCAGCTGATGGGTCCCTACTTCGCAAAATAAGATCCCTGTTGCTCAGGTTCTTAACTCTATTAATTTTTGTGTTTCTTCATTTCAGTTCGTTGCTCTGGGGTGGGGCTGTGGAGGAGAGGTTCAGTATGTGGGCTGCCCTCAGGAGAGAGGACTACCCCACCCTCTCTCACTGCAGCAGCTTGGGGCCAGGCAAGAAGCACCTTTCTATGGCCTCTCCAACTCCAGCAGGCACAGCAGGGGTGCATATCTCCTGGCTGGGGCAGCTCCAGGTCCAGCCCTCTTGAGCTCTGCAGCCACAGAAAGGAATGCAGCAAACAACTGTACTTATCCCTGGCTCCCTGATGGAGGGGACCAGCCAGCAATATCCCCGTATGAATGGGAGTGCGCCTTGGGGGTGGGAGGCTCAGGCAGTCCCAGATGGGAGATAGGAGAGGGACACTTCTAGCCAGCCTCTTCCACGTTCATGGTGTTCTGTCTTTCCTGTATGGTTTTATGAGAAGCAACTCCATTTCTGGGCACATCCAATTTTCCTGACCTTGGTTTAAGTGATAAGAGGAAGCTGCATACTGAATTTTGTGGTCCTAGCTCTTACCATTTAAGAGGAGTTCCTGAACAAACAGACGCACACGCAGACTCACAAACTCTCTCAAATATGTAGTCAAGACAGACTGAAGCTGTATATAAAACTGCAGTGACAAATACGATCATGGTGTCCAGCTGCTTTCCCCCCATGTCCTGAGTCATTAAAGAAAGCTGCTGGATTACTAGCTGCTGTTGCTCTTATTAATGTTCTAGGGAAGGAAAAAACCCAATCAAGAAAAGGATTATCCTTGTTTGTGATGGATCTGTTCTGTCATTAAACTGAACGAGGACATCTCTAGCCAAATGCAGCAGGCCTGCCTGTGCTCTAAAGTCTGGTTCTGCCTGTAATGAGGCATTTGAATGACAATTTTTTCCACAGAAAAACATTCCTCAGTTTCCTTTTTTGTGCTGCCTAGATGCCCAAATTAAGCAGGTATCTGACTGCTGTACATAGCTTTTAAGACCAGATGAGATTGAGTATGTTCACACTAACAGTCATGGTCTTCCAGCATCAAGGTGATACTTCAGTTGCGACTTGAGAATCCCATAACTTAATCATTTCAAGTTGCACTTTTATACCTGATACATCAGTGGATTTGCACTGCTGGCTTTGACCTGTTTAATGAACCACTGCAACAGGGAACACATTTCAAAACTGGTTATTGCTGAGCAGTGAGGAAAAGAGAGCTTCAAGCTCTTGAAAGTCTATTAAGTATTCTGTACACTAACTAAAAAACCTTCATATCTGATAGATTCATGTCTAAGCCATTTCACTTTCCTCAAATATCATATATGCAAAAATTCACAGCAACACACTTCAGTGCAAACCTTAAGCTAAGGGAAGTTACAGTTTATGAATGTTGAGCATGAAGTTTCAAGCAGCTACAATTTTCTTTGTTCTTAAACAAGATTCTTTCAAATGCCATAAAGGCACTAGTCTACATTCACAATTATATGCAAGGCGATTTTGATATTTTAAAACAGTTTTGGTTTAGCAAAATGCAATTAAAAGCATCAGAGAAATGTTGGAAAAATATTATGCCCATTAAACTTGAACGGCTGGATTTTTATGCCAGTTGTTTCACGCATAAATTGCACTTTTGGGCAGAAGTGAAACACATGACATTTTTGCTCCAAAAGGTAATTTTTGGGGGTTTTTTCCTAAGAAAGTTATAAACATTCAAAGGTACAACTCTGAAACTGAAGTAGCAGCTCATCGTTAACTGAAGTTTCAGCACTGTATTGCTAACAGTTGGAGAGACAAAACAGATTTAATAGCAGGAGGTCAGATAGTATAGTCCTCCATCTCTTCTTAAAATATTGCTTTAATTTAAATGCAAAAGCAAGTGTACATATTTCAATCTGCCTAATAGTGGAACACTGAACCAAGTTAACATTGACAGTTTCTGTGATGGAAAATTCCATTTCTCTTTAAATTATAACATTTCAGAAGTTACAGTAGGGCAATTGGGTCACCTAGGCTCTCAACCTTTCCAGACTATTGTATCTCTTTTAGGAGTTTGATTTGATTTGTCTGGGTTACCCCCAAGTTAAACCTCACTTTAAAACTTTCTTACAAATCCAAGCATAAAAATACAAAAATGTGTTTTCTCATTTTTACCATATAATTATAAAAAAATCTATTTGAATAATATACTTATAGTTCAGTGTCTGGTGTGTATATATAGCAGTATAAACAAATCATTGTATGGAAATTTTAGTTTGTCCTGACTTCACTAGTTTTATTTATGTTATGTAGCCTGCTGTAAAACTAAGCAAAATCAAGATGAGTTGATGTACCCCTTTGACCATCTCTGTGTACCTCCAGAGGTCTACATATAGAGAACCACTATCGCTGTGTCTGGGTAGAGTTGTTCCTTACAGTATATTTTTGAGTTCTGGGACAATCTAGTTTTAAATGTCCCAAGTGATGGAGTTTTTACCACTAGCCTTGGGGAAAGTTTTTAGCAATCTAATACAGTTTTGTCAGGGAGCTCTTCATAGTAGCCTTGATTTTTTTTCATGCATTTATTTCTAGATACATTCCTGTGAATCACAGTAATTTAAATCCCTGCTTAGCATTTAGACTGTCCAGATTTTGTATACGTAGTGTAAAATTTTCAAAAGTACATAAGTGACGTAGGAGTTTAAGCACAACTTCCTAAGTGACTTGTAGTCACTTGGACTGAGCCGTCGATCAACGGATCTCGTCTTCTATTCTTGTAGTCTTCTAGTCTTAGCCCATACCCTCTCCCGGACCCTGCACCCCAATCTCCTGCTCCAGATCACAATCCTCTCCTTCCCTAGGTCACAACCCAAACCCATGCATCCTAGTGCCTTGCCCCAGGTCACAACTGCCTCCTTCACCCAAACTCCTTCCCAGACCTCACAGGCCCTCCTGCATCCGAATCTCTTACCCCAAGCTCTCTTCGGCACCCAACCTCCATCCCATATCCTGCACCTCCTCCATTAATATCATAGAAGAGTGCAGCCTTCGACCACTTTCTAAAGTCTTAGAGTGCCCCCCCCATCAACAATTATTGCCCACCCCAGTCTAGAACATTAATCAAGTTAAGAACAGGTCTAATATCAGTGCCTAATATAATACCTTACTAGAAACTTTCCCTCCACTTGTTCACTGATGTTTCTTGCTACCTTTTCCACCATTTTACTTCACCAAGTGCACTATCTTTTATCCAAAGCAATTTGAATTACATGTGCAAATAAGATTTTGTGAAACTGTCAAATGCTGATCTATCTGAATTTTATTAAAAGATCCATTCATCATCTACCTCTGTAATTCTATTAAAAAAAGCTATCAAATTTGTCTGATATTTGTTCCATCTACCCCCCTACCTTCTTATTGCTCATCTTCCAGATATTTATATGTCTTTCTCCTAATATTCCATGATCTTATTATTAGCGATTGGAGTTACTTAGCAAGGTAATTACTATAATCATTGTCTTGTTTGGAAGATCATTTCCTATCACAGGCTTCTTTTAGACTCGCTGATAGTATCCATTTAGTGACCTTCTATGTGAAGTAGCCTGAATATTTAATGGACTATCACCATAGACTTAAGACAAGGATTTTCCCAAGCAGTAAGATTGTAAGTGATTCAAATGCCCTCCTTTTTGATGTCAGAACAACTCCATCCATAATATACTGATTTTCTTGGACAACATGCCTTTACAATGTGTATCCTGAAATACTAGCAGAGTGTTTATAATTCTAGCATTTGTTAACACTATTTACAATGCCAGAATACACACCATACCAAATGTGAAATAAAAATGCAACATGTTGAAACTACACGGCCCAGACTAGTAGATTTGTTCCTGCTGTTGGAAAGCTTTTGAAATGTAAAGATAATCCTAAGCAACTGTAAGCAGCTGCAGTTAGAAACTTTAACTGAATAGCTCAGAAGAGCAGCATAAAACCCAAAGACAGTTGGATAGATATAGCGCTCTTTGGTTGCAGGGCATGTGCCCAATGCCATAGGTTCATCTTCTCAAGATCAAGACTTAGAGGACCGAAATGAATGAAGATTTTCTGTTCCTCTGCCTGGCCAACAGGAATGCTATTGGCTCGCTTCAAAAATACCCTGACTAATAAGCATAAATAAATTTGTGAGAGAGCTGAGCAGCTTGTGACCATATGATTTTGAGGCAATATACCCTAACCACAATAAGCTATTTCCCCCATGAATGTTGATAATGATTTCCGCTTTTTTCCAAACTTTCTGGAAGACTACCATTGGGCATGTGGCTAGGACCAGCTGTTGATGATAGCTACTGTGTAGGTGTGGCTGCAACCCATTACCACCATTATAACCAAATGGTTCTCTTTCCAGAATGGTTCCCAAGTAGTTTTCAGTCTTCCAGTGCAAGAGTTCTGGAAGTTTCAATCCTTCATTCACATAAAACAGGAAAATAAATCAAGTCTTAAGGAAAAATCATGTTTAAGCATCTCAGTAACAATTTTTCCCATCTGTCTTATGGCAGTGTTTCCTATTCAGCTGAAGATGGCAGGTGATTTTTGTTGTTGTTTATAACCTATTCCTGTTTGGGATTGGTGTGGAGTACAGGAGTACCCTCAGGACTTGTCTACTATTAAAATGTTGCACCATTGTAGCATGTCACTGAAGACACTGCGTATGTCATTGGGAAAGATTGTTCTGTCGGCACAGGGTATCACCTTCTTTAGAGGTAGTAGCTAGATCAATAGGAACATTTTCCATTAAGCCAATGGTAAATTGGGATTTTTTGTTAATAAGTTAAAGATCTGCTAAAGAGTGGGAATTATTCCCCACTGGATAATGATGATCAATGCTTACGCATTTCTTACTGTAATTTTCATAACCACTTTCCCACAAAAGAGCACAGGAGGAATCCAACCTTGGGTGTTCCTGGGACAGGAGTAGCAGAAGAGCTTGTCTTAAAAATATTTTAGATCTGAATTATTTAAGAACAAATCAAACAAAAACCTAAGTGTACTGCAAGTATACTGGGAAAAAATGGAGTCTCAATCATTTAAGGAATCCAAGTAGCCTGGGGTTTTTTATATCAGCTGTCCTGGTTTACCATTCTCAGAACACACTTTAAATCCAGATAGCCTAATGGTAAGAACATTTTTCAAATGGAATTGTATGCTACAGAGAGGTCATAAAGGCACCATCGATAGCTAATCTCCTTTTGAACATTTCTAACACTGGGGAAATAGTGCAGGCGTTTGGACATGACCTTCTGAGGTCCCTTTCATTTGCTTCTTATGTGCAACTTGCATACATTTATCAAGTTTAGAGAAACTTTGTATAGTTCCTCTTTATGCACTTCTCTGGAGTAGCAGCATTCTGAGTAGACCTGTATAAGGGGTAGATTTGTGTTCACTCTGTTTAGCTTGTCTTTATAGAAATAATGTGGAGTTTTATTTGAAATTGTATCGATAATCTTTACTATGTGCTGTGCTAGCACTACAGAAACATAAATCCAACTCCTACCTGTATACATAAGTTTGGTAAATGTACCAAACAAAGCTAACAAACTGGAAAAACTTTTTCCTCCTAGGCTGAAATAACCTTGGTTTTCCGATCCATTTATTTAGGTGGTTGGAGGACTTACCTGACTTGGAGGGGAATTTTGTGTTCTGCTAGCTGCTTAATTTTATTTCTCTGTTTTTTTTTTTTTTTATCTTAGCAGGCTGTATCATTTTAGGCCTTTTTATTTTTGTTTACAAATTTAAAGAAGAAATATCAAAATGAGTAAATAAAACCACAAGCAAGGCAAAAACAAGAAGTGGGATTGTTCTCCTTAGAGGAACCTGTCTGTAACCAAGCCTGGTGTGAACACATCCTGTCCCCCTCCCCTTTAAAATACTTTGTTCTCCTTGTTTTTCTCATTCTCTCTTGTTTTCTTTTCTCTCAGAAAACAAACTGAAGGTGACTGTGCCCTTAACGTAGTCATGCTAATTTGAGTGTCATGCCCTACCAACCTTGCTGAAGTTGAGCTCTGAAATGGGAACTTTTCTATAGGTGTGGAGAGTCCCAGGTGCGATTAGCCCATTCACCAATTCACTTGGAAAAAGCATGTTCTCTCTCTCTCTCCTAATTTAAGGAATACTCAGATGGCATGTTAAAATGCAAAAATAAAAGTTGCTCTTACAGCTGAAGAGCTTCTTTCTTTTCATTGTGCCTGTCTTGGCTTTTGTGAGTTCAATATAATGCAATAAAATAAGTATCTCAATTAATGCATCTCTATAGACTAATATATAACTTTAAAGAATGGATTGTAGTCCTCTCTCTCCTCATTTGAAAGGCATTCCTGCCATTAATTTTTATAGGAGTAACACATGCTAATTAGAAGTTTTCCTTCATTGGTGCTCTGATGATACTTTTAAAATAATATTTTGAAAATGTGTCAACAAACATAAATAATAAATCTATCAAATCAGATCCTATTTACTGATTTTTTACATTGTAATACAGCTATAGAAAATGGTCATTAGGATTTGTATGAATACACAGCTAAACATCACAAGCAAATGCACTGTAGGAAAATATCTACGCTACTTACTATAGTATAAAAATTCACTGCTGAAATCAACATGAACATCTTTTTCACCGAATTATGCGTATAGAGCATCATCAACCCCAATCATTCAAAAATTGATCTGGGCCACTCCAAAATCATGCTATTTTTGAAAATAATCTGGAGTTCCTCTTTGCCTTCTCATTTTTGAGCCTCTAGGTTACTCTTCAGTCTTAGAAACTAGCTTTTATCCATAATGAGCGCTAGAAACTTTATTTTAAAAAAAAAGTTGAAATATTCATGACTCAGTGCTGGGACTTGTAAGGAAAAAAAACAAATACTGCAAGATTTGCAGTGAAATCTTGAGAGCTGGCAACACTGATTTAATACTGCTGCTGTGCCACAAAGAGGAACACTGACACTGACTTGCCTTGTACTTCATTATTTGAGCACTCTTGGTAACGTCACTATCTATTTGATCATCTCTTCTCCTTCAAATGAATTGCGGTGGACTGCTCGAGAGTGAATTATGTCTTCCTTTGCTGCTTATGTGATCTTGAAAATTTAGGGCCAGACTTTTAAAAAGGGGCTGGAAATAACTACCACAATCTTGTGTGCAACTTTTTGTACCTGCAATATCTTAACTTGCTGCAGGTAAATGCTGATAAATTTTCCTAGTTGCTTGTAAAAAATGGCAAATTACACCCTCCATTTCCTTACCTTTTCTTTAGTTTTCTCTTTTCTCCTGGTTCTCTAGTTCCACTCCTCCTTCCTTCTGTCAATGCTGAGTGGCAGAAGAACCTGGATGAGGAGAGCAGTAGTGGTGTATAAAGGGAGACTACTCACCTGCAGGAGTGGAGGAAACACTGCAGTCACTGAGTTCAGTACAGAGCTTTCTCCTCCTAAAGGCAGTGTTAATGCTGTGTGATAGTCATGACCAGGCCATGGGCAGTCAAAACTAGTGGTCAGAGTAAGAGTCAGGCCAGATTGAGTACCAGGAAGCCAGAGTCCAAGACAGGCCAGGCATCAGGAGAAAGGGAGGAGTTAAAAGCTAGCTAGAGTCTGTGATCTCTTACATCTGGAGTCTCAAGCAGACAGGGAGGCTGTCTGTGGTGTTGCTCAGAGAGTTTCTGTCCTGCTGGGTAGAACTTCCTGCTGAGCCCAGCCTCACAGGGTTCTCCTATGGGAGACTAGCCTAAGTCACCTGTGGTGATGTGGTGGCATCAGTGACCTAGAATCCCCAATATCCCAGGTTGTAGCCCTGAAGGTTTTTATACCAAACCCCTCGTGGTAAATAGTCTGGTGACTAATATGCCTTTCACAGGAGATGATATACCCTTCTAGGTCAGTTGAATGGAGAAGCAGCCACTACTGCCGTCTTTCTGCACCTTAGCTGGCATCTGAAGTATCCACTGCTTCAAAATGAGGAGGATACAATGGTTTTAGAGGGGGAACCATGAAAGGGTGAATTTACAGAGGTCAAAACAGTAAGTAAGCAATAGGCCTGTAGTAGGTTCAGGAACATATGTAACATTCTGTATATGCTTTATTTAAGGTTGCCATGTGCTTTTTAACACCTACTTTCTTTCAATTTTCATTGAAGAAAAAATTGGTGGAAACTTCACATTTTTTATCTCATTAATCTCTCTGAAGTCGGAAAGAAATTGATTCAGCAGTTTTTGAATGGGGGGAAATGTTTTTCAGACATTTGTGTATGTGCACATTTGTATGTGTTACTCAAAAGCATCTGACCTTCAGAACTTCAGTCTTCCCAGGTGGCTAGTCCTCAATGAAGGATAGTCCCTGTGGTCCCAGCTCAGGAAATCGGAAAGCACAGGCATGAGTTCCATTGAAGTCAAGTTAAGCACATGCTAAAATGTTCTTCAGAATCAAGGATGGAATAAATTATGAAGTTATAAATGGCTTTTTAAACAGCTGCTTCGAGAAGTAAAGTTGTATAACTTATGTTGTACAACAACCTGTGGTGTTAGAGTTGTGCAAAATGCAACTGGACAGATGTAGAACTGCAACTTGGATAATATATGTGTGGATATTAGTGTCAATTATAAAAAATATAGAGTTGCAGAACTCAGTGATACACAGATCTCTCTCTCTCTCTCTCTCTCTCTCTCTCTCTCTCAAAGAGCCAAAAAGGTAATCTATATCTCCCTACATTAGGTTAAGGCTGCTGATTTAAACAGTCAGGAAATAGAAAACGTATGAGTCAATACCAACATTAATTCGTCCACCATTCATGTGGACTATTTTCAATTGCCAATTTGTTAAATGTATGCCATATGTGCAAGCTAATGTTACACATCCTTGACATTGTATTGTTTGGGTGGGGGTTGGGGCTTACTTTGCCACCATGGCTGCTTAAATGAAGTTTAACACCTTGACACAACAGTGATTGGGTGCTTTCTTTAAATACCTGGTTCAGTGGAAGTTACCTGTGCTGCTTCACCAGCAAGAGTACAGCAACTCATTTGGACAGCCTGTGTAAGAGAAATTACGCAGTAGTTAAAAAAATTATCGGAATCCCTAATATATGACCAAGGGATATCTATCAAAATAGGCAGGGCTGGCCTTTGTCAGGTCTGCTAAATATTGTGCCAATAATAATCAGCCCCTCTCAAAAAAGATTTACTTTTGCCCACTGTGATCTCACCCTTCCTCTACATTAATGGATAACATTTTGGTTTGCAGGGCACATGATGCTGAAGATTTTCCCCCCCAAATTATAGGGCCCTTCCAAATTCATGCTCCATTTTGGTCAATTTCAAAGTTATCGGATTTAAAAAATGGTAGATGTCATGATTTCGGCTATTTAAATCTGAAATTTCAGAGTGGTGTAATTGTAGAGGTCCTGACTCAAAAAGGAGTTGTGAGGAGGGGTCACAAGCTTATTGTAGGGGAGGTTGCAGTACTGCTATCCTTCCTTTTGTGCTGCTGCTGCTGATGGTGCTACATCCAGAGTTCGGCTGCTGGCCAGTAGCTCAGCTCCCAAGGCAGAGTCATGGCCAGCAGCATCGCAGAAGTAAGGATGACATGGTATGGTATTGACAACTTTATTTTTGCATTGCTACTGGCATGGTACAGCCTTCAGAGCTGGGCACCCAGCCAACAGCCACTACTCTCTAGCCACCCAGCTCTGAAAGCAGTGCAGAAGGAAGGATGGAGATACCCTAACCGCCCAAAATAACATTGACACACCCACCCACCCCTCATAACTCCCTTTTGGTTCAGGACTCCCAAATTGAGGAATGCTGGTCTCCATTGTAAAATCTGTATAGTACAAGGTAAAAGAGAACAAAAGACCATATTTCACAATCTGTGACATGTTTTTCATGGTCATGAATTTGGTAGGGGCCTACAGATGACGGACAATGAAGTTAAGACTAAAACTTTGAAATCTGGCTGCACAAAGTCAGCTACTGATAACCAGGGCTTGACAAGCGGCGGCGAGCCCCGCTCGCTAGCCGCGCGGTTTGGCATGCTGCACATGCGCAGACCGTGCTGCGCATGCGGTGATCGCGCTGCGGCGCTGTGCCGGGCTAAAATCTACTCACCACGGGCGAGTAGGTTGCCCTAATTGTTGAGCCCTGCTGATAACCATATTTAGATGAGGGATGTAGTCGACTAGTCCCTGGACTAGTCGCTTCCCTCCCCCCTTGCTGCCTATATCAGAGGCATCAAAGGGGGGGAGCCAGTTTAAAAGCCAGTTCCCCCCAGCATTGTCTCCATGGGGGGCATGGGAGGCAGGGCTGTAGCAGGAACCGGGCATAAGCCTGGAATCAGCTGATTCCTGACTCGCACCCAGTCCCAGGACACTGCGCCTCTGCTTCTTAAATGTATTAAGAGCCTACTGGCTCTTAATACATTTAAAAGCCAGAGCCGCAGCAGGGTTTTCTCCTGGGGCTGGAAGCTCACTCTGTTGCGGCTCCCCCACTTATCAACTTATCGACTAGTCAATAGAAATTCCATTGACTAGTCGATTAGTTGATTAAACTAAATTTAACATCCCTAATTTAGACACCTACATAAGATGGTCTGATGTTTAGGGGTTGCTGAGAACTCATAGCATCCACTGAGGGCAATGGGAGCTGCGGGTGCTCAGCATCTTTGTATGTAAGTGCTTGGAGGCTCCCATCATTGAAAATATTCTTGTACTGAGACTTCACTGAGGATGAAATCAGTCTCAAAGCTGGCAGTAGTTCCTTTCTTCTCATTGCTTAGCATAGTCATTGGCCAGTGTATCTGAACTATACCCTGGAGAATCGCAAGGTCATGAATATTTACTTATGACCTAAAGCAGGGGTCCCCAAACTGTCAGCTGCCATGGCTACATCACTCAGTCTTGCTCTTATGGTGGGCTGAAACAGATCAGTTATAAACAATTATATGAGACAAGTGCTTGAACCTGCCGTGAGGGCAGGGGAGTAGACTCGATGACCTCTCGAGGTCCCTTCCACTTCTAGGATTCTGTTGTGTGTGTGTGTGTGTGTGTGTGTGTGTGTATATATATATATATATATATATGTAAATAAAATATAAGAAAGAAGAGGTGATGGTATAGTGGGAAAGTAAGGGGATAATGGAGAGGCAAGATGAGATGCATAGTAGCATGGGGTTGGGGGAAAAGGATGAAGAAGAGTCCTTCTTACAGATTTAGTTTTGTCTTTCCTGCGTCACATCCTGCAGTGTGCTTTTCTATGCACGTGTGCATGTGCTTGTTTTGATTAAGTTCCTTGTGAGAGCCTCATGTTTTACCACTGCAGTTCGACAGGGCAGTGAAAACAGTGTTTGCACCAGGAGCACTATATCCTGAAAGTCAAGTGGTGCAGTTGTTAAAAGTTGTATTAAATATGCCTGCATGTTTTAAAATTGGAGCTCTGTTATGCTTAGTATCCAAAAGACCAAGCACAGTCTGCACAAGCTCTGTTTTTGAGTGTCCATGGAGCACATCAAGTTCAAAACTCTGGAGACCACATCTATTCACTAGAACATGTCCTTGAGCACCCATAGGCTTGGCTACCTGCAGCTCCCTGTGGCCACCCTTCATGATTCCTGGCCGATGGGAGCTGCAGGGAGTGGTGGCCAGCACATTTCTGTGGCCTACACTGCTTCTCACAGCTCCCATTGGCTGGGAAGAGTGGACCATGGGTGCTCCATGTAGACAAACTCTTGCGGCCCGCCAGCGGATTATTCTGATCAGCCACACTTAATTGTAATGTCACTGGACTCAGCAGGCCTGTCAAAATGTGTCAGTGGGCCAGGTGTGGCCTGCAGGCCATAGTTTGGGGACCCCTGATTTAAGGCAAAGAAAAAAATCTTGTTGCAACCCCTTTCTTCCCCCCCCCTCCATGCACACTTAATCTTCAGCATTAAAGGGTGTATTCTGTCATCCTCTCAAAACATACAAATACATTATGGAGGTATATTTTTATCATTGGTACGTTTTTTCCTCCTTTATAGAAAATATAAGGGTTTCATAACAATGTTTTGACTTTGAATAAGTGGTCTCCAACCTGGAAAGTCAAAGAAACTCTGATTTAGATTATGTTGCACCTCATGCTGCTGAACTTGTCCCTTCTTGTGTCCAGATGTCACAGATTCTGTTGAACACAAGAGTTGGCTCGATTGCAGGCAGCTCCTGTTCGGGAGCTTGCTTATACAGTAAAACTCCAATAGTCCGCCATCTAATAGTCCGGCACTCCTGTTAGTCCGGCATCAAAATGGCAAGAGCCTAGTGAGTGAGCTTCGGCAAAAAATGAGTCACAAGGTAACAGCGGCAGCAGCTGAACTGAGCAAAAAGGGTAAAAAAGGCTTAAAAAAACTAAAACATTACAGTATACTGTATACAGTATGTACAATAAAAAGAGTTAAGAACACTTTATATACAGTATATAATGTATACAGTATATATATAACCAGTTTATAGTACCTCCTGATAGTCCGGCATATCTGATAATCCGGCACCACCTAGGTCCCATAGGTTCCGGATTATCGGAAGTCTACTGTACCCTCAATGGTTGATTTCACTTTGTTGCTGCCTCCATGGTGTAAGAATCTGCAGGATTCTCAAAAATCTGGGGGCCTATGCCTATGGTGTTTCTGGACTCCAAAGACCAGCGAGAGGAGACTGTGAAATAACTTGGGACTTTTAGGAGAAATCAGTGCTAAGCTTTTAATTCCCGTAATCATTTTGCATTGGTTTGCTTTCAGGCCTCTTCTCAAAGTAAAAAAACATGAAAGCTGATTCCTCTTGGTCCCCCAGACTGAAGGGGGAGGGGAGTGAGATTGGCATATTCAATACTTTGTCTGCAAAGATCAGTTCTAAAAATTAGATCCTCTTTTATACATACAAAAGAATGTTCCATGTAAGAAAACTTTTTAGTATTAGTTCTGTAACAACTAAACCTGTTTGTGAACATGGACTTTATATATATTGTCTTAGGCAAAGTTAATTTGAATTTGGTTTTTTTTTTTAAGATAAAAATCTTTACACAGAGCTGGTCAAAAAACTGGTAAAAATGTATAGGGAAATTATCAAAGAAATTTTAATTAAAAAATTTTTATTCCAAATTTTTCTTGACAGTTTTTGATGTTGAATATTTCATCAAAAACTTACAATTTAGGAAATTTCAACCAGCACTACCCTAATTATTAAATGTGCATTGTGTAGGTAGTTATACTATTTGGAGTAATTTGTGTCTTGATGCAAACAATGACATGTTGAATTTGGAATTGGTTTGGATGAGTTGAGCTTATTTATAGCCTGTGAATTCTGAAAACTTTATATGCTCCCATCTTGATGTTTCTATAATACTACTTAGTCTTAGTTAGATCTTAACTATACCATTGGTTAATGTAAATATTCTAAAATATTGTTCTTCAGAAATACCCTAACTGATGGATTCTGTGGGCGCAAACTAAATGTCTGAAGTTCTGAATTGTTTAAATTTCTTTGAACTGCAGAAACGTTTTAAAGATTTTAACTAATTTTTGGGAAAATGCATGAATGTAATAATGCTGTACTTGCTTGTTCGTCCTAAAAAAATCACCTTATTTAGGTAATGTGAAGATGTTCTATTTTAAGCAGCAAAGAGCCCAAAATATAGAAGGCTGTATGTCCCATTTCTTTTTCCTGTAGAAGCTGAGCAGTTATTATAGTGCATCAGTAGAGGGCACTGTGGTAGCACTAAAGGTGCTTGAAAGTCTTGTCTTCAGTTTTCTTCATTTTTATTTTGGAAAGTGTTTAATGTTCTCCATGTAATTGAATTCAGTTCCCTGCATAATTAGCAATGGAGCCTTATTCTTTGTGCCATTGCTGTGGATAGTATTATTTTTGTCTCTGTTTGCCTTCAGTCAGTGCAAAATATTATTGCCTATCAAAATGTAGAACATTTTATTGCTATCTAGCAAAGCTAAACAGTATTTAAAGGTAGAAATATAAAACGCTATTGGGGGTTTCATTCTGAACAAATAGGAAATCTTTAAAATTCCTGCTTGCAGTTCTAGAAATAACAGAGTTAATGTGTGTTAGTAATTTTACCTTTATATTAAAATGCTCAGAATAATATTGGTAAATGATCAGTACTTGTAGACTGTTAAAATATATATGTAAACCCATAATATTTAATTGTGTGAGAAACCTATTGATTTTGCTTGGTTGCTTTTTTCTCTAATTTGTTTTTGCTGCATTTTTGTGAAAGAAGTTATACAACATTGGTGCTGCTTAGCATATTGAATATTAGTCTCATAAGCATACATGCAAAATAATTATACCTAGAAGTAGTTCATATATAACATCCAAGAGCCTGTAAACTTTTCTGATATATTAGGGCCACACACAAAACACCATCCCTGTAAGAAAATGTTTTCCCAAGGTTTTCTAAAATCTTAAAACTACTTTTATTACCTTCCAGAGGATTTTACTGGATGCAAAATGAAGATCTTTATGTCAAAACTCTGTTAATTGTGTTTCTGCTACAGCTGATTCTGTAATTGGTAACTACGTACAGGATTAATTATGAGAATGGGCTTTAATTTTCCTTTAAGTAGCTTAGTTTTTTGCCTATAAAATAGTTGAGTTCTGTGCATGCCAGGAGAAGTTCGTAATAGAAACTTATCTACGTAGCCTTTAGATAGCAGGGTTCTCTTTCATACAAACACCAAGATTTAAAAAAAACCAAAAAAACAAAAACAAAGGCTTAGAAGATGTTGTAAGATGGTCTCACTGTGTACTGAGGAAAAGGTGGTTTCAATTTTTTTAATAGCTAAAAATGTTAATATTGTCGTCATGGGCTACATGAAATGGGGAGGCAGGCTTTCAAGGAAAGGAAAGACATTGGAGGTTTGAAAACAAAAGTGTGTAATGAGATTGTCATCTTTCATGGCTTCTAGGGAAAATCCAGAAATAGGGGGCCTGATCCTGCAAGTTTGTGAGTGCCTTCCACTATGGGAGTTGAGGATACTCAGAACCTTTGCAGGATCTGTCCATAGATGGCCCATCTGTATACAGCAGCATCAGTGCTGTGACACCAGTATGCACTGCTCATAAAGTTTTCATGAGAGCAGTGGATGAAAACTAAAAAACTTTACGTTGTCAAAAGTTAGAGAGAAGCTTTGTTTTTGAGTTGCCCTGTATGAGTACAGTATAGCTGGGTTTTACCTACACTGAAAGGGGAAACTTCTGACCAAATAAAATTTCATACCCAACATAACTGTGCAGGACATGAAAAAGATCTGGTCTTGTAGATTTTCGAAAGGTTTTATATAATCCCCACGTATATTCAGTTAAATGTACACCTTTGTTCTTCAAAGCTTTATGATACATCCTCCTATTTACTATTGTTTCCTTATATCAAGTTGGTAAGTTAATATTAAAATAAGAAACATTAGTACTGATGGTCCGTTCCGGTATCATCTCTGTAGCTGTTATCTCTGTGTATTTTCCTCCGGAGTAGCTATCACAGGTTTTTAGTCCAGACTGTTTGTATTTGACAAGGTCAAGATAAGTTTTATCTCTATAGATAAGTAAAGTGCATTAGGATCAATACAGCTACAGTAAAATATATTGACAATATTTATTACAAGAGCCTAATGAATTTTTAAAGCTTGTGAGATTCTGTCATTGAAGTGTGTATTCTCTAAAATATTTGTTTATAATGGCACCTGTGCTGTTATAATTACAGAGCTATAATTTTTATTTTTAAAGGTTACATACATTTATTTTTTAAATTGGATTAGATTCTTGTGGCATAAACAAAAATTAAAATGCAACAAATTTCTAGGACAGACTTTCAAAAACAAGTGCTTATTTTTGATAGTGTAGGTATCAATATAGGCGCTCATGGATGATTGCCTTATATGTCTGCAAAATTACTTTGTTTTTGTTTTTTTACGTCCTGACAATTTTTTGAATTTTAACTTTTCTTTTCCTTGACTCACAATTTGCTTTGCTTCTGCTTTTGTAGAGCTACTAAAGCCATTTGCATTTGTGTTATGAATTCCCCTACATATACATATTTATGTAATCAAATCAATAAGTATTTCATAATCCTCTAATACTTATGTAACTTTATGGCTCCATCTGTTACGATGTATCTGTTTAAATATGTATGTTATGTATGGGCATTTTAAAATGCAAATTATAAGGGATTATTTTCCATCAGGCTTTGTATTCTTTAATTGTATAAAATGAAGAGCAACAAAATTAACCCATAAAAAACTGTTCAAGTGATTTTGAAAATGTTTTATATCAAGTAAAGATAATTTATAGGATAAAATAGCATATCCCCACATAACTCATCCTGCTTTCTCAGTTCTAAAAAGTTGATCTTTCAAACCATGCAGCATATATCAAGATTGCTCTGTGTTGGGATTAAATTAAAGACAGAGTTTCAGACTTTACTCACAGCTTGCTTATTTGTGCATCAGTAAGTCAGACTCTATGGTTTTCATCTATAGATGTCTTCCCCCTCTGTGGTTTTAATGAGTGCACAAAGATATATGTCTTTTTAATTTTTATAAATTCCAAATCAGGGTGTTTAATACTATGTTAGGAAGCTTCTGTTCATCCTTACCACTGAGGTTTGATACCTGACACTTTTAATTTAATTTAATTAGAGAGGCAGAACCCCATCTTGGTGGTTCATTAAGGGGATTATTCATCAAAGTTATTGCTTTCTTGATGGAGAATAACAATATCATTCACAATAGCTGATGTTGCTCTCATAATTATATTACTTTCTACTATTTTTCTCTCCAGGGCTTTGTACTTAGTCTCTTTAGCAAAAATTTTAAATTGATGGAAACTTAAACTTCTGATACAGCAGATTCACGAGGACCATGCCCCTTTTAGTCTAATAGCTTGATATCACATAAATGTTTAAGAAAAATCCTATTTTAATCATTTGTTTTTAAATATTTGTATTTATTTTCAACTTATTTGCACTTTGACTTTTGGCGCTGGGGTTACTGGCTCTCTGGTGTAGTTGAACTCTGCTGGGACAAAAGCCTGCAAAGATGCTACAGAAAGGAAGCTTCTTTGCAGCAAGGAGTCATGATGGGGCTAATTGGACAGGAGCTGAAATCTAATGTGAAATTAAAAAGGAAAAAGACCCAGACCAGACAGTATGCAAAAGTTAATCTTTTGTAATGCAGCCCTTATCCAATATTCAGAAAATGAGAGCATTAAAAATAGAACAATCATCCTTTTAAAATGTTACTAGTTTGGTTAATTTACCCCAAAGTATTTGGTGTCTGTGACTCAGAAAAACCCTTATCTACTAAGGGAAAAAAAGAGCATTGCAGAAAAGGTGACAAGTTTTCACCTCTTTCCTTGGAGAACATTTTAATTCCACTTTAATCAGCCTGCCAATAAAAGAGTACTTGGCTTTCAAGGGGGAACAAATCAAAATATGCATTTATCAGTCATAAGACAGAATTCAATCGCTCACAACTGATGAACTCCAAAAGGAATGAAACTAGTACAATCATACTGCCTTGGTTGTTTGCTTTGTATTATCAAAGAACCTGTACTATCTTTTTCTGCCACATCCACTGTTTGTCTATCATCCCTAATTATGGCCTTTCAAAGGCGATGCCTCATAATTGCTACTAATAGTTAAAATTAATTTTTTTTGCATCTAGATAACTAGCCTAGTGTTCTGGTGTCTGTAGATTTCTGTGTTCTGCTGCTGCCTGAATAACTGTGGACAAATACTAGCCAAGATGAGGCAGAGAAAGGAAGAAGAGGTTGCTAAGTAACACTGTCATTGTTACAGTACTGATCTTCTAAAAGGCCATGTCATGGGCCTGTCTTATTAAAATAAACTTTATTTTCCACCAGAGAAAGAGACTTTAGGTTCATGTTGCACTGTGCAGGTGAGGCTGTCATTTCAGACGTCTCTCTGCTGCCGTGGTTCAGAAAGGAGAGCCACAGGCAGACAAAAGTTGTTTTTGTTTTTTTATCTAAATTTGATACTACTTCTAATATATTGGCATTTCTAAATTATGGGAATGTGTGGGACTATATTTTATGCATATTTGGCAGGAGCCAAATATGTTGCCCACCTGATTGTTATTATGCAGCATTGTTCTGATGGTTAGTGTAATTAAGCTGCACTGTTGTACACAAAGCTAAATATATTTGGTGATGGCAACTACATTATTTCGGCTTATCTTTCTCACTGCATTGGGATTTACCTGCATAGCTGCTAGTGCATCAAGATGAGATTACTCTTTTCTACATTTTGGATCTTAACGACGATACAAATTTACTTGATTGTTCAGATTGCATTCTCCATACTTCAGAACACGTTCACAATTCATATTTTTCTTATTTGTTCAGTACTCCCCTTCCTATGCTTACTCTTTCAGTGATGATTTTGGAGGTTCAAAATATAAAGGCCAGACTTTTCTTCTGTTTCACCCTCCTATCCACGGTCACTTTTACTTCCTTCCTTCCATCTCCTATGCTAATTCAAATTTCTCCCCTTTCTCTTCCATTCTAGCCTCTAATCTTGTAGCCATTTACTTACTCCTTGATCATTCAGCTGTTAGTTGTTAGTACACAAATCCCACTTTCTTCAGTGAAAGTTTCATGTGCAGAAGGACTTCAGGACCGGACTTCTAGCCTCCTGTCTTTCCCCTTCCTTTGATGCTACAGTATGTCACTTGTGTTGCCCGAGCTAGCTGGAACCCTCTGCCTCTCTCCATCCCACTGAGTCATCCTCTTTCTGAATCTCACCTTATGACCTCCTTTTTCTCTTGAGCTTATGATTATACAGTGGAAGCATTTTGTGATATTCTGCCCTTCATGCAGAACATAAAAATGAATTGCATTGTATTCTTTTCCTTCATTGTTGATTTTATCTTGTGATGCAAAAGTGTTCTGGTGTTCTTACAGGATTCAGTAAAAGAGAATTAATTGTTTTTTTTAAAGTGCTGTATCTTCATTGGTCAAAAGTTTTTCCAAGTAATATAATGAATGAATTGCTGCCATGCAAATGGTTAGAACAACTCATGATAATGTGAACTTTTATAAATTTAAAAAACTCAAACTCCATAAATCAGCCAAGTAGGGGTAAGGAAAATGTCCTGTAGTTTTACGTTTGAAAGACCTTTGCACATTCATACTTGACTACAAATACAAGAGTTTGTGTGTTAAGCCTTGCAATTCCAAGACAACTTTAGTCCAATTGACAACCTGCTAGATGTGTTTTGACTTGATATATACATTACAGCATGGAAAAATGAGATGGTCCACCATGCTGACCAGTTTCAGCTCTTAATGGATTTTAAAATACTCTGCTTGTTCCAGAAAATTGATTGTAAAATTGCTGTTCCTCAAATAACTGATTGTCCGAACAAACAAAATGTATTGCTAAATCAGGAAGTTTACAAATGCATATTAGTTAAAAATATTTTCTCCCACAAGAAGGATAATTGAAGCTTAATGGAACTTACTATATTTAATGTATATGTGTGTTAATGCACTTATGTCAGGCAGACCATCTTAAGCATATATGTCTGCTCCTATACATGTTGCTTGAAGTCTCACTATCACTCTGTCACCCATTTTCAATGAAAATATTTCTCAAGTATAGAATCAAGCCACTGTCACACCTAAAAATGACTACGTATATTGGCCAAACTGGACAGTCTCTACAACAAAGGATGAATGGACACAAATCAGACATCAGAAATGGTAACGCACATAAATCTGTAGGGGAACATTTTAACATGCCTGGTCGCTCAATCATGGATTTAAAAGTAGCCATTCTTTCTACAAAGGAATTTCACTACCCAATTACAAAGAGAAACTGCAGAACTAGAATTTGTCTACAAATTTGACACTGTTGGCGTGGGCTTGAATAAAGACATTAACTAGTTAACACATTACAAAGCCAATTTCCCCTGCCTTTAACATCCAATTTTTACATCAAAAGCTATGAATGGGACACATCCAGCCCACTAAATTAGCCTCATTAACATGGGTCCTACAATTGACAGGTACTTACTTTGTTATATATATCTTAGTTTTTGTTATTTCCATTCCAACTCATCTGATGAAGTAGGTTTTACACACAAAAGCTCATGATGCTATATATTTTTATTAGTCTCTAAGATGCCGCAAGACTACTCATGTTTTTACTTTTAGAGTAAAATGTCAATGGGAATGTCAATATGGACCGTCCCTCTTTAAATAATTTTAGAATCTGCTATGAAAGTATGGTTGTTTATCCTGTATGTAGTGCTCTGAGCAAACATGGATAGATCCCTGGCCCAAAGAGCTTACAATTTGGACAAGTACAATAGAGAATAATGCTATAGAAGTAGGCATGATAAATCAATTTTGGAGGGCTGCCAAAAGGTTTTAAGAATGGATTTGGAAGGAGGAGGAGGTTGCTTGATAAGTGGTAAATCCCAAGATCCCAAATACTACTTTAGAATTCATTCTCTTATGAACATTTTTACAACAAAAATGAGAATAACAGAGTTGGCAAGATGTCAGTGTGACAAAGATATCTAACTCCCTTTAAGAACCCAAGAACACAGACATTGCCATACCAGATCAGTATCCTAATAAATTATCTGGTTTAGTATCTTGTGTCAGATAGTGATCAGTTCCAAATGCTTTGAAGAAAGATTCAAGAAGTTCCTCCATGAACTACTATGCAATAACCTGCCCACAAGGAACGTTACTTTCTAGTCCCGTCTGTAAGGCTTATGCCGTAAGCCATGAGGATTTATATTCCTCCCTTAAAAAAAAAGTTTTAGCCAATATAACCGTGGATGGTCTCATTAACCATGACAATATCAAATTCTTTTTTGAATTCTGTTAAGTGCTTCTTCTCAATGATACCTTATGGCAATAATTTCCACAAATTAATTGTGCATTATGGAAGAACATTTCTTCAAGACCTTTCAATTGGCTTCTGTAGAATTTTACTATCCCCTTTGCATTAGGAGAACGTAAATAGGCATTACCAATTTATTCTTTCTGTACCATTTATTATTTCAGGTATCTCCATCAAGTCCCTTCCTATTTCTCTCTTCTTTAAGCTAAACATTAAATTGGCCAGATACTGAGACAACTTTGGTCAGTGAATTCTGCTCTTGCAGCTAAGTAGTTACCTAATTAAGTTGGTCAGTGTATAATTGTTATGTTATCTCAAATGCAAAAGTTGAAATTTTCTTGAGCCTTTTCAATAGAAAACCACGGGGATTACTGGACAACTTTTGTTGGGGTTTTTCATTTAATACTTTTTTTTTCCTCCGCTCTTCTTAAACAGTTCCTGAGGGTTCTCTAAATTGGCAAATCTCGGGCCCATTTAGTTTACTTTTAAAACTACCAATGATTTCTCTGCAACCAGAATTTGCTTCATGATGCATTCTTAACTTTAAAATTCATATTAAAGAGCCCGTCACTGCCACAAAAATGTTATGTACATAAATACAAAGTCAGAAAAAATGTCTCTTTTGTTAAAAATCAATTTAAAAATTATTGCGTTAGTTAAATTAGCATAAGGGCTTTATTCCAGTTCATGGAACTATTTAAAAATACAATATGTTCCCTTTGGGAATTAATATTAAGACTAGAAAGGTATTGTTTTTTGAAGGCCCTGCTCTTTGTTGCATGGGGTCTGGAGGAGAAATTAATTCAAGCCATTGTCTTGGTAGTATTTGGTCTATTGTGGTTATTGAATATCGTCTGCCCTATAAGTAAATGAAGCTGGAACTACAGGTATCCTGTTTTATCTTTGATTCACTGGGTTTAAAAAAAAAAGGAAAGAAAGAAAGGCAGGCACCACAGCAGCAGCCTGCAGTGTGGTAGTAACCTAAGGGTCAAATGAACTTGAACTATAGCATTAGGTCTGTCGCTATGTCTATCAGGGTTTTCCTGTGAAGTGAGTCTCTCTGTGCTGTGGCTTGCACACTGCTGGTTTTAAGTGAAACTTTATGTTCAAACTGGGCTGCCATGCTTTCATAGCAGCTGCTTCCTAGTACATTCAAATTGAAATAAGTTATTTTTGTATGTTGCCTTGAATTTTCAAGCCCTACAGTCAGAAGGGACTGTATTTGTTTCACTAGAATGTTAAGAGTCTAGTCTGAATGTTTGTAATGAGACATAATGTGATGTGGAAGAAACTATATTTTAGTCATGACACATTTACCTTATGATGCCAGTATAATATATTCATATACTTGCTTTTATCTTAGATGTATTACTAATAACTAATGAAACTTGCAGGCTTTCATCATTAGCTTGTTCTAACCAAAGATGACATTGGAATATTTTGCTTGTTCTTACACTTGCACTTACAGCGATAGCCAGTGTTTCAAGTAAATAAAGGCAAAGACCTTCATTTTGAAAACTGACTGCTAACTTTGGGTACCCACCCTAAAGCAGTGATTTTAACCTGTGATTTGTGGAATCACTGGGGTCTGCAGGCCACACCTAAGGCACGGGTGGGCAATTTGACGGGGGGCCACTCCAAAATTTTGGAAAGTGATCAAGGGTCTCACTCTTCCATGATATTAATGGAGGAGGTGCAGGGTCTGGGATGGAGGTTGGGTGCAGAAGGGAGCTTGGGGTAAGGGATTGGAGTCCAGAAGGGAGAGAGGGGTCTGGGAGGGAGTTTGGGTGAAAGAGGCGGTTGTGACCTAAGACAGCGGACTGGGGTGCAGGGGGTTTGGTTTGTGACTTAGGAGAAGGGACTGAGGTGTGCGTTTGGGTTGTGACCTAGGGTAGGAAAGGATTGTGATCTGGGGCAGAGGACTGGGGTGCTAGATCTGGTAGGGTGTATGGGTGCAGGAGGGGGTAGAGGGTTGGGGAAGGGAAGAGCTGGAGTGCCGAGTCCAGAAACTGGCCAGTGGGATTGTGCTGAGGGTGGGGACAGTGCCTGAAGCCATCCCTCCTCTCCTCTGGGATTACAGTTTTGAAAGAGAAACAGCCCTGCAGACGCTTGTCTGAGTGGCATGCGGAGCAAGCAGGAGAGCCTGCCTGGAGCTCCACGCTGCATCCATGGGCCGAATGCGTCCCGCTAGCCGTATTTTGCCTAGGGGGATTGTAAAAGGTTGTCGCTACCATAGAACAGTTGTGGTACAGTTGTGGTCTGTGGAACTTTGTGGTCTGCAGACTATGTATAAGATTTGCAAAGGGGTCTGCACCTCTATTTGAAACTTTTTACGAGTCTGCAGATAAAAAGGATTGAAAACCACTGCTTTAAAAGAACCTGATTTTTTAGATAGCAGTGCTCAATGCTTTTGAAAACAAGGTCCCAACAGAGTGTCTGATGTAGGGTTCCAGGTTTGTTCACTTTTGGTAATTTTTTCTGCTGTAATATAGATTATAGATAATTAAGGACCAAATGAAGAGCATCCTTTTAGTCCGCAAAGGAGATCGTCCTGTTTTTAAAGTGTAGTATTTTGAAATAGTCTTCTAATTTAATGTAAAAAAAGCTGAAATAAGAAATTATTCTCTATAGACAAAAGATTTTTGTAAAGACTGTGCCACTGGTATTATTTTTACGTGTCCATCCATTGAGCTGCCTGTGTTCAAAAGATATAGAATAAATACGTATACAGTACCTTATTCATCAAAGACAGATCCATGGCCCATATTGATAAGAAAGCTAATGACTTTTGAATTTTAAAACTTGGAAATTCCCAGCAATTTCATGCTGGTAGTGTGGGCCCAATGGAGAATGTCTGTTATCTAAAAGCGAGAATTAGGGGATACCCTTTAGTTAGTTTGGATAAGTTAATGAGGACTGAATTTTAACTCAGAGGAAAGAGAACATAACATATCTAAAAACCAATCAAGCAAATAAAAGTAAGTTCCAGAAAAAAAAAGAACTTGTATATTGCATATTTAAACTTTGCTTGGTACTTCACAGAACACAAAACTGCATGAAACAAATTAAAAGGAATGAAAGCTTCACAAAAAGAGGAACTTTAATTTTTGCTTTTTGTCATTCTCCACCAGTCAGTGGGTTAATATGGGTTGTATTGCTACTTAAGCTGTACTGAACCCAAAAATAAGTTAATATTCATAGATTCATAGTTTTTAAGGCCAAAATTGACCAAGAGATCATCTAATCTGACCTCTGGTAAAACAAGAAAGAGAATTTCATGCAGTTGTTCCTGTGTTGAGCTTAGTAGCTGGGACCAAATTTATTTGTAATTGTAGAGCTTTGTGGTCCTTTGTGCAGTTCCCCAATATAGGAGTTGCATGCTTGCTTTGATTTCTGTGGTAGAGATCTGCGGAGACAAGCAGGCTGATAAAACGTCTACTGGTTAATTAAAATGATAGTCAATTTTAAAAGAAACAAAAATAAAGAGGACCTTTTCTTTGCTTTTCAGGTTTCCTTTTGTTGCTTTTGATATAATTCTTAGTTTGTGTACACTGCAGTTTCTGATTCCTCCCTTAGTTTCTTGGATAGTGGGAGCAAGTTTGGTGGAGAGTTGGGTATATTCTGTCCCCTTCTTTACTACTCTACAGAAACAGATGGAGGGCCCTCCATGGAAATGTCAAGGGATTTCTAGGGAGGGAAGAAAGAGGTAGCTAGAACCTAGCCTGGAGCAGCTGGATGAGCAGTTGAGTTGGGTAGTTTGTCGGGGGTTGTTGGAGCAAGAGCATTCTTCCCACCTTGTCTAGCTCCTGCGGGCTCTCCACTCTTGCTGGCTTCTCATCCGTCTGAAATTCAACAGTGGGGAGGCAAAGAGATCACCTGCAACTTCCTGTGGCAGAGCTGGGTAGAAATAGTACTGTAGCAGAATCCATGGAGTGCTGTTTGGATGTATGATATTATGGCAGGGACAGGGTAGGTGTTGGGCTGCCAAGTATACAAGGGTAATGTAGGATGCATGACGACATCTTATGCCTAAGTGTTCCCCGTTTGGTGTCTCTGACAGCAAAAAGGGCAAGGAAACCTACAAAATTTGTGGGCTGTCTCAGAAGCATAAATAGTATTAGAAATTGCAGTTCTAATGTAATTGAGTAGAAAATGCATCGAAATTTTTCAACACTTTAAAAAAAGTTATTAGATTTTGAGTTGACTATGTCCAGTTAAATCTTCATCTGATACGTAGTTTAGTGAAACATCAGAAGTGTGTGTATACACTCTGCATTGTTTGCTGGATGTTTCTGTACCTAATGGTATGTTAGCTGCAGCAGAATGTTGAAAGAGGTATGAAAAACATTCTGTCTAAAAATATCAGCAAGCTTCCCCATCTCTTCCTCCCACCCCCGTATTGTTTATTGGAAACTTTTTTCCCCTCTTAAGATATTTGCTTATGGTGTAATGCAGCTAATTTAAGCATCTGTTTATCACTGCCTGGCTAGACTGAATGTGAAATTTCAATTGAATTACCTCCCAAGAGAGCTTTGAGCTCTGAGGGTAAAACAAATCATTTTCTCTCCATTCCCCTGGGATTGTCAATGAAAAGAATTCATCTAAATAGTTTACATGCATTTTGAAAATGTTGCATCTACTGGACTTGACTTTGTTGTTAGTGGAAAATTGCCAGTATAAATGGAATATCAGCTTTAACTCAGCTATAGCAGTGTTACATGGTAGTATAGTATATGGGTAGAATACAGCTTTGAAAACCTTTTGCTGTTACATAATTCCTATTTGATCAATAAATGCGTGTTTTATTTTAGAACAGAAGGTAACATACAGTGTTGGACTTCCTGCAACCTCAGGACATCAGCTTATGGCTGGTGGGTTGCTCCTCCTTCTTACCAAATTGACAGGTACTAGAGCATATCATGGCTGAGCACTTTGGTACAATATCCTAAGTCCCTCTCATGGATACACTCTGTCCCTTGCTCTCTGTCCATCCCCATTCAACCCCATACATGCACATGTATCTTTCTGCTTGTGATGGGATGTACAAACCCCATACTAGGCAACAAGGGATTGACAGATTTTTTGGGGCTGCCCTTCCGCAGCTGCGCAGCTGTTCCTCTTCTGCAAAAATTAAAAGACAGGAAATTAGCCAACTTGGGTGGCAGAACTATAGATGAGCCAACTTGCAGCCCATAGCTCCAGCAAAGTAGACGGTTGCCTAAGACTCTGACACAGCTGCCCAAAGAGGCCCTCCCTGAGGGAAGGTGGGGATAAATCCCGAAGACAACCAGAGTGGGAAGTACCCTGTGGACCTTGGATGTTGGGTAGACCTCTCTTACTTATAACAGTTTAGGTTTCCCGAAAACCATGGACTAAGCAGACCTCGGAGGTGGAGAAATAGACAAGACACAGAGGCTGAGGGAGGACAGCCTAAAGACTGTGTAATGGTGCTTTTAGTCCAGGTTGGCTGACTAGTCTGGGGCAATAGGCTAAAGCGTAGCAAAGCTTCCACTTGGTCTTGTAACCTGGTCACTTTGCAGTGAGGATGCAGGCTAAACCACTTCATCTGAAGAAGTGGGTTGTGCCCACAAAAGCTCATGATACCATTTACATGGTTTGCTAGTCTCCAAGTTGCTGCAAGACTATCAGTTGTTTTAAAGTTTTTCCAGTTACAGACTAACTCGGCTACCCCTCTGAAGCCTCGGTAGTGTTGACGGCCCTCCTTCAATGCCTTCCCACAATTCCCCCCCTGTGCTCAGAAAGACAGACAAGTTCTTCTATAGTTTACTGGGCTATAGTGGCTTAACATACTGCTACACAAAGGTCCGTGGGGTGTGCTTCCAGACTTGTGACACAGCACCCAGCGAGGACAGAAACTCAGGTCGGACTTTGCAGTTAAACTAACCTGAATACTTGGGCACCACTGCCAGTCACCCAAGTTAACTCTGTAGTGAAGACATATGGCAGAGACCATCCAGTCAGAGATGGATAACAGCATAAATTTTCCTAGAAGCTCATCTCACCATTAGTACCACTCCAAAGTGGACACAGATGGAGAATTAGAAGAAGGATCTGATAGTGGTACCTGAGGTGAGTGAAACCCATTAGATAAAGAAATCTGTGGCCAGCAAAGATTTTCCTGTTGTCACTAGGCAGCATACTATGGCCACTTGCTACCATGCAGTAAAAATATTACGAGTCAAACTGTGCCATAGAATCACTATGGATAAAAAAATCCATGCTTGAATAATAAAAGTATAGAAGTAGGAATTTACTACCAACCACCTGACTAGGATGGTGACAGTGATTGTGAAGTGCTCAAGGAAATTAGGCTACAAAACACCACAAAACCCAATAATAATGGGGTATCTCAATTATTCCTATATTGACTTGATCCATGTCACCCCAGGAAAGCATGCAGAGTTAAAATTTCTAGATACCATTAATGACTGCTTTTTGGAGCAGCTAGTCCTGGAACCCACAAGAGGAGAAACAGTTTATTATTTTCCTTAGTGGAACATAGGATCTGATCCAAAAGGTGAAGAATCACTCAGTAATAGCAACCATAATGTAATTAAATGTAACATCCTTATAGAGGGGAAAATATGAAAGAAACATCCCACAGTAGTTCCCCTTTCAAAAAAGATGAACAGCATAAAAATGAGGAAACCATTTAAACAGAAAGTAAAAGGAAGAAATGCAATGAGTGAAATGCCTGCAAACGGCATGAAAACTACTTACCTATAAGTAGTTTGAGCCACTTAGTAGAGGCTCAAACTAAGTGGATACCGAAGTACAAAAAATAAATAAAAGGACTAAAACAATGACACATGACTATCAGCAAAATGAAAAAGGCAATTAGAGGCAAAAAGGCAAGCTTTAAAAATTGGAAGTCAAATCCTACTGAAATAAGATAAAAATATAAAAAAGCATAAACTCTTGCAAGTCTAGGACAAAAGTATAATTATGCAAACCAAAAAGAGTTTGAAGAGCAATAAGTTTTTGTGCCTTTTGCTAACAGCAACAATTATTTTAAGTATATCAGAAGTAGGAAGTCTGCCAAATAGTCAGTGGGGCCACTGAATGATCACGGTGCTAAAGGAAAACTCATGGAAAACAAGACTATTGAAGAGAAGCTAACTTAATTCTTTGCACCAGTCTTCACTGCAGATGGCATAAGGGAAATTCCTACACCTGAGCCATTCTTTCTAGGAATGTCCCACATTGATGTGTTACTAGAGGAGGTTTTGAAATAAATTGCTAAATTAATAAGTCACCAGTAGTGTTCTCTGTAAGCTGAGTACTTGAGTGGCCACCAAGGAGAGATTCAAATGCCACCCAGTTGATTAGCAGAGCACCCACCGCTGGCAGCATGTGTTTCTACTGGTGGAGCATATCCACACATGCTTCAGTGCACATAAGAAAATTTATTCCACACATGGTTGGAAAAAATTAGAGGGACACTGATCACCAGGACCAGGTGGTATTCACCCAAGAGTTCTGAAGGAACTGAGATATAAATGTACAGAACTACTAACTGTGGTATGTGACCTATCATTTAGATCAGCCTCTGAATTAGGGATGTTAAGGCCTAGGCAACTACCCGATTAGCAAATGCTTATCGGATAGCTAGTCAATTCCCACCCTCACCCCCTTTGCTGCCTCTATCAGATAGAAGCAGCGGGGGCGGGGGGGGGTAGGGGGGGTACTTCAAAGGGGCAGCACGTCATAGCTGATCCCCAGCTGTGTTGCACTGCTGCGCGTGGAGCCCGGGGTCAGCTGGGGACTCCCCAGCTGACCCTGGGCTCCAGCGCAGCATTTCTGTGGAACCCAGGATCAGCTGGGAAATGACCCCAGCTCTGCGTGGCATTTCAGATCATCAGCGCGGGGACTCTTGTACATTTCAAAGCTGGCACGCCGTGTGCAGCCTGGTGTCAGTGGGGACTTCCCGCTGGCCCCGGGCTGCATGCGGAGTTCCACATTCCTCCTTTGAAATGTACAAGAGCCCCTGGTGGGGCAGAAGTGCCTATCGACTAGTCGAGTAGTCGGTGGAAATTCCATCGACTACTCAACTAGTAAAACAACCAATAGTTAACATCCCTACTCTGGATGAGATGGCTGGAAGGTAGTTAATGTAATGCCAATTTTTTTAAAAAGGCTCCAAGGCGATTCTGGAAATTATAGTCTCATAAGCCTAAATTCAGTAATAGGCAAATAGGTTGAAACTTTAGGAAAGATCTATAAAATTATGAATCATGTGGAGAAAATGAGTATGGAAGTGTTATTTACCCCTTCACATAATACAAGTACCAGAATCACCTGATAAAATTAATAGGCAGCAGGTTTTAAAGAAATATAAGGAAGTGATCTTCACACAACATGCATTCAACCTGTGGAACTTAATGCCACAGGATATTGTGTAGTCCAAAAATATAGGCCTCATCACTTGAACTATGCAGAATATCCATCAGTTCTTAGTATATAGAGTCTGATGCTATTCAGTAGAGGGCCATGGTGCATATCTACATTTAACCTGTTCTTTGCAGTATTTTAAGGCAATGTTTACATTGCATATTTTGTACTGTGGTTGAGGTTTGTTTGCATAGTCTGTTGGTGCTTTATATAGCAAGATACATGTTTTTTCACTGAGAACTGGTTTCAGAATCCAGGAGTTAGTACCAATCTGAAAAATTAGTATGATGGACATATAACCAGGAATATGGTCTGTATATTTTGTTTGTCCCAGGAAATAGGACATTTCTCCCTCCCTATGAATGCTTGACTTCATAATGGTGGGGTTAAGGCTTTTCCTTTCAGCTTGATTAAACATTATATAATATAACTTTGTTGTTTTTAGCTCTTCACAGATATTTAGGTTGCCCTTGTGTTTCATTGTACCCAGATGTATGATGCATCTTGAATAATTTTGCATATTGTTATTGGTTTAATTTTTTTAATATTGTATCTAAAAAGGCACACTATAGGCATATAGGAAAACTTAAAAAACAACAAATAGTCTTGCAGCACCTTAGAATCTAACACAACATGTAGATGGTATCATGAGCTTTCGTGGGCACAGCCTGCTTTTTCAGTCGTGGGGTTGTGCCCACGAAAGCTCATGATGCCATCTACATGTTGTGTTAATAATCTCTAAGGTGCTGCAAGACTATTTGTTGTTTTTCCAGTTGCAGACTAACTCGGCTACCCCCTCTGAAGCTTTAGGAATACAGGCAGTTAAGAAATGCTTCTTTAAAAATGTTTCCATAATATTGTGGTGGCCACAAGAACTTCCTTTGGGCCAGCTCATGCAGACAAAATTCCACTCAAGTGTAGCTGTCTGAGGTTTGCAGGAGCCCGTCCTAAAGGGCAGAATGGGAGACCATGGATAAAACAAAATTTGTGTTCTTGCCTTTTATTCCCCAGGTTTGGCATTTGCTATTTCTTTATTGTAGCTTCCTTTTAAAAGTTTCAAGAGCCTATACCTATGCTGACTAGAGTAATTTTATATTCTCAGTTTGTACAGCCATTTTGATAGCTCTGAATTTAAAATTATTTAAATCTTAATCTGTTTTTTTAAGAGTTCAGGTGTAAGGGTTCAGCATTCCAGTGGTGGATGCTAGTAACTGTTAGTGATGGTTAGTGCTAAGATTCTGAAAGTTAAATGCTGTGTACATAATTGATATATTTTTGTGTCTATTTTTTAAATTAAGTTATTATTGTTTATAAGATTTTCTAAGTGAGTGTTTGAAGAGAATGATTTTTTTTTGTACCAGAAAGGGTATCTTGATGATTTACAATAAATGTTTCTCTTGCATATGTTAGACATTTCTTGCCATTTAAGAAAGTGTCTTCTGAAGCAATAAAAATCTTCAAACCCCCGTTCTACTCTTTTGAAAAGAAGATCTTTTCTTCTTAATAAGTTTAATTTCTTTAATTACTACTGAAGTTAGTATTCTGTCTAGTACAATTGGCAACAACAGCATAGTGGTAGTAAATGTTTCAAGATTTTTGTTTTGAAACAGTAGTGTTGCAAGCCATAAAACAGAAGTCTACCAACACTTTAGTGACTTGGCATCTGTTCTGAGATGCTAATAGTTCATCTCTCTTTTTCACATTCAGAGCACGAAGTTGGTGTTTTTGACAGCTCAAGTATATTCAAAACTTAATCTTGACAGGGTTGATAGCAACTGTGGAAAACGTGTAAAGGAAAAAAAAAGTAGTGTAGTTTATCTTAATGAGTGGCTGATGTTGACAGCAAGCTACATTATAATTGATAAGTAGATATAATACATTTGAAGATGATCACAATTGAGAAGGACAGGTCTTGAGATTTAAGTACTGAACTGGAAGTTAGGAGGCAAAACTACTTGGTCTGATTCAGACTTCCCGTGTGACCCTCCCCAAGTCACTTAATCTCTTTGTACCTCAATTCCTTTGTCTCTAAAACAGGAATATTTACCAGTATGACACATGTGGAGGGTGGATTCATTCTTAAATGTGTTAAGATTCTTGGTTTGAAAGCTCTGTTCTTCCTATTATAAGTGCAAATGATTATTATTAAGGTATTGGGGATTTAAGATAAAATGGTGTAAAATAGATACAGCAATTAATAAAATGCTAACATGTATACCTGTGTGAGTGTATTCTTGGAATATTTCCAAATAGAAGCAAGGCCTGTGTCACAAGAAGTCAGGAGTCTCCCTTGAATGAAGCTAATTACCCTCAGGGCGCATGTTGGTCACTCTTTAAAATTCTTATAAAAACAAAGAAATTAATTATCCAGTATAAAAATGGGCCATATGTCTCTTGGCAAACATTCAATTAACTTTTTAGTGCTTACTATTTAATGTTGTGTTTGACCAACCAACCATTGAGAATGACTCTCCTTTGAAACGGGGCTTGAGTGGAACACAGTATTGCATTGCAGCTTTTTTTAGATGGTCAGTTATTGCTAGTCATCAACATTTTTCCCATGATCTTTGAGTGTGGAACTAGTTATATTTTACTCGTGCATGTGAGATGTAGTTTTCTTTGGGAGGGCTCTTTTATAGGCTGAATGTTTTAAGTAGAATATAATTTAGCTTGCTTATGCAGTCAGACTGGATTAGTTTTGATAGTTCATGCTAAAACTTTGAAAGAACATAGTACTTAATTCACATCAGTTGCGCTGAGAATATGAAAAGCATTTTCATCTGATTTGAATCCAATCTGAAGATAAGTTTACGTCTTCACTACTTAATTTGCTGTGTTCAATATATGCAGAATACATTTTCCTCAGACCCTCTATTATTTTAAGGAATAAAGGGGTAAACTAAACACCAGATTTCATTTTTAGAAGTAATGACCACATGTGGCCACCAACTTTTGATTTGGTAGTAATATGTTGTTGTCAATAAAGAAATTATGTGGCACAGAATTTCTTAAAAGCACGTTCTTTGTAGACTTGTGTAAGTTTTATTAAGTGTAGTTTAGAAACAAACACGTTTTATAATCTCCTTAGTCATGTTGATAAGTGAATATCCATCACAAAACTATTGGAAGAGGAAAAACTTTGTGTGATTTTCTTTTTCATTGACTAGTGTGTCATTCAAGATAATGCTATAATATTGCGCCACAACAAATTATCCTGGTTCTTCGTTGCTTGATATATTTGGTGATTCTTAAATTGATCTCCACATGATTGTTTTGTTCAAGTGACAATATACTTTTTTTCTCGTAAGGTTCCTTAAAATTAATTGTTTGAGTTTAAATGTAGTATCTAGTTACCTTAGTATCTCGTATCTAGAATCCTAACTGATTCAGTAACAAAAAGAAAACTGTTACTGCCCATCAAGGGATCTTTCAGGTTCAAATTTAAGACAGACTTGACTCAGTTATAAAAAATCTCTATAAATATGCATGTGATCCGAGCTTATGTGAAGGAAAGTGCTCTGTTCAGTTGAGGGGGTGATTACATTGCAAGCCAATAGGAGTTCTCTTGGAAACAGGGAATATTATCAGAGTAACAGTACAGAATGCAAAGGTTGATCTGCTGAATACAAATAAAGTATTGAGCTCAATGTTCTGCCTCATGGAGCTGGTGCTTTTGGAAATGCTGTGATAAATGCACTGATAAATTCAAGGGAATGAGTGCTATTGCAAAAGCTTGATGAAGGCTAGAAAGTGTCCAGTTCGTAGGAATTGCATTGCTTGGTCAGGCACAATGAAATTAAATAGAATTTGCTTTAGTGAAATTGCATCAAGGATGATTAAAGGTGCTCTTGGGGAAAAATGGTGATCACTTTTCTCTGAAGCCACTTCAGTAAGTGCATCACCCATTCAGTGTATCTGTTTTTGGTTTTCTCTTCTACTATTTCCTCAAACTTTTTGTTCCTCTCCCACCCCTATTCCCTTTTATCGTTGTGTTGTGTGCCTAATCCCACCAGCCTCTTGGACTTTCTCTAGAATTAATACCAGTACTGCTTCAAATAGAGCTTCACAGAACCAGGATTTCAGCACCCTACCTTAAAAGAGAATGATTTAGTCCAAGTACAGTGGATGCTGCTTTCCTACTTTCCTGATAGAGTGCTGTTAGTTTTGCAGTTCTTTTGGGGTTAGGAATAATGGTGTACTGCAGTCATAAGTTTTCTAGCCTTGCAATACAATAAACAATGTGGAATGGCTAACCTTTATAATCCCAGCTCTGTTTCCTTTTAAATAGAGGGGTCTGGGCTGAAAAGTTTGGGACTAGATCTAATGTCTCCCCAAAGCTTAAGTGTTTAGATCCATGGTTTTGGGTTCAAGTCCATCTCTAGTCTTAAAATTAAGCTATTGACAAATCCCAACAGAGTTTCTTGATACTTGATTACTAAAGGATCTTTAAAGGAGGACTAGTGGTAACTGTTATGGCTAGACTACTATCTAGTGATTTTTTTTGTGTGCGCGCAGAGGTTCACTTTTAAAGATTTTTTGAAACATACTCAGAAATGTGCTTTTTCAGTAGGGGGAAAGAACAGGCCCCTGCACGTACGCACAGCACATGTCCACAAATCCTATGGGCTTAGAGCTTCCCTATAGAGACTTTTTTTAATGCCTTCATTAATTAAAGCAAAGTTTATCATCTAAAAATATTTTTTCTAGACTGTTACATTACACTAAAATAGCATTGATAACAAATAGCTCAAGAGACATAATTGTTTCTATCAAAATCAAAATATCGTTGGTGTTGACTTCATATTCCTAGCATTACTTACGCTGTTGGCCTCATGAGTATTGAACAACAAACTAGAAAGTAATTGAAATCTTTCTTGTTGTTTTACTTTTCTTTCTGACGATTATTCTATTATATAGAAATACCTAAATTCTGCGGTCAGGATAAAGGTGTTACTCTACTAGCTGATGTATGTGTAAACTTGGATTCTGCCCCCCATATAGCTTGCAATCTAACAAATCTATTAAAAAATTATCAAGGCTTTGTGTTGATTTGGTTAACTGACAGATATTTAAATCACTCTGTGATAATAGGGGGGTTGTGATGTACCAAAAATAACTTCATCATGAAAGACCATGACAATGTAAATAGTTAAATGGAGCTTATTTCCGCGTTACACTTAAAAAGGCAGGCACACAGGCACACAATTTTGCTTTTTTTGCTATTCAAATGATGTTAGATTAAGAGGACTATAAATAGTGCATTTTCCCTGATTAAATTTATCTGCGCCCATGTATTGCATAGATATATTTGGCCAATTATTTTCTCATGATTCTTTGTAACAGTTGTAGCATGAGCTAATTATCTTCACAGCTTGGAATGCATTAGAGCTGTGTTTGATAACTGTTTATTTTGTGGATGCTCTTTGAAGTAGTGACCTAAACTTAGGTTCAGGCTCCTTTGCTCACTTCCACTCAGGCATGGAGGGGAACAAATGAAAGTGAAATGGGGTGGAAAAGCAGCAAAAGGGGGAGGGAGCAGAGCCAAACAGCATCTTCTCCAAGCTCCCACAATCTCCTTCATGGCAACACCATGCTGCACGGGCTCCTTGAGTTTCTAAGTGCAGAAAGGATTAGGCCAAGGAGCAGTCACTCTTCATAATATGTCACTTTCTTACACGTGTGAATATCCAGTGGAGGTTAAAGCTACTCTTAACAAGATTATCTTCCTCTCTGTGCCTGCACATCCCGTGGATTGCCCAGACACAGCGGGAACAGCCAAATGGAGTTGTGCAGCTGGGCGAGAGAGGGAGTCCAGGCAGTATAGCAGAGGCACCAATGCTTTGCTGGAAAAAGCGATTTTCTTTGCATGTCCCTGGAATCTGTGAGCCATGGATTCAGCCACTGAATTGCTGCCTTCCTGGCAGAGGTTGGGCCACTAGCTCCTGAGTTGGGTTTTACCACTGAACAACATAAGGTGGTCCTAGATATATTTGTAAGATGGGTGCTTTAATACCCAGCTGATTATTTCAGCATGATGATGACAGATAAGTTCCTTACGAGTTCTGATTTCTAATCTTTTTTAATTGGCCACGAAAACCTGGCAAAGAAGAGTGTGGGTTCTGAGATGCTAGTGCATTAGTGTAATCACAAATTACATCCTCTGACAGTAAAATAAAAGTAAATTAACTATTTTTTGTAGATAGTAAAAGAAAAGGTATATCTTCAAAGAAAATTAGATATTTAATGAGAATTAAGTGTCAGCGGTTTAAATATTACTGTTTAATAAATGTCCTCACTCAGGTAGATTTCCTCTTTCTAATGTAGAAAACAAATAGGATTAAGAATATTTGTTTATATATAGTACACAACTTTAATGTTATTTAGTGAGTGGTAGAAAAGTCAATTGGAAGTGCAGAATCCCAATATTTTCTCAGCCTTCATAATTATTATTTGTATTATGGGAATAATTAAATCTCCCAACAGAAATCTGAGTCCCATTGTTTTAGGCATTTTACAGGCACATAGTAGGAGACAGACAGGCTCTGCTTTGAAGAAGTTCATCTAATACCCAAAATTGCATATGGGCTTATATGATAATTGTAGGTGGTGTGTGTGTGTGTGCATTTAGATATATGTTTGGGCTGGTTGAAAATTTTCCATTACAACTGTTTTTCAGCAGAAGATAGTGGGTTTTTTTAAATAAGTGAATATTTTCATGGAAAGTGTGTAGTGTCCTTGGAGAATGACAACATTTTGTCTCCTGACCTCCCCCCAAAAAAGATAATAGAAAGGCTATACTGATGAAGTTTTATTTCCTGTAATGATACCAAACATATGACATGAAGTTAGAAAACCCGCAAACCTTTGCAGTAAGAGATTTATTTGTGAAGAGATTCTTTTAGTGATGCTGCTATGCCATTATTCTCAGTCCCTTTATGCCTAAGCAATGCAGCCTTGCAGTTGAGAAACCACTTTCATTGTAAGTTGATTTCAGGTGCTTACTTTATTTTTTAGCTTTCTGGGAAGTTGTATTTGGACTTTATTTCCTTATTCTCAACTCAGAAATGACCCCTTCTTGCTAAACTTGATAAACTGATTGATCACTTGTCTGGCAAAGAAAAGTGGCATTTTTTTCATTTTAAAATGTTTTTCAAGAATTCTAAATGATGTGTTTACAAAGTACATACTACACATATTTCCCTTTGCCCAAAGCAATAGTTGTTCATGTATCAAGGTGTGGAACTCCAGATCTTTGCCCACGGGCATGGTGGTGAGTATATCTAGAGAGTTCAACACACTGAAATTAAATCCAGCTGTGTTTGTTTCTGTGTGGGATCTTGTATACATCTGAGGACATTCAGACACATTCAGGGCCTTTATTTGAATCTCATGTTGCACATTCAAATAAACTATATATGTTTGGGTTATCAATTGCTGTTTGTTGCCTTTCTTCAATCCAGAGAAATCCAATGAAAAAAATCAATATAATGCTTGGGCTCAAAATTTAAATACAAAAGACAGGAGATTAAGATTGTTTCTTTTAGCTATTGTTACCTAGCTACTAAGCACATAGAGTGCCTCCCAGGAAAATTCTGTTCTGTAATCATAGGGTGGATCCTGATTCTGATATTCTGTTCTCTGTACATGTACAGAAGGTCCATCAATGTCAGTGTGAGAACTGTGCACATAGGGAAAGCAGCATATTGGAATAGATCATGTAGGGAAGTGCTTCCCGTAAAATAATGTATATACAATGATGTATATATTAGGGATGTAAACGAGTAGTCAAGTCCCCTCAGCACCGTCTGCGTGGTGCCACCCCCTTCCCCGGTGCCACTGCCTGACAGAGTGCAAGGGAGGCTACCGCGAAGCAACCTCTGCATGTGGCGAGCTCAGGCTCGCTGCGGGCAGAAGCTACTCCAGCAGCAGCCCCTGTTTGAGGCCAGCCCTGGCCGCTGCAGAAAGGGACTACTTCGTGGCAGCAGCCCCTGTCCATGCGGGGTCCCTGCCTGCGTGCCCAGCTCTTACTGCATTTAAACTGCAGAGCCGCAGCAGCCTTCCCTTATTGACTAATCGTGTAGCCAATAAAAATTTTATCGGCTACATGATTACTGGATTACCTGCCTCTTAACATCTTTAGTATATAGTGATAAACAATGGCACTTACGGAATCTTTATTTCTTGGAGTGATTTATTTTCAGAAATCATTTGTATAATTGCTTGACTGCGGTGTTTTATTACTTCACTTTTTTAGATTGAATATTGGAGATAAACTCAACCCCCCACATTTGGATCTAGATTTCAAACACTTTAAAGATGATTCAATCTGGAGTCTTGGTTCACACTTATGTTTAAATATATGTTTTGCTTCTCCTCCCCTATATCCCAATTATGGTTTATATTAATATACCACTAACAAAATTCAGTTGATATTATTATGGCTTTAGGTAGCAACGTTATCTACAAAACACAATTATGTAATGTTTTCAGTTTAATGTATTATATTCATCTTTAAATGAAAGGTCTAGGTCTAAAAAAAGCTGTAATATGAATAAAATTGTGATAGTAGACAGTGAACGTTTGCATTACAGCAATAGCATTAAGGTTCATTTCCTTTGTATATCTTATGTGAGTTGTGCATACTTGTATAGGGTTCTCTGTTTTTGTGTATGCTTTTCCAAAGGCTTTTGTTTCTAAAGATGTGAACTGAAAGGGATGACATTTCTACACAAAGGGAAGGAATGTTTATTTTAAGAACACAAAAGTACCCAGTTACAATACAGCTTGTTGTGACCAGAACTTCTTCACTTGGAAGGTGAATGTAAATTTTAAAAGGGTACTGTCAGGATAATCAAGCCTGAAAGTTGTTACAGGGCATCCCCACTATAAGTCGCCTCGGTATACATCCATTCCACACTAAAGTCATTGACATTTGTAGGAACTTATGCGTTATAAGTCCTCCCATTCCCCGCTCTTAAGTCGCACCAAGAAAAACCCCAATTTGTGCAAATGGAAGTCAGCCGCGGGAAAAAAATTCCCTGCTTTAAGTTGTTTCACTTGAAGTCCAAGTTGTTTGGAATGTATCTTGGACTTACAGCGAGGACAGCCTGTACTTATATCTAGATCTTTGCTTCCGATTCCTCCATTGTTATTTCTTTAAACTTGCACTAGCAGGACATTTTAAAAAATGTGATTTTCTGTGTCTATGTGCATAATGCATGTGATAAATTACCTGAATTGTTTATGCACAGTTTTCCAAACAAAGGCCATGTGTTCTTCACCAATGCAATACACACGGAGAACAACATAAGCAGAAGCACATATGGGTTTTGATGTGTAGGTGTTAGACTGCATTCTCTTCCTTCGATGTATGATATGAGTTATGGGCATGACATAGGATAAAACTAATCCTGCAACTTCCAGGGCAGATGGGCAAAGGCTCCTTCCATGTCCCCTGTCCAGCATGTTAGCACAACAGGTCTATGATTGTGCTATTACTGGTTTTGGACCTACACTTGCACTCTGAGTCCTCAGATGGTAAAGGGTGTTCTGTTGTTGGTTTTCTTGGGTCTGTCTTGAAGTAGATGGTTTCTGGATGGCAAAAGTTTTTGTCTTGATGATTTTAGTTTGCATAGAAGAGGAATATAGTGCTTAAAATAGCTGTTCCTTGGCTTCTTTGTTCCAAGCATGCCTCCTCTCTCCAAACAGCTAGAAGTGGTTTTGTGGGACCGGTGAGAGAAAACATCCCATTGATGTGACGTATTTCTAGCATTGTATTTTTGCACTTGCACTCCATTGTTTATCTAAGTAGCAACTAAACTGAACACAGGAAAACAGAAAGTGAGAAGTTGGCTAACACATTCAGTATTTTAATCTCATCAGAATGGTGATACAAACCTACAAAACTTAGGCCATGTTGATGCTTTGCTCTAAGTCGTTATTCTTCGTTTAATTTTGCAAAGGTCTCTGATGCTGCGGGTGTATGTCCTGTGGCCTAATATTAGGAAGGATTAAAAATTGTGTTAACCAGGAGTTTTAATATTGTTTTTGTTACATAGCCCCAGTATTAGTGACTTATTTGATGACTGCGAGTTCTTTTCATTGAATTTGACCAAGATGTCCTTTTTGTTCACAGCATAGATAAGTAAAATGTGCAGTCTGATTTCAGATTCTCTCTGCTCCAGAATGCAGATCATTCAGCTAGTAAACTTATTTTTATACCACGCTTCCCGCAGGGTTTCCAAATTTTGGAAAGAAAAAAACAATTCCCTTTCATAGTTTCAGTTCTACTGTAGATGGACTGGATTGCTCCTAGTTTATCATTGGCACCGCTAATATAGGTAGAAACTGAACCTTTTCTAACTCAATCTGGTTTGACTATCATTGGTCAAGATGCACTGTAAGTAAGATAACCAGATAGAAAGTGTGAAAGATCAGGATGGGGGTTGGGAAATAGGCACCTATATAAGCTACAACCCCGGGAGGGACCGTCACTATAAAATTGGGACATCTGATCACCTGAATTGTGACCTAGATGGTAACTGGAACTTATATACAAGTAAAATTATATTCTTTTAGCTGGTTTTAAGGATATTTCATAGGATTTTTGCCCAGTTTCTCCCCCTCAAAAATATAAGTTTCTCAAAGCTAAAAATAAAGAGGATATTTGGGCTGCTTAATCCAGGGTTACAAAGGAAATAATGTTATTAATTTTTTTCTTTCAGAAAATATATGAAACAATATCAGAGCTTTCTGTAAAAGGAAATTTGGTTCTAGGGAATTTTCAGATCAGTAGCATCTTTTTACTTTCTGTGCTATACTTAACATTGCTTGTTTTTTGCGTTTTTTATTAAGAGAAATGGACTTGACTTCATAGTTGGAAAAACCCAAAACACTGCCATCCCAAGACACTGGATTTACATTTTTAAAAGAAAACACATTGCAAAGTCCCTGCCATTAACTATACCAAACAAGTATTTGATGATGAGTTTCAAAGGAAACAGATTAAGTGGTTAGCAAGTACTGTGGCACTTGGCACACATACAGATTCAAAAAGTAAGTCAGAAATACCCAGATAAAATATATTGTCAGAGAATTGGCTTTGTTGTGCCTGTTTTGATGGCAAAGATCTAATTTTTTTAAAAAATGTAATAAGTAGTGTGCCTGCAGAAGCTTTATTCCTTATTTTTAAAGTGTCAGGAAGACAAAACTAATTACAAGGGTGTTGTCTTTGTGTCCTATACAAGTTGAACCTCTGTGGTCCAGGAGACACTTGTCTAGCTACATCGCTGGTCCAGAAGGACCATGGATATTGCTGGACTAGAGAGTCCCAGCCACAGAGGTTGCCAGTGTCTGGGAGCTCAGCCGGTCTGGCAGCAGGCAGCCTGCAGAGGCAGTAACCTGGTAGCAGGGAGCCCCAGCAGCCAGGAAGTGAGTCCCGCTGCTACCGAAGCCACTGCCAAGGAGCCATGGCCAGCCGGGATGGAGCTCTGCCGGCTGGGGGCAGGGAGCCCCGATGACTGGGGGAATGGAGCTGCTGTCATCTGGAAGCAAAGAGCCCCTGCGGCCGGGAGCCAAGCTCTGCCATCCAGGGGCAGGGAGCCCCAGCCACCATGGGCAGGGAGCCCCACCAGTCTGAGCGGGACTGCAGCCCTGAGTGGAGCTCTGCCAACAGGCCAGGGACAGGGCATTGGTCAGGCCAGTGGCCAGAAGGGGAACCGTGGAACAGAGTGAGGCCTGACGTCCCCTGGTCTGGCAAACTCCCTCCTTCGGGGCTGGCTCAGGTCCTGAGGGTGCCAGGCTAGGGAGGTCCAACCCGTATTGTGGTATATTGGTGGTTCCAAAATTGTGGTCCCTGGTTTACTTTCTGCTCAAAAGTTAATTTTTAAAGGAAAAATGTATTAAATATTTCCATGTTGTCAAGCACTGTCATTGCCACAAGACTGCTGTTTGATTGCTAATGAGAAGGGAGATGGTCTTGCAATCACAAATAAGACAGTAGGTGGGCCAATAGACATTCCTCTTACAATGTCTTCAGTGTTTTGAGGGCCCCTGCTGTATATTACTCTGATGATGAATTCTACTAAGGAAATCCTTTTTACAAGTCAAATAAACTGATTAGAGCTTTAGTGTGGTGATCATTTATAGCCATGCCCCACCCCCAGTAGTGTGGCTTGCTATTATCGTATCTGACCAAATGTAAGCCCAAATGCAACTCTGAGCCTCTCACAGCGTTTTATAATTAGATCATAATTGCTCCCACTCAGATTGTCTTGCTCTCCAATAGGTATCTCCAGTATATAAGCATGGTCACTATACTCATATGCTTAAAACTATGATATAGGATCAATATACATAGTAAGAGATAAGTGCGTGTATGGTGGTATTTCCATATATATTTATCATGCGCAATAGAACGTTTTACCTGCCTCTTAATTAGGGATGTTAAATATCGTTTAAGTGAATAGTCAACCTCGTGAATTTTTATCGGTTAGTCAACTAGTTTATAGTCCTTGGGCAGCCCCTGTCCGGGGGGGAAGGGTCTGAGCTCCCGGACGTGGCATGAGCCGGAACTGAGCCGAGCTGCCTGCCGCCTGGCTCCTAATATACTTTAAATGCAGAGTTGCAGCATGGGTAGGTCCAAGACCCAGTGCAAGTCAGGACTGAGCTGGGCTGCTAGCCAGCCTGCTAAAGTATTTACTGGCAATGGGTGGGGGGAAATGTGTGTAGTCTATAGCATTAACCTATAAGCTTTTGCTTTTCTGTTAATTGACTATACTATCACATCTCTACTCCTAATCCATCTCTACCACAAGCTTGTCTAACCTTCCAAACCACTGAATACCTTCAAACAGATGCTTTAAAAAAAAAAATCCACCTGTCAGACTGTTTCCTTCTTTCACACATGCTCTATTTGTGAAATTCCTTTTTCCTTCACAACCCTCTCCCCCCTCCCAAAGAAGACTTTGACTTGGGACCCAGGATAATATCTTCACTAGTGGAGAGTTAAAGGTCCAATATCTCTCAACCCTTTAGCTCTGGAAAAAAAGGAGCCTTTATATCATTAGTTAGAGAGATTTATGGCTTCCAGTAGAATACATGGCACTGTCTTTGAGCTCTTGTAACTCCTTGTATCTGGCTTAAATTCTGATGTACTAACAAGCTATTTTAGGCTATTTTGAGGTTTTAAAAATAGTGTCTTTCTCTCCCTCAGAGGCCAGTAGTATGGGAATTTGGCTGTATAGGTAGAAAAATAAAGTCCCAATAATTTTTAAATTTCTCTCTCTCATATATCCCAAACTCAGGCCAGGAAAGCCTTATACCATCCCATCATATGTGTGCTCTCTATTTCACAAATAGAACACATACAGTTTCCTATGCCTGTGGTGGAACTGAACAGGCAGTTGTGCACAATACTCTAAACGTGCTCTCCCCACAACTGTAGCACAAATGACAATGGCACAAACTCCATAACTTTATGAAAATCTCAATGGGATCTTTAATAGCCAGGCAGAACAATTAAGACCTTTTTTTTATTTTGTCAATTTCCCCCTTTTCTCTCCCAAATAGACCACATGGAATTCACTATATCTATCTTAAAAGGAAGAAGTGCTTGGTCATCCCTGGTGAGATTTGAACCTGTCAGTTCAAGGTGTCTGAAGATTCCATACCCAAATCTTCCAGGCCATGCTCTAGGGGGTCCTAGTGGTCAGTAACACACTCCTTGCAGAGCAAAAGTGCTTGTGCAGCCAGTAGTTGTCATTTCCTCCCATCCTGGTTTCAGAGCAGCAGACTCTTTGGCCACAGTATACACAGAGCTCCCAGGCCGGATAAGGTGTATTTTTTAAGTATCAGCAGGATCATGTGAAATTGTATTCTGTTTCCTTGTCATGCAGGAGAATTGTTTATTTAAACAAATTTCTAGACTATGGCAGTTAGAGTAAACACACTAGTGTTTCAAAAAGCATAAGAAGATCTTGTTTTTATGAGGAAATGAAGCTCCCAAGGAAGTACTGGTTTAGTTTCATGCATATTTTGTGTAATAAACATTTTCAGCTTTCCCTTTTTTTGAGCACTTTATATTTGTTGCTGAGTTTAATACGGCATAATCTGTAAATTTAGAGGGAAATGTAAATGTACATAATGCTTTTTTCTGTGGCTAGAAAATACATGTAGTATTAAGTTATTAAAGCTAGACTTTAAACTATATCTTGAACTAATGATTTTACAGTATAATTGCTTTAGCTCATTTGAAAGCAGGTATACATACAGCTTATTCCATTTTGGCACTATAAAGTTTGCCATTGGTATTATACCTCATTTTTATATGATTTACATAATTTGTGAAACAGATTTAATATTTTGTATGCGAGCTAATTACTTTCTGGTTTAGAGCTTTCATTGTATGTTCATTGGTTTTTGAACACCTTTTAAAATAACACAGGTTCATTGTTGGATCTAAATTCTTTATATAGCAATCAATTCCATTTTAATAAAATAAGTTACATTATTTTTAATGTAATTCAGTTGGGTTAGATGGAATTGTTTTCAGCTGTAAATTTGCTGAATTGGAAAAAATAGTAGTGATGTGTTAATTGCCATGTCATGCTTTTCCTCTTATAATGGTCATGGTATAAATCACAGGATTTTAGATTATTGCAATTTTGTATGCATCTATAAGGGGCGCTTTGGAGGTGTCCTCCTTTTCCTTTTAAAATGGAAAAATGCATAACATTACTAATAGAATTAAAGCTCAACTCCTAGTTCAACTCCAGATTTGAACAAAACTTTTCATGTAACTTTTTGGGAATAAGATGTTAATAAATCACTTCAAAAACATATGCCAATAAGTGCCAAGTTCTTCAAATGCTACTGTTGCCAAATACATTTTTTTTCGGCACTAAAATTGGAGGTGGCAGTCAGTTTGGGCTGCTGACATAAATGCCACTCTTGTAGTTACAAATGAATCACGGAAGCATAGGTGAACTCAGTTTTTTAATGCACAATAAGCATTTAGTCACATCACACCAACTAAAAAAAAGTTCTTTTCCTCTGGTATGCGATTCCTACATGAGGGCACATGCTGGTTATTTTCCTCTCAAAGGAATTGTTTTCTTGACTGCCGCCATCCACAGTTTAATAGTACTGCGTAGTTTTAAAGGCTCCTGTCTTAATAGGAGTCTAAACAGTCTCCTGTGTCCTTTGTGTCAAAATGAGTGAAAGCTTTAGCAATAATTTCATTGCAGTGCATTCACTTAACAGGAAAACAGGGTTTTTAAAAAAGATTATTTATACCATTTGTAATTGGTACTTTTCGTGTTAAAATTCTTATGTCTTCTGCATTAAATGCGCCTTATCAGCTTGATTTGTTGTTTCTTGGAACTGAGATTTTAACTTTCTCAGACTATTGCAGTATACAGATTAATTCTAAATTTACTGAGCAGGAGTTATTCCTAATTTTACGTGTGTCGTTTTAACAACACACACATGCAGTTTTTCTGGTAAAGTGCAATCATGTCTACTAAAAGTATAAATTTTTAAAAATCTACAAGAACCAAAATATGATGCAGTTATTACTCTTCCCTGATACTTTCTTCTTAGTAAGTCTATTTGAAACAGTCAAAAATTGCATCAGTTTTAATGTGTATTAACTTCTGCTGAGCAACTATTTTTAAGTATATTGTCATTACAAAAACAGTGAGTCCTGTTGCAACTTAAGACTAACACATATATTTGGGCATAAGTATCTGATAAAGTGGGCTCCAGCCCACCAAAACTTATGCCCAAGTACATTTGTTAGTCTTTAAGGTGCCACAAAACTCCTTTTGCTGACAGGGACTAACATAGGTACTCCACTGAAAATTATCATTACAGTTTTTATATTATGGACTGAAAGCATGATATACTCCTTAGTTGCTAAAATATTTTATTTATAAAAGAAATTTTTCAGATTTTGCGTTTGATATTCCCTTACTTGTTGATCTCCAGCAGTGTACATTTAACCTAATTTAAAAGCAAATGGGAATTCTTCTCCTATTCAGGCACACAATTGGCTGCAAACATGCAAAGCTATTTTAAAATGTAGTGTTTAAAGAATAGAACAATAATTACACTTTTTTTGAATAAGGTCTTTGGGGGTTTTTACCATAAATGTGGTTTGATTATCATTGTTACTTGCCTTAGACATATTTCAGATATATAATAATCATCTGAAAAAAAGAACTTTGATTTTTTTTTATACCCTTTTTGCTTAACTTAATTTTGTTACATCTTTTGCATGCTATTACATTAGTTAAATCCTTTAAAATATTTATTTCAGACTGGAAAATATTGTTTCTTCCCCAGATGACTTTAGCTGGTTTAAACAATTAGATGAGCTGCACTCTCACTTTCTTTCAGTAAAATACCACACTTTTATTGCAGTAATTTATCAGTTGCAAGATGTAAATGATAAGATATAGTGTTAGCAGTCTGACCCAAATAAAACCAGATTGTATTGATTCTTGTGTGGTACATAATGAAATGGAAAATAATCTCCTGCCATCTACTTGGTGTTCACCAAAACAATTTTTGAAGAATAAAGTCTGAATATGTACCATATAAATTCCTTATATTGTTTACTTCATACACATATGCAGTTTCAAAGGCAGAAACCTGATAAAATCACAGCTAATTGTGAGCAATAGTACTTATTATTTTCATTACAGTTTTTAAACATTAAAATGATGTGTCTGAGCCTAAACAGGGCTTTAAAAATGCAGATGAAAGTTTTGGGATGTAAAGCTGGTGGCTTTGCTAAAGGCAGTTAAAAAATAAACTGCACCTCTGGTAGCAATTGAAATAGTGAAATTAGGTTTCATTGATGTAGCAAGTTAATGATTTTCTTTTTTAATTTTTCCCCATCCCCCACCCCCTTTGGGGGAGAAGAGACTGCTGCTGATTTCTAAAGCCTTAAAGTTAGCTGACCTTGTAGCTGAACTCAACTTTAATGTAAACATTTTCTCGAGATGGTTCGAAGCCGGGCCAGCAAATCTGGAGAATATTAGTGGTGCTGTGTTTGAGGGAAGTTGGAATCCCTGGATAATTCTCAGGAGCTTTTTTCCAAGTCAGCACGGCCTTAGACGTAGCTTTGTTTTCAGTTTTGTAGGGTTCCTTGGTAATGCCTTGTGTATCTTTTTAAAATGTAATTAGTAAAATACATAATTAGTTTTACTTTGATGCAGGGACTTTTTTTTACTTAGTTTAGCTCCATGATAAACTCTTATCTTGCCCCCACCCTAGGTAAGCAATATGATAGTATAATAGTCCTGTTCCCTTTGAGGTTTTCTCAGCCTAGATATAAGAGCCAAAACAGAACAGAAAATATAAATAATGCTTCCTTTGGAACACCTCTTTTTTTAAAAATATACAACTTCCCCTTAATGTTCCAAGCTGAAATGAGCCATCTAAATTGCCAATTTTCAACTAGAATTTTAAAGTGGTACTTTGGGGGAGAGGGTAAACCTTTTGAGGTGCTTAAGAATGAGTAGTATGCCCGTTCAAGATGGGCATATTCTGTATGACATGAATTTCACTTAAAGCACAAAAGTGTCAACTCATTTATGTTTTGCCCCATCATTTTAGGTTGGGTTAGGTTAGGAGCTAAAGTCTTCACAGACTTTTAAATATTGTTTACCTATAAATGATGCATTTTTAAAGAAAAAAACAAATTTCATATGCGTTTGTCACCTGAGCAGCAGTTAAAATGATGAAATAAACAAGGCCATAATACTTAGCACTTTTTCAGCTTTAAAGCACTTTACTTGATCCTTGCAACACTCCTGCATGCAAAGCATTTGTTACAGTACAATAACATGCCTACCATACGTGCACTATTAGGCAGGAGGTCCTGAAGTCAGATGGACATCAATCACTTAGGCATGTGTTTATCACATGGTAACACATGCTCTGGATTGCTTTGCAGTGACTGTAAATGTTAATTTTCTTTACACAAAAAGGTATGTTTATATGTGAAAAGCTCTTGCCAGTTACCAACTGTGTCATTACAGGCTCTGCTGTAACAGATCTGCAGAAGCTATTGTAGGTTACTTGCTACCCATGCATTTTCCGTGTGCACCAAGCATTTGTTTATATTAGATCACTTAATCTGTTGAGTAAATAAATGCCATGGAATACAAATAATTTATGTTCTGTGATGTGTATTTATCCAATTTAAAAAAAAGTGTGAATCTGATAACATAAACTGGTCAACAACATAGCTTAAAAAAACTTCCATGAAAGATTTTCTATTCTCCTGTTTTACTTCTCAGAACAAGATCTCATATACGGAAATCTAGACCACCATGACATTTATGACACAAACTCACAAAAACAGTCATTTCATTTGAAAACTAACACTCGGTATACTTGAACTATTAAATTGTATTTCATTAGCACTTGTAGCTCTCAGTACGGGCTGCTTGTAAGACTATGTGTTGTATATTCACATAGCAAGAGATTGTCTCTGCCCTGGACAGAAATCACACTGCTGTTAACAAAAGTAAAAGACCAAAAAGATTAGAACAGAACCTTAGCAGTAAATGTGAATTGATTTGATTCATTTTGCAGAGATTCCTAATTTATTTATTTTAGTCTTTACCATAGTTTATGCCACCCCAATTATCTGTTTATCTTTTGCATTTTATCATAATCTTAGATTGTGATTTCTCTGGGGCAGAGATCTGTTTTTGACTTTGGCCAGGTCTACATTAAGGAGCTTACACCGGCACAGTTGTACTTATGCTGTTGTGCTGCTGTAAGATCGCTCATGTAGCTGCTCTGTGCCGTTGGCATAATTAAAGCACCTCTGTGAGTGGTGTCAGCAGGAGAAACTCTCCCACCGCATAGTGCTATGCATGCTACCACTTATGCCAATGAAACTTACGTCACTTGGGATGTTTTTTCAATACACCTGAGCAACATAAGTTCTGCCGACTTAAGTGGTAGTGTAGATGTTACATAGCCCTAGAACAGTGAGACCCTAGTTAAGGCACCTGTGTGGCACTGCAATATAAATAATTTTGTGAGTTTGTCAGAAGTTAATATATAGATTCTCAGTGCTCTTATTCCCTTTCCGGTTACTGGTATTTTTTAAATGGTGCTGAAATGTACTTTCTTTGTCATGGCTCATTTAATACCTTGTGTTCACATTGTCCCAGTTTTACCAGCTTGAAAGATGGTTTCTATTTAGTTCTCTTAGTGTTTGCCACAGTTTGTTTAAAACCTACAAATTTAGCTGAAGTGTTTGTTTTCTTTTTTAAGAAAGAAAACTTTAGAAATAAAATATTCCCTCTGTATCAGCAAAGTGCCCTTCCCCCCACTGGCATGACTTTGAGGGTTTTTTTTTTAATTTTGTTGTGCTGGCTTTCTTTCTTGTGCTAAACATAATAGACTGTGAATGATGATAAAACTATTATTTAACCCAAATATACCTGACTTCACCTCACATGCACACGAAATAACTTGGGCAAAAGAAAAAGATAGTATTTTTGAATCAATATACAAACATTGTTGTCGGTAAGATATTCATTGTATTGGAATAAATGGGGAAAATATTGAATTTATGCACACATGATTGACTTTTCATACTGCGAACCCAGGTTAAACATCTTGAATATGGAATATGAATAGAGCTAACATTTTCATATGAAGCAATAATGAAAATGAACAGAGTTCTATTTCGCCTGATAGCGAAGAACATTTGATACTCCACAGCATAAAATGTGTTAGTACTTGGTTTTGTCAGGCTTGACAGAAACCAGGAAGTGGGACAGTACAACTGCTCCATAAAGGCTTCTTCTGTAGCCGATGACAGACTTGTGGATGTAACTTGGTAAAAACAATAATGCCACCTGACCACTCTTCATTCTGTACAGTAAAAGGAGAAGGCATTCATAGCTGCATGTCATCAATGGATACGTGTCTGAAAATATCAGTTATTAGGACATATTTTGTTTACTGTTCTGAGCCAGGCACCAGACTGCAGTAAGGAGGGGACAGGAGAAAAGAAAAGAAGAAAAACACTGGGGTGGCAGGCAGTTGGAGGAGGTACAAATAATAAGTTATGTAATAGCCCTGGTCAAAAAACCTTTAGTGCAAATTACATTTGAGGGGTATCATGGTACTTCCCTGTTTTAGATGCGTGCTTGGTAAACTGCTTGCAGTGAAGTGTAGGCTTTTCATGCTCTTTGGGTCCTGGCCACCGCTGCATACCAGTGTCTTCTAGTGGAGCCACTCTGACCCAGGATAACTAGGCCTGTATTTCATGAGGTTTTTCAGCAGTTATTTGAATTCCTGTGAGCTTTGCTTGTTGAGTCTGATTTTCTGCCTATCAAACAATAACAAACACAAGTGTCAAGTATGCAAGTCATTTAGAAGTTGGATATGAAAACTGCGGGCAACTTTCACACGTTTCCCCCTCTCTGCCTCCTCGCCCCCCTCCCCCCCCCCGCCCCACTCCCTTTCATTGTTGATGGTGGCAAATTGTTTTTCAAATTGTTGTCTTGGTTGTGACCCATGTAAATGGCCAAATGCTCTTGTTTAATATGACATCTGTTTCTAAACAACTGATCTCTTAATTGTTTTAATGTGCTAAATTAAAAGTTTAAAGGTATGTAGAACCATCTTAAATAAAATCTTGACATGGCAATTAAGATCTGATGTGTGGAGTCTATCCAGATCTTGTGTATATACACTGAAACTTTCCTAAACAAACACCCACTAAAGGAATTCATCTGATCAGTGAATACACTGCCCATTTAGCTCTGAAGGAAATCTTTATTTTAATTGAATTGAGGCCCATTCTTAGCAGCAAAGTGTGTCAGCCCAAACTGGGAGCTTCATGGTTCCCTACTGGTAGATGGAGATTAGAAAAAATCAACAGTGATAAGGACACTGTCCTTAAACTTGAGGTTTGTTGGCTACTTAAGCTTTAGTTTCTTCAAACTCCATCTGCTGGAAGGAAAGTATTATACCTTCTGACAGAGTAATATTCCAAATAACCAAATTCTGTAGTAAGCATTTACACTCTAACACAGGGGTGGGCAAATTCCAGCCCAAATTAATCCCTGGTGGGCTCCCACCTCTATATTTACCTGTGCCTCTGCAGGTATCGGGCAATCACAGCTCTTATTGGCCATGAATTGTCATTCATGGCCACTGGGAGCAGTGGGAAGCAGCGTTCCGGTCTGCACCATTTTCCGCCATTCCAATTGGTTGTGAATGGCGATCCGCATCCGACAAGAGCTGCGATTGCACTGGCGGGCCACTGTTGTTGTTGTTTTTGGTTTTGTTTTATTGCCCATCCCTGCTCTAACAACTTCTACATTTGCATTACAAAGGTAATTTCCCCTCTCTAGATATTCATATCTCTACCCCAAATCCTATAAATGACCCACTTCCACCCTAACTTGATTAGCTTCATTAACACGAGCAACTTCTTCCTTATATACACTCCTGCTTCTGTAACTTCCACTCCAATTCATCTGACAAAGTTGAATGCCCTACACACAAAAGCTTATGCCCTAATAAATCTGTTAGTCTCTAAAGTGCCACAGGACTCCTCATTATTTTTGTAGCTACAGACTAGCTCAGTGTGGAAGACACTGGTATGCCATATGAGTTGGCTCTGCACTTGTCCCTGAAATACATTGCTGGTCCAGAGAAGGCAGTATTTAAATGTAACTAATTTATTAATTTCAAGCTTCAGAGAGCTGGAAGAGTCCATTGGGATGTGGTGATTTCTGTTATGGTCCATAAATGATCCATTTCACTGAATTAGTAACCTTAACCTGTGCACTGAATAATACTAACCCAAGCTGGTGCAATTACAGACTGGAGGGAGCACTCCAATCTCAGGCAAATTTCCAGTGTCAACATTTTCTTTGTGGTGATTCTTTTCTAAAAAATGTGGTCAAGTTCATGAAAGCATTCTTTGTGGATTCCTTGATATAACTTTGTTGTTGTAATAGGAATTAAATCAATACTCCTTGGGATCTCTTGTCAGATCCACAGTTGACCCACTGAGTGAGTTTGGACGTGCCATTGTATTTTTGTACCTTAGGCACTAATCATTTTACTAGTAGATAAACTAAGTGATAGAGCTGTTGGGTTCAACTGATGCAGAATGGTAAAATGCTTTGAGATTATTCTATAAAATATCTTAAGGACAAAGAATCTTTATTTCTATATGCTAGAGAGAACTGAATATACTGGAATTTTGGTTTCCAGGAACTCAGAAGTAGAGGAGATTCAATATAAAACCAAGTTTTGTATGTATGATTTTTTTTTTCTTAGTGGTGATAAAATTTTCAGTCCACCATGGAAATGCCCATACCACAATGGGAATTCCTTTGAGAGCTACTCCATTGACCCATGGAATGAAAAGCGTTGGGCCCACAGTTGTCTAAGATGTAGATCACACAGTATGACAATGGAAAAGGGAGGGTAAAATCTTTTTTCATCAGGAGAGTCACAATTACTGCCTATAGCCATAAATATGGATGTTTTATTGCTTTGACATTAGCCCTGAATAATTAAGTTCTGTTAATATAGCATTAGAATTGCTCTGTCAATTTTTTCTTTGTATGCAAGATACAGAATAGCTTTGTGGTTAAAGAACTGGATGGATTCAGAAAATCTGGGACAAACTTCCTTAGGAAGATCACTTACTCTGCGTTTGCATTCTTGTCTGTGTAATGAACATAATCATTCTTTCTTTCTCCTACCTTTTGTATGTCTTGTCTACTTGGATTGTAAGCACTTCTGGGCAGGGACTGTCTCTCACTAAATCTATGTACCCAGTCCCCAGCATAAAATGAAGCACCCATTTCATTTGGGGGACTTGTCATTCAAATTATAAATTTTCTCCTTCTAATAAATATTACATTGCAATATTAAAAATTCTATGTTAAGATACCATTGAGAATGTACCTTTTAAATACTCAGAAGTCAGGAAGTGCCACAGTTAGAATTGGACGTCAAATCTTACACTTACGATTCTTGTGCATTATGCTTTGTGATGATTTTTAATTGTGACCATAGTTTATTTCTCAAATGCAATATACTACTAATATTTGGCAACAAATATATCAGACTTTTTATTCTTTAACCATGATTCACTTGGAACATCCTAACCACAGTGTGTGTGCACCGGACAGAATCCATGGAAGTAATAAAGACAAAAGATGTACAGTAAATTAGGCAAGAACAACACCCTTTCTTCATTAACTGCACAACTTACAGTATTGTTGACAAAATTGTTATATTGTGCATAAAAGATACCATGAGATCACGTTCTGACAGTCCCCCTCCGCCCGTGCTTTATGAAGATTGGTTTATGAACATAAATATGTATAACACAGAGATGCATTGGACAAAATACCTCATGTAACCTATCAGTCTGTTGGATCTGCATATTAGGGATATGAATGTGTATTTGTATACATGGTTACACGCATCTTCCCCCCCCTCCCGCCTCTGTATCAGATGCAGCAGGGAGGGGGCCGAGCTCCCCTTGCATGCTGGTTTCTGCAGAGCTGCCCCCTCTTCCCCCACTGCTACCTCACAGGGAGGCAGCAGCATGGGCGGGGGCAGGTGGGAGCCGGTGCTCGCAGGAAGCTGACTTAAGCCAGATTCTCATGAGCACTGGCTCCCACGAATCCCCTCACCCCATGCTGTCTGTATCAAAGGCAGCAGCGTGAGGGGAAGAGGTGGGGAAGGAGTATCCAGGCAGGAGATGGTACGTGTGGGGAGCCCCAGAGAGCAAAAAGAAGGGTGTCAATGTCATGATCAGCATACCGGCAAACGATCCCAAGGGAACTTCTGTGACTATACCCCATCTCCCTCATGTAAATAAGACTGTCAAATATACAAGGAGATACATACGAAGAGCTCCTTAATTCTGGCATTTCTATGCAGTCCTATCATTCTCTTAATGTGGTTTTTGATTGAATGTTGTAGGTTATTTTAAAAGAGACATTCCGTAATTTGGTTACCCACCAGCAGAGTGGTCTTTTACCTTACTGAGTATGTACCTTGCGTCACTGAAAACTCTGTCCACTGATCAGAAATTTTCAGTGTTGTGGAGAAAGTTTGTCTTGACACAAAATTTAGTTGAATAAGCTAATGTGACCTGAATGAATGCTTCTGTGGAGTCCCCCTTCATTCCTTGTGTGCTTTTCTGGACAATGAATGTGGCAAAGACCTATGGAGCTAGTCTTTTTTTGCACATCTGCATATACAGTTAAATGAGCTGTGTACACACACAGGGCAACATAGCTTCCTTACGGACATCGTTTCCTATCCAACCCTGGCTTTGGCTTACCATTAAGATACCTTTTTAAAATATATATATATAATGGTGTCTGCACAAATTCAGTGAAACTAATGTCCAGTTTTTGCCAGACCATTCAATGGCATTTGTCAGTGAGAACTATTGCTTGCCCAGCTTTCATCTTTCTAATTCCACCCATTGTGGCAATTCATTTTGTATGTTCAAAAATATCTTAAGTTGTTTTATTTTCCCCTTATTTGAAACAGGTCTGAACTATGATGCACAAACCTAAATAAAAAAATCACCCTCTGACGGTCCAGACCTGATAAACTTGAGCCTGATAGAGGAAAGTTATATGTTACTGAAAATGGGAGATTATGATTGAAATCCATAGGCAACCTAAATTGTTACAAGTGCTCTAGTTGTAGTAATAACTGAATTTTTAAAATATTCATATATGTTATTTTCTAGCTTTGCTGTAAGCTTAGACCATGTTTCAGTTTCCTTGTCCTCAAAAGTTAAATTGCTTTAATATAAAGCATAAAATAAGAAGTGCAATTGAAAACGGCATGCCTACTGAGCCTGCTCTTTCAACATGAAACCCCACTTGTTAGAAGCAGCTCCAGAGGAACAAACACTCTTTTATTATTAGATGATAAATCCCTGTTGCAGTATATCTTGTTTTGGCTTTCAACCTTATTGAACTTTCAAGAGAAATGCCTTTGTTTATAACACACATTTCTCAGCAGCATCCAGATATCTGTCACTGAACTACAGGCTTGAATATTTTTTACTTAGTGCACCGTACACTGTACTAGATTGATAATAGTATGTATAGTAATATATACAGTGGGTCACTTTTATATTCCAATTAAAGGAACAGAAACAATATTGATTTTGACCATTTTTATTATAAATCGCAACGTGGATAGTTGTTTTTTTAATTTACAAGGTCGATCAGTTTAGGGTGAGGTTTTCACAAGCGTTTGAGTGATTTGGGAATAGCTTTCCTTTGAAAGTTATAAGGATATTTTCTCCTAAGTTACCTAAATACTTTTAGCACCTTAAAGACTAACAAAACATGTAGATGGTCTTTGTTAGTCTTTAAGGTGCTACTAGACTATTCGTTGTTTTTTAAGTTTTTCCAGTTACAAACTAGCTTGGCTACCCCTCTGAAGCTTCTAAATACTTTTGGAAGTCTCACTTTCAATTCTGCTAACATGTACAATGATTATATAACCATTTAGACAAAGACTTAATCTAAAAAAATACTTTGATTAACAAATGTTAATTGTAAATTAGCTGAAATTTAAAATTACTAATTTTCTCAAAATGAATAAACTCGAATATATAGGTAGATAACAAAGTGTGGCTGTGTAATTATAAAATAATCTGTGTTTTTGTCAGAGGATTTCAATGCTCTTAACAAATGAATGTGACTAGATGTGTCTGTAAATCCTTACGTGGAAGATGTTTGGCCAGTTTTATAGATAGGGAAACGGAGACAGAACTGCAAACTAACTTGTCCAAAGTCAAAAGGCATTTGTGACACAAGAGAGACTAAAATACAGGAGTACTGGCTGAAAAATCTGTGTCCACATGACCACTCATAATTTTTTCCATAATATATTTTTTTTTTCAGAGGTCCTGGCATTAAAACGGTTATAGCAAGAATAGGGATGTGAATGGCTAGTTGACTATCCAGTAAGCAAATGATTATCTGATGGTTGACACGTTAGTCAATGAGTCACTGCCCCCGCCCCTTGCTGCCTCTATCAGAACGAGGCAGCGGGGCGGCGGGGGGAGAAGAGGAGGTGCTTCAAAGCGGCAGCCCCACATGAAGCCTGGAGTCGACTAATCAAATAGTCGATGCAAATTGCATCAACTGTTCAATTAGTCAAATAATCAAAATTTTACATCCCTAAGCAATGTCAGATATTTTGACATTTTATCACATTTCTGATGTAACTTTCCTAGCCACTGTGCTTAGAAATGGTTTTACAATGTTACATTATTAGACCCTATTCCATAAGAGGGTGGTTTGGTAAAATGTTTATAACATCCCTATACACACAGATCAGAGAAATGAAGTTATCAACCAGCTAGCAAGAGTTCTGTTTAGACAGGAGCTTTCTAACTTGCTTTTGGCACAACGTAGACAGGGCCTTCCATTCTGTAACTAACACAGACACATTAATGCAAAAAAAAAGTAATTAAAAAGCTCTATAACATATCAAGTTGTACACAGTCTTTCCTGGAAGAGAGTAGCAAATCGGTAGACTACCATACTTTGGTTTTTAAGTTTGTCTGTTGAATAAGTACCAATTTGTATGTAATATATCGTGTGTTAAACTGAATGCTCAGCTTTTGTACATTCCATTCCATTAAGAAGATGAGACTTCGGATAACTACCTAGTTTCAGATAATGTGGAATCAAATACTTTAGCAAGTCGTACTGTAACAAATCAGCACAATGACTATTTTATGTTTTAAGTGGAGATCATGTTTTGAGTGCCTGTAAATGCCTTGTTAGAAAAATCAATTCTGAGCATCCTCTTTCTCCCACTTTTTTATTCATTTTGTTTCAAATGTATTTTGACGCTCAGCATCTGAATCTACTCTCACAATTTTACTGATACTGAGTACAGAATTAGATCCCTGTAGCTTCCCATGAAAGAAAATAATCAGTAACCAATGTTTACTGATCATTTTTTTTAAACCTATAAAGCAGTATAACCAAAACAAAAATACAGGAAATCTGAGGAAGAAATTAAGTTGAAACAAATGGGAGTAATTTTGAACCGTTTCCCCAATATTGTACTTCCTCTTAGACCTCTGCTTTCCAGGACATTAGTGCTGATCCTTTGAGAACTGTGTGGCATATGGAACACTAATGTTATAAAATCCTACACAAGAGAATTAATAATGCACACTTCATTTGCATAGCTTCTTTTAGATGGGTGAGTAACTGCAATAATTAATAATACCCAGTGTTTTTCACACTGAGATCACAAAGCACTTTAAAAGAAAGGTAAGAATCATTATCAGCCTTTGACATAGTGAAACTGAAGTACAGTGGCTAAGTGACTTGTCAGAGGCCACAAAGCAGGTCAGTGACAGAGTGAAGTATTACTAGCTAGTCGAGAGCTGAAATAAGATCAGAGAGAGAGATAAGAGAACTGTTCCAAACATTAGAATCTGAGGAAGAGAGTACCATGTTCTCAGCTTTATTTTTTTTTCCAGCTAAGGAGACTGTTTGCTTATATTCTGTACTGACTTTTATTTCTATATTACTCCAGGTATAGTAAGCTTTGGCATATCTGAGTAGGAGTGTATTACTGATATTGTGGAAACATAATTGTGTCTTTATTTAAACTGGTTAAAGGGAGGTTCAGATCTCAGCACTAGGAAGAAGTATCACTTTAGCAGCAGGGCAGAAAATCACGTGTCTTCTGTAATAGAACACAAGAGTTCATTGAACACCAAAGTGGACTGGCTAAGCTGTTAGTACACCAGAGAGAATGCAGACTCAGTTTAAATATGTGATCAGATAGCAGAAATCCTGGAAGTCCTAAGAATAAAATTATTAGCAGCAGATGATCAAAAAAGTTTGAAAGAAACAGAGAGAGAGAGATGGCACAGCAAAAGTCGTAGATTATTAAAGAGCTGCAAGACATTTTTGGTGTATGTTCCATCTGTTAGTTGCTAAGGTAACCCTGAAAATAAAAAGGAAGGTGTTAGTCATACAAATAACCCCACAACGGAAGATGTTTTTCAGGGTTGATACACATTTTCATTGAGTCTATCATATAAGCAAGACCTTGTAAATCAGGAACTTGTGTTCCCTCGTCTTTGAACTGTTTGAGCATGACACTCAGCTATTGAAAAGAGCTACTCCAAATAAGTAGTAGTAACAAATACGCTGTTTTTAAGGATCATTCAGCATGTTGGATTTTTATTTCAGGATTTAGATTAATTTTAAAAAACTCATGTTTTAGCAAAAACATTAACATCTAAGATCATGCATGCTTCGGGTATTTTGCAAGATGGCATCTCATTGGATTGGTCTCAGTACATTGATGTGTAAGTGGTATTCATTCCATAAAGCGGTAAAAATTCCATAATTCAGCGTAGGAACAATTAACTTCTGCTGCATGTAGTTTGTCACAGCAGCAAACCTGTTGAATCCACCTACGTTATGGAAACACCCAGTGTGGAATCTAAACTCTGTATTACAAGGTTTTGACACAACTCCATTTGAACCAATGAAGAATGTATATTATTTTCCATCCCTCAAAGCTACTTTTCTGATAGTGATAACATTGGTGAGGATAGTTTCTGAGATAGGCTCTTACTCAGTGGAAGAACAGTTCTGTACCATTCACAAAGATAAGGTGGTATTAAGAACTTCCACAGAGTTCTTACCAAAAATCAATTCTATCTTTTATAGTTCTCCAGATATAATTCTTCCCTCTCTCCTTTCTAATCCTCAGCAAGAAAAAAATGATGTGGCACAAAAATTGGATGTTGTAGCTATTAAAACTTACAGCAAAAGAATTGCAAAATTCAGGAAAAGACCTCTCTAAGTGGTGCTTTCACCCAAACTGTACTAGTAAGAGTACTGGTCATTTTAAATCACCCACAATTCAGTGACTAAAAATGTGTTCAATAAGCTTATAAATCAAAAGTACTTAGTGTGCTCTCCACAAACAAAACACACTACTTTTTATTAGAGCATGGAATTATTATCCATAAAGAGTCTATGGAACAGTTTGATTCATTTAAGATTTTTACTTCATTTGATTCTACATTTTCTTTCACAAAAATTGCCACTCCCCCATCAGCACAACCTGTTCTTTCCTTTGGATATATTTTGGATGCTGGTTTTACTGTCTCCCTTTGCTTATTTTTGTTCCACCAAGTTTCTGTGATGCCTATTATTATATCAACATCCTCATTGAATACGAGGCTCTCTAGGTCAACCCCTCTTATGATTTAGACTTCTAGTGTTTGTATATGAGCACTTTAAAAACTTGTCACTATTTAGCTATCTGCCATTACTTGATGTGATTTAATTGGACTCTTAGGGTGATTTATATTTTTTGTGATTGTTAGTGACTTATATTTTTTCCTACTCTGATGTGAACTGCATGAGAGAGAAGGGGCAAGAGTGTTGAAGTTCTCTAAATAGAATTAAATTTTACTGCTACACATTAAAAATGGCAATAATTTGTTTATACGGTTTCTCAAATACCCTACTAAAATGTATTTCCTCCCTCTTCCCAGTTCAGGTTTACTTCTCTCCACAGCAAAAACTGTATAAAAATTTCAACAGTCACAGATGACATATCCTGGCAGCATGATAGATAAGCCAGTTTAGAAAAGAGGGGAACCCACTGCCTCCTGCACAGTTAACAGGCACTTAAATGCCACGTATATCTGTGCTGGTCTGATCTTACTGGTCAAGGGGTCTTTATCACTTCCTGTAAGAAAGGTGGTGAAGTTCTCTTCTCACACAGCTTGGTGGTAGGTCCTCTTGGAGGGAACCTGGAATATTGCACTAAGTAGGTTCTGTTCCTTGCTCTACCATCCTTTCACTAACCTTCCAGTTCAGGAACCTCTCTCTCATCCCTCCTTACCATTACAGAGCAACATGGTAGAAGTGGGAAGAAAGCCAAGGATTTGGAAGGTAAATTAAAGAGTGAGCTCAGTTGGCTCAGCTTCAAGGTACAGAGATGATCTGCTGCTGCCATTGAGGGAAAAAGTCAGCTTCCTGTCAGCTTAGGGGAGGCTCTTCTCCCTGTGGAGTAGGGGACTGGTGACCTCTTTTACCAGAAAGAGGACTGCATCAGTGAACAAACAGCAATAAGTTTAAATGAGAACAGGAGGAAAGTCCACCATACATTGGAAAGGAATAGTAAACACATACATTTCAAGGTGAAGCTTTCTAGGTTTATAAAAAGAATGGAAAACAAAGATATGTCTGGGACTCTGACCAAATATTCATCTAGCCCAGTATTCTGGTGGTGACCTATACCAGGTGCCTCAAAGGAAATGAACAGAACAAGCAATCATCTAAGTGATCCATCCCCTATTGCCTATTCCCAGCTTCTGGGAAACAGAGGCTAGGGACACCATCCCCACCCATCCTGGCTAGTAGCCATTGATGGACCTATCCTTCATTAATTTATCTATCGCTTTTTTTGAACCCTGTTCTAGGATTGGCCTTCATAACATCCTTTGGCAAGGAGTTCCACAAGCTGACTGTATGTGGTGTGAGGAAGTGCTTCCTTTTGTATGTTTTAAACCTGCACCTATTAATTTCATTTGGTGACCCCCTAATTCTTGTGTTCTGGGAAGGAGTAAATAACTCTTCATTTACTTTTTCCATGCTAGTCATGATTAGTCATCTCTCTTCCAAGCTGAAAAGATCCTTTCTTACCAATCTCTTCTACTATGGCAGCTGTTCCATACCTCTAATCATTTTGTTGCCCTTTTCTGAACTTTTTCCTATGCCAAGATATCTTTTTTGAGATTAGGCAACCACCTGTGCACCGACTATTAAAATGTGGGCGTACCATGGATGTATATAGAGGCAATAAGATACTCTCTTGCTTATTTTCTATCCCTTTCTTAATGGTTCCGAAAATTCTGTTTCTTTTTTTGTTTGTTTTTTTTGTGGGGGTTGGTTTTTTTGACTGCCAGCACATTGAGTGGATATTTTCAGAGAACTATCCACAATAACTCTAAGATCTCTCTCTCTTGAGTGATGATAGCTAATTTAGTCCCCATCATTTTATACATATAGTTGGGGTTATGTTTTTCAGTATTCATTACTTTGCATTTATCAGCATTGAATTTCATCTACCATTTTGTTACCCAGTCACTTAGTTTGTGAGATCCTTTTAAAGCTCTTCACATTCTGCTTTGGACTTAACTCTGTTGAGCAGTTTATCATCCACAGATTTTGTCACCTCACTGTTTATCCTTTTCTCCAGATCATTTATGAATATGTTGAATGGGATTGATCCCGTACAGACCCCAAGAGGACACTACTAGTTACCTTTCTCCATTCTAAATACCACTAGTTACCTTTCTCCATTCTGAGAACAGTAGAACTCATTGTTCCATCTTCTGATATCCTCACATTGAATAGTGCCTTACATTATAAACAGGCTACTGAAGTCAAGAGGTCAACTTGTACAATAAGGTTGCTACTCTAGTGAGCAGCTCGACTCAAGCTTTATGTTAGAAGGCAAAGGAATACAAAAGCTGAGTCAGTTCACATGCTTTGGCAGTAACAGGTAAGCCAGTGGGAATCTCCAGAAGAAACTAATGTAACAAATTGCAGACAGCAGCTGCTTTCAGAAGCTTGAACAAAATTTGGTCATAAAAAATCTACAAGATAAAGCCCAAACTAAGAATCTTCAAGTCAGAGGTTATTTCCACCTCAGTGTTTGTACGTAAAAGCTGGAAATCTGCAAATAGATAAATAAATGTCATGCAAAGCAAATTACTGAGGAAGATGATAGTACCAAATGAAATGAATTTATAACAAATGCTAAGATTTATCCAAGATGTTAACAAGTCCTTATGTCCGAAGTTATCCAGAAGAGACAAAAATATTTTGAATGTGTTAAGAATAAAGGCAGCATTCATTGTGAGAGTTGTGCCATTGGACAGCTGGAGGAGCATGTAGAACAGGGGTGGGCAAGAGGTGGCTAGTGGGCCACATGCGGCCCACAAAGCTGCTGGATCCAGCTGGCTGGGAGCTGAGGAGGAATGGGAGAATTTGCTTGCTGTCCCCACCCCCAGCAAAATCCCTCGGATCCTGTTGGCCGGTTTCTGGCCAATAGGAGCTGAGAAATTTTGCTGGAGACAGGGGCAGAGTGAAGCCTCCTTCCTCCTTCTCTCCTCCCTCCCACCCTTCCAGTGCTAGAGCAGAGCCACGTGGAACAGCCAGCCCAATAGGCAGGGCTCGACAAATCTGCTTATCTACTCGCCCGTGGCGAGTAGATTTCAGCCGGTTGCTCCGTTCACTGGCAGTTCGTGCATGTGCAGTGCGGGGCTGGCGAGTGGTTTTCACCGCGATCGTCGAGCCCTGCCAATAGGTAGGCATGAAGCCTGTCTCAGGTTCCTGCTGGGCTGCTGACTGGGAGACGTTTCCCTCCTCTCTCCTTCCCCCCTCAACTACCTGCCCCAGGTCACCAGCCCCTCCTGTCCCAGGTTACTACCCAAACCCTCCGTATCCCCTCTCCCTGCCTCCTCCAGATCACAGCTCCCTCCCAGGCCCTACATCTCCTCCCCCCAGATCAGAATCCTCTCCTGCACCCATATCCCCTCCTGGACCCTGCACCCCAAGCACCTGCTCTAGATCACAGCCCCCTCCTAAATTCAAACTCCCTCTCAGACCCTGACACCCTCCTGCACCCCAGTCCTCTATCCCAAGCTCCCTTCTGCACCCCACCCACCATCCCAGACCCTGCATCCCCTCCATAGAAGTGTGGCCCTTGACAACTTACCAAAATCTTGGAGTGGCCCCCCTTCAAAAATTATTGCCCACCCCTGATGTAGAAAGTGGTGGCCGAAGCGATCCTGGGGCCCCACAGTATTTAGAAAGGAAAAACTTAGCTCTTAGCTTCAATAACATAGAAAGAGCAGCCCGTCATAGTTAGGATAGCAGAGCCTGATTTGTGCCCTAAGCAGCATTTGACAATATGGGAAGGGTTTGGATTCAATGTAAGTAAGGGTATACCATTCTGACCCACTGTGTTGCTTTAGATACTTACTCCTGCCTCATTGGGTTTGCCCTTTGGGCATTGAACGTGGTAGGGTCTTTTGTTTTCTCATATTTTTTTCTTCTTTCTTCCTCCCATCTGTGTCTTCCAACTTTTGCTCACCCTCTTAATGCTTCTTACCACTCCTTCTCTATTTCCTCTTCTTTCCCATATTCTTTTTTTATGAGTCAGTGCATCATGACTTGATTTGGTATTTCTTGTCCCTTGCTCTACACTCTGTTCTCTTCTCTGCCTGTCTACTCTTCTCTTTGCTCAGGAGCTCATGAAATATCCTCAGCAAGCGCCTGACTAGAAAAAAATTACTCTCATCTCTTCAATGTTCTAATTTCCTGCTAAATGCTAGCAGGGGAGAGACCTAAGAATGAAGTACAGTGAAAGGGGCAGGAACCTGGCACCAGTATGTAAGCCAGTGGGCTGAGGGCCGTAAGAGGCCTCTTAGGCTACGTTTACACTGCAGGCTTCTTGCACAAGAACTTTTTGCGGAAGAGATCTTCCGCAAAAGTTCTTGCGCAAGAGCGCATCCACACTGCCATGTGCTTTTGCAAGAGAGCGTCCACACTGCCATGGACGCTCTTGTGCAAGAAAGCTCTGATTGCCATTCACAGAATGGCCACCAGGGCACCTCTGCTTTTTCCGATAGGGGTTTCTTGCACAAGAAACCCATTGTCCGTCCACACACGCCTTTTGCGCAAGAGCTCTTGTGCAAAAAGACTTACTCCTTGTAGAAAGAGGAATAACTCTTGCACAAAAAGCCCTGTCTTCTGACGATCTACTGTACTTTTTCTTGCGCAAAAACACACTTGTAGTGTGGACACTGAGTTTTTGCACAAAAACAGCTGGTTTTGCACAAAAACTCTGCAGTGTAGAAGTAGCCTTAGGGTTCTGTGTGTGTCCCAGAGACATTTTGTTTACCATTGCCCAGACACAGGGTTGCCAGATTCTGCTTGTTTCCATCTGCGTAATTTTTTTCCCCATCATTATGACTAAAGCACATAGACTTAAAGCAAGGGCACATGAAGTGAGGTGAATGCTGATTGCACACAACGTGGACTGTGAGAGCCATGTGCTCCCTCTGCATCCAATCAAAGTGCTGTTATGATTGTCAGCACCCCACAAATTCTAGGTGCCCAAGCGCATTTAGCAAAACTACCCTTTCCCAGGAGACCGTCTTGGTTACAACAATCTTGAGGCCCACCAAGATGAAGGAAATGCACTCATGTGGCCCACTCGGTAGCCTAGGTTGCCCATCATTGTTGTAAGCCTTTCAGAAGAAGAGAGGCACAGAGAGGGAAATAAGCAGAAGAAATAAGCAAATAAAAAAGGTGACCAAAAATGTCAGAGGAAGAGGAAGAAATGGGAAAGAAGATCACAGACATTCACATTTGTGAACAAACATAGTTCAGGTCCCTGCCCCAGGAATTTACAATCTGAAATACAGATGAGATTTTGAATAGATTTTTACCTTCTGCATTTTAATTGATTTCTCTCTGACACATCCCAGAATATAGTTCATTTTGGGGTAAAGGAGGTCATGGTAGTTTGTTAGGATTTGGGTCAAGGGCTGCATAATGTTTGGCATGTAACTGGGCAAATAGAGTGGGTGTTTTTAAAAATTACGTGCCACAACGGAAGGCTAATCCCCTCCCCAATGAATTTCAAGTCCTCTTCATAAACAAATTGTAAGGCAGCAAAGGAGTTTGGCAGAGTGTTTTCTGCGACAGTTGAGCCATTAACACGCAAGCTTCCCTACCAATGGCTTTAATCCCAACTTGGAAGGCTCTCCCTTGCTACGCCTGAGAAGATTCGCTCTTCATCCTAACCGAATCCTGAGAATACCAATAGTTCATGCACATTCCCAGAGATAAATCCCCCATTCATGCAATATACAAACAAACAAAAAACCCTGGGTTTCTAGAAGTCAGTGTGAAATCTGCATTAGCAAAAATTTCAACAAGTTTAAAAACAATTTAACATGGTTTAAATTGCAAAATAATGTTTACTTGTTCTCAGAACTGTTAAAACATCCATGCTACCAATTGGGGTACCAGAAAAGCCCTTGATTGTTTCTGTCTACAACAACGGCACTGATGACTATGAAAAAACAATGCCTTATATTGCTGATTTGAGGCATCATATGCATTCTGTTGAAGCAGTTGGTTATGGGGGGGGATGTGTGAAAATATAGGGCTGTTATTTGTGTATACAACACACCTGTTCACTAAGCAATTTCTCGTGCATCAAGATGGAAATAAACTCTGGCTACAAATAAGCACCAGTAGTACTTCCCTTGAGATCTTTGGCCCAAAGTTCTCATTGACTTTGATCAGAGCAGAATCTCTCTGAGACAGACAGTAGATACTCAACACCAAGACAATGGAAGATTATATAGGGATCTGAAATCTCTAGTGGAGGATCTTGAAAACAAACAAACAAAAAGATTGGGTCAGATTTACTTTAAATTACTCAGTGGAGGAAAATTATTTACTAACCAACTTTTTATTTTACTGGATTGTCCCCTGTGTGCAAGAAAAGAAAGATATTTAATTGGAAGATAATGCAGCATTAATCTGGGACACCAGGCAGTCTAATTTTTGAGTTCTATAAATATGTGAAAGTTTCTTGTTTAGGTTAAACCTGCTACTTGTTAGGTTTTTTTCTGTCTGTTTGTTTCTCTTCTGTCCTTTCTTCCATTGCACACTGGATGTGTATCCTGGTTTGCTGCCAAAAATCCCGGTGGCTGAAGACCAATTTTGCATAATTTAGATGGTAAAGGCCACGTTCTGCCAATTTTCTGTCTACAATATGCTCACATCTGATTGGTTTGAGTAGAAACCTGGTTAGAATAGTTCCCTAACTTTCTTGTCGTGCAGCCAGAAAGTCAGCAGACTAATTAGTTAAAAAAAAAAAGCAGAATTCAGTACAAGCAGCTTCTCATCTTTCTTTTGCAACCTGAGCATTGTTTTGTTGTTAAAGGACGTAACTAACTTCACTTAGTTTGATATACAGCTTGAGCAGGCTTTGGAAAACAATTAGTGCATCTTTCACATGGGCTAAACTGATTGAATAATTACTCAAATAATGGTCAGTAATGGAATACATAGGGTTATCTCTTGGCTAATCCTCAAGTAATGGAATTGGTGTATCTCTGATTTTTCTCTTAGCAGTTCCCAATGTACAGAAGAATGAGACAAAAGTGATTATGGGAAGTAGGGGGAGCCACTGGAGGCCAGCACAGGAAAGGAGACCTTATCTTAAGCAATTAATCAAGAAACTCATATTGTGGGACAGTTATTCAAAGCTAATTCTGAAATAGCATTAGAGCCCCAGGTCCTGTGATTTTTTTCAGAATTTTGTCAAGGTCATTCTGCACAGTGTAGGCAGACATTGCATCAAAATGAAGAAGGCTGGCTAAAAGTCACTGTTGAGTGTTAAATGTGTAAAAAGTTGTGTTTTATGGCAGTTGCTGTTCCTCACCTAGGTGTGTGGATTTTCATGGTTCTGGAATGAGAGGACAGGTTGAAACTTGTATATGTGAGACTTTCACAGTTAATTAATTTCTGTGGATCCTTGTTTCCAGATGCCAAAAGGCAGAAGATTCAAAATTGGTTTTTAATCCATTACAAAACTCTAATACAGTAGCCTTATATTGTGTGTCCTCATACCATCCTGCTGTCTCCTCTTCTCTGTCATGGCATTGGTAGGATTTCCCCATCTTTGAGTCTATTTTCCACAGTTACTTGGCTATTTGATGGGTCAGCTTAATTGTGATGTAAACATGTTTTACAGTAGCTGCAGCAGTATAAGGATTTTTTATTTGCATAGTTTTGTGAATATTTCTATGAAAACAGTGGGTTCACAAACACCTTTCACCTTTTTGTGCTTGGTAACAGCTCGACAGCTCCAAGTGTGTCTAGCAGACTGCACTGATTGCTCGATTTTCAGCCTTTGAACTTGCATGGAAGTGAGATTTATTTGAGGGTCTTTCTGTGATCCATAAGGTTCTGGAAATAGAAGCAGTAGATTGTAGTATCAGAGGGGTAGCCGTGTTAGTCTGGATCTGCAAAAGCGACAAGGAGTCCTGTGGCACCTTACAGACTAACAGATGTATTGGAGCGTAAGCTTTCGTGGGCAAAGACCCACTTTGTCAGATGACATGCATCTGACAAAGTGGGTCTTTGGCTGCCAAGCTTACGCTCCAATACATCTGTTAGTCTATAAGGTGCCACAGGACTCCTTGTCGCTTTTGTAGATTGTAGTAGACATCTCTGAAAAATTATAAGGTCAACATAAGAAGGAGAGGTTTTAAATTGGATATGGTTTAAATTTTCCCATGCCCTCCTGTATTTTGCTGCTCACTAAAGCGAGAAACTGCCCACAGAATTATTACTCAGCATGATCACCCCCATGCTCTTATAGCACTTTGCCAGTAGTGCTGACAGCAGTGAGTTAAAACTGACTTAGGTTAGGGCTATCCTATCCATTTTCAAATGGCTGTTGAGTGCCAGTGGAGCGGGGGGTGGTGTTTTCCTACAGAACTTTGCAGGGTAGAGTTAGAGAGAGAGAGATGATGGAGGGAAGAGGGCAGACCAAAAGACTGAGAGAAGTGCTAATAGGATTTGTAGCTTGAAATAAACCCTTTCCTTAAGTGAAGTTTAGTTGGCCAAGTCCCCATCTGAAAGTGCTGTGGGAGAGATTCCCACCCTAAAACAGACCAATTTAATTTTAAGGCCTGTCAAGTTTTATTATGTCTTCATCACCTGTTATTTCCTTCTGTGCCAGTTCAAGAAGATTGCTTTGGTTCATAGGCACATATTGCATTGTAGGGTGCATCCCAATGAATGAAAGAGTTTTCATATTCATAGTAGGAACACTATGCAGTATTCTGATGCAAAATACAGACTTGTCATGAGTATATCATCTCATCTACATGTACACACAAAGGCTATGGTGACTAAATGTAGTCATAAACTGGAATTGCATGCATATTGATTATGGATATGACCAGGGCTTGACAAACCGTGGCGAAATCTACTCGCCAGCCCCGCACTGCGCATGCGCCAGACCCGCATTGCGCATGCGTGTGCCACCAGTGAACGGGGCGACCGGCTGAAATCTACTCGCCACGGGCGAGTAGATTCACTGATTTGTCAAGCCCTGGATATGACCTTGTATGGCACACAAAAATCCTGAAGTGGTGTTGATGGACTGCAGCTGTCTTTGAAGAAATTGTCTCTGTGTACCTATGGCCAATAACTGAAGTCCACAATAAAATCTGCTAGATATGATTTAGACAAAAGGCTGTTTTTCCTCTGGGAAAAATAGTGACTTGTATAAGGGAGAATGAAAGGAGAATTTCTGGTCAATGGCAACATTTTTTGACATTCCCATGACTTGCCTCCCTCTGTGGCAATCTGGAAAGGCATGGAAGCTTTTCTTGTCTACCTGTAGAGTAAGTGGAGCTTTGCCAATTCCTTAATTTTTTTTTTTTGTCTCATTCAATTTATATATTAAAAATACTCTTCCCCTGTCTGACTCTCTAGGCTTTGTGAAGTGTGCTTGAGAGCTTATACGTTGTTTCATTTGCTTGTCTGATAGAGGCTAGTGTTGCCAGTTTTGTTTGGAGGTATTCCTGGAGGCTTCATCACATGATATAATCTTTAATTCTTGGAGTTTCCAGGACAGTTCTAGAGGGTTAGTGAAGTCTCTAGGCATGTGGACTTCCTTGCTTTTTTCCAGTGCCCAAAAGTGAGCTAAGTCCTTTAGAGATCAAATAAAAATGTTGTCCTTGCTACAAACACCTTCCTTCTAGGTTTCAGTGACACAGGTAACAAACAGTAGGGAGAAGGACATGTAGATGATTAACTATAGAGTGAGAAGTATGGAGCCCAGGCCAAAATCTTTGACCATGATAAGGATACTACTTTCCCTTTCACTAAAGAGCGCATATGCTTTATTTTTTACATTACATTAAGGTCTAGGTTGAAAAGATAGTGTTCATACATTGCAGTGTTGTATTTATTATCCCTCAGAGTAAGTAAAGTACACGTCTAATTGTTGATTTAAGCCAAAGTTTTATCTAATTAAGATTTAAATACCTTCTTCTGATTCAATATGCAGAAGCTGCATTATCTAAGCCTGTGCTTCAGTAGATTAATATTCAAGAACCTCGAGTTTACTTTAGTGGGAGGAAGTCTTATGCAAAAGTGTAAATAGCTTGTTCTTCATTACAAATTTCCAAGGGCCTCTGGTAGAGGTGTGCTTCTCAATATTCTATCTCTAAATCTAGATTTTCACACCACCCCAATTACCATAGTATCTAAACTTTTAAGTTATCTAATAATACCTGTGTAAAAATAGGTCAGTGATTCAGATACCGATAGCTTCCATCCTCCCCCTCAAATGTGGAATACCTGTATTGAACTGATCTGTGCTGTTCATAAATGATCTGGGGAAAGGTGTGAACAGTGGTGTGGCAAAATTTACAGACAATGGAAAATAACTATCTTAAGTAAGTGCAAAGTTGACTATGACGACTTATGAAGGGATCTCATTAAACTGACAGAGGAAACTCAGAGTTAATAAATGCAAAATAAAGCACATTGGAAAATATAATGCCAACTATACATCCAAACTAATCAGGACTAAATTAGCTGTCATTACTCATGAATGAGATCTTGGAGTTATTGTAGTTAGTTCTCTGAAAGACTCTGTTCAGTGTGCAGGGGCAGACCAAAAAGCTAACAAATTTAGGAACTGTTTAGAATAATGATACAGTAAATATCATAATGCCTCTATATAAATCCATGGTACACCCATACCCTGAATACTGTGTGTGCAGTTCTGTTTGCTGCTTCAAAAATGTATTAGAATTGGAAAAGGTATACAGGAGGACAACAAAAATGATTAGGAACATGCAACATAAGAATGGCCATACTGGGTCAGACAATGGTCCATCTATCCCAGTATCTTGTCTTTCGACAGTGGCCAGTGCAGAGGTAATGAACTGAACAGGTAATCAGCAAGTCATCCATTCCTTGTCACTCATTCCCAACTTCTGTCAGACAGAGGCTAGGGACACCGTCCTTGCCCATCCTGGCTGGTAACCGTTGATGGACCTATCCTCCATGAATTTATCTAATTTGGTTTGAACTCTGTAATAGTCTTGGCCAAGGTCTCAAACTCCAAGCCCGCAGACTATCTACAGGCCAGAGCATATTAACAATCCAGACCAGGAGTTCCAGCAGCACGGGGGGAGCGAGGGGCATGTCTGAACCTATCTCCCAAACTCTGCCCCTTGCCACTACTGCCCCATTCTCTCCCCTCTCCCCCACATGGCACCCCATACCCTGAGGGACCCAGCCTTGGGAATTACTGGGGATCTTTGGTGCAGGGCGGCAGCGGCAGTCGGGCCTTCCTGCATTGGCAGCAGCCATAAGGAAGCGGAATGTACTCAGCTTTGCTTCCCTGCGGCTCCTGCTACTACGGGGAGTGTGGGGTGGCCCGAATGCTGCTGGCACCCTACACCAGTGCCACCCCCATTATCCCTGAGGCTGGGTCCCTCAGGATAGGGTACCATAGGAGGTGAGAGGGTGCGGCAGTGGCAGGAAGGGGCAGGGCTTTTGGGATGGATTCAGACACACCCTCCCAGATCTCCCAAGCCCAACTGCAATTATGCTTCAGCCTGTAGATGACCTGCGGGCCAGGAGTTTGAGATGCAGGTCTTGACTTTCACATCATCCTCTGGCAAGGAAATCCACAGGATAATTGTGCATTGTATCTTTTGTTTGTTTTACAACTGCTACCTATTAAATTTCATTTGGTGATCCCTCCTTCTGTTATGAGAAGGAAATAAATAACACTTCTTATCTACTTTCTCTACACCAGTCATGATTTTATAGTATTAAATCATATCCCCTTTTAGTCGTCTCTTTTCCAAGTTGAAAAGTGCCAGTCTTATTAATCTGTCCTTATACTGAAGCCGTCTTATACCCTTAGCTACTTTTGTTTGCATTTTTTAACCTTTTACAATTCGAATATATCTCTTTTTCAAGATGGGTTGACCACATCTGCAGGCAGTATTCAAGATTTGGGCATACCATGGATGTATATACAGGCAATATGATATTTTCTGTCTTCTTATCTATACCTTTTTTAATGATTCCCAGCATTCTGTTTGCTTTTTTGACTATCGCTGCACATTGAGTGGTTTTCAGTGACCCATCTACAATGACTCCAAGATTTCTCTTGAGTGGTAACAGCTAATTTAGACACCATCATTTTATATGCATAATTGAGATTATATTTTCCAATGTGCATTACCTAGCAGATGAAATTTTATGTTGCTAAAGGCTATTTTGTTGCCCAGTCACCTCGTTCTGAGAGATCCTTCTGTAGCTCTTTGCTGTCTGCTTGGGACTTACCTATTTTGAGTAGTTTTGTATCATCTGCAAATTTTGCTACTTTATTCTTTCTCTTTCTCCAGATCATTTATGCCTATGTTGAAAAGGTCTTGTCCCAGAACAGATCCATGGGGTACACCATTATTTGCTTCTTTTCATTCTGGAAACAGAGACCATTCTGAACAGCTTCCATAGAAGGAGAGATTAAAACTGTGACAGTTGAACTTAGAAAATGCTGTATTTTGCTACTCACTCAAGCAAGAAACTGCTTGTAGAATTATTACTCAGCTTGATCGCCCATGGTCTTGCACCACTTCACCAGTGGTGCTAACTGTAGCATTTTGAAACATGGACAGTAAGTTTAAAATAAATGGAACGAAGTATTTCTTAGAATCATAGAGTTGGAAGAGACCTCTGGAGGTCATTGAGTTCAACTCCCTGCAAAAAGCAGATAGGGTTGCCAGGTGTCCAGTATTGACCCGGACAGTCCAGTATTTTCGCCTCCTATCCGGTAAAAGAAAAATCAGAAAATACCAGACATTTTAGGTGTCCAGTATTTTCTGATATTTTTTCCCTGCCAGAAGGCGAAAATAGCAGACACCTGGCAACCCTACGACACTCAGCAACCGGGCCCAGCCCCCGGTCCCCAGCCCCGCCCATGCTCCCGGACCTCCTTCCACCCCCGGTCTCCTCCTCTGCTTACCTGGTTCCACAGGGAAACTGTCTTGTGGCACGAAGAAAGAAAACAAGATGGCCACTGGCCAAAAAGCCCCAAAGGCCTTAAAGGGGCCTTTTTGTTTTTTTGCTTAATAATTGTCAGGGTCCCTTTTTTTCTCAACAACGCTGGGCTGTCTCCCCCTCTTTTTTTTTTTCTCAACAGCAGTTTCTTTTGTGCGGGGGAAGGGAGGTTTCAGTATTTTTGGTTAAACTCTCTGGCAACCCTAAAAGCAGAACCAATCCCATCTAATTCATCCCAGCCAGGGTTTTGTCAAGCTGGGACTTAAAACCTCTAGGGATGGAGATTTCACCATCTCCCTAGGTAACCCATTCCAGTGCTTCACCACCCTCCTAGTGAAATAGTTTTTCCTAGTATCCAAGCTAGACCTCCCTTACTGTAACTTGAGGCCATTACTCCTTGTTCTGTCATCTGCCACCACTGAGAACAGCCTCTTTCATACTTTTTGGAACCCCCCTTCAGGTAATTGAAGGCTGCTACCAAATCCCACCTCACTCTTCTCTTCTGTAGACTTAAATAAGCCTAAATCCCTCACTGTCTCCTTGTAAGTCATGTGTTCCAGCCCTCTAATCATTTTTGTTGCCTTCTGCTATAGTTTCTCCAATGTGTCCGCATCCGTGTCCATATCATTTCTGTAATGGGGGGCCCAGAATTGGTTGCAACATGCAGTCAATGTGTGGAACTCATTGCCATGGGATGTTGTGAAGCCTGAAAGTATAACTAGTTCGAATACCTGAATGCTTATGGGTAGGTTAGATACTACTTTTGAATGAAACCTAGGAAATTGAATAATTAATAATGTCAGATAAGAATTATTTCACTAGCATAGCTACTGCTAGACTAGTGTGGTAAATAGCAAGTTGTTTTGATTCTGGACTAGTAAGAATAAATAGTTTATATATGATATAATATTAATTAATGGATATGCTTAATACTGGATAGTAATAAGAGTCTGACATCTAATATTGTATTTTTAGCCATAATGGCATGAAGCTGTGTAAGGGAATTTAGGTATAAAACTCTTTAAAATATGTATATGAATTCAGTGTATTTGTTTTTAGTGAGATCTGTGATACTTGGTCCTCATTTTAAAAGTGTATCCAGTAAGATTAGAAATGTAGGTGAAAAGGTTGACCCACTTCAGTTTGTCACGAAAAATATGTGTAAAGCCCAGTATTACTTTTGAGAATTGTAAGATATAAATAATGCTCTGTGGGTTTCAAGACTTTAGATCATAAATTTGATCTTTGCAAGAGGAACAGTACAGAATCTTAGATGTAATAGAATTCTCTTCCAGAAATACTTACAGGAAGATTATTAAAATACTCTAGATATTGACATTGTCTAAAGAGATCTACTTGTGCATATTTCTTTTAAAGGAGAAAAAAATGCCTTAATACACAGTATTACCATAGCTGGGCCCTATTATACTATTGTAATCATAGCTTAACCAAGAGCAGTGATTAACGATGGCAATTTATTGTATCTGACGAGGGGAGAAAATAGGAGATGTTGTCGTTATCATAAATCATATCATAAATAACCAAAGAGAAGTACTCAGAAAGCTTGTGTGGTGTCAGCAGCAAGGCCTTTCAGGCACGTTAGCCCAGGATGTAGCCATAGAAACCCCAAAGTCATATTGTTATCTTAGTCTTGCTGCAGTTATGTGATACAACAGTATTAACATATAGATTAGGCCATTTATAATACTAGGTGTCATTTCAGGTTGGCTTGCTTATATAGCATTTTAGTTTTTTATTGTGCAGAATGTTAAGGAAACATTGCATTTTTACAGGTCAGTATATAGCCATTTATAACCCATCAGTTTCACACCTCTGTCAGTCCTGCTAATGTGCTCTGTTATTGATTGGTTGTACTGTCTGAATTGTCATTGCCTAATTACCTTGTCTTTGCTAATAATTTCATTTTTAAAAGTCAAATATGTTCTTTAAAAAAAAGAAAATGTACACCTATGTGTATATACCGTACTGAGTTGTGTGTCAAGTGTCTTTCTATTGGAGTATAGGTAGGACAAAGTAGTGGAGGAAGTAAGCCATTATAAAAAGCATGCAAAATCTGTTTGTATTTGTAATTTGTCATTGAGGCCTTTGGCGGCAATGCTGTGTGTATTAGTAATTGCTTCTGAACAAGGGGACTTTTAAAGTACACTGTAGCTTGAATATCACAAGGAAGACACGTTATCAAAAATTATTTGGAGCGATGCCAAACAGACAAAAAATACTGATACAATATTGTGTTGTTTCTAAGAGGACAGTTCTTTGTCTTTTTTTATTCTATGGATCGCTTCTTAAGATAGACATCTTTTTATGGATCCTCTTCCTTCCAATCCATATTAGCAATTTTGTACCTGATAATATTACATATAATATTTGTATGTAAGGCCTATATTACAGGGGCAAAGTAAAATACATTCTTATGTGGGACTTTTTTAATTTTTAGTACAGATTCTCACATTTTTGCCTGCAGTATATTGCACAAATGTAGGATGTTTATTTTGTAAGGTTAGATAGAGATTGTGAACTTCACTGATAACAATCTGCCATACTTTGTTTTTCACTCCTTAGCAGGAAATTCGGTGTGTCATTTAAGAAGTCTGGGTAATGTAGTCTGACAAACATTTCCTGTTGTGTGAAATATTATAATTAGAACCACCACTAGTGGACATTCAAAAAAACTACATACACATATTATACATACAGCTAGAAACTCCCAATGCTCTAAGCTCTTAGCCATTACACGTTTTTTTTGGTTTACTGTGTATTTGTTGCTACTCCTGCTTTGATATCCACAAATTTGACTGTGCCTGATTTTATTCCTAAGTTTGGCAGATTTGATCTTTTTAAAATAAGTTCAACAGATATCAGTGTTGATTTTATGCTTTTTTAAAAAAAAATTGTTAATTTAAATGTTCACAGATGTGAGAGATTCCAAGTGAGGACAGAACATAATTATTTAATGACAGTAGACATTGACATTCAACAAGTTACATCTTTATAACCATTAAAATACAACTTGTCAATTTCACATGTCAAAATACACAAAATAAATATCCTTAAATAGGCGTTCCAGTAAGTTTTCAAACAAAGTCAGAAAAACGCTGCTTGTCTGTAATCTTCAATTATTATTGATGGAAATGTTTTTTAGTTGGTCTGTCTGTACAGTGAAATTGACATTTTACCAACATAAATCTATTCCATTTATATCAAAGAAACTTACACAGGACTGACAGAACACAAAGAAGCCATACAGGGTGAAAAGTGATGCTGTTTTTATCTTAATTTGTCTGGAAATTCATAAGTGATGGTCTGGGCTACAGTTAGCATCAGTATTTGAAGACTGATGGATGTTTCACCACTCTGACAGAAGGGGCTCCTTAGACCACCTGGAAGTGCTTTGACAACTTTAGTGCTATGGGGAGTGGATTGACAAAGGAATGTGAGGCCTGTCACCTCTATTGAACAGCTTCCAGTACAGCCCCGATTAATACAAGTAGCAGAAAGTTACCGTCTTAATATATAGGCCAGGATTTTCAAAAATGACTTGATTTTGGGTGCCCCAGTTTTTGGTTACTTAACCGAAACAGCTTAAATAAGGGCTGGTTTACAGAAAGTGTTGAGCGCCTGCCCTCTGAAAATCTGTATATACATTTGTGGATGATTCAGTCCAATGAACTTATGTCTCACATTGTATAACAACTGTTAGTACAGATGGAATGAACTTATTGGCAACCTCAGCACAAAGCTAAAAGTTTCATGGAAAACAAGCTTCCCTTTGTCTCCACCCCTGAAGGTGGTCCCAGGAATGAGCAATTGAAGAACATTAGTGGTGTGATATGAGAGCAGTCTACCAACGCTGTATCTGTTTTGTAGACTAATTGTTGGCTTTAGTTGCTAATTCCATCACTTAGTACTTTTAAAAGTACTGAAATGTACAAAATTCACAGGAGTAGCTGTAGCGTCATTATTGCACAACTAGCCAATTAGCCCGTCATAAGACAGGATTTTCAGGTCTCTCCTCCACGTCGGTCTTCTCTCCTGAGCCTCTGGTCTCTCGCTCCGTGTCTCTCTCTCTCTCTTCTCCTACTGCCTCCCCCTCTCTCTCTCTCAGCTCTCCTCCGCCTCCTGCCTCTCTCTCTGTCTCTCTTTCTCTTCTCCTCCCTCTCCTGCCTCTCACTTGGGGGACCGCGGAGCCCAAATGGCTGTTTGGGCACCGCGCTCCCTGTGCTGCATGGGGAGTGCGGAGCCCAAACGGTCGCTTGCGCCACTTGCTCCCATGCGGCAGCCCAGTTGAGCGGCGCAGAAGTCAGCCGAGCGCCACTGCGGGAGGCGAAGGGGAGCGGGGGGGCGTGATGTTCACGGCCATGGGGCGGGGCCTGGAGCCACTGTCACTCTGCATGTCACCACCCCGCCCCCCTTTGCCTCCCGCTGTGGTGCTCGGCTGACTGCTGCACTGCTCAGCCGGGCCGCCGCGGGGAAGCAAGCGGAGCAAGCAGCCATTTGGGCTCCCCAACGGCGGCCCAGCTGAGTGGCGCAGAAGTCAGCCAAGCGCCACAGCGGGAGGCGAAGGGGGGGCAGGGTGGTGACGTACATGGCCAGGCCCCGGCCCCTGGCTGTGTACATCACTGCCCCGCCCCCCTTCCCCTCCCGCTGTGGCGCTCGGCTGACTTCTGCGCCGCTTGCTCCCCACGGCAGCCCGGCTGAGCGGCGCAGAAGTCAGCCGAGCGCAATGGTGGGAGGCGAAGAGCATGACTCAGGCAACAGCACTACCCAGAGGGAACAGCCAGGGAGGCAACAGCGCCGCCCAGAGGGAACAGCCAGCATTTCAGTGTTACAGAGTCGCAGACATTGGGCTACTATATATATGACTAGCCAATTAGCCCGTCATAAGATGGGATTTTCAGGTCTCTCCTCCATGTTGGTCTTCTCTCCTGAGCCTCCCGTCTCTCGCTCCATCCATCTCTCTCTCTCTCTCCTCCTCCTACTGCCTCCCCCTCTCTCTCTCTCAGCTCTCCTCCGCCTCCTGCCTCTCTCTCTCTGTCTCTCTCTTTCTCTTCTCCTCCCCCTCCTGCCTCTCACTTGGGGGACCGCGGAGCCCAAACCGCCGTTTGGGCTCTGCACTCTCCGTGCTGCATGGGGAGCGTGGAGCCCAGTCGCTTGCGCCACTTGCTCCCACGTGGTGGCCCGGCTGAGCAGCGCAGAAGTCAGCCGAGAGCCATGGTGGGAGGCGAAGGGGGGCAGGGCGGTGACGTTCACGGCCAGGGGGTGGGGCCTGGAGCCACTGTCACACCGCACGTCACCACCCCGTCCCCCTTTGCCTCCGCCGTGGCACTTGGCTGACTTCTGCGCCGCTCAGCCGGGCCGCCGCAGGGGAGCAAGCGGAGCAAGCAGCCATTTGGGCCCCGCACTCCCCATGCAGCACGGGCCACCCAGAGGGAACAGCCAGCATTTCAGGCAACAGCACCACCCAGAGGGAACAGCCAGCATTTCGGCGTTACAGACTCTCAGACACTGGGCTACTATATATATGATAAGAATCTTCGTGGGTGAGGTTTAGAATTAATATGCCTTTAAGATATCAGGATTGTATTTCACTACTCTTTTATCAATTTCTCTTAGTACAAGAACATTAGTTACTTTAGGAAAGTGCATATTTATTACAAGTTAGAGAGACAAAAACTATTGTGCCATTAGAAAACAACTCTCCACTTTTAACAAAAGTCCAGTATTTTGATTTAGATACTGTAGTGGCTGGGATGTGTAATTATGATTCATACTAATAAGACCGTGTCTTCAATGGCTTAAAACTTCTCTCTAAAATTATCTTTTGGCTCAATCTCGTGCTTTATCTTGGGCAATAGGTGAGTATTTGTGTGTTTTTGAGTTTGAAGAAAATTGTTGAGCTATTGTAGAGTCTGGGCATGAAAAAACATTGTTCACATATTAGGAAAAATTACCAGTTTCTTTCTTCCTGTTGGTGAGCTTGAAGTTGGTTCATAATATAAACTGTAAATCTTGACCTGTATCTGTTCCTCAGTGAGGAATATGTGCTTTGTCTGGTTAGAGGAAAATTATTAGGAAATGGTGACTATTTCAGTTTTAGGGCTACTAAATTATCTCCTCCTGTGAATACTAAATTAACTTAAAATGAAGAAATGTACATGTGAAGACAGCATACCAGACATGCATGTTCAGCTGTCTACCTTACTAATCAAAGTGTAACTCTGAATAGAGCTGCATGCTACTTCAGTCTTTGGAGTCTCCGTGCACATAGCTAGTTGATCGTCCTGTGTAGCCCCTGATAGAAAGGAACACAGGAGCTCAAGTCTGTAAAGTGCTACGAGACCATTTCTTGTTTTTTTCTGTAACCGACTAACTCGGCTATCCCCTGAAGATCCTGGCATGTTTAAATTAGGGTTGCCAGGTGTCTGGTATTGGACTGGAGAGCCTGGTATTTGTGGCATGTGTCCGGTAAAAAAAAAAAAAAATCGATTCCGCCCCCCCCCGTGTTCGGTATTTTTTGTGAAACTATCTGGCAACCCTATTTTTAATCTCAACACTTGGGTACTTCCCAGAGTGCACTATACAGTGGGAATTACCCCCCAAGTGAAAAGCCCAGTATGTAAAATAAATGTGCCTTTATTTGGTATCTTTATTCTCTTTTACAAAAGAAAAGACTGCAGACTCTGCTAGAATGTTCTGGGTAAGATTTTAAATATAAAACAGACAAGCACTTACAGGTCTCAAAGAAACTTCCTTTAACGTATTTTAATAATTTGTCTTACTGGATCTGGTGTTATAGCTAATATGGTGTATTTGGGAGGTTAAAGCTATCACTAAATACAATTAGACAAAATATTAAATCCATGCAAATAAGCAGTGTTATTTTATGTGGAAATGAACTGTCTGGCCTTTTTGCATTAGATATCATAACTAACATTGCATCAGTGTGATTGTTTTTATTTTTTTCAGAATAGTAAAAGCATTTTTGGTATGTTCTGTTTAATGTGTATTGTCTGTCCACCTCTGTGCCAGTGTCAGAGAATATGACTCTGCTACATCTTTCAACTGAGGGACTGCCATCTATTCTATGTATAGGTACTTATTTGGCTTTTATCACTACAATGTGGTGAGCAACTCAGTAATTCAATGTTTTATTTTCATAACCACCCCTCGTAACCATTTGGTGAAAAGGAACTGAGGTTTTGCCTACGCTTTAAAGTTTAAAACACAGCTGTGGCAGCGCTTTAAACTGAAAGTGTGGCTATGGCACAAGCACTGGGAGAGAGCTCTCCTAGCACTCTATGTAAACCATCTCTGCAAGGGGAGCAGTTAACAGCACTGGGAGTGAGCTGTCAGTGCAGTAGTCCAGTTCACACTGGTGCTTTACAGTGCTGTAAGTTGCTGCGCTCGATAGTCAGGGGGTGTTTTTTCGCACCCCTGAGCCAGAAAGTTACTGTGCTGTAAAGTGCCAGTGTAGACTTAGCCTGAGACACAGGGTAGGTTAAGTGGCTTACCAAAGGTCACACAGTAAGTTTGTGTCTGAGCCAGGACTTGAACAGAGCCATGTGTTCCAATCCAATGGTATGTGCACTAGACCAGTGTTTCTGAAAGTGTTCCGTGGAATCACTCTCAGAAACACATTAACTGGCCGTCCCGGTTTGTTTATTTACCAGCGCCACAGCCACGGAGCCTCGTGGCTCCCATTGGCTCTGTTTCGTCCTTTGCAGCCATGGGGAGCCGTGGGAAACGGTGGCCCGGCCCACACCACTTCCCACGGCTCCGCTTGGCTGCAAAGTACGAAACAGAGCCAATGGGAGCCGTGAGGCTCCGTAGCCACGGCACCAGTAAAAAAACAAACTGGGGCGGTCAGTTAATGTGTTTCTGACGGTGATTCCGTGGAACACTTTCAGAAACACTGCACTAGACTATCCTGCCTTCAGATTGTGAGCTTTGAAAATCCTAAGTATGATAGCTGATTATGTCCGATTGTATATGCATTTCATTATTATCCCTAGTTGAAGTATGAATGTAGACAGATACAAACCTCTTAATTCCAAAGTTCACTGCATTCTCCCCTCAACCTCCTGCCTCCCTGTTTGATAGCGGCTTGCCACCTTTTCATGAATACGAAGGACTGACCACATTAGGTAGGGTCAGATAGTGTACCTGTCTCTGCTAAAACACTACATTCAGAATTGTTGTCCTGATAATGGACAGCTGAAGAGTGGTGGGCTGATGGCTGTCTGCTTGTTTGAGTTGGGGGTGGGGTGGAAAAATTTACATTCATGCTTAGAATGAGAGTAGTAAGCCACATTTGAACCCAAGTATATGGAAGTAAACAGTCAGTGAAATAAACAGTTTCTCCATATAGCCTTAGCAATGTGTGCATTAACATTGATTTAGGGCTCTCTTCACTTACAAAAATATCTGTAATCTTGAAAAACCTCCCAAATAGAGTTAGTCTCCTTTCATTGCAGGAGAGTTATTAGGGTAGATGGCTGAGGTGATATCCATTTGACCTGTAGATACTGACTCAGGAATAGTATGGTTCATAAGGAGATGGGGGAGATCACAGCAAAGGGAGTTAAAAGTAGTTCATTTTACAAAGGATTGTGCACTCTGTGGTGCCTGATGGCAACTGATATAGCTAAGGGTGAAAAATAGTAATAATCCATCCCCCGCATTTTCAAATACTCACAATATGGTCAAGCAAATTACCTTTTCAGCATGATATTTTTCCATATTTGGTCTTTGCCCTGGTGTGAATTTGTTTGAAGGAAAATAGTCCAACACTTTTTGAGTGAGAGGAGGGTTGAGAGATCAGATTTCCTCTGTTAAAAAGTGTACCTTTTCCCCAACAAGGTGATGGCTAAAATGGTTCTAAACGGCAGGAAAATAGTCCTCAGTGTGGATCAGTACATGGCCTTGTTCCAAGTAAAATTTGGGTTTCATTTCACTAAGATGAGGGTGTTTCTGAATTGTCACTTGAGCATGTCCGAAGAGCACTGTGTATCAGTAGTAGGGCTGTAAAAGTGCGATTCCATTTTACAGAATAAAGTTTGAGGTTTTGACGTAAGTTTTTATTTTATTGTGGAACAAAAATGAGAGCTTTTGAAACGTTGTCACAAAAAGAGACAGAGCGTGCTACTTCAGAAAAACTTCATAGTTAGGACACTCACATGGGATGTGGGAGACCTAGGTTCAAATCTGTACTTAAAATCAAGCAGAGTAGGGACTTGAATGTGGATCTCTCACATCCCAGGAGAGGATCATAAACATTTGGCTATTGTCTGTTCTACGGTCAGGGCTCACTCTTTCTCTTTGTGTTCCAACTGGCAATTCTGTACTGGAATTGAGAAACCTTCCTGACAAAAGTTTTGGTGAAACTGGTCATTTCTACAAAAAGTTTCAATTTCAACAAACCAGTATTTTACAATGAAAAGCGTTTTGTCAGAAAAATTCCCAACCAGCCTAAGTCATTAGTTGAATGCTTATGAACCTCTGTAGTCCCCTGAATTGTTCTGAACTGGATCATATAATTTTTCAGGGAATAACAGTTCTTACAAAAAGGAAAGTGACTCTGTTGGTCTCTTACCAAGTTGTCTTCATGGTTTGCAAGAATTTGCATGCGACTTGGCGCCAAGAGGCTCTCCAGTTCTAGTCTTGCTTCTACAAGCTGAGATTTAATAGTCTGCACTTCCCAAACCTCATTTTAGACCTCACTCAAACCCCAGATGTAAAATATCATCACCCTGATTTACAGATAAGACAGCTACAGTTCCAAGGGGTTAAGTGAGTCATCCAAGGTCACATAGAAGATATGCAGCATAGCTGGTACTAGACACCCCCACTACACCCCAGATATCTGATGTTATTGACCAAAGGACTCAAATTCAAATGTTGGCAGATTGAAAAGTCTTAGTTACAACTCTGATAGATGCTAATGGGTAGATTTTCTCAGACCTTCATCTCCATTTAAATTCCATTTATTGGCTTTCCAGACTGGATTTGAAAAATGGAAAGTTCTTTGGCTGCATGTGGACTTAATGCACCTTGTCAGAGCAGGGATTTGCTCTTAGTCATTGTACAAAATTCCTGCCTCTATTCCTTAAACTGTTACACAGAACCCTGTGCAGAGTCGGCTCTTCTTCCTAAGCTCAAGAGCTGCTGAAATTCCATAGTGATCTGTGGATATAATGTGTGAGAGGTGCCTGCGATGAAAGAAGTTAGGTAAATGTAAAATATTCCACTATTCTCTATGTGAGCATGCTACATCAGCTGTTTAAATTGGGACGCTGAGTGGAAATCTTTGACAAGGAAGTGCTTGGGTTTCCTACTAAATATGAATCTTTCAAAAGCCTTTTCAACCTACCAGAATTGTTTGTTGCTACCCTGCTTTTTTCCTTTTTTTAAATTAATGCAAAATATACCTCCACATACCTAATTTTATCCATATAAAACATTTTTGTCAGCCCAAAAAGAGAACAGTAACATTCCTTGCCTCTCAAATCATTTTGGATTTGACTGTATTGTGTTTTCACTCTTGTAACCTTGATAAGTAGACAATTCTGACTTTAAAGTGCAATGTTGCTGTTGAACGTTATCTTGTTTTCTTTTTACTTTGGGTATTTAAAATAAAAATAAACTGCTGATGGGGGCACGTGCATAGTGGGGCTAGGAAGAAATAGACACAGCACCCTACAGCTTGGTTGCCATCAATGCTGTATAATTATCTAATAATATTTACTCATTCTTCATCTTGTGCCAGATTGAAACATAACGGCAGAGTTTATTCATAGAGCCAGGCAGACAGAGATTGAAACTGATTTGATGATCCTGAAACATAAGCCATCAGTTAGATCTATTTCTAGCCAGTACAGACTCAGTCAACAGTGATCTAGTTTTCCCCTCTCATATTTAAAAAATAGGATGTGAATACCCAGCCAAGCAAACCTAACTCTCCAACACTTTCTGTTTTTCATGGAAGGCTTTATCCTCAAGCAAAGTTTCCAGTCTGAGCTGACTGCTGTAAATCCTCTGGGCCCTGGCAAAAGCCAGAATTGCCAGCTTATTTTACTTAATTTATGATGCTGCCAAGATTCAAGCTTCAGCCTGGGACTCTTGACTCAACTTTCCTAAATCAGAGTATTGACACATTACAGTAAAGAAACATCAGTTCAGAAAACCTGAAAATAAACTCTTCCAAATGGTTTTTAAGCATCTTATTAAATGGCTTTAAACAGTTTCAGCATTTTATTTCAGTTTTAAAATATTTATTAAAAAGACCACCTGCTCACTTAAAACAGCAGGTTTTTTTATACTTCATCATAAACAGTTTGTATGTCTTTCATCCAGAAGTCTTAAAATACATTGCAAATATAATACCAGCTTCATCACACCTCTGTGAGAAAAGATAAATGTACCATTTTTTCAGGTGCATAAACTGAGGCATGGAGGTTAGTGCTCGTTTACATGAGGAAAATTTACTTATTCAAGACTGGGGAGTTATACTAGTATAATTGTAGCAATATAATCATATCAGTAAAGTTATGCTGGTAACATTTCATCGTGTGCGCAGTCCCTTATTTGCAGTACCACAGATAGCATGGGTAGAGACTAGTCCTTTGTTTTAACCAGGAAACCAAGGGTGGAGAACCATTTTTGCATCGGGGGCTGCTGACCCACGGAAAAACCAGTTTAGCGCCACACAAGTGAGAAGCAAAAAACAAACTCTCAGTGATTTGGTCCCTGACCTGAGAAGCAGAAAGATACTCCCCATCTTCCCCTTGCACACCAGAGCTTAGGAGGGCCCAGGCTAGTAGATTTTGTGTGCTCCAGCCCTGCAGGGAGGTGCCAGGGGGAGGGTGTCTGGAGTACCAGGGCAGGCTCCCCAATGCTGCGGGGAGAGCCCTGAGCCTCGGAGGCCAGATCCAGGCAAGCCGTGAGCCTCATCCAGCCCCAGGCCTTAGGTTCTCTGCCCTGAATTAGACTATGCTGATGCAAGAATAACATGGAGAAAGTATGTTTAAGTGGACAAAAGATCTTATTCTGGGAGCTATATTCATGGTGAACAAGAAGCTTACAAATAGTTTATCTAAATGTATGAAAGAAAATCATATACTACTCTTATAAATTAAATTACAATAAAAAAATCTGTGGTCATACACATATTCCAAAAGGGTGAGAGAGACTAATATGACATTGAAAACTTTTTCTTATGTTATACAAAATGTTTGGATGCAATGCTATTCAGTGATACCAGTATCATTTCACTTGTGGGTGAAGTGGTAGCTATATTTTTGGTGAGCTTTTAACACTCATTACATTTACAAAGCCTTATTCATACAACAGGGAAAGCAGTGGCAGTGGAAATTCCCTTCACAGCCCTGTCACTGTGCCTCAAACCTGTTCTGGAGGGTCTTTCTGTATGGGTGAAACATACCTTCAAGCCCGCTTGATCCTCAATTTGAGACTTTCAAAAAGAGTTCCAGCTAGTGTCAGCTGAAGATGTCTACCAGTCACTAAATGTTATTGCTTCATTCTTTCATGTAAGTCGGTGAACAGCTAGCAAATGATGATAATAATGTTGTCTCTACTGAGCTGATTATGGTTTGAATGTTGTCTTGATGCTTATTTGCTTCCAATAATTTATTTGCTCCCTAGAAAATATTTTAAAAATATCCCAATAATCTTTTTTTTAATTTCTTTTAACAGAGGAGGAAGAGGAACAGGTCCCCACTGATGGCGGTACATCAGCAGAAGCCATGCAGGTTCCTTTGGAGGAGGAAGGAGAGATGGAAGAGGATGAGACTGTTAACGATGAAAACTTCTTGAGCAAGAGACCCTTAGAAAGTCCTGAAGCAGAGGAAATGCCTGCTATGAAACGACCAAAACTAGCTATCACTAAAGGGGACACCTTGGATGGAGCTTTGGAACCAAGGGAACCTCTCAGTTCAATAAACACTCAAAAGGTGCCCCCAATGCTTTCTCCAGTTCATGTTCAGGATAGTACAGACTTAGTCCCTCTTTCACCAGAACCACCAATGTTGGCTCCCATTGCAAAATCACAAATACCAGCTCCCAAAACATTAGAATCAAAACCATTTGCACCTAAAATGAAGGCTAAAACTGGTTCTCCAGGACAGAAGACTAAATTGCCTAAAGCTGTTCCATCGCCCGTAGTTATTGGAAGTCCCATACGCTCACCCAAAACTGGATCCAAAGAGAAAAAGTCACCAGGTCGTGCCAAGAGTCCAAAAAGTCCTAAAAGTCCAAAGGTTCCCACTCATGTTTCCCAAGTGGCAATCAAGCCTGAAACTCCAAGTGGAACCCCTTTGGCTGCATTAAGTGAAAAGGTGGGGAAAGAGAATATCCAAGTGAAACAAGGGCAAACACCACCTGAGCCTGGGAAGCAAAATAGTGAAAATCCATCTAAGAAAGTGGCAGTGATGGACAAGACCATTGATGATTCAATTGATGCTGTGATTGCCCGTGCATGTGCAGAAAGAGAACCTGATCCATTTGAGTTTTCCTCTGGTTCAGAAACAGAGGGTGAAATTTTTACCAGCCCTAAAAGACTTTCTGTTTCAGAAACCCCAACACCTAAAGCTTCTATTTCTGCTAACAGTATAAATAAGGTAGGAGCCACCCCAATGCCTCTCTCAGGTGGGACTTCAAGTTCAGACATTTCATGGACAATGGATGACTCAATTGATGAGGTCATTCGAAAAGCAAAGATGGGGACACCTTCTAATCCACCTGCCAACTTTCCCTATTTCTCTTCTCCTTCTGCTTCACCACCAACACCAGAACCTCTGCTCAAAGTCTATGAGGAGAAAACCAAGCTGGCTTCATCAGTAGAAGTCAAAAAGAAGCTGAAAAAAGAGCTCAAGACAAAAATGAAAAAGAAAGAAAAACAGAAAGACAAAGACAAAAATAAAGAGAAAAGCAAAGATAAAGATAAAAACAAGGAGAAGGATAAAGACAAGGAAGGAACCAAGGAAGCAAAGTTTCAAAGGAAAGACCTACTCAAAGATGATGACCTTGATCCTTATAAGTTCAAAATGAAGGACTTTGATGACATTGACACAAAAATGAAGTTGAAAGATGGCAATGCCAAAAAAGAGAGAGAGAAGCACAAGGATAAGAAAAAAGAGAAAGGCAAGAAAGAGAAAGATAAGAAAGACAAAGAGAAACTTAAAGATAAAGGTAAAGAAGATAAGATAAAGGGTTCTTCAGTGCCTCTTGTGTTGCCTCCCAAAGAAATGCCTTTGCCTTTGTATAGCGCTCCTGCCACCATGAGACTTCCTACCATGTTGACTTCCTTGTCAGCGGTGCTTCCCGAACTGTTTGAGGAAAAAGAGAAGCCTAAAGAGAAGAAGAAAGACAAAAAAGAGAAGAAGAAAAAGAAGGAAAGGGAGAAGGACAAAGAAAAGGAAAAGAAGGAGAAGGAGAGAAAGGAGAAAGAAAAGAAAGACAGAGAAAAAGAGAAACACAAACATGAAAAAGTAAGCTGTTTAGATGTCATTAAGATATTAGATATTAGAAAAACTTTTTACATTTGCGCCTACATTTTCTCATCACAAAATATTGTTTTTCAGGAAAATTCAATTGGAAAATGCTTATAGATAACCTGACTTTATAGCAAGTCGCCAAAGCTAAAAGAGGGTCTGATGTACAATTTTGGGTTTGTCCGACAACTGTTACTGAATTTAGCCACTTTGTAGTTTTAGATTTGCCAAATGTTTGTTTGAATTCAGTTTTGAAAAACTGAAGCTTGGGATTGTCTGAGGTCAGTTTACATCTGGCCTGAGCTACTAGGATTCTTATTTTGACCAACTGGCCTTTCACCGATAAAAGTGACTCCTCTAGGTCAGAATTTAGACAGGTTTACAGCGCTGTGTAGAGAAGCGTATGTCATCATTGCTGCACATTTGTTTCTGTAGAAGAATAGACTTCAGAGTGTAGGACCATCGATCCAACAATTTTTTCACAAACTCTAAACTTGACTCTGTTTGAGTTGGTAGAATTCCACAGCCTGCTAGAAAAATTGATAGATATAAGGTATAATGATAAGCAGTATTAGCTTGAATTATGGGTTTAATTATTTCTTACCTATTCAAGCTCTATTTTTTCTGAAAGCAAATTTCTAAATAAGCCTCATGTTCCTTCCTGTTGATCATCTCAGTTGTTTAATATGGCCACAATTTCTGTTAGCAAGACACCAGATTTGTTTCCCCCATTGATCAAGCACAGTCATAGCCATTATGGCCTAAATGCTTAAAAGTGGCCTCATTTTGAGTGTTTTACTTTATATGTATTACTGCCTAATTTTCAAAGGGGCCAAGACCCCATAGCTCCTATTGACTTAGGAAAGGAAATAGACTCACTGAAATGCAGGGCTAAAAGGGGTCATGAGAGGCCATAAACTCCTCCATTAAAGCCACTTTCTGCCTCCCCCAGTTTTGCTAAGGCTGAAACAATTTTGCTCTTCCCTGATCCATACCGAGTAGCTTTGAATGTGTCCAGCTTTGAGTGAAGTACATGGTTGATATAAATGCCTGATCTAGGGTTTCCTCTACCCCTTTTCATTGCAAGAGATCACTATGTTGTCTTCTTTCTAGTGTTTGACCAATAAATCTTGCAGAAGTTGGTAAACATAGCTTTTCCGTTTAGAATCCAGGCATTCTGGAGAATTAACTTCCCTCGTGTCATGGAGGAATTGATGATGATCAGGATTTTTATTCTACCTGTTTATATTGGTTTTTCTGACTATTGGGCCGTTGCATCATATAGGGTCAATCTAACACACTATTTCGAGACATCCCTTAACCCTCGTGGAATTAGGATTATGGGGATGCCGAAATAGCGCGTCCTCTATTTCGAGACCTATCTTGAAATAGTGTGAACGTTCAAAAGACGCGTGGTAGCTATTTCAGGATACTTCTGGTATCCCAAAATAGCCCCACTGTGTAGACGTACCCTTACAGAATATGTTTCATGGATTCTTTATTTCAGTTTGCATGCCTATTCCTCTGTAAATCTGGGATATTTTGGCCCTACTGCCCCAAGATTTTAACAAAGATGACATTTTCTAAACAATTACATAATTTTGTCATTATGTAAAATGCAGACAAAAAAGATGTTGACCATCCTTCAGAGATTACAAGAGCAAATATGTCTCTTTTTTTTATTTTCTTCTTATTTCTGTTCTGAATTTACTTTAGAGCAATAAAATGTGTACACAAAGAAACCTGAACTGTTAAAGATTTGTTATAGTCTCAATCTATAATATATATTATAAGGAAAGGAGTTCAGCAGTAATAAAAACTTGGTAAGATTAAATTGACAAAGCTGCCCCATTACCTTGGCAAAAAGTCCCTGTCAAAAGATAAACTTTAAAGCTAGAATGCATGAAAGACTCCCTAGATAGAATTAAAATTTAAACTGATTCCTGATAGATAAGCTTTTTTTAAATCCACCTCTTTGCTGCAAGTCAGGATTTCAAAAATAAATTTCCCCTTTAAATCTCTTGAGCGATTTTCATTTTTTGCAAGGCCGCACTGCTGGTGTCCTGGAAAAATGGAGAGTTAGAGCTTTATCAGTTGGTGCCCTGAGGTATGTGGCAAAGAAGCTAAATCCTTGAAGATTAGCAAAAAAAATGCAGCACATGGCAATAAGGGGCTTATATGACTACTAGTATTAGTTCAGGTGAAAGAAGTATTGCTTATACATAAAACTGGACAAATCCACTGACAATGTATTTTTAGTTAGCTACAAAGGAGTCTTATATTGCTGGACTTTACCTCTTTGGTGATTTGGGAAGCTTAGTAATCCACTGTAAATACTCTTCTGCTTGCCCCAATTCCCAGTATTACTCCAAAATGCTGCTCTTTCATTTTAACCCCTAAAAGCACATGTTTCCTTAATTTAGCTTTTAGATCACACGATGGTTTACTTATCCAGGAGTTGTACTGTAAATGCTAATGATCAGGTTATTGTCTACACACTTAACATTCAATGACACATCAATTTAAGAGGAATAAGAGCCGACCCGAAAATGAATGGTGTTTGTAGGAAGTCTCTCCACATTATAAACTTGAATATTTTTTTAAATATCAATTTTGTTAGATACATTAATAAAGGGATTAGTGAATGTGTTTAGAAAAATGTTAGCACTCGACAATATATGGCACTGACTAACATTTTTAACTTAGAGACTTATGTTTAGTTAAACTTATTTAACAAACTAATTATAGGTTTCATACCTTAGTTTTGATTTATTTTTAAAATATATTTTGTTAGTGTATTTCTTGCCGCTTTATCTGCTAACTATTTTGGCATATGTGTAGGGCATTATAGTATATTGCATTTAGGACACAAAAAAGAAGTAGCATAAAGACTTTTCATGCTTAATGAATTGAGGCATTCAGTCACAAGTCCTAAGGGAGAATGATGATGATTATTTAGGACTAGATTGTGACTATGTGATCTGCTTTGAGCATTGTTATGCTGCCCCTGGAGTAACTCAGGAGGGAAACTGATTTAATTTCCCCACTGTTCCAGGGAGAGTAATCTGCATTGAATATAGTCCATGCACACTGACCAAGCTATGTGGTGTGAAGGTGGCGATCTGTGGAGTCTGTTTACCCTCCACCTTCCTCCCAGCTACCTGTGATGCTGGTAGCTGGCAGCTGGCACAAAGGAAAAAGGGGGCCCTGTATGCACCATTGTGCTGCCACATAATGCAGGCCATGATTTGGCCCTCATTTATTTGTTACAATAGCACTGAAAGACTCCAGCTGTGATTGGGATCCTCTTGTACTGGGTACCATGCACACATAAGCCGTCTCTAGACTACATCCCTTTTTCAGTAAAGGGATGTAAATTAGGCACGTCGATCTTGCAAATGAAGCACGGGATTTAAATATCCCACGCTTCATTTGCATAATGGCGGCTGCCGCTTTTTTCAAAACGGGGCTTTTTCGGGGGAAAAAAGGCAGTTTAGACGGGGCATTTTTGACAGAAATGCCCTGTTTCAAAAGATCCTCTACTCCTCATTTTTTGAGGAATACCGGATCTTTCGAAACGGGGCATTTCTGTCGAAAATGCCCTGTCTAAACTGGGGGGGGGGGGGGTTTGAAAAAGCCCCGTTTCGGAAAAAAGTGGCAGCCGCCATTATGCAAATGAAGCATGGGATATTTAAATCCGACTTCATTTGCAATATCAACGTGCCTAATTTACATCCCTTTACCGAAAAAGGGATGTAGTCTAGACGTAGCCATCGAGGTAGACTGTAATCTCTTTGGAGCAGGGACTAAGTTGTCAACAGACAAATGATAGGAGGGAAAACAGATATGGGGAGGTGAAATGATTTATGCAAGGTCACACAGCAGATCTGTGGCGGAGCCAGGAACAGTACCCAGGACTCCTGAGTCAAAGCCAGTTCCCTGTCCACTGGATCAAATTGCATTAACCGAATTAGATGGAAAACAATTAAGGCTTTGGGTACATCTAGACTACAGGCTTTTGTCGACAGAGGCTTTGTCGCAACAAAGCTTCTGTCGACAAATATCAGAGGGCTAGCCGTGTTAGTCTGAATCTGCAAAAGCAGCGAGGAGTCCTGTGGCACCTTATAGACTAACCAAAGTGTTGGAGCATAAGCTTTCGTGGGCAAAGACCCACTTCGTCAGATGCATGTAGTGGAAATATCCAGAGGCAGGTATAAATATGCAGGCCAGAATCAGGCTGGAGATGACAAAGTGGATCCAATCAGGGAGGATGAGGCCCACTTCTAGTAGCTGATCTGGAGGTGTGAATTCCAAGAGAGGAGAAGTTGCTTTTGTAGTTAGCTAGCCATTCACAGTCTTTGTGTCCATTGATTCTTTTACGTAGGGACTGTCCAGTTTGGCTGATGTATATAGCAGTGGGGCATTGTTGGCACAAGCCCAAGAAAGAAACCAACAGAACACCACTGGCCATCGCCTACAGTCCTCAGCTAAAACCTCTCCAACGCATCATTAGTGATCTACAACCCATCCTGGACAATGATCCCTCGCTTTCACAGGCCTTGGGAGGCAGGCCAGTCCTTGCCCACAGACAACCCGCCAACCTGAAGCATATATTCACTAGCAACTACACACCACACCATAATAACTCTAACTCAGGAACCAATCCATGCAACAAACCTCGGTGCCAACTCTGCCCACATATATACACCAGCAACACCATCACAGGACCTAACCAGATCAGCCATACTGTCACTGGTTCATTCTCCTGCACATCTACTAACGTAATATATGCCATCATGTGCCAACAATGCCCCACTGCTATATACATCGGCCAAACTGGACAGTCCCTACGTAAAAGAATCAATGGACACAAATCAGATATTAGGAATGGCAACATACAAAAACCTGTAGGGGAACACTTCAGTCTCCCTGGACACACAATTGCAGATCTAAAGGTAGCCATCCTGCAGCAAAAAAACTTCAGGACCAGACTTCAAAGAGAAACTGCTGAGCTACAGTTCATCTTCAAGTTTGACACAATCAACTCAGGATTAAACAAAGACTGTGAATGGCTCGCTAACTACAAAAGCAGCTTCTGCTCTCTTGGAATTCACACCTCTAGATCAGCTACTAGAAGTGGGCCTCATCCTCCCTGATTGGATCCACCTTGTCATCTCCAGCCTGATTCTGGCCTGCATATTTATACCTGCCTCTGGATATTTCCACGACATGCATCTGACGAAGTGGGTCTTTGCCCACGAAAGCTTATGCTCCAACACTTTGGTTAGTCTATAAGGTGCCACAGGACTCCTCGCCGCTTCTGTCGACAAAGAACGTCTAGACTTCATCCAGTTCTGTCGACAAAGGAAGCCGCTTTGTCGACATGGGAGTATAGACGCAAAGGATGGTGTAGGTGCAATAACGCCTTCTGTCGACAGAACTCTGTCGACAAAAGGCGTTATTCCTTTGTAGAATGAGGTTTACCGCCGTCGACAAAACTGCCGAGTTCTGTCGATGTTATGTCGACAGAACTCGGCGGTAGTGTAGACGCAGGTATAGTTTTGTTGACAAAAGTCCACTTTTGTCCACAAAACCCCGTAGTCTAGACACACCCTTTGTCTACATTTCTGAAATTAAAGCACAGCTATGGAAGAAGCGCAGCCACAGCAGTGCAGTAAAGTGCAAGTGTGGCCATGGCAAGGGTAAACCATCTCCATGAGGAGACAGGCTTACAGCGCTGTAACTTGCTGTGCTTGTGGGTGAGTGTTTCACATCACTGATCCAGAAAGTTGCAGCGCAGTAAAATGGCAGTGTAGACATAGCTTAAAATAGAGAGAGAGAGAGAGAGAGAGCAAGGCCATTCCACACAGCAGAAACTACAGAGAAGAAGCCTTGTACAAAATTATGAGGAATGGCAGAAATGGGACTTGTGGTGTATAAACAAAGGATTGGAAGGTGAATCATAGAAGCGTATTTAGAAGAGACCACAAAGGTCATCTAGTCTGGAGCTAGCCCATGCAGAGCTCTGTTGTACACAATGGTTACCTGTATAAAAAAAAATAAAACTGGAAGTGGCAGTTTCTTAGGGTGCGTCTACACTGCACCGTTATTTCAAAATAACGATGAGAAAAAATAATTTTGAAATAACGGATGGCTTATTCCAAAATCTGTAAACTCTTTCTCCGAGGAATAATGCCCATTCCGAAATAGTTATTTCAAAATAAGGCATGTAGACACTCCACTGTTGCTATTTCAAAATAGTACCTCACCAGGGGCATTCAAAGTTTTTCCTCCCCAGTGCCTCCTGGGGTTCTAAATCGAGATAACACATTTACATTAGGGAAACCTACATCGGACTAATCTTGAGGCTTCCCTGAAGTGTAGACGTGCTATTTCGAAATAAGCTATTTCAGAATAACTAATCTGGAATAGTTTATTTTGAAATGAACATGCAGTGTAGATGTACCCTTTTATATAGTCTCTGTCATACATCTCTGTATCTCTGTGTATGGGAATAAATCATTGTTACACCTCATTGCCCTTCGATTCTACCTTCTTATTGTGTTGACAGTCCACTCTGTCCTCCTTAAAACACCTTTAAAATGTGACTCTTCCCTTAAGAATTGTCATCTTTTCTTTAAATCAGTCCATCTGGTTGTGCAGTGCATTGTTGTGTGAACTGTTTTTTCTCATTTAGATTCCCAGGCCCCGAATCAACAAAGTGCTTAAGCTGGTATTTAAGTGCTTTGTTGTACAGGGATGGATTTAAGCATGCATTTCAAGAGAGAACTCTTCAAGAAAAACCTCAAGAATATTTTATTGTGGCGAGTGTTGGGCAGTCTAAATATAGGGCTTGCTACAGCTTCCCCTCTAAAATCTGAATTGAAAGACTTATTCTCTGGAGTACTGAGCACCATAAGCTGCTATTGTTTTGGAGTGTAGGATGCACAACAGACACTAGTCCTTAGTAACTCAGCTCCATTCTTCACAGTACTGCAGAGCATCCTGACTGTGGTCCCAAGGCTGCAAACTACTTATACACACGCTTAACTTTCCATATGTCAGTAATCCTGTTGAAACCATATAATTAAGCACTTGTGTAAGTGTTTGCAGGTTAAGGGGCTTTGTTCTCTTCTCGGTGTTCAAAGTTTTGATTCTACAAGGGGTCACAGTATGTTTGCTTGCTATATTTGGGGAATATTTGCTTTAATCTAAACTATGTAAAGTATGTTCAGCTACCGAGATGGATACCAAATAAATGGATGTGTGGATGCTTCTTGTGAGAAATTTGTCTCAGGGCTTGTCTACAGCATTGTCACAGTGTGGACTGTGAATTGCAGTGTGCATCAAAGTATTGCAGTAACTGCCTCATGTGGACACTATTGGTGCAAACAGAAAGATAACTAGTTTGTAATAACATAGTATAATTTGAAAACATTAATGCAAACAGGGTACCTTTCCGTTCATACCAACAACAACCAGATGAGGTCAGTTAAATTGCAACATTGTGGTGTGCTCTGCTATTCACACCCCTGTAGTCTGTATTAAGCACAATGCAGAGAGAGGCTCATTAAGCTGGTCTCCACAATCTTTTCATAACTCTCCAAAAACATGAAAGCAGTAATTAACATACTGCCCATATATTTACAAACACAAGGAACTTCCAAGTTGACGTTTCAGTCCATAACTGATTTGTGGTGAGATATGGCAGGGATCTCCCAACATGCAAATAGTATGGGGGAGAGTAATAATCTAAACTTGCTTCAATTAAACTCATCTCTAGTTTATTACGTGAACTGATTGTCTGGTTAGTGTGGTTAATAAAGAAGTGTTAAATCTCTGTTTGGAGAAGCAATGTATTTTATTTTTGAATGTGTTCCCTTGAACAGATAAAAGTAGAACCAGTTGTTCCTGCTCCATCACCAGTTATTCCCAGGCTGACGCTGCGAGTGGGTGCTGGCCAAGACAAAATGTAAGTACAAAGAAATCCACTTGAAAGGGGTGCATGCTTATTAGGCATGCATTGCTTATTGCTTCTGATAAATCCTGTTTTCATTTACAAAAAAAACTTTCAGAAAAATGATTGGCTGATAAATGATCTGTGAAACTTCCTCCCAGTACTACAGAGTATAAAATACTTGCCATTAAAGCATTCTCACCCAATGTATTTCTTAACCTCTGAAAAGAACACCACAGCCTTTCCGAGTAAAGCTCTCTACATTTCTCCATTATCTGTCCTGCTGCATTACCTACTAATGTTCTTCTAGGAACATAGTCTTAAATCACTGGTCAGCTTAGAGTTGTTCCAGTCTTCAGCCATACCCAATGAAAACCTTCATAATCTATACCATACCTCAGGGAGAAGTTTCAAAGCCCACGCAGTTAGCAGCTTTGTGCATTGAAACATGATGGTTGACATCCCTTTATACATTTTTATCTTAGCTAGTCTAACTGTTGGTAGTGGTTATTCATGTAGGTGTCTAATCCTTTTTAAATCCTGGTTTTGTTCATTTAGCTCACTAATTATTATTACTTGTATAGTAATACAAAAGGACCCAATAGCCCTTTTGTGTTGGGTGTAGTACAAACATAAATAAATAAGACAATCCTTACACCAAAAAGTGTCTGATCTAAATAAGGACAAGATGCAACAGGTGCGTGAAGAACACAAACAGGGAGGAGGGGGCAGTGAACAAGTGGAATGAAGTTCTATAGGGTGGCTGTGCATTGTGTGAAGGTATTTTCTTTAATCAGGTGGGTTGCCACAGGTTTCTTACATTAAGATATGGAAATAATAGCATCCAACAGATCTTCTCCTCACCATTCATTATTTTACCTACCTCTGACATGTTGCTGCACTAAATAGGGTAATCTTTTTTATCTCTCCTGATGTATTAGCTAAGTTGTATTATTATTATTACTCTTCTATGGCGATATTCCTATTCTATGGCATTTTCTTTGCCCTTTACTTAACCTTTTCTGACACACCTGTGTTGAGATGTGGTATCTAGTGCTGAAAACAGTATTCAGTGTATCATCTTACCTTTGTGATGGAGTAGTCTATCACTGAGATGCTTGCTGACTCAGTGGGGTGGGGAAAAGGCACTAGAAAGTTTTGCCGTAGTTTAAAAGAATCAGTATAACCTGGAATCATGGATTAGTCAGAGGCCTGCCTTGGCTTTGGAAGATATAAGTAGCATCAACTGAGTTAGTCTAGAAGCCTTGTTCAGGTCCTACCCAACTTGAAAGATTCGTTCCAACCCTGAAAGATTCAGTTTAACTTGGAGCTTACCTGTTGTAGTCTTGAAAGACTGAGTTAAGCCTGACAGTGCTTCTCTTCCCTCACCCCAGCCAGAAAAGCCTAGATGAAAGCTTGTTGGGAGCTATCTCGTTATGAAGTTGCTGTGGGAATTTTTGTGAATTAAGTAATTTCAGTTCCTATGGGACTTAAAAATTATAAGTAGTATATTTCCCCTTCTACTTTTAATGCTCCTTTTCTTCCTTTTTGCCCTTCATAATGTTGCAGTCTGACGCACAGTTCACATGTATCATATTATTTTATGACATTTTATGACGTTTCTGTCCCCTTAAGTGTGACATGACTGAGGATAGTTGGACAGAATGTTCCTTTAAAGTTCCCCACATGCACATTCTTTATAGATACAGGGAAGATGCTTTTTTAGACTCATAGACTTTAAGGTTAGAAGGGACCACAGACCCTCAGCCACCCACTCCTGCAATAGACCCCTAAGCTTTGGCTGAGTTACTGAAATCCTCAGATCATGGTTTAAAGTCTTCAAGTTACAGAGAATTACACTACTGTAAACCTACTTTAAACCATGCTGCAGAGGAAGGCAAAAAGCAAGCCCCCAGGGTATATGCCAATCTGATAGAGGGGGAATGCCTTCCCAGCCTATGGGGTCCATACAGTATTAGTATTGATAGCTAACCTTGTGAATAACTATCATATGTGTGTAAAAACCTGAGTAGTTTTCTCATACACGTGCTAAGTTTTATCAGCAAGGTTGCTATTGATGGCATGTCCCACCAGTGTAAACCACACTAGAGTTTACATTAAAAAAAAATGTTAGCACTCCATCTGCATTCCACTCATTATTATCCTTTTTCATGGTCAGTAATGTCCCTGCTACAGCACACATGCAAACTCTTTGGGGCATGGGACTGTCTCTTGTTATATATTCAGCCACGTCTTAACCCACTGGGGCCCCAGTCCATTAATGTGGCGTCTAGGAACTATTCCAGTGCAAATAATATCACTGCCCTCAGCCTGAAAAACAACATTTAGCTTTCGTCCAGATCGTGGTTTTATTTATATGTTCAGTCCCCTAGTAGAGATCTGGGATCAGTGAATCTAAAGTCATAAGTCTCTATAGCCTGAGTGAAAACACTCTGCTCTGTTAGCTGAAAGGCTGTAGCCTGCACATCAATCTCTATGGTTTGTACTGCAGCAACTAGGAGACACATTGAGCCACCCTGTGGAAATGTGGCTGCATTTAGGATAAGACATGACTTATTCATATAATTTGTTAGTGATGGTTCTGAACTTGGTAGTAATTTGTTATATAGAAATTACAAATTAAGATGTGCTTGTATATTTGTGCTTTTGTGGTTGGAGTTAAGCCTGTAGGTGAGTTGCTCGAAGCTGCAGACAAGAGGGAACTGGTGAGTGATAGGAAGATGAGGTCTTGAGTTATTTTAGTTGCTCATTATCTTGCTTTTTACAGTTTACATTTCTGAAATATAAACAGCACTGTAATAGTGTGTGTTTGAGGGAATTTTTATATAAAATACTGTGTTGAGTGGGTGTAATTTCAGAAAGAGGTAAGGCCATAAAGAAATAAGGCTTATGAAAGATGCCACTGGCCACTTTTTAATTTAGATTTTTTATTTAAATAATTATGCCTATTCAAGGTCTATGTACCTCACTTTAATCATACAGTAAACACCATTAGATTAAACCTCAGCAGTACTGAAATACATTCCACAGGTACTTGGCTAGCCAGCCAGCCAACTATTCCTTTCATCATCTCAGAAGAATACTCCCCACTTTCTCCAAAAATCCCAGCCCTCAGATAGTGACTTTTGCAGCATGCTTGGAAAGTCTGCAAATGTGGAAGGAGGGGGAGCATATTCCATAGTCTTGGAGGCCTCACAGAGAATAACCTGCCAGCCACCCTCTCTCATTTATAACAATGGGATGATGGTTGAGCTCCTCTGCTGACCACATTTTTGGCAGTATGTCACATGGAGAGAGGCTACGCGAATAGCATAGCTGAAGTCCATGTACTTGCTGCAGTGTCTTTCACACGGTAAGATCGGCAGAGGCTGCTCTCCCATTGACTCCAGCTACTCTTCTCATCCTGATGGAGTACCGGATTCAACTGGAGAGTACTCAGAGGTCGATTTACCACATCTAAGCAGATACGGTAAATAGACCACCAGTGAGTTGATCACTGCAGTGTCCACCATGAAGTGAAGGCAAGCCCTAACACCAGTCCCGTCCCAGGGTTCGTGTATTAAGGGCATGCCTGCCCAAACATTTACTGCACAGCAAGCTGGGATATAAATTGACCACTCCAGCGAGCTGCTCATTAACTGTCCATGTGGACCCTGCTGATGCATATGTGCATGAAGGAACATTTAGTGCACAACAGCAGAGTTCCCAGGGTTAGTTAGCTGAAGCTTGCCATCAACGTGGAGGCACCCCAATAACAGTCCCCACGGAGAGTGAGGGGGTGTGGCCAGGCTGTGATGTAATGACAGCTTCTGGCTTGGCTGCTGAGTCAGCTGCTAGAATGGAAATACTGTGCAGAGAACAAGTACAGCAAGGTAGTAGCTGTGCAAGCTTCCACTCGTGTGCCTCAGTCCTGTTTTAGAGACTCTTCCTGTATGGGTGAGAAGATAGCTCATTCTCACTGCCTAGTCAGTCCTTGGTCTCTGCTGAGACTGACAGTCAGTGTGCAAATCAGAGTTAATTGTGAGAATGAATTCTCATTTTTTATATTTCTGTGAATGCTAGTATTGGCTGGTCCTAGACATTTCATGTTTGCCCTGCATAACCATATGTTGCCAATCCCAAGAATATGTGTCTTTATATATGTGTCTTTATATTGTTTTAAATAAGTATGGGATATAATATCCAGGTAGTAGAAATTAAAATGTAGCAGTTACTAAAGGATAAATAGAACAATGTAGGAAAGACTGCTACACTTTAGGTTTTTGCAAGTGCTTTAACTGCACAATAAAACAACTGGAAAGTAGATTATAATCAAAACATTTCCATCTTAGTAGTAAACAATTACTGCAATACTTGCATGGATGCCACATTAAAAGAAATTTACTGGATTCCATTCTAATGCAATTAGAGCTAATTTTGTTCTTTAAATGAATAAAAGGTCAGCTAGTAAATCTAGTTTATCTTGAGTACAGACTTCAATAAATTGTTTTATTTAATTTGCTGTAAAAGATCTTATCCTTAATGGGCCTAGGTCTTATTGGTTTGCTTGGGTTTTAAAATATTTATGACCACCTTTTTAAAGATGATTTGAATGATAAGTTAGAAAGTTGTTGTTGTTGTTGTTGTTTTCCTGCATCGTTATCAAGGCACAAGATCACTAATTGAGGCAGTGTAGGAAGGCATTTAAGATTTGTCATGTAGACACAGCTGGTGTAGAATCTTCCTGAATTTAGATATCCTGTAATTAGCTGTTTTGTTGAATCATCATGTAGTGGCTGGTTTGTCTCTTGTCCATTTATTTTTTTCCCAAATATAATCATATTTCACACCTGTGGTGTTTAAGAATGATAATCTACTGATAATGCATTGGCATGCCATTTACTGCTGAAACTGACATGAACTTAAAATTAACTATGCACTGTAATTTCTGATATTTGTGATAAATTCATTTTATATTTACAGCCAAATAAAAACACCCACATCTCGCTTCAGTGCAGGGCCCCAGAAACAATGTATAATTGATTTTTTTTGCTGCATCTGTGGTTTAGAAGCAAGGCATATATTTTTGTAAAATCATGTCTTTAATCTGTATCTTAAAATGTCAGGCTTCTTATTTCAGGCTTACAGTATTGTACTTTAGCTCTATTGTCAGTAAGAGGCCTTGCTGTTAGTACGGAGTGGAGGATAGCTGGTTTAGCGCTGATTTGACTTATAATTTGATGTGCCCAGTCTAATTAAATTGCCATTTATCATGAATTTTTTGAAGTGAGTAGATGTGACTTTTTTTTTTAAGAATACAAACGTCTCAAATCTTGAAAGAATTGATGGATGGAAAGACGAAATTTTTGCTCCTAGTATTTCATTGACTCCACTGAAGCTTCAACGCAAATTTTGTGAGAGTTGTTCAGTGTCCTAGCTAAAATGGTAGACTCATTCCACCACCGAGCATAGTGGATAAATGTTTATGTCACCAAAACCACCACAATAATTGGCACTGATTGATGTCCCTGGTAGGAAATCTTAATAGAGGCCAAGGACTGAATGGCAGTAGAGATGGAATTATCCACTTTACCACTAGATGTAATCTCTCTCTATCTAGCACTGATGACTTAGCAGCACACTGGTGGAATAAAGAGGGGAAGTCTGTATTACTATTATCTAGTCTGTTACTCTTCAGTTTCTATGTCTGTTAGTCCATCACCTTCCACAATATGCTCACATAATGTACTCATATTTATATAAGCTGGCACAAATGACATTGTCCTGAAAAGGCATAGGAGTAAGATATCATATATGGTGGGAAGCTACAAGGTTCAACAAGTAGAAACCTGTCCTGGTTACCTTCACCACATCTAGATGATTACAGAAATTCATTTTTAAGAAATGGGGTTTTTTTTCTGCCGATATGTATACTGTTTGTAAATTATTTGAAGAACATATGTAATAGCATATTAATACCTCCCTAGAATGCCCACAAGAATGCCTTCGTGATATATATTTATAGTAGCTTTTGTGTTTTCATATGACTTCATCTTTTGCTATAGAGACAAATATCATACAATATGGCTCCTAAATGTAAGCCTGACTTATAAAGGAGCTGAACTCTCGGGAACTCCCAGTGAAGTAAAAAACCTCTAGGAAAAGTTGCTTAAAAGTAGCAAAATTGAGAGAAATCAGAGAATCAAAAGAGAAAAATAGAAATAAGGCTACAGATTTTTTTCCTCTCCTGCCTGCTTTGGGAGTTCCTAAGAACAAGGACCCTGTCTGTGTTAGTATAATAATTGCTCATTGGGGCCCTGATCTCAATTGAGTCTTCTGGTTGCTTCCGTAATACAAACATATTTTTTTTTAAAGTGAGGTGCTCAAACACTAAGGCAATGGGAGTTGTAAAATTCAGTGTACATGTGTGTAATATCATTTCTAGAAAAGGAGGTTGCCACAGACATCAGTGAGACTAAAATTTGCCCCTATACAATTTTATACAATACCTATAGTTTTTACATGGCATCTTCTTTAATGAAAATTTGTAGGCTTTTTAAAGATGATTGTTCTCCTTTTAATGATAAATAAGTAAGCTATTGTCAAGGAACTTTTGAACTTTGTGTGCCATTTAGTGGCAAGTTATTCAGTCTTTGATAATTTAGATTACTGGCTTCATAGTGTTTGCACACAATAGCTGAATAATGGGGATCATTAAACTCCCTGTGTAGGTATATCCAAATTGTGTTTTCCTTTAACCTTGGCTCTCTGTGTGGCTGGGGAGGGAAGGATTGGCTCTTTATTGACTTGTCAAGCCATAGGTTTGCATTACAGGCCAAGCAGCTCATGACCCATTCCATTTATTTCACTGTTTTGTGGTGGGGAAACAGGTAAAGGAATCCTGCGGGAAGCCCCTCCTTCTTCACGTTTTTATGAATGAGACCAGTGTTTGTAGCAGTTAAGGCACCGTGACCAAATCCTCCAAAAGATGTAATGCAAGCAGCATGGGGCTATTGTGGGACACAGCTGTGGGCGGTGTTGGTTACCCTGTGAGATATTGCTAATTCAATGGAAAGCTCTGGAGGAGAACTTACTGTGGAATTAAATAGGAGGGAAACAGTGATACTTCATGGAGAAAAACGTAGAAGGGTAAACCACTGTTTGGAAAATCAAACAATAGAGTCCTGGCAGTGAATGTCTATGTTTATTACAGTACTAATAGGTATCCCAATTATTTTACAATGTAGCACTTAGCAGTGAAAGGCTTAATGTTCACAGTGTGATACTAGAATTGAACACTTTGTGTTGCTCCATCAACTTTTTCTATAAATCCAAAAAGAACATATAGTGGTTAAATCAACTCCAAGATAATTAATGGACAAGCTAAGAGGAGAAGTGGAAAATAATGTAATTCTAGCCAAGACATAAGTGGACTTAGAAACTCCAGTGAACTTTACAATTTTGCACTATGGAGACTGTATCGGCATAGCTATGGCACTGTGGCTATGCAGGCATATCCCCAGAGCCTACACTGGCATAAAGAGATATTCCATCAGATTAGAAATGCTACTGCCCCAAAAGACAGTAGCTACATTGACAAAAAGATTCTTCACGCCCATGCTAACTTTTAAATGTAACCCAAGCCTAATTCTTTGTTTTCTTCATTGGAATAGTTGCATTTAAATTTTAATAAAGAGCCGGAGGACTTCTTCAGTTAGCAATGCCTTTTTTTAAATACTGCATGGGTGTGCTCTTTATTGAAAACATTGTCTAGGGTGCGGTTCATATACTCAAAAGAACATTTGGCAAAGGAATAATATATTTGGCCTCAGTCCTGCATTCATACCCCCGTGGATGGACCCTAGTATTCATACAGAGTTCTGCTGAATTTGTTCAGGTTTCACAAGGAACTACCCAGTTGTAGGACTTTGGTCTTTGTGCACAAGTATCCATGCTTATGGGGTAATAAGAGCTCATTGCCAGAAAGGGGGGGAAAGTAGCTTTTTTCCAGTGTGCTGTTAAAGCTGACCTAGAAGTTTTCTCCCTTGAGCGTGAGAATTGCTTTAAACCTCAGGCTTCGTCCTAGCCTCTTCTTTAATTGCAAAAGCCACCCCACCAATTATTGCCCATACTTTTAGTAGATGGAAGGTTTCAGGCAAAATTATTTTCATTTTGCAATTGGATCACGCTCAGTTATGACTTCAAATGTGAATCCATAAAAAGGTTTGAGTCATTAGAAAATAAAACGACTTACTGTGTGTGAAAATCTTTGATTTTGCTTTTTGTTGCACAAGAGTAAAAATGTGTGTATTGTGTACCTCAATTAAAAAGTGGGGGGAAAAACTTCAGGCAGGTTTAGACGCATATCTGCTTCAGCATAGTTGCATGTAGAAATGGGTGTGAGCAATCTCCCTTTATGGGAAAACAGAAACTGATCAAATGTACACAACAGAATTGAAGGCAGATACTTATTCATTACTAGGAGAAAAAAGACTTGGCTTTGCTAGAAAACTGGTGCAAATTGGTCTCAATTTTTCCTATAAATATGTGTCTTTCTTGTTTCAAAATGAAATTAAAACAAAAACAAAAATAAGCAACTTACATAGTGCCAAGGATTTGAGGTGGTATTTTGATTTAATGCCTAGAAGCCAAGGCAAGGTCCAGTGCCACTGTTCTCTATTGTACAAACACAGAGCAAAAAGGTGATCCCTGGTCCAAAAAGCTTGCAGTCTAAGTAAAATTGTTAGGCAACTTGTTCATCTGGTGGCTCAGTCTACCATTGCAAAAGATCAAGGTTCTCAGTTCTTCGAGTGATTGTTCATGTCTATTCCACGTTAGGTGTGCATGTTCGCCATATGCACTCATGTTGGAAGTTTTTCCTTCAGCATAGGAGAGCGGCTCTGGCAACCCCAGGAGTGGCACCTCCATGCCATGGTATAAGGGACACCCCACGCTCCCTCCTCCCCCAGTGACAGTGCAATGGCACTGCTGTGCGTTGGCCACTTTTTGCTCTTTCTGCAACACAGTCTTTGCTTAGCATTGCTCAGGTCCGTAACTCAATTAAGTTTTTTTAAACTTAATTTAACTTTTTAAAATGAACCATATGTACCCTTTTTTTAAACTTACAGCGATTACAAAACTTTTTCTGCATTTCTTTTTTCTGACTACTTCATGTATGTATGTATTTTGAGTTTTCTTTTTAATCTAACCATATATTTAGAGAGTTTGTCTATTTTTTAAAGAACTTCTCCTAAATGGTAAGAGCTAGGATCACCAAAGCAATCCCATTCCAGGCACATCTTGTTTTCCTGGCACAACCAGATGCTTACGTTGCTTTAAATGAAGAAGCTGCATACCAAACTTAATGGTCCTAACTGTTACCATGCAGGAGGAGTTCTTGATCAAACAGACAAACTCTCTAAAATATATAATATCCTATGCCTGTTAGTAGGGATGTAAGCAACTACTCGACTATCCGATAAGCAAAAGCTTATCAGATAGTTAACTAGTCTCTCGACTAGTCACTTCCCCGCCCCTCTTGCTGCCTCTATTAGAAGCAGCAGCAGGGGGAAGGGAGGAGCAGGAGCCAGTGCTGGTGTGGAATCGGCACCAACTCTGCGGGGTGCAGTGGAGTAGCGGGGACCAGATGCGAGCTGGGAATCAGCTGATTCCCAGCTTGCGCCCAGTCCCAGACACTGCAGCTCTGCTTTTTAAATGTATTAAGAGCCTGCCAGCGCTTAATATATTTAAAAGGCTGGTGCGTAGCTGGGGGGACCTGGCGCAAGCCGGGAATCAGCTGACCCAGTACATGCTGGGTCCCCCCTGCTGTGCTTTAGCCTTTTAATTGCATTAAGAGCTAGCAGACTCTTAATACATTTAAAAGGCACAGCCGCAGTGAGGTTAGCTTCTGGGGCTTCCCACTGCGGCTTCCCCGCTTATCAACTAGTCGAAGGGAAATCCATCGAGTAGTCGATTAGTTAATTAACCTATATTTATTTAACATCCCTACCTGTTAGTGATCTGCACAACAGCTGCCTGAGGTATTTAAATGAGGGGCACATCAATGAGAAGTGCCGCTTTCACAAATCTTTCAAGCCTCCAATGAAAAAGGAAAGGGACATTTGCCTCAGGGCATTCTTGATGGAGTAAGCACTGTGGAGTTGGCATTGACCCCAGCACCAGAGACCAGGAGCACCATAGCCTCGAGGCAGAGTGCTCTGCCAATGCCATCATCAGGATGACACCATTCCCCCTTGTCATGTCTGGTCCAGAAGGCAAAGATCTGGCAAATGGATGCTCCCCAGCTCCCCCGTAATGCTCCCCTGTAAGGTGAAGGGGAAGTCAGGAAGGAGCCAAGCCCCGTGATGGGCAGCTCAACACCTCCGTCTGGGAGTCAGGGACCGACTCAGGATGAGTGGTGCAGCCCTCTCCATCTCACTCTGGTGACGCCTACAGCACATGGAAGTGCCATCTACAGCAGAGGCCTTTCAGGCAGCATATTTTGGCTTTGCCGGTGCTGGCAGCACCCACCTAGTTAGTAGCATAGTCAAGGTGTAAGCCCATGACAGCCCTTTCCTGGTGTCTCCATCCCAGCAGTCCCCTCCCAAGGCGTGGTCCTGCCATGCTCCCTGGTGTGAAGTCTTCAAGCCTTGGATACTGGGAGGTGGACTTCACACACACCCTTCCATTCCCCTGACTAGGGGCACAGGAGTCAGGACTCAGGGATGTTTGTCAGAGCCTCAGCATGGACAAACTGAAGCTTATGCCCTGAGCTTGGACACTGTGGCTGGTCCCCTGCTTTTCCAAGACCTCAGCATCGCCCCGGGGCCTCCTCGGATAATTGACATAGTTGATATTGGTTGCCAGTCTCCATCCCATCGATTTTCCTGGTCAGAGGGGTCCTCAGACCCACTGCAGATTGCAGTCCTGTTACAGCACTGAGCAAACTTTGTGAGGCATCAATTGCTGGTTCCCGTCACCGAGCCGCCAACCCACACTGCTCTCCTAGGGTACCTTGCTCCCTAATTCAAATTAGGGATGCAAATGTAGGCGACCAAAATTGCTAATGAAGAGGGGATTTAAATATCCTGCGCTTCATTAGCATGATCTCGCTAGCGCGTTACTCTGCTCAACAGCTGTTTCGAAAGTGAAAGTGTGTGCCGGGGCGCGTTAGTTCAAACCAAACCCCTTGGTTCGAACTAATGTTACTCCTCGTTTTGAAGTAACGTCTCTTTGCTGTATACATGTTTGGTGGAACCTGGACTTCTGCATGATCTCAAATATCTACTGCAGTTAAATAGCTTTGTAGTCTGAGCCCTGCAAGCCCAAATCAGTGGATACATGCACGAGTGTTTATTTGCAATGTAGACATACACGGAGAAACTAGACAAATGGAAATGTTTGCTTATTTGAAAACACTATTATTCTACGGTATTTTGTGTCCAAGCTCTCAAAATATATTTAGATGTGTTTCTCTCTAGAAAGGGACTCTACTACATGTATCCTGTATATAGGATACTGTATCATTAAAAGTGGCCCCATTTCTCCATATAGGCAAGACTTTGTGTTCCTAAGTCACTTCTGAAAATGTGACTTAAGTTCATAAATCATTTAGGATTTTTGAAAATATTACCACGGTTTAGACTGGGTTTATTAGGGGACTGCATGTTGGAACCTTACCCTCTATAAAAACAAAGGTCATCAGACCATGATTTTTTGCTAGAATATTATAACTATCAGGGCAGTATAAACTTAAAAAACAACAAATGGTCTGGTAGCACTTTATAGACTAACAAAACATGTAGATGGTATCATGAACTTTCGTGGGCACAGCCCACTTCTTCAGATGACTGGAGCTTTCTGGCTGTGCCTACGAAAGCTCATGATACCATCTACATGTTTTGTTAGTCTATAAAGTGCTACCAGACCATTTGTTGTTTTTTAAGTTTATCCTGTACAGACTAATTCGGCTACCCCCTGAAGCTATCAGTACAGTGGCATGTTTTGTAATCGGAACATGGAGGAAACTTTCAGTTCTGTGGTTCAAATCATACTTTTAAAATCCATTTCCTTTTAGTTTTCCCTGTGTTTATACTAATCAGTCAATGGGGCTTTCATTTGTAAGGAACAGACTGAAATCAAATAAATTAGTTCCAGAGATAGGAAATTATTTCACACCTTTGAGTCTCACTCTGCTCCAGATGCAGCATGTTACAACTTGTGACGGTTAAAGCCAATTATTACCTGACCAACCTGCCTTGGCATTAAAAGTCTGGTAGAACTTGCTCTGTGCTTGCAAGATCAACGCTATGCTTCTGTGCGCGTGATACCACTGTACATTTTAAGCACATTATAATATATTAGCTTTCTAAGTGTCTGTATTCCATTCCATTATAAATACTTTATGTCCGTTTGGAAGAAATATACTTCCTGTTAGCACAGAATAGAGTTCAAAGGATATTTAAATTTGGGATAAAACCAGCTGTACTACAAGTCTCTACAATAATTCTGCTTTCTTTGGAAAAAGGTAGTAGTGGTATTTTTCACTTTACATTTATGTGGTTGATGTAGATTCCCATTACTAGATCTAGTCAAAAGGTTTTCTCACACTTCTTAATTCTAGGGCAGCCATTTGCATAAAACCTTTAACAATTGATTTTTATCTTTTAATATAGAAAATGTGATGACATGTTGCCGGGAGAACAGCCCACAGAGAAACAGAGCTCTGATCTCAAGACTCTGGGCAGTATTTGTTCATTTGACTGATGTTAGTCTGAGCCCTGCTAAAAATCATTTAAATTTAATCTTAATCTGAATCTAATCTAATCTAACATAACCCCAGTATTCTCCGAGTAAGTGAAACTAAGGATACATTTTAGTTTACTAAGTCCTATTTTATGTGGAAATAAATGGTAAATATGTTTAAGGGAAAGATTGCCTTCTTCCAGTTATAATGCCTAATGTGTGATCTGAGAGGATAGAACTGACTACCAGGAAGACTAGCTTCAGTTCTGGTTTATACCACAACAGGTATTTTGCTGTGTGACCCTAGGCAAGCCTCTTACACACCTATAAAATAGAGCTGATAATTCTTGCTTTCATTTATAAAGTGTTTTGAAGTCTTTGTGTTTCTGGTTTTATATAAGTCTGCAGTAATATTAATTATTAGATCCTGGGGCTGCCATTTTACCCTGGGTTCTCCCTAATTATATATTGCCAGTTATGCAACCCTTGTCTTCCTATAGGAGGGCAAAGCTCTCCACCCTCTCCAAAATTACCTCATGATCTGTCCAAGTGGCATAAGCGTAAACAATTCATTTCTCTTCTGCTTCTAAACTTCATTAGCCCACAGGAGTGGCAAGCCCAAGTGTGCTCCAGAATGCAGCTCTCCTGTAATACCTGAGCACTTGTGCCAAGACAAATAGGCCAGGCTTGTCTTGCGAATGTGCTTTAATGACACACTTCAACAAAGAAGCAAATTGGTTAATATTTGGCACAGTGACTATTAAGTTGTGTCACTTTGTTCCTCACGTACCACACGCTGAGTTTCTGCAGTATTGTTATTATTTAGTTCTATTATAGTAGCTCTTAGGGCCCTATTCAGGCTCATGGCCGGCTTTGTGTCCATTAGGGAAATACAGTGTTTGGAACCATGTGAGCTAACACAATTTTAAGTAAGGCTGACCATGACCAGCTAGTGTGTTAAAGCTGTGAAGCTCTCTCTGTGCTGGGTACAAAGTCCAGTTAGCTCACACATTTTCAAATGCAGCCTATTTGCGTATCTAGAACAGGCCATAGGCCCAGGCCAAAATAGAACATTCTCCAGGAGTGGCATGAGGCTGTGGAATGAACTCCCCCTGGATGAAACCTCACCACTTTCCTCTCCAAGTTTAAGGAGCATTTCTTTGACCTTGTCTTCTTGAATACAAACACATAGCAACAGATGTATTCATAAAACCTTACCAAAACAAGACACTCCGCTGCTTGTGCTTCTCCTTCTGGGGAGAGATGAAAGAACAAACAACACAGGACAGGTGTGTAGTCACGCTACTAATGCACTACTGGAAGAGTCGTAGATATTACGGTGATGTGCCTCGTATAGAGACCTATATAGAACAGATTAGAGCAAAGGTGGTGCCCTGAAGAGCTTGTATTATGGCTATAAAAAAAAGATATACGAAAGGAAGGACAAAGGTGTTCCATTGAACAACCCAAAGGACTTTTCTGGTGCCAAATAATTTGCCCTCTGCATTGATTTACCTCTGTCTCTCATCTCATTTTTATTATTGTCAGTTTTTTTACATCAGAAATGCAGTCATGAGGCTGAGTCTATAAAGAGTGTTACTGATGCTGAAGGAATTAATCCCACATCATTTTAAGCTTTCTCCATTGCTGGTTTTCTAATGTTTCTCCTCTTTACTTGTCCTCTTTTTATTGCCTCTCCCGTTTTGGCCTTGGCAGACAGAAATGGTAGTGTAGTGGGTTTGCTGATTAATTCTATCAAACCTAGTTTTGTGAGCTATATATTTTTTACTGTGCTTCTTGTCATGGCCCTAATTTAGTAGTGCAAATAGACTGTCTCAATAGAAGAACAATACATCTTTTTTTATTTTAATACCTCAGCATAACATTAAATATTTTACTGTTTCAAATCTTTCTTGCAATGTAACTTAGAAGACACACTGAATGCAGACATGGCGCCAGTCCTCGCCACCCTGCATTTTGAGTATTGCAGGAGAATAGCTGCAGTGTACTCTCAGGGCATTCTTGTCAACAGGAATCAGTTGTGACATTAAAAGGATCCTTTATCCCCTTTTAATGAAAATGTTTAACTGTATGATTGTAAGTATATTTTTAACAACTCATTTCCTAGAAAGAGGGGGGTTTATTGTTATTTTGTATCTCTATGCTTTTGTTCAGATGGTGAACTGTCATAATTTCCTATCACTGTTACCGTGGAAGTTAGTGTAGGAGCCAGTTACCCTGATGAGTTTGACTCTCTACTCAGCGTTGACCTTGTCTACATTTTTGCTGAAGTCATAGGCCCATGAAAGTCAATGGCAAAACTTCCCTTGAGTTCAATGGCACCAGGATTTCACCCTTTGTCTCTGTCTCCAGCCTCTGCCTTGCTGCGATTCCACTTCCCTTTACGTGACCCTCTTGTAGTCACTCTGAATTATCTCCATTCCGTTTTTCCCTTGCTTCCCCCTGTACTGGAATGCTTACCTTGAACGTGTATGTCATGTGACCTCCTTTATTCAAAACATACTTCTTTGCAGTCTCTCTGAGAAGCAGTGGCCTACATTCCCATACTAACCTAGTAAAGGAAAAAGTAATTAATACAGTGATCTAACAAGATGTGCCCTTGTGAAAACAAGTAGCCTGGTAACTGTGTGTGTGTGTGTGTGTGTGTGTGTGTGTGTGTGTGTGTGTGTGTTTGAGTGAATCATCTCTTCCATGATACCATTTTTCTTATAGCTTGTAAGATTCTTACAGCAGCAAACTTGTCTTTATTCCTGCAATATGACTATCATACGGTGAAAAATTCATGAATCATTGGTGTAAAGCTTGAGTAACCAGCACATTTGATTATCCAGCAACTCTTATTGCCCATGAATGCCGGATAACAAAACTTGTACTGTATTTATTAGATTAGTATCCAGTCTACTGCTACAATGACTAAAGCAAGTAGCAGTTAATGGTAGCTACTAAGGATATCATGTATGTGTCATTTATTTATGCTGACCAAAACAGCTGCTCATTCCATAAACATGTGAAGAAAGAAGTAAAGGTTGAAATTCTCTAAATCAGGCCTATCTAGTCTGGCAACATCCAGGGTCAGGCACAGATGTTGGAGGGCCAGCAGCAGGGAGCCCTGCAGAGCCAGCAGGCAGTAGGCTGCCTGTAGCAAGCTGTCAGCAGGACCGCTCAGCATGTGGCAGCAGGAGACCCAGTGGGCCAGAAGCCCCAGTGCGTGTCTGCCCAGTAGGACCAGGAGACGCAGCAGCGACAGCTACCCAGCAAGGTTGTCAAGGCAGCAGGGCCGGCAGCAGGTGGGGAGCTGACCAGGAGGCTGACAGGTCGTGGCAGGGGGTGCCAGAAATGACCTCCCCTGGTCCAGCAAAATCCCTCATCCAGGACTGGTCAGGTCCTAAGGGTGTCAGACCAGGGAGGTCCAACCTGTACCGAATTTTCAAATATTTGTAGAACCCCTAAAATGTAGACTCCAAGAGAGTGGCATTGCCCCTCAGTTTGATGATTAAAATCAGTGCTGTCACCCACAGCTGATTAACTTCCCTTTCTAATATTTCCCACTAATAGGGAATCTTAATTTCTGTAGTGAGCTTAAAAATTTGAGGGATATTCATGTTAGTCTGTAATTAAAACAACTTTAGAAACAATAAATAGTCCTGCAGCACCTTAGAGACTAACAAAATATGTAGATGGTATCATGAGCTTTCATGGGCACAACCCACTTTTTACTCCATTCATCTGAAGGAAGTGGGTTGTTTCCACGAAACCTCATGATACCATCTACATTTTTCGTTAGTCTCTAAGGAGCTGCAGGACTATTCATTGTTTTTGTAGTGAGCTTAGTTTATGTAGCCATGGAATATTTATATACAGTAGTGATGTGTCTCTCATGCAGTGGAGTTCAGTTTGCAATGGCTATCTATTTCAACCTGTTTGATATGGAGCAGTGGGCAATGAAAGCTGTCCTAATGCGGTGCTGAAGCAATCTTTTTGAAAGGCAAAGTTAATTGTCCATTTTGTAGTTTCTTATCTTTAGCCAATAACGTTTTGCAGTTTTACATCAACTCTTCTGTGGCTGTCTTTTTGTCTGGCAGAGTCATCAGCAAAGTGGTGTCGGCCCCAGAGGCTAAACCATCTACTCCTGTGAATCGGCCCAAAACACCACCACCCGTGCCATCCCCAGTTCCAGCTCCTGTCCATGTGACCCCTCCTCCTGCTCCAGCACCACCACCTCCACAAGCTACCATCTCGCCTGCTCTAATTCCACCACCTTCTCCTGCGGTTTCTGCGGCAGGAGGCTCCAAAGCACCAGTCAGAAGCGTGGTGACGGAGACTGTCAGTACCTACGTGGTATGTGTCTTAATGCTAATGAGTTAAATAGTTCAAGAATTCTTCTTCGTGATGACTTTTCATTTTCAAAATAAAGGCGCGATGCCAATACAGTGTCATGTATTCAGCCCCTTCTCTACATGCACCTATTTTAAGGGATTGATGGCGTATTCAAAAAAATTGCTTGGGCTGAAATTTGTTATACTTATTCTCAGCCAAAGGTTATGTTTCTTCTGGAAAGTCTAGTACAGTTCCATTTGGGTATTTTCTAGTTGTGTGAGCATGAACATTTTTCTTGTTGAGATCTTTCTGGTCTTACCCTAGATCTAGTCTTCAATGAGGAAAAGAACTCCTCTCATAGAAAAAGTTAGGGGTAGCAGTAATTTCCAGTAAATACCAATGTACACAGATCTACTAATTTTTTTAACAGTGTATCAAGGTTGCAGATATTTGTGCAACTCTGGAGCTCTGCACTTTGCCTGCAGCCATTCTACAATGTGCTGTGATCTTGCCATGCCTCAAGTGGGGTTAAAATTTGGATGCTCCTTAGTGCGCTCCTATTGCAGTCAGAAGAATGTGAATTATAATTGGCAATTGCTTAAGAACATTTTACTTGATGCTCAAAAACTACTATCTAGAAAGAATGTTAAAAAACTAACCAATAGTGAAATTAGACAGACTGACTGACTAAGTGAAAGAAATGAGAAGTTGATAGAAGTTAATAGAAATAAACATAAATCAAAGTAGGTAGCAGTTAACAGTAGCTGCTAAGGATCAAAAATCAAAAGCTAGGAATTGTAGAAAATGTATAAGGGAAGCAAAAGGGCACAAGGAAAAAGCTGAATGATGATGAAATACTTTTCATTCCAACAGTAACTGAGGAGGACGCTAAACAGAGCTACTAAAGTTGAATATTTTTAAATCAGTAAGTCCAGATAACTTTAAAATTAAATAATTTAAAAAAATTGGCCAAGCATCTCACTAGACTGTTAATGTTGTTTTTCAAGTAAGTCTTGGAACACTGAGGAAATTCCAGGGACTTGAAGAAAGCTAATGTCACATCAATATTAAATGGTATAACCAGGGATGTTATGGGCCTGTCAGCCTGACGCTGATCCCAGGCAAAATAATGGAACAGCTGATACGTGGCTCAGTTTCATAAAGAAGTAAAGGAGGGTAATATGATTAATGCCAGTCAACACAGGCTTGTGGGAAATAGTTCTTGTCAAACTAATTTGATACCTTTCTTGATGACATTACAAACTTGGTTGATAATGGTAATAGTTCTGATGTAACATACTTAGACTTCTGTATGGCGTTTGACTTGGCACTGCATGACATTTTGATTAAGAAACTAAAACGACGCAAGATCAGTATGACATTAAATGGATTCAAAACTGGCTAATTCATAGGTGTAAAATGTAGCTATAAAATGCAGCTGCAAATAGAGAATCATAGAGTGGGCATTTTTTCTGGTGGTGTTCTACAGCAATTGGTTCTTGGTCATTCACTACTGAACACTTATTAATGAAGAAGAAGAAATATCAATGTACACAGGTCTGTGTACATTGGAAGAAAACATAAAATCATTACTAACAGAGTTTGCAGATGAGAGGTTGAGGGAGTTGTAAGTAATGAAGAGCACAGGTTACTAACACCATGTGATCTGGATCACCTGTTAAGTGAGACACAAGCAAGCAATATGTGTTTTAATACAATCAAATGTAAAGTCATATATCTAGGAACAAAAGATGTTAAATCATGATGTTACATGATGGAGGAAGCAGTGAGTCTGAAAAGTACTTGGGATCATGGTGAATCATCAGCTAAACTTAAGCACCCAGTGCAGTACTGTGGCTAAAGAGCTAACGTGATCCTTGAATGTATCAATGGGATTATCAGGTAGGAGCAGGGGGATTATATTCCCTCTGAATTAGGCTACTGGAATACTGTGTCCAGTTTAATTGTGTCCACAAGTCAAGAATGATATTGATTATTGAAGAGGGTTCAGAGAAGAGCAATAAGAATGATTGAAGAATAAGAAAACATGCTTTATAGTGCAAGATTCAAGGGGATGAATCCAGTCAGTGTACAAAAAAAAGAAGTTGAGGGCTGACTTGATTCCAGTGTATAAATACCTACATGGACATGATAACAGAGGCCTTCTCAACCCAACAGAAGAAAGTATAACAAGATCCAGTAGATAGAAATTGATGGTAGATAAATTCAGATGAGAAATAAGATACAAGTTAACAGCGACAATATTTAATCATTGGAATAATTTATCAAAGATTGTGATGCTTTCTCCATCACTGGCAATTTTTAAATCAAGATTGGATGTTGTCCTAAAAGGCGTGCCCTAGTTCAGTCAGAAATTAATTCAGAGAAATCTTATGACCTGGCCTGTATTATACAGGAGGTCACACGAGTTAAACACAAATGTGATTCAGTTATGAAAACAGTGAACTTCCCCAGTTAAACACATACAGAGATTAGTGCCTGTCTTGGAAGAACCATGCTAATTTTTCTAGGCATTTTATTGCCAGGGCTGGTCAAGTCAGGTTATAATTACTTGCAATCCGCACTCCTGTATGCCGTAGATTGATTGTTTGCTGCCGAGGGACAGTATGTGGTTATTAGTTTTAGTTCCTTCAAAGAGCATATTTTGTGTGACCCTGCATAAACAATGAGAAGTCCTGTGGCACCTTATAGACTGACAGATTTATTGGAGCATAAGCTTTCGTGGGCAAAGACCCACTTCGTCAGATGCACATACATTATATGCATCTGACGAAGTGGGTCTTTGCCCACGAAAGCTTATGCTCCAATAAATCTGTTAGGGCATGTCTACACAGCAAAGTTATTTTGAAATAACAGCCCTTATTTCAAAATAACTTTCCTAGCATCTACACAGGCAAACCGCTATTTCGAAATAAATTCGAAATAGTGGAGTGCTTATTTCGAATTTGGTAAACCTCATTCTACGAGGAATAACGCCAAATTCGAAATAGCTATTTCAAAATAAGTGCTGTGTAGACACTTATTTCGAAATAGGGGGCCTCCAGCCTTCCCAGGGTGCCCTGGTGGCCACTCCAGCCTCAACCAAGAACACTCCACTCCCTCCCCTACTCCCCGGAGCCCTTAAAGGGGTAGACTCTGGCCACAGTGCCTGTGCCTGTGCCAGCTCCAAACCAGCCAGCCCTCCGCCACTTCCCAGGAGCAGTCTGCCAGCTCCCAGGAGCCTGCCAGGGCCTGGAGAAGGCGGGCACCTTCCTGGTCCAGGGTGGAGATCATGGACCTAATTCAGGTTTGGGGGGGATGCCCGCAATGTCCATGATCTCCGCACTAGACGGAGGAACGCGGCCGTCTATGGCAGGATAGCTGCCAGCCTGGCCACCAAAGGCCACATGCAAACCCAGGAACAGGTTCGCATGAAAATCAAGTTGGTCCAGTGAGACCCTCAACCCTGAGCCCTGAGGTTCCCCTCCCCCTTCTTCCCTTTGCTTCCCCCTTCCAGCTCCCTCCTCCCAGGTTTCCCCCTCCCCTCTCCCACCCTCTTTTCTCCCCTCCTTTCCCCCAGTCTCACCAGAGTTTCATCCCCTCTCCCCCGCCCCCCAGTTTTGTTAAATAAAGAGAGTTTGTGTTCATGAAAATACGTGTATTTTATTTGACATCAGGAAGCAGGGTTAGGGAGGGCAGACCAGCGAGTCTCTTAGTGCTCCTCAGGGTGGAAGCTCTCCTGCAGGGCCTCCTGGATACTGATAGCCCCCCCCCAATGGACCTCCCGGATGGCAGCCTGCAGAAAGTGCAGCCAGGCTCACAGCAACGCATCCAGGAGAAGCACCAGAGTGCCCAGGGGCAGCTCTGGCTCCATGTTGCAGAGTGCTGTGGTGTCCCGAGTGAGGGCAACCAGAGCACACAGAGACAAAATGCTTTGCTGTCCCTCATCGAGGTAGACAAGCAAGCAGGGAAACCTGAGAACTGGCTGTCCGGGTGGGTCCCTTTAAGCCCAGTCCTCAGATAGCCTCAGGCAGCAACCCCACACAGTAAGTCCTGACCTGGTGCCCTGCCGGAACTGGTTCTGGCCAGCCTTAAATGCGATTCAGAGTCCACTCAGTGTGGATGCGCTATTTCGAAATAGCAAAATGCTATTTCAAAATGCATTTTGTGTGTAGATGCGTTATTTCAAAACAAGATATTTCGAAATAACTATTTCAAAATAAGTTATTTCGAAATAACACTGTACTGTAGACATACCCTTAGTCTTTAAGGTACCACAGGACTTCTCATTGTTTATGCAGATTCAGACTAACACGGCTACCCCTATGATACTTTGTGTGACCCTAACATCCAAAACTCCAAATAGTCAGTTTACGCGAGGAGCAAACATTTTTGCAGCAAGAGGACTTTGTATAGTAAGATTTGAATGATCATTACAATCAAACATAATTGAAGCCTAATTCCATTGTGTTAACATTACTTAGTCTCTCTTCCTGTCAGCGTAGAATAGTGCCCTGCATCATATTTTCCTATACTTTCTGCAACCTATTTTTGTGACAAAAAACTACCCAGCTTTTCAAGAAGCTAAGAAATGTCAGTCATGAATTAGAAACTGAATGCAGCCAGAAGCAGATTAGGAGTTAATGGCCCTAGGCCAGAGCAGATGGAAGCCCCTCCCTATCCCTTCCGTCTGCATTCACCCTACACTCACCTCACCCCCAGCGCTTCCAGGGAGTGGGGTCAGAGAACAGGAGCTTCCTCTATTCCACTCAGAGTGGGGCAAGCCCCCATGCCATGACCATGCTCCGCATCAGGAGCTCCAGGCAGGTGGAGCATGCTGGGGTCCTGGGCATGGGCCCCCTTGGGCCAGTGGCTAATCTGCCACTGACTGCAGCCCTTGTGCATTTTCACTGATTTCCTTGGATGATGATCTGAGATTTACAGACCAAAATGTGCTTAGTTTTTCATTTTTAATGACATTAATTGTTTTTAACCTACTCACTTTTAATGTCATTCTTATGTGCCTCTCAAAGGCAACAAGAACATTTATTTTCTATACTATTATACAGGGTATATAACCATGTGCACTAGTAAATATTGAAAGCAAAATGTATGATATTCCATTCTAAATTCTTCCAAGTCATAGAAGTGATTAAATCCAATGTAGATCCTCTGTCAGTTGTGTATGTGCTTTCTATCATAAAATTGATTTCATTACATTTATTTTGTGATGGTTTAAATTTTGCCAAACAATACCAAAGACCTGTTTAATGAAACAATTTTGAAATGTAAAAATTTTATTGTGATTCAAACTGGAAATAATACCAGAAGAATCCATCATAAGGCAATGAATGTGATGAATTTAGTAAACAATTACTTAATATTGTAAATGATCTGCCTCTCTCATAGCATTTACCCTTTAGTAAATTGTACTGTGACATCAATGTCATAAAGGGAATGGAAAGTTACTTAGTAACAACTTTTTTATATCCTTGATCTTATCAGCTAGTTGAGTTTGGCTAATAAGTAATAAGGGAATACATGCATGTTGCACTGTATTTATTACACATATGTAAAGCTATTATCTTATGCAGGGGACTACCATTCTTCTATCCATAAGCAGTGTGAAATTAAAAAAGAAATCAGTCTTCAGATCACTGGGAGGGAATCAATAGCTAAGGATCTATACTGTTAAGCCATGGTGATTGCTATAGGTGAGTGAATATTTTCTTGGGTCAAGTGATTTAACTGGCTTTACTGGTTTACAGAGGAGAGCATAACAATGTTTGTTTTCACCGTCTGAATCCAGTATAGCAAATCAATTAGACTGGTTATGCCAAACGATTGTGCTTTGAGTATTCTTAGGTATAACTTTCCAAGAGTAGAGTGAACATTAGATAGCTTTGACTGATGAACAAGAAATGTAACTTTAAGAAAATCAGTTATGTTTGCGTTTTTTACATTAAAAAGAATCAACTGTTTCCTCCCTTTTTATATCAGATCCAAGATGAATGGGGTAACAAGATCTGGATCTGTCCTGGCTGCAACAAACTTGATGATGGCAGTCCAATGATAGGCTGTGATGACTGTGATGATTGGTATCACTGGTAAGTTGTGGTAACCTCTTCTTTTGTGCCATTCTTTCACACATTGCTGCAGTCCCAGAAACGAACTGATTATTTGCAAAACACTAAGGTAGGATTTGAACAGTTCCTTTTCCTTTCAACTAGTAATTTGGAAGCTTTTACCTTGATCTTTGTTACTTTGGAAATTTGCAAGAATAAGTTTTAAGTTGTAAGGTCGTCCATATTTCTTCCTTGTTTCCATTAGAACTCATAGGAAAATGTTTTGCTAAAACCAATAATAATAGTTTTGAAACTGTTATGCAGGTTGAACCTCTGGTCCAGCTACACCAGGGGTGGGCAATAATTTTTGGCCGGGAGCCACTTCAAAAATTTTTGAAGTAGCCCGGGCCACCCCGGAAGGGCCAGGGTTACCCCGGCCCCAGACCATGATTGGTTGGGGGTTGGGGAGCCCATTTGCCCCCCCTTCTCACTAGGCACCCATGCCCTAGAAGAGGCTTGGCACGCTCCCTCACCCCCAGGTCAATCAGGGCCTGGGGGCGGGGGGAGTGCGGGAAGCCTCCTCGCAAGGCTGGGGCAGGGCAAAGGAAGCTTCATGCAGCTCCCCTGCCCCCAGGCTCTGATTGGCCTGGGAGCGCATGAAGCCTGCTCCACTCTCCCCCCCGGCCTGAGAGCAGCACACAGTGCTTATGTGCTCCTGGCAGGGTGGGAGGAGACTTCGCGTGCTCCCCTGCCCCCCGGCCAATTAAGGCCTGGGGCGGGGGAGCACACGAAGCCTTCTCTGCTCTGCCCCCGCCCTGCGAGCAGCGCACAGCACTTTGAATTGCCGCACACTGCTCGCAGGGCAGGGACAGAGCGGAGCAGGCTTAGCGCCCCTCCCCCCCCATCCCCAGGCCCTAATTGGCCCGGGGGCGGGGTAGCAGCAGGGCCCCGGTGGACCGAATCCAGCCCACGGCGGCCCTTTTACCCACCCCTGGCCTACACCCAGGGTCCGGCATGATTTTAGTTAGCCCGATGTCCACTTATGGGTGTGGCCAAGTTTCCCCACAGTCCCATAAAGTTTGTTTACAACCACCAGTCTGTGTGCTGTGCACTTATTTAGCTCTAATTTACCCCTAAATGTCTTCTAAGAGCCCAGTAAGCAGTGGAAGTGTTGGTAATGTTGCTAGACAATACAGCCTCTCCCCGAGTTATGAACGTGTTACGGACCAAACTTGGCCGTAACTCAATTTGTTTGTAACTTGGACCCCATTTAGTTACATAGCGACCGCGCTGTTCGTAAGCACGGGTCGCATTCATAACTCGGGGACCGCCTGTACGACCGCTCCATGGGAGCTTTGGTCGTAAATGCAAACAGTCGTAACTCAACCGTTCGGAACTCGGGGACCAGCTGTATTGACCTCCTGTGGTTCAATAAATTTTCTGCTTTGGCACCAGTCAGGTCCCAACAGTGCCGGACAAGAGAGGTTCAACCTGTATCAGATACTGGCACATACTCCAAGAACATCAGAGTGTGTGAACACCATCAACATAGCTATAATGTTTCAAGTTATGGGCTCATTATACGAAAAAGAACAACATTTTGAAATACATTTTTTTTAAAGTGAATCACTTTACGGGTATATTTTTCAGGCAGCTAAACAAAATCAAAAGGCTTTTCCACAAATGATTTAAATGATGATGTGGTATTATTTTATATTTGACCTGTTACACCCAAAAGCTGTGGACTTCTCATATTATTTTACAAAAAAAAAAAAGGTTTCTTATCTAAGGGGTTTTCTAAGAAATTCATTGTTTCAAAACAAGAGGGTTTACATTTCCAAGCTGTGGTGTTCAAAGCTAAAAAAATTTAGTCAGATTCTGTTTCCCGTCTGAAAAGTTCATCCTGCTTGGATAAGAAAGAAAAGTAACGTTGATTTACTGAGGTCTTGTGGGTTTTTTATCAAATTTATAGGCCTTGTGTTGGAATTACCGCTGCACCGCCAGAAGAAATGCAATGGTTCTGCTCTAAGTGTGCCAGCAAAAAGAAAGATAAAAAACACAAGAAGCGGAAGCACAGAGCACACTGAAGTTTTTGCAGTGGATTTAAATCATCCAGTCACTTTCAGCACTTCTGTCCTGACTCCTCTGTAGACGGATTCATTGTGTTTCTGCCTCATCATCTGTCATCAGGTTTTATGGATTATGACTCTTGAATGAATCAGGAACAAAAATACAACTGTCCACTCTTGACTGTTGTTTTTTCCAAACTGTGTGAGTCCCAGTGGTTTAGATTTGAATATGCTCTGTCACTGGCGTTCACTTACTGATGGAAACTCACATAACGTGATACAAGGGTTAAATAGTTAACAAGACAGCTCTCACTCTTGCAGATCGGCAGCAGCAATGGCAAATGTAGTACAGTAAATACAGATCTCTCCTCTGTCTTTTTTCATTTGTTTTTATTCTCTCCTGAGCCTTTGCATTAAGGTGTTAAAAGAGAGGACAAACATGAAAATTGCAATCACCTAAGGAAGACCTACTGGAATGATTTCTGTAGTTGGAATACAGTTTTCAACCTCCATTCCTGCATAGCCAGATAATCATAACATGAAAACAAAAACAAAAAAAGTGGCTGGTAAATATTTTTGTGATAAGAATATATGAAGCTTTTTTCCTTGATTTTTAGAACTAACATAAAATAAACATGTTCAAGCATTTGTGAAATATCTTCTATTTTTTAAAAGGTTTCTATTGTGTCAGGTTTTTTTTCTTCCATGTGAATTGTTTTCAGTGGACCTGTAATATATTTTATACATTTTGTTTTTAGTCATTGTCATGTACCTTTTCATTGCTTGTACATTTCATCAGTGTGTAAAAACACTTCTCATTAAAAGACTTTCTCTCATGTAAATACCTGATATTTATAAAGTTCCTTTTTAAAAAAATTTTTAGGTTTATGTGTTTGGGGTATTTTTGAGTGTTGAACTCTAGCAGGTATGAAAGTTCTGTATGATTTAAGTCCATTACTGTGGCTTTAAAGCATTGTGAGAGAGCTACCCCCAAGAGGTGCTTTCCAGGTGGCCCACAAATGAAACCAACCAACCAACATTCTGTTTAAGGCCCTGATTCAGAAAGATACCTAAGGAGGCATAGAAGCAAGTAATCCCAGTGCATGAAATTGGGACTGTCCTGTGAATAGACAGACAGGTGCTGAAGTGCCTTTTTTAATCAGGACCTAAGGAAAGAAGCTCTAGCAGTTTTAATGATAGTAACTGAGTTTTACATTTGTAGCTGGAGCGGATCCGTTTATTTGCAAATCATTGTGTGTTGGTCAAAATGATTGCACTCACATTTGGAAGAAGGAAGTGTCATTCGTATTCTATAAAGACCAGAAAACATACTATGCTTTTTTGTGTTTGTTGTGATGTTTTCTTTTAAGTGTATCTTTTAATCATCGTACTTGAAAGACAAATAAAGTATGCAATGGAAATGTATGCTTTATTTCCCATTTTAAACAAAGGAAAAATGCTCTAGAATGCCACAAAATTGTGACAGTATTAGCTATATTAGTACAGTGCATCTGAGGGATAAATTAAGTATACTGTAGCATTAAATTTGAAGCATCATGCCCTCTGTTTCACAAGCTATAGGGAATATAGCCTTCATTATTTAATTTTGGGGTGCTGCTTCTTTGGATTGTAGAGTGATAAGCATCTTGAGTCTTAGAATGCAATCATTTAACCTGTTGCACAGATATTATGAACTATTGTTTTAAAATGCCATCTAAATTGATATTAATGAGAATGAATGAGTCATGTTTTTAAAACATCTTGTCTAGTTAAAGAAATTAGGTTTTCCTGATATGACTGTCAAGTTGCAAATCAGTGGAGATATGGATGAAATTGGTTTATTAAAAGTGCACTGTTACCTTCTTTGTTCAATGCCACCTCATTTATATTGTCCCTACTAATTACCAGTCAACACATTAGCCAAGAACGTTCTTGGTTTTAATTTCTCATTTCAGATCATGCAATGTTTTAAATCTTATTCTTGTTTTTCCTGTATCATAGACACACACACAAAATATACTGTCTTGGTGCTCTTTGCTTTGGTTGCGTAATAAAGAACTTAGCTTTTGGCAACTTGTTTACCAGTTTCCCCCTGTGTTCAGTGAATCAGAACTTCCCACATTTAAATGCTTAAGTTATGCAACTGAGATACAAATGGAAATGTCTCACATTTGCCACATCTACTGCGTTTCAGGAATTCGCGTGCTTGCCCATTGCTATTTCTGCGTGGTTTTCCTAAGCTCATTTCATTATTGTATAAATGATCTTTGTGGTAATAATACCAAAGAACCATTACCAGGAGACTTAAATGACTCATGGGATTAAGATGGGGAGATGAATTCTTTCACCAAGTCGTCCGTTTGAATCTAGCCATGGACAGCAGAGATGAAGAGCCTGATTCTTCTTTCACTTGCTCTGGTACAGCTCAGAAGTCAAGGGCATTAGTACTGGTTGTAAGAGAAGAATGAGGGCCCAAAAGTGTCTACCTTTGGACTGCATGTTGTGTTACCATGCCTCCATGGGTTACAGCTAAGAATACCAAATTCAGGACAAAGTGTTGAAAAAAAGGGCAGACACACCCCAAACTCGTGGTTATTCTTCCATAAGATATACCAACAAGCAACAAAAGTAAACTTCTGTCTCACCTCACTGGCCATCAAGAAGTTAGAAATGCAGCTTCCTCAGGTATTCACTCCTTGGACTCACCACCAAAACCACTGAATTTTAAATCAGTTTCATCAAACAAAAGGTTGTTCTGATCCCAAAGGACCAGCCGCATTCCTAGGTCAATATATGACTCAGATCTTACCCAATAATCATGCTGTTCCAATCTTTTAGTATCTAAAATTACAAGGTTTGGAGAGAGAAAGAGAAAGAGTTAAAATTGGCTAAAGCAGGGGTTCTCAAACTCTGTGATACCGCAACCCGCCTCTAAGTTGCTCGCGACCCCTCTCTAAGGTGCTCGTGACCCCCCGGGGGGGTCAGGACCCACACTTTGAGAAACGTGGGGCTAAAGGAATCAAATCTATACAATAAATGCAAAGTCCTTGGATCAGGCTAATAGCAGTGATGGTATCAACTGCTGATTTATTCAAATCATGGGAAGGTTCTCAGTCCCATAGTTAGAATGCTCCCATTAGTACAAGTTCAGGTTTGAGCAGGAAAGCAGCAAAATGGAGATGTTTCCAGCACTTTTTGTAGCTTCGGCCATACAGAGGGAAATCCATTTTTTCAAACAAAACCCTCAGTACAACTAGTGGAAGATTACAGGTAAAAGATGGAGTTTGGAGTTACCTGTACAAGTCACATGTCCATGCGTGATTCTGCTTAGTCACAATAGAAGACTTCACATTCATCCTGTTCACAGCATGGATTGCAAGAAAGTCCATTCAGGGTAGGTGGGCGTCTTTCATTGTGAGTTAAATGTTCTTTTGAAGGGTCACTTAGCTTGAATAGTCCCTTCAAGATGTCTTGTGGACGTTACTACAAGAGCCAATTTATTTGAAGTACAAGTATAGAGCCAATATTCATAATTGCAAATACAATAATGATTCATGCATACAAATAGTATAATCCTACTCAGCAAATCATGCATTTTCTATTGACACCTTACTTGACACGCTTTTATAACATTTTATGTAATTATCTAACCGTGGTATAATCTGCATGGTCATATTTTACACAGATGACATCATATGGCCATTTAAAAATTACCTACATAAGCATTTTGTACTTTACCCCTCCATGGATTATTTTAATTTTTTCCATGTAAGATATTGCCCACTAGCAAGGTCTCAAAAAAAGCTAATGGAATTTCTGGCTATAAACACTTTTCTGGGTATAGAAAGTCTGATGGTGTAAGGGTTTGTTTTGGATTTTTTTTTTGAATTATTTTATTTTTGTTTTTCAGATAGGTGTTGGTTGTCTTTTCTGTTGTGTGTTATACTTTGTTTTCTTTTCCTTGAACTTTTATTTTTTTTGATGGACCAGTGTTGATGTAGTGAATATCATATCTGTTATGCTGGGAAGGCTTTATCAAAGAGGAAAGTTTTCTGGTCTTTGTCTTTAGAGGACGAGATTCTGTCATATAAATTAGACCATTCAGAGTACAATAATAAACATAACCAAAGGTTTGGAAAGTAAAGATCTATGAGGAAAGAAATAATTTTCAATGTATAGAGAAGACTGAGTTAACCGGTTTAAAATAAACAAAAGGAAGTTTTTCTTCACTCAGCACACAGTCAACCTGTGGAACTCCTTGCCAGATGATATGGTGAAGACTAGGACTTTAACAAGGTTCAATAAAGTGCTAGATAGATTCATGGAGGTTAGGTCCATCAATGGCTATTAGCCAGGCTTTGTAGGAATGGTGTCCCTAGCCTCTGTTTGTCTGGACATGGATGACAGGAGAGGGATCACATGATGATTACCAGTTGTATTCCTTCCCTTTGGGGCATCTGGTATTGGCCACTGTCGGCAGACAGGATACTGGGCTAGATGGACCTTTGGTCTGACCCAATATGGCCATGCTTATGTTCTTATGTAATTCTACATATATGAAAAAAATAAAACGGATATTATTTTTTCCATTAATCAATAAATCAAAACAAGTAATAGATTTAATGCACTGCAGGGCGTATTAAGAGTATAATTAAGGAAAACTATAAAAAAGTTAGGTAGTAGGGTAAAGCTATTGAATCTCACTATTGGTACGGGGCCAGGTGTTAATATAGTATATGAATCTGCATAGCTCCATTAAAATCAGGAAGCCTATTTTATTTTACAGAAGCTGAGAACCTGCCCTTTTGTGTTTTAAGGACCCGCTTTTTTGGATCTCCAACTGAATGTAGTGTCAGAAATATTTCCGGTGTGTAGTATGTTCATCAATAATAGAGGATGTGCCTGAAAGCTAGGAAAGAATCCTGGAAAACTCACTCACTCTGTGTCTGTTAGTAATTAACCACGCTCATTAACTGTATAATCACATTTTGCACCCAGAAAAATCTATGACCTAGTAGCAAGATCTTATGGAAAAAGCTGTATGAAGAAAACGTCTTGCCTAGCAATTTTTTGAAGGGGATTTATGGAGATGTTCTTTTACCCAGATAATCTAACTTCAGAAGTGTATGTCGCACGCAAAGCATAATTTCTATGGCTGACAAGGTGTTTCTCTTCTGAAGGTGCTTGCAGTTAAGTACAGTGAGAATCTTTATGCTTCTCAGCTGATTTGTGATTCCAAATGTCCTGGAAGGAAAAAAAAAACCCTCAGAGGGTATCAGAGCTTGTGACTTTGTCCTGGGCTTTCCAGAGATAAAATATAGTGCATTACTCCCCTGTATCACCTAAACCTTCTTTGTTCTCCTTTCAATAGGATGATTAAACAAAGACCTACTAACCAAATTAAAGTATAAAATGAACACTGATATATGGAAACCTTGCCAGAAAGAATGTTAATGAATGAAGTTCACTAAAGGCACTCTGGCTAAGTTTTCAATACAAATAGTTTATGGCCAATCTCTTTCGTTCATAGCAGTTTTCTTTAGAGGTTTGTCTCAAAGTAGCTGAGTTTCCTTCACTGTCGAATGAATTAGATAATGTTCTGAATAAACTCTCTCTTTACAATTGTGTCAGTCATTCTATTTAGGAAACTGTCTCTTTCTTCTTTTAGAATCTTGGATCAGCTGTAACCTAAAAAGTATAAAGCAGCTATTAATCCATGTGTGCCGTACAGTAGAGGATGCTGTGAGGGGAGATTTAAGACAGTCAAACAGCTTGTACCTGACTGATGTAAGCAGAGCCGTTTCATTTAAATATGAAATATTTCAACTGGATGTTTGGGTCTTTCACTTGGGAACAGTGTTTCCTATAAGCCGTGTGTTTGTGCAGCTGCACAGGAGAGATTCAAATGCTGCCCAGCTGATTAACAGAATGCCCAGAGCTAGGTTTTTGTTTCTCTTAGTGGTGCACATTTGCACATATCTCAGTGTACATAAAAATTTATTCCCCACATGGATGGGATTAGAGGGAACATTGCTTAGGACAAGCCAAGGTGCAGCTGTGATTCTTCACAGAACTGTCCTTGGGATGCAGTCTTTCTTCCAGATCTGAAGTTGGTGTAAATTGATCCATTGGTGGTTATGGAGCTGTGTTTATTTACTCCCACCGAGAACTGGGCATTTTGTATGTGAAGGTGATTACTTTTAGATACTTTAAATCCCTGAGGATTCATTTGCTTTTCTTTGATTTTTTTTTTTTAAGCCTGATAACATGAAATTCTGATATATTCCTAGAATTGTATGTAAACTATTATTTCTTTCTTGTCAATGGCTGTTGAATAAACACTCATAGCTGATTCATAAACAGAAGACTACAGTGGGCACAGAGCTATTTGGAATCTGTACCTTATATAAAAATGATTGTGTTCAAGGACATTCACAATGAACTATTGCTCTGGCTTTAATAAAGTGCCATCAGGTCCAATTTTGCCCAATATACAGGCTTTTAAAAACCAAACTATTGACAAACTGTAAGCAGCAAATTTTCCAAGATACTTAAAAAAAATTCAAGCTGAAAGTTGTTACTAATGAGTAGACATTTCCCTGCTGTGTTTTCAACTGGAGCATCTTTCAGTGTTATCAAAACCTGAAAGCAAATATCTGCAGAAATTGACTGGAAAAACAAAACCAATTAACAATGCTATTGTAATGCCTAAATTGTGGGTGGAACTACAAAAAATATCCATTATTACTAGTGAAAATTGAATTTGATTTTCCAACTTCAGTTTTGATCATCTAAAATATGTGGGGATTTGTTTTATAAAATAAAACCCATAGCATGACAATGTCCCTTTAAATTGTTGTTTTGACAACATACTAGATCACAAGGTGTTATGCCTCAGTTGTTTGCTTTCTGTTCTTGTAGTGAAATGTGCGATGCACACTCTGTTTTGATCGGGGCCCTCCAGCAGTGCTGGTAGTGGATGTGTGTATGTAAGAGGTCTTGGACACACAACTGTTAACTGCTGTGGCTTTGCTAATAAGAATATTAAACTTATTCCCGTGAACAGGTGTGTGGCCAGGATCATCCCTCTACATATATGGGACCAATCGCTCTTTGCCTGATTAAACTTTTTCAGTTTAATATCTGTATTATCCATGGGAGCCAAATAACATAGAACCACAGCCACAATATTCCCTGATACAAGAGCTGGTAGGAAAATAGGCATGGGAAAGGGGTTGCACAATATTACATCCATTTTTTAATCCAAATTTATTTTTCGTTAATTTACTGGCCAGCTCTGTCTTAATACAGAGATCATGTCTTCACTAAAACGGAAGATCGACACTGCCAAGATTGATCTTCCGGAGTTTGATTTAGCAAGTCTAGTCAAGACTTGCTAAATCGAGCTCAGCGGGCGCCCCCCCCCCCCCCAATCAGCATCAGGTACTCCTACTGCTGAGTTTGCGCCCATCAGCTGCCTGCTGTGGGGATGGCAGAGAAACTCGAATCAAGGCATGTCATCTCCTGCAACATAAATAACATAGCTGGAGTTGTGTATCTTGATTTGATGTTCCCTTTTAGTGTAGACCTGACCTAAATATGGTACCTGTTGGTAAGGGTTCTCTTTTCCTAATGACTACTGAGGAGGAAGGATAGCACTTGGCACATCCAAGTTCAGTCCTTACAGCACTTAAGCTCCCTGGTCCCCATTGATAGGAGAATGTCACGGAGCCCGCTCCCAACTAGGGGGCCTTCTCCTGATGGGTCTAGCAATTAGCTCTTTCCAAGGTACTGCACCATCTTCTGGCAGTCTCTCCACCCACTTCAACTCAAGGACCCTCCCACTCTACTCCATATCTTGCTACTTTTCCCCCTAAGCCTTGCCTATCTTTCTGGCTCTTCCCTTTCTCTGTATTTGCCAGCCCAAGCTCTACCTCTTCCCAGGGATTCATTGTAAACTATCTTCTGTAGTCCCAGACACACGTCCCTTCTTCCAGGGAGTGACAGCAGACTCCTTCCCTGCTGCCCCTAGCTACTCGCAGCTTCTGGGCTTCACACAACTCCCTCCTGTTCCCATTCAGCTGTACCTCGTCTAATTAATCCCTGCTCCTTGGATTTTCTTGTAGGTTGCAGCCTGAGCAGTTAATTGGCCACCTTAGCCCCTTCAGGCTTTGAGTCAGGTAGACGGTATAGCACTTCCTTTTCCCCCCACTCTTTGATGTGTCTATTTGGATTGTAAATGCCTCAGGGTTTGGGACTGGTTCTTGCCATGTGTTTGTGCAGTGCCTACCATAGTCAAGACCTGATCTCAAACTTGCAATGGATGCCCAAAGACACCTTGGTAGTGTTTCTTAAACTTTTTAAGACCGAGGAACACCAAACAATAATTTTTTTTAATGAGAAGCACCAAGGATTTTTTGTTCAAGGGGAGAAAAAGGGGTGGGGAGGGAAGTGATTGAGCAAAAAAAAAAAAAAGAGAGAGAAGATCGTCTGCCCCTTTAAGGGCAGCCATTTTGAACTCTGTTGTTCTCCACAGCACACCTCTGACTGCCTCGTGGCACACCAGTGTGCCTCGGAACACAGTTTAAGAAACACTGCTCCTGGGAGTATAATAGTTCCATATGCCCATCTCTTGTGGGCTCTGCATGGTGCAGCTAGTGGGAGCTCTCCCAGCTTTAGCACTCTGCCTCTGCGCCTGCTCTTCCATGGGCTCACCTCCCTGTGGGAGTTCCGTGTTCGCTGCTGCGGGTGGTGGAAATCACTTACACTGCTCCAGAACCACAGGGAACCCTGTGTCTTTTCAGATTCTCCCAGGATGCCTTTCACCACGTTTCCTCGGGGTTTGGCTCCATCAGTCCTGCCACTTCAGATGCTTTGTGTGGAATGCGGCAGGAGGAACTGTGCTGAGTCTTTTGCCTTCCACTGCTGGGTTTTGAGGCATGTCCGGGAAGCCTCTCATTGCCTTCCATTGCTTCTGTGAGGTCTGTCAAAATGTGTCCCTCACAGATAGGCATGATCACTTTCTCTTCTGTGGATCTGTTGGCTGTGGAACCTATGAGGTGGCACTTTGAGCTGCCAGGTACTTAGGTGAGAGCGCTGTCAAATAAGATTGTGCTCCCCTGAGGACTCTACTAAGCCCAATGCCAAGTCAGCCAGAAGATCCCAAAGGATAAGTCTTTGTTTTCAGCATCCAAGAACCCCAGTAGGGCATTGACTGTGACAGTAACCCCTGCTCCATTCCTTCTGTTTCCTTCTGTTTCAGTTGCAGTGTCTCAAGGCTTAGCATCACTGTTCCCTATAAGCTGAGCACTTGGGTGGCCACCCAGGAGAAATTCAAATGCCTCTCAGCTGATTAGCAGAGCACCCACAACTGACAGCATGTTTTCCTACTGGTGGTGCACATCCGCACATGCCTTAGAATCATAGAATACTAGGACTGGAAGGGACCTCAAGAAGTCATCGAGTCCAGTCCCCTGCCCTCATGGCAGGACCAAATACTGTCTAGACCATCCCTGATAGACATTTATCTAACCTGCTCTTAAATATTCCAGAGATGGAGATTCCACAACCTCCCTGGGCAATTTATTCATGTCTGACTACCCTGACAGTTAGGAACTTTTTCCTAATGTCCAACCTAAACCTCCCTTGCTGCAGTTTAAGCCCATTGCTTCTTGTTCTATCCTCAGAGGCCAAGATGAACAAGTTTTCTCCCTCCTCCTTTCTCCCTCCTCCCTTTTAGATACCTGCAAACTGCTATCATGTCCCCCCTCAATCTTCTTTTTTCTAAACTAAACAAACCCAGTTCTTTCAGCCTTCCTTCATAGGTCATGTTCTCTAGACCTTTAATCATTCTCGTTGCTCTTCTCTGGACCCTCTCCAATTTCTCCACATCCTTCTTGAAATGCGGTGCCCAGAACTGGGCACAATACTCCAACTGAGGCCTAACCAGCGCAGAGTAGAGCGAAAGAATGACTTCTCATGTCTTGTTCATAACACACCTGTTAATGCATCCCAGAATCATGTTTGCTTTTTTTGCAACAGCATCACACTGCTGACTCATTTTCAGCTTGTGGTTCACTATAACCCCTAGATCCCTTTCTGCCATACTCCTTCCTAGACAGTCGCTTCCCATTCTGTATGTGTGAAACTGATTGTTCCTTCCTAAGTGGAGCACTTTGCATTTGTCTTTATTAAACTTCATCCTGTTTACCTCAGACCATTTCTCCAATTTGTCCAGGTCATTTTGAATTATGACCCTATCCTCCAGATTAGTTGCAACCCCTCCCAGCTTGGTATCATCTGCAAACTTAATAAGTGTACTTTCTATGCCAAAATCTAAATCGTTGATGAAGTTATTGAACAGAGCCGGTCCCAAAACACACCCCTGCGGAACCCCACTTGTTATACCTTTCCAGCAGGATTGTGAACCATTAATAACTACTCTCTGAGTACGGTTATCCAGCCAGTTATGCACCCACCTTATAGTAGCCCCATCTAAGTTGTATTTGCCTAGTTTATTGATAAGAATATCATGCGAGACCGTATCAAACGCCTTACTAAAGTCTAGGTATACCACATCCACCACTTCTCCCTTATCCACAAGACTCGTTATCCTATCAAAAAAAGCTATCAGATTGGTTTGACATGTGCCTTAGCACATATAAAAATTATTCCACACATGAATGGAAGAAATTAGAGGGGAACATTGCTTAGTACCTATCCTCATGGATGCTTTTGTCTCAAAATCAGCTTTCCTTCTTTGCAAGAATGATCATGGTCTTATTTTAAAGGATTTACCAGAACCATTGTATTTCAGTCCTTTCTCACTAAACATTGATCTCCTTATTGCTTGGCATCCATATCACTTCTCCTTATGAGATGTTTGGGGAGCCCAACCACAGTTCACTCAGACTCATGAGCTGTAGCTGCTGATGGACTCCCATAGAGATGTTCTGGCTGAGTAGAATTTAGAATGTCTACACTGTAAATGTTCCAAAGTGACCCTTTAGAATTCTAAAGTTAGAATTTAAGATTCTAAATTCTAGTTACCATAGCTACCTCCTGCCTTGGATGGAGAAGCCCTCACAGGACTTCCAACATGACCATGGCACTGAACCAGCCCTTGTGCTCGGGCCATAACTGTAGTCTCAACTGTCCATTTGTCCTTCTCCGTTACTTTCTTCTCCACAGCTTGATTTGAAGGGGAACACCTTCCTCAAACCAACTCACGAAGTCCTTTAAATCACTACTGATGACTCGCGTCTGCCTTAATGCCCAAGATAAATTGCCTAATGACTATACACAAGGCCTGTTATAGATCTGGCAAAATCTCTTGCTAGGTTGTTTGGAGGGGTGGTCAGAGTGGTGCATCTGTGTTTCCATGCCCTCATCTTCAGTCTTGTCCTTATTTATACTAAATGCTCATTGGAGCATGTGCTATTTTTTAGTATATTTAAGTGCAAAATGGAGCTTCATCTTCACCATGATCCTGTGTCCAGCTACAGTGTTTGCGGAGTGCCCAGCACGATGCGGCCCTGATTTGGTGCCTACAGGTGCTGCTGCAAGAGAAAACATTAATGTAGACAGGAGCCTTTGTTTTCATCAAAGAACCTAAAACTTCACAAATTCTCCAAAGATCAAGGCAGGCCTGGTGATGCTATAGGTAGGCATTCAGGGGCAGTGTATCCCAAATGGTGATTGGGAGAACCCTCAGATTCGGAGAACCCTCAGATCATTGTTATTCAACAACCAGCGGGTTGGGGCGGGGTGATGAGGAAAGACTGGTATTTCTCCCATTTCAAGCAGCAAGGAATTTCTTGATCACCCTTTGCTTAACAAGGAAATGTGAGGATGAGCAAAGAAGATGAGCCACCTTCTAACAGACCAGGTGGATCAGAGATTGCTGAAGCAGATAATTCCTAAATGGAGTTCCCCCTCTCCTGTCCTAGTCTACGTTGCAGATATAGGACCTGATTCTCATCAGAAAGGTTCAGTACACAACTCCAGCTCAAGTGGATGGGAGGTACAGGTACTCAGAATCTCTGAGACTATGGCTTTTAATTCATGTGTGTCTGTGTGTGTGTACACTTTCAAAGGCAGAGCAGGTTCTACTTAGCTTAGAACTTCCCCAGATGATCCAGTTCATGAGGGGCTTTTTTAAGTCCACATGCTCCTTGTGTTATAGAGTGTCATTATGGTCTGCTGAAGCCTCTTTCAGAACCATTTGATTCCTGTCAGCTCAGGTTTCTTGCACAAAAAGTTCCTTCCAGTGGCAGTGGTGTCGGTTTGTAGAGCAAGGGAACATCGAGGTCTAGTGACTGCTCCATCCTACACCATATTTTGCAAGGAGAAGATGGTGCTGTGGGCTCAGCCAAGATTCCTTCCCAAGGTGGTGGCAGAGCTCCACCTTAATGACTTCATCATCCTGCCAACATTTTTCCCACACCCAAATGCCTCTCCTCACAAGACCTTGGTCTGCAAATTTGATGCTAACAAAGGTCCCCAGGTTTTTGTCTGCAGCTGGATGCAGATCTTGATGTCCATCCAGCTTTTCATTTCATTTGACATCCAGACAGCTGGTTGGTCTTTCCCAGAGCTGCGATTAAATGACTGGCAGATTGCATTAATTCTCTTTGCTCTCCCTGCAGCTTTTGGATTGTGTATGTCGGTCATGAAGTTACACACTTAAAGTGTTATTGCTTGGACTCCTGGCATGAACCCAGGTTTGGCTTCGAGTGTTGCACAAGCTGTTTATGAGTTTGAGTGTGCTTGTAACTTTTCCTCCCCCTAGCTATTTTAATTTTATGGAATGACTATACAGTTTAGCTGTTTATATCTGTCCTTATCATTATCAAAACTGTATTTCTTTGCTGCTGCTGCTGATGGTGTGTATGATTTCTAGTAGCACGTGCTTGCTAATTAATCCAAGACCTGCTGGTTTCCTTTGTGTGAAACACAACTGACTACTATTAGTCATCTTCTGGAGAGACGTCTTTGGAGCTTTTCTGAGTCCTGGGGTGGGGGCTGTATTATGAATCATGCCGTTCTGAAGACAAGAACATTACTTATCTGCTATCCTACTACATTCCACACCCTGTTGTCTCCACAGGACTGGCGATACATTGAGAATTTCTTTATGCTTGCTACCAACTAACTTCAACAAACAACCTCTTGATTTGGGGCAATTAGAGCTGCTATATTCATTGCCAACCTCTATGTGAGTTGAATGGCTTAAGCTGTGATAGTTGAGAGCATGGGACTCCGTTAGAATGGCTTGCTTGGTATGACCTCAGATTGATTTGTTTGCTACTTGTATTACAAATGGAGAAATGAGGCAGATGTGCCCAAGGGATTTTGTCCAAGGGAGCAAAATCAGGACTACAATTCAGAGCTTCTGACTCCCAGACTGTACCTTAAACTAATGAGATTATTTAGTCCTGGAAAAGCATAAGGCCAAAATAGTGGCTTTGGGTTTGCCCTTCACCCACCTCCAAAACCAGAACAGGGGTATGTGTACACTCTATGGCTATTTCGGGATCCCAAAATAACTACCCTGTGTCTACACAAGCCACCCGTTATTTCGCCATCCCGGTAAAACGTGTTGCACGAGGAATACAGGATGTCTCGAAATAGCATGTTATTTCAAAATAGATTCGAAATAAGATACACAATTTGTGCTGCGCAAATTGCATATCTTATTTCGAGTTTAAGGTGCTGTGTGGATGCACCCTTGATCTCTGAAATGTTAACCATCCAAAACCATGGTTCTGCTTTTTTGTCTTTCGTGTCCTTCTTTGCAGCTAACCACTGCTTTAATGATGATGTTGGTTACTGATTTCAGCTACATGTTCCTGTGTAGTCAATCCACGTTACCTACGTAAGCATCTTATTATTAACTAAACATCAAAGATTCCTCCTTGCGCACACAGCATGCTGAGCCCAACTGGGTGGTCTCAGCTTTACCAAGATAGTGCTCAGGAATCCAGCCAAAGCTCTGTGACCCCAGGAGATGTCATCACTAGAACTTCACCAGATGGCCAGATTCTATTCAGGAGTGGCCTGTATAGAACTGTACCGGTTTCCGTTAAGGTGCGAGTCAAACCGAGCTGGGGACACCAGTGCAAAACGCTTTGTGGACTGCTCTTAGTGTGGTTAAAAGCAAGCTTATTTCAGGTGAGTTTGTTGACTGGAACTGATTTAAAACGAGACAAAATAAGACACTTGGACTGAAATAAAGGTCCCCGGGGGGAGGGGAGGGGTTGCGTCAGTTTAACTAGACTAGGGGTCGGCAATCTACAGCATGAATGGCTTAATTGGCACGTGAACCAATTTTCAATGGCACGTGTGGCAGGAGCTCAGCCTCTCCACCTCCCCCGTGCAGCCACTGGAGCCCTCCCTCTTCCCTGGCAGCAAGTTAGGCTGCGGTGGGAGGAGGCAGCACTGCGGTTGAGCCTCAGTAGCGGTGCCTCCAGGGCTGGCCTGGAACCATGTAGCTGTGGTAGCAGCACCTTTGGGGCCAGCCTGGGACTGTGTGGCTGCAGCAGTTGCTGCAAGGGGGTGCGAAGCCAGGTAAGCATCCCCCCTTCATACCCAGACTCCCACACCCCAATCCCCTCGCTCACTCCCCTTCCCCTGCCAAGACCCCGCACCCCCAGCTTGCTCCAACACCCTCCCTTGTTCCTGCACCCTCCCTCCTGGCCAGACACCCTACCCCCATCCTGGTCCTGCACCCTGCCCCCAGCCTTGACAGACATCTACCTCTACCCTGCTCCTGCATCCACCGTTGCTTCTGCACCCTCCCTCCTGGCCACACACTGCACCCTCTCTTGTTCCTGCTCCCACCATCTTGCCACACACCCTACTCCCAACCTGCTTCTGCACCCTACCTTCCACCCAGACCTCACAACCTCTCCCCCTTCTGCACTCCATCTCTCTCCCAGATCCTGCACCCCACCCCTATCTCACTCGCTGGCAACTCTGTCCCGCATGCTGAACCCCTCATTTTTGTCCCTACCCTAGGGGTCCATAAAATTCACTAATTCTGGAACTCCAGAAAAGTAAATCTGGCCTATCGGAAGCTCTGAATCTCAGTCCTCCTTGTCCCTTCCCCTCACCTCATGGGGCTGGAGCACCAGAGGAGTGAAGTGTCTCAGTTGGGGGCCACGTCAGTGAGGGTTGGGGCTTTTGGGAGGAGTTTTTTTTTCTCACTTCTGCGGTCCCCAACTGATTTTTCTGTGGGTCAGTGGCCTCGATCCAAAAAAAAGGTTCCCCTTTTTGGGGAACCCTAAGTTCCCCACCCCTGCCATAAATAAAGAAAACACTGAAACCTTTTGTATTGGACATGAATTAATATTTCACTTAGTTTATCAGACTTCATTTTAAATAAACATGAGACAGTTAAAATACTTAATCTGTTTAATAATTTAAATTAAACCATTCTCCCTAGCTGCAGCTGGTTCAGAAAATATGGTCACTGTTCCCAGCCTGCCCCAATCTGCCCCTTCCCCCCTCCTCTTCTCCAGCACTCAGATCCATAAATAGAAGTGAATAAGTTAAATCTTGGCACGCCACTTCTCAAAGGTTGCCAACTAGACCATTCAAGTTTGCGGGTGGAGAACGCCTCAGTGTAACAATTTCACATGGAGGTGCAAACTCCCTGATTGGTAGTGATGCAGTGCAGAAGCTATATGGTTAAGAAGGCATTTCCGAGTTTGTGATCCCAGCTCATAAACTGATTTTTAAAAGTACATTTGATTTTTCCCTCCATTTTTTTCCATCATGGCACCAGTCAAGCTGGTTCGTCTTCATTTCCGCTTTTCATGTCCATACCTCCCATATTTGAATTTCTTTTTAAGTCTCATCTTAACTCTACATTTCTTCAGTTTTATAACACTTCTTTATGGGGAAATTGCAATGTTCTTGATTTTTTCCCTCCCTTAAATTACTTATATTTACACTCAAACTTACCTCTAGTTTACTGTATCCCCAGATTTTAGAAAAACATATTAAATTAATATAGTTACAGTAAAATCTGTATTATCTGGCACACTAGGGGATTAGGGCATTCCAGTTATCTAAAAATTCCGGTTATCTGAGGGTCCCATCAACCTAGGAAAAAACAATGGACAATAATAGTAAAACTCAAGTTTTTAATATTGGTAGTTTTGTAGTGTGAGGCAGTTGGTCTCACATTTCTACTTTGAGTTAAAGATGATTAGTACTTCTTAAATAAAAAATTGTTAAGCCAATCATAGTAAACCAAGCCAGGCCTGTGCGCCTGAAGATGTTATGGTATTGTGGCTGGGGACAATGCCGGTTAACAAAGTTTTCTGGTTAACAGAGTGACAGGTAACAAAGGTTTACTGTATATTTAATAGTTTTTGGAAGTAAACTGGGCACTTGGGGGCCACTTAGAAGAGATTCAAGTGTTGCCCAGCTGATTAGCAGAGTGTCCAAAGCTAGGTTTTTGTTTCTACTGGTGGTGCACATAAAAATTTATTCCGTACATGGATGGAAAAGATTACAGGCAACATTGCTCTCCAGTATGAGAAAGGGCAAAGACTGAAATAAGCTTAAATGTAAGGACTGTAGCAGCATAGCTATTTTACTGCACACCCCAGAGAGTAGATGTAACCTACAATGACAAATGGAGTTTTTCCATCACTGTAGGAACTCTGCCCTCCCCAAGTGATGGTAGTTTGGTCAATGGAAGCATTCTTTCCTCTGCCTCCCTGTGTCTATACTGGGGATTAGTTCAGCACAGGTATGGCACTCAGGGGTGTGGATTTTTCACATCCTCAGACCCATAGTTATGTCAACCAAAATGTGAAGTGTACAGCACGCCCAGGACAGCCCAGAGATTTAAGGCATAAATACAAGGAGGACAGGCAGATTTGTTCTCCACACTACCGCTGCACTTCCTGGCGTCTCACTTGGTTAGAAGACGAGAGCATTCTTCCACAGTTTCATTCTGACCAGCTGATCAGAAAACAGTCCATTTTAAAAAAATCACAAATATCTGGATGTAGAGTTTTCCCTGCTGCTTTTGCTCTGCATTTTCCAGCCGTCTCCACTTTGGAGAACTTGGTGTCTCCACACCAGTGTTTGCGTTAATCCGATTTTACTTTTGCACTGCAGCGGGCGCATGGGTGTAAAAACACTCGCACATACTCAGTATGTAGAGCTCCGACAGGCCACCTTTCCTCCAGATGGATCCCTGCGTGAGATCTTTATCTTCATTACCTACTGAGTGAGCTGTGCCCAACTGGCTGCAGGGGCTTGGCAGGGGCAGGGTGCTTTATGTTAAATGCTTTGGCCCTGTATGAAGAAGAATGCTTCAGTAATGAGGTGAGAGCTGGCAGGGTGCGTCTTTCCTTCAGCATCTCCTTGGGGAGAGGTGGGAGCGGAGCAGTGGTGACCCATGTGCTTAAAGCGAACAGTTCAGGACCCAAACGTTTGCGGGTCTTTGCTCTTTTCTCTCCCACTGAGAGATCTGGCCCTTTGCTCCTCTGTAAGAAGAAAAAAATAGACTAACAGAGCTGGTCTATGAAAACCCCCAAAGGATCCAGGGCGTCTTACGGTGAAATCTTAATTTCAATCACTGCCAGTAATTCAACAGCTGGAACATAAAGTCCATTAAGGCCACCAGCTCTCTTACAATCAGACCAGTGCAGTGCATTGGATGTAGCCACTTTTCAGGTCACCTGGAAAAAAGAAAAAGAGCCTCATAATCAAAGTGGATTTCCCAATAAGCAGAGTCTCCGATCAGTGGCAAGGCCACCCCGCGATGCTTCAGTGGGAGCAGGCCACCGATTCAAAGTCCCATTCCAACTTGCTCATGGAGTGACCCCAGGTATCTGAATAAAGGGGCTGCCTAGACTTTTGGTGGCTGGCCGTCTAGGGCCTTACGCCAAGAAACGGACACAGTGAATCTACTCCTCTCCAACCTAGGTGCTGGGAAAGGAAGATGGAGCTGATCGGTGATGAAAGCACATTGTAACCCGTGCTATTCACCACTAGCTATTTTCCCCTTTTTTTAGAGTTTATTCCATTTGCCTGTCCTCCCCTGCCTGGGAATGTGGTAGCCCCTGGATTGTCAGGACCTTTAATATTCCTCTGCTGGCAGTTCCAGTGGAGGGTTTGAGTGCCCTGGTCTGGGTCAACTTTCCCCTTCCACTCATCCAGCAGATCAACAATACATAAATTCAGTGCAAATTACTGAGTTGTCCCGAATGCCCATAATTACCACCCCCTCCAACACGTGACATGAGTTTTGTAGCTGCTTAGCCTGACTCTGGAAGCTTGCTGTGTTTGCAACCTGGGGCGCTCAGGACCGGTCTTTCCTGGACATGCCTCCCCCTGCTGTTTGCTTGTAATCAGCTTTTTCCCTCCTTGTTTAGTCCTACTCCAGTCAGAGGAGAGCCACTTACTTACCCTGTAGAAAGGTGATGGTGGATGGGTTTGAAGGTAAAACAGTCCAAAAAACCTGCAGCTCCCCTTGCACTGGAAATGAGTCAGGGAACAATTTGACCCTTTAAATAACGATCCTCATTTTGTAACAAGTCTGATACAATAGACCTTGCAATTAGCAAATTGTGGTTTGAGCAATAATAAGCACCCTAGCTAAAGAAAATCGGAGGAGGGAGTTTCAGCTATTCATTGACTCAGCTTTCTCCCTTTAGGGGAAAATGTTAATGTTTAGACTTGTTTGCCTTCAAGGAGGTGAACTATCTTCTTCCCTGCTTCTGTGTGTTTGGGGAGACACTTTCTCTCGTTTAAAGCTTTCCTTCTGGTGTATTACTAGTGTCCTTTATAAAAGGCAGACAAAATATTTGGGAGAGGGTTTTTTTTTTCTGATCTGACCCTTGTATTTGATACCAACAGAACAACCCCATCCAAACACACACTGGTAACTATTGGATTATTAATGTCTTAACCTTTCAATGGACAGATATGCCATATGTATAGAATATTTGAAAGGCCGAGTGTATTACATATAAAATGTGTAGGTATGTAAAATATACAATCAGTATGAGCATAACAACTGTGGGTTATGATATAAAAACTTGAGCCTTAAATACTAGGAAACAAAAACTCTCACCCTCCACCCCCAATCCCATGCACTAAAAGGTCAGTTGTCTGACCTGGCCCTGTTATTTATTATTTGTATTACAGTAGCATCCAATCAGCATCTGAGGTATTATTTATCGCATTTAGTGCTTGCCATCAGTCATGAAAACTTAACAAAGACACTATTGGATTTATCTATAGGCAGCTAAACAAACGTATCTTGCTCTTCCGTTATCTTCTTGTTAACAAAACACTATCAGGATGTTCTAAACATCAGCATTTACTGCACAAGGGCCCTTTATCTAGGATGATATATAGAGAGCCCATCAATTAGTGCAAGGGGTTTGTAGATACCTGCCATATATTCTGTCCAAACCCCCAGTAGCTTCCCTGGCTGATTTCGCGAATAAGAGCACTGCATTTTATGGGCCTCAGCTACTTGTATTTAGAGCTAGAAGATCCTGTTTTAATCATAATAAATAAAGTAAGGAATGATGAATGCTGGTTGGTAAAAGCCCCAATTCTGAAAAAGCCCCCAGCTTCAAACATGTAGCCCAGATCTGTGGAGCAAGGACTTGTTGGGAGTCCTGGCACAGAGTTACACGCCGTGGGGGTTACAATGCGAGAACCAAGCTGGTACATGATGACACTTACCAAGGAGTAGAGAGGGAACCCACACCTGGAATCTCAAGGCATCAGCATGGAAGTCAAGTCAACAGCAGAGTGACACCCACAGTGACATGTCAGCCCCAGTGGGAACAATGGGAATTTTGCTATTGACTTTCATAGGGCTGGGATTTTACTGCCCCCGTCTTTTCTCTGGTGGGACTCGATATTTGCTGCCTTGGATTTCTCCCCAAGCACAGTCGCCTCCCCTAGATTTAGAAGGGGTGTGACGGACCGGGGCATGTCTGGGCACAGCTGAGGGCATCCGCTCAGGGCGAATTGCTCAACTTCCGGGCTCCTTACAGCCCCCAGACTGGTGACCTCTCCAAACAGGCCACAGACTAGTCCCACAGAGCGCTTCAGCAGCCTGCCTGAAGCCTCACGAGCAAAACCCCTCCAATACCCCAGCAATATCCTTGCCCCCGATGGCCCCGGGCCTCATACACAGGTGGGGGGTCTTAGAACCCAATCCCACCTACCCCGAACAAGTTCTGTCCGGTTCCAAGAAACCAGCCACAGATCCCCAGTCAATTTACCCTCTGGATCTTACCCACAAATCACGCTGAGCCAATCCTTTAGAATCTACCACCTAAAGGCCAGTAATGTGACGGGGGCCATTTTCATTCTTTGTTCTCTTCCCTTCCCTCCATCCCACATACTTGTGCTGTCTTTATTGCCAGCTCTCAGTGTCTCCAAACCAACCTTGCTCTAGGCTATCCAGTGACAGTGCTCCCCAGCCAGGAAACTTTCTCTTTTTAACAGCACAAGATCTTAGTAGCAACCTCCCCACGAGGTCTCTGCCCACCTGGCATGACGCTATGGGGCAATCAAGCCAAAAGGAGAGGGGCGCTGGGCCCAAGGTTTTGTTTCCGAGCCCTGAAACAGTCATTGCTTTGGGGTTACAGCTCGACTCTCTGGTGAACGGCTGCGTTGTCCCTGCTGTTCTATGTAGAGGCATCATTTGCAGACTAGTTCTACTGGCCAGCACAATGTCCCCGAGCCAACTCACTCCCCCCCCCATTTAAAATAACAGGCTTTCCCCGGTTGCTCAGTGGCGCCCATTACCCGCTGCAATTCTCACTCCTTCGCTGGTGTTGCCGCAACCAGAGAGGGGCCAAAACCCCAGCCTCTTTGAACAGTGGCATTTGGAATCCTGGGAAACTCCTCTTTCAGCCAACAGGATAAATCACAGGGCAGGAATCACTTGATCTTTGATCCCAAGGAATCATTGGAAACAAGGTTCTGGGTATAAAATGGCTCAACCTCCTTCTCTTTTCCAGCACAATGTGGTAGTGGGGGGGGGGATTCCTAAATTAGCCTTAATGGGATGGAAATTCTTCAAGTGTGTGACATATCTTCAGGTTTAACCCAAGCTTCTGTTTGCTTGGGGTGGTTTCCCAGGGGGCAGTGGGAGAAGGGGGCAATCAGGATTTGGCAAAGCAGGTTTTCCTTTGCAAATAAATATATTGCCTGCTTCATTTCACACTGGAAGTGACTTTCCTCAGAAAGGCCCAGGTTCCAGGAAGTACTTTAAGCACTTATTTAACTTAACGGGAATGGGACATAAGCCCATGCTTGAAGTTAAGCACTTTGTTTTAGTTCTTTGCTGAGTCGGGGCCTAGGGTCGCATCAGACAAAGTCGACGTTGCTGTTATAAAATAGCAGATTCTCTGGAATAAAAATTCAAAAGAAAAAAAAAGCAAGAGGGAAAGAAATGGGATTGCGTTTCACAGTTGGAACACAAGTCAAATTTGTGATTACTAACCAAAACTGTTTAGAGCAGATAGTCCCTGCTGATGGTGTTCAGTGGTTTGGAACAGGTGCCATATGAAGAGAGATTAAAAAGACTGGGACTTCTCAGCTTGGGGGAAAAAAGTGACTAAGTGGGGATATAATAGAGGTCTATAAAAGCATGACTGGTGTGAGAAAGTGAATAAGGAAAGGTTATTTATTTGTTCCCATAACATACGAATTAGGGGTTGCCAAACAAAATCAATAGGGAGCAGGTTTAAAACAAACAAAAGGAAGTTTTTCTTCACATAGCGCACAGTCAACCTGTGGAACTCATTGCCAGAGGATGTTGTGAAGGTCAGGACTTTAACAGGGTTCAAAAAAGAGCTAGGTAGATTCATGGAGGATAGTTCCATCAATGGCTACTAGCCAGGATGGGTAGGAATGGTGTCCCTACCTCTGTTTGTCAGAGGCTGGAAATAGGTGACAGAGTGGGAGTGCTTGATGATAACTTATTCTGTTCATTTCATCTGGGGGCACCTGGCATTGGCCACTGTCAAAAGATGGGATACTGGGCTAGATGGACTTTTGGTCTGACCCCGGATAGCTGTTCTTATGTTCTTTTGTGTTCTTCAAGTCATTTGAGTTGGATTTGGATTCAGTGTTGGTGTGGGGTCTCCTAGAAACTGCTGTGTGTGTTCCTCGTAGCTGCTCCCAACATAATGTGATGTGGGATGCCAGAGTTGATTCTCAGTGAAGACAGTGGAAAAACCCCAAAGACTTCAATGGTGTTCCTCAGTCTTAAAAAGTTTAAGGAACACTGCTATAGTGGCAATAAGCTCTTAGTGTGTACCTATATACTTTTGCCTTTTTAATCATTATAAATAAAAAAGTAATTCATTCTACTAGCCCCGCAAGCCACCATTAATTGGCTGCTTTGTCCTAGGAAGCCCAGCAGAGATTGGGAAGCCAGGGTCGTGACCATTCCTAGCAGTCCATGGTATGAAGTCTCTCCAGCTGGGCTGCTGTAAAAGAAAGCGCAGAGGTGTTTGCATGAGAAATAGTTGGACAGGCCCATCGGAGTGGCCTCGGTGCTGGAGAGAAGGCGGGACAAGGCGGGTGGGGCCAAACAGTGCAGGGCTTTGAAGGTGAGGACAAAAATGTTGGTCCGGATGTGGTGAAACCTTATGACTGTGGAGCGTTTGCCTTTCTCTGCAGCATGGGGTGTGGGCTGGGTATATAGAATCATAGAGCTGGAAGTGACCTCAGGAGGTCATCAAGTCCAGCCCCCTGCCCAAGGCAGGACCAATCCCAACTAAATCAACCCAGCCAGGGCTTTGTCAAACCAAGACTTAAAAACCTCTAGGGATAGAGATTCCACCACCTCCCTAGGGAACCCATTCCAGTGCTTCCCCACCCGCCTAGTGAAATAGTTTTTCCTAATATCCAACCTAGACCTCCCCCACTGTAACTTGAGCCCATAGCTCCTTGTTCTGCCATCCGTCACTACTGAGAACAGCCTCTCTCCATCCTCTTTGGAACCCCCCTTCAGGAAGTTGAAGGCTGCTATCAAATCCCCCCTCACTCTTCCCTTCTGCAGACTAAACAAACCCAAATCCCTCGGCCTCTCCTCATAGGTCATGTGCTCCAGCCCCCTCATCATTTTGGTTGCCCTCTGCTGGACCCTGTCCAATCTCATGTACCAATTTCCTTGCCGTTAAAGGGGACCCAGACTGTGATGCACGGTGGTCCTGGCCTATTTGCTGCCTGTGGCGCACATAGTCACTTAGTCTCTGGTGGGCTATAATGCTTTGGTCTCGTTTTGTTGGTGGGGTTTAGTGTATGTGGTGGAGGGTTGACATTGGTGGCCTCTGCTGTACAGGAAATCGGATTAGATGATCTGGTTACTCCTTCTGGTGAAGCAGGGGCAGCCGACCAAGGGATTTGAACAGGGGAGCGGTGTGGGAACAGGGCCTTGTGGGAGGGAGGAATCAGAATGAGAGGGGATAAGGTCCTGGCACAGCATTGCAGCCATCTGGACCGCGAGAAGAGGAGTTACGTTAGGAATCCAGTGGGAGTGCAAATGGGGCACGTGGTTCTTCCTATGCAGTGCATGATGTGCAAGGACTCGCACGTCCTCACACTTACATCCTGCCTTTGGACCGAGGGCCTGTGCCCAGGCGGCTATGGGAATGGGTAAGGGTCTCCCCTAAGCCACGAACCGTTGTAGTGGATTATTTCAAGGATGGTGCTAGCTGAAAACTCCTGAAGCCAGTAAGGAGCGATTTGTTCTGCAGTTGGGGGGGGAGGGGGTCATGATAAAAGCTTGATAAAATCTTTGCACGTCTAACTTCATAATAGTCTTAAACCAGAGCCGGAGAGAGGTGGTGCTACCTGCACTCTGAGGACTTATGCTCAGTGATATGTCACAGACATAAAGCTGATGGGTGGTGGTTATAGAAATTAGCCTGCCATTTCTAGTTGTGGGTCTCTGCTGGTAACCCTGGAGGACTGTTCAGGGAAATGAAGGAGACCAGAGGTGAAGACACCCCACAGAGATGCAGAAGCATGTCCAGAAAGCCAGTACAAGTAGGTAGAAAACTTTCACCAACTCATCTGAACAAAGCCATCGAGGTTCTGAATGACAGAGGAATCTGTCTGGCTGAGATGCCATAGGGCTACCTGGTGACCTGCACCTTCTGTTTTCTGAATTTGAGATTGGGGACAAAGATCTCTTGGAAGAAAGACGTACAAATGATGAAATTATACATGTACATAAAACCTTCCTGTCCATGCTTCCAAACCAGGCATTTCAATAGCTTCTGTTACTGTTGGCAGCATGAGCCAATGGTTAGGGCAGTTAGTTTGAGACTCCAAAGTGCTACAGTCTTTTCCTGGCCCTAAAATTTCGGTAACTCTCTGTCCTGCTGTTTCCCCATCTGGGAACCAAGACTAATAATTGTAACTTGCCTTTATGAAGTGCGTTGAGATCTACAGATGGAAGGAACTATACAAGAGCTAATTAGTGTCTCTAAGTCAAATTGGAAGGCAGCAAAGAGCTAGCAAGCAAATGAAGAGAATAGTTTGACATTGTATGTAAAATGGAAATACCTGAATGCCTTGCTGGACAAAAGTCCATCAGTACCCAGTAGGCCTCTCTTGGGTACTGTATTAACATGCAACCAGGGCAGACTTTAACACTTATGCAATTAGTAATATGGAGAGAAGGATCATCCCTAGTTATGTATATCCAGCTCCAGGGAGCACAGGTATGGATGTGGGGTGGAATTTGTATTTAATTAAAACATGTTGGAAGAAAGATGTTAGACAGAGCTAGCTAGAGCTCTTTCTGCACTCTATATCCAATGCATGTAGAGGAAGATACTTAACAAACCGATCAACAGTGGTTTGAATCGCCGTGTGGTTTTCTATTAAACATTCACATCCTCGCTCTCCAAGGTGTGTGCGTGTGTGTTTTCTACAACAGCTATAAAAGTTGCGATTTGATAGGAGAACAAAAGACAAATAGCAATCATTGATGCAGAACCTACCCATCTAAACATGATCTCTCTGGCGCAGGTAAGCTGCTGATTTGTATGATATTGCATTGCAGGTCCAATCATATCTGCTACAGTTATTATTAGCTCTAGTACAATCATTTACCCCCTTCCCCGCTGAGTGTACACGTGCCAGCTAGTTTCTCTGTTGGGGGGGGAAGGAGGAAAAGAATAAAAGTTTAATAAACGTGTGCTGGGTTGTGGATGACTTTGTGGCGACCTTTGTTGCAAATGGCCTATGCATGCGGAATAATGGTCTCCTTGCAGAGAGGGAAATGGCTTAGTGCTATCATCGTTGCCTCGGTAACCATCAGAGTCTCCATCTAGCAGAGAGAAATGAGTTATGAAAAGGCTTGAGTGAAGAAGGGATTAACACATGATCCCAGGGACAGCATGTCAATCAAAAGCAGCGGAGAAATTACACTGCTCTATTTGAGAATTTCTACGGAAACACAACCTTAGTGGAGGCACACACAAATATATCTATGTAATATATATGTAGCTTTAGATGGATACACAGAAATGTGCACACACCACCTAGATGTGCGCGCGCACACACACACACATCAGTTAAATTCACACACACGTGCGCAATACACACACACCTCACAATTTTGCTCCTTGTACACTTATACCCAACACACAAACCTCAGACCTTATTCTCACCCCCTGACATATAAATGCAGACACTTTTGCATGCCTATATATATGCATAGGTGTAGATATAAGCACTCAAATATGCATACATACACTGCTAGAGAGTACATTGTACAAGGTATGTTTCTTGTTAGAATAACATAGTGCAAAAGGAAAAGGATCAGAAATTATTATTGATTCCTCAAATATCTCTCTCTCCACTCTCTCTCTCTCTCTCTCTCTTCCTCGCTATTCTCTTTCCCACTTTCTGCTGCACCCAATGTGCAAACTCCCCTGATTATGGTTTATTGGGGAATTGTCAAGTGCTCATGGCATCACAAACACATTAATTCCCTTTTGTAAGTACAGTAGGAAACGTGAATGGAAGTCATTTATGTGCAGCACCCACAGAAGCCCAATATAAGGAATGTAGCCTCTATAGCAACTTGCACTTGCAGAACCAGGAGCAAATTCATACGAACGGCCATCCTGGGTCAGACCAAAGGTCCATCTAGCCCAGGATCCTGTTTGCCAGTGCAGTGACATTTATTTATTTTATTTTATTTTATTTTATTTTATTTAAAATATTTTTAACCCCGCCTCTCTATTTGAAATATTCGAGGCAGCTTACGAAATTTTTTTAAAACACAATACAAATACGTATAAAAATCTCTTGGGCCTGGTCTACACTGAAGGGGAAGGCCGACTTAAGATACTCAACTCCAGCTATGTTAATTACATAGCTGGAGTCATCTTAAAGGGAGTTTTTCCCCCATCCACACAGTGGGAGGTTGACGCAAATGAGCCTGTTGACTCCCTTGACTTGCCACATGGGAAACCAGAAAGTTCCCATCTCCGAAGTACCAACTCAAAACAGAAATGCGAAGAGAGAGTTCACAGCCTGCACTCAACCCCTACGCACACACTCCACCACAAAACTCACACTGTGCTCACCCCCTGCACACACCCAGCTTACAGACTGCACGCAACCTAGCTACTCGTAGCCCAGCCTACACTCACCCCTGCGCATGGCCCAGATACAGACACATTCCCCTCCCACACCTCAGCAGTTGCCACACGTTCACACACATAGACACTCAGTCCATCAGTAGAACCCGCGCGCACCCAGGTTCACCTCTTTCACACACACCCATACAGACAATAGATACTCCTCTCTCATAGGCCTGGCCCACATACACTCACAACCTTGTAAAATGTACCTAAGTATCTCTTCCCATCCCTCTCCCCCACCTGAAAGCCCCCCTCACACAGCACAACCTCCATACACACTCACACGTTATAAAGCTGTACATAATTCTCTGCCCCATACACACGTCCTACTGACACACGTTATACCTGTACAAACACCCCTGCCCCACAAACCTGCTCCCTACACACACTTATAGCTTCAGTCGGCACATAGACCTCTTTCACACCCATTGTACACACTCCTATATAACACACACATGCCTTTATATCACCTGCACACCCCATAACACACACACACACACACTCCTGTAGAGCACACTCACCTCTATAATGTGTACAGCCCGTATAGCAACCACCCCACCCATAAGACACACCATACACACCTCTCACACACGTAAGCATACCTATATAATATATGCACCTTAGCACACACACTACACATATATACACACACCTACCACACTCGTATTACACACATGCCTCCATACTCCCCCCCACACACCCACCCGGCATATGCACTTCTATAGAACACATCTGTGCCTTTATAACTCACAGATATAAAAGACACCACACCAGGCCTCTGCACACCTATATCACACCCACCATGTGTGTGCATCTATGTAACACATGGCCTACATCCTACAGGACTGTCACCCAATGCTACGGAACCATGTACGCACAAATGACACCCCCCCCGACAGCTCCGCTCCACCCCACCCCAAGTCCAGCCTTTGGCCAGCAGGGTGCAGGGCTGGGAGGGGGGTCACCCATGCGCTCTAGCTCTCTCAGCTCCCAGCCAAGAAGGGGCTTGTCTGAGCCAGGCCTGAGTTAAGCTGCCCCCCCTCCAGCCCTTGTCTGCCCCTTTTCCTGGGGTCTCTCCTTTCCCTTCCTCCCCCTCCTTAGTTCCCCCGCATTCACCCCCCCTCCCGCCTGGCTGGGTCCCACCCAAGTTTAAAGCCACCAGCCCAGCGCCCGGCGAACCCAATCGCCTTGACCCCTCTGCTATCTGATCCCTGCCTCCTTGACACTCATTTAGGAGCGCGCAGCGGTAGAGCGGCCCCGGGACAAGGCCAGCCTGAAACCGAAGCCCGCAGCCAGGGGGAGCGAGATGAGGAGAACCTGATAGCTGGAAACTCGGCCTCTCCAAAGGCTCCCCGGACCTCTCCGCCCGGCTCAGGCGGCCGCGGAGCGCCAGCGCGTCGCCAGGCGGGGTGTAAACGCTAAATGTTCGCTATTTGTTCCCCCGATTGGCAGGAAAAGCGAGTCTCGCTGCCTCCTCTCCTCAGCCGGGCTCCCGGCCCCTGCCAGCGGCCCACAGTCACTCATTCATTAGGCGCTTTAATAGCCCTGCCGGCTAATCGCAGCCCCGACCCCCGGTCCCCCGGCAGGCAGCTTTCCAAGCGTGCGCTCGCCTTCCCCGGGCGTCTCCCTGGCCCTCGTCTGGGCAGGTCACCAAAGGGGGGGGGTGCATTGTTGGGGGGCTGTCAGGTGTCACCCTGCCGCATGAGCCCCTCCCCCCCTTTGTGGGCGATTCGGGGCGATCTGGCCCCCCACCTGCTCCCAAAGTTTGCGCCGAGCTGCCTTGGGGAGCCTGGCCCCAGCCACCAAATCCGGGGGAGGGGCACAAATAAAGGGCGATGGGAGGTGTTTATTTGTGTCTCCCCCCCCCCATACACGGATGGTTCGGGGTGATGCTTGCAGGCTCTCCCTGGGCTGCATCTGCAAGGGAAAAGGATCCTGTGGATCCAGGGGAGCTTGTATCCCTTTCCAACGGCCCCGATTCCCTCCTTCTGCCAGCGGATGCACAAAGGCAGCTGGTTTCTAACCGGAGCCAGCCCAATCGGACCTGAAGCGGATCGGATTCCACAGTGGCTCCGGAACTAGAGTCATGCTGCCAAAGCCGCCTTTGGAAACGACGAGGAGTTAAAAGCTGCCTTCTTTCCCCTCACCCCCTCCCCGCCCGCCAGCATCCTCGCCCCCCCTTTGTGAGACTTTCCTGCGCCGCTGATAAGATATAAAACCCTCTATCGGGATGCTGTACTAGTAAAGATCAAATGTGGCATCAGTGGAAGACCAAATGCAAAGGAAAACAAAAGGGGGGAGGGGAGCTGGGAGATGTTCATCAGCTAATTACAGCTGCAAATATTATGCAAATTATTCTTGGCACAACGACGGGGAAAGCGAGTTTAAGTGCGGAGATAACGCTGGGAAATTGAATGTGCATCTAGGGGGTGGGACGGGGTCCAATAAACTCCACTAGTTGTCTAGGGCAGAATCGGTTGATATTTAATCTCCAATCATCGGCAATTATTGATACGATTGATCCTGGAGAATAAATCGTTGCATGAAATGCACCGGGCAGAAATTCCCGTTGGGACGGAGCCGGGAAAAGCACCGGATAGAAAACGATGCGGGTGTGTTTAGCATCTGCATTTTCGCTGTGTCTAGAGAGCACCCTGCCCATATAAATCCAGCAAAGCAAGACGACCATTTCCCTTACGGGGTGGCATGGGAAGAGGGGGGCGAGTTATCATTCAACCTAGTTTAGAAGCGTTTCCCTGGATAAAGGACAATATTCTACCTGGTGAATGTTTAGACACGGCTTCGAATGAGACACATGAATGGGTCGGAGCAACGCAGGTAAACTTAAGTTAAACTTAAGGTAAACTTCCCTTAAGTCAGTCTGTACCTTTGCAGATAGATAACACTTAAGAGTTTTAGTCTGAAGCTGCAAAAACAACGAGGACTCCTGGGGCACCTTATAGACTAACAGATTTATTTGGGTGAATCAATCGGCGATAAAACAAACAAACAAAAACAACCCACTTCGTCAGATGCATGCAGTGGAAATCACACAGCTTGTGCCCAAATAAATCGGTGAAGTGCCGCTGGACTCCTCATTGTTTTTATGGATGTACTAGCATATCATAGCAAATTAGGACTGAATAAGGATTTAGACTGGTTATCTCACTACAAAGGCAATTTCCCCTTCCTTGGTATTCACACCTCCCCATCAACTTCTGGGGCTTGGTCTGACTGAATTGGTCCCTTTCATATTTGTCCTGCCCTTGATAAGTAACGACCTTCTTTTGATGGGCCAGTACATATATGTACTAAGGTATGATGTTGAGCACCAAAGTAGCTGCGGTGTCTAAATAGGACAACTAATATATATGTAAACTTTCCGCTGGTGCAAAAAGATTATCAGGGAAGATCGTCTAGAGAAACACACACCTCCTGTTAAAATGGCTATGAACGCGGGTACATTGTAGACACCCTATTCTCTGATCCGATCCATCCAATTAAGAACAAATGATCATCTAAACGTCAAGTCTAGCAGAGCAACGTTATATAGGTGCTCCATTGAGAATAGCTTGAACGGTGCTTTAGCTAGAACAAAGCCAAATTAAATCGAGACGGCAGAAAAGCCTCTCTGAAACCCATCGGATCAATATGGATGGGGAAGAGACAGATATTTGGCTATTTCTTTAAAGGATTAAAACGAACACATTCAGCTGTTGCGAAATATCATCAGATCCTGCCCTCTTCTGAAACACGCACCCACACAGAGAAATGATTTCAGGTGAACATTCTCCCCCCCTCCCCAATTTCTGCGATAAGAAACAAACACAATTGAATGTTCATTTGCATACAAAGCAACCGGAGGTGTTTCTCCACTTTATTATAAATGTTTTCCCCCTTTCTTTCTTTCTTTCTTTCTGCTTTTTTTAAAAGCAAGGCGATTGATAACAGAAATGTCTAATCGATTTTTTAATGTGTGTGTTTGTTTAGAAACGGGGCCGGAGAGAGAATTTAATATTATTGGAGGCTCCCTCTTTAAAAAAAAAAGATGCAAATTCAGTGTTATCTTAACTTGGCTCCGTGCTTTATTCAATGTCTATGATTAATTATCTCCTTTTTTCATAAAAAATAAATCATGTAAAATTAGGATCTCGCTGCTTATGAGAAAATAAGCAAACCCTAGTTTGAGGTCGATTTTGTTAATTTCAGCCTGAAATTGACACACTAATTAAAGCGCAGCGTACACCCTTCTTCTTTATCAGATCTACCTTATATTTTGCCAATTAAAAACTGTTAAAAAAGGCAGTTGCACTGCCCCCAGGATAAAAAAGCCCCCTTTTCACAACATTGCCCATCGCTTTCTGCCATCAGATTCATTGTGATGTATTAGATGCAATAAATTATCCCATGTAACAAAACATTGGGAGCTGAAAGGCTGATAATCTGGAAAGCAGAGATAAGGATTCATTATTCCGAATCATTATGAATCCAACGTTGCCTCTGACTTCTTTCTTAATCAGCTCCTCTGATCCTGGATATGTGAGCAGCACAGATAAGGAAAGAGTCATTTATAATTCTGCACCTCGTCTAATATTTTAAAATAAAGTCAGAGGCAAGAAAACGCTATAAAACACAAGCAAGCGGCGAGCTCCGAATGAAAAATCACTTCCATGTTGTTACAGCCGCAGTGAGATTTAATTAAAACTCTGCACTTCCACGTGCTTTATATATTTTATATCATTTTTTTTGCATCCTGTCTATAATTGATGGGAATTTGCAATCAGGGAATCTTCACCTCTGACTTTACCTCCCCACTCCTTGATTCGGGGTGCAGGGATGGGGGGGGGAAGAATTTAAAGGTTCAGTTCCAAGGTTTACCTCACTCCTACACCCTCCCTATCTTTTACACCTTGTCATTAGGCGGTCCATATGAATGTATAAAGGAAAAGCTAATGGAAATCGTTTTAATGGGAAATAAGGTCCGCGCACACAGAGCACAGAATCTCTGCCGCAGGAGCTGGCTTGGATCCCCCAGCTTGGAAAGCAAAGATACTAATGATTATTTCTGTAAATATCCGATGAGGGTATTTCTTTCAGTGGGGTTGTTATTGATTGTGAGGGGGCAGGCAGGCGAGCGAGGAAGATCAATTTAAGAGAGAGAGAGAGAGAGAACGAGGTTGAATGATAGAGAATAAAACATTCCTGCGCTTTGCTAATCACCCTATTCCTTAAGGCGGAGTGGCTATCAATAACAAAGCCATATAGCTTGTATTTATGGAGGAACCGGCTGCAGATCTGTGTTTAGCTGGATCCTAGAGAGATTCTGGGTATTTGGGTCCTTTATTTCGATGGATGAAAATTGAAAACGTGTGGGTTTTCCTCTCTCGCACACAGACCAAGTTTACAATCACTTGAACACTGGCATATTTTGGCAATACAATTCACATGAAAAAAAAACCCACCCTTTGCTCTCTAAATATGCTCTCATGTATTTTTTTGGACGTAAACTGGAGCCACGGAGATGTCTATGATAAAACCTGGGTGCTATTTAAAGCCTCATTAGTGATGTTTAACCTTTGGACCGCCAGCCAGCATAGCTGGACATGAACTTCACGGTGTGGGGTTAAGACGAAGACACGTGTGTGTGTGTGTGTCCACCTACCACTCCTGGCTGCAGAAGATGCAGGGTGGCTATTGAAACAAAAGAGAAGGTGTGTAGCTTGTCAATTTCGCAAATTCTAGTTGTATCCAGCTAGATCCAATGAAGCTTAATCTCCACCCCCCGGTAATATCCGCAGTCCTGGATCGATCCACACTACAGCCTCATGTTTACTCTGCCGACATATTTCCAAGCAGACTTTTTTGAGATTGAGCTTTTCAAGCCACCGGCTTTAATAGTCGAATTTACAAGCCATTTATCCCACAACAATATCACTTAAACACACCGCAGCACGTCATTCTATGGGCGAACAATGGCGAACCCTCCAATCGTTCATTCTTTTCACATTGCGTTCCCGATTCCCTCTTTATTATTATTATTATTCAAGAATTTAGTCTCGGCTCTTCCTTTCGGCTTAATACAAGCCTTTAAAAAACAAGACCGCCGCAAGTCTTGTGGTGTTGGATCGGGAGCAGCCAGCCCATCTTTTTCGGCGTTTAATCTACCTGCTCTCCCTCCGGTTTCTAAAGGCTCCGAATTAAAACCGCCAGCGGTATCGCTGGCCTGTTTTTATTTGTATTTAATTGAGACGCGGCTCCCCCCTCCGCCGTCCTAATTGTCTTTAATTTATTGCCTTCGCTGAATGGGCTCTCTGAAGATCGAGTTGGGGGAGCGATCGTGTTACTGTGTTTCTCCTTACAAAGAGTCACTTTAGAAAGCGAGATAGCAAATGACCAGCGTCAGCAGGAAAAAAAATGCCCCCCTCCCCGCAAGGAGTCTTTTTTTTATTAATGATCAGTTGAGAGCCTGATTTCCTAAGCGTCGTTTCATCTGGGGAGGGGGGGGGGGGAACAAAACAAGTGAAGTATAAATCGGGGTGTGTGTGTAAAATCGAACTGGTCCGTGTTTCTGTCAGCGGCCGCATGGCTGGAAGATCGCGTATTCCACGCGGCTGCCCTGCATTCGGGTTGCGAAATGCCCCTGCACAACGATCCTCCCCCCCCAAGTACAATTAACATCGCCTGGCGCGGAGATTTAACTCTCTTCTGCACAAATTTTTGGGTGGGAGAATAGCATCTCCCTCCCCTCCGCTCCTGCAAAGGGGAGAGATCGGTTGTATAGTTGTACAGGGAGCAGAAATCGGTGGCTTGATTGTATTTTGGGTGTCCCCCCCCTGGCTTGAACGTGGGATGGGAGCGACACAAAACCGACCCTTTTCGAGCCCAATTGGAACCTCACTTCGCTTCGGTCTCGATTTAAACGGCACCGAATCCGCGGCGGCGATCAAAGGCGTTACAGCCGGATCGCCCCAGCAGACTCGCCCCTTGTCTCTCTCTCACCCCCTCTGGGCACCGACTGCCCAGTGTAAATCCTCCCCCTTCCCCGCACCCTTCCCAGTTCGGAGAAATCGAAGCGATTCGAATCCTGATCTTTGGGGAAGCTCAGGGTGTAGACAGACACGTGACGGGCCCTGCTTAGTCCGAAGGTTAAAATTAGTTTAGAAGTGGGGGTGTTTTCCCAGGCAGGATTCATGCAGAAGGTGCTTCCCCCCCACCTTTTATAGCTGATTTAAGATCAAGAGGCTTTTTTTTCTTGTGCAAACTCACTGGCACAAGAACAGAGTCAATGTAGCAGCGCACACACTAAAAAGCTCCCGATTCTAAAAGCGTCTGGTCGCTGCTGGGGACGGGAGTCGAACAGGCTCCTGCCAGCCTCGGGAGCTTTTTAGGAAGTTCACCGTCGGATGGGGACAACGGCGTGTGCACCTCACGTCCCGGGAGAAAGCCCTTTGGCAAATCTGTTTCTCCCTTTGAGCCGTTTTCATGGGAAGGTGCCGATAGCCAGGGATCGTGTGTGCTCTGCAGAGCCGGGGGTTGGTGTGAAAGGGGGTGTTTTCTCTGGCTTTGTGTGAAAGGAGGTGTTTTCCCTTCGGGTCTTGGGGGGAAATTGACTCTATAGAGCTCGGTGTGCGTGTGTGTGTGTGTGTGTGTGTGTGTGTGTGTTCGCTGCAGATCTCCATGGAGGAGCGAGTGTGCGAGGATTTGTGTTTTCTCTCTAGCCCTGCGTGTGACACCAGTTTTCACTGTAGATCTGGGCTTGTTTATTTTCTCTCCAGATGTTTGACGCCTTGCTCTAAAGTGCCTATCAAAAACAAACAACCCCCCTTCAAACAAACAAACAAACAAACAAACAAAAAACCCCAAATAAACCGACCAAATCAACTCAGCTAGGTTGTTACCGCTTTTCCTCGAAAGCTTTTGATCTAAGCGGAGCGAAGCCCGGTGGTGTTTACACGGCTGTATCCTTCAACACATCCCCACGGGCGTTATAGGCGAATGGTGCCCGGCACGGGTTACATCACGTTCTAATCGAGGGCCAGCCCCAATATCTGCCTCCCCCCCAGCCCATGTGATTTGAGGATGGGTGTGTAACGGCCTGCCCATCATATTTCTCCCTCGTTCTCTGCCCTGCTCCAACCCGGAAGAGCTCTGCTTGTCTATAGAGCCAGGCGGAGGAGAGGAGGAGGTCAGAGATTCGAGTGGGTGTTCAGAGGATGTTTTACTTCTCGCTGGAAGCTCCCGAGATGCCAGCCGCAGCAGCCGAGTCAGTCTGGCGTGTCTGCCTTTAAATCTTCAGCAGATCGAGGGGGGACAAATATAAAGAGCAGCTGCCCAGGTCAGTGAATATTGAGATTCTGCCCCCTCCCAGACCCTCTCTTCTTCACTCTCGTTTTCCCCCTTCCCCACGTGGAGAGAATGAGAAGGGATCGCCGCTCCAAGGGGCAGCAGACGCTGAAATGTAACACGACTCCCCCTTCCTCTTATTTGTCGCTGGGGCTATTCGGATTTTCTGTCCAGTGACCTTGGGGAAAGACCCCCCGGCCCGGGAGCTGGGTCAGGCGGCGAGCTAAAGATGGGAGCCAAAAGCCACGGGGCAATAGTGGTCTGCGGGAGGCGTGTGAGAGCAGACGTGTGTAACCCCCGTGCCGACTGTGGTGCAGGCAATTCTATCAGGGAGGTACGTGTGAGCCATTAGGTGTACGCTGGTTGACTAGCAGAATGTCATTAATGAACTAGTGAATCGGTGTAGACACTCTCCCCTCGATGGATGTTATTCTTTTTCTGTCGACTCGCTTTCTCAGATTTGCATGGATTAGGTAGCAAGTCATGACACCCACATAGCTGTGTTCCAGGAGCAGAAATAGACATAACCTGTCCCGGTCCCACATCTGTATGTGCGGATAAAAACCCCGCACTGTCTACTCGATCCAAATGCATCAGACCGCACACAGCTCCCGCTGTGTTTCTAAGAAATCGGGCACGGTCTGGCTGGAAGTGTCAGGGAGCTGCAGTCAGGTTTCTTCAGGGGCTTGGTACGTGTCTGGACTCCCCGCCCCCCAAACTTGCCACCCACTAGATCCGGTAGGGTATTTAAACTAGTACTTGCGTGCCCTGGAAATGTATGTGAGTGTTAAGAAATGAGCATTAGCTGTAATTGAGACCGTTCAAAAATGTCAGCTCCTCTTACCTTCATTTGTTCATAAATAGGGCCGGGAGCATTAGGTGATGGGTTTTACTGTAACCGGATAATTAATAATCATTGGATGTACTTGTTTTCTTCATTATTTATGGACGGCAGTTGTAAAGCTAGGTAGCCCGGGTCTTTTATGTAAGGCTCCTGTCATTTGGGGCGGGTGTGTGTGTGTGTGTGTTTCAAATTGTACACCCGTATTTGTGTGTGGCCGAGAAAATGTGAAATGTGTGTACAGGATTTCGAGGTGTATGCCTCTGTACGTGTGTTGTGAATTAGGGGTTGTGTTAATGTGTATCTTGTTTCCATCCGTGTGTTATGAGCGCCTAGGCATTATTAGTGTACATGATGAGTTTCCCTCTCTGTGTTGTACGAGTTTGTGGTCAAGTGTGTGTTGTCATCTGTGTAGTGTGCGAGCTTGTGTGTCTTTCGGTTCCCATGGGGCTTTCGATTCCCAGGCTATGTTAGGTTGTGCATTAGTGTGTAGTTCCATAGGTAGATTGTGTTAACGTGGGTCAGCGGTGTTGTGCTAGTTTGTGCGTGATGCGGTGGGGGTGCTTGTGGTTCGTCTCTGTGTTAAGCTGTGTGGCCCGTAGGAAGGGGGGACAGTGAAATCAAATGTCCTAACACAGCGCTTAGGAGAGTGAAAATTAGCGCTCCTTAGACATCTCTTCACGGCAATGATCAGACCGGTTTATCTGGCAAACGCCGGGTCCTGGCTGGGAGATTTTAGCTGGGAAAAGACCCAGTGTGAGGGCAGCTAATGTGTTGTCACTTTGACAATCACTTTCAAAGCTCGCGTCCCACCAAACAGGAAAAGGGATGAAATATCGGGCATAACCCATGGTGTAAATATCTGTTGTTGTTTTTTTTTCTCAGATTCCCCTGAAACGATCTGCCTTGTGAGATCGGAGAAATTATCGCTGTTACCCAAACTAACTGGTCATCCAGGGTTACTTACATTTAGCAAAGGACAAACTAAGCCAGATTTAGGGTTCTGTTTCCACGGGGGGGGAGGGGGAGGGGATGAACACATTCGGGGTGTGTGTATGCATCGATACGTATATATTTGAATAAGTGTACTATGGCTATGTACTGTGCACAACCGTGCCGTGCGGGGTCTGCAGGTTTTTGTACGCCACACCAAAACACACACGCATGCCTCAGACTGTATATGCAAGAAGGAACAGAGGGATTTATTTGTAGTGTAGACATCATTTAGCGCAGGGGAACAGGGGAGCGAGAATTAGACATTCATTAACAGACTGGTCACTTCCATTTTTATTCAAAACATTCTTCTCGGCCGAGGAAAAAGATCACGTTTTCACCCCCAAAAGGCAATGGTGCTACTAATTCATTCGTATCTCCCCGTCCTGGTGTCTCACCTCTGTGCGTCTTTAATTGTGTTTTGCTTTGTGATGGGCCCCTGGTTGACAAGAGCATTTTTTCAAGTCGTAGCCATTTTGTGGGGCTCCGAGGGTAAATGAAGTATCGTTCGGAGCTAAAAACCCGTCACTTTACTAGCTGCCTTCAAGATTCGTTTCAATTCTTTAAATTCACCTTTGGATCTCCAATTGTCCGAAGCGATGAATGATGGAGAGGCGATCGACCCGCACACCCGTAGAATTCATTTGGGGGTGGAGAGGACGGGGACTAAAAAGAAGAGAGGAATTTCTAGCTAGACATGAATGTTCACTCTTCTTTCAAGGCAAATGTAGCCTAACAATGACACGGGGTTTAAACAGGGATCGCTTATAAATTAACTTCTTCAGTGCTCGGCATTAATATCAGTCGGATGAGTTGGGGTGGGGTTTTTTTGATAGTTTTTTTCTAGAGCTAAGTGATGATGGGAAGAGATAAGATAGCTTTATTTTCTATATACGGTCGCAGGCATGTCTTCAGCGGCGGTGAATTATCTTGCAGTACAGTCGGATTTTATTTCCCCTCCAGAAATCTTTCCAAAATACTGATTCGTGTTAAATCTCTAACCAGCCTCGTTAGAAAGATGGGCTAGTTGGGGTGGCTATAACATTATGATAATAGTTTCATATTCCCGAGTCACTTCGATTACCCAAGACAGTCCCGGTGTGTGTGTGTGTGTGTGTGTGTGTGTACACACCCCGGTCGTCCCACACTTGCACTCAGAATCCTATCTGGGAAGCTAGTGCAAAAACTACAAAGCCTGGAATGATTCCACCGAGAGGCTGAAGAAAAAAACACAACCGGAAGTGAAATTTACCAGAGCTTTGAAACTGACCTGCATGAACAACAAGCTTTAGTTGAGGTGGGGTGTCATCGTCCGTCCTGGAGCAGAGCTGGGGGTGCTCACAGACCTGACAGGGCTCCTCTCTCTGCGATGCAGCTCGGGAATGTGCAAAGGGGAGCGAGAGGGCGCCTCTGGGACTCGCAGAGCCGGTTTTGAGCTTTGCTTAGACTTTATGTCCCGGGGCAGTTGCTCTTCTTCTCAGCTTCAAAGGAGGGGGTTTCCCCCTGCAGGAATAAGCCCCCCCTCCTCCCCCAATTTTCATTCCTGGAATTCGTTTTCTTAAGGCAGAAGAGGGATTTCCCCCTCTGCACCCACCCACCTACCCTAGAATTCATCGGGTGTTTTTTTTTCTGGGGGGTGGGATTAGGGTTAGAAAGGGGAAGGGGAAAGATAATTGGAAACAGTGTAATCAGTCGCTGATCTTTTCTCTCTTTCACTCCGGTGCGTGCCTGCGCCTCTGTGTTTCCCCCCTGACTTGCAAGAGAGCGAGAGGAGATGAAATTATTCGAAAAAACCCGGTGGCTAGTTTCAGAGCACAGAGGAAAGCGCCCTTGTCCATGTAGGGCAGGCTCGCTTTCCAAAAGAAAAAAAAAAAAAAGGGGGAGAGGGGGAGAATGACAAAAAATCCTAATCTAAAAAAAAAAGGAGGAGGAGGGCCACCGACAAAAAAAATCCTAATCTAGCATCGTTTCCTTCTTGTGGTTCCTTTTCACAGATAAAGTGGGTTTGTGTGCGTGTGTGTGTGAAGGGGGTGGGGAACAGATAATTTCTGGCTGATTCACTGCTGGGCGGCGGGGGTAAGGGGGAGAGAAGAAAGCTCTCCCCTCTCTCATTCTTTGTTTAAACTCAGTTCATCTGCCCAGTCTCAACCTCCCACCCCCAGCCATCTTGTTCTCGGGGGGAAGGGGACATGACTTGTTTGGGTCTAAGAAGGAATTGGGTCTTCTGTTGTCTTCATCCTGGGGGGACGCAGAATTGACATCAGGCTGCTTTTAACCACGATCTTCCCCCATCCACAGCGGCGGCTGCAGCGTGGGGCTCCCCACCCCTCTTTCCCACCTCCCCCACTCCCTTGACACAGCACAAGTTGTTTTACACAGGGAAAAAAAAAAGTCTTCCGAGCTCTGCCCTGGGCCGTGTCCTTTGCATAACCCTCCGATCTGTAGCCCCAGGCTGTTTAGACAGCTTTACCTGTACTATTCTCGTCCCCTGTACAAAATCCCAACCCAGCAAACGTAATTTAATCCGCTTTCAGTCAATTGTCGTCTAAGGGGCTGGCGGGAGGGGATGGGGGCTGCTGCTTTTTCCTTTCCCCGTCCCAAGGAGACGTAGAAATTCGGACCAGGTGCCGGGAACGGAGTGATGGGCACGGACCTCACCCACGACACAGACGCTGCGCGAGGGAGCGAGAGGTGTAGGGAAAATGGTTTCCCAGCTGTGAGCACCCCCTCTCCCTCCCACGCTGGTCACAGTGGGACAGGTCCTGGGTTCAATTCCCGCCTTCCGGGCCACGTTTTGTTTTGAGGTGGGTCCTACAGACCTACACCTTTCCCAGGAAAGTTATGGGGCTCGTGATCACGCGGGGACCTTCTTTTGTTGGCCTGTGTTGTGAGTGATGGACCTTTCCCAGCCAAGACCCCTCCCCATCTGCCTCTTTCCCCTCCTTTCCCACTCCCTGCCTCCTCCCGCAGCTGGGATTTCTGGCTCCTTCTCGTTCTCCCAGCTGGAAAAGATCTACCGCCCGCCTTGCATGATCTCCCTGCCACGTCCCTCACCTTCAAATCGAATTAAACGCCTCCCCCCCAACCCTTATGGTTTTTCTGCTAATTGCTCCCACAATGGGCCCCTGTTAGAGCCGGCCTGTCAGTTTAGGCCCCTGCTGGGGTGGGAGGAATTCTGTCAACTGCTTCCTACTCAGCTGGACAAGGATGGGTAAATCCAGGCTGGGCTGGGTGTAATCTGGAGCTAGTGCAGTTAGGACAGGGGGTGGGTTAAGGGTTGCATCAGAAATTCTAACTCTCCCTTGGCTCCCCGGTGTTATTTTACTATTCCTGGAGCCCGGATCGGTTCATATATTGCCCTTTCATTATCGTTGCTACTGTGGTATTATTTATGCTGGAATTAAGCTAGATCCCCAGTCTAGGAAGTTGTTGAGTACTTAGGCCGAATGAAAAAAAAATTATTATTTTCTGCATAACAAAAAGCAGCGAAAGCTTTCAGTACCCCTCGGGTATCAGAAGGGGTTGCTCCCAACCAGCCCCAATTCCCCACGGTTCTTTTGTCACATGCTCACCCCCCCCCACCCTGGCACACGCCCTTTCAAGAGTGGCACAGAAAATGCAAAGTTGAAGAGAAAGCTGCGACAGATTTGTAAGGGAGGAGTGGGGGGGTGCAGGTGGAATTTGTGCTTGCCAAAGCAGAGTTTAGTGGTAGATCTATAGTAGTTAAGACTTGTTAGGCCATTCTAGTCCATACCCTAATCCGTGTCAAATGGTTCCATAAAGTACGTATTTCTAGTCCGATCCTCACGATCCATATTGGCCCTGATGCACATATTAATGTTTTTGCATTAAATTGAAACATTCCCTCTCTGCTTCTCCTCCAAATCACTTATGTAAACAAGTTTAATGATTGCCCAAAGGCTGCCAGAAACACACGTTTATTTTGCTGAGATTAGCAATTTTGCGGTTTCTTCATGGATAGTCCTTTTTTACTATCTCGCTGCATGGACTGCAAGTTTATGTGTGCGTGGCTCTAACTCTTTCCAAAGACGGTTTTATCTCCCCTAACCTGTCAAGGCATCTTTCCATTGGCGCTCTGAAAACACTGATTTTATTACCACGAGTAATAACCCATAAAGAGCCATTTTCCTCTTCATCTTCATTCACCTTTTTGGGGGGCGAGAGTGTTAATTTCCAACACAATCTGCTCTAGAAATCTCGAGTTTTCCTCCGGGACTTTCGGTCTGTATAAAAGAGAGAGGGGAGCTTCATAAAATGTTCATTGTCCGATTAGACAATGCACTTGCAACACTGTTTTGTTTTTTTTAAAATAAGGGGCTGCCTTTAAAATGATCCTCCACACACTCCTCAAAGAGAATTTGCTTTGAAATTGATGGGGACCGGCTAGATCCTCCCTCTTGTGACCTAAGCAATAACTCATGGCATGAAATAAACATGGATCGTCCAAGGAGAACCCCTCTTACCTATAGGAGACAGTGGCGCGTCTTGGGAGAGGGACCACGCTTTGGGCAGCAGCCGCTGAAATTGACTTGAGGAGCCGTAGGCAGAAAACAGGCTCAGGTACAGAAAGGGACCCGAACCAGTGTTACAGAAGAGAAGCGAGCCAGTGTTACAGAAAGGGGGAACTTCCCCATGTCCCCTCTCTTCCCCCTCCGCCCAGTCCAGAGAGAGAGCGCACCAGGAAAAGGGCAAGGGATGGACACATGGGCACCGTCACTCTTCCTGCTAGGATGGATTTAAAAGGGGGGGGGGATCCAATCCGAATTCGCCTTAGATTGATTCATGCGCAGGGCTCCTTGAGCTCCTGGTTCGTCTCGTGTGTGTGTGTGTGTGTGTGTGAAAGCCCCCCATCCCTGAGAAGCGCCTCTCTCTCTCTAGCCCCCTTGCCTGCCCGCCTCTTGCCCTGCTAATGGGCTCGCTGGCACACCGAATGGCTTCCCCGCGGCAGCCTGGCTCTCCAGCCTCGGCCCCTGACGTCAGTGCCCGGTGGCGTCGGCGCGGCTGGCCAGCGAAGGGCAATGCAGAAAGCATCAAACGCCCAGCCTCCCCTTTCCCCATTACACGCTGTCAATCCAGGAGTCCGGGGGAGGGGGGACAAGCCGGGAAGCAGACATTGGATCCCCCGCCTCCGTGCAGCCCTGGCTCCAGGACACGGAGCATCCACCTCGACTCAGCCCCTGTGCCCACCTGAGTGCAGCACCGGCAAACCGACCCGGCAGGGCAAACCACTGAGGCGGTGCTCGGAGATGTACGTATCGTTCCCTTTAGGCCCTTAGAAGGAGAGTCCAGGAGATGAGCTATTGCGTGATCAGCCCGTCTGGGTTTATTGCGCGAGTGAAGAGCACTTGGGCTTGTCTGGATATGTGCCCCCCTCCCGGTCCCCGTATCATCGTCAGAGTTCACGCCACTCGGGATGGAGAAACCGGGATCTACCCGGTCACTCTTGCGAGCCCAACAGTCCTGCATGACGGTCCCTGGGCAAAAGCTCAACCTCCGAAGTGCTGACCTCAGAAAAAGTAATTGCATTTTGGCAGCAGTGGATCCGCTGCGACGAGATAGACAAATCCTTTTTGGTGATAAAAAATGGTATGCATGCAAATATGTGCATAATACAGATATTTACGGGTGACTATGCAATTATAAACTCTCTCTCGGTTGTGTGAAGAGCAATTTCCAGTGCGCATTATTAAACCTTAGACTGACTTAATTAAAGCGCTGGAGGACTGACAAGTGCGGAACGGTTTTTACCTCTTTCGGCGCTGCTGTGGGCCAAGCCGCTGAAATTAAGCTGGGAGAATGTGCGAGGGGGGCTGAGTAAAGAGACGATGCGTTTTAAAGCACCCGGATTTCCAGTTCTCCCGCATCGAGGAGGGGAGCGGATGGTGTATGAACTAAACGCTCATTGAAATGTTGGCACTTCTATTCGCGCAAAAGGGACCCAATTGCGCGATCAGTGTGCTGCCAGCGTAGGTAGAGATGGTTGTTGCCTAGTCGTTTATTTTGCTCTCGCCTTCGACATCCCCCCCTTTCTCCCCGCTCCGTGCACAGGTTGATTTATTTATTTACTGCCTCCTTGGCTCTTTTGCAATCTCCTGTCACTTGTTGCACATTTAAAAAAAAGCCAGCGCCTTGCCTCTGAGCCGCTAGGGGATGCAATGGCTCAAAAGACTGAACGGCCAAGAGTCGGGTCGACAGCTCCCAGCCAATCAAGAGAGGCTTTTACAACTTCCTGCTCCTTCCTGATTGGTGCACCCCTTTCGGAGCCTGTCCCTGCCTGGCTGGTCCAAAGCTCCCTTTTCCCCACTGAGCTCTTGATGAGCCAAATGGGTCATCCTCATGGGGCAGGCATGTTTTAATTAGGCCGTTCGCCTGCTGCGGAGATGAAAGTGGTCAGAGGAGAGCTGAGCAAACGCAGAACTTTCTCTTTCTCGCTCGTGTGCAGCTGCAACTTTGTAGCTGGGTTTCCTCGACCAGAAAACAAACAAACAAATGAAAGGAGTAAACCAAATATCCCCCTTACACCCGACCCCCAAACACCTGTAGATTAAACGTCGCTCCACTCGCGCTTTGTTTCCTGGGTCTCTTTTTATTCCCGGCTGAATCGGAGGTAATAAAAGAACAACAATGGGTATTTCTGAAACAACGTTTCTTCGCGTTGTTCCAGCAGGTTGATACATTTCAGGAACGCTCACACGTTCTTAAAGTACCCGTGGAGCCGCCAGACAAGTTCTACTTGGAGTTTAGCTCTGTGACCTGAAAGGGGGCTATTTGTTAAACGATATATTAGGAGTGTAGCAAAGAATTTAGAGTGGCACGTACGTCTTTCACCTGCTCCCTGGAGCTCTTCCGAGAAGTGGCCTGAAGGCGACTAAAAGTCACCCTAGATTCCTAGAACATCATTTCTTGACGGCAGGGTCGTCTCTTCAGACGCCAGGGCCGGTGTATCTTGTGACCAAAGTAAGCCGGTGTGTGTAGGGATGGGACTGTGCGCAGGAAATACAGAAAATAATAGTATTTCATAACACAGCATAATAAGACACGTACAAAACGGAGGTGCCCTTAATGACATTTCTGTTCCAAGTGCTTTAGTATGTTCTTCTCCCCCTTAAAAAGGCTTGTGAACTCCGTCTCAGCCTTCCCCGCCTGACAAGGGTCTGCTTTCAACTCTTTTCCGGGCCCGGGGGTGAGGCAATATTTGGGGAGGGGGTAAAGTAGAGAGCGGTTCGATCTTTGCTGCCGTTTGCGTGTGTGTAGTGTGCCCTGTCCCCTCCTTATCCCATGGCAGGCTCCTCCCACTCGGTGCTGATGACAGTGGAACCTCCTTAAGTTGCGTCTCGCCACAGCTGTCTGTGAGCACTGAGCCGGCTGGCGCCATCCTGCTCCTTTCAGAAAGAATGCCTGCCCTGTAAAAAAAAAAAAAAAAAAAAAAGGGGGCAGGGAGAGCGAGAGAGCACAATCTGATCAGATCAAGCAGTTTCAACTTCATCTCTCCTGGGTCACATACTCCTTCTCCACCAAGGTTTGTGCTGAATTTCTTTAACAACTTTTTTTTGCAGAGGCTTTTTCTTTCTTTCTTTCTTTCTTTCTTTCTTTCTTTCTTTCTTTCTTTCTTTCTTTCTTTCTTTTCAAGAAAGAAATCGCGCGGAAGAGCCTTTGGGGGCTCTTCGGCAGCAATTTGCACTGGCTTCTAAGCAGGCGCATCGCTGGTGAAACTGACCAAACTTAAACAAAAAAACCAAAAACAACAACCAGCAAAAGGGCAGCCGCAGCAACGCCTGCGTTTGTAACTCTGGTCTATTTCATTCCACTGCTGCACACAGAGAGAGAGAGAGATCGAAAGAGAAAGAGAGTGTATTCAACTAGTAGAATAGGTGGGACTAGTGCTTAGGACAATAAGTGGACTTTCAAAATCGCTGTTTATGGAGGGGCTTGTTTTCTCTTGCCTAACAGTCAGGTGATAAAGCACACAAGTACTCAACCACGTTTTCCCCCCTCCCTCTCTCTCTCTTTTGCTCTTTCCCTTTCCTCTCTCTGACTGCAGGTGATCAAAGAAGAGAAACATCTGCAAACAGCGGAAGATATTGCGAGGATCTCGCTTCTTATCTCTATCTAGCTATTTCAAAATATTGTTTGTTTTCCCTACTATTTTTTTTTCATCTTTTTGGAATCGATTATTCGCGTTTTATTTTTGTAAAAAACCAACCCACCACCTTCTCTCTGTCTGTAAACTCACCGCCACCTTCCCGTTGAAAGCCTGCCGAGCCGCAGCGAGGAGGAAGAGAGACAGCCCCGCGCGGAGAGCCGGCGATGGAGGTGACGACCGATCAGCCGCGGTGGGTTAGCCACCACCACCCGGCGGTGCTGAACGGGCAGCACCCGGATTCCCACCACCCCGGGCTCGGCCATTCCTATATGGACCCAACTCAGTACCCGCTGGCCGAAGAGGTGGATGTACTTTTTAACATCGACGGACAGGGGAACCACGTCCCTTCCTACTATGGCAACTCGGTGCGAGCCACGGTGCAGAGGTACCCACCGGCTCATCACGGTGAGTTTTCCCCTCGCTGGCCCGGGCTGCGCGTTGGGTGGTAGCGGGTAAGGCAGGCTGGCTTTTGGGATCCTGTTGCAGACTTCCTCCTCCGAAATAGGGCTGCGTTTCTGCCTATGATCTTATAAACGGCTCCTTTAAAGCAATAGGGGCAGGCAAGCAATATTTATTAGCAACCAAAAAAGGCGCCTTTAGTGAAACACGCAATCTGCAAAATGCCCTTTTGGGCATGGGCCTATGACTCACTATATAGTATATAAAAATCCTGCGAGAAGCAGCGATATCTAATTTATTTCTCCATCCCGACGCTGTCATAAAACTCCCAACAACCTTCTTCCCAGCGGCACGACCATGTCTCCGCCGCATTTGTGGCGAGCTTGTCCCAAATTCGTGCTAAAGAAAAAGCAGTCGAGGCAAGTCTTTCTCCTACAGCAGCGGATTTGCTCTTCAATTTGCTTTTGCCTGTACGTTAGAGATCCTTGTAGCACGATCAGTTCATATTAGGGGAGGGAGGAAAAGAGATGGAATAACACACCTGGGTGTTTGAGGACTGGGATGTTAAATTCACCTTGATGGGAAAATAATAGACTTTTTGAAGCTTGGCTCAATCGCTTTTTGCCACATTCTGAATGTAACAGGGGTTGCATTATAAAACATCACATGCATGTAATTATGTATGTAGCTACATATCGTGTGAATTTAATGGGAATTTACTATCTGGGTCATAATTCAAACACAGAGCCTCCTACCCAGGTATACCGAGGAGACATAGGTACTGATTTAACAGGGCCTAAATACATTTCGAGACGAATCTTCTCGTGTCCCGTTTCAAAAAAATAATTAAAACGATTCAATATGTAGCTCTGGAGTTTTAAGCAGCCCGGAGAAGCCTTATGGTTTGAAATCAATTAGAGAATAAAAAATAAAACAAAATCGAATGGAAAGGGATGATTGTTTGTGGGCATCGCAGCTGGTCCGCGTTCACTAACCTGCCTACAGGACCTCACCTACTTGTTGAGTGTGCGTCCCAGCAGGAGGCTTAAATGCATTGTTCTGCTTTGGGACTCTTTAAAATAATTATTGCGAAGGATCAGCAGCCTTTATCCTCTCCCCCCCCCCCATTTATCAGCAGAAAGTGGAAATGCGGTCTCTCTGATGTAGCCTGAATGTTATTTACTATGTTACTTCCGGGAGAAGATAATGATTTTTGACCCTTTCTGTTCATCTAACCCACCTCTCCTTCCTTTAGAACTGACTTTCAGTACTATGCACAAAGGGCTACTATGATAAGAATCCTAGGACACATGCACAGAGACTCAGAGAGACCTATGTACCTACCGTTCTATCAGTGTCTTTATCTGTGTCTATTTCGATCTCGCTAGCGTTCTATAGGTAGGCACATCACAATAGATTGGAACGCTCTGTGGGGATCGCTCTATCTTTAGAATTATCATAATGAACATAATTTGGCTGCGGCCCCCGGGCTCAATTTATTTCCCATCATAAAATATTTTAACAGATGATCATGCAAAGGTTTTTTTTTTTTTTTTTTTTTAAATAATCACATGAAAGGATAAAAAGGCCCGAGTAGACTGCAAAAATCCAGGGCAAAATTAGGAAGCAGAGTTGTGTATTTTTAAGATTCGGTTTGAACACATCCAATGTAAAGACCTTTTGGGATCACTGCCTTTTTGGATGTGTGCGATATTGCCCTTAGAAAGCTGTCTGAGTCAAACGCATACAAGTCCATGTGAGAAAACAGACTAAAAGTGAAAAAAAAAAGTGTTATGAACGTATCTGTGTCTTCTCCTGGCTATTTTATTGTGGACAGAGTATCTCCGTGCTTTTTAGTCCCTGGTTACTTAACAGGCCCCGACGCAGGAATTACTGGAGAGTGTGTGTGCGCTTTTTTGGTAAATGTGGTCCGCATTCATTTTGGTGAATGCACCCTCCATGATCCCTCAAGTAAGCGGGGAAATCAGCCCCAGCCTTTCCCGGCTAGTCAGAGCATGGGGGAGAGCCGTTCTTGTCTTCCCCTGGCCGGCGGGAGCATGCTTACCTGCGGGACCATGGGGTGGTGCTTTCACACTCTTCGTACCCCCGACTGCGGGCCTGCTTAAGCGCGAGGCATGAAGAACTCAACAATAGCTCATTGGGCTGATCGGAGAGGAAAATGTAATAAGGGGCTGAGGCATTTAATAAGCAATATCTGAAGACTTGACTCCCTTCTGCCAACCACACCTGAGCGCTCCATCCGGCCACAGATTTGCACCCCTGCTTAGGGCCAGGCCTAGGGCCGATGCCCAAGGGACTAGGCCTGGGGGTAGAGTTAAGTAAATGTTGGCAGGATCGGAGCCTTGAGCTCAGCTTTGCGCAGGCCCCGGGTTGGACACCCGAGAGCAGTGCCTGGAGGTGATCCCCAGGAGGTCTTAGCCTGGGGAGGAGGAGACCTCCAGCGCGTGCTGCCCCATCCTCGAGGGAGTGTAACCTGGCCTGCTTCTGTTCTCTCCCCGAAGGGAGCCAGGTGTGTCGCCCTCCGCTCCTGCACGGATCTCTCCCTTGGCTGGACGGGAGCAAAGCCCTGGGAAGCCACCACAGTGCCTCTCCTTGGAACCTGAGCCCCTTCTCCAAGACCTCCATCCACCACAGCTCCCCGGGACCCCTCTCCGTCTACCCTCCGGCCTCCTCCTCCACGCTGTCCGCCGGCCACTCCAGTCCGCACCTTTTCACCTTCCCGCCGACCCCTCCCAAAGATGTCTCCCCGGATCCCTCCATCTCCACCCCGGGCTCCACCGGCTCCTCCCGGCCGGACGAGAAGGAATGCATCAAGTACCAGGTGTCCCTGGCGGACTCCATGAAGCTGGAGTCGTCCCACTCCCGCAGCAGCATGGCCTCGCTGGGAGGGGCCGCCAATTCGGCGCACCACCCCATCACCACCTACCCGCCCTACGTCCCCGAATATGGCTCGGGACTCTTCCCCTCCAGCAGCCTGCTCGGGGCCTCGCCGACCGGCTTTGGCTGCAAATCAAGACCGAAAGCGCGATCAAGTACAGGTAGGGTGCTTGGATTCTCAACCCCAGTGGTAGGGAGGGGAAATCAGGGGAGGCCCTGGGTGCAGGCGCTGTCTGCTGGAGCAGGTGTAGGATGCTTCCCCCCCCCCCCGGTATATTATACTATGGGCCTGATCAGCCCCCTCCCCCAAGCAACACTGTTAGGAGAGGGGGGTTGTAATGAAGCAAAGGTGTGTGTGAAGGGGGGGGAGGGGACATTACAGCTGCTACTCAGGGTAAAGGCTGGACAAGTCTTAGCTGCAGTGTACATCCTCCTCGGTGGCAGGTAGCCCAGCGCCCGGGCCCTTCAGCGCTTCCAGCAAGGAGAGGAACCGCGATCCACTGTCCCCGGCCGTTTTGCAGCCCACCCCAAAACGGCCAACCCCCGAGGCTCTGCCACTCGTGTGCGTGAAGCCACCGGCTAGGACAGCGGCCTCCCCCTTTTATTCCCCCCCTCCGGGGCCTTGTCCCAGCCCCCTCAGGAGATCTCCGTTGGATTTAGGGGTTCAGTGACGTCGCTGGGCCACGAGGGAGCTAGGCCCGCTGCGACTTACCTCCCGGCCCCATCCCAGAAGCCGAGTTTGGGGGAGCGCTGGGAATGCCTTTTGGGAAAGGGAGTTTGGTTTCAGCCTGTGCGGCGGGGTCTCCCTCCCACCAGTTCACGCTCTGGGCGTTTCAAGCCAATGCCTGAAGGATCCCTCCGTGTGTGTGGAGCAGGGCACCATTAGTCGAAACTCTCTGTGTGTTTTCCTTTGCGCGGAGCCTTCTGCCTGGCACGAACGCGGTCCGTGCGCCGGGTTTTTCCAGGGTGACATTGACTCTGACTGTCTGGGCAGGGACTGTCTCTAGTTAGCTGATATGTTTGAGCTAATCCAATTATTTTCAGGCTGCTGCACGCGACAGTTGCATTGTTTATCCAGCGCCAGGAACTTTAATAGGGTCCGGATGCGGTTAGAGTGACAAAAAAACCCCAGACCTTCGTGTTCTGTACATGAAAGCAGACGGGTGTGTGTGTGAGAGAGAGAGATGGAGAGAAACAAAAGAGAGGGAAAGAGACCAGAGCAGTAATGGTGATGCCCAGTGAAATGAGGGGAACAAACAGATCCGCGTGTGTAGGGGGAAGGGACACATGACTTGCTAGGAGAACCAAGTCCGGTGCAGTCTTGTCTTGAGTTTAGACAGGCAGCAGATCACGCGCCTCCTCCCTTTTCGGAACAGCGATTCCCCTCCCCAGCCCTAAGATCCGTGCCCTCAGCTCAGGAAGGAGGAGTGGCGTTCGCAGCAGCAGCCGTGCCCCCAAAGGCTGCCTGGTGCGCGCGCCCAGCCAGTCATTTCCAAAGCGCTGGGGTTGGCTTTTGTTTTCCGTCTGCTCCTGCTAGAAAGCCAGCGGCCGCTTTGTGGTGGTGCTGCCATTTCCCTCCTCCTCCCCCCACCTCCGTTGAGGCCTGCCCTAGCCGGGAAGGTGGGTGGGCAAAGGGCCGGGAGGTGCAGCAGGTGAAGGGAGGCGAAACGGCTGCTACCTTTTTGTGGGGTTTTGCAGCTCGCGGCGGCGCGACGAGAAGGCAGGGGCCGGGCGGCCGCGTTTTGGAAAAAACGGTTGAAGTTTGTGGTTAGGGCGCGGATGCCTTTTTTGGTGTGTGTTTTACTCCTGTCGTGCACGGATTGCCAGAGGCCCAGCAGGCCCGGGGTGAATCCAATCCACCGGCAGGCGCTGCGCCCGGCTGCTCGGAGCGGGCCGGGAGCCAGTGTCCGCGGAGCAGCGCGCTGGAGCCGGGGGGTGGGCTGGGGGGCTGCCCGGGGACGGGCTCTCACGCTGTGGTTCACACACACGCTGAGAGGCCGGGCTGAGCGCGGGCGAACCTGGTGCGCAGCGAGGAAGCCGAAGCCAGGCTGCGGCTGGGAGAGCGAGCCAGCCCCCGGGTTCCCTGGGGGCGGCCCCGCGGGCAAAGCGCGGCGGGCAGGCCACGGGAGCGGGATCGCACCTCGGGCGAGTTGACTCCGAATTGTTTGGAACGTTGAGATGGGCCCCTTGGAACGCGGTGTAGCCAGGCAGGAGCGCCAGTTCATTACCCCGCGGAGTTCGACCTGGATCCTAGCAACTTCTTGTCGGGAGGGGGAGGGAAACTCCGTGTCCCACACACGAAAAGTGGTCTAGGTTCTGCTCCAGTGGGCAGGATCAGGCCCCTGCGCTTTGGTTTTACAAGGAAGGATTTGAAAGCAGAGCCTGCGAGGTGCACCCAGGAGCGCTTTGGGCCTTTCTGGAAAGAGATTGGCTCAGTGCAGTAGGATGGCCAGGTTGGTTCAACCAAGCACTTGGCCACTGGGGTGAGGGCAGCCTGTATTTCCTGGTCCCAGCTGCCTAAAAGAAAGGGTTGGGCGAGAACTGTTGTATGTGAGTGATCACACTTTCATCGGCCTAGTTTTTACTCCCCAAGTACCTTTCAGAGTTTAGGCCATCCTCTTTCACCACACTGAAGAGCAGACTCCCCAGTGGATTTTTATTATTGCAACCAGCATTCTGGGGGCGAGATGTAAAAATGGGTTGTCTGAACTGAAGTCAGGAGCAATGCCGAAATGGTGTGGTGGCCCTTTCTGCCTGAGCTTAGCAAGGAAGAGGCCATGGAGAATATAGGCCAAGCAAGGCTGAGGGTCCTTGCTTATTTAGAAACAATGAGGAGTCCTGTGGCACCTTGGGGTACGTCTACACATGAGGGCAAAAGTCGAATTAAGCTATGCAACTTCAGTGACGTCAATTGTGTAGCTGAAGTCACAATAGCTTAATTCGGCTTTTGGCGCTGTCTACACAGCAGAAAGTCGAAGGAAGAGCACACTTCCCTTACTCCTTGTGAAATGAGGGTTACAGGAGTCGGAGTAAGAAGTTCTCCAGCTTGACATTATTTCGAAATAATGGCTTGCTGTGTAGACGCATACGATGTTATTTCACAATAACATCAGTTCATCCGAAATAACGCTGCTGTGTAGACATACCCTTAGAGACTAACAAAAATATATAGAGAGAATCATGAACTTAGCTCGTGATTCTCTCTCTCTCTCTTTTTGTTAGTCTTTAAGGGCACGTCTACACAGCAGGGCTAAAGCCAAAATAAGGTACGCAACTTGAGCTACGTCAATTGCATAGCTGAAGTTGAAATAGCTTAATTCAGCCTTTGGCGCTGTCTACACAGCACTTATTTTGAAATAGAGCACTTTCTTCCCCTGACATCCCTTACTCCTCATGAAATTAGGTTTACAGAAGTCGGAGTAAGAAGTCCATTATTTCGAATTTATTTTGAAATAACGGGCTTTCTGCGTTATTCCAAAATAACGCTGCTGTGTGGACATAGCCTAAGGTGCCATGGAACTACTCGTTTATAAAGTTTCAGACTAACCCGGCTACTCCTCTGAGACTTGCTCATTTAGGTTAAACAAACTGTAGTAACAGAGGAGCAAACTTCAAATAGTCACCAGCCCACAAGGTCTTTTTTGCCTCACGTGAGAAAGAAAGGAATTGGGATGTAGGTCAATAAGGAGAGAAAACAAAATATTTTCAGTCTGATCACTAGCCCCATATATGCCTGGATTGCTCCTTTATATATCTCTTAATTAAAAGCCTCATCCAGAGAGGAGGCTGACAAAGCACCTGTAGGAGTGATGCAAAGTTTGTTTTCCGTTTGTTTTCCATCGGTGGAGTGAAATGCTGTCCCTGTGAATTGAATACGCCAGAAATCGACCAAATTTGTCTTCTCACTGACCCAGTTGCTGATGCTTTGCTTTCCTGCCTGACTTAAAAAGAAAACACAGCCCTCTAGGAACTACTCGCAGGCAGCACAGGGCTGGGCTAGACGTTAAAGATCGATTGGGGTTGTCAAGCCAAATCGGCGCGTGTGATTTGGCTGACGCCCTAACTCATTGGTGTATTCACAGAGGGGGTTAGGAACTCGATGGAGCCTTTATTCAAAGGAGTTTGCTGGTGGGACAGCTTTGTTGGAGCCACTCCCTAAGTAAGGGCTATAGACGTGGGTCAGGATTACAGGCTGGGACTACCTGCGGACAGAGTGTGTCTCTCTGAAGAGCCCCATCCTATCAGCTGCTAGTCCTTACTGGTGGGAGAAGCCCTCCCATGTGGCTGCTGCTAGCCAGCCCTGTCGGATCGGGCCCCTCTTTATGTTTGTTGCTAACTATCATGGCCTCTGCGCAGACTAGTGTGCAATTTCCACCAGTGCAGAGGAAACTAGCAAGGGTTTGATCCTGCCCCCACTGTTGGGGAAGGATCGGGCCCTTACACTTGGGGCTTGTGGTTTGCATGTCCAAGAGAACAGCAGAGTGTGTGTGAGATCATGAACACGCAGCCCTTCCACCGGGTGATGGTCAGGGCTTTGCAGAGGAGCTGGGGGAAGGTGTGGCTGAGGGGAGTGGGGGAAGGATAGGAGGAAGAGGGGCTGAGCTAGATCTGACCATTCACACTTATCCCCCCACCTGCCCTTTGCTTTCCATAAGTGAACTATGTGCCCTCTTGTTTCCAGAAGGCAGGGAGTGTGTAAACTGTGGCGCTACCTCAACCCCCCTGTGGAGGAGAGATGGCACCGGGCATTATCTGTGTAACGCCTGTGGACTCTATCACAAAATGAACGGGCAGAACCGGCCCCTGATTAAGCCCAAGAGAAGGCTGGTAAGTCCCTTTTCCGGAGCTTGGAGCCCAACCGCACTAACTTTCTGTCGTTGCTGTGTTTGATTTCTTCAGCCCAGGATGGCGAGCGTCCCGCAGGGAAAGGGCAGGAGAGCCCCCAGACATGTCAGTCTGTACTGAAGAGGGGTTTTAAAGTACGAGCTATAGAGAGACTCTCAGCCCATCCCCCACATTACACTGTGCCTGCCAAGTTACGTACCATTTTTTTTTTATATTTGTGCCTTGAAAAAACATCGCTTATCTGTAGGAGTTCACTTGAAGGGAGGCTGATTTTCATCCCCGGGTCTAGGGTGGTGAATTGGGGCTGGAGGAGGAGTGTGGCAGAGCACAAGGTCTGAGAGGCCTCACTTTGAAAGATGGAGATTTTGAACCTCCCCCCCTCCTTTTTTTTAATTTGAAACCCTTCCTAGGGAAAATTTGCATGTCTTTCCCCTCCACTTGAGAGGGACTATGGGGACTGTGGGTTTTAAAGGAATGCAGAGACTTATTCTTTTCTTCCCTCCCCTTGTGAACTCAAAAAAGTTTCCAAGTTTAGGTATTGCGGTATTTAGGATGGAGCATGTCACCCACCAAGGTCCACTTCTACTGATGGGACGACTGATTGCCTGGGTCATTGGCAATGATAGATCATAGGTTCATAGAGTCTCAGGCCAGAAGGGACCATAACAATCATCTAGTCTGACCTCCTGGATAACACAAACCAGGAAATTTCCCCCAAACAATTCCCAGAGCAGATCTTTTAGGAAAACAGCCGCTCTTCATTTAAAAAGTGTCAGTGATGGAGAATCCACCACAGCCCTGGGTAAATTAAATCCAATCTTGCAAAGAATTACACTCATGCATACATTTGGGCCCCATCCACTATTGCTCTTGTATAGTCATTTGCATCAGGGCAGCGTGGGTGTAAAATGCTACTGTTCCAGTCTGGTAAGAGTTTTACACCCACTGGTGTAAACGAGAACGCAGGGTACAGGACGCAGTAGCCTGTGAGTAATCCCACTGAAGTGAACAGTGTGTGTAAAGTTGAGCATGTCTCAGACCCCGCCGGAGGGGCACCTCAGTAAATGCCTCATTACATTAAATAATGGTTCAGGGCTTTTGCTGTAATACACATCATATGTCGAGCATCCCCAGTGATCTATTTGTGAATTTCCCGGGAAGCCACGAAAAGGTCTGGAAGGCATGGCTAATGTACTTAGCAAATAATCATGCAAGCAACGAGGGGGGAAAAAATGGAGGCTGAAATTATGTTCCCTGTCTAGGAAGTGGCTGCATATTTAGAATCAAGGAACGTTTAGCCTCATTATTAAAAATGCGGGCAGTAGGCTGGCTGCTGTTCAGAAGACAGAGGAAAGTGTGATTCCTGCCCCTTGGGACTTAGCAGCATAATTAACAGACAGATAATACAACTCCCCTTAAAGTCCAGATCCTGCTAACACTGAGGCCTCAGTCCTGCAGCTCACGCTTAACTTTATGCACAGTGAATAAGCCAATGGGTCTTGGTAGGAGATATGCACAATATTGTCAAGTGAATAGTCCCATTGACTCCAGTGGGGTTATTCACATGAGTAAAGTTACGCATGTACCTGAACACCCGAGGCCCATCTTTAACTTTGTGCCTGTGACTCATTCCCTTGCAGGGACCATTCACATACACAAAGGTTACGTGTTTTGGGGGGTCGAGTTCCAAATGACCAAAGGGAAGAGAACGTGTCTTTGGGCATGTAGGTTTGAAGATGGAGGAGTAAGCGCCTGTGTATCCCCCCTCTTTCAAACGCCGCATGGTACAGGCAACACTGCTCTATTACGTACAATGAACTTTTCCCTTAAAAGAAAACGTTGGGCCTACTTAATCGAGTCTCATTTTTCTCATCTTTATTAGAAAAAGCAAAAAAAGCTTTCTAGGGAGGGAAGTGCTTGTAAGATTTTGATTTTGGGAATCTCCCTCCCTCATATCCCTTCCCCTTTCATTGCCCTGTCTTAAACCCACACACATTTTTCTGTCTTTATTATTATTTTTTTCTTTCTCTCTTCATGTGTAAAGCTAACTTCCTAGGAAAAAGCTGCCGGATATCTGAGCCCTGGAGATAACTCATAAACAACAGCTCTGCTTCCCCAACCCAAACACTAAGGAGTCTGAATGCATTAGAAGGAGAAAGGGAGTTGAAAAAAAATCCAAAGAACAAAACTCCGGGCAGCAGCAAGGTGTTCTCTCAAAACAAGTGTGATTGCACCAACAAAAGAATGCTTTCAATCACCCCAAACCTGCACTTACTATGTATATATAGTATATATCATGGTGTGCCCTTAATGTGAAGTACCCCCCACAGAAGTCCCTACAGTTTGAACACAGTCTGTACTCACTGGTGACATATAAATGCTAGATTTCTAGATTTTTTTGCCTTTCCCTTTTCTATGTAAACTGAAAAAAGTAAGCAGTCTGCCTCCATTTGATACCACGCGCTTTTGTTAAACTTCCCCACGAAGGCAGCTGTTAATAGAGCTGCGACTTATATTTGCATTTCATTATGTATTTAAAAAAAAAAAAGATGTCTGTGGCTCAACTTGATCTGTTTTAACTTTCAAAAGGCGAGTGAGAGAGACAGGCTGGGCGTGTGGTTAAGGCACAGGATCTAGGATGTATTTCTCTCTCTCCCACAAGCTTCATGTGTGACCTTGGGCTAGTTTCAGAGGATCTGATTGACAGCCCACTGAAGCCAATGAAAGGACATTGCTAGCCTTTGATAAGGCCCTTAAGTTTCACTAAAATCAAGGCAGACATCATCTAGGAGAGTTGGACCAGACTCAGAACCCTTGTGGGCCATAGCGCCTAAAAATAGATCTGCTTAGTTTCACAGGTTAGCTGTGAAACTTGATTCACTAGTGAATGGAAAAGTGCTTTGAGATCCTCCCCCAGAAGATGTGCTGTAAGTGCAAAATACTGGTGGTGTGCATTCTGCCAGGAAGGATTTGTATTGGCAGGACATTCCACACTAATCTCACACTCTGGTTGTAATGTGTACAACTAACTGGGGGCTTGCTTGTGTCCATTGACATCGGTGGGCGTTTTCTCATTGACACCAAAGGGCGTAGGGTAAGGCCATTCGGTTTTAAGTGTTCCTTTTCGGAAAGTGATGATGGTGCAAGAATACTACTTTTTTGGCCTTTAAATTACATTGATCATAAGGATTTTTTGTCTTGTGGAATTACTGAGTGTGAACACCGTGGCATAGGGCAGAAAACCGCAAAATGTCTCCAAGGGAGACATTTCCTCTTGTGTGGGCTGAGTCAAATATCACTGGTTTTAGAAATCCCCGGGGGACTGATCCTTCAGGTCTGACAAGGGCAAAACTCCCACTGAAAGCCTTGAACCTGCGGCTGCTGCTCCACTCATGGAATGACCAGTGGCGCTAACGGGAACGAGCGCATGCAGAAACTGAAGAATCAGGCCCCGAGTCAGCATGAGATGCTGATCCTACAAATGCTTACACATACATTTGACACATTTCAGTGGGATTAGTCGGATGCTTGAAGTTAAGCATATGCTTAAGCATATGCCTAAGTATCTGTGGGACTGGGGCCTTAGATTTGCCTGAGAAAGACTGCGGAATCAGAAATCGATCACACGCACGAGCGCTTTTCCCTTTGCCAAGCAAGGATGTGCCTGCAGTTCATAGTTTTGCAAATCTGAACATACTAACTTCAGAGCATGCAGATATCTGTCATAATTTTGGAAAGACTTTGGAGCATTGACATTTAACTTCTTTGCAATTTGTTTGCACGGTTACAAAGAATTGCCAAATTTAGAAATCTCGGAGGGGTAGTCGTGTTAGTCTGTAATTGAAAACAAATTAAAAAAACCAACAAATAGTCCTGCTGCATCTTAAAGACCTAACAAAAAATGTAGATGGTATCATGAGCTTTTGAGGGCACAACCCACAATCTGAAGAAGTGGGTTGTGCCATCAAAGCTCATGATACCATCTACATGTTTTGTTAGCCTCTAAGGTGCTGCAGGACTATTAATAGTTTTTTACTTTTTTTCAAATTTAGAAAATAATCTTAGGCTGCAATTTATTGTTTACATGTAGCGTAACATGCTACTGCTCTGCAGGGGCTCCCTCCACTAACGGAGTAACAGTCAGAAATCTTAATTAACCCTAGTTTCCCATAGCAAAATTACCCTTTTCTTTAGCATGCTTAGCTGGTTTTGCATCCCACCTTGGCTTCGCTCTCTTTTTCGGGTGTCCTGGACTAAAAGAAAATGCCATGTTTGCATGTTAGTTTTAGGGCCTAATCCACAGCCCATTGAAGGCAATTGGAAACTTTTGGGTGCTTGGGATCAGGTCTTTACAGCTTGGTTCTCTAATCTGTGGGAATCTCCACTGATGAAAGTTTAGGTTTAATACCTCAAAACCCCTTGAAGTCAATGGGACTAGGATTTCACGCTGTTTTTTGAGTGATAGCACGCCACATGCTAAATAGTTAAAATCAAATTCCGTGGCTTGAACTACAGACAAATTGCTGCATATCTTGCTTATTTTGCACACACAACTAGGACCTGATCCTTACAGCCTTTATGTACAGGCTGAACCTCTCTAGTCCGGCATTCTCTGATCCAGCAACATCCATGGTCCTGCATGATTTGAGTTAGCCAGGCGTCCACTTATCATGGGTGGGGCCAAGTTTCCCGCAGTCCCATAATGTTTATTTATAGCCCCCAGTCCTGGCTCTTTGTGTTCTGTGCTGTTATTTAGCTCCCATTTTACCCCTAAATGTCTTCTAAGAGCTCAGTAAGCAGTGGGAGGGTTGGTAATGCTGCTAGACAATGTCGAACTTTTGGCAAATTCTCTGGTTCGGCACCAAGTCAGGTCCCAAGGGTGCTGGACTAGAGAGATTCAACCTGTATCCTAAACTCCCATTGACTCAGATGATGGCATCTTCTTTGTATTAGTAGATCATTGTGAGTGTCTAAGCAGGCTATTGTATGTGTATATATTTACTTTATATTTCACGCTTCTTTTTTTCTAAATAATGAAAATGCTAACCAGTCAATAAACAAAGGACGTGTAATGCCCAATAAAACAGCCCTTACCCCCAGGTCAACTTCCCCACGCTATATTTAATTATGATTTAAGTTGTAACATGACCTACCAAAAACCAGGCAATTCAAAATTAAAGTGAACCCTACCCCACTGTCCATATTTGTGTTTAAACTTTGTAGTACAATGTCTAAAGACTCAGTGGTTTTTGAAGGTTGTACATGTGGCAATATGCAGCTGGAGCAGGCAGTGGGGTAAATGGTTAGATTAGTGGCACAAAGATGAGAATTAAAACTCAGTTCCTGAAGGTGCTCAGCGGTGCCTACATCCCACAAAGCACTTAAACACACATGTAACTTTCAGTTCATGAGTAGTCCCATTGAAGCAAACAAATGGGTGTGGAATCAGAGTCCAATAACTAGTTAATGTTCATGAGGGGTAGACTTTGGCTTTAAAGGTCTCATTTGAAAGCCTAACACATGACAAAGTGGAAGGAGCTTTGTTTATCTAGCTCGGAAGGATGAAATGGAGTGAAATGGTAAAAGTTGTGATTGTTCATTATAAAAGATGTATAAAAAGGAGCATGTTCTGAAACATGCCGATAGATTCTTGTTTTACAGGTCATGAAAATTTTCTTTTCTTTTCTTTTCTTTTCTTTTCTTTTCTTTTCTTTTCTTGTTTCTATAAAACTGTCAAGTCTTCTTTCACATCTACAAATACTCAGAAACACTTACAGTTAAAATTATGGCTTAAAATTATGTGATTCATAAATCAGCTGCTCCCACCCTTATCTGAAATATTAGCTACAAGATATATCCTGTGGAGTTGTTGTGTTCGCTTTAGTGTGAGTAAAAGCTACAGGACTGAGCCTTATTTGGGGTCTGAGCTTGCATTCTTGGCACATCCAATCCCCCGATACCTCCAAGTTAGAGTTTTTTATGTGCTTTAAGGCCGGATCCGATACTCACTGAGGCCAATGTGAGGCTTTCTGTTGACTTCTGTGGTGGTTAATTTGGGCCCTAAATGCAGAATCAGACCCAGAGGTGCCTGGAAGTTTTAAAATGGAGAGCATGATGGCCGTTAAGTCATGTTTTCCTCTCTGAAATGTGACTTGCCAGAGCAGCGATTTTCGATGATTTCTTCTGGAGGTTTGGCACTTACTATAGCGCCTCCTCCCCCCCCTCCCCCGCGCCATTCCTCTATAATTTGGGATGAATGTGCTGTGGGGAGTTTCAGAATTACCATGTGTTCTCACGAGTCATTTAGCAATACGCGTTAGTTTCATCCAGTTGCTGCTTGCTGGCTCAGTGGTTTTGCTGATTGAATCTTTTTAATACCGGGTGCTTTTTTCCCCTCCCTCTCCCTCAGTCGGCAGCAAGACGGGCGGGCACGTCCTGCGCAAATTGTCAGACCACCACCACCACGCTGTGGAGGAGAAATGCCAATGGCGATCCCGTCTGTAACGCCTGCGGGCTCTATTACAAGCTGCACAATGTAAGTGTAACTGGAACTCTCGGACGAAAGCTTCTGTTTCAACCATGTACATTAAACATTCTCCCGGGAGTAGAGGGCCCCGATTCGGAAAGATTCTGCACACCACCTTATCCCTTTGGGACCTGTCAGGATCTGAGCACTAGTTGGGCTGAAGAAATGTTCCCTGTCCCCTCTTTAATAATTTTGATTAAAATAGAACAGATGTAATGAGACCCGGTTTGAAGAATTATAAGGCAGGGCCGCATGTCAGTAATGATATACCTTTACCATGCACAAGCCAAGAAAGGAGGAGTTTAACAACAGAGAGGGATATTATCCACTTTGTGTTGGACTCCGCACGCTGGAACAGACAGCAGGCCATGTTGCAAACTGATACACTGTGGATGCTAGGTCCAGTTCCTTGGGAAAATATGAATTCTAGAAAAGAACAACAATACACCAGCCATAATTTAGATCTTTCCAGTGCCCTTCTTGCTTCATTCTCCCCAACCCCCGCCTCCCCTCTCAAAAAGGTAGCTATAATTGTCCAGGATGATACAAGCCATTCCTAAAATGAAGAGGATTTGATTTAGTTAGTGGGATGAAGAATCTGCCAAACCTGTGCTGTGAATTTTAAAGCGCTGCTTGTGGAGGAGAAAGGGAAACAAAATGAAATGTCTGGTAGATTTAATGTAATATCTCCATGCAAAGCCAGTTCACCTAAACAAGGGACATATGTCCTAAGGAAAGAGCGAAAGGAATCTGAGTGGAATTGTACCACAGACTAATATTAATTCTACTAATAAATGACTGATGAGTAATTAGTAATACTTAATAAAAAGGAGCCTTGAGGATCACACTGTTACGTTCATGTCATACATAGCATTAGAATAATAACAACAACATAGGAAGAAGGCAAACACTTCCAATTGCTTTGTTTTGATGTCACTTTTTTGGAGTGGTTGTTATGTTTCATTTAGAAATACCGAACAGACATGAATGTAGTTGAGGGCCAACATTTCCATTTAATGTTCAAGCTGTTTTGTCTCTAGGGATGAGAGAAAGAGTTTGGGTTAAAAAAATGACGTAAATCATTGTTCAAGTCTGGCCACATGCCCCTTATGGAGTATGGAACAAAGTTTGGTTAACTTTCCCCACTAGTTTTCATTCCCACGTATCTTTGCACTCCTCACTCTCAGGAAGTGAATGAAGGGCACCCCTCTCTTCCTATTGAAGTCACTGGAAAAGTGCCTATTGCCTCTGATGGCAGCTGGTTCCAGACATCTGGAATGAAAGCACTGAACTGTCCTGTGGTATTTCCAGTCCAATGGGGACCAGAAAGGAGCAGGGATCTCGTTCAGTCTGGTGTATGCAAACACTCGGATTCCTATCCAAAACCTGTCTGGCTTTTGCAAGTTCACCCACCCATTCATCTTTTATGACTGTGTGTCTCATGTGTTGTGAACAGCGGTGGACCTGATTCAACAACACCCTCCCGATCCATATTTTGGGGAATCATAGAATCACAGAACTGGAAGCAACCTCAGGGTCATCAAGTCCAGTTCCCTGCACTAACGGCAGGACCAAGCACCATCTAGAGACCATCCCTGACAGGTGTTTGTCTAACCTACTCTTAAAAATCTTCAATGATGGAGATTCCACAACCTCCGGGGGCAATTTATTCCAGTGCTTAACCCTCCTTGACTGTTAGGAATTTTTTCCTAATGTCCAACCTAAATCTTCCTTGCTGCAATTTAAGCCCACTGCTTCTTCTCCTATCATCAGAGGTCAAAGAGTACAATTTTTCTCCCTCCTCCTTGTAACAACTTTTAGGTACTTGAAAGTTGTTATCATGTCCCCTCAGTCTTCTTTTTGCCAGATCAAACAAACCCAATTCTTTCAGTCTTCCCTCATAGGTCATGTTTTTAGACCTTTCATTATTTTTGTTGCTGGGCCTTTCCAAATTTGTTCACATTTCTTCCTGAAATGTGGCTCCCAGAACTGGACACAATACTGTAGTTGAGGCCTAATCCATGTGAAATAGAGTGGAAGAATCACTTCTCGTGTCCCGGTTACAAAACTGCTGCTAATGCCTCCAGATTGATGTCTGATTTTTTTTTTGCAATAATATTATGCTGTTGTCTCATATTTAGCTTGTGATCCACTATGACCCTGAGATCCCTTTCTGCAGTATTCCTTCCTAGGCAGTCATTTTGTATGCCTACAGCCGATTGTTCTTTCCTAAGTGGAGTACTTTGCATTTGTCCTTATTGAATTTCATCCTGCTTAGCTCAGACCATTTCTCCAGTTTGTCCTGATTATTTTGAATTATAATCCTGTACTCCAAAGCACTTCCAACTCGCCCCCACCCCCAATTGGTATCATCTCCATACTTTATAAGTGTACTCTCTATGCCATTATCTAAATCATCGATGAAGACATTGAACAGAACTGGATGTGGAATTGATCTCTGAAGAACCCCATTCATTATGTCCTTCCAGCATGGACGTTTAGATCCAGCTGTGAAATTTGCGACATGGAGCACATCACTTACGCTGAGCAGATTAGAGCCACTTTCACATTCTTTAAAAACATCTTCAGCTGGTGACAACAGCAACACGGGCAGTGACAGCAGTCCACGGGCCAGATTCTGATACCAAGACAAGTGGCACTGTGCTCTAAGTGAATCCAGTGGCCTAAATGGGAAAATACTACCTTCAGATCGAAATATTTCTGACTGTGGGCTAGAAGATCGAGGTTTATTTATTGACACCTTTCTCCTGCCCAGATAACGTAAGAGCCTCTGACTGCAAAAGTCATAGCGCGGTGTAGAGGATAGGGAGATAAGAGAATACCAGCAAATAAAGCAAACCAGAAGGAACGTACATGGGAGAAGGCAGGTTCTGCAAGCAATAACCTGGGAGTGTGGTGAAGAAGAGGCCAGGAAGGCAGCATCCATGTGGCGACTGATTTCTATGATGTACTGTAAAGCACTGGGAGTTTTGTTGCGTCACCTTCAAGCTGAGACTACCTCTTTGTGCTCTTTCTGGGAGGCAGGATCGATAAGATTGTGTTAGCTGTCTTGTGAGCAGCACCAGACTAATCCTTCCGTCAATGCTTGCTATGGAGGGGGCATCTGGCCGGGGTTCCTCTAGAGGCTAATATATTTACAGGGAAGCGCAGCGATTCCCCAGTGCGCTAAATGGACATCAGTGAAGTTGATGGAGGAACACCAGCTTACCCAGGCTAAGGATCTGGCCATGTGGCGTTTCAAACCAGCACTAGCGTTTAGTGAGCAGGGGGACAGATGTATGTACTTCTCAGGGTCTCACCAGATAAGTCCATTTGTAACCTGTGTCAGGCGTGTCTCATAAGCCGCGGTGATCAATACGAATTTAAGGCTTCCAGTCCCTCCCAAGAAGCATTCAACAGCGTTTTGCCTGAGGACTGTAAGGAATAGTCTCTGAAGACAATGGCTCCAATAGATGGAGCACATTTTTTTTATTGTTCGTGCATGTTTGTGTTTTTATGAATGAGTTTTACTCCAACCTTAAAACAGTTATGCTTCTTTTCGGCCCTGCTCCTGCAACTGATCTGTAGCTGCCTCCTGGCTAATGCAGCAAGGCAATAATATTGATGCTGTTCCCTGACTCTCCCGGTTATGCTAATCTATTTTTAATGTTCTGTAGATTCCTGCTGGTAAAGCAAACCCAATTGCTTGGAAGATTTTAGTAATAATATTCCTTGGGCTCATTCCTGCTTTATTGAAGACACCTGCAAATGTCCAATTGATTTGAATAGGCCCCTTTATCAATCATATTAATAATGACTAATATTTCACATGTATTGGGTGCCTTCTAGGATCCTCAAGTGCTTTCTCAGAGACAGGGACTCCTGGAGATTAATTGAGCATTATGGCTAAATTTGCTGCAGACCCAGGGCAACACTGAGGTCCATGGCAAAGCTCTCACTGTCTTCAGTCTGAGCAAGATCAGACCTTTAATATGTGATTATTATCCAGAGGTGATGCTTGGGGGAGCATGTGGCAGTCATGTGCACCCCCATGCCACAGATTTTCTCCTTGGCTTGTACTGAGCATGCTCACATGGACTGAGCATGGTCAGGAACAATACTGAAACTAGCGTCCCTCACTTTGCGACTCCCACTAGAGGCAGGCATGGGGCATCTCTGTCTATTCCATCTATTTAATGTGTTGAATGTGGGGATTTTGGGGCTGATCTTGCTATGTTGAATTCACATGCAGTATTCCCCAGAAGTAGGATCAGGCCTGACTGAGTTCAAAGGGAGTAGTAGATGATACTCAGGACTTCGGGGGAGGCCCTTTGCTTCTCATAAGGTTGGGCCCACAGACTTCAAGAGTGCACTCTTTTAAGTGTGTGAGCTGCCGCTGACTTCAAGTTCTGACCCTAATTTCACATTAGCCAGAAGCTACAGGGAAACAGATCTTAAATCCCTGTCCACACAGCGGGAGGTTCACAGGAGCAAACGCTGCCGTCGGCTTCCCTTACTCCTCGTGAGGAGTTGGAGTACTGTGCCAATGGGGGCGCCCATTGGGTTGGATTTAGCGGGTCTATGCTAGACCCGCTAAATTGAACCCCGGAAATCGACCGTGGCAGCATCGACCTTCTGTGTATTGTAGATGTGCCCCCTGTGCCTCAAATCCCCGCTATAGAATGGAGATAATACTTGCCCTAGTTGACTGGAACATTGCATTAATTAATAACTCATATACAATTAGGTACGTTTTCCTATAGCCATAAATAATGGTCACAATGGTGCAGGAATAATATTTTTACAGCATCATTTACTAGAGGCGAGAGAATAATTTGCAGTGGATAATGTATCAGATGTATTTAGCCTCTTTTCCTGGTTGCACAATGTACACCAACTGTTTGTGCTTTCCTCAAAAAAAAAAAAAACCAAAAAAAAATCCAGTTAATTTTGGGGATTTAGTTGAACTCTCTGGATGGAGCATAGTTTGCTCTGGGTGAAATTCATCCCTGTGAAGAGAAGTCAGCAGAAGGCCTTCGCATCACTTAAGTCCAAACTAAGCCCTTAAGCCATAAGAGGGACTTAAGTGGAGCATGTGTCAGATGTTGGCCCTCTGAATAGAGATGAATTTCATCCCATGAGAATTAGATATTCAGCATGTCCTATTGGAGCTTACTTATGATTGGTTAGATAAGTCACACAGTATTGTTTCTCTTCCCTGATTCTAGTGAAATTGATCATACATGAGAATTTAATGTTTGGGTTTTCTGCAAATATTTGTGTGTGTGAATTTGAAATTTGCTTCCTGCCAGTAAAACTGAGATGAAGCAAATGTCTGCAGGAAAGGAACACAGAAAAAGCAGCAAGCATGTCCAAAGAAAATATATTTAAAAAAAATAGCAGTCATACTTTTTGCTCATGTTTTACAGTATTTCCCCAGTACTATGATGGTGACAAGAGTATTTTAGGTCCTTTGTAGATGATATTGAGATTTAACAATTTCACAGGGTATTAGCTTTATAATGATTTTAAATTTGCCTTAACAAGAGGCCTTGAGGGTTGAGATAGTGCCCTTAAGGAACATATGAGCTGATACTCACTAGCTTGCTTTGCAAGTGCACTCCGGTTACCTATTGTCCTGGAACATGGTAACCTAAACCTTTTGGTCACTGGAAGTTACATAAATTAGTCTTGGAGACCATGAAACCCTACCAGCTTTTTTTTTTTTTTTCACATGTCCCCAAAATACTCATTCGGGTCTGGAGTTTTTTTGGTGGTTTCCAAAGTCTTGCTAAAGTGTTCGGTGATGAGTTCCAAAGTGCTCTGGGGGAGGAGGGACGGCAGTAAAAAAAGAAATAAAAAATAATTGATTTTTGTTTAGATTAACAGACCCCTGACTATGAAGAAAGAAGGAATTCAGACCAGAAACCGAAAAATGTCTAGCAAATCCAAAAAGTGCAAAAAGGTCCACGACAGCTTGGAAGATTTCCCCAAGAGCAGCTCTTTTAACCCCGCTGCCCTCTCCAGACACATGTCCTCCATCAGCCACATTTCACCTTTCAGCCACTCTAGCCACATGCTGACTACCCCGACACCGATGCATCCACCCTCCAGCCTCTCTTTCCGACCTCATCATCCTTCCAGCATGGTCACTGCCATGGGTTAGAGACAGACTCCCCCTGCTAAATGCTTTACGGTCTCAAAATGAGATTTACTTTATATACTTGCATTTTTGCAGGCGTGCGGTTCTCAAGTGGAAGCCGAAAACAAATGGATAAAAATAAAAAAAAATATTATTTGAAGGCATAAAAGAAAAAAAAAAAAGGAAAATAAAAGTGTTGTTTGCCACTTTTTAAAGGAGCTCACTATGGTGTCTGTATTCTCAACCTCTGAATCTGGACTCCATCTGTGAATAAGCCATTCAGACTCATATTCCCTATTTAACAGGGTCTCTAGTGCTGTGAACAAAAAAGATGAACATTGCATATAACTTATATTGTAAGGAATACTGTACATTTGAGGAAGACTTTATTGCATCTGGGTAAGCTGTAAAGACAGGCATGAAGGACTCCGAGGGAAAAAAAAATTAAAGGCGGATGGGGAGGAGAAAAAAAGATGCCGACCGAGAAGAACCAGGTCTAATGAACGAACGGACAAACTGCCAGTTGTGTCTTCTCTCTCTCTGGCTGGCTCAAGATGTTTGATGCATTAACTAACTAACTAACTAAAGCTGTAGGCAGATCATTCATTCCAGGCATCAGGCCTTTTACAGAGGAAGTAATAATGATTTGGGGGCAATCAGTGTTAACATACGGCTGTTGCCAGTGAGGGTTTTTAGATCGCCATCCTTCAGGCCTATATGCATTGTGAACAAGTTCCTGTAATTGTTGTTTGTATGTATATTTCAAAGCACCAAATTAAGAGAGATGTAGATTTATTTCATCCTATTATACAGACTGAATGGTTGTACAAATTTATTTACTGCTAGTGTTAAGACCTATTTTATTTTGGTTTTGTTTTGTTTTCATATTTTTTCCCTCTTTTTTTTTTTTTTTTTGAGAATAAACTAGATTAAATTCTGTTGACTTACAGATGTTTTGTGCTTGGCGGGGTGTGGACGGGGAATCTTTTTGTTTTTGTTTTGAGAATATTTATTAAATAGCTTTCATGGGTATAGGCGACCTGTATCTTTTTCAGCTCCTTTTTGACGGCCAGTGCAATGTTTGAGGTGGTTTATAAATAAAATAAAATAAAATTAAAATAAATGAAGTGCATGTTAGCGTGACCCACTGTTCAGTGTCTGTTACAGATCCCCGGATTTGCAAAGCATATGTAGCTGCTGTTGCTCCCAGCTAGGAGAATCATTCCTTTCAATGGCACTCTAGAAGTGTATGCTGCTGAGATTGGAGGTTCAATCCCCCTGTGCGAACCCTGATAACCAATGTACTGTTAGGAATTGAGTGGGGAGGTGCAGAAAGGTACCTCACTCTGCTTTAGGAAGCCTCAAAGAAAGAATCCTGTTTGGTGATAAGCTTCCCTAATGTTCTGTGCTTGTGATGCGGCCCTGAACCACCTCTTTATGCAGTGAAACATTTTTTTCAGTCTCAAGTCCCGATCCAAGAATGAGCTCTAAGTGGGTGTAGGGTTGCCAGGTGTCCGGTATTTTTTGCTCAACATCTTTTTTGCAGCCTTTTTTTTTTTTAATTTGCTTTAGGCTTCACTTTTTTTTTAGTGTTTCCCCACAAAGCATGAGGACTCGGAACGTTAAAAATGCTGACATTCTGATAGTCACATGACTCCAGGAGGTGGGGCTTTAAGAAAAGCACCCTACGTTGAGGCTTGTGGTACAGTCGCAAGGGTTGGCAACGCTGCAACAGGCGTGTAGACCTCGTAGTTGTAATGAAAGGAAAATAATATTCAGCTCTCAACAAGGATGACCTTCAAATGAATGATTACGCCCTGAGGGTGGCAACATCTGAGGCCTCTGTGCAGTAGCTGAATTCTTTTTTGTCTACCAAGTGGAGGCCCTATCTCACAACTACATATATGAATAATGCTTACTCATTCAAGTAGTCTCATTGGGTCAAACTGTGATCTCAGTGATACCGGTCTGAACACAGAGTAAGTTTTAGACCAATTTACATGAGATCAGAATTAAACCCCTTGGGCTTGCTTCACATTTGCTCTGAATTGTGTGTAACCATTTACTCCAAATCCAAGTGGATATAAAATACCATTCTGAGCTGGTAACATTTCACGCATTCGTTGCATTAGGTACATGACTATATAAGGCTCAGTTCATTGACTTCCATGGGCTTACTCACATGAATAGCAAGTTCTTATATAAGCAAAGGATTACAGGATAAGGCCCATGGTTCCTGTTGGTAACGTTCAAGATCAAAATAAATTGGGCCAAAGAAGACCCGCTTCTTTGATCTTTTGTCTTTGTTTTAGTTTCTCCCTTTTCACCGCTTCCAAACAAACATAGCCGAGATAAGTCTACATCACAACTGAGGAATTAATGGGAGGTATACGGCAAACACAGTACTCATTTTGTAATACTGTTTAGTTCCCTTTTACGCTGTTGATAAAGATGTGTAAAGATAAACTCAAACCAAATCTATGTTAATCACCTGCTTTCTCAATATTTTAAGCATAAAGGCTAAATGTTGAAATAAAATGGAGTGGAGGATGCAAATAGAGATCTCATTGGCTTCTAGTTAATCATCTGCTAATGATAAAGCTAGTCTTAATGAGTCTGACTAATCAAAGGAAGTCATCATCTTTGGTGATATTAAGTCTGAGATTTTGTTGCTTTTTAACATTTTTTTTAACATAACACTTCAACATTTCCCTCCTTTGACTCAAGGGAGGCAAGCACTAAGAAATGGATTCTGATCTGGCTGATGCTGGCATAAATGAGCTCAAAATTTGGATTTAAGACTCTCTCAGTAATGCCTACTCAATTGGTATCTTTCCAGTGTATTTAATGGGAGCTGGATCAAGTCTTACGCCGTAAAATCTTTCACGAGGAACAGGGAGAAAAATGTACAATGGTAATAAAACACTGGATGCAATTCTTTCTTGAACCTGTTGTCGTCTGAGGTCTGATTCCACAAGCACTTTTTGCTTGGAACTCCAGCTGTATCAAGGCTTGAAAGATCTGATGTTTCAGCATTACACATATCAATCTAAATACATTGGGTAAAGATTGTGGGTAAAATCCTGAGCTCATTGAAATCAATCAGAGTTTTGCCATTGACTCCATTGGGGCCAGGAGCTCACCTGTTTTCTTTATTCTGCATGGTGATGAGACATTCTGTTCTCTAGAGTATATGTATTGTAGAGTTTATCCATCTTAGGTTTCCTTCTCTAGAACATAGGTAAGAAGGCAACACCAAAGCTGGTGTGATATGTGAAAGATAGGCCAAGAGCTGCCAACCTATTTATGGCTCCAATATTTCTAAGTAAAATGGATCCCTTCTGAATTTTGAATGTGCTTTGCTTCATTTTTGAAATAACACGCCAGCTCTACCAAGTACATGATATATCATTTGTGTGCATCAGACAGAAAGATCCTCTTTGTTCATCTTCCTATTCTATTTGTAAGTAGAAACATGTTGCATCGGAAGGTATTACGGAAGCTCAAATCTCTCAGTCCGTACTGAGGCAAAACTCACTAGCTTTGCGTGAACTTCTGGGTTTGATCCTACGTTAACAGTTTGGCTTTACATAAGTCCTGGCCCAAAGCCCATTGCTGCTTTGACTAATGGTAAATGGTGAGAGTATCATCTTTGACAGTACATGCTTTATTGACGTATCCCTACTCATGTACAAATCAATGGCAAAACTCTTGCTGACTTCAATGGTCCTGAATCAGTCCATAGAGATGTATGTGTGATAAAGATATTCTAAAAGAACCATTTTAAAATTGCAAAGCCAAGTTTGGAAATGCCAAAATCAAAGTTGCAACCTATTGTGCTCCCTTTTGGTGTATGCTTGTGATACAGTCTTTAATTACATGACGAGACGGTATTCCCCCCTGCCCCAAAACCCCATATGCATGCACTGCACAGGAAGGCCCTGTTCTGGGAGTGAGGCTGTCACTGATTTTTGGGGACACGTGAACTGGAAGAAGGACATAATTGAAATCTTGCTTGTGGGAGATTGATAAGCCAATTTTGGAGTTGGGATAAGTCGCTGGGCTTGTATCTTATATAAGCTGAATCCCAGAACTCTTTTAGGGTCAGCCATCCCTCTAATATGTACCATTAATCTTATAATTCAACTACTTGCTTAGCTGTTTCTACATTAGGAGTGTTGCCATCTTCTCATGCTAGTTGAACCCACAGGCTGTGTCTAGACTGGCCAGTTTTTCTGGAAAATCAGCCGCTTTTCCGGAAAAACTTGCCAGCTGTCTACACTGGCCGCTTGAATTTCCGCAAAAGCACTGACTTCCTACTGTAAGAAATCAGTGCTTTTATGCGAAATACTATGATGCTCCCGTTCGGGCAAAAGTCCCTTTTGCGCAAAACTTTTGCACAAAAGGGCCAGTGTAGACAGCTGAGATTTGTTTTCAAAAAAGCCCGATCGCGAAAATGGCGATCAGGGCTTTTTATGAAAGCGTCTAGATTGGCCACGACGCTTTCCGCAAAAGTGCTTTTGCGGAAAAGCGTCTGTGCCAATCTAGACGCTCTGTTCCGAAAATGCTTTTAACGGAAAACTTTTCCGTTAAAAGCATTTCCGGAAAATCATGCCGGTCTAGACACAGCCCCTATGTGTACTTTTGTTAAGCGCCAAATCATCGTCAGCTGGAAATCACAATAGATCCATTGACTTCATAGTTCACTGAAGCCAACGGACTGATGCCAATTTGCATCAGTTGAGGCTCACACCTTCCGATTCAAATTCTGCTCTCAGTTATACCTTGCTACAAGTGCAGACAGTCAAGCAGGGGCTTAGTTTAAGAGCTAAGCTTTGCTTACAATAGTTAAGATGCCAGGAGAAATAAATATGAACAGCTGTAAATGCTGTGGTATCTCAGCTGTTTTTAGTTCCTCCTTGAGAATGCTTTTCCCCCCCCTTAGTACAAGGACTGACCACCACCTGCTGGCCCTAACAACTCAGTTTAAGAAGAAATGGTGTCAGTGTCTTTCAAAAGTGCAAACACATGCATGTAGAAATTATCAATAATGCATTAACTCTGGGGTAGGTAGATAGGTTTCTCGATAATTTGTAAAATATATTTAGCTGCTCGGAGGAAACAACCGTGATCAGGCCTGGGTCTGAACCATGACATTAGATCCAAACAGCCATTGGATTTTGGGTATGAGGGGACAAAAGTTCAGACCTGAACTTCATGGTTTGGGCCTAGAGAAATCACACATTCAATCACTGCTGGATTTTGGTGCTTGGGATCCTTGTCTGGGCTCTGCAGCATGGAGTTCTTGCTAATAAAACTTTGCAATTTGGTCTGAAGATCTCAAAACATTTTGCAAACATGAATTAAGCTTCAGAACACCATATAGATCCCGTGATAGATCACTTCACCCACCATGACGGTAGAATGTAGCATCTGTAGAGTAATAGTTTTATATAACAGTTTGGGACAAGAAGGGAGGAAGAATATTGTATCCTGTTGAAACTGCAGAAGTGGTTGATTTAGGTAGGTAGGATCATAAATGGGAATTTGTTCTTGACTCTAGTTAAGTGGTTTTCAACCTTTTTTTCATTTGTGAACCCTTAAATGTTTTCAAATGGAGGTGCAGTCCCCCTTTGGAAATCTTGAACATAGTCCGTGGGCCCCTGGGTTGAAAACCACTTTTCTACAGTAATGACAACCTTTCACAGACCCTTTAGACATAGTCTGTGCATCCCCAGAGGTCTGCAGACCACAGGTTGAAAACTACTGCTGTAGGTAGAACCCGAATTGAGGAGAGAAGGTCTTACAAACAATGGACTTCGGAAATGAGCCCAGGACAGAGGTAGATAAGATATCTTTATGGAAAATCCTGCAGAACTTACTAGAAAATGATAACTTTTCTATATATAGAACTTAAAATTATTTTATAGAGATTATTGATTAATGTTTTTATAGATATTAAAATGATTTATTTTGAAGCTATTCTTAACACCTGCAGAATGTTTTATATAAACTCTCTGCAGATGGAAAGAATAGCTTCAAAATAAATCATTTTAATTTCTATAAAACCCTCTAGATTCTATCCTTATTTAGGGACTTTGTCACATGGGTCGTCATAACAGGGGTGAAAGTTTTGTGCTCCTGTAAGTGTTGAATAACTATATTTATTTGGGAGAACTGGATCTGCTCTGCATACATAGGCCTTTCACTTGAGAGCACAGTGGGAATTCCTGTTATCTTTGCAAGGCAAACCAGCCCTGTTGCATTGGGCCAGGTAGAGTCCACTGAGAACACCTGTCTTTGCTGTCACTTCTTAAAATACAAATTTGGCTTGGCATTTTTGTCATTCTAACCTCAGGTCTCAAGTTCAGGCTCTCTGCCTTGAGTCACTGTTTCCAGAATTTCTAACTCCCACCCTTTGAACTGAAAACACATCGTACTTACTTGTCTTGCTGACGTTTGCAGCCAGTTTCATATGTCAGTCCTCCATTGTGTAGAGAAATGCAGCTTGAATGGCTTACTGACTGTTCCAGGAGATATAACGAATGTCTAGAGGTTTGGGGGGGGGAGAAGAGGAAGGGGGGCTTTGGCAGGAGGGGAGAGCAGCCGAGAGAGGCTAATAGGTCTTTAGAGTTCTCCCTTGGGATCTCCCCGTGACTGAGTATTGCTAAAAGAGAGCCTGATTACTAAAGCACTTAAGCCACTGGTCTCCATCCTTTTTTAAGCATGAGCTCACTTTTTGGAATTTAAGTGCAATCCAAGATCTACCTCAAACCCAAATACCCTTCCCCCGCCTCCTTTGTGCCCCTTCTCCGAGGCCCCGCCCCTGCTCACTCCTTCCTTTCCTCCCTCCCTTCCTCCCGCACTTTCACCAGGCTGGGGCAGAGGGTTGGGGTGCAGGCTCTGGCCTTGGATTAAGGGATTTGGAGTGTGAGAGGGGCGCTGAGTTGCACTTGAGGCAGGCAGTTGGGATGCTGGAGGGGGTTCTAAGTGCAGGCTTCTGGGAGGGCGTTTGGATGTAGGGGTGCTTGGGACTAGGGCAGGGGCTTGGGAGGCAAGAGGGGGGTTCATGACTGGGGTAGGGTTGTGGGCTCCAGCTGGGCACTGCTTACCTCAGGTAGCTCCTGGGTGGTGGTGCAGTGAGGCTAAGGCAGGTTCACCCCATCCTGGCCCTGCACCACTCCCAAAAGCAGCCACCAAACTCCCCTCCCCCCCACGAGTCTTGTTGTGCCCCCTCTCTACTCTGTGGAGATAGGATACAAAGTGGGAGAAGGGGGCACCCTCCTCTCCCTCCCCTGTCCTGCACAGAAAGCAGGAGGCTCCTGAGGGGTCAGCTCCAAGGTAGAAGGCAGGAGATGCACAACAGTAGGGGGAGGGGCAGCTGAAGTGCCGGCACTTGACAGCCTCTTGGCCAAAGCAGTCAGGCTCCCCTGTCAGTGGCTCCAAGATCTACCACTGACTTAAGCACGTGCTTTACTTTAAGCACACGAGTAGTTCCGGAGTCTTTGGAAGTGCTCTTCTGGATCAGGACCACAGCATGCACCCACCTCAGACTAGAAGAGGTGAGTTCCCTTCATTTTGGGGGCTCTTTTGGCATGAGGAGGAAAAGCTGAATGGGATTTTCTCACACTATGGACTTTTCTCCACACACCTAGGCTGCTAGCCATGATTTTCCTCTTCCGCTTTAAGATCTACTTAAGTTTACTTCCAGCCCCATCCTTACAAAGGGAGACCCCTGTTAGGAGTTGGATCCAGATTTTGCATCTCAGGCCTATGTCTTGTTGTCCTTGAAATACGTCGCTTTGTCTCATTTTACCTTTCCTTCCCAGAGCTAACATGCCAATTCCTTTGCCTCTGGTCTGATTTCTGGCTGTTAGATAAACCTATGTGCCAACCCTCCTATGCCCTACAGAGCTGGGGTGCGTGGTAGAACATATGTCCCTCTGCAGGACAAGTAGTACATTCAGAATTTGAGCCAATGTCTCTGTAAAGTAAATGGAAAGACTCCATTGGATCACACCCCGGCTGCATTGAATTGGCAACATCTACATCTGGCAGAGTTTGGCCAACCCTGTATCTGAATATGGATTGGGAATAGGGGCATGTTTGCTTAGCTCAGTGAGAGTCAAACCCAGCACTCCGTGTGTGTGGGCTGCTACCAATAGAAGTTGTTGCCAGTAGAAGTTACACCGATCAATCAAGAACAATTTGTATTTCTAGGGCAATGGTACTGGCCACAGAATCCTAGGAGTGGGTTTTGCCATTGGAAACATGAGTCTGACTCTTTCTGATATTGTAACCCATGGTGGAATTAAACCCAAAACAATGGCACAGACCCAGGAGGTAATTTATTCCCACTCTCGCCATGGCAGCTCAGTGCAGGATTTTTTTTCCTACCGTGCAATTGACGGTGCTTTGTCCCTGCCGGTTTTAAATGTCCCCCAAATGGGGCCTCCACCACTTATCTCTGGAGCCTGTTAAGTCTTGCACCGTGATCTCCAGCCTGCATTTCCCTTTGCTCAGAGGCTGATTTGCTGACACCGCTCTGTGCATTCAATCCAACTGTGGCAGCTTCTATCGGCACCTTCAGCAGCAGGAATGAAGCTGTTTTCAGGAAAGCGGAATCAATTTGGCCGAGTCTGCTCGTGCTGATTCTCCCGAAAGCAAGGGCTTGTAAAAAAGTTCCCTACCTCCTCGGCCTCTGTGGTTAGGGCCAGATCCAAAGCCCATTGAAGCTGGTGCGAAGAGTCCCATTCAAGTCAAGGGACTTGAGCTCTGACCCTAAGCGAGGGACAGACTTTGCATTTCCCATGCTGACAGCCCTTCTCAGTCCTCAGCGGTATGCCAGGGTGCCATAGCCAGAGGGTGAGGGGCAACAGGGCATGCTGGGCAAAGAGGGTACAGTACTGGGCAGGGGGGGCAGCGTGGCAGGACATGCTGGAAAGCACAGTGGGAGGAAAATGCAGGGGTTGGGATGAAGGGGGCACTGTGCAGAGGGTGGGGCAAAGTGGGCACAATGCAGGGGTTAGCGATAAAGAGAGCACAGGATGGGGAGGGCAGGGGTTGGGGAGCCCATGGGTGCCAAGGGAAATGGGTGGTTCTATGCCCACAAGGATCTGGGGCACCAAAACACAAGTTTGCCCAGTGCACCATTTTCCCTAAAGCCGGCCCTGGCAGCATGGACGACTTGTCTTAGGTGATCAAAGTCAACCCTTGCCTTACAGCGCTAGACTTTTCTAAAGAGAATCTCACAGAAGGAGACTGAAGCCTGGGACACGGTCTTGTCCTGACTCCGTCAACGCTCAGGGGCTTTGGCGCTGGTGGAGGATTGGGTCCCTGCCATGCTGATAGGAAAACATGGGCTGCGATAAATAAAGAGGTGAGGAGAGAAGGGGCCGGTCCCTCCTCTGATATCGTCATTGTGCCAATGTAATTTCTCTGACTTCAGTGGAATCACTCCTGACATGAGATGAGAATCTGAACTAAATCTTTTATGTTTTGAATAGATCCAAGAGACCTAATTCTGCCCACTTGTTACTGATTTTCAGGAGTGTGACACGTGTCAGGCTGAGCTTGGAACTGAGGCCAAAGAACCAAGTTCTGTCCTGATTTGCAGCCACCAACGTCAAACTCTGCTCGCGTCTTGTTTAAGGGCGAGGCGCGTTTCTGAACCACGTTGTTGTTGGAGGGTCATAGGAGCACCCCAAACTGGTTCCGGGGTTGGATTCCTGAATCTCCTCACGACCCCATATGTAAATTCATGCTAGAGATCAGCCTTGAATCAAGGGTGTTGCCAATGATAATGGTGACTCTCACAATGCCATGGGCACTTAGCTACCAAGACTGATTATCCACCTCCATTAGCTTTCCAAAAGCATGTCCCTTGCTGGCTGGCATCCTCTGGATATTGCCCCTGCTCCCATCATGTACTAGGCCTGTATCCCTAGGCTAAGCTAAACACCCAGCTGATTGGATGCCCACTGCACACAGATCTCACCCGAACATCGTATTCCACCAGGGGCTGATCTGAGTGATGCTAGAATCACCTGTGTGGGGTCTGTGGCTGGTCCCTATGTAAGTTTTGACTCCTTGACTGTAAGTCTGGGGGTTTCAAACGCTGGGTTGCGGCTTGTGAGGGCAAGTCACTGGTTGGCCAGGAGATGCTTTGTTTGCCTGCACCTCCTCAGGTACAGGCAGTTGCAGCTCCCATTGGCTGCAAATCAACATTTCCAGCCAATGGGAGCTGTGGGAAGTGGTGCAGACTGGCGTAGTTAGAGCAAGTGACTGGAAGTCAGGATGCTTGGGTTTTGTTTGCTCCCCTGCTACTGACTCACTGTGCAATCAATCTTTTAGGCTCAGATTCTCAGCAGTGGCCTCTCCTTCCAGACATCTCCTTTTTTTGGTTGGCCATTTTGCTCTTAGATACCTGATTTGGGGATGGCTGAAAATAGTCTTTGGGATTTAACTTCAGGCAGCCAGTTTCTTATAATTGCTGGGCTTAATCTTTTTGCACATCAATTTCCCCATTAGAAAAACAAGGGTAATACAAGATGAACCTCTCTAGTCCAGTGCCCTCAGGACCTGATTGGTGCTGAACCAGAGAATTTGCCGAACCATAGGAAGTCAACATTGTCTAGCAGCCGTACCAATACTTCCACTGCTGACTGGGCTCTTCGAAGATATGTAGGGGTAAATTAGAGCTAAATAACAGCACAGAACACTGACAGCCAGGACTGGTGGCTGTAAGCAAACTTTATGGGACCATGGGAAACTTGAACACACCCATAATAAGTGGGCATCCAGCTAACTAAAATCATGCTGCACCATGGATGTTGCCGAATCAGAGAGTGCTGGACTAGAGAGGTTCAACCTGCAATGTACAAAGCCCTTGAGACCTACAGAGGAAACACATTATAGATGAGCTAACTATTAAACATTACGGGTGCGTCTAGACTGGCAAGTTTTTGCGCAAAAGGGGCCGCTTTTGCGCAAAAACTTGCCAGCTGTCTATACTGGCCGCTTGAATTTGCGCAAGAACACTGACGATCTAATGTATGATTGTCAGTGTTCTTGAGCAAATACACTGATGCTCCCGCTCGGGAGAAAGCCCTCTTGCGCAAATGCTTTTGCGCAAGAGGGCCAGTGTAGACAGGTAAAAACTGTTTTGCAAAAAGCCCGATGGCGAAAATGGCCACCGAGTTTTCTGTGTAAAATCGCTAGATTGGCACGGATGCTTTGCGCAAAAGCGCTTTTTATGCAAAAGCATCCGTGCCAATCTAGACACGGTTTTGTGCAAATGCTTTTACCGGAAAAACTTTTCCGGTAAAAGCATTTGCGGAAAATCATGCCAGTCTAGACGTAGCCCCTATGATTATTAGCATAGTCAAGGTGGCAAGTTACAATGTGCTGGAAGCCTCAAAACTGCATGCATAGGAATGGTTTCTGGGGAAGCCCTGTTAATCTGTTTCAGCAAAAAACAACAAGGAGCCCAGTGGCACCTTAAAGCTGAACAATTTTATCCTGGCCTAGGCTTTCGTGAGTTGTGACACACTTCATCAGATGCAGGATGGGAAAGAAAAAGGAACAGAGAGTAGGGATACAGAGATGGGAGTGTTACCTCAGAGCTAAATCAATCAGGATGGATCATAGGAATAATTGCCACAATGTTACAGACCAATGGTCCATCTATTCTGGTGTCAGACCTGCGCTAGTGGAATATAGCTACTTCAGAGTCTGGCTTAACCAGCTCTGACTGCACATTAGTCAATATTACACTACTGCCAGAGGCGGTAAGTTATGTGGGTCCATGGTGTATGGACTTATATTTTCAGAGCGACCCCATCCATAGCACAGACCAGGGCAACTTCCCTAGGCTCTATGCTATAGGGGGGGCCCATGTTTTGGGGTGGAGTGCGGGGTCCAGGTGTCAACTCACAGGGGCAGGGCCCAACAAGGTTGTGGATTCGCTTCAAGACAGAGTTGATTAGGGATTGTTGCTTTTATTAATCTCACTACAGCTACAGGCTTAATACTGCCAGATGGTTACACAGCTACTGCAAAGTGATTTGCCAATAAGCAGAAGCAGTGCAATGCACAAAAGAGTAACAAGCACTTGGAAATGCTTACTCCCCTTCAGTCTGTGAGGTGTCCTGTTCCGGTCACCTCGCACCAGACCGCAGCAGACATGGCTCCAGCTGGGGGGATCCAGGACACGCTTTGAGGTCTAGGTCCCTGGTGAGACTCAGTGGGCATGGGACTCCCTACACTAGTTATACTACAGGGCTGCATCTAGACTGGCAAGCTTTTCTGCAAAAGCAGCCGCTTTTGCTGAAAAACTTGCCAGCTGTCTACACTGGCCGCTTGAATTTGCGCAAGAACACTGACGATCTAATGTAAGATTGTCAGTGTTCTGCGCAAATACTATGCTGCGCCCGTTAGGAAAAAGTCTTGCGCAAATATATTTGCGCAAGAGGGCCAGTGTAGATAGCTAAAAGTGTTTTATGCAAAAAGCCCCGATGGCAAAACGGCGATCGGGCTTTCTTGTGTAAATCGCGTTTAGATTGGCACGGACACTTTTCCGCAAAAAGTGCTTTTGTGCAAAAGCGTCGTGCGCAATCTAGACGCTCTTTTCCGCAAATGCTTTTAACGGAAAAACTTTTCCGTTAAAAGCATTTGCGGAAAATCATGCCAGTCTAGACGTAGGCCAGTTGTTTACTAGGTGTGTGCGTATCTGGCTCAACGCCATTCTTATCACTCTTATGAGCTGAGACCAAGGTCAAACTTGTTTACCACTTAGTAGTTTCCCAGCTCAAGGCATGGGTTAAAGCTGATAAAGCTGGGCTGCTGTTTGGGCTTGCAGGGTCCCAGGCTATGCTAAGCTGGGTACAGCAGGGATGGAAACATCCATTCCAGGCCTGCTAAGCTGCAGGATCCACATATGACTTTTATGTGACACCAGGGCAGCCTGGGAGGATTAGCAGGGGGCCTGGTGTTGGCAGTTGCCAGTGGCAAGTTCTCAGCATCACTTGGATGAGGGGGTGGATCCCAGAAGCCATGCCCCACCCCTGCCCCACTTCTTTCCTGCTTCCACCCTCTCACTCAAACAATGTCCCCTCAGGCTGCCCTAGACCCCATGTTCCCCTGAAGCATGGGCTTGGGCAGTTGCCTCAGTCCATTGTGTGGGTGAGACGGCCCTGCCTGGGCTCGTTCTGAGCACCACCCAAAATTATACAAACCTGGCGCCCATGAACACTGCACTGTGGTGGTGGTGGTGGGGAAATATGTGTCAATTCAGCTGGGTCTTTGGAGAGTGGTTTCTGCAGCTGAAGGACGGGTGACCCTTCTAACTCTTGTAAGCGTGATGCTCGCCTATAAATGCAGCTCCAGCCAACGCAGTGAGTCACTTCATGTGCTGATATTGTGAAGATGGAAATGAACAGCGTGCCAGATAACATGGGGTATGAAAGATGGTGCTGTGATTAGGGGCCAGGGTTGGGTGTCAACTGACACCAGTTTTATTCTCGGCATGGGAGTGGGTTTCTTCCGTGCGTAAAGCAAGAGGGAAAGATTTTCAAAATCGCTGAGCTGTGGCCTACTGCTGCTTGCCTTGACTAGCACAGCTCTCCTTCAGGGAGCCAGCACGGAATGCCTTTGAAAATCCCGCCTTTAAGCACTTCACGCCTCAGCTGAGTTCAGCTGTACAGCAAGGATGAAGACAGAGGTGTCAGGAGGTTACATTAATATAGAGCTATACAGAGAGAGGCCCTAGAAACATGCAGAATACCAAAAAAACAATCATCTTATGAATGGAATGGTTTCCCCCCCACACCCAGGAAAGAGACTTCGCATTCATGAGCAAGCAGTGATGAACAATAACAATAACACAGGGTAAAAGAGCATGCATGCCCTGAGGAAAGAGCTGGTCTTCTTAGCTGGTCACATAAATCTAAAGGTCTCCAGCTGCATAGTTATATGTGTTGCTGTGGTCTAGATGCTCCTGCATAGGACAGTGAACCACACTCGGTGTGGGAGTTACACCTGCAGGAAGTTAAGAACATAAGAACATAAGAACGGCCGTACCAGGTCAGACAAAAGGTCCATCTAGCCCAGTATCCTGTCTGCCGACAGTGGCCAGCACCAGGTGCCCCAGAGGGGGTGGACCGAAGACAATGATCAAGCAATTTGTCTCCTGCTATCCCTCTCCAGCCTCTGACAAACAGAGGCCAAGGACACCATTTTATCCCCTGGCTAATAGCCTTTTATGGACCTAACCTCCATGAAATTATCTAGCTTCTCTTTAAACTTTGTTATAGTCCCAGCCTTCACAGCCTCCTCTGGCAAGCAGTTCCACAGGCTGACTACACGCTGTGTGAAGAAGAACTTTCTTTTATTAGTTTTAAACCTGCTACCCATTAATTTCATTTGGTGTCCTCTAGTTCTTCTATTTAGGAACTAATAAATAACTTTTCTTTATCGGCCCTCTCCACACCACTCATGATTTTATACACCTCTATCATATCCCCTCAGTCTCCTCTTTTCTAAACTGAAAAGTCCCAGTCGCTTTAACCTCTCCTCATATGGGACCTGTTCCAACCCCTAATCATTTTAGTTGCCCTTTCTGAACCCTTTCCAAGGCCAAAATATCTTTTTGAGGTGAGGAGACCACATCTGTACACAGTATTGAAGATGTGGGCGTACTAGTTTTATACAGGGGCAGTAAGATATTCTGGGTCTTATTTTCTATCCCTTTCTTAATAATTCCTAGCATCCTAGTTGCCTTTTTGACCGCCGCTGCACACTGTGTGGAAGTTTTCAGAGAACTGTCCATGATAACTCCAAGATCTCTTTCCTGATTTGTCGTAGTAAATTAGCCCCCATCATACTGTACGTATAGTTGGGGTTATTTTTCCCGATGTGCATTACTTTACACTTATCCACATTAAATTTCATTTGCCATTTTGTTGCCCAATCAGTTTGGTGAGATCTTCTTGGAGTCCCTTACAGTCTGCTTCTGTCTTGACTATCCTAAACAAGTTAAACTAGTTGTCAACTTGCTAGGGCCAGTAGAAGATGTATCCAATGGGTTTCCTGTTCTATACTGGTTCTTATGGCTCACTCAGCTGTATAGTAGCTGAGTGTATTCCCTGGAGCCATGAGGAATATGCAAAATGAAGACAAAGCTACAAATTACTCAGACCTCACATTTCAGGGCTTTAGGAAGCAACACTTAATATTAAATCAATACTGGACATCTTTCTAAGAGAGATGCTCTAATTAAACTGTAAGTTATTGGGTTCAATGGAAGAATCACTGGCTAAAAAAGTTATGCCCTGTTGTAAGAGGTCAGACAAGATGATCAAAATGGCTCTTTTTGGCTTTATGATCTATGATGTTTGTTGTGCGTTTGTAAACTATGCAATTTGTTTGTTGGTTCTGAGGGGTTTTTTTTGTTTGGGGGAGGAGGGTTGTTATAATGATATATGAACTTATGGGGAAGCCTCAGCTACTGGTCATAGCTGGAAACATGATGCCCAATTTGATGGACCACAGGTTTGTTCCACCATGACAAGTAGTTCTGTGGTTCCTATGGGATCTAGGTATGAGGCTGTGTCTAAATGTAAAACCCTTATTCCAGTACTACATTTGCCTCTAATCCACTTCTAAGAATAGCATCACCAAGCTGTTGTGAGGCTGACCTCATTGTTTGTAGAAATCCAAGGTGCCACATAATGGAATTAACTAAATAACAGCACTATTATTCCTACTAATTCTCACAGTGCTATTGACTCAAAGATTCCAAGGCCAGTAGGGACCACTGTAGTCATCTCACCTGCCCTTGTGTAGGACACAGCTCAGAGAACATCCCTAAAATATTTTCTACTTTTACAAAATACATTATAAGATTTTCCACCATGATACTAGAGAAATTGTTCCGATGCTAATAGAGGCTGTGAGGTCTTATGGGCAGGGTCGCAGTGGTAGAGTCAGGAGACCAGATTTCTAGTCCTGGCTAAGCCAGTTGACTTGCTATTCACTTGACTTTTGGCTCCATTTTCTATTGAGCCGGTGAACTCTTCACAGATGAGAGTGTCTCTAAGGCCAGGTCTACACGATGCGATAAATTCAATTTAAGATACGCAGCTCCAGCAACGAGAATTGTGGGAGGCCAATGGGAGAGACTCTCCCATCGACTTTCCTTACTCCTCGCGACCCGGTGGAGTACGATTTAGTGGGTCCTTACTAGACCCGCTACATCGAACCCTGGAAGATCGATCTCCAGAGCATCAATCTTCCCATAAGTGTAGACAAGGCCTCAGTATGTGTTTGTGCTATGCCTAGCATGAGGGTTTTTTCTTATCTTTTTGGGATCCTCTAATTATTAACGATAGTCTTAGTAATTAATTAACTCCTTTAAAACTGTACGGTGACTTCCACACAAAGAGAATGAAAAATACTCACTCCTCCCTTCCTCTCCACTTCCCCCCCGAATCATTTCACTGCTGGTACGGTCTCCAAAAACCTGCTGACGGTTGAAAGTACTCCCTCCTTCCACATCTGTGACTGGTTCTGCAGAAGTACTTGGTTACCTCTGCGTGACCTTTCTTTCAAACCTGGATGGGAGTCACTCGGCACTAGAGCAGATCTAGGGTGACTCTGCTAGAGCTGTTGAAAGCCAGGGGTGATAAACAGTGTTAGAACAGCCTTTCTCCTCACCTTCAGGCAGAATTTGAGCCTCTCAGGTACATTGCTCTGGAGAGTGATTCACAGGGCCTACCACAGCCCACAAACACACGGCAGACAGCTGACACTTCCAGCACAGTGACTGTAAATGTTTAAAATGTTTCAGCACACATGGAGGAAAAAAACCCTCAATTAGAATTTACTTCCCTGTATTTAAAACCTGAGACAGATAGAGCGCATGCCTGTAAAATAAGTGGGGGTTTAAAAACAGAGGACTGGAGGGGGAAGGGGAGGGAAATCAGCGATTCTACCCAGTCAAATTCTGGCCATGCAGAAAAAAACCATAATCCCCTGTCCCCGCACTATATGGGGGCACTGATACACTTCAGAAGCAGGATTGTTTTATAAATATCTCTGAGATCAACCCTCTGTTCCTTGGGCGTGCTCTTCCTGCTCAGGGTATGAGGCCAGTCTTGGTGATGCAATCATACCAGTAAAACCTCCTAGTAGAGCGTGTACCGGCAAAAGAGTTATTTTGTTGGTACAGTTCATGCTGGTTCCAATGAACAACACAAACTCTTCCGGCAAAAGGAATGTTTTGTTGGTGTAACAGCATGTATACTAGGGCTTTTGTTGGCATAGCAACGTTGGTTAGCAGTGTGGGGTTTTTTCATATCTCTTATTAACATAGCTATGCTGGCAAAATGTTTGTGTAGACCCGGCTTTATAGACATAGGAAACTGAGCAACGACAGCGCTTAGATACCATGCTGATATCAACAAACAGATAAATAGGATATAAATATAAAATACCTAGGTCACTTGATGCATAGATAGATGCACTGCTAAGGTGGTTGGGGGTTGTGTATGTGTACATGCCACAAAATGTGTCACACTGACGGGCATGAATTCAAAGATTAAGGCAAACCTACACAACACACAGGCCCCATTTGAGCCAGTTCTTCTGATATAAATAAAATGCAATAGTTACCCAATTTCCACCCATATGACAGCACTTTTAATGAGCAATGACAGTCCAGGAATTTGACTACTAAAACATATATCAACAGAAGACCATTATATTGACTCCTTTTTTATTTCGGCTCCCACCTGCGGGTCGCATGTTGATCCCTGCGTAAACCCAAACCACACCGCAGGCCTCATACAAACAGGCCTCAGGCCATGTGTTGAGTAGCCCTGATCTACACCATCTTTGACAGGTGGCTATCTAACCTGCTCTAAAAAACTTCCAAGATGGAGATTCCACAATCTCCCTAGGCAATTTATTCCTGTGCTTAAACCACCCTGACAGTTAAGAAGTTTTTCCTAATGTCCAACCTAAACCTCCCTTGCTGTGATATAAGCCCATTGCTTCTTGTCCTACCCCTCAGAGGTTAATGAGAACAATTTTTCTCCCTCTTTCTTGTAACACCCTTTTATGTACTTGAAAACTGCTATCAAGTCCCCATCAGTTTTCTCTTCTCCAGATTGAACAGTTTTTTCAATCTTTACTCATAGATCCTATTTTTTAGACCTCTAATCACGTTTCTTGCTCTCCTCTGGACTTTCTTCAATATATCCACATATCCTGAAATGTGGTGCCCAGAATTGGACACAATATACCAGTTGAAGCCATAGGCACTGACTTCTCATCTTACTGGGGGGTGCTTAATTCCTCGCCTCCACCTTGCCTGTTTCCACCGGTGCTCTACTGCCACCTCGCTCCTTCCCCACCTAGCACACCCCTGTCCCCTTTCCACTCCCTCCCTGCTGGAGCCTGAATGCTGTGAATCAGCTGTTCGTGGTGCTCCGGAAGCACTGGGAGGGTGGGGTAGGAGTTGGTAAGCGCAGGGCCACTGGTGTATAGATGGAGGAGAGAGCTTGGCATGGGTGGGTATTCTGCACCCACTAATTTTTCCCCATCGGTTCTCTACCCATGGAGTGGGTGCCTGTGGTTGAAACTGAATCAGCTTGGAGTAAGGTGGAAGAATTACTTCTTGTATCTTCTTTACAATATTCCTGCTAATACAACCCACAATAATGCTTGCCTTTTTTGCAACAGTGTTGTGCTGTTGACTCACATTTGGCTTGTGGCCCACTCTGACCCCCCCCGATCCCATCCCTCAGTACTCCTGCCTAAGCAGTCATTTCCCATTGAGTATGCGTGCAATTGCCAAGTGTAGCATTTTGCACTTGTCTTTATTGAATTCTCTCCTAGCTGGGTCCAGGCTCCAAGATTGTCCCGCTAGGCTATTTCATAAGGGGGTAGGAGTCCGCATACAGAAAGCTCACTGCCAAGAGGGAAGAATGAGTATGCAACAAGAACCCAACCAAAGTTTTGCACCTCCCCTCCCTTCCTTGAGCCAAAACTTCTTTGTGGTTTGGCAAAATATATTCACATTTTCATTTTTACTCCTCCAACACGTGCATTTCTTGCTTCCAGCTAGGACAGGAAGCAGGAAGTACAGAAATACCACAAGGACAGCCAAACCCAATAAGGTTGCCCACACGCTTTGGAAGACTCTAGAATAATTTATGCTGCAGATAAGGTCTGGAAAAGTGTCTGATCTAGAGATGAGCTAGCCTTGACCGATGGTGCTTGATTCAAACATCCCAGAACTTTAAGGGCATTTGGAATCTGACCCCAGGGTTGGAAATGACCTTTATTTTCATGAGGTACCAAACTGAACTCTTTGCTCCGAAACCACACACAATGACATTCTGCAGCTCCATCTGCAGCTGAATTTTGAAGAGTGAGCCCTCTCTAACTTGACTGTTCAGGTACTCTTCTGAACCTAAATGAGCTGGCAAACACTCTATTCTCTTTGACACATGATTTTCATTAGAGCAGAGTCTGATCCATAAACTGGGGCTGGAGGAGGAGGAGAAAGAGAATCTCACAGGACATTGACAGACACTTATTTGTGCTTTTTTCTCCTCCACAATGCCATGCTTCCTACAAACCTGCCTCTGTTAAAAGTGTATGGTGCTGGAGTTATAAAAAGGCACCTTGGCTTGGATTTAGTGTGGCACAGAAGCAAAGGATAGTTGCTTGAAATAAAAATCAAGGGGAGGGAAACCTCCCAAGGTTCAAACAATTTGCGAGAAGTTTTTCTCAGGTTAAATTGGAATATGTGTTCTTGGCTTCGGAAGAGTGACCAGCAATTAGCTGTGTTCACACTCTCTGGAGTATTGTAAGAGGGTTTCTTGTGAAGCTGTTTGCCAAAACTGAAGCCATAAGTTGAAACTTGTCGACAGAAGGAATCTTACTGCTTATTTATTATTTAAATACATCGTGAACCATGGTACGATATGACTGGGTGAGTCATAATTCAGTCACCTTCCTTCTTCTATGGATACTGGCACTGATTCCCAGCCAGACTTCCAGATGTAGTTCTAGGAATGGATCCTGAACGCTCCTAGCTCCTACTGGCTTGAACTGAGGGTGCTCAACTTCTTGCTGGATCGAGCCCTTATCACACGTATTCCTGTTACCATGAGGGAGTCCACAAGTTTTTCAGCCATGCAGTCATGTGACTTCACTGTATTTAAAGCCAGGCAGTTTTAAGTTGTAGGTTTAAAATGGAGCCTGATAAGTTCATTAATGGGGTTGCCTGAAACAGCTGGGCTGGATGACCCTGGAGGTCCTTTGCAGTCTTCTGTCCTACGTTCCACCTTGAATGCGGGGTGCGTCCAATCTGGCACACACTTGGCCAAGTGTCTATTGATGGAAATCAGTGGTGGGCAACCAGGGGCCTGCGGGCCGCATGCAGCCATCAGGGTTCTGTGTGTGGCTTACGAGATGTTTTAATTACTGTTGACCGGGACCCAGCATTGCCAGATTCTTCTGGTTGTCCTACCGGAATGACTAAAGTGACATGTATGTAGAACGAGGGCACGTAAAGTGGGGTGCGGGCTGATTGCACACAATATAGACTATGAGAGCTGTGCGCGCCCTCTGCATCCAATCAAAGCGCTGCTACGGTTCAATCCACACATCTTGCCGATTCTAGGTACACAAGCACGGTTAGCAAAATGACTTTTTTCAGGGAGACTGTCTTGGTTATAACAATCTTGTTGCCCATTGAGATGAAGGAGGGTCTCTCCCATGGACCACTCCCAAGCCAAGGTTGCCCATGACTAATGTAAATCCTTCATTCCAGTATGTGTCTATCTATTTTTAGTCCCTCCCGTTCACTAGTCCAGTGTGCTTCAGGAGAAACTTTTCTTTCTATCTATCTATCTATCTATCTATCTATCTATCTATCTATCTATCTATCTATCTATCTATCTATCGTTGTGTTTGATACCATGTTCAACTCTCCTGGTGGGGTACATTAAAAATCCTTAGACAGATAGATATTTGCAAATAAGTCAGCCCTAACATAACAATGTGGAAATAAATGGAATACAAAATTGTTATCTGCAAGTTGATCTCCTGATAACATCCAGGGGACATCCCCTCTCTATTCCTTACCAGGACTTTGAAACCAACATAAGCAGCTGCCTCAGACAATCCGCTCCAGGTTTTACATTGAACTCAGGGCATACTGAGACTTCAGTCAGGGCTGTCTGAATATTGAAGCTGGAAAGAGATGATCAATAGGGTTCCTAATTCTGTATATTACTCCCCAGTCTCAGTGCCTTGATTTCATGAGTTCTCAGCAAAACTGTCCACAACCACAATAGCCCTCCTCCTCCCACGCTGCTCTTGCTTCCTTGCTGCCTTGAGTCATCTTTTTGTCCCCTCATCTCCTTGGGTCATCTTCTCCTCTCCTCATCCTTAGGAGGTTTTCCTCCTGCCCTATCAGCACTGGACAACCAGCACTTCTGCTGGTGCAGTAAATGAGTTACTATCGTTGGTATATGAGGCCGGCCCACAAAGAAGCTGGCATTGTGGCATATGCTTCTGTAATTGAAAAATATTGTTGTTCTGTATTCTGCAGACTGCACCTTTAAACTTTAGAGGCCTCTTGTCTCTCTTTAGAGCAGTGGTCCTCCAAATGGTCTTGCAGGTGGGCCATGGGCTCAGGACTTGACCCCCGCTGCAGCAGGAAGCCCTTGCTGATGCTCCAGCCTTGCCCCCTCCCACATCCTGTGAGGATGGAGCACCAGCGCTGGCTTCCTGTGGCAGGATGGGGGGAGGAGGGGAACTCGTAGAGTGGATTTGGCTTGCGGGGTAAGAAAGCGGCTCCTCACACTGCCACTGTCCTCCCCCTCAACTGGGGGAATGGCAGCACAGGAAATTGCTTACCTGGAGGAGGCTTTCCCTGCTGCTCCCATTGGCTGGAATCACAGCCAATGGGAGCAGTCAGCGGGGCGGGCGGTGCCTGGTAGCGGTGGAACGTATGAAGCCAGGTAAGTGCTCCCCTCATGCCCAGACCCCACACCTTCTTCACCCTCCTGCACCCCTCTCTGGCTGACACCGCACACCCCCACCACACTCCTGCACCTTCCCAGACCTCCCACCCTAAGCCTGCACCCTACCACCTGACCAGACCCTGCAGCCCCACCCCCTCCTGCACCCATTTTATCATCATAGGTGGTTGGCTGGTGATCCACAGAAAAGTCTGCATTGAGCAGGGTGGGCCGCAGGCCAAAAAGTTTGAGAACCACTGCTTTAGAGGAAACTCCAAGGCAGCTGCCATTTTGTGTTTCAGATCAGATGCAGATTGTTAAGGACCGAGTCACTGTGTGCTCTCTCTTCTCTCAACAGACCTTTATATATGTTCTTTCTGTCTCTGCTGTTGTCTTTGTCCTGAAACAAACTCCATGCTTTGATCTCCATATATAGCAAAACATGCACATATTTGGCATACATGTTTTTGGCTTACTGGCCCGTACATACATTTAGTAACTTCAGAAGCTTGCAGCAAAGAAAACCCAGAAAGAGGATTGCACATAAGCTAGTGAAGAGCAAGGAAAAGTTTTAATGTACACAAGGAAATTGGATCTCTTATTGATGTAAAACTGCACAATACAAATTTGCTAAATGAATAGAAATAGGAGAAACAAAACTACCCCGTAACGCGTGCAACTGAATGCAGTTTTCTGCCTTGGACTGATACTGAAGAAAGCAGTAATCAGCAAGGGTCCAATCCAGAAGTCCTGTCCATTCAGACCTTGCTCAGGCAACATACCCATCATCTTTAGGTGTAGATTGTCTTGATGTAGTGAGGGCTAAGCTATGCCATGAAGGCACGGCTTTGCATTTGAGAGGTTGTGTGGTGCCATCGTGTTCCAGAAGATGCTCCAGAAGCAGTGGTGCATCAGGGAAGCACCACGGAGTCCAAGGAACACCATCTGCACTATCTATTAGGATTACCCAGCATCTTTCCCAGCCCGTGTCTTGCTGGCTCTGATGTTGGGTGCACACGGCAGAGTGGGTGAGCTCTTGGTCCCTTCTCTTCCCCTCTCTCTTTGAGGTGGCTAGTCTCTGAGGGAAAAGGCAAGGGGGAAAAGTTTGAGAGTGGGCGGGGTAAGCACAGATCCCCCTTCTCTCCCTGGTGTCTCACCACAGCTCTGCCTCCTGCTTCAGTCCTGCTTTGGTAGTTGCTCCTACATCGATCGGGGGTGGGAGTAGGTGACCTGACGTCTCTTCTAACCCTCATCTTCTGTGATTCTATGGATCAGTCCATTTTAACCACGGCTTTGGCAGAACTTTACTTGCCCTTGGGGCAGGGGGTTAAGGAGTGAAGGATGCCTGGAAGGGGGAACTCTGCGAAAGAGCTAGTCACACTTTAGGTTTGCAGGTGGGCTGCATGGCCACCCTCAGCAGCAAACAGGGACCTGGGTTTGGCCATTACTTTACAGATGTGTAGTGACAGCATGATCGTCACATGGGGAGAGAAAGAAACAAAACGATCAACCCCCTCAAGCAGCTGACTAATTAACTACTCCTCTCAGGGTATGTCTAGACTACATGCCTCTGCCAACAGAGGCATGTAAACTAGGCTACCCGACATAGTCAAAGAAGCCGGGATTTAAATATCCCCGGCTTCATTAAAATAAACATGGCCGCCGCGCGAGTCAAGATGTGGATCGGTCGACAGGGGAAGCCTTTGTCGACTGCTCCCTTGCGGCGGCCATGTTTATTTTAATGAAGCTGGGGATATTTAAATCCCGGCTTCTTTGACTATGGCGGGTAGCCTAGTTTACATGCCTCTGTCGGCAGAGGCATGCAGTCTAGACATACCCTCGGAGACATGCTGGGAGCGGGACAGGCCCAAGGTCAGACCCTGCTCTTTCCAGAGAGAGAGAGGAGTTGAGGCAAACCCCAAGAATATTGAGAGGGTGAAGGAATGCCAAGGAGAGAACTAGCCTCAGAAAGGGGGGAGGAGGAGGAGGCAGGCAATCACCGCTGAGTTTGTGGTGAACTGGGCATAGGCTGGGCTTGCCTTGCCTGCCTAACAAACTTTGGACTTGCCTGACATGTAAGAGAACTTGTGGGGAAATAGGACTAAAGACTTTGGGAGTGGATGAGTAAATACCGATGCACTTCTTTTATAAGAAATCCTACATTCTCTCTAGCCTTCCTTCCCTCTCCTCCGCCTGCACCCAACTTGTTCTGTGGTGGTCAGGTCTTCCTGGTCCACCAGGCAATGACTTCGTGACATGTGGAGCTGTGGGATTTGGGCCATAGTTCAAAGACCAAGCCAACTGAGTGTCAATCTTCTTGGGCCAGGTGAGAATCCACCAATGTGCACATCCATCCATCTAGCTAGCTAATCAGCGGAGTGGATTTTCTAGGTGGAGTATAGAGCTGGAATACCCATGATCAGATGCTGGATAAAATGTGCTTTTTGCAAAGCATTTCCCTTTTTTTTTCTCCCATGAAGAACAAACCCACAAATGTGATTTATTTAACTAACAATATGGAGGGATCGCCGAGCAAGAGCAAAAATAATGATTTCTCCCCATGAAAAAGCTCTACAATAATAAATGCCAAGCGCATACCGGGATGAAAGGCCCAAAGTGAAAGAAGGAAAACTCCTTGCTGGAGAAGCTCAGTAATATCTGGGTGTGATATTAAATCTTTGATAGCCCACAGCTGCATTAGCAGCCATGGGATGGGTTGTGGCTGTGGAATGTTCATGTGCTTTCCTTAAACTTGGTCATGTTTAAACAGCCATGTGAGATGACTTTGATGCTGACCACAACAGACTGGTCAATGTAGGCAAGGGACAAGACAAAGTTACAATGGGAGGGGCCAGTGGTGGGGCCAGGCCTTCTCACTGTCTACATGCAAACTAACCAAAAATGGAGACGTCATGAACAGCGTACATCACCATGTCCTCTTTTCCGTGGCTTCTGATCTCTGGCTAAGTGATGCTGCCACCCCATGATAGATATTACTCGTGAGACAGCCAGGGTGGGGCAGGTCAGATCTTTTTCTGGACCACCTTCTGTTGGTGGAAGGTGCGAGCTCTCAAACTCCAAGGAGTGCTTCAGGTCTTATGTGGCTTAAGGCTCACCCAGAAGGTGCTTTCATGTGTTGGTGATCAGTGCCGTGTACGAACTTATGTAGGGTGGACTAGAAGTGATTGGGATATGTTGGCTGGCATCTTGCAGCAAAGGCAATGGAGGCCGATGTAACCTCTTATGCACTAACTACCTGGGAGTTACATGTGCGACAAAGCTCCTATGAAAACTCAATGGGTCCTGCGCTTCCTGGCGGATGGGCTTGCCTCAGAGGCTCGCAGCAGCCCACCATTTTAGACAACACACCCAGGGCTTTAATTTGCTGTTTGTTGAGCTCTCTTCATCATTGGCTAGTGTTGGGTAAAACGGAGAGTAAACTCCACAGTCCTTTTCCCTGAGTGGAAACGGGGAGGTGAGTGTTAGGGAAAACTCAGGCCCACCCTCTACCCCGGGTTCCAGCCCAGGGCCCTGGGATAGTAGCTGCTCATGTGAATTCCCGACACCTGCTAAATACAGCTCCAAGACCCCATGGCTACTTCTCCACACCTTCCCCAGCACCTTCCTTCTCTCCGCTTCGTCCTCCTAGTTGTGACCGCCTTTCCGCCTACTCCCAGCAGCGCCCTCCTCTGTCCTCTCAGCTGCACATACCCTACCACTGCAGGCCAGCTTCTTTTATAGCCAGTCCGAACTGGTTTTCTTAATTCCCCCCCAGGTGTCCTAATTGACCTAGGCTGGCCCAACTCTGCAGGCCTGGTCAATTAGCCCCAGGTGTTCCACTGCCCCTGATGGCCTCTGCTGGTTCTAAACCAGCCCCTCCCTGTTACTCTGGGGACAGGGATCTCCTCAGTGTAAGGCTTATAGCTCTCCCCTCCACTACTTTTTTATAGCCTTCTGTTCTGACCCTGTCACACATGGCAAACCAGAATGGTCCTGTCTCCCTTCTAGGGCAAATATCCACCATCTGTTATGGAGGTCTGAACAAGACCCTTTCCTGTTGGACTGTGCACGCCTGCCCTGCCAATGATCCATATGGTGAAAATGTACAGCTAGTGATAGTGTTAGCGAGACCCACTGTGCTGGTATATTTCCCCTGCTGGGAAGTCTGTTCAGTTATTGGCTATTGCTAAACTGCCCAACCGCCCAATCACCATTTGGGATACACAGCGAGGACTAATTTGACAGGCTTTGAGTGAGCTGGTACATGAACGCTATGCAGAAAGGGACTACACAAATTCTTCTTGTGTACAGTGCTGTGTACAGTAGATCCACTCCCAAACCTCTTGTCTTCTTCTTATGTGGCATCTCCATTACCGGACATTTTCAACTATGGCAGCCCATTGAGTATGGTCCCCTGCTAATTTCTTGAAGGATGAATAATCATTTTGGTCCACCCAGGAAACAATGATCCATCAAAGATCCTATGTTCATCTTCTGCCAACTTTCCCTTTCAGTGCCAATCAACACTCATTGCCCACTGCTCCTCTCAAAATGCACCCTCTCAAACGAATCTTTCTTTGCATAAAATATCTAATAGTGTTTGTTGAATTCTTATAATTTCTCACACTTTTTTAGCTGGTTACACAATCTATCCTGGATATTTTCAGAAACCTTCTCTAACACCATCATTCGAAGGACTATAGTTGTTTCAGTGTCCATATTTCCAGACCTAATTTAGTACAGAGCAAATGTAGGTTTTTTCAATCAAATTTAGTCTTCAGATTTATGCCCTTTTCTCATCAGATGTTTATTCTTCCAGAATGTGTCACTTTGCTATTCTGGTGCTGACTGCAGTAACCTATGCTCCTCTTCTGTAATGATGTTTCCCAAGTCGCAGTAATTTTTTACTTGTTGTATGGCTGGGGCATTCATTTGAATCATGCATATTTTCCCAGAATTCTTGCATGCTACCATAGTTTTGTCTTGGCCACATTCAACTCTGCACCTTATTCTTCATCCTGTTCATATATAATCTCCACTAACTTCATCAGACCTTCTTTCTGAATTAGCCAAAAGCACTACATTATCTGTCCAGTGAAAGTTATTCACTTACTTTCCATTAATCTTAATACTTTCTTTTGTTTCTTGATTAATTTAATCAAACCCTATAAAATGTTGAATACAATGGGTGACATTATACAACTTTGTCTCAGTCCTCTTTTGATGTCTATTAGATTTTCTTGTACTTTCTGAATATAAACCTCTCATAAACACATGTAAATAGTTTTTTCTTCACATAGCACACAGTTAACCTATGGAACTCCTTGCCAGAGGATGCTGTGAAGACCAGGACAACAAGGTTCAAAAATATCTAGATAAATTCTTGGAAGTTTGGTCCATCAATACTTATTAGCCAGTGGTGACCCTAGCCTCTGTTTGTCAGAGGCTGGAAATGGAAGACAGGAGAGGGATCACTTGATGATTACCTGTTCTGTTCACTCTCTCTGGGCATCTGGCATTGGCCACTATTGGAGGACAGGATACTGGGCTAGATATTCTTATGTTCATTAGCATATGCAGATGTTCTTATGTTCATTAGCATATGCAGATGAATTCATAATCAGTTTATGGTCTCTAACAAAGACATGTTCCTAGAACATGCATGTCTTCCATTTCTATGGGCAATGTTCTCCACCTGAGGATTATATGTGTCCCATATGCCATGTCTACCCCTAAGGGAAAATGACCTATCCATTGGTTGTTTCACTGCAATGCTGTCATCGCCTTGATGTTGAGATAAGCCTTGAAGCATTGAGAAAAAGCAGCCTGATTGATGCCAGTGTGTTACACCTTTTTGAAAAGACTAGCAGTGGTGAATTACCCCAGGGTGACAGAGAACTGCGGGGTCGGGGGAGGAGGGGGAGACTTTTGTATGTTATCTCCTACAGCTTCCCACTTAGCTCATCAAAGAAGTCCTTGGTGGCCTATACCTCTGGGTTCCCTATGCCTCATGGAATGGCCTGGGTGCCGGAACCCTGTTTGAGGTGGTCGGGATGATTCCTTTCTCTGAATTCAGAGCCAGTTTTATCCTCCTCCTTTTCTCCATTTATCTTGCAGTGTCCCCCTGAATTGCAACATTCTAGCTACACCCCCCTCAGATATCGTCTGTCTGCCTCTGTCCTCCTCTTTGAAACGCTCTTGCTCTCTGCTTTGCCCTCCTCCCCCCAAACCCTTTAGCCACTGCTTGCCGCCTGAATTTCTGTCCCACCTATGCTTTCTTATGTGTTTAGACCAGTGTTTCTGAGTGTGTGTGGCCAGCACAACCAACGCATGGCCACCTCAGTCGCTTCCTTGGTTTGTTGCACGTCTGACACGGCTAAGGCAGAAGCACCTACCTGAGCATGCAGGGGCCAGTCAGCAGTCTTGAAGATGCTCCCCATAACCATGCCCTCAGCCCCCACACTGCACAGGAAACTCGGCCATGACGACACAACCTGCTCTGAAAATTCCATGGAAACCAAGACCCGCCACGGTGCCCTCAAGAAAAGAACTTCCACCATGGCAGCAGACCACAAGCCATTTCATAGAGCTAATTACAGCATAGATCAAATTTTGAAGACTTGATTGATGCAAAGTGTTTGCTCCAGGCATGGCAATAACAGAGGGTGATTTGTAGGGATTTTTGAACTCCTGATTTTGCAGAGTTGCCTCCACAGAACTTGGAATGTAGGAGAGAAATGGGTGGGTCAAGTGCCCTCCCCCTGAGATTGGCCTGCCTGGGGCAGGGAGAGAGAGAGCCTCCGTCTTTCTCTCCCTGAGCATCTCCTCCGCCATGTTTGGCCACTTTCCCTGGCAGCCGGATGGGGAGTGGGAAGATGCTACTTTCGCTAAGAGCACCTGGATAGGAGGCAGAGCGGCTCCCGCAGGCCGTAGCAGCTCCATCCCACTCCTCACCCAGATACCAGGAAGAGCAGCCAGACATGCAGGAGGAGGCACAGGGAGAGAAAAACAAAGAGTACCCCTTGCCTCACAGGTAACGTGGAGCAGAGAATCCTCTGCAACCCCGGGCAGTGCAGGAGGAGTCACAAGGCAGGGAGGACGTGGGTCCTCCCCTTTAGCTCATCTGTCCTTTATTCTGGGACCTTCAGCATGAGAAGCATCTGTTGCTACGTGTTGAGCTAACGCTGTCTAAGGGCTGTCATTGACTCATGGCTTCTGTGGATTGGGCCCGGGGGAGGGTGCCTTTAACACTCAGGTTATGCAACAGTAAGATGGGGTGGAAGGGAATGAGTTATCAGGCAGGAGCTAACTACATCTAGCTTGCCAAGACACACCTGCAGGTAGGGAGAGACGTGATAACAATCTACAGCTCCCTGACTGTGCAAATCGCAAGGAGAAGGGATTGTTTAGAGTGGCACAAAATATAAAACAAGGCGTAAAGGGATACCGCTGCCCATGCCGTGGGGATGGGTCCAGAATAAAAACCAGAGTAGGACTGAACAGGTAAAATTAAGGCCAAGATTAAACAGTGTACGACAGTGGTGTAGGGACTATTTTTAGGGTGTGGGTGCTGAGCTGCATTCCTCCCCCCCCCAAACCTTTTCACACTCCCAGGCTGGAGTCACACCTAAGGGTGCCAGCTCTCCTGGACTTGACACCATTGCTGCTAATGGCATCTGGTTCATCCAGTCCAGGAGAGTTGGCACCCCAGCCACAGATGGAGGGTCCTGACAAAGGGCCTGGACCCCACGAATGGCAGGCTGCAGATCTCACAGGAACAGTGGGTGACAAGACCCAAAGTGGTGCTGAATCTGGTGGGGCCAGCGGAACTTCAGAGAGGCCTCATAGAGGCCGGGACTCGGAGGCCAGGACATGGGACTGGTATAGTTGGTGGCTGGGCCCAGGGAACCTAGGTGGAAAACTTGGGGGTACTGCAGCACCCCTGCCTCCCTACCTCCCATGCCTATGGGGTATCAGGAAAATCTACCAATAGACCTGTTGGGTTGAGGGACAATCTTTGCAGGGAAGTCGTGGAAACTCAACCACTTGGCATATTTAAAACAGGAGTGGACAGTACACTAGGAAGTGTACCTCAGTGACCAATCCTACATTGGCAGGGTAATGGACCAGTTCAGTGCTTTTCAAACTATGGGTTGCGACCCAGTTCTGGGTTGTGGAATGTCAGGCACTGGGTCTCATTGCTGCAGGGGGACCAATGGGGGTGCTAAGGCAACTCCCTGCCTATCCTGGCACCTCAGACTGCGCTGCGCCCCTGAAGCAGATGGTAGCGGCTCCAGCTCCTAGATGTGTGGGGAAGAGCCACAGGGCTCCATGCACTGCCCCTGCCCTGAGCACTAACTCCACACTCCCACTGGCTGGGAATCTGCTGCTGGCTGCTTCTGGGGCGCAGTATGGTCTGTGGTGCCAGCAGAGGCAGGAAGCTGCCTTAGCACCCCCATTGCACTGCTGATTGGGAGCCACTCAAGGTAAGCTCCTCCTGCCCCAGCCCTGACCCCCAAGCCAGAGCCCCCTCCTGCGCCCCAAAGCTCTCATCCTCAGCCCCACCCCAGAGCCGACCCTCTAGTCACATTATGTTGGGTCGCGGGTACCAACCATTTTCTTCAACTTGGTCATGAGAAAAAAAGTTTTAAAAATCACTGCTCTGCAGTATACTGATGGCATCACTCGCAACAAAAACCAGAAGGGAGGCTGTTGTTCCATGCTCATTACCCTCCCCTTTAAAAATCTGAAGTAAACCCTCTCTACAACTGAAGTCACAGCATATACAGTCAGGGCTCAGTCGGAGTGGGGTGAGTTCCTCTGTTGTAGAGACTTCAGTTGTAGAGACTTAGGGGAACAGGCAGCCTTCAGAATACAGAACTCCCTGTTGCTTAGTCAACATCTGTCATGTGGGAGGTCTCACTGCACATGTTCCGAGCCTGATTTATAGGCCCAGGATTGTTCCACAAATTTGCACGGTGGTTTTATTACCTTATTTTTTTGTGAGCATGAAAGTGGGAATGCAGATTTTGCAGCTAGATTGTAGTAAGAAAGGATAGGAACTTGTGTCAGCTTGTAGAGGGTTCATATGTGCAAAGCAGTTAGGGGCTGGAGGGAAAAGCTGGTTGCCCAGGGAAGAGGTAATTAACACATGGTTAAAAATGTAGAGGTTATACCAAATCCTGATTCATGGAAATACAAGAAATTATGGCTCTAATGCATTGCCAAGGAATATCCAGGCACTCCTCCATGTCACACCCAGCGAAACTCACTTTCATGCTACCCACCACAAAGATATTATTATGCAGTGAGGAAAAAACCAAACAGTAAGCGCTACTCTTTGTTCTTGTAGTCCTCTTTTATTATAGGTACCTAAGTGCTCGGCTGCTACAGTGATGAGTGTGGTATAACTATCCAGAGAGTCAAATTAATCTCCAAATACATGGCCAGCTCCTAGTAATATAGCCTTGCAACACCCCTGTGAGGAAAATGCATTGAAACACATTTTATGGATTAATTAAAAAAAAAAGAGATGCAAACAGGTTAAGTGACTTGTTCAAAGTCAAACTTGATCATAAGCCAGAGGCCTGAGTTTCTACTTCCTTTCTCTAAGCACCCATCTCGCCCTTCACCCCTTAAAAAGAGTCTAAAAAGGCATCTGGTTCTGTGTTTGCACAGCCCCCACCAAAACCGAGTCCTGGTCTGTCACTGGGCTATTGCGATACAGAATGATTCTTGTTTAATAATACGCACTTTCTGCAACTGGCAAGATCCGGATTTGTCTGTATAGGGTTCTCCAAAGCTAGAGCAAGCCAACAGTCCAATCCTGTAAAATACCAGATCATTAGGGCTACTTTTGTGGGGACGGTTAGATTCTAGTTTGTGTAAGTTACATGCTGTGGTAAAGTGGATCCTTCCCAGTACTTGAGAGATTCCTGTTGATTTCAGCAGAAAGTTTGCCTCAGCAAGACCTGTGAGATCAGAATCAGATCCACTCTGCTTCTCCCAGGAGCACCCAGAAAGCCCGTGTAAGGAAAAGGCCCTTGTTTTAAGAGGTTCACAATTTAAGGGTTCTGCAAGGCTGACCCATGCTGACCTCTCCAAGTGGAATGGAACACCATGCCGGACGAAATGTCCAGCCGCATGCATCGGATTACAGGGTCAAGTCCTGAATTAAGGACAAGGCACAAGAGGTTGATGAAACACATACACGAGTAAGGGGGAGGAGGAAGAGCAATGCCTTGCGATGGTGTGGTTTGTATGCATTTTCTCTTTAAATAACAGCATGTGAAACTTGCCTAGCTAGATGATATGAGAGTCTTTATGTGTCCCCAGAACTGCAGGGGTACTTGAAAACCTTGCAAAGTTTTGTTAGAATTTGCTCTTCGATCAACATGAATTTTTCATGCACCAAAACCCATCTCCACATGCTTCGTTTACCATCTGGGGGCATTTTCTGGGCGGGTTGATGGTCTTTTTTTAATGTTGCTTGGTAAGTAGAAGTTTTCATTCTGTTTTGACAGATTGTGCCTAATTTACAGTCATTCCATATGTGGGTAGGTGGAGAGGACCAACCACCAGAGGACCATGTGGAATATTTGAACATTAGGTTTTATTTTTAATATCCTTCAGTTTTATTCCCAGCAGATTTGTTTCATGACTATTGTTTTATCTCCGTAAGGGATTCCCTCTTCTGTAGGTTGGAAGTTGTCCAAAGAATTATATAGTGGGGCATCTTAGCTTTTTTCCTTGGGAGTGCTTTACAGCAAAATACATTTTCATGCCCTTTGTGATAGGCAAAACAGTTTGCCTATCTCGTTCCATGCCTTGACCTATTTAGCAGAGTCAAGTGAGGTGAGGAAAGTTGTTCAGGGCCTGTCTTTAGTGCAGTTGGCTCCTTTGGAGAAATGGAAAGGCAAAGAAACGTGGATTATTACATCTGACCTGAACAGGCCTGTTAGGAGATCAATATTCAGGCCTGCCTGCAAAGGCCTCTACTTTAAGAATTTAGCTGTATGCTCCCCATTTTGCTAATTGCAGGGGTATAGAAGCAGAGAGTCAAAATCACAGTCTATTGTATGTGGTGGGCTGAGGCCTTGTTTTTGGACTAAGTCTTTTGGCTAAGCAGAAGGGGCATTCATAAATTGGGAATTGTATGATCACATCCTGACACATCCTAAACCAATCCCATTGAAATAAGGTAAGAAAGGCAATCCCATATATCACCATCAGATAAAGGGAAAAGCCTAGAAACAAACTTAGGTTGAGAGCTTTCCATCTGGCAAGGACCCACTTATCAATAGTTGGGCGTGGTGAAATGCTCATTTTTGTGTTTTGTTATGCTCCCCATTTCTCTCCCCATGTTGTTTATCTGTATTGCCTCTGTCTGGTTCTTGGATTGTTCTGTATAGTTAATTTTGCTGGGTGTAAACCAATTAAGATTGTGGGATATAATTAGTTAGATAATCATGTTACAATATATTAGGCTTGGTTAATTACATTTCAGTAGAATGGTTGGTTAAGGTGCCTCTGAAAATATTACTATGTATATTGGGGGCAAACAGGAGGTAAGGGGGAAAAAACAAAGGAAAAAGGGAAGGAAGGAAAGAAAACTGCTTGCTGGAAGTTGACTCCAATAAACATTGAATTGTTTGCATCTCCAGACTTTGGGTATTGCTGTTCTCTGTTCACATGAGAAGGGCCAAGGAAGTGGGAGAGTGAAGGGATAAGGGTTTGATTGTCCCCTGCCTTTCCTCCTCTGCAGTCATTTTACTTGTGCAAGATGAGTGCAGATCAGGGGGGCAGTGTTTTACACACACTTGTGTAAATGACTGTGCCAGGTGGGCGGTGGCAGAGAATCAGCCACGGATGCTCTAGCTTCTTTTTCCTCCTTCAAATTCCTTGGAAAGGGAGATCCAGAGACTGGTAACAAAAGGTGTGTGTGGGGGGGAAACCTTATTTTCTTATTGTTAGACGTTAATCCAAACAAGAGGTGAGTTAAATAGACACTTCCCCAGAACAAACAGGTATGCCGCTTCAAGAGAAGTCTTGGGACTTACACTGGTTGGTGTCCCACCTAAGACAAACACGTCTGAAATGACTTAGTTCTATGCCTGAGTGCTCACTGTGTTCATATGCACAGCGTCTACTGAACACATCTCTCACGGAGGGTCACATCTGCTTGCAGGTTGCTTAATACTGTTGCTCATTATGAATACAGCTTTGTAGGTGTGTCAGGTCTTTTACGAGTATATTACGTGACAGGTCCCTGTCCTGAGGAGTTTGGCGTTTAAACGAGACAAAACTGAGCAAGGGATGAGGATAAACAATGGGAGGAAGAGCGTTACACAACTGAAAGACCATGAGATGCTGTGTGATGTTAGGAAGTGATGTTGGACGAAATCCTAAAGACCAATTTTTGCCATAGTTCCTCATGTTGAGTTGCCTCCTCATGCAAATCAGTAATCCCATTTATTTCATCTAATTAGTTTGCATGGGACACAGAGCTGTGCAGATAAATTATCTTCAGCATCACTCTATTGGTATGTCTACACTAGCCCCCTAGTTTGAACTAGGGGGCTAGTATAGACATACCCTATGAGGTTTAAACCAAATCAGGGGGACTGCTCATGGAGACTGCTCATCTGATTGAAGGCCTGCAGAATTGGGCTGCCAGCCTTTAGGCAAAATCCCCACTGAAGTCAATTTAAGAGCATAAGAACAGCCATACCGGTTCAGACTACTGACCCATCTAGCCCAGTATCCTGACTTCTGATAGTGACCACTGTCAGACGCTTTTGACCTTCACAACCTCTCCTGGCAATGAGTTCCAATGGCTGACAGAGCATTTGGTGCAGGAGTACTTCCTTTTGTTTGTTTTAAACCTATTGGCAATTAATTCCGTTGGGCAACCCAGGTTTGTGTGTCGCGTGTAAATAGGGTTTCCTACACTTTCTTCACACCAGTCATGATTTTACAGACCTCAGTCATAGACCCCCATTGCAACTCTTGTTCAAGCTGACCAGATCCAATCTTTTTTAATTTCACCTCTTAGGGTGTGTCTAGACTACATGGCTCCAACGATGGACCCATGTAGATGAGTTTACTAGACATAGCAAAATGAAGGAGCGATTTAAATAATCACCACTTCATTTACATCAAAATGGCTGCCGCTTGTGCTGATCAGCTGATTGTCGGTGCAGCGCGGTAGTCTAAACGGGGATCAGCCGACCCCAGAACCCTTTGTCGTCAGATCCTTTATGCCTCGTGAAGCGAGGCTTACAGGATCTGGACGACAAGCGGTTCTGGGGTCGGCTGATCCCATTTAGACTACCGCGCTGCGCTGATAATCAGCTGATCGGCACAGCACGGCGGCCATTTTGATGTAAATGAAGCGGTGATTATTTAAATCGCTTCATTTTACTATGTCTAGTAAACTCATCTACATGGGTCCGTCGACAGAGCCATGTAATCTAGACACACCCTTAGGCTATGTCTACACAGCAGCGTTATTTCGGAATAACTGATGTTATTCCAAAATAACATAGTCTGCGTCTACATGTAAGCAATTATTTCAACATAATGTCAAAACAATGTTGAGCTGGAGGACTGCTTACTCTGACTCCTGTAACCCTCATTGTACGAGGAGTAAGGGAAGTCGAGGGAAGAGTGTTCTATCTCGAAATAACTGCTGTGTAGACAGCGCCAAAAGTCGAAATGAGCTATTTCTACTTAAGCTACACAATTGGCATAGCTCAAGTTGCGTAGCTTATTTCAAGCTTAGCCCTGCAGTGTAGATATGCCCATAGGGAAGCTGGTCCATACTCCTAGTCATTTCTGTTGCCCTTCTCTGTCTCTTTCCCAGTTCTAATACATCTTTTTTGAGATGGAGCAACCAGAACTGCACTGGTATTCAAGGTCTGGGAGCGTCAATCATTTATACAGCAGCATTAAGTTTTTTTGTCTTATTATCTGCTCCTTTCCTAATGGTTCCTAACATTCTGTTCACTTTTTTGACTCATGTTGACTTCCTGTTACACACTAAGGGTGTCTACACAGCACCCTTAGCTCAAAATAAGCTACACAATTTGTGCTATGCAAACTGCGTAGCTTATTTCAATGCTATTTCAAAATAGCGTATTTCATAATTTGGCGCTGTCTACACAGCACCAAATTTCGAAATAACTCATGATTCTGAAATTCCCCTTAATGAGGGTTATTGGGATATCGGAATAAGCTGCCTGTTATTTCGGAATCTATTTCAAAATAACAGGCTGCTTCAATAGATGCAGAGTAGCTATTTTGGGATACTTCCACTATCCCGAAATAGCTCTGCAGTGTAGACATACCCTAAGTGGATTTTAAATAGGAACTTTGCTTTATTAAGGATCGAGTAAAGACTGAGTAAGGAATTCAGGCCTTGAATCCTTGTTAGTTCCTCTTTGGGATCAGAGGGGTTCAGGCACTGTGTACATCAGATAAGTGGCCTCCTGATATTTTAACTGCTGTTTATTTTCAGGGTGTTCCTTCCTGAGAGATGCCCACTATATTGGAGACAGCCTAGATCACTCATGCTGCTGATACTCTACTGCCAAAAAAATAAAGCCTCAACAGTTCCTGCCATGATTACATGGAACCCCGGGCTCTTGTCAATGGCAAACGGAGGGGCAACACTCTATATTACTCTGGGTTCCTGGCAGAAATAGGACCACACTGTGAAGTTCAAGTCCAGATCCAAATCTGAACTCCCTCCACTTTCAAAGTGTTTGAATACAGGATTTTGGCCAACTCCCATCTCTAGCTTTGGGGAACGCCGGACAAGATCCATCCCATTGCCCGTGCAAGTGGATGGAACCCATTCGTCATTGTGGTACCTGCTTCAAGCGGTGGGCAAAGAGCTGTAGAGAAATCTCTGTGATGTGCACAGTGCTTCATGTTCCTTATGTGGGTGAAAAGTAAAGAGGAGGCTTTTTATACACTGGTTGCTTATGGGAGACACAAACCCCGACTGTCAGGGAAAGAGGGTGGCACAGATAAAAGCTGAGAAGGTAAATCAGCTAATTCTTAGGTAACGTGAAGCTGCTTCTTAGTCCATAGGGGCGTGTGCACTGAAAAAGCTGGTTGCAACCATCATGAGCCAGAGCCTGGAAATGCCTGTTTGCAGAGTGCTGGCCTAGACCTGAGCAAGACCACATGAGAGTACAAAGTGTGCTGATGGCTCCGGGGATGCTGCTGGCCTACATGGGATGGAGATTGCCTTCCCTGCATTTTGATCATCCATTGGGTGCTTTGCGCACACTTAGTGCCATCCATAGCATGCTATGATGGTGGCAGAGGGGAGGGTGGTGTGACATTGTGTAACCCACACACCTTGTGTGGTTCACCATCCCATGCAGTGGCACCACAGCCACAGCTAAGATCAAGAGACCTCTACAGAATGGGCTGGGAGTCAGCTGGCTTTTTAGCTCAGTGGGTAGAGACTCCTATCCTAAGCTCCAGAGGTCCCAGGTTCAAATCCGCTGGTGGTGGTTACAATGTCACTCTGCTCTTGGAAGGTCTTGACCAGTTTCAGCCCATCAATATGTGGGGACAGTGCCCTAAACTAACCTAGAGGGAATGTTTGTTTAGCGGGAAACAAGATAGCGGGTGGCTAGAGCAAGGAATTTGAAATCGAGATCCCGAGAGGCCATTCTCAGCTTCATCGCTGACATGTGTCTTTAGTGCCTCAGTCAGTAGATACTAGAGAAGAGAACAATCAAGTTGGGCTGGATCAATGGTTCTTGACTTTTTCCCCCCCAAACCGTGACCCCTTATGGCAGTGGTTTTCCAAACTTTTTTCCTCATGACCCAATTGAAGAAAATCGTTGGTGCCGGTGACCCAACGTAATTTGGCTAGAGTGTTGGCTCCAGGGTGGGGCTGAGGATGGGAGCTTTGGGGCACAGGAGGGGGCTCTGGCTTTGGGAGAGGGGTCAGGGCTGGGGCAGGAGGAGCTTACCTTGAGCAGCTCCTAGTCAGCAGTGCAGTAGGGATGCTAAGGCAGCTTCCTGCCTCTCCTGGCACCACAGATCATGCTGCGCCCCAGAACAGCCAGCAGCACGTTCCCAGCCAATGGGAGTACAGAGTTACTGCTCAGGGCCAGGGCCGGATGGAGGCATGGGCGAGCCAGGCAGCTGCCCAGGGCGCCAACCGATGGGGGGCGCCTGATGGCAGCTGTAAGGGGCGCGCAGCATCCCTTACAGCTGCCATCAGGCGCCGCGCGCCCGGCTCCCGCAGCGCTGGTCCACCCATATCCCCGTGGCGCTGGCCAGCAACGCCCTTCCCACACGGACGCGGGGCCCTAGATGGCCCGGCGCATGTGCCATCAGCGACAGCCGGGCTGGACTGGGCCGCGCTTGCGCCGTGCACCCTAGGGGCGGGCCCCGGGCTGCGCGCCAGCGGCTGTTGCTGGGCCGCGATGCGCTCTGCGCCAGGGCGTGTGCACGCCCGTGCCGCACGCCAAAATACTGGTGCTGGCTGGCTCGGGGCAGGGGCAGTGCTCTGCGCTCCCCCCCCCAAGAGCCGGGCCTGTTCCCAGCTGCTTCTGGGGTGCAGCACAGTCTGCGGTGCCAGAACAGACAGATAGCTGCCTTAGCACCCCCACCAGTCACCTGATCCCTCTGCAGCAACGAGACCCAGTGCCTGACATTCCACTACCCAGTACTGGGTCACAACCCGTTGTTTGAAAACCACTGTCTTATGAACAGAAAATGCTTCGGGACTCCCATCCTATAGTTCTGTGAGCCAACTCCCATTTAATCAGAAGAACATGGTTGTGACCCACCTGGACCTGATCCCAAACCCTCTGGGAGTTGGAACCCGCAGGCTGAGAACCCAGTTCTAGATCTTCAAGGCGTAGGAGTCAGCACTGCTCTATTGAAGTTATGCTAGTTTAGACCAGCTCAGGATCAGGCCTGCGTTGGATACAATTTCTCTGTTAGAGGTTTAGAGGTAGCCAGTAGGCTAATCTAAACGCCTGCGCCTCAGGAAAAATGCTGTGTAATTAGCAACTTGGTTAAAACATTAAGCTGAGTCTGAGAATGCACTTTTGAACATTACAAGGAATCTACTCCATGCAAAGAGCAAAATGTTTCTTTCCTCCTCTCTGAATGGCTGATTTCAGAGAAAGGTGTTGTTTGTCTTCTAAATCCCCTTTCACGTGAGTGTATCCTCAAGCCAATTGTCTGGCTGTGTCCAGCATGTTGGCTATTACCAGGGTTGTTTGTTTTTGAAACCAGTTTGGAAGTTCCTTAGAAAAACCCCAACTATTGGTTGTTGTTACAGGCTTAGACATATACAAATACAACAAAGGAGTGAAAAGCTGGGAAGCCAGGGCATGCAAATCTGTCGACGAGCTATTGAATTCGCTTATTGTTACAAGTGAAACACCAGCACAGCGTGTCTCGGGAGAAGGAGGAAGTATGAGGTGGTAAATGACAGCCTTGAAGTTCTTGGCGAGGCAGGAGATACAGGCTGTTCCATTTTGGAAGTGTTGACTTTCTCCTTTTCTCTTTCTCTTCTTCGAATTCTTCAGAAAGGGAGCTCCAGAACTGGTCACAAGAGATTTGCATGTTGTATGCCACTGATGGTGCAAATCAAGGCAACCGCCTTAACTTGATGCTGATTCAGAGCAGCTGAATAGCTGGTGCCAGGGAGAAGTTTCACTGAGAATTTGATTTTTGAAGGCTGTCAGACAAACGGGTGCATTGCTATGATGAAAAGAGGCCCCCTTCCCACTTCCAACACACAGCTGATTGTGTGCTCTCTGCTCCTTTTTCCTTTTGGGTAAAGGCGATCATTTCTTAATTCTGCCCTTGAGGGGTGTGAGCAAAAATGGTGTGGAACTGATTGGAGGAGAGGTGCCTCTTGTTCAAACTAGAAGCTAAAATATACTCCAAAGAAGAAAGCATTAGCATTTTCATTAAATGTCAGCGTGTGACGTGCATCTACCTCGGGCAACCTTGGCTTGTAGGTAAGTTACTGGGAATTTTCCAACAGTTCTTAATTGATTTAGATTTAGCAGTTCCATTTTCTTTTTGCATCTTCCATCGCATGCAAGAAAACCTCAAATGGAAGCAAACTAAATCAGACAACACCCCCAGCACATGCCTTGGAAGGAAAGCTGTGGCATAATATGAAATGAATCCTGATCAACTTATTACAAAGAGCAGTGATGCACTGGTTTGCCAAAAGGGAATAGCTAAAATAAAAGAAGAAAGACTCCGCCTGTGTCAGGACGATGCCAGCTAGGCAATCTGATAACACAAGGCCTTCATCCTAACATCACGGCCATGTGTGGAAATTCCCAGTGGCAGTTCTGCACCTGGCTGGTGGAACCGGTTGTCAGTGCAGTTTGGTCTTTGCGTATTGCAGGTGTTGGAATACAGGAGTGCCTGAATCCCTTTGGAAAGTGCAGTGTATAGTGAGCGAGGGGCGGGGAGAGGGCAGTTGCCCCCTGGCACCACGCTAGGGGGACACCAATGTAGTCCCCCTCTGCTCCCCCTGTTATACCTCAGCTCGCCTGCTCCTCCTTCACCTGCCGCCAGCGGCTGGAACCTCCTCCCCACCTCTCCGCCCCCCGGCCGACCCTCCTCCATCTCCACCGGCGGGGGCAGGAGAAGATGCGGTACAAGCTTCTCTCCCCTCCTCCCAGGCTCTCAGCAGCGTGCCAGGTTCGGAGCTGTGGCAGCGGTGGCAGGAGGCGCAAATGTTTCCTTTGCCCCCGGGCGCATAACACCCTCGCTACGACTCTGTGAAAATGAGTTTTAGGCCCCTACATCAGTGAGGCATCGTGACCCTGAGCCCAGCAACGCTTACATCGCTTTCCAAATCAGCCCATCCGTCATTTGGCATTGGCTACCCTGTTCTGAATTTGGCACACTGTGCTTACGTCTGCAGACCTCATCCACTTCAGAAAGGTTCAGATGGGATCCCAACCAGACCCTCGTGGAGGAAAGCTGAGCTGGGGAAAGTATTTACAGAGACTAGGAAGGATCCAGGGGTCTGTAGTCAAGCAAAATTCCATTCATGGGACCCGGTCCTCAGTCGGGAAGGCAAGTTCAGGCACCATCATCTCTAATGAGGCTTTAATTGCTTTGATCGCTTTCCAAACGCTATTGAAAGTGTTGCACAATGCACATTTGCGCTAGTGATGAAGCGTGGAGGGCAAGCTGACTCAGCAGTACAGTGACACTTTGTGAGATGTATTAGGTAGCTCGGGGTGGGAGTTTGCCGATGAGGCACGTTGCAGACAGGAGGTTCGGCTGCCAGAGTTTACCCAATGGCTACCTGGAGCATGCATTATAATAGATAAGCTAGTGCGGTTTCCGCGAGTGACAGGCCAGAGCAGCCGAAAAGTAGCTGTATTAGCCGACTCCACATCTCTCACTGCCTCTCAACTCCAGCCACTTGGTCCTGACCTCCCATATCCAGGTCTCCAATAGGACACTGCACTGCCAGGAGGGGACAACAGCCTCGCCGGGCCCTGGCAAGGCTGGTGGGGGGTACCCCGAAAGGGCTGGGTCTTCAGGCAGAAGGGGAAGGGCTGGGGCTAGCTTCCCCCAGGCAGCCTCAGCGCTGCCTGGACCTTGCCACGTGGTGGCAGTTTCAAGGGCCTGGGGCTCCGGCGGCTGCTGCTGACACAGTAGTGGTGGCAGCAGCTGGGTGCCCCGGGTTCTTTTGAATCACCGGGCTTCAGGGCAGTTGCTCCATTTGCCTTCCTCATCTGCGGGCCTGATAATCAGTTACTAATGAAACAGTCTTCATGTAAATCCTTTTAAATACATTTGCATACATAAAAAGTAGGGCTGTAAAATCCTGTTTAATTGGCAAACCAGTGACATACGTTGTTTAACCAGTTAACCAGTTAAAGGGGGGACAAGCTGGGGAGGCCACTCCAGCCTGGACGGAGCAGCCCCTGTCTGCGGCAGGGCCCCCACGGGGCTGAAGCAGCCCCCTGCCCATGGCAGGCAGCCCCACCAGTTAACCTTAACTGGTAATCCTCACCCATTAAGGGCGAGGCTCACTGGTTAACCAGTTAAACCTTCACATTCCTAATACAGTAAAACCTGTGTTATCCGGCACGCTTGGGGATTAGGGGGTTCCGGTTATCTAAAAATTCCGGTTATCTGAGGGTCCCATCAACCTAGGAAAAACCAATGGACAATAATAGTAAAACTCAAGTTTTTAATATTTGTAGTTTTGTAGTGTGAGGCAGTTGGTCTCACACTTCTATTTTGAGTTAAAGATGATTAGTACTTCTTAAATAAAAAATTGTTAAAGCCAATCATGATAAACCAAGCTAGGCCTGTGCGCCTGAAGATGTGACAGTATTGTGGCTGGGGGCAATGGCGGTTAAGAAAGTTTTCTAGTTAACAGAGTGCCAGATAACAAAGGTTTCACTGTACAAAGCACTTAAACCATTATCATAGGCTAACAATAATATCGGCACCATATACAGTGATCCAGAAGGAGCCCAAAACATTTGTGAATAACTATCAAGTAGGTACTTCTGAAATGGACCAGAGATAGGGCGTCTGACACGTTGACACTTGTGAAATGGACTGTGGACCACTGATCACCATTTTGCATCCTCCGACATGACAGATCCCAGGAAGCAAAGAGTGCAATGACTTCTCTATCTGAAACTACACGGAGAATTTAGCTAGGTCACAGTGTAAAGCACCCAAGCTGGAATCTGGCCAGGAAATATGGTTACTCTTGTGAAAAACGCTCCAGGATGGTTTAATGGGAATGAATGATCATGGGGCATAATTTATACTAGCGATCGTCAGGCCTAAGTACTTTACTTGCAATTGCCAGCACTGTTATTTCAACACCGAGCAAGAAACAACAAATCACTCCTGACCTTAAATTCCCAGATTACAATCAGTATAGGCCACATGATCTTATGTGGAGTTGTTAGCAACTGCAAGTGAAAATGAGAACAGTTTTCCTCAATACATGGATGTAAATATTTGAAGCAGATATTCATGTGCACCTTATGGTAACGGGAGCATATAATATCCAGAGAAGTCTACAAAAACAATAAGTTCACTATGGCCCTTGCCCATGGAAGCTGATGGGAATTTTTCTATTGATGTCACAGGGCACTGGATCAGTCCCTAAGCTGAAAGGCAGCATTCTATACATTCTGTACATTCTTACAATCTTTACAAAACAACATTTTTCACTCAGAGCCCAGTCCTGTCTCTCTCAGCATATGGAGTTCCCACTGGGGTCGAATGCAATTTTAAACATGTACATTATCAGTTCTGAGTCCTAAGATTCAATTCTGTGGACTCCTAAGAATGTAAGAATGGCCATAATGGGTCAGACCAATGGTCCATTTAGCTCAGTCTCCTGTCTTCCACCATTGGCCAATGCCAGATACTTCAGAAGGAATGAACAGAACAGGGGAATTAGCCAGTGATCCATCCCCTGCTGTCCAGTCCCAGCTTCTGGCAGTCAGAGGATTAGGGACACCCAGAGCATGGGATTGCACCCCAGACCATCTTGACTAATAGCCATTGATGGAGCTATCCTCAATGAATTAATTTTTTTAACCCAGTTATACTTTTGGCCTTCACAATATCCCTCCACAATGAGTTCCACAGGTTGACTGTGCCTTATGTGAAGAAGAACTTCCTTATGTTCTTTTAAAATCTCCAACCTCTTACTTTTATTGGATGATTCCTAGTTCCCCTGTTATGTGAAGGGGTAAATAGCACTTCCTTCCCTCATTTTATCCACACCATTCATGATTTTATAGACTCCTATCATTTCCCTCCTTTGTTGTCTCTTTTAATCTCCCCTCTTATGGAAGCTGTTCCATACTGATAATCATTTTTGTTGCCCTTCCCTGTAATTTTCCAATTTGAAAATATCTCAGAAACACTAAAGAATGTCTTAAGCTAGATCCCTCTGTTTTCACTTTCCTGCAGGTCTGGCATAACTGAGCCTCTTTGCACAACTTGCCTTTGTTTGTATTTTGGACACACTAAGTCTGTTCCTTGCCATATTTCCATTTCCCTTGCTATATCAGACAGCTGCACCAGGAGGTCATTGCAGCAAACACTGCTGCTAGGTTAATAAAGAGGCTGAATAATATGCTCATTAGTGGTATGTGTAGCTAATGAATGGTAAGATAATGGAATTCAAATATCACTTTTAGGGTGTAATCAGATCCCCTTCAGGGGATGGGCTGGAATTTCTCCCTAAGTACAGCACCACACACGTGGCTAGGTGTGTGTTGCATTATAGGGTGGAGGTGTGTTGCCTTCCCAAGATTGAGGACAGGAGGAGGTGAACAGGCCTAGCATAGCAGAGGCAGGAGCGGGGGATCAGGTCAGAAATGGGCAGGGAAAGAGGACAGAGGAGGTCAAGGCTGAGGGGAAAGAGGCAGCAGAGAATGAGGCGAACAAGTGGCGAGGACGCAGGGAACGCTGGCAGATGTCTGGGGCAGGCAGCAGGAAAAATTGCTGGGGGCTTTGGAGGCAGGGTGAGGAATGCGGTAGGAGAAGCAACGGGAGCCAAGCAGAGCAGGGGACCAGACAGAACAAGGTGGACTTGAGAAGGAGCCAGGCCGGTGCGTCCTGAGAACACACAGCAGCGACCAGGCTCCATGGCGAGGACCTGCGGTGCTGTGCAACCAAGCTTCACAAGCAGTAGGCTACTTGGAGGCGGGTGTATGCCGAGGCGTGGTGGGCCCCCCCCCAGCCAGCTGAACAGGAGCTGCTGCAGCACCTTTATAACAGCAAAGGGCGTGCAGTGTTTGGAAGCTGGAGCAGACCTGACATGCCTCTAGTGCAGTGAATCGGGATCTACTGGTAGATCTTGGAGCCTCTGCCAGGGGATCCTGACTGCTTTGGCCAAGAGGCTATCAAGTGCCGGCACTTCAATTGCCCCCTCCCCTCACTGCTGTGCACCTCCTGCCCTTTGCCCTAGAGCTGCCCCTCCCCCAGGGAACCTCCTGCTTTCTGTACAGGGCAGAGGAGGGACAGGAGGGGCGCTGATGTCAAGGTGCCCCCTCCTACTCTCTATCCTTTCTCCACAGAGCAGGTCAGGGGGCACAACAGGATTTGGGATGGAGTTTGTTGGCTGCTTTTGGGAGTGATCCAGGGCCAGGACAGGGGGGAGCCTTTCTTAGCCCCACTGCACCACCACCCAGGAGCCAACAGCAGTGCCCAGCTGGAGCCCACATCCCAAACTCCTACCCCCGTCATGAACCCCCTCCTGTACTCCAAGCCCCTGCCCTAGTCCCGAGCACTCCGGCATCCAAACACCTTCCCAGAGCCTGCACCTAGAACTCCCTCCTGCACCCCAACTGCCTGCCCCAAGAGTAGCCCAGAGCCCCTCTCACACTCCAGATCCCTTAATCCAAAACCAGAGCCTGCACCTCAACCCTTTGCCCCAGCCGGATGAAAGTGAGTGAGGATGGGCAAGAGAGGGAGGATGGAATGAGGAGGGGTGGGGCCTTGGAGAAGAGGCGGGGCAAGGGAATTTATATTTGAGGTAGATCTTGGATTGCACTTAAATTAAAAAAGTGATCCCGTGCTCAAAAAGGTTGGAGACCACTGCTCTAGAGTCATAGAAGTCAGATAGAAAAGACCTATTAGGTCATCTAGCCCATTTCTGAGCTCCAACTGGTTTTACCCAGATCTGTTTCAAAGCCCCAAGCCTTTGGGCTGGAAGTTCCTGGAGTCCCTGGAGCTGGAAGTATCACCTGCCTGATGCTCTGAACCTCAAATGGCCAGGGGAAGAACGTTTGAGACTAAAATCTGATTGTGTACAGACGTACAGCTCTGCCACCAGGCTACCTCTAACCCTGTCCTTACCAGCTCAAGCATCTGGCGCCTCAGTTTTACGTATGTGCCTCAGTCCAACGAAGTTAGTTGCACTCCCTTTAATTTAAAATAAAAACACACCTCCCCCCCAAAAAACAAACAAATCCAACCCTAATCAGTGCTAACAGACTTGGGTAAACCAGGCTGAATGACAAGACTTTTCCAGTGGAATTTGTTCTGTGTGTAAGTTAACTTTAAATGCTTTTTTTGGTTGCCAGATGATTTAATACCGGATGAGCCACTGAAAGACAAAGCACTTCAGAGGTGCTAAAATTACTTTCAAAGTTCTCCATAGAATATGTTTTGCAGAGACAACACCAGTTTAGAGGCTTCAGTGGGATTAGTAGTAAGCAAAGTTCTGTGTTTTTATATATATATAACTATTGTGATTGACAGCCAATCTTTACTCGCTTTGATTCTCCCCTTTCAAGTTTAGGATTCTTTAATAATAATTTAGAAAACCAACACACACACAACTCCCCTCCCCCACTTCTGTCAAACTTTCTATTTCTGCTCTCCTTCCTTTTATGAATGTAGTTTGCACTGCCTTGCAAGAGGATGTCTTAATCCGACAGGAGCGTCGCTGGTTATAGCAGCTGCATGCTACTCCTTTTCATTGCTTTCTCTCTCCCTCTCTGATATCAGTGTCACATCTGTCTTGGATCACAATATGTGAGCAAAGTGAACTTGCTGTAGGTTTAAAATAAAGTATTTTTAAAATTAGTTTAAACCGCTGGATCTTTCAAAAATAGGAGCTTAAAGTTAGGCTCCTAAATCCATTTCCTAAACAAGGGCATCTAAAGCCAGATCTTCAAAGGTATTTAGACACCCTACCCTCCTGGGAGTTAGATATCCTGCCCCGTTGACAAGAGGGGCAAAGGGGGCAGTTGACCCAGGGCCCAGGAATTCAAAGGAGTTTAAAGTAATTAAAAAAAAATTACTTTATTTATTTTACACCTACAGCAAGTTCACTTTGCTCACCTCCATTTCCAGAGCACCGTGTAGGTTTTCTGCTTTCCGTTCTGCCCATCCTTCCTCGAAGCTCTCCCTAGCTTCTAGTAATACTTTTGTGGCCACTTACTCAAGTCCTTCAGTGGTGAAATGGGACTCCAGAGGGGAAAACTCTATTAAGCTGCTAGTGAAAGGTATGAAATGCTAGTGCGGAGTCAATGTTTTTAATGGAAACAATGTGTTTCGATGGCCTACCTAGAGGTTGCTTTGAGATGATCGTCCCTAGCCTCTGTGATGGTGTCCCTAGCCTCTGTTTGCTAGATGGACATTTGGTCTGACCCAGTATGGCCGTTCTTGTGTTCTTATGGGCATGATGATCCTATCTGGACCTTGCAGAAAATAGCTTCCATTCCTCTCTGATGTTCTCCAGGTGACCACCATGTGTTAGTAGCTATGAGCAGATTGCGCTCATGTAAATAAGAATTTGCACATCATTCTGTCATGTTCTTTTTAGATAAGATGGCATCTTCAGAGACTGACCTACTTGGCTCCCTCAGCACTTTGAAACACACCCGCATTTAGCTGCATGGATCAAATAATGGGCGGTCTTTTTGTACTGTGTTGGTACAGTGCCTAGCACAACAGAGTCCTGGCTGCTGTGGTAATAATAATATTGTTCCTTTTGCACATGAACCACTCAAAGTTTGGAGCCTGGTGGGCATTCCATTTGGGAGTTGAAATTGGTGATGGTCAGGTGTTTCTTTGATGCAATTTTGTTTAGTTATGAAGAACGTACAAAGTCCTGTGTTTCCTGCAGAGGAAATCAAATAGCGGGAAACACCTTCCTTTGCTTGCAGCACCAACAGCACTCTCTTCAGCCTGCACCCCTAATCCTTAGACCTCTTCCCATGCTGCTTCTTGGGCCAGCCACGTACTGCTTTCTCAGACTGCCTCTGTTACTCCATCTGTTCTTGTCTGGCCCCAGTTTCTGTGAGATCTTTCCCTCCCTTCCATTCCATACCTACTCCAAACAATCTTCAGCCAAAAGCTCCTAGGTGGGTTCACACACACCTTTTTGTTTTAGGTGAGGCTTTTGCTCCCAGCTGTGTTAATTGAAAGATGAGTCCACACCCACTAATCTCAGTGGGGTTTTAACCCAAACTGGGACAAGATTTTACCCAGATCACAACAATAAAACTACGACTTTTCAGACAATGGGGGCCCCCATGCTGATTACACTCCCCACAACACAAATGTGCTTATAATTTAGAGCTGCAAACAATTTTTCCTTTTACCCTTAGCATTATGGGTAGTTTTGTGGCCCTCAAAGGGGATAAATAGAAAAATGTTACAATAGAGCTACTGCAATGAAATAAACACTCAACTTTCAGCTTTGGAATGTTGGGAAAACATCACTGGCTTTGTAAAGGCCAGTTTTCCCTGGGCTATAAGGGAATTCTCACAGAAAGATGAATGTATGTTTCTTGTTCGAAGTAATAGCCCCATGGCATCTGGAGAGTCCAGTCAAAATCAAGGTCCCTGCAGAGTTAGCTTGCAGGAGTAGTACCCAGCTCTGAGTGCCCAGATTAGCCTAGCCAAGGGTCACACTACAAAACTACAAAACTCCCTGTGTGTATGGCTAGGACTTCTGGGAGCACAGCCCATAGTTCTTTGTGCTGCACTCAACCGATTCCTTCCCTGTGACGTATGGGAGAACTTGTCTGTGCTTCTGGGCACGCAGCAGCAGATGTGATGTGTTTTGGGGGGGAGGATGTAGGGTCAAATGACCCCAACCCCATCAGCCATCCAGATGGGGAGCAGTAGGGGCAGGGCCAGAACTAGAGAAAAGGGGCGGGGCCAGATGCTGACTGGTGCAGTGCAGCAGCTGCCTGGGAGAGCACCTGGCTGTGGTGGTGCGCTGCCTTCCTCCTAGACTCGGCTTCCGGGAACAGCAGCCGAGCAGGTCCCAGCCCCCCTTCTCCTTCCCTCATGCCTGGAGTCAGCCCCTGTCCCCCTATGTCCAGCCTGGGCAAGAAGCAGACTGCTGCTGCCACCCTCTTGCAGCCAGGCTCTTGCCCAGGCAGCTGGCTTTGCTGCATGGAGCAATGCAGAGACTGGGAGTGGCCCTGTCCCACTCCCTGCCTGGGCCTGGCTGCTAGGGACCAAACATGCTGGTGCGGGTGGAGCCGGTGCAGTGAGAAGATGGAGAGCCCGCCTGTGGCTAATGGGGGGGAGGGGGAGATATGGGAGAGCAGGGGAGCCTGGGCTGGAGACAGGATGAGGATGAGATACATGGGGAAATCACGTGTCCTTCCCTTTCATTGGTACCCCCCTCCCCCAGTATGGAAGGCACCATTTGTCCACAGCAGGAATAGTGAAAAGGTGCCAACAGCACTTGAGTGAGCTAGCCCATGTCCTCACTGCAAATTGGGTGAGTTACCAGCCTGAGTGAAAGGGAAACGTGGCCTCTACTCCATACCACCGGTCGGTGGTGAGGTTTGTGCTTGTGACAACCCCTGAGTAAAAGTCTAGGCTAACTCTGCAATGCAGACAAATCCTTAGGGCTTCTCTTCACTGCAGAGTATAACACCAGTATGTACCCTGTTCCCATCAGTACGCAAACAGCTTTCATTTGAGTGTGGTGATGCAGTTACTGCGCTATGCAGATTGAGTATTAGCAAGTAGTGTGGCTGCCCTCGCTCAAGCTAGGCTAACTTAGGTGGAGTTGACTTGAGTGAAGATAATGTGTAGCATTTAAGAGGTAGCAGGTTTGAAACAAACAAAAGGAAGTACTTCTTCATGCAACACATAGTCAACCTGTGGAACTCCTTGCCAAAGGATGTTGTGAAGGTGAGGACTTTAACAGGGTTCAAAAAAGAGCCAGATAAATTAATGGACAATAGATCTATCAATGGCTATTAGCCAGGATGGGTAGAAATGGTGCCCGTAGCCTCTCTTTGTTTGCCAGTAGCTGGGAATGGGTCACAGGAGAGGGATCAGTTGATGATTACCGGTTCTGTTCATTCCCTCTGGGGCACCTGGCATTGGCCACTGTTGGAAGACAGGATACTGAACTGGATGGACCTTTGGACTGACCAGGTATGGCCACTCTTATGATTTTTATGTTCTTAATGTGAGTTAACTTTGCAGTGAAGGCACAGCCCTAGTGAGAGATAAGCCATACAGTCTGTACCCACTAAGGTGTGCGCCACATCTCAATATTAGATCCACCTGGCTACATTGCTCAAGGCTGTGAAAAATGTCACACCCTTTGCAATATAGGCCCTAACTCCCACTGTAGATGCCACTAGATCAATGGAAGAATTCTTCCGTCAAGCTAGTTACCATCTCTCTGAAAGGTGGATTACCTATGCTGATGGAAACACTTCTTCCATAGATGAAGAACATGTCTACACTACTGCAGGTTTAAAACAAACAAAAGGAAATATTTTTTCACACGATGCACGGTGAACCTGTAGAACTTGTTGCCAGAGGATGCTGTGAAGGCCAAGACAATAAAAGGGTTCAAAAAATAACTAGAGAAATTCACAGAGGATAGGTTCCCTCAATGGCTATTGGCCAAGATGGGCAGGGATAGTGTTCCTAGACTCTCTTTACCATAAGCTGGGAATGGGTGATAGGGGATGGATCACTTGATAATTACCTATTCTGTTCATTTTCTCTGGGGCACCAGCCATTGACAAGATACTGGGCTAGATGGACCTTTGGTCTGACCCAGTATGTCCATTCTTATGTTCAGGACTGCTGGAGAACTGTAGCTGATGTAGGGTGAATAAATGTGCATATGAGGGGAGAAGGAATTATCCCCATTTTACAGGCACAGGGAGATAAGTGACTTGCCTGAGGTCATAAAGAAAGCCTGTGGCAGAATCCCAGGTCTCTTTGAATATCAGACCAAGTCTTAACCAAGAGCTCTTAAGCAGGCCATATAATTGCAGGATGACTTAATCATATATACTCTTATGTAATATGTACCAGCTCAGCTTAATTACTATGCAAAGGAACAACAGTGTAAATCACAAGCAGAGTCCCATTAAAAGTAATCAAAGCTTGGGTGGGAGGGAAAATTGAAGGTGGTGATTGAATTCCAAAGGGAAATGCACTCTTGTTTGGAAATAATTGTTTTCTTGACACTACCCGACGGTGTTCTCTCTTTCTCATTTCTCAACCTTTCGCTGATAAGTGAAACTAGTTTAGACCTATCTGAAGAGCAAATGTTCTCTAAGCTATGTTCATTCCTTATATTTTTGTACGTTAATCATTAAATATAATTAATTAGAGCATCTTGTAATTAACTTGGACAGAATAATTATACAAGGGAATGAGTTTGTAACCACACCACATTTAAATTAAAATAAAACTGAATAAAAGGAATAACTGCGGTATGGAATTAGATGAGTAACAATGCTTGATTTGCTACCCTAGTACACACTCACAGTACTGTGTGGGTGCGCACACACACACACACACACACATTTTGAGCTGTGCCAGCCTCCTTCACAGCTTGGCTGAGGCCGTTGGGAGGTACGAATGCTTTAAAGCAACATATATACCAGAGTTCTTGTCTCGAGTCCCACGACTTGAACTTGAGTCCGACCTAAGTTGCCTAGGTGACTCGACTTGAGACTCGACTCGGGTTCATTGTTTGTGACTTGAGACTCGACTGGAGACTTGCTAATTTTGTTAAATTGACTTGGTGAAAAAATTGTCCGAAAATGCCGATACTGATGGCTTGTACAAAAGTGACTTGACATTTTTAAAATTAAGACTTGAGACTCGACTTGGGACTTGACTCGAAAGTGACTTTAGGGACTCGATACTCAACCTGAGACTTGAACTGTAGTGTCTTGAGACTCGACTTGGACTTGCCAATGACGACGTGAAGACAACACTGATGTGTACTCCCTCCGATCAATGAAGATGCTGGAACCTAGTTTGATGTTCTCCCAGAATAAATTGAGAGCAGCCTCAAGGTTGTTCTAACTCACACTGATTTGTAATGGGCTGTGAGGGGCTGCTAGGCTGGCTGAAGAATGTATGGGGGAAAGTGGGAAGGAGTTGGGAATGGATGATATCAAATTTGTTATACTAGTTTCCCATCAGCTGGGGGTTCTTCCACTTTACAAGAATCCTCAGATGCTCCATGGCTTTTTGACCACTTATGATGCAAAGAACATTTAAAAAGAAGCCACAGTCTAACCCACTGAGATCAGCTTTGCAGCTGAATGCTTGAGAGTGAAAAAGTCTGTGAGTAAAACCTTCCTGCCACTTCAGGCAGTTACTTCTTTGGCTCTTGTAAAGTAAGCAGCGTGGGACCTGGCCAGTTCTTGAATGGCAGGATTTTAAAGAAAACCCATGGGATCTGGGTGACTAGTGGATATTTTTCAAATTCTTTCATTGACTCAAGAGGCACAAATTCTGTTTGTGTTAAATGAAGCAACATGTTTTGGTCCATTTGGATTTTATTGTGTTGAGGGTTTTTTTTTTGTTTCAATGTTGTCTGTTTGGCAGTTTTTCATCTTTTTTTTTTTGGTGTGTTTGTAAACAGAACATTTCAACATTACCTAAAAGAAACATTTTGACTCTTTCACAGTTCCCCTCCCACAACAGCAGCAACTGATCAGAGATGACCAGAATTCAGGACATAGCTTTGGCTTTGAAAAAAATGGCATGTTTCAACCAAAAAAGCCCACACTTTAAAAAAACCAAAACCAAAACCTTTTTTTTTTTTTTTTTTTTTTTTTTTTTGCCCATATGGTGTAGGATGTGATGATGGTCTTTCTGGAGCAACTCTCTTCTCTTTGAGTTAGTTCTGGTCACATATCCTAGACTGGCTCTTAAACCAAGTAGTGGAATAAAGTAAATTGACCTAATCTTACCTCACTCCTGCCAAAAGTTAAACAATACGATCTTTACCAAGGACTCTGCCACCTTTCCTCTTGCTGTACCTGGCAAGCAGCAAAACCCCATGGAAATCACTCTTCTATGGCTATGCTGATTCTGCTGGGCTAGCGGAAATGGTAACCATACATGCATATAAAACAGGGGGACTATTAGCATGAATGAGGCACTACTTGATGGGAGTGAAGTTGAGAAGATGGGACCCTAGCGTGTTGATCCAGCATCCCCAGAAGTCAATGAGCATCTTTCCTGGACTTCAGAGGGCTTGGGTCACTTCTAGAGGTGGGGGGAGGAGAGGGAGAAGGAAAAGAACCCAGCTTGCTTTCTCTCGGGGGTGCTGATGTTGCAAGGGTGATGGCACTGAAGTCTTGTCATGAATGAATAAAGCTGGTAACTATCATCTGGCCCCGAGGGAGGCAGTGTGGTCCAGGGCAGTGGTTCTCAATCTTTTTGGGCTCAGGACCCTTTGTCAAGGTTTATCACCTCTCCTGACCTAGTAAAGAGTTGGGTGTCAAGGCCCTGGCCTGGTTTCGGTAGGGTCCTGCTCCTGCAGGTTGGGTCCAGCCCAGCACTCACCCCACAGTGGTGACTCCTGTGCTGTGGGGCTGGCTGGGTGTGGCTCTCCACTGAAGTATGGCCCCGGCCCCAATTGGATCAGACTTCTGTGAGCAGTGTTGTGGCCTGGCTCATGGGCTTGCAGCATCACTCACTCACCTTTGGCCTACCTGGACTCCCATCATCACAGCGGATGAGCCAAGCCTGAGTGCCGCTGGCAGTGCCGGGAGCAGGGAGGTGAATCCAGCTATGCGAACCTTTGAAACATTTTGGCAACCCAATTTTGCATCCAGATCCATGTGTTGAACCTGGTCTAGTGCATCCAGCAATGGCGTAGCACACAAGAATCACAGAATCATAGAACACCAGACCTGGAAGGGACCTCGAGAGGTCATCAAGTCCAGGCCCCTGCCCTCACGGCAGGACCAAGCACCATCTAGATCAGTGGTCACCAACCAGTAGATCAGGATCTACCAGTAGATCTTGGAGCCTCTGACAGGTGATCCTGACTGGTTTGGCTGGGAGACTGTCAAGTGCCAGCACTTCAACTTTCCCTCCCTACACCGTCCTGCTGCTCCTGCCCAGAGCCTCAGAGCTGCCCCCTGGGGGCCTCCTGCTTGTTGTGCAGAGTGGGGGAGACAGAGGCAGGGGGTGCTGGTGTCAATCTGTCCCCCTCCCCTGTACGCCATCTTCACAGTGTAAGGAGGGTGAGGCCTCAGCAAAGAGGTGGAGCAGGGCCTTGGAGAAGGGGCAGGAGCAGGGATATTTGTGTTTGAGGTAAATCCTGGACTGACTTAAATGCAAATGTGATCTTGTGCTTAAAAAGGTTGGAGACCTCCGATCTAGATCATCCTGGATAAATGCCTGTCTAAACTGCTCTTAAAGAAAAGGACTTGCCTAGTATGGGGCTTAAACCAGGGAGCTTACGATTAAGAGACACATGCTTTATCAACTGAGCTAGCCAGATTATGCTTAAAAACACTGTGAACAAGATTTGAACCTGTGCAGGGAAACCTTATTGGATATGAAGTCCAACACCTTAACCATTTGGCCATCATAGCTATGAACTTATAAAACAGGGAAGCTTCTCTCTTAAGCCTTTTGAATGGCCAGCACAGGGCTCAAACCCACAACTTAGCATTATTAGCATGATACTCCAGCTAGTTGAGCTAGCACACCAGGGATCTGTTTGTAGTTGCACACAGACCTGCTGTGAGAGCATGGGTAGGCCACATCAGCTGTATTTCTCCCACAATCAGACTGTTACGTGTATTTCAATTGTAAACGCCTTGGGGGCAGCTACTCGACTCTGTATCTGTACAGCACCAAGCCGAACAGGGCACTTTATACAATATGAGTAAATCACAAGCTAAGTAAGCAGCTGCTGTCTTTCCCCATCTCTTTTTTTGGTTAGAGCTGCACTTTAAACATTAGCAGGAGGCTGTTCCAAGCAGTCAAGACTAATTAATCACTCTGAGCTGAGTCAATTTTATTTTTTGTTTCATTCATTTTGCAGAAGGGATGGCCAAGTCTTTTTTCTTTTTTTTTTTCCAAATTCAATTTCCACCCGTCGCAGACAGACAATACGTTTGCTCTGTTGTTCTTCATCACCTAGGCGCAGACTTTTAAACATTTCCTCTTTGCATTTTTGTGGTCAGTTTTCAAGTGGACAGAGGGGGAGGGGGAAAGAAAGGATGCAACCGAAGCTGGTGCAATGAAAGATGGGATTGTTTGATAGCCAAGCCACCTGGCTACTATGATTTCCAGTGAGTGGAGACAGACAACAGGACACCTCAATGAGCCATGCTTCTTTTTTCCTGGAGGTCATGAGTTGGGAGGCTAAAAAACATTGAAATGTGACCTTAGTTATATTTCTCTGTTCATCAGGAAATATCCACTGTTCCATGCGTTCCTTCTTACAGCCCTACTATGTATCAGACCGGTGGGCTCTGAACTGAAGTAGGTCATTAAGCCCTGGCCTACACTAGGGAGTTATTTCAAAATAACCCCCCATAGGTCGAATTTATAATTTATAATATTTATTTTGAAATAGTGTTAGTCTGGATACTCTGGTGCTGCTATTTCGAAATAACGACCCCCTGGAGTAATTTGAACTAACTACTCCTCAGTGCTTCCTGAGGCTCTAAGTTGAGGTAGCACATCCACATTAAGGGAGCCTGCCTCGGACTAATTTCAAAGCTTCCCTGTAGTGGGACATGCTATTTCGATTTTATTATTTTGGGGCTCATTAAATCAATGTTAGTTATTTCAAAATAGTTTCCTCATGTAGACATGCCCTGAATGTTTGCCTGACTAAGCCCTGATCCTGGGGCAGAGTCGACAGAAATTTCTGTGCATGAAGTAGCTTCAAGCTCTTTTGTCCCTGAGGTCCAAAATTACGAATCCCTGGGCAAATGGACAAGCACCTACTGATTCTGCAAGATTGCTTTTTTTGAAGTCAGCAGCAAAACTCACCATTGACCCTACTGTGAACAGGACTGGGCCTCATGGCTCTGATCCTATAATGCGATGCACGTGGAGAGACTCAAGAAGCAATGGGCTTAAATTGCAGCAAGGGAGGTTTAGGTTGGACATTAGGAAAACATCTCTGACTGTCAGGGTGGTTAAACACTGGAATAAATTGCCTGGGGTGGTTGTGGAATCTCCATCTCTGGAGATATTCAAGAGTAGATTAGATAAATGTCTATTAGGGATGGTCTAGACAGTGCTGGGTCCTGCCATGAGGGCAGGGAACTGGACTCGATGTCCTCTTGAGGTCCCTTCCAGTCCTAGTATTCTGTGATCTGTGCAGCACTTCCCTGAAGAGGGCGGGGCCTCTTTGTGGATTCAGGAGACTGAGTGCATGCAACACATTGCAGGATTGGGGCCGATTTTGAAAAGCACTTTGGGCTCCTTCTGAGTAAATGCTGCTGTGCCAACATTCCCAAACCAAAATCAATAAAACCATGTTTGAATGGAGTCAGTCTAACCCACGCACCTGCTGGGCGTGGTGCACTGTCCCATGTAGTGGCACTTACTCTGTGGCCTTAAGTGTGAGCCAGCTAGCGCTTAGCTCATGTGGCAGAGCAGCGGTTCCCAACCACCGGGCCATGGCCTGCTGCTGGGCCATGGACCTCTGGCTGCCGGGTGGGGACCGGGGCTGGGGTACAGCGCTCTCGCTGCAGCTGTTGGGAGAAGAGTGTCCTGCCCCACCTCTCAGCCAACCAGCGCTGGGCAAGGGTGGGGTCTCCTCCTGGCCACAGAACAGCACTTCCCCGCGTGGCAGGGGGGCTGCGCAGAGCCACTCCATGCAGCCTTCCTGCCACACAGGGAAGCACTCTTCCACGGCCGGGAGGAGACCCCATGTCACGCAGCCCTCCCACCTGGGGCTGGTTGGCTGAGAGGCAGGACAGGACACGCGTCTCCCAACAGCTGAGGCAGGAGGGGAGGGACTTGGCGGTGTACCCCCAGCTCCGGCCCCCAGAGCCGCTGCAATGTGAGCAGCAGTATAGAGTTAGGTGATGGGGGTTGGGGAGGCACTGGGGGCTCTCAGGGCGGGGCTAGTGCCAGGGGGCTCTGGAAGCTGAGCTAGTAGTGGGGGGCATTGGGGCAGGGCTGGCACTGGGGGACTCTGGGGATGGGGCTAATATTGGGGGCTGGCACTAGAAGAGGCTGGGTGCAGTGGGGGGGCTCTGGAAACAGGAGGCTGGTACTGTGGGGGTCTGGTGATGGCGGGTTCTAAGTGGTGGTGGGCTGGCATTGAGGCATTTGGGATGGGGGCTGGCACTGGGGGTTGGGTGCAGGAGACTGCGGTAAGTGGCTGGCTCAGGGGGTAGTGGAAGGGTGGGGGGCTCTAGGGGTTAGGGCTGGCACTGAGGGCTCTGGGGGCTGGGCTTTTGGCGGACCTCGAACATTTTATTTGTATATTTATCATTTGCATAACGAATATGCAAATAAAATGTTACTGGTCCACCAAAAGTTTGTGAATGGGTTTGCCGGTCCCCACTATCAAAAAGGTTGGGAGCCACTGGAGTAGGGGCTCTTGCACAACACTGCTCTAGCACCCTGGAGCGGACCAGCTCAGGTCCCTATTCTGCTATGTGCTGTACAAACAGATTAAGAAATGATACAGTTAAGGTGTCCAACTAGTTCCTTAGTCTAATCCTTCCTCATTCACTGTGGGCTTGATTCTGTCTCATGATAATGGGAGAGTATACTGGATCAGGTCCTACTACCCCACCAGATTTGTGTGTGCATGGTTGTGCAGAGGCTGTTTGAAAAATCAGGGTCTTCATGAGAAATTAACTTCCAAATTAACCATGGAGCAACTCTTGCCATGCTATTCAAAAGTTTCAGGCCTGATTCCCATCTCCCCCCTTTGGAAATCAAGTTGAACTATAAGGAAATCAATGGAGATACATTGATGTGTGTGAGACCAGAATCAGGCCCATTCTTAGTTAAAATGAATGCAAAGTTTAAGCAAACACATATAAACGTAACATCTGGAGACATGTATGGCTGGACGGCTGGACCCGGGTACAGGGAAGTAATGTCATAATGGGGTTTTTTTGCAGACTCTATCATGAAGGATACACACCTATTTAAAAAATGCAGGTTAGCAGCAGTTTCCATTTTGGGAATTGTTCTCCTTTGGCTTAGTTTAGTCTTTGGTATAGCACGTGGGAGGTCAATAAGAATCTCTGACAGAAACACCTGCTTGACTTACATATGAGCTCTATCTACAATTTAAATTCTGAGACAAGAGATAACAAAAAGCCTTTTTCCTATGAATTATGGAAAAGCCAGTTACATATTTATTTCCCTTTTTGTGTTTTGCAGCTCAGTTTTTATGGATGTTTTCAGAAAATAACCTCACTAAGAGCATGTCAACATTAGGAAACTATTTCGAAGTAACTAAAATCAATTTAATAGCTTTCAAAATAATAAAAATCAAAATAGCATGTTCTCACTATTGGGAAGCCTCAAAATTAGTCTGAGGCAGGCTCCGTTAATGTGGATGTTCCCAAGAAGCACTGGGGAGTAATTAGTTCGAATTACTTTGGGGAGTAGTTATTTCGAAATAGCGGCACCGGAGCTTCCACATTACCACTATTTCAAAACAACTATTTTGAAATTAGTGTTATTCCTCAAGGAAAGCAGGAGTACAGATTTCGAAATAAGTGCCCATTATTTTGAAATAACAGGCTTGGTAGTGTGGACGCTCCGCTTATTAATTCGACTGAAGTGGGAATATTTCCAAATAAAGCCCTAGTGTAGACCAGGGCATAGGGCATAGACTAGAAAAGGAAGTTTCTGGATGTGACTGTCGTACGTGACTGCAAATGAAAATCAGACTTCCTAACATCTAAATGTGGATGAGGTTGATCAGGTTTTTGAGGCCTAAATTGACTCCAGGTGAGCTTTAAAAATAACTGTCCCTCAGCTAGGATCTGATTCAGAGCCTGTTGATCTCAATGGGAGTTTTGCCACTGACTTACTGGGAGATTTGCCTGAGTAAGGACTGCAGGCCCACCTGAGCACCTGAGGCATGACTGTTTCAATCACAAATCCTAATAATTTTCTGTCGGGGTTTTTGTTTTGCTGCACCAGCCCAGAGGGGCTAAAGAGATTGATTTTGGAGTGAAAACACTGCCGAACATGGAGGGGGTTCTCTCATCCAGAGCACAGAAACAGTCCGCAGCAGGGCTGGATTACCCAATAGGCAGACTAAGCACGTACTTAGGGCACCAGCAAAGAAGGGGCACCAAAAAAAAAAAAAAAAAAAAAGACATTTTACAGTATAATATTGTTTTTATTTTGAATTACATATGGGGGAGGGCACCATAATCTTTTCAGTGCTTAGGGCCTCTAAAGGTCTTAATCCAGCCCTGGTCCCCAGGGATTATTCATTCCTTTCACTTTCTCAGTCCCTTTGCACCGGAGGATGTCTAAGCACTTTACAAATATTAAAAACTTAAGAAACAACAAATAATCTGGTAGCACCTTAAAGACTAACAAAACATGTAGAGAGTATCACGAGCTTTCGTGGGCACAACCCACTTCTTCATTTAGTTACTCATGGCATTCAGGCACTGAATAAGAATGGCATACTGTGCTTGGCCATTACTACTTCCACCTAGGTCCTAGGTGTTCCCAAGGAATGTTCTCTTGCTGGCACTAAGTCAGGATTTTTTAAAAGGAAGAGGTGGGGGCTGACAGGTTCCTAAATTCATATTTAGTTACTAATGGACAGATTTTCAGAAGCCCTCAGTATTTTTCTCCCAGGGGCCTGCTCAGCATTGAGCATTCTGAAAAACCTGTCCATAGATACATGGCCTGATTTTCAAAAACAGAGCATTGAATAGCTCCCACCGAAGTCACCTAAGTTTTGGCTGCAGTGAATCTTTTAGAGAAAGCCTGAGGGTTCATATCCTCCTCTCAGTCTATCACCTACACTTCAAAAGCTCTGAGTGCTGGCTCTGTTCTGATTGAAGTCAATGGCAAAATGCCCAATGGCTTCTGTGGGAGCCGAGTTAGGCAGGCGCTGAGTTCTTTTGAGAATCATGCCTCAGGAACATAATGTTCGGCATCCATTTCTAAGGATCTTCTCCCTGAATTGTTTCTATTGATAGACCACAGACAGAAAACCCCACCACTGTTCAGGAATGGCAGGAATTTCAAGTCGATAAACAATACAAAACCCAGATGCTAAGTGGAGATGCAGCATATGGTGCACATAAATGGAAGTCTGTTGGCGATCTTCTCACAAGGCGACCGCTGGGGATTGTGGCTTTGTGGGCAAGGACTGTGCCATGCTCACCATTACTATTTGATCTGCCCCCTGTAACAAGATTACTTTTTTGAACACGGTCCCTTCTTGGCTTAATTGGTAACACACTACATTCTTTGTCTGTGCGGTTCAGAAGATGTCACTTCAGTTAAAAGTGACAGTGAGATGCAGTGAGATGTTCTGACTCCAGACAGTTTCCCCTTAGATGGAATACAACAGAGGAGAAATCAGTTTAAATGTAATAATTCCCTTTTGGACCATTTGGTAACAATCATTTAATCCTGAGTCAAGACTGTATTGGCCAAAATCTGCCATAGAATCATAGAAGTGTAGGACTGGAAAGGACCTCAGTAGGTCACTACTAGGGAGTTAATTTGAAATAACTCCCCTTATTTCGAAATAGCAAGCAGGGCACCCACTACCAAGCCTGTTATTTCGAAATAACAAGCTCCACTTTCCATGAGGCATAACGCTAATTCCAAAATAGTTATTTCAAAATAGTGGTAGTGTGGACTCTTGGCTGCTGTTATTTTGAAATAACTTCTCCCCACAGTAATTCAAACTAATTACTCCCCAGTGCTTCCTGGGGCTCTAAGGCTACATCTACACTGCACGCTTATTTCGAAATAAGCTATTCCTGAATAGTTATTCTGAAATAGCTTATTTCGAAATAGCACATCTACACTACAGGGAAGCCACAAAATTAGTCTGAGGCAGGCTTCCCTAATGTAGACATGCTATCTTGATTTAGAGTCGCAGGAGGCACTGGGGAGGAATAACTTAGAATACCCCTGGTGAGGGGCTATTTCAAAATAGCAACAGTGGAGTGTCTACACACGCCTTATTTTGAAATAGCTATTTTGGAAAAGATGTTGTTCCTCATAGAATGAGGTTTACAGATTTCGGAATAAGCCCTCTGTTATTTCAAAATTATTTCAAAATAACAGAATGGCTGTGTAGATGCTTGCTTTGTTATTTTGAGATAAGGCTAGTTATCTTGAAATAACGGTGCAGTGTAGATGCACCCTTAGTCAAGGTAGCGTGTCCACATTAATGGAGCCTGCTTTGGGCTAATTTCAAGGCTTCCCTATAGTGTGGACATGCTGTTTAGAAATTATTATTTCAGGAGTTATTATTTTGAAATAATTTATTTCCTAGTATAGACATGCCCCAGTCCAGTTCTCTGCAGTCAACGTAGGACTACATTATATCTAGACCATTCCTGAGGGTTGTTTGTCTAATCTGCTCTTAAAAACCTTGAATGACAGAGATTCCATTACCTCCCTAGGCAATTTGTTCCAGTGCTTGACTACCCTGACAGGAATGTTTTCCTAATATCCAACTTAAACCTTCCTTGCTGCAATTTAAGCCCATTGCTTCTTGTCCTGTTCTAGGGGACACAGGAATCTTGATTCCCAAGTTCCGAACCTCCAGACTGAAACTCCAGCTACCCAATGCATTATCTGCTTGATTGTTAGGCTATGTCTAGACTGCAGGCTTCTTTCAGAAGAAGCTTTTCCGGAAAAGATCTTCCGAAAAAACTTCTTCCAAAAGAGAGTGTCTACACAGCAAAAGCGAATTGAAAAGCGATCTGCTTTTTCGAAAGATAGCGTCCACACTGGATGTTGTCTTGCATTTAAACTGTGATTACTATGGACGGAGTGGTCACCAGGACACCTGTGCTTTTTCCCCTTTCTTCTTCTTCTAAAAGAACTCCCTCTTCCCCATCCACACACGTCTTTTTCTGAAAGAGCTCTTTCGGAAAAAGGTTTCTTCCTCATAGAATGAAGATTACCAATGCTGGAAAAACTCCTCTGTTCTTTCGATTTTCTTTCGAAAGAACGCGATCGCAGTGTGGACATAAGTGAAGTTTTTTCAGAAAAATGGGCATTTTTCAAAAAAACTCTGTAGTGTAGACATACCCTTAGTAGTCAGTATCTCACACTAATCAACTCTGAAAGGTGAAGTTTTAAAAAAAGCTTGGTGGAATCCCATTTCTATTGTCTCCCAATATGGTATGATCAAAACTGCTCAATATCAAGGTAATTTTCCTAAATACTAACCTTGTAGACTCAGATTGGAATCTGAAAATCAAGCTGAGTTCATTCTGGTTCACATATCACTAAGGGTATGTCTACACAGCAACATTATTTCTGAAATAACTAGTGTTATTTCAAAAGAACTTAGTCCTTGTCTACACAGCAGGCAGTTATTTCAAAATAATGTCAATATACTGTCAAGCTGGAGGACTTCTTACTCTGACTCATTGTACGAGGAGTAAGGGAAGTTGGAGGAAGAGTGCTCTATTTCAAAATAAGTGCTGTGCAAATGCTTGCAATTTTGAAATAAGCTATTTCGAAATAAGCTACGCAATTGACGTAGCTCAATTTGCGTAGCTTACTTGGAGTTAAGCCCTGTTGTGTAGATGCACCCTAACAGCAGAATTCTGCAACTGGAATTTAGTTATCAATTCTGCTGATACACAAGGCAGAATAGAATCCAATGTATTCTCCTGAGTTTCATTGGATCTTCAGGGCTAATAGGAATAAGGCTACGTCTAGACTGCATTGCTTTTCCAGGATGCTGCATCCCAGTAACGCATCTGCTTTTCTGAAAAAAATTTCAGAAAAGCGGGTGTGCTCTTTTGCCATTCCTGTAAACCTCATTCTATGAGGTATAAGGGATGTATTGAAAGAGCAAGTTTTTCCGATATTTGGCACTGTGTAGACGCACCACATTTCTGAAAAGCCTGTTTAGAAAGAAAAGTGGGAAAAGATACGCAAATTGCGGTTTGTAATTTGTGTATCTTTTCCTGACTTTTCTTTGTAGTTTAGATGTAGCCTCAAAAATATTTTATTCTGTAAAGCAGACAAAAAAAGACAATGATCATATACCTGGTTAGGTTTATTGACCAGACTAGCCATTATTGCACTGTGGTTTTTTTTTAGAGTTGATCCACACAAGAATTAAGTCTCTGTGACAAATGGCATGAAAGAATATTTGCACTTTGGTGGTTTCCAAATTTAATTTTCACAGAATGAAGAAATTGCATTTAAATATATGAAATTTCTCAACAATTCAGCCTTAGCCACACTAAATAGTATCTTATTACTAGAGCGGTCTAGTAAACAGAAATCCCTTCCTGTGAAAAGTTTCATCATTTTGTACAAAAAAAAAAAAAAGTTACTCCGAAGTGGGATGAAGAGTCAAAAGTATGGCAATTTTTGTGGGAAGGGATTTCCAGAAAATTCCATTTCAGGAGAACTAAAATTCTTGGTAGCGGCCTGGAAGGATCATGCCAATTTCACACTCTGCCTGAATGCAGACTTCCAGGCTACGTCTATGCTATGAGTTTTCTCAGCAAAAAATATGCTAATGAGGGACTCATTTGCATGAGTCGTGATCTCATTTGTATATTTTCTGCCGATCCGTTTTTTTACGCTAGGGGTTTTTGTCCAAAAACAAGCAGTGTGGACGTTTTCTTTTTGCGCAAAAACCCCTTTTTGTGCAAGATCCTTATGCCCCAAAAAAGGAGGTTTTGCGCAACAAGAAAACGTCCACACTGCTTGTTTTTGCGCAAAAACCACTAGCGCAAAAACGGCTCAGCAGAAAATAGGCAAATGAGATAATGACTCATGCAAATGAGTCACTCATTAGCATATTTTTTGCCGAGAACCTCATAGTGTAGACGTAGCCCCAGAGGCTGGGTGCTCTGCTCTTTCCACAGCTTGGCTCCCAGAGAGGCAGAAGCATCTGGGCTGTGTGGCAGGTGGAATGGCAGCATGCTCAGCCTTCAGTGCCTTTCTTGAAAGGCTCTTGTTAGGCTCTCAGGTGAAATTGACAAGATGAGCCATTTCAATTTTCTTAAACAGAAAAAGTAATTTATTTGGCAAAGTTGTAATTTTCCAGTGGAAAATTTTGATTTTTGCAAAAAGTCTCAGGTTTTCTTATGTGGTCAGGCTGCTGACAACCCCCAATGAGGCCAGGGACATAAAGTTATATGGCAAGATGCTGTCTACAAGCTCTGATCTTTGAGACTGGAGTATGCCTGCCTCATTTGGGAGGCCCTCTGGTGACTATACATGCTGAATTTTAAAGAGACAGCACATTTCTCATCAGAAAATCATTATAATCATTCCAAAAAATAATTCGAGATCACCTCTACTGATTACACACACACACACACACACACACACTCCCTACACACATTAGAAGACACATGTAGTAAGATACTGCTTAGTGCCAGAATCAAAACCTCTGAATGAATAATGATTCGGGTGTGGTAGCAGCATTTATTTGCTGCTAGGGAGAAATTAGACTCAGAAAGTACGCATGAGTTTCTTGGCTCTCCCTGGGCCTGATTCTGCTCCCAATGGGCCGTATCCAGCTGCCCCTTGTAGGCAATGTGACTTTTTCCATTGACTTCAAGGAGAGCTGGATTGGACTGTAAATCAATAGCTGTACTCATTAAAATGCTTTGTGATGCAACTGTGTGTGCTAGCACAGATACCAAATGTACTCCATAGGCCTATTCCAGCTCTCATTGGTGTCAATAGCAGCGTTTCCATAATGTCAATAGGGGCAGCCTTGTTTATACCTAGATTGTTAAATAACCCAATTTGTTTTTCAGGAAAAGTTCAGTTGAAGCAACTCTGTCATGGTGGATATCAGAGGGAAAAGGGCTGGTCGTGACTAAAGAGGGCTACATTCTGAAATCGGTAAGTATTAAAGAGCGTGATTTGACTTTGCGCCTACATAAACCAGTCTTTCAGTTTCTCATTTGGTATTCACTGAAATGCAAACATAATCTGAGTTAATTGCTCTTCCCCAAGGTGTCTTGTTGTGCAATGTTTTTATAAAATTAAAGCCTGTTAAGTATACACGAAGAAACATCGTTTAGATGCAGAACATAAACTAGCAGCACCTCTAATTCTGCCGTCATGGAGGGCTGATTAACCCAGTACTGCAGGAGCCAAGGGCAGGGCTTCTGTGTTGTTAGAAAACATATTTCTACTTAAGCGAATGTAGACAATGAAGGGATCCTACACGAGTCACATTGCTGGAAACTAGATGGGTATTTTGGATCTGTGAACCCGCTCCTGAAGCCTACTAAGACTGGAAAATAATAATAGCAATAGTAATAATAATAATAATACAGAATCCTTCCTCCAACCTAACTATTGTTTCTTTCCTTCCAAAGGTTCCCACAGCAATTAACAAACTATCAATCAAGTCCTGGATCCCCTATTGAAGCACAATTCCCATAGACTTCAATAAGTTGGCCTGAGTAAGGAGTGCAGACTGGGAGACTGCTGGGGGATGAGGAGACACATGCCTATGCCCGTGAGATTTAGCTGTAGAAAGGTTAGGGTGCTGCTATTGTCCTTTGCAGAGAAATTGCAGCTCACTCATCCCGGGCAGCACTATGAAGACACATGGGCTTTCTGAGCAATCCAGGTGCACAGATGTCGTTCAGCTGCAGCCTGTGCAAGAGCCAAAATGGAGCTTTCAGGTGGCTCTAGGGTGGTTTTGGGAAAGAGGTCACCTGGATGTCATAAAGCAAGTGCAGTAGAAAGACCCTTCCATCACATACCAGTTAGGCTCCTGCTGAGCTAGCTTGTAAGGAGGGGAGATGTGTCCCTTAGAACCCCAGGAAGCAGCACTGTGCAGCTGGAGAGCACATCAGCAGCTACCAGAATGACCAAGAATTGCATAGGAGCATGCAGGAAGATCAGGAAGGCTTTTCGGGCAGTTTGCTGCAGTGTAACGACACGGCGAGGCGTGCCCTGGAGAGAGCAGGGGTGCTGAGTGCAGGGACGTGTCGGCAGTTTGCCAGGTGCCCAAGGGCTGTACTTGGAGTAAAACAGAGCAAATTGAATCTGCCCGAATGATTTAAATGAGCTTGTGGCCCACAGACATTGCAGGTTCTATCATGTGTCTCTCCCGCGAATTAAGGGCTTGAGCTAAAGTAAACAAGGAGACTCCCTTTGACATCAGTGGGCTTTGGATCAAGCCCTCGCATTGTAATTGTTACATCCTCTGGCTTTCCCAAGGCTGGCTGGTTCAGCAGAAAGGGGCAGAATGGGCCAGTTTAGGAGCGTGAGTTTGTGGCGCTCTTAAACTCTGCAGGGTTGAGAGCGTGCATTCTCACAGAGGTCCTAACTTCTGCAATGGTGCAGCTCTGCACCTGCAGTGCTTTGGATTGAAGCAGGAGTGCACTGGATTGAAGCTCCTACGTACCCTTCTCTCAGGAGGGAAGCCAACTTAGGCAGCTGTTGTCATAAATCAAGGTGAGCAATAAGATGACGGGGGCTTGTCAGGGTTAGCCTCTGCAGCGCAGGTGATTGCAGGGGTCGCGGTTCCCGGCCAATGGGAGTGGCGGGAAGTGGTGCGGACTGGGATGCCATTTCCCACAGCTCCCATTGGCTGAGAACGGCGATCTTCAGCCAAAAGGAGTGGCAATTGCCTGTAACTGCGCTGGCACACCAGGGGCTAACCCTGGCGATGTGGAACCAGCCCATGGGCTGGTATTTGCCCACCACTGTCATAGACAGAGCTCTGAAAAGATCCAAGTTATGTGCAGCAACAGTGAAAAAAAGCTAATAGAACATTGGAAACCATTGGGAAAGGGATAGATATCAAGACAGAAAACATTATAATGCTGGTATACAAACTCATGGAACAGCCACACCTTCAACACTGAATGCAGTTCTGGTCTGATGTATTAGAATTTAAAAAAGGTACAAAGAAGGGCAAAAAAAAGTTAGGGGTACGGAACAACTTCTATCTGAGGAGAGATTAAAAAGACTGGGATGGTTCTACTCAGAAAAGAGATGAGTAAGGGGAGATATGAGAGAGATCTATACAAGTAGGAATGATGTGGAGAAAGTGAAGAGGCAAGATTTATTCATGATTAGAATCACCCAATGATATTAAAAGCTAGCAGGTTTAAAACAAACAGAAGCAAGTGCTTTTCACACAATGCACAGTCAACTTGTGGAATTCATGGCTGGGGATATTGTAAAATCCCAAAGTATAACTGGGTTAAAAAAAGAATTGGATAAGTTTATAGGGACAGGTCCCTCAATGGCTATTAGACAAGATAGTCAGGGATGTAACTTTGTGTTCTGGTTGTCCCCGACAACCAGACTACTGGGGGCTGAGGCTGGATGAAAGGCCATGGATGACTCGATAAACAGCCTTGTTCTTGTCACTCCCTCTGAAAGGTCTGGCACTGGCCACTGTCAGAAGAAATAATACTGGGCTAGATGGACCATCAGTCTGATTCTGAATGCCCATTTTTATGTTGGTATGGAGTACTCTGCTTATCTGAAACCTTGATTTGATGATGGCTTTGTTTGCACCCCAAGGGCCTGATCCAAAGCTTATGAATATCAAGGGGACTCTTTCCATAGACTTCATTGGGCTTTGGATTAGGTTCCACTGTACTGAAAATCATTGTAAGCACTGTCTGAATCCCTGCTTTGCACATTAGTAGGGGCCTGCAAAATACCTTCAATACCTTGCTTCTATAGGCTTCTGCTTAAAAACTCCCCCAAGGTCACAGATTCCCTAGCCTTGGGAGATAGGCTTCCACCATCAAGTGTAATCCCCCCCCCCCTTCTTCTTAGACCCAGGAAGAAGCACTTGAACTTCTTCCAGAGGGGTACCACCAAGGCTCTTTTACCACAAGAGAGCTTGAAGTTAAAAAAAAAAACCAATGACAATCTCCGCTAGCTGGCCTCTCAGCATACCTAGACCTCCTGTTACCTTCTAAGACACAAGAATCAAACCATCACCTTACAAAAGGTGATTTTATTAACAGAACAAATGGATATACGTGATAAAGCATACTTGGTTGCTAGGTGTTACAGAGCAACTGAGGAAAGAACAGATTAAAACACAGAGAAATGGTATCTCTGGGCTACATCTTAAAAAATACAGTGTATGGGTGTGTGTGTGTGTGTGTGGGCTGGGGGCGGGAGGGAGAGGTGGGAAGGTGGACCTGGATTAGCACAGAGAAGTTTAACTAAACAACAAAACAAAAAAAATAACCTGATTGTGGCTAAATAGACATTTTCCTATCTACTTACAATTGGTGCTTCAAGATCCAGTCCATTTTCATTCCCAATATTCCTTGTGGGCATGGTAGTTCTGCCTTGTTCAATTCAACTTGTTCCGCCAGTTTCTAGCTTATTTCTTTTGATTGCAAAGTTAGCACCACTGCTATCTGGAGGGAGATTCAGGTTGCTTCGAATAGCTATGAAGGACAGATTTAGTACTTCCAAGCCCAAACAGGATTCATGAATAAGAGATTCTCCTGAAATCTACTAACACATCTGCCCAATTAGGCTATGTCTACACATCCAGGGAACGCATCTGCTCTTCCAAAAATTTTTTCAGAAGAGCAGACACGCTTTTTCAGCATCCCTGTAAACCTTTTATGAGGAAGAAGGGTTGTTCTGAAAAAGGGTTTTTTCCAACATTTGGCCCAGTGTAGACAGGCCAAATGTTGGAAAAGCTTCTTCCAAAAAAAGAAGTGGAAAAAGCTATGCAAATTGCAGTTTGCAATTTGTGTAGCTTTTTCTGGAAGAACACTGTAGTGTAGACATAGCCTTACTTTTAAATAAATGATTACTCTATCTTAAGGCCCAGTGGCCAGTCAATAAATGCAGCCTAGACCTGGGGGGAGAAATCCAGTGGAAGATGGACCGCCAAATGCTACTGTCAATCACTCTGGATTTACAGGGACAGATTCTCTGCTGCTCCTGGTATCTGCTGGATGCCATGGAAGAGATTAGGTCACAGAGGAACTTGCTGCAGCCTCCTGACTTTGGCACCAGCTGTATGTCAGCCTTGACCATTTGGAGCAGCCTTGGGCACATTGGATGGAGAATCTCTTGCTGTATTTGAATTTTCTGCATGTCTCAGTAGTCCTTCTGAGACCCTGTATTGCTTTCCATATTCAAAATGCTTTACAAAGCCTAACTAATTAACCTCCACAACACCTCTGTGAGCTCACTATGGGCATGTCTACACTAGGAAACTATTTATAACTGAAATCGATTTAATAACTCACAAAATAACAAAATCAAAATAGCGTGTCCTCACTATGGGGAAGCCTCGAAATTAGTCCGAGGCAGGCTCCGTTACTGTGGATGCTCTACCTCAACTTAGAGCCCCAGGAAGCACCAGGAAGTAATTAGTTTGAATCACTCTGGGGAGTCGTTATTTTGAGATAGCAGCAATGGAGAGCCCACATTACTGCGGCATATGGGGAGCTGTGACAGAGACTGTGGGAATACCTGCACTGCAATGAAAAACCTGTGGCACTGAATATCAGAGCCCAGGCGAGCTGACTTAATGAGTGTATATGTGCAGACTTGGAGAGCTACCTCCCTTGCAGCACCTCAGAGCGTGAGTTCCAGTCTGAGCCCAAACATTTACATTGTAATTTTATAGCCCCCCAGCCTGGGCTGGCTTTGGCCCTTTTGTTACTACATAGACATAGTCTGTATGACTTGCCCAAGGTCACACAGAAAGTCTGTGGCAGAGCAAGGAAGTGAACTTGCCGCTGCAGAGTCCCCTGACCACCAGGCATCCTCTCAGTAAGTTGAAACCAGGTATCTTCAGAAATAGCATGCATGGTGCTCCTTATGGCTGGCTTAGTCCTTTTTCATTCCCTCTAAACATCCTAAAATCAGTGTTCTTAAAGCTATGTTCAGTGAAGTTCCAAGTTACCATGCTCACAAAGACCCAGAGTCAGCACGCAGCTTAAGTACATGCCTAACTGTAAACACATGAGCATCTGCTATTGCGGGCAATGGAATTATTCGGGTTAAAAATTAGGCACCTGCAGAAGTGCCTTGCTGCCTCAGGGCCCAATTCTGTCACTCTTACCCGCTTTGTTCTTTCTTTACACTAGTATGAAGGAGAAAAAGAATCTAAACTTAAAACACCTTAAAAGAGGGGAAGGATGAAATCTTTCCTGCATGGACAATAGCAAAACGCCCATCGACTTCAGTGGTAGGATCAGAATTTTGGCCTACAGGCCTGATAGTGCTGGTTTTCACAATATTACACCGGTGTCACACTGTTGGCTTTAGTGCACTGATTTACATCATCATAAAAGAGGAGAGAAACAGGTTCTAAATCCTTAAAATGAAATAGATTTTATCGGGTTAATTTTTCTGTTTCCTTCATTGATTTTTCTCTTGATCCCAGAGTGAAGGTGGAATGTTCAATAAACTTCCACCTCCATAGTTTCCTCCTGAGACACACAGAAGTGATGAGAGTCGATTTCATTCTCTAGTGTCTTCTACTAGGGCCCAATATTGCTCAGTAATCAAGGAAGGACTTGAAATATCCTAGTTTAGTAGCTGGTGACTTCTTTTCCCCCCACTATTGACTAGAGAAAGGAGTGAATATTCCAGTACATTGAAACCCACTTTAAGGCCTTTTTACACTGAGTAACATAAGGAGGGCTTGATGTAAATAAAACAGGCCCAAAGACTGTGGCAGAGGTAGGCAGAAACTCTAATGCCAGTTCTGCACCTTCCCTTTTAGAAGTCTCAAGTTGCAGCAGGGAACTGACCAAAAAACTTCTCTCTGTGCCATTGGTTGGAGGGTCTCATAAAAACAGTAAAAGGTTAATTGCACTCATTTGAGGGAGTTGTGCTGTTTCAGCTTATGTATTGTCTGGGGGATATGTATGTTTTGGCAGACATCAGTTGAACATTAATACCGTAAGTTGGCTGACATCAGGTAAACAGTAATGCTAACTATGACCCAGTCTTTCCTTAAATATTGACATTAGAGCTTCCAAATTCAGAGCTGGATCTCAAGCAACACCAAGTTTTATGGGTGCTTGGAGCTGGGAATTTGCGTCAGCCCTGTGACAGATTGGACAATTTCCTGAAATATGGGCAATATTAATGAATTCAGTTAATGCATCATTGTGGGCCAGGGATTGTGTGTTATTCCATAGGGGATGGTGAGTTCCCTCCAGGAACTAAGGACAGAGTGTGTGTGTGTGGGGTGGGGAGTGGTGAATAGGCAAATTCACTCAGGTGAATTCACTCAGTGGTGAATAGGCAAATTCACTCCACTTCCTGTGGAGACTCACCTATGCTAACTGAAACTGGATTCTCCAGCGGCAGGGGAGCCGACAGCCTTTGCAGGCACCAGCACAAGATAGTGGGCAGGAGGGCGGAAGGGGAGGGAAGGGAGGACCCAGCTCCACGTTCCTGGAAGGGGCAGGGTCTCGGGCAGAAGGGACAGGGGCAGTCAGCCCTCTGCACCACCCAGAATGCAGCACGCCCCCCTGCAGTCCCCTGAGCTGCCAGGAGCGAGCTGTGCAGCATTCCGGTGGCAATTTAAAGGGCCCAGGGCTCCGACTGGGACAGCAGCAGTGACCAAGAGCCCCGGGCCCCTTTGTATCACCAGGCCTCAGGGCAATTGTCCCCTTCGCCTTCCCCATCAGTGGGCCTGTCCAGTGGTCAACGACAAAAGGGACTTGGATAAACAGCCTGTGTTTAAACAGACTCATGGCCTTTTTCTGAGGCACCCAAAGGACAGGACCTTCTGTCCAAAGGGAGGGCGCCAATCCTTAGGGAAGCGTTGGGAGGACTGACTCAAATAGAGACCTTGTGGAGATGAGACTGGGAGTGAGCTCTGGTGAGCTTACTAGCAGGTGGATTGGCTCTTTTGTTGTTGTAATAGGTTTTCTCGGCAATGCTTTTACCTTAAGGCTAAATGTGCTTACTGAGAAAAAAACTGCATGGTAACTTAAAACCAGGGGCCATTACCATGCTCTTGGCCTTCAGAGAGAAAGCAAAGCGGAGGTGCTGGCCTTGTTTGGCAGGCTGGCTTGCTGGGGATACCACCGTGCAGCCGTGGAGTGGTGCAGCCTGGAAAAAGCCCAGTTAGGGGAGAGAGAGGGCACATCTACACTGCCAGGCAAAAGTCGAATTAAGATACGTAACTTAATTAGCTTAATTCGGCTTTTGGTGCTGTCTACATAGCAGGAAGTCGAAGGAAGAACATTTCATTCCTCGTGAAATGAGGATTACAGGAGTCGGAGTAAGAAGTCCTCCAGCTCGTCGGAGTCGGAGTAAGAAGTCCTTTTGAAATAAAGGCTTGTAGTGTAGACCCGCACTGTGTTATTTCAAAATAACACTGCTGTGTAGATATACAGGGTGAGAGAGAGAGACTGATTGATTCATGTCTCCGCCCAAGGATAGGTGTCCTTGGTGGACCATGGAGGGAGAATACAGATGGGCTGTGTCTACACTGCACCCCTTTTCCGGAAAAGGGATGCAGATGAGACAAGTCGGAATTGCAAATGAAGCGGGGATTTAAATTTTCCCGCTTCATTTGTATATAACTGCCGCTTTTTCCGGCTCGGGGCTTTGCTGGAAAAAGCGCCAGTCTAAACGAGGATCTTTCGGAAAATAAAGCCTTTTCCGAAGGTCCCTTATTCCTGATTTTAAGAGGAATAAGGGACCTTTGGAAAAGGCTTTATTTTCTGAAAGATCCCGTCTGACTGGCGCTTTTTCCGCAAAGCCCCGAAGCGGCAGTATGTTATACAAATGAAGCGGGGAAAATTTAAATCCCCGCTTCATTTGCAATTCCGACTTGTCTCATCTGCATCCCTTTTCTGGAAAAGGGGTGCAGTGTAGACACAGCCATGTAGTTTTTCTGAACTGTGATGTATGGAGTGACAGTGTATGTGGGATATATGACAGTGTGAATTTCCATAAGTGCCAACAGCATGCAAAGCAAATACTATAGGCAGGAGCAGGAATTAGGTACCATTGAGGGAACATAAGAACATAAGAACAACCACACTGGATCAGACCAAAGGTTCATCTAGCCCAGTATCCTGTCTTCCGACAGTGGCCAATGCCAGATGCCCCAGAGGGTATGAACAGAACATGGAATCATCAAGTGATCCCACTCTTGTTGCCCATTCTCAGCTTCTGACAAACAGAGGCTAAGGACACCATTGCTACCCATCCTGGCGAATAGCCATTGATGGACCTAACCTCCATGAATTTATCTAGATCTTTTTTTGGATCCCATTAAAGTTCTGGTCTTCACAACATCTTCTGGCAAGGAGTTCCACAGGTTGACTGTGCATTGTGTGTTTTAACCTGCAACCTATTGAGCAGCTGTTGAGATTGTATGGGAAGCAAGATTTTTCTCCTGCTGAACTGAAGAGATTACATGTGGTGAACCATGCTGTGCTCAGATGATCCAAGTCAGACTGGGGTATCACCCCTTCCAGAGAGGGGGCCAAAAGTGCTCCTTTTGCCTTAGTTGGTCCAGCAGAGGTAGCAACGGTGGCAAGAGGTCCAGAGACGTGGATCCATCAGTAATACCTTGTCCACCAGACATTTTTCTAAACAACTACAACAACAAAAAATTCTCACCTCTAATAAAACTGGGTATACCTCCACCAATAGCAGCAAGGAAAAGTACATTTGTTTAGAGAGGCTCTGGGTAGCTGTAAGCATTTTCAGAACCCGAGCCCTGATCCTCAAAGGAATTTAGAAACCTAGCTCCCATTCATTTAAATGGGAGTCAGGCACCTAAATCCCTGTGAGGATCTGGGCTAAGTCACCTTGCACTGCCCCAGTGCAGGCCTAGACAGCATGGCTCTTAATAACAGAGTTGTGACTGCAGACCTTTTGTCGATTCTAGAACTTCCACCAGTGCTCCTATAGCACTTGCACAGAAAGCAGGGGTTGGGAGCCCCCTGTGCGCAGATCGCATGCAGCTAGTCAGGGCTAAGTGGTTTTGTTTACCTCAGCATCCCCAGGTATGGAGCCCTGCAGCTCTCAGTGGCCATGATGGGAGCTGCAGGACTCTGTGCCTGTGGATGCTTAGGTATAAACAGGGAAGCTGGCAGCCTGTGTGACCCCGGGGCAAGGTGTGTCTGTGGGAGGTTGCTCCATGCACCCAGAAGGGGTGGGGCCTCAGGCAGAAGGGGTGGGGCTGAGGGCAGCCAGCTCTCAGTGCCACACGGAGTGCAGTACCCCTGCTCTGGGGCGATTTATAGGGCCCAGGGTTCCAGCCACTGCTACTGCCATGGCGGGGAGCCTTGGGCCCTTGTAAATCACTGAGCCCTGGGACAACTGTCCCCTTTGCTTCCCCTGTCCACGGGCCTGGGTATAAACTAACCGCCTGGTGGCCCCCCAGCAGCTAACCCTGATGAATCGTGTGCAACCCATGAGCTGGAGGTTCCCCACCCCAACATAAAGGCTAAGCTTAGCCTAGGCTGAGTTGACTTGGAACAAAGATGGCTGTTCTCATGGCACATTTGCAATCACATTGCTGACTCTGAAAAGTCTTTTGTTTCCTTTGAACTTCCCTTATATGGACTTTTATGTCACCACCGCATTGGGAGAGCAGCTTTCATGGCACGGTTTCAAAACCCAATCACCTCTGTCAGTCATTGCGTTAATAACAAAACAAGGACTGTTAAAGGTATACCAAGCCGAAGGAGAACTGGAATTACAAGAGAATGACTTCTTGATGTGCCCAAGGGGAAAGCTGAATAAACAAGGGCTTCAAGCCTGTTCAAAAATGTGTCAGAATGACGTCTGCAAAATGTAATAATGGCTTAATAGAAACTCAGGCCGTATGTTGTCCAGCAAAATAGGAGTGTAAATGCTAGGGGAATCTTTGTACTCCTAACAAGCTTATTTGGAATCCATTATTCAACTTGGATTTCATTGGATGGATGACAGGGCTTTGTTTAATGTTGACAGTCCATTTCCTAATTATTTCAGTTCACCTTTTTTATTTTCTCAGCATATTCGTATCATGAAGGCATTTAGTCTTTCTCAGATATCCTTTCTGGTTTCACTATGAGACCTAGACAAATCCCTCAGCTCGTAGAAATCTGTGTAGTTCCATTTACTTCTATAGATGCTAATTTACACCAGATTAGGAACTGATTTTGGCCCAATCTCACTCAGACTTATTTTCCATCTCTTATTTCTGTTCTTCTTTTAAAATTTGCAGCACTGCAGAAGGATCACTGAGCATGTCTTCAGATTTAAACCTTCAGATTTGGAAAGTACTGTTATCTGTACTCAATAGTTGAAAAATCTGTATTGTTTTAAAAAAGTAAAGCATCACATTAAAACCCCAAAAGCCAAGTCCAATTTTTGTACACTGCTTTTCTTAGGCTGTTGCTTTAAAAATCTAGCAGATATAATTTTATGTTTTTGCAGCTGTATGGCTCTAATACAACCGTAGGCCTATTTATTGGAATTTGTGACTGAACTTTTGTTTTTATAGGTGTGTATATGTGTTATCGAAGATATTTTGGCATTTTTGCCAAAGATTTAAATTTTGTCAACTTCAGTTAAAAATGTAACTCACTTTTTTGGATATTCAGAAAAAGCTGTTTACTTGACAGGTGCTCCTGGTACCTACAGTAAGTCTTCTAGCAAATTTATTTTATTGAGAGATTGTTTGGGTTAAAAAATAATAACATAAGTGAAGTTCTGCTCTTGGTTATGCTGGTGTAATTCTGGAGTAAAACCATGGAAGACAAGTTGTGGTGGGAGAGGTCCAGGTTGGATATTAGGAAAAACTATTTCACTAGGAGGGTAGTGAAGCACTGGAATGGGTTACCTAAGGAAGTAGTGGAATCTCCATCCCTGGAGGTGTTTAAGTCTCGGCTTCACCAAGCCCTGGCTGGGTTGATTTAGTTGGGATTGGTCCTGCCTAGAGCAGGGGGTTGGACTTGATGACCTTCTGAGGTCTCTTCCAGCTCTATGGTTCTATGATTCTATGATTCTAAGGCAATAATTCCCCATTTACATCTGTGTAAATGAAGGTAGAATGTACTTTCTAGCTGGTAACCAAATTTTCTCTTTTGTTTTAGCAAGCTCGGTCGTGAGATATACTTGTTAAGGTAAGTCCGTTCTATTTTTCACAATACTATGTCTTTTTGCTTAGAAACAGTTCCATTTTCCTCTCTTGCAATGGAAGACCCTGGCTAGTAACTGAAACCATGCAAATGAATTGTTAAACAACAGCTTTTATGTAGTAAGAGGCATGTTGTCTATATTCACTGGCAATCCTTGGGTATTAGAATACTTCAATTACGCCAGGCCCTTGCTAAGGCCTTGGGGAAAGGAAAAGTGCCTCAGATGAGTGTGAGAAAGGCTCCCACTCCAATCTGTCAGCTGCCACTCAACTTTATGGTGGAAACTTATGAGTCGGGTTGAATGTATGGGCTCAGTGCCTGAGGGGTGGAGGGGTGGGGGAGAGGTGAAGGCTGTTTGGTCAAGCACTGAAAAGCTTAGTTGTCATTGTTGAAATAATATATAACTGTTTCTATTATTTTGGGGTTTCGAGTATGAATTCCCAGGCTTTGGAGCCTGGCTAGATTTGAATAGGACGCTTTCCTGCCTGTCAGTGCTTTAGTCTGGAGCAAGAGTTCAGTGGTTTCAGGGAGAAATAGATCCTTGTCTGTAAATAGCTGGGCAGCCTGTGCATAAAATTCTTCTTGAATGCTCATAGAGGAGGTTTTAAGGTCAGATCCTCTGTCACGTCAAGGTGAGCTTTGTTGTTGGTTTCGCTGGGAGCAGGACTGACTTCTGAGTTCCAAAAGGGTCCGTGTACCTTGGGCTATTCCTGTTTTGTCTGTGCTCTCTGCTGGATGTGTCAGTCCCCAGAACTGCCGGTGCAATAGGAGGTGGGCTGCTGAGGATTATGCTGATTCACAGCTGTCTAGTTCAGCTTTGCATTGAGAAGGAAAAGTGGTTGAGTTTAGCTACCTGGATGAATAGACTTTAAGGACAGAAGGGACGAGCATGATTATGTAGTCTAACCTCCTGAATAACTTAGGTCACAGAATTTCATCTTCCAAACCCCATAACAGCACGTTGAGCTAGAGCATGGTCCCTAGAAATACATTCAGTCTTAGGCTGGGCTTAGCTTACCTGTTCTACCAAACCCCAGCCTAAACTCCAAGCCATCAAAATGAGTCAGAGACAAGCAGCTAGCACTATCATTGAATAACAGCCTGTCATAATTCTGACACCACATTTCTCAGTGCAGAGGGAGCCTTCATGAAGCTTCTTGGAGTTTGTAAATTCCATTTCTCCTTCTCGTCTTTCTGGATGCAAGGATATCAGATAAACCAATCTGAAATAGAAGAAAGAAAGAAAAAGAATTAGGGGAACAAAAAGGGAAAAGGAGATTATTTTCTTTTCCATAGTCATCCTTTTAGTCACTAGCTATTTTCCCTTTTTGTTCCCCTAATTCTTTCTTTCTTTCTTTTCATCATGTGAAGAGATTTCTTCTCACAAAAACTTCTGGGAATGAAGTGTCTTTAGAGGTGGGCTGGCTAGGAATTTGTTCTAACAATCAGGCCCCTGGGAGATTAGTGGGAACTTTGGCTAAAGATGGATGGGCAGAATCGGGCCCGTTGGCTGGGCGTATCCCGCAGTAGCATATAGAGAGCATGTTCTTGCTGCCCACATGGAAGTGGAGAGGAGATGCTGCTTATATGGCGTTGCCCTCCTAACTACATTACTCCCTGCAGAAGCGTTTCTACTGGGCCTCCCCATGGACTAATGACAACTGGAGTTTGAAGGCAATGGAACTATGCATATGAGTAAGGACTGGGTGCGTGAGTCAGGGTTGCAGGACCCAGCTTAATTCTGCATCACATCTGGCCCCCAAAATGCATCTGGATAATTGGAGAGGCCTTTACGTCCAGACATGCAGTTGTGCCAAGCTTGGTTCAAGGAAGTAATCTGCACACAGAAACATTACAACAACCAGTGCTACTCACTCCAGTGAGCGCTGCTTGTCTGAATGAGGCTGTGAAGGATTAAGCTCTTGGAGTACAAGGCCCCTGCTTTAATGGTCACCCCTCTGAATGGAGAAATGTTTCCTTTGTTCTGCAGTTATTTTCTCTCCTTTCAGTGGCTGCGCTGCCCTCCTCACCCATCTCTCCTTGGCCATCACTGACAGTGTAGCTCAAGGCTCAATGCAAACCCAAATATATGGGTGTGGATAATAAAGTCAAGCCCTGTATGAAGACCCATCTCACAGGATCTGGCTCTCAGGTGGGTGTGTGAAATGTAGGACGTGAATTCCAAAAGGATGCTGGATGTACAGGCTGCCGGGGTGCATTCCATGCAAACACTTGATTCAGTAACACTTTTCTAAATATCAAAAGTGGTTCATACACCGATGGGTAGCCAGAAAAAACGAGCAGCAATGAGGTCACTGCCATTGGAATGGGCTCACAATAATGCCAACTGGCAACACTTTTTGCAGACATTTTCTGTCTCTTTGAAACAAGGTCCTCTATGCGTTGGGTTCGCTGGCTGAATTGTCTTTGGCAGGGTGGGGAGAGCAAGGGGTAGAAAAAGTCACTTGATTTAAAAAGTGGGGACCAGATACTCCACTTGGGGGGAGTGGTGAGGGGCATCAGGTCGCTGATTCTGTGGGCTGGTCAGTCTGTGCTGGCCCAGATTTGACATGAAGTGGCCACCAGCATGAGGTTCTGTAGGGTCCTTACACCAGCTGACAATCAGCACAGCAGAGATCTAACACAACCCTTTCCCACTCCAATATGCTCCCTAAACTGGAAGAGGGAGTGGCCCTAGTGAAAGAACAGGCTCTGCCAACTAAATGCTTGAAGAGTCCTTCTCCTTCAGGGGAATTCCTTGCTGGCTAGCTAGGTCCGGACTCCATGCAGCTTTGTCTTTACCTGAGTGGCACAAAGGGGATGTCTCATCAATGAAAATCTGGCCTTAGAGCTCTGTTCTGGTTTTTAACACACAACCTGCACTGCCAGGAGCAGGAAGTGTGTGTGTGGGGACAGCGAGATGCGATAGGGGAGCACACCCCGATGTAGAACCTGTGCTCCATTTGGTTCACAGAGCTCAGCTTCTCACAGATTTAAGCTGAGAACAGAGATATAACAAAGCCCCTGGTAGCTTCCCCATTTCAAAGAAATCCCTGCAGACTGTCCTGAAATTCATTACCAGATTTCCACAGTGTCCCCATTGGTCTCTATGTTCTTCACTTAGCTAGGTACCTGAGCACATGCCTGACTTTAAGCATGTAAGTAATCTCATTAAAGTCAAAACAATGAGGAGTCCTGTGGCACCCTAAAGACTAAGGGTGTGTCTACTCAGCAGGGCTTAACTCGAAATAAGCTACGCAAATTGAGCTACTTCAATTGGGAACATCTACACAGCACGTATTTCAAAATAGAGCATTCTTCCCCCGACTTTCCTTACTCCTCATACAAGGAGGGTTACTGGACTCACAGTAAGAAGACCTCCAGCTTGACGTGTAGACACGGACTAAGTTATTTTGAAATAACGTTGCTGTGTAGACATACCCTAAGAGATTTGGATGGATTAGGTCCATCAATGGCTATTAGCCAGGATGGGTAGGAATGGTGTCCCTAGCCTATGTTTGTCTGGAAATTGGTGACAGGGGACAGATCATGTGATGATTCCCTGTTGTGTTTCCCTCCCTCTGGGGCATCTGGTATTGGCCCAGACAGGATACTGGGTTATGGGTATAGGAGCCATGAAATAAAGGGAATACAAATTAAAGCAGTTTGGGTTCCTAGGCTCAACCCACTTGGGGCTTTCCTTGGGCCCACCTTCATGCCATCTCCTTGCTTACAATATAGTTTCATGTGACTCCAGGACCTATGTGCCAGGCTTGGGCCTACAGTGCCTATGTCTCAGGCCATGTCTATGCTACTGGCTAAATTGACACTGCTGCTATTGATGCAGCGTTGTCGGTTTAACGGGTCTGATGAAGACACGCTAAGTCAATGGGAGAAAGCTCTCCTGTCAATGTTTGCACTCCCCCTCCCCAAGAGGCAGAAACTAGGTTGACAAGGAAGCACCTGGCGTCAACATAGCATGATGCAGGCACCCCTGCAAGTCAATCTAAGTGACGTCGGCTTCTGTTCTGTAATTTACGTAATTGCAGTAGTATAACTTAGCTCAACTTACAGCATTAGTGCAAACTGTCCCTTAACCTGAGAGTGGTGGAATAATGGAAGGGTAAATGACACAACATTTAGGTGCCTGTAGTGTAGGGACCTGCGTTAGAGGTGGAAAAAATTTTGTCTGATTATATGAACAGAAGTATAATGCTGACCTTTGATGAACTCTTTTGCTCTATACAAATGGCTTAGAGTCCACTAACTGCACTGTTTGTGCTGCTTCTGTCAACACCAATTAATCAGAACATTATGGATGTTAAAACATGAAAAAATCTGCTGCCAGTAGCTTGATTACACCATCCCCTTTTTACCACTGAATTTTCTTTTTTGCCAGCTGGGGGATAAAAACACAGATGCCATGAACTGTGTTTCCCCCTCCAATGCGTAGCCTCTAATAATGTTACTGGGAGTTACATACCAAAGACATATTGGACACCAAGTTGTAGAATCATGAAATCATAGAATACTAGGATTGGAAGAGCTCTCGAGAGGTCATCAAGTCCAGTCCCCTTCCCTCATGGCAGGACCAAGAACCATCCAGATCATCCCTGATAGATGTCTATCCAACCTGCTCTTATATATCTTCAGTGATGGAGATTCCACAACCTCCCTAGGCAATTTATTCCAGTGTTTAACCACTCTGACAGTTAGGAAGTCCTGGCATTTAGGGAACTGTCATTCTTTCTGGAAGCCCCTTTTATCTCAATTTGGGGGTAAGCAGTTATTTTGGTGCATGCCTGAGGTTTATGAAAGAAGAAGCAGAGGTGAACGTGCTTGTGTTGTAAATCACGAGGTGTGATGGGATTCTGAAAAATAATCCGGTCGGATTCCATATGCATTCCCTCTCAATGGCAAGTTGGCTCCATTAGCAATGGTCCTATGTGCTTTTTCTATACTGCCAACTCAACCTCAGGGCCATCCTTACCCAGACACAGAATAGGCAGCTGTGTAGGGCATGTGAAAATTTGGGACTCTTAATGTCCACCCACCTGCCTCTTTCTATCCCTGTTCTGTGGCTCTGCTTCCTGTAGAAGAACCATTCAAGTGGTAATGAAGCCATTTAAGAGGCATATGCTGTCCCCAGATATATATGGCCAGTTTCTGAATTTACTGTAAAAACAAGGAGGAGTCCTGTGGCACCTTAAAGGCTAACGGATTTATTGGACACAAGCTTTCATGGGTAAATCCCACTTCGTTAGCAGTACTAGTATATCAAACAAAGGAAGTTACTAATCTAGGACCAGTGTTAATGAGGCCAATTCAGTCAGGGTGGTTGTGGCTCACACCCAGCAACTGATGGGGAGATGTGAATACCAAGGGAAGGAAAATTGCCTTTGTAGTGAGATAAGCATTCTAAATCCTTATTCAGCCCTAATTTGATTGTGTTACATTTGCAAATGAATTGCAGCTGCATGAAGATGATTTTTCCTCCCTTGGTATTCACACCTCCCTGTGAGATACTGGAAGTGAGCCACATCCACCCTGAATTGGCCTCATTAACACTGGTTCTACACTTGATAAGTAACGCCCTTTTTAGATATATTGCGGTAAAGCACCAACCCTGCCCTGCGCTTCTGGAGGACAGTGTTTGCCTTAGAGGCTTGCTGTGACCCTCTACACTGCCCTCTCCTTTTACTAGAGGCACAGCCTACTGAGTCATACTCATCACATAAGAACATAAGAACATAAGACTGGCCATACTGGGTCAGACCAAAGGTCCATCCAGCCCAGTACCCTGTCTGCCGACAGTGGACAATGCCAGGTGCCTCAGAAGGAGTGAATCGAACAGGTACTGATCAAGCGATCTCTCTCCTGCCATCCATTTCCACCCTCTGACAAACGGAGGCTAGGGACATCATTCCTTACCCATACTGGCTAATAGCCATTTATGGACTTAACCTCCATGAATTTTTCTAGTTCTCTTTTAAACCCTGTTATAGTCCTAGCCTTCACAACCTCCTCAGGCAAGGAGTTCCACAGATTGACTATGTGCTGCGTGAAGAAGAACTTCCCTTTATTTGTTTTAAACCTGCTGCCCATTAGTTTAATTTGGTGGCCCCTAGTTCTTATATTATGGGAACAAGTAAATAACTTTTCCTTATTCACTTTCTCCACACCACTCATGATTTTATAGACCTCTATCATATCCCCCCTTAGTCTCCTCTTTTCCAAGCTGAAAAGTCCCAGTCTCTTTAATCTCTCCTCATATGGGACCCGCTCCAAAGCCCTAATCATTTTAGTTGCCCTTCTCTGAACCTTTTCTAATGCCAGTATACCTTTTTTGAGATGAGGAGACCACATCTGTATGCAGTATTCAAGTTGTGAGCGTACCATGGATTTATATAAGGGCAATAAGATATTCTCCGTAGTATTCTCTATCCCTTTTTTAATGATCCCTAACATCCTGTTTGCTTTTTTGACTGCCTCTGCACACTGTGTGGACGTCTTCAGAGAACTATCTACGATGACTCCAAGATCTCTTTCCTGATTAGTTGTAGCTAAATTAGCCCCCATCATATTATATGTATAGTTGGGGTTATTTTTTCCAATGTGCATTACTTTACATTTATCCACATTAAATTTCATTTGCCATTTTGTTGCCCAGTCACTTAGTTTGGTGAGATCTTTTTGAAGTTCTTCACAGTCTGCTTTGGTCTTAACTACCTTGAACAGTTTAGTATCGTCTGCAAACTTTGCCACTTCACTGTTTACCCCTTTCTCCAGATCATTTATGAATAAGTTGAATAGGATTAGTCCTAGGAATGACCCTTGGGGAACACCACTAGTTACCCCTCTCCATTCTGAAAATTTACCATTTATTCCTACCCTTTGTTTCCTGTCTTTTAACCACTTCTCAGACCATGAAAGGATCTTCCCTCTTATCCCATGACAACTTAATTTACGTAAGAGCCTTTGGTGAGGGACCTTGTCAAAGGCTTTCTGGAAATCTAAGTACACTATATCTACTGGATCCCCCTTGTCCACATGTTTTTTGACCCCTTCAAAGAACTCTAATAGATTAGTAAGACATGACTTCCCTTTACAGAAACCATGTTGACTTTTGCCCCAGAAATTATGTTCTTCTATGTGTCTGACAATTTTATTCTTTACTATTGTTTCAACTAATTTGCCCGGTACTGACATTAGAGTTACCGGTCTGTAATTGCTGGGATCACCTCTTGAGCCCTTTATAAATATTGGCATTACATTAGCTATCTTCCAGTTGTTGGGTACAGAAGCTGATTTAAAGGATAGGTTACAAACCATAGTTAATAGTTCCGCAATTTCACATTTGAGTCCTTTCAGAACTCTTGGGTGAATGCTATCCGGTCCCGGTGACTTGTTACTGTTAAGTTTATCAATTAATTCCAAAACCTCCTCTAATGACACTTCAGTCTGTGACAAGTCCTCAGATTTGTCACCTACAAAGGATGGGTCAGGTTTGGGAATCTTCCTAACATCCTCAGCTGTGAAGACTGAAGCAAAGAATTCATTTAGTTTCTCTGAAATGACTTTATCATCTTTAAGTGCTCCTTTTGTATCTCGATCGTCCAGGGACCCCACCGGTTGTTTAGCAAGCTTCCTGCTTCTGATGTACTTAAAAAACATTTTATTACCTTTTGAGTTTTTGGCTAGATGTTCTTCAGACTTCTTTTTGGCTTTTCTTACTACATTTTTACACTTAATTTGGCAGTGTTTATGCTCCTTTCTATTTACCTCACTAGGATTTGACTTCCACTTTTTAAAATATGTCTTTTTTTATCTCTCACTGCTTCTTTAACATGGTTATTACAGGCTTGTCCGTATTATGGGCTGAAATCCCTGCACAGTCCTGGTCTCCCCGCCTCAGGGACAGACTCTGTAGTGGTGTGGGGAGGGTTGGAGGGAACCTGGGCCTGCCCACTGCTCTGGTTTCCAGTCCAGGAAACAGTGCCGACAGACAGGGTTCCCGCTATTCCCAGTCTTGCTGCACCACTTCCCCAAATAATCCCCCCCAGTACCTTCTCTCTGATACAGGTAGGACCTCTCTAGTCCAGCAACTTCAGGACCTGACCGATCCCGAATGAGGGAAATTGCCAGACCAGGGAAGGTCCTCTGCTACCAGCCCCCCAGCCTGCCTCCTCTCCCTGCTGCCGTCCCTAGCCACCCTCCCTGCCGGGCTGACGCGCTGCTATGGCCCCAGCAGCCTGGACTGCCGCGTCCCTGGCCCCGCTATTAGGGCTGCCGCATTCCTGGCCCCACTACTGGGGCTGCTATGACTGCCATGTCCCCACACTGCCTCCACTACTGGGGCAGTAACGTCCACGGCCCCGGCCCCCCTGGTGGGGTTGCTGCGGCTGCTGCATCCCTGGCCCCGGCCCCACTACTGGGGCTGCTGCAGGCCTGGTTGTGCTACTGAGGCTCTGGCCCTAGTCCCAGCTCCCGCGGCTCCAAGCTGACAGCCCTCTTGCCGGTGGGGCTCCCAGCCAGGACCCCCTGGTCCAGTAACATTCGTGGACCATGGATGTTGCCAGACGAGGGAGTCCTGGTTTTTGGAGGTCCAGCCTGTACCTGGACAAGTCCATCCTGCTCCTCCACAGCCCTCTGCCTTTTCTCACAGTCCTCAGCTTCTCATCCAGTGCACCTCTTCACTATCAGATGTTGGGCCCCTCCCCTCCTCCAAACGCCTCACCTGATCTCAACTAATTGCAGAGGAGCTCTTTTTAACCAGTCTCAACTGGTTCTTAATTGACCCCAGGTGCTCTGATTAGTCCCACCCAGTTGGGAAACCTCCCAACTGTTTCCAGGTGCTTCATCTGGCCTGATTCCAGAAGGTTCCTTCTGGTTTTGGGTTAGCCCTTGTGTACCAGTATCTATCTATCTATCTATCTATCTATCTATCTATCTATCTATCTATCTATCTATGGGTACGTCTAAATTATATCCCTTTTTTGGTAAAGGGATGTAAATTAGGCACGTCAATATTAGCAAATGAAGCCGGGATTTAAATATCCTGCGCTTCATTTGCATAATGGCGGCCACCACTTTTTTGAAACGGGGCTTTTTAAAAAAAAAGGCAGTCTAGACAGGGCTCTTTCGAAAATAAAACCCTTTTTCAAAAGATCCAAGCCTCATTTTTTGAGGATCTTTCGAAAAAGGGTTTTATTTTCAAAAGAGCTCCGTCTAGACTGCCGTTTTTTTCCAAAAAAGCCCCATTTCGAAAAAAAGCGGTGGCCGCCTTAATGCAAATGAAGCATGGAATATTTAAATCCCGGCTTCATTTACAATATTAAAGTGCCTAATTTACATCCCTTTACTGAAAAAGGGATGTAGTCTAGACACACCCTATCTATCTATCTATCTATCTGTCTGTCTGTCTCCTTGCCACTCCATGCATCTCTTGAAGTGAGTTCTCACCCACGAAAGCTTATGCCCAAATAAATCGATCAGTCTTTAAGGTGCCACAGGACTCCTCATTGTTTCTGCAGATACAGAAAAACACAGCTACCCCTCTGAGACTTGAATTTACTGTGTGAGGCTATAGGATCCTAGTTTAAAATTTGCTTTAACATATTTCATTAATGTGTTGCTGAAGAATCACATCTCTAAAAATCCTCCCCTTTCCAGGCTGCCGTCAGGCACATGGGCACCAGTTTAAAATACTGCCTAGGGTCCCATAAATCCTAAGGATGGCTCTGCTCAATCTGACACATGTCAGAGAAGCTGCATTCTTGGTTCATCACTAGAAACAAGCCAGAAAAATCAATCTTTCTTTCTTTCACCAGAGCACAGCTTTGAGCTAGATGTGACCTTCACACTTAGCTTCCATCTTTATTATAGGCTGAACCAGAACTGTGGACTTTAACACTCCTGAAATTGAGGAAACTTCAGCCTGGTCCTACCTCTTTCACCATCCCTGGTAATACCTGTTCTGCAGCTGGAATTGAGTTGCTGAAGTGTAAGGCAGATCAGAACCTAACTCGCTCTCTTGCAGCTGTGAGGCTGAGGGTAGTAAAAAGATTGTTGTCGATACAGTAAGCAGATATGACTCAAAGACCGCTATAGACCAGATCTGTTGAGTAAGAAGGTGACATTTTCACATAGGCACTTTTCTGCCACTTTGCAGCAGGGCCAAAGTGGGTGAGGCAATATCTTTTATTGGAGCAACTTCTACTGGTAAGAGAGACAAGTTTTCAAGCTATACAGAGCTCTTCTTCAGGTCTGGGAAAGGTTGGTCCAATAAAAGATATTGCCTCACCCACCTTCTCTCTTTAATAAACTGATGTAGCTACAGCTATGCTGCATGCTTTGAAGCAGATTAATTTGCAGTCACTTTGTAGCAAGGAAGCTGCTCTTATTTAGCCATCGGAATGTCACAGAATCCGGTAGTGGAGGTTCAGAAAAAGCGCTTGTTTCTCCAGGTACTCATAGATTCCTTTCACCACAGTGCTTATATTGGTAAGATCTCACAATTCTTTGGGTACTGAGCTAGTTCATAAGGCTCGCTAAATGAACTTGTGAGGCAGGAAATGGTTATTTGTCCTGGGATTTCTCTTCTGAAGGTGTGAATGTCATCATTTCCTGTTTGTTTTCTTAAACTTAACAGTTAAAACATTTCTTACTCAGAGCTAAAAAAGGTCAAGGTTTTGTCTTCCCTATCTTTGCTAGAAAATAATTCGAATACCTCACACTGCAAACCTTTCCTAGAGTGTTATGGATGACGTATAAATAGGCAGAGACAGACCTTATACAAAAATAGATATATAGGTAGGGCGATTTTAAAATCTACCATAGGTACTTATTACTGTATCTGAGCACCTCACTGTCCTTGATTCATTTAGCATTCCAACACGCTTCTGAATTAGGACAGTACTACTATACCCATTTTACAGAAGGGAAACTGAGTCACATAGGAACTAGATTTGTCAGAGATCTGTAGCCAGAGGCAGATTAGGTATTTGTGGGGTCCCCTCCTCTATTCCCCATCCCTTCAGCCTCCTGCCTCTTCCTGGCACACCAGCTAGGGTAATGGAATTGGGGCACAGGGACATGCCCTACTTCTCCATCCAACCCAGCATGCTGGCTCTGGGGCCGTACACTTGGGCACAGGTCCATTGCCCCAGTGGAGAATCCACTATTGTCTATGGCACAGCAGGGACTTGATCTCAGGTCCTAGTGCATTAACCACTGGACGATCCTACCTTTTTTTAAAAGAAAGATGACTGACAGTGATTCAACCACCTTCTCTAAGAGCATGTCATCACTAGAAAACCTTTGGGCTTAATCCAGTGGGCAAAACTTCTAGTGAAATCAAAGAGAATTTCTGCTTGGTTAAGAAGTGTAGGATTGAGAAAAATTTGATCAACTCTTTCCATGAAACCCCCAATGGAACGTAATGGCTTTTGTGAAATCCACAACCGAGATAAAATAAAGAGATCAGCTCCTCCGACAAACAATCCCCTCTATTTGCCTCTCAAAGGGTCTGATCCTAAGGTGGCTGAAGACAATGGAGTTACTTAATGGACTTTAGATCTAACCCCCAAAGTAGAGCTGCAGAGGGGTTTCTCCTGCTTTGAGGATATTTGTCTATCATTTTACCTTTGAGATGTGTCTGAAACAAACCCCCAGACCCGAACACTGTCAGACTTGGGGAACACTGAATATAAATCTGAGCTTTGTACCAGGGGCCCCTCGATTGCATCTCTTTGGGCACATTTGCTTGATGTCTTTATGGTTGTGTATTCTGAACCTAAAACCACAAATGCATCATGTGGGCAGACACAGCCTTTTCCGCAAACTAGAAGTGACTCTTTACTTTACCTCCTATTATTATTTACAGTCATGCCTAGAGGCCTTGGCCAATATTGAGGCCCCAAAATGCACCCTAGACACTGATCAGACACAGAGTCAGTCCCTGCCTACAATCGAAGGGTTCAGTTCTCCTCTTGCTCAGGTTTAGCTCACAGAATCATTTCCCTGCCTTGGTGGGGCCATAGGCCCTGGTGCACCGTGGTCCCCAGGAGTCGATTCTGTGGTTGCTCTAGGACTGAAGCGCCCACAGGAAGAAAGTAATGGGTGTTCAGCACTCCCTGGTGGCCCTACCACTCCTCTCCCTCTCCCCCAGTGCCTCCCCGCAACTGGCGGCTCTGCCAATCATCTTCTCTCCCTCTTCCCCAGCACCGCCCATCCACTAGCAGGCCATGCTGATCAGCTCCACCTCCCTCCCTCTCTGCACCGTTAGCTGTTCAGTGGTGTGCTGGAGGTGCTGGAGAAAAGAGGCAGACTAGAGAAGGAAGAGGCAGGGCAGGGGCAGGAAGAGATGGAGCAAGGGCAGGACCTTGGAAGAAGGGGTGGGTGGGATGTGGGGCAGAATGGATTTTGAGCTCCCTTGGGGAAATGAGGATGCCAGTATCCCTCTATATCTCTGTTTGTGGCACATAATAATTGGTTCCCTAGGGGCTGTAATAGTTTGGTCCAATTTTGGTTGCTGAGTGTGTGTGAATTGGGGGGCTGGGTGGTGATGGAAGTCTGTAACAGACAAAAACCCCCCTTAAAAACAACAAATAGACTAGTAGTATCTTAAAGACTAACAAAACATGTAGATGGTATCATGAGCTTTCGTGGCCGAAACCCACTTCTTCAGATGACTGGAGTATTAGAAGTCTAGATCCAAGAATAAAAAGAGAAGGGGAAGGAGGAGGAAAAAAAAAAAAAAAAAAAAAAGGGGGGGGGGGAGAAGAGAAAAAAGGAGGGGGAAAGAAAAAAAGAGAGACAGTGAGTAGATGGTTCAAATAGTTACAAGAGTCTGATAAGAAGGCTGTAATAGACAGGTCAATCTAGCTGGTCTGGTGATCTTTTCTGGCCTTAAACTGTATGACTCTTATCCTGGTATAAATCAGGAATAATTTCGAAGAAGGCCATGAAGTTGCACCAGTATAAAACCAGAGCCCATAGAAGAAGAATCGGACCTTAAAGCAAGAAGATGGAGAAATGAGGCCAGGTCTATACTAGACCTGGAAGGTCAGCTTAAGGTACACGACCCTAGCTATGTAAATAATGTAGCTGGAGTTGACATACATTAAACCAAGCTTGGCGCCATCTCCACAGTGGGATGTCGATGGGAGCAAATGTTTCCATGAGCTTCCCTTACTCCTTGGGAATCAAGGAGTACTGGCGCCAACCAAGTGTGCCCTCAGCATTTGATTTAGCGGGTCCTTACTAGACCCACTAAATCAAATGCCAGAAGATCGATCTCTGGTGCGGAAAGTGGCGATGTGGCCTCAGGGTATCTCTACCCTGCATCTGGGAGCAGCCCAGGTGGATAGTCTTGCATTAGCCTCCAGATCCTATTGGACAGACTTGCATTAGCTGTTCATGCTAAAAGCAGCAGTGTGGTCATTGCAGCTTGAGCTAGCTGCCTTAGTACAAGCCTGCCTCACCCTGTGGGGCCAAGTCTGGGCGGGGAGCCTAAGCCACTGCCCATGGTGCAATATCCACTCTGTTATTTTTAGTTTCCTTGCTGAAGAGATGCTCATGTGAGGCTGTCTCCCTGGGCTGGGACTCGCTTTCAGCCTCATTGCAAACATATCCTCAGTGACTTTCCCACGGAGATGCAGGGAGTCTGTGGCCTTTACCCCATGGCTCCCTCTCTCTGTTGAACGACCCTTGTTCTCAGATGACTTCCCTGCTCCATTTGCCCACTTAAATTTTTGTTATTGGACTTTCTGTCTCTTCTCAGACACGTTATAACAGAATACAAACCCAGTAGTACTCAAACCAAATCCACAATATCTGCGTGAGAGTGAAATGAATTTTCCCATCCTCAGCTGCAACAAGCACATCTGGTTTCCAGCACTGACTGAGTGGGCAATCTGGGGTGATTTCTCCCCTCCCCATCGCTCCCAACAGATAAACACAAAGTTCAAGAGACCAATTTTCTGGGTAATTTCCAGCCTGCTTTCATGCCCTTCCTTATACGTAGCCCATTCAGCTAATAGCTTCACGCTGTCAGTTTCACACTGTGGGCCTAAAACTGGGACACACCATCCTGCAGAAGCAGCAGCAGAAAGAACAGATGTGCCCCTTATTATTACTCCTCCCAGGAAGAATGATTTTTTAAAAAATAAAACCGATTATGTAGGAGGAAGCGGCGTGTTTCTCTCTTAGCTCATATTTACACTACCTTTTTGTGAGTCTTCAATAGGGCCCATTCTTCGCCTCGCAGCCTGGCCTCCATCCTCAAGACTTCAAACTGTAGTAAAATAACTTGGCCCAGGAAAACTGGTACCTCCCTTTGGAATCTATAAACATTATTCCTTCTCCAGCTATAACATGGCACTTTGAGAGTGGATTAAAATTAAATATGGACCGAAATGTCACAGGAGTGCATGTAATGCATTCAGAGGAGCTCCAAAGGTCATCTTCTCAATAGGCAATTCAGAATCTGTGACTTCTTAATTGCATGAGCTGCCCCAGTTCCGTGTCTTTACAATGAGCACTTTATACAATACACCGCAGCTTCGTTTTGTGAGTGCCTTTCACATAAAGTAGATCCTATGTTCTCATTCAAGCCTACCAAAAGCTTTCTTCATTTCAAAGGCTTTTTTATATTTCTTGGAGATCCGTGTAGCCCATGTGGCAGCTGCCCACACCAATCTGTTTTACTAGATCTGACTGGACTAGTGGTCCAGTAACTCCATCCTTCTCGTCTCTTCTGAAACAGTCTTTCAGCCTGGTTCAGTACTAGGTTAGTTCAGTTTTATGTCAGTGTAATTCCATTGAACTTGATTTCTTTGCCCAGGCATAAAACTAGAATAAAGAGGTTGCTGAATCAGCCCCTTCTCCTCCCAGCCTAAGGCTATGGCTACACTACGGCAGTTTTTCGGAAGAGGAAATGCAAATGGAGCGCTCATTTGCAAATCTCGTGCTCTCATTTGCATACTCTCTTCTGATCCTTTTTTGTGGAAGAGGTTTTTGTGATAAAAAGTCCCGTGTAGATGGGGCCATTTGTTGGAAAACCCCCCGTTTTCCACAAGATCCTGTAAACCTCATTTTTTGAGGAATAAGGGATATTGCGCAAAACGGGGGTTTTCTGACAAATGGCCCCGTCTACCGTCTACACATGGCTTTTTATCGCAAAAACCTCTTCTGCAAAAAGGATGGGAAGAGAATATGCAAATGAGAGCGCGAGATTTGCAAATGAGCGCTTCATTTGCATTTCCTCTTCCGAAAAGTTGCCGTAGTGTAGACGTAGCCTTTCTGTCTGGATTAATCCTGAGGTTATTGTTTAGTTCCTTTTTGTGCACTTTCTGAATCCTTTTTGGATTCTTTTATAAGGATGCTTTTATCCTGTCTTTTAATTCCTTCGGAGGGTCTCCTGACTGGCTTTGATTTCTGTTATCATTGCACAAATATTCTTGATCTGTGTTCAAGTAGGAAAAGCAGCTTTTAATTCCTTTCGCTGGGGGAAAAACACCTTTCTCCATTCTTGACTTCAATTTTTGCAACATCCAAGTGGCCCGAGAAGAGAGAGGCCTCTAGATTGTGCTGATTATTCACCAAGAAATGAATGAGCTGACGGAGGACGATGATCGTAATATCTTGTTCTGGTAGAGCACTTTTCATCAGTAGGTATCCAGGGGTTCTGCAAAGGAGAGCGATATTGTTATCCCCATTTCACAGATGGGGAATTGAGGCATGGAAAAATGATTTCCTTGAGGTAATCTATGGGGCATTATTTGCTATAGGGTAAGAAGGGCAGTTGTTCCCTCCCTTCACTTTCATAGATCCTCGTGTCTTCTACTTTTTGTTTCTCACCCATCACTTTATAGAAAATTATATAATCACATATAATGATATACATGCTGATATAACTTTGTCCCCCATCCTCCAATTTCTTAAATGGCACCACTGGTCACCTACAGAGCCTGAATAGAATGATCCATGGAATCCTTGTCCAGTGTTCTAACCACTAGGCAATACTATCTTCCTACTCCCTGTTTTCACACATATTAACTTTCTTGGCTCAACACAGCCGAACAGATGGGATCTCAGGGTAGGGGTGCATGTAGTTCAGTCTCCCATCACCAACCGTGGCCAGTATTAGCTGCTTCAGAGGAAGGTACAAGAATGCCTGTGGTAGGCAGTTAGGCGGTTACCTGCCCCCATGGAAAATGCCTTCCTAACCTTAAAAATAGGCTTGTGCCATGATGCCTGGTGGCTCATGTCAAAAGCTTAGCAGCAGCAAAACTTCACAAAGCTCAGTGTTCAGATTTTCCAGCCAAACTCTCTCTCTCGCTGGGCTCCCTGTTCAGTCTCTGCTCATTGCACAGGTGGGGGGGGGGTTGTTTACCCCACCCCAAGCACATACCAAGTCTTACTGTGTCTGTCCCAAGGGGTATAATGTGCCATGCTGTCAGGGAGCAGGTTCTTTATGGATCATTTGTTTGAACTAAATGAAGCCATTGCCTCTGGAAAAAACCAACCAACCAACCAACTAACCATTTTTGCTTTTTAATACAGTAGGAGGGTCTAGTCCTCATCTGGCATTTTTCAGCAGTGGATCACAAAATGCATCACAACCTTGAATATATTTGTTCTCACCACATCCCTCTGAGGCAGGAGAACAGTCCCCAGTTTACAGAGAGGGAACTGAGGCACACGGTTGCACAGAAATATGCAGAGAATTGAGCGCAGCCCTCTACGGTTAGGGCCCTTATCACTGGGGTCAATCATCTGGTATTTTGTTTGACTAAAAAGCCTTTCTGTGGCTGGGGTCAGTGTGGCTGTAGCACCTGATCCCACATTAGATATATGATTTTAGTAGGTTGTGACAGCTTCATTTTCTCACCCACTGACTCATGGATTCAGCTTTTAAGGTGACAAGGGGCTGTTCTGATCACTGAAAATTATCTCCTGCATGACAGAGACCCAGGAATTTCACCCTCTTGTTCCTGAATCGAGAATTGGCCCAAATCACATTGACATTGGGGTGCACAGCTGTGTATTCCAGTTTCTTTTTAGAGACAGTCCAGATCACAGCCCCAGATGCGATGTTTGTGTTAACCCTATGGCCCGAAGCTCTGCTCACTGTTGACGCTCTACCAGAGTATCTCAGAGAACAAGAGGAATGACTGAATGGCCTCGGTGGCATTTCAGTTGTGTGGCATTTTGATTACAATACAGTTACATTTTGAATTTGGTGGCAATATAATGCTGTTGACCCTGTTAGGAAACAAAAATACAAGAGAGAGGTACTAAATATATACAGGGTGGGGGGTTGGGGTCACCCTAACTGATACTACAATGAGGCACAGTTAGGTAATGGAGCTTAGGGTATGTCTACACTGCAGTTTTTTTGGAAAAACGGCCATTTTCCCGAAAAAACTTCACTTACGTCCACACTGCCACTGCGTTCTTTTGAAAAAAATCAAAAGAACAGAGGGGTTTTTCCGACATTGGTAAACCTCTTTCTACGGGGAAGAAGCCTTTTTCCAAAAGAGCTCTTTTGGAAAAAGGCGTGTGTGGAAGAGGAAGAGGGAGTTGTTCCGAAAGAAGGGGAAAGAGGAAAAAGCACAGGTGCCCTGGTGGCCACTCCATCCATAGTAATCACAGCTTACATGCGAGACAGCGTCCATTCAGTGTGGATGCTATCTTTCAAAAAAGCGGATTGTTTTTTTTCAATGAGCTTTGGCAGTGTGGATGTTCTCTTTCGGAAGAAGTTTTTTCAGAAGATCTCTTCTGGAAAAGCTTCTTCCGAAAGAAGTCTGCAGTCTAGACATAGCCTTGAGAGAGGGCTGAAGAGAGAAAGAGGCAGAAAAGGGGCTCGTACTGATGACACTTCTCTGACAGTAAGGACTCTGTTAAGGGTCTGTAGACCACTGATTCCTCTTCAAAGTCTCAGCACAGAGGCAGCTTAAAGGAAATGGATAAGTTTGAGGTGGTGTATGGGGCTGAGGCTGGCAGTGGTTCTGAGGCTGAGTTCTGAGGTTCTGGTTCTGAGTGTGGACTGAAGGTACAGAGACTAGCAGCCTGTACCTCAGCAACCAAAGCTGAAATCACTTCACTTGGATGAGGTGGCAGAGCCCACCAGAGTCCTTGAACTCCCTCAGCCCTGGACAGTAAATTATGTGTAGGGAACTGAAGTGGAGGGGAAGTGGCTAAAACACATTAGACACCTACAACTGCAAAAGGAAGACTGAAGCTGGGATGATTGTTAAAACACACAGGGAGGGGTGGGGGAGTTTTATAACAATAGACATAATTAATGTAAGAATTGCTGCCTTCCCCAAGTTCATTCTGCCCCCCCCCCACTAAAGTGTTTGTTTGTTTGTTTTGCTTTAAACCGCTGAACTTAGTGCTTGTACTTTGGGAAATATTACCCATCTGGATCATATAGAGTCCTCCGGGTTTCTGGATGGGGGCTCAAGATGGTGTTATTAACCCCTAGAAAACTGAGTCCACACCTGTTTGCTGTCAAGAACACCTGGCCGAAAGAATGCACAGCTCCAGAGCTGACTCTAAACTCCACAACTCGATCTCTCTCTCTCTAACATGCATGAAGGGAACGCTAAATCTCAATCCTGTGGATGTCTGGGATGGAGGATGGGGAGGATTTATATTCAGATCTGAATCCAGACCTGTCACCCAGTTTTGTCGCGTGGGCCCCTCTTTAATTCTTTTACCTGATGAGCTTGCTCAGCATGCCCACATCCTGCCCTGTGGCTGCCTGCAGTGGGACCGGAAGGAAGGCAGACAAGAAGGCATGCATAACGACAGCAGAAAGCGTTGAACCCCACACCTTTTCATACATGGACAGGTGCTCCCCTGGTCTCCAGAAATGTCAGGGATTTCTTCCAGTCTATCTCAGGAGCATTCTCGAACTCTATTCCTCTGTCTCTCTCTTCCACACACCAGCACCTGTCTCCTCACTTTCTGTTCACGTGAGCTTTCTAATGTCGGCAGAAGGGTGTTCTTTGTAACCTTTATACAGTGAAACCTTTGTTATCTGGCACTCCATTAACCAGCGAACTTTGTTAACCACCATTGCTCCCAGCCACAATACTGTCACATCTTCAGGTACACAGGCCTTGCTTGGTTTACCATGATTGACTTAATTTTTTATTTAAGAAGTACTAATCATCTTTAACTCAAAATAGAAATGTGAGACCAACTGCCTCAGACTACAAAACTACCAATATTAAAAACTTGAGTTTTACTATTATTGTCCATTGGTTTTTCCTAGGTTGATGGGACCCTCAGATAACCGGAATTTTTAGATAACTAGAATGCCCTAATCCCCGAGCATGCCGGATAACACAGGTTTTACTGTATCTCTGGATCATTGACTTCCCTGCTCATTTCAAATCTCGGCTGGGCAGGCGTGTCTTTTCCCCCTGGTCTGCGGAGCTGTTCATTTCACTCCCCTTGTATTTTTACCTTGTTATGGAATATAACTTAGTGAATGCAGCATGTAACTCTCCTTTCAGTGCTGCCTCACCCAGAGTAACAACACTTTGGCACTTCATGGTAGGTCCCGCTGAGTGATCTTGACAGAGAGGCAGGAGTTCCAAACACCATACCAAGACTACTGGATGTTTCTCACATGGGGAGACATAAAGACTTTATTCACATTATGGGAGTCTGTGCCAATAAATGCACAGCTCCTCAATGGAAGGACTGTAAAGCCCCACCACAAGGAGAATGGTCATGAGACATCCCAGGGCCACAGAGTCAAAGAGATGTCATATGCCAGAAGGAATGACTGGGTATCAGTCTTCATCTAGTTTCTTTTTAGTGAAGGCATGCAGAGAAAGGAACTTGCCTCGTTCCAGTATAAAACTTCTTCTAATGAAATAACTTATTCCCCTTAGAGATCAAGAGGTGACTTGAAAAAAATATTGGGCACTGAAGGCCTTTTAAATTTAGGGGGAAAAAGGCATAACAAGAACCAATGGTTGGAAGTTGACGGCAGACAAGTTAAAATTAGAAATAAGCTCTGTATTTTTAACAGCGAAGGTGATCAATCATTGGAACAGACTATCAAGGTAAGTGTACATTCTCCATCTCTTGAAGTCTTCCTGGATGCCTTCCTGGAAGAGATGCTCTAGCCGAACACAAATTTTTGGGTAGAATGGTGAAATTCTGTGGCCTGTGTTACATGGGAGGTCAGACCACATGATTTCAAGGTCACTTCTGATTTTAAGATCTACAGATTTATGACAGCAGACATGCATGCCCTCCATTTGTGCCACTTTTGCCAAGTGTATAGTGGAGATCCAGAAAATAAACAAAATGTTAGGATTCAGCAGGGATGGGCTAGAAAATTGTACAGAGGCTATTATAATGCTGTTGTATAAAACAGTGTCTCTCAACCTTTCCAGACTAGTGTACCCCTTTCAGGAGTCTTATTTGTCTTGCATACCCCAAGTTTAACCTCACTTAAAATATTTGGTTACAAAATCAAAGATAAAAATACAAAAAAAGTGTCATGGCACGCTATCGCTGACAAATTGTTTACTTTCTCATTTTTACCATATAATTATAAAATAAATCAAATAGAATATATATGTTGTACTTCCATTTCAGTGTATAATGCATAGAGAAGTATAATAAACAAGTGATTGTATGAAATTTTAGTTTGCAACTTTGCTAGTACTTTTTATGTAGCCTGCTGCCTGTAGCCTGTAAAACTAGACAAATCTCTAATAAGTTGATGTACCCCTTGGAAGATTTCTCTGTACCCCCAAGGGTAAACGTACCCCTGGCTGAAAACCTTTGATATAAAGCAACAATGAGCTTTGAGCTGGAATCTGTCTGTCTCAACAAGGGGAGCAGAAACAGAAGGGGTTTAGAGGGAAGAATGAAAATGATTCAAGCGGTGGGAAGTCATCCATATGAAGAAAGTTGGAAAAGACAGGGACTGTTCAATTCAGAGAGGACTCAAGAAAGAACAGATGTGGTAAAAGTATGCAAAACGATGAATGATGTAGAAAAAAGTACCCTGGGTGCACTTATTTACCTTCTCTCCTAACACAAAAACAAGTGGCCTGTCCGTGAATTAGAAAGGAAGCTAATTAAAAACTGATAAAAGGAAAAACTTGTTATGCAAAGTGCAATTAGCCACTGGAACTCATTGCCGCAAGGTACCAATGTGACAGTTTGAAGGTTATGCTATGTTGCCAGGCTGATTTTGTATAAACTCTGTTGTGTTCCAGCCTCCGTTTTGGGCATCACCTTCACTGTGTGCTTCACTATACACTGTAGCGGCCATGTTGGTTTGCACCATCTCACTTGTGTTAGGCAGTGGCTAGTGCTTAGGTGTCTGGAATGAGAGGGCCGTCGATGGCTGTCAATGGCCATCAACTTAGCCTGTCACCTTTTAATGACCCTCCACACTCATGGGGTTGCAACATGGAACTCCCCCCACTACATCTACACTGCTTCCCTCTTGCAGAAGAGGAAATGCAAATGGAGTATTCATTAGCATATGTCGCGCTCTCATTTGCATATTCTCTTCCAATCCTTTTTGCGGAAGAGGATTTTTGCACAAAAAACCGTAGTGTAGACGGGGCCGTTTTGCTCAAAAAAACCCTTTTGTGCAAGAACCTTTTTTCAGCAAAAACCTCTTCTGCAAAAAGGATCAGAAGAGAATATGCAAATGAGAGCATGCCATATGCTAATGAGCGCTCCGTTTGCATTTCCTCTTCCCCAAGAGGGGAAGCAATGTAGATGTAGCTTCAGTAGAAAGAAAGGAAAAGAAGGGTTTACACAATGCTTTTTAAAAGGAAACAGGATTTCTAAGGCTTAGTCTGCACTACAAAGAATGGCATCATTATCTGAGTCAAGAGATAGCACTTTGAGGCACTTGGAAGAGGGGAAAGTGATCAGGAATATTCAGCATGGATTCACCAAGGGCAAGTCAAGCCTGACCAACCAGATTAGCTTATACGATCAGGTAACTGGCTCCCTGGACATGGGGAAGTCAGTGGATGTGATTATACCTTGACTTTAGCAAAGCTTTTGATACGGTCTCCCACAATATTCTTGCCAGCAAGTTAAGGAAATATGGATTGAATAAATGGACGGTAAGGAGGCTGAAAAGCCAGCTAGATTGTTGGGCTCAACGGGTAGAGATCAATTGCTCAATGTCTGGCTGGTGGTCAGTTTCTAGCGGAGTGCCACAAAGATCAGTTCTAGGGCTGTTCAACATTTTTATTAATGACTTTGATGAGGGGATGGATTGCACCTTCAGCAAGTTTGTGGATGACACTAAGCTGGGGGAGAGGTAGATATGTTGAAGGGTAGGGATAGGGTCCAGAGTCTAGGTAGGGTCTAGACAAATTGGAGGATTGTGCCAAAAGAAATCTGATGAGGTTCAAAAAGGACAAATGCAGAGTCCTGGGAAGAATCCCAAACATTGTTACAGGCTGGGAACTGACTGGCTAAGTAGCAGTTCATCAGAAAAGGACCTGTGGATTAAAGTGGAAGAGAAGCTTCAGTGTGCCCTTGTAGCCAAGAAGGCTAATGGCATATTGGGGTGTATTAGGAGGAGCATTTCCAGCAGATCTAGAGAAGTTATTATTCTCCTTTATTTGGCTCTGGTGAGGCCACATCTGGAGTATTGCGTCCAGTTCTGGGCCCCCCTCTATAGAAAGAATGTGGACGCATTGGAGAGGGTCCAGTGGAGGGCAACCAAAATGATGAGGATCTGGGGCACATGACCTATGAGGAGCGACTGAGGGATTTGGTCTTATTTAGTCTGCAGAAGAGAAGAGTGAGGGGGGATTTGATAGCAGCCTTCAACTTCCTGAAGGGAGGTTCTAGAGAAGTTGGAGAGGCTGTTCGCAGTGGTGATAGATGGAAGAACAAGGAGCAATGGTCTCAAGCTGCAATGGGCAAGGTCTAGGTTGGACATTAGGAAAAACTATTTCCCTAGGAGGGTGGTGAAGCACTGGAATGGGTTAGCTAGGGAGGTAGTGGAATCTCCATCCCTAGGGATTTTTAAGTTCTGACTTGACAAAGCACTGGCTGGGATGATTTAGTTGGGATTAGTCCTGCTTTGGGCAGTGTGCTGGACTCGATGACATCCTGAGGTCTCTTCCAACCCTTAGATTCTCTGATTCTATGAAGAGTGTGAAAAATCACACTGCTAACTGACATAGCTATGCTGGCAAAAACCCTGGTGTAAACTCAACGGTGCAGACACAGTGCTGCTGCTGACGTAGCTAATGTTGCCTGAGGAGATTGTGTAGTTGTGCCGTTGGAAGGACTCCTTTTTGTTGGCTTGTACTACAGCTCAGCTAGGAGGCTTCCCAAGGAAACCCTGCTGGCATGAGTGTACTGGCAAGGACTCTGTAGAGCAGAAAAACCCCAAGCCAGGGAGAAAAATCACCGAAAAGAGACAATGGAGCAGGTGGAATAGAGGACAAGACTGTGTGCAGTCTGGTTCAAATAGTCCCAGTGTAACCAGAGGTCTGATCCCAGAGAAGGCCCTGATTTATTTTCCTCCCATTGTCCTATTTGAGCCTTAAATTCACTGTTCAGAGGCCCCAATTCATGCATTCTAGATTTCATTGATAGTCACCTGAAAACAGGGAAGGGCTGTAATTACAGGGGTTCTTGTAGAGAAGCTGAAGAAAAGACAGTTTAGATATGGCTGACTTCAGGGGACAAAGCTGTTACAGGAGCTAACCACATATAAAGGTGTTAAAAGTCAAACTCAGTAGATAAATCAGTATGCGTTTTTTTTTATCCCATGTGCTGCCCACTCACCGAACCTTGATGCAACGATTGTTTCCCGTGTTGATCTTTTTTTTTTTTTTTTTTTTTTTGGAATTGTTCAAAGATTGCATACCTTTGTCCCCACTTCTGCTAATCATTAAGGATGTGTTGAAAAAAAAAGTATTCTCATAACATTAAAATGCCAAAAGCCTGACTGAGGTGATCAGCAAGGGAAGAGGCAATCCAGGCACGATGAAATCAGATTGAGGGGTTCGTGATGTGTTAGGCGAGATCAAAGCCAGAACTTAAGGCTGATAGCTTGCAAATGAACATTTCAGTTTTCATTTCTTATTTTGGCCAAGAAGCGGTACACTATCTTCTCAAAAGCTGTGAGCAAAAAATGGCAGCATCTGGGACTTGACATTGAAATGGCTTGTGGTTTAATTGGTGGTCTTTGAAAGGTTTTAGCAGAATTGCAGTCTTCTGGGTTCATTGCATTTAAGGAAGCTGCTGCTTCAAGAGCTGAAATGTCAGGAATATTTGTGCACTAGAAAGAGAAACAATCCCGAATAAGGTAAAATCATACCTGGCGAATTTGCAAAGGAGGAAGAGTCATTCGATCTCAAAAAAAGTTTTTGAATGCAAGGTTTTCAACCCCATCTTTGACACAATATCAACATAATTGCGTAATAGGTGGAGTATGCCTGATGAAGTCAGAGAAAGCTTTAGTTTTTTGACAGGCGAGAAACTGAGAAGTATCAGCAGCAAAGACCTAAGAGGCAAGCTAGAAACTTAGCAAGCATCCGCCCTGAGGATTTGAACTCTGGCAGTTTTGAAAATGACCTTGAACTCTTTGGTAGTTTCTGAAAGTCATTTTTTAAGGTTGACTCAGAGATTAAGTCACCCAATGAGCTCTTCACCTACACTCACAAAGGATCTTTAGCTGTGAGTTTCCTTAACACAGAAACAGCATGGCATTTTTTCCTTCTATAACCTAGGCTACTCATGAAAGTTTCAAGAAGCTAAAATTAATCAAGAGCTAGCTAGGAATGTCCATGGGGCAGGAAAGGTTCAGCGATCTGGTAGTTAGTTCTACAGAGAACTCGGGAGCAAGGTAGGTAGGCTGGGAGGAGCTAATTAAGGAGATTGCTTCAAAGAAGGCAAGGGAAGTCTGACTGTAAAAGTTCTTGGTAGTGACTGCAATTTTTTTGTTTGCTTTTGGTTTTGACCAGAGTGGAGAGAGCCCTGCGTCTGAGCCATCCAAATGGGCCCAGAACACTCTTGGCATGGCACAGCGGCTGCGGGGGCAGGGGGAAGGATACTGATCAAAACCCAAAAGACTCCCAGGAGTAGTAAGGTCTTTGAAGGAGGGAATTGCTAGTGTTTTGTTTTTTGTTTTTTTTTCCCCAGATCTGTACATCTCTTAAGATTCTTAAGCAGGAGACAAGGTGGGTGAGGTAATACCTTTTATTGGACCCACCTTGGTTGACAAAAGAGGCGCTTTGTTTCACTAAGAGCAGTCCAATAAAAGATATTACCTCACCAGCCTTGTGTTTCTCATATCCTGAGGCCAATGTGTGGCTACAACAACGCTGCAAACATGGCTCTTAAAAGTAACCTGTGCGTTGGATGTTCTTTTTCGAAGCCTGTGTTACTCTTTTGAACTGCCACGTGTTCCCCAAAGAGTTAAGCTATTCGCCAGGTTGCCCACATGTGCAGCGCTCTGGGGACTTTTGGGGGGGGCAGTCAGAACTGGTATTGTAGCCTAATGTGGAGGGGATGGGGCTCCCTGGGAGTGTGCCAGAGTAGACAGATACAGAGACAGCATTTGGATGCTGCTCAGACCCAGTGGGCAGAAAGGCATATGGGGCTGAAAAGTCTGGTTCAATACAGCAGTGTGGCAACTATCTACAAGGGGAACTTGGCCAAGGTGTGTGATGAACTGTCTGCACTGTTTATGAGCTTACACAAACTCTATTTTGAATATGCTAATTTTTGCCTTCTCTATGGTATGTATGTTTCCATGTGAGGTTGAAAACGCCAAAGGCTGGTGGCAAAAGAATAATAATAGAGGATAGTTCACCTTTATGAACCAGGAAATTGGAAATCTAGTCACTTTAGTTGGTCTGGGGCCCAGGACTGGATGGCAGGGGGAAGTTACCATGGCAACAAGGTCACCTGAAAGACTTTTGTGATCACATGGGGAAGTTGGTAAAGTGTCCCCTGACCCAGGTGGACTGAAAGCTTTTAAAAAGACAGAGGCTGATCTGCTTGGTGGTTATTTTCTCCAGTCCATGAGGAAGAGACCACTCCCCATGTAATAGCTTGCCTGTAAGTAGGCGGCATCCTTCCCGCCTGCCTTCCGGGACACCAGTGGTAGAACTTTCCTCATGTTCTGTGCTATTGCAGCCTAATAAATCAATGACAGTTCTTAGTTCATAGTCTGTTGTATTTAGTGGGCTCACAAAAGCCTAAGAACTGTCTTTTCCCAGTTTGCCCTTTTCTGTATCTTGTGGTAGGAACTGGCCAAAATTTTCACATAAAATATTTTAGGTAGAAAAAAAATGCCAATTAGTCAAAATTCAAACTGCTCACAAAGCAAGTTTGGATTCAATGATACTCTCAACTTGAAAAAAAAAAAAGTTTGAAATTGTCATCCTTTTCTAAATGTTTAAAATCACTTTGTTTCAAAATTTAAACTAATTTAGTTTTAAAAAAGGGCAATGGGGATGGAGAGGAAAAAAGTAAAATTGAAATGAAATTTTTTAGTTGACTGAAACTAAAAAAAAGTCATTTTTTTGTTTTATAAATAGTATAGAGATTTCAACTTTTCATCCTATTTGAGATGAGAGAAAATGCTGAACTCTTAAAAATAGCTGAAGAACAGCAAAGTGTTTCCTCCTCAGCTCTACATCAAAGCTCGTGTGTCTTTCCAAGAAGCACATGCAGTCTGGGATGGTTTTTGCAGAAAGAGCTGCACTATTCTCATGAAAATCAGGTGTCAGAATTTCATTCAGCATTTCCTCTTCAGCACAAAACTACGCTTCCAGCAATACATCGTTAGCTTTGTATGTATCAATTCACAAACTAATTCAATGAGGCAAACCTTCCTTGATACACAAGGCCAGACCTTAAACCAGCTCCAAGAGGGCTTGTGATGAATAAGAGCAGTGCTGGCCAGCACTCAGTGACTAAGGGGTTAAACTCAGGTAGCTAGCAAGGGTGTTGGCAGGGGGCCAGAAGAACCCATGGGGGTACACTGCTGAAATTTGAATTGGATATAAATACCTGGTCTGCTCTTTGATCTTCTTAGTTAAGGGCTGGAAGGAGCAACATGCAGTAATCAGAATTGCCATGCCTACAAGGAATATTCGGCATGGAAGTGGACTGAAACAAGAAGGGATTGTGAGTAAATATAGGGAAAATGCGTATTTAGCTGTGATTAGGGTATTTTTCTTTGTTTTGGTTGTTTGGTTAAACTTCTCTGTGTGAATTTATGCCTTCCCTTCCCCATTTATTATCTAGGGGTGTGCCTACACAGCACAGTTATTTTGAAATAAATTTGAAATAACAGACGGCTTATTCTGACTTCTGTAAACCTCATTCCATGAAGAATAACTCCTATTCCAAAATAGCTATTTTGAAATAGCTGTAGTGTGGACGCTCCACTGCTGCTATTTCGAAATAGCTCCTCGTAGGGCCATTCAAACTAATTACTCCCCAGTGCCTCCTGGGGCTCTACATCGAGGTAGCACGTCCACATTAGGGAAACCTGTCTCAAACTAATTTTGAGGCTTCCCTGTAGTGTAGATGTGCTATTTCGAAATAAGCTATTTTGGAGTATTTCTTCCAGAATAGCTTATTTCGAAATAAGCGTGCTGTGTAGACATACCCTAGCAGCGCACCCAGAGATGTTCTCTGTGTTTTAATTTGTTTCACTTAGTTGCTCTGTAACACCTAGCAACCAAGTATGTTTTATCAAGTACATCTTTTTTGTTTTGGCCTTTTTTGTTTAAGGCAAAGATTTGATTCTTGTGTCCTGGAAAGAAATAGGAGGTCTCTGTGGGTATGTCTAGACTACATGGCTCCGTCGACAGAGCCATGTAGATGAGTTTACTAGACATAGGGAAATGAAGCGGCGATTTAAATAATCTCTGTTTCATTTACATCAAAATGGCCGCCACGCTGTGTCGATCAGCCGTTTGGCGGCACAGCGGGGCAGTCTGGACACTCTGCGGTCGACAACGGAAGCCTTTGTCGACCGCTCTGTTATGCCTCGTGGAATGAGGTTTACTGGAGCGGTCAACAAAGGCTTCCGTTGTCGACAGCGGAGGGTCCAGACTGCCCCGCTGTGCCGCCAAAGGGCTGATCGGCACAGCGTGGCGGCCATTTTGATGTAAATGAAGCGGTGATTATTTAAATCACTGCTTCATTTTCCTATGTCTAGTAAACTCATCTACGTGGCTCCGTCGATGGAGCCATGTAGTCTAGACATACCCCCTGTATGTGTGTATGCATGCCTCAGACTAAGAGGTCAGCTACCAGAGATTGCAGTCTATTTTCTCTTTGTTTTTCAAGCTCTCTTGTGGTAAAAGAGCTTGGAGGTACCCCTTTGGAAGAAGTCCAAGTGCTTCCTTCCTAGATTCAAGAAGAAAGGGTTTTTTTTTAATTTCACCCAAAAGTTGGTGAATCTGTGACTCTGGGGAGTTTTTGTAACCAGTGCCTATAGACGCAAGGTATTTAAGATCTTCTGCTATCGGAGTGCCAGAGTGGGGAACAGGCCTGACAGGGCTGATGAGGATTCCCTCCCTTCAGCTCGCTATGCTGACTTTATGTCTGCTCCTTCTGGACCCGTCTAGTGCAGGGGGCATGTTGAGTCCATTTGGAGGTGGGAAGGGAAGTAACAGTAATGGGAGGTGCTTGTCAGAGGGAGGAAGACGCAGATGCAGAGTATGATATACTCCATCCCACCATTCCTCAGCTGGTGGAATTGTCTCTAAGGGAATTTTTTTAAGCTTATGGAAGCAGGGCCATCCCTAGGAGAGGGTGAGGCCTGGGGAAACCTCCCGCAGTGCCCCAGGCATGGGGTCTGGGGCACCTCTGGGCCCACTGCAGGCCCTGCCTCTTCTCTGCCCTCCACTTTCCACCTCCACTCCAACCTTTCCCTAACCCTTGCCCCTCTGACCCCTAACACACTCTTGTCCCCTCCTCCAAGCTGTGGGATTACTGGCAAGTTTGGCACAGGGCAGCAGCATGGGTAGCAAGAGCTGGAGCAGCCGGACAGCCTGTGCCACTTCTCCCCACTGCTCCCTCCCAGTCTGCAGTGCTCCGCTTCACCATGACAGGAAGAAGGGATAGCCCAGTGATTTGAGCATTGGCCTGCTAAACCTAGGGCTTTGAGTTCAATCCTTGAGGGGGCCATTTAGGGAGTGGGGCAAATCTGTCAGGGATGGTACTTGGTCCTGCCATGAAGGCAGGGGACGGGACTTGATGATGAGGTGATAGGGAACAGCCAGCATGGATTTGTAAAGAACAAATCATGTCAAACCAATCTGATAGCTTTCTTTGTTAGGGCAATGAGTCTTGTGGAAAGGGAGAAACGGTGGATGTGGTATACCTCAACTTCCTGTAAGGCATTTGATATGGTCTCACATGATATTCTTATCAATAAACTAGTCAAATACAACTTAGATGGGGCTACTATAAGTTGGGTGCATAACTGGTTGGATAACCATTCCCAGAGAGTAGTTATTAACGGTTCACGACCTGCTGGAAAAGTATAACAAGTGCTGTTCCACAGGGATCTGTTTGGGACCAGTTCTGTTCAATATTTTCATCAACGATTTAGATATCGGCATAGAAAGTACACTTATTAAGTTTGCAGATGATATCAAGCTGGGAGGGGTTGCAACTGCTTTGGAGGTTAGGGTCATAATTCAAAATGATCTGAACAAATTGGAGAAATGGTCTGAGGTAAACAGGATTAAGTTTAATAAGGACAAATGCAAAGTGCTCCACTTAGGAAGGAACAATCAATTTCATACATACAGAATGGGAAGCGACTGTCTAGGAAGGCGTATGGCAGAAAGGGATCTAGGGGTTATAGTGGACCACAAGCTAAATATGAGTCAACAGTGTGATGCTGTTGCAAAAAAAGCAAACGTGATTCTAGGATGCATTAACAGGTGTGTTGTGAGCAAGACACAAAAAGTCATTCTTCCGTTCTACTCTTCACTGATTAGGCCTCAGTTGGAGTATTGTGTCCATTTCTGGGCACCACATTTCAAGAAAAATGTGGAGAAATTGGAGAAGGTCCAGAGAAGAGCAACAAGAATGATTAAAGGTCTAGAGAACATAACCTATGAAGGAAGACTGAAAGAATTGGGCTTGTTTAGTTTGGAAAAGAGAAGATTGAGGGGGACATGATAGCGGTTTTCAGGTATCTAAAGGTGTGTCACAAGGAGGAGGGAGAAAACTTGTTCATCTTGGCCTCTGAGGATAGAACAAGAAGCAATGGGCTTAAACTGCAGCAAGGGAGGTTTAGGTTGGACATTAGAAAAAAGTTCCTAATTGTCAGGGTAGTTAAACACTGGAATAAATTGCCCAGGGAGGTTGTGGAATCTCCATCTTTGGAGATATTTAAGAGTAGGTTAGATAAATGTCTATCAGGGATGGTCTAGACAGTACTGGGTCCTGCCATGAGGGCAGGGGACTGGACTCGATGACCTCTCGAGGTCCCTTCCAGTTCTATAAGAGAGATATTTCTCCATATGTAAGTGGGCTGGGCTAAGCACAGTGGGCCAGGTGAGGACAGTGAGGTGGAGTGAGCTGACTGTCTGGCTGTTCTGGCTCCCTCCACTATGGTGAGTGTGTATGTGTGTGGGAAGGACAACTTCCATCTGGCCCCTAGACATACATGGAGGTAGCCATTTAGTAGAACAAAACACCGTCCGTCACACATGACCTTGCACGCCTTGTCATGTTGTGGGGAAGGATGCCATTTTGCAAGCGTAGAATTGAAGGCATGACTAAAAAATGTCATGGCGCACCACTGGCAAATCTCAACCAGTGTGTGTGTAGTAAGGCTCTATCTGATGTAAGAAAGTACCCTATTAATCATGGCTTGGATTTAATAAGCCACTTATTGTATGTGTCTTTCCTTCGAATGACTACAAACATAAATGCTGAGGTTTACCAGCACTGAAATAAAATGAGTGCGTAAGGCAGAGGTGTCAAACCTCAACTGACGTTATTTTCAGTATCGAATGGGAGCTCCGTGAAATGACTGGAGTGCCAAAAAATGCTATTTCCCCTTGGAAGTAATTTTGGAAGATCCCTCAGTGACAAGGCAATACCCCACTTATACAACAGATTTCCTTCATGTTTCTTCTTGTCCTGCCCGCCTCACACCCCTTTTAGTCTTTCTTTGATTCTTTATGGTGTTGGAAGCTTGGAAGGCATGGGGGACGGACCAGAATGCACAGCAGATAAAGCATCAAATCTGTTAAACAGAACTTCATTCAACTCCCACTTTCTACATATCTAGGGTACTTATATGGCCCTCCTCACCATGTTATTTGAGCAATTCACTGTTGTTAATACTAGCCCCATTTTACAGACAGGAAACTGAGGCACAAGGGCTAGATCCACAAAGTTGCCTATGTTACTGCAAATAAAGCCCCATAGGTGGCTACATTTCTGCTAGCACGTGTAGAAATAGCCACCCATGCCCTAAGGAGCACATACCTCAGTCCTAGTGGGATTCTCAAACTCAGTGTGTTCCCCACCTATTGGCCCAGCCCTGTAGGTGAACCTTGAGACTGCCTGAACCTGAATGACAACATCCAGAGATGGAGGTGCCCCTTGCCTTTGCTCTTCTGCTGTAACCTTTAGACTAGTTGTCCTTGTCCAGGATGTGGAGGTTCTGGGTTCAATACCTTCCCTCTGTCATTTAAACCTGGGTCCCCCCCAAGTGCCCCAGCTACTGGGCCCCAGGGCATTCTGGGGTGTGTTGCTGTCAGTCTTCCTTGTTTCATGGGGTATCAATACGTAAATATGCATTGGAGCAGGGAGACTGGCACCCAGCTGTCCCACATTTCAGGTGAGCACCCTGATCACTGGGCTAAAAGTAGAAGTGGGGGAGGGGCACCGGAGCTGTGGTGTTTTGCAAGAGGAAGGTCTGAGGCTCCTGACTCCAGAACAGAGCGCCTGGCAGGAGGTCCCTAAAAGTGAGTGTTTTGGGGCCTCAGAGCCCAAAGCATGCCCCTTCCTACCCCTGAGTCTCTGCCCCCAAGGCCCTGCTCCTGCACCACCTCTTCCCCCTAGAAGCCTTCCCCCTGTCGCTCACACTTATGGCTGGTAAAAGTGGGAGGGCCATGTCCCCTGACACACCCTGTTACAGCACTAACGAGTGCAGACCTGTCCTTAGTCAACAGCGAGGCCCCCATGGAATGAGCTTTGGATCAGGCTGTATGTGCTGCTTGGCAGAAGTGGGTTTTGCAGGCTGACACAAAAGAGGGGAGGATCAGGGACTAGTTTGTTCAGGCACTAGAACTAGAATGGGGAATTATATCTGTATGGTCAGGCCATCAGATGGTGCAAATTGATGGAACTCCAGAGAAATCAACAGTGCCAGGTCATATCACCCCTGCTGAACAGCTGCCCTTTGGTTCAGGTAGACACCAGATATGTGTTGTTTATGATTTACTGAGCACTGGCAGTAATCTCTGTGATAATCCAGTGCGTGAGGTGCTATCGCTCACAGAGGTGGACAGATGGAGACAGATGGAATCCAGTGTCTGCTACAGATCCCCATCGGGGCCCAATCCGGAGATGGCAGGAGTCTGGTTCAGCCCCTGAGGTGGAGCTTTGGAGGTCCCCGTTTCAATCCTTGGTGTGTTGGCTAGGTTGGCTCCTTGCTACACGCACACTCCCAAGCTGTGGCCATGCATGCCTCAGGATGCAGCTCAGAACTATCTCTACACTTCCCAGTCCCTGTCCCAAGCAGTTTGCAATCTAAACATCCATGCAACTCAGTCTAGAGGCAGGTCCGAGTTCAGGCCGGTGTGAAGTTTGTTGTGGTGGATTTTGCCATCATTATATTTGCTCTGATTTTGAATGGCACTTCTTTTCATGGGGGAAGCCGCCCTGGATGCCTTTGAGGAAGAATTGCTTAACCATTTGAACGATTCTTGGAGGAGTGTGACTGAGAAAGGACCAGCTGTGAAAGGGTCAAAGGGGTTAACTTCCCCCTCTGTGCTGCCAAGTGACTTTAGCATTAGTGAAAAGTATTGGAATGAAATCCCTGGAAAACGACACCCACTGTTTGGGACAAATCCTGATCCCGTTGAAGCCAGTGACAAACTCTCGCTAATATCAGTGGTATCGAGGTCTGGCTATTTAGGCACAAACAGGGACAGCATGGGAAATGTAGCAGCATCATTCCGATGCTGCTGTGCTAAGTCTGATTCACGTCTGACTAGGCTGGACCACATCCAGGGAGGTTCACTTTCCAGGCAAAGCTTCAGTCGTTGGCACATTTGTGGAGTAAGCACGTGGCTTTGCAGCACGGTAGGTACTTCTTAACGATACAGACATCTGCCCACTAGGAAGTGAGCTGAGACCACCAAATGTACTTTGTCTCCCCTATGGGGAGGGGTTGTCACATGCAGGGGTTTTAACTCATGAGGCTGAGTGCTCTGAAGTGGGATGGTATTTTTGTGCCCAAAGCTGGGAATGAGCAACAGGGGTAGATCACTTGTTCTGTTCATTCCCTCTGGGGCACCTAGCATTGGCCACTATCAGGAGACAGGACACTGGGCTAGATGGGCCTTTTGTCTGACCTGGTGTGGTGGTTCCTATATTCTTATTCAGTTGTACCCTCCCCCTAGACATGCATGCTCTGCACTTACTATCCTCTTCTATCCCTCAGAGGGAATAGCTGCTGCAGAATGCTGCAGGGAAGAGAACAGGAATGACTTAGATTTAGTTGATAAGGTGCTTTTCAGGTACAGGCCAGAGGAGGCTGCAGGAAACCTGCCCCCAGGAGGTAAGTGGCAGCGTAAGATCCTGGAAGGGTGGGAGGAGCAAAGCCAGCTTAAACCAGCTCTTCTGTAGTTAGTTTACAGCATTTAAAAGTTTAAACCCTGCTGCCCCTGGCTAATCTACCATCTCACTTGTCATGAGTAATACTATGTCTGAAGACAGCATGTACGTCAGGTACTCATTAAACAGCTAGATTGTAAGTTCTTATCTTCCTTGTCTTGGATTGGGCCCTGATCCTGAAAACATTTAAGTGCATGCCTAACTGTAAGCATGTGAGTAAGCCAGTGACTTCAGCAGGCAACTTATGAGCTTAATATTAAGTGCATTCCTAGGTTTTTGCAGTTTGGGGCTGTTGAGCCCTATAACTTTCAATGGAAAGTCTCCCATCACTTTCATGGGCTTTGGCTCAAGCACTGGGCTTGTAAAGTGCCACACAAATCTATGGACCTGAGATATAATAAATAATATAACAATAACTGGAGTCATGGGCAGATTTCCATTATGCCAAGTGCCCATTGGCACACATAGAATGTTCTTACAAATGTCAACCGCATATTTAATGCACACTCAAAGGTTTGAAATTCTGCCTCTGTGGTGGACATCATCTGTGCTTTTTTATTCCTCTGTAGGTTTGTCCAAATATATTTATATGTGCTAAGAAGACATATATAAGTTTGGAAATATGCACAGTGTTGTACACATGCCAACTTTCTGCAAGGATTTCAGGCAGCGGTGAAGGTAAGTTGAGTGAAAATGTTTTTGTGAATGTTCAAAGCAGAGAAAGTTTGCATCTTGTACAATACAATTAAAATGTGTATTTTAGTGATAACTGAATCAGACATAAACACAAGGAAAATATGAGAGAAGAAAGAACTAAAAAATTACTCACTGTCGACATGCTCTGAATTAATTTGCTAGGTAGAAACCATGATGTTGATGGAGATATTGTATCGGGAGCTAGTTCGACAGCGAGCAGAATAGCCGCTAATACTGTGTTGATAGGAAGGACTTTGACACAATTTGAAAGCACGAGTGATACATTAGAGGATAAAAATAACAGTGTTCATTATAGGGTCCAATGGAAATAATTTATGCTGCGGGCTTTTTTTGTTCTAGTGATGGATTATTTTATGAGGAATAGGTTTTGATTTCTCAACTTAGACGTGCTGGCCACAAACAGTACTTTCTGGGGATTAGTGATTGATCTTTCTATTTCTCAGCTTTCTTGCTTTCCTTTATAGCTTCGGCTTCCCAAGTTTTGTGTGTGCTCTGCAATCAAACACAGAAAGACTTCTGCTGAAGCAAGAAGCCACCAGCAGACAGATACATTTCTTCCTCCACCAAGTCTGCTCTTAGCCTAGCTGTGATCTGATGACCAAGGAAAAACGAAAACAAAGTGTGGCCTTCTCTCCTCTTTTCTGATTTGACTGTTGAGAGAATTCCCCCTCCTGGGTGTGTTCAGACCACAGACATGCAGGGTCAGACTCTGAAGAATATTATTCCCATCGACTGTAAGAGGTATTTGGCAAGGATTTGAGCCCCAGTCAGGAAAGCATACACTCAGTGCTGAATAAGGATATATCACAGGGCAAGATTCCCTGGTTATGTCCTTGGATTCTTATTGCAAACAGACCTCTCACACATCAGTGGCAAGTTCAACTCCAACTGCTTTATTTACAATCTGCTTTATACATGCTTGTTCCACACAATATAAGATTTAGCTCCTTTCAAGGCAAGGGGCTCTCACCTCTAAGTTCTTGGGCTTCTTCAGCCCTTTCTTCCAACCTTGCCCCCTTCTACTGTTGCTTTTTGCCTCTCTTTTATCTCTTTCAGCTGAGGAGCTGACTCACTAAGCTGAGGATTCAAGCTTTGTCTACACTTACTGGAAGATTGATGCTCTGGAGATTGATCTCCCAGGGTTTGAGTCAGTGGATCTAGTAAGGGTTTGCTAAATCAAACATTGAGGGCACCCCCGCCAACTCTGTATGATGTTACTGGGCTTTTGGTGTGAACATGCAGAACATTGTTGCACCCGTTCTTGTTCTTGGCCCCAAATTTTGTACGAAGTGGGCCAAGCAAAGTGTCTGTTGAAAGCTTATGCTTTGCTGACTCTGTTTATACTATTCATATGCATGCATGATTTTTGGATTTGAGGTTATAAGCATTGGCTATGTACTGGTATGCCAAGTATTTGCTTCTGGGAGCTATCAACAGGCTTTGCCCATGTATTGTGAAAGGATGGGTAGACAAGTGAGGTGGAGTACTTGGCTGACAATGGACCTTAAGTGGTGCCAATCCACATCTAAGGAATTTTGCTGTGAACTTGCAGATCAGCATGTTGGCAATGGCTGGTAAGGACCGATTCATGCATGGACAGGGGACTTGCCCTAGGCAGGTGGGGGAGGGGCTAGATTTTGGGCTCTCTGGAAGGGACAGGGTCTCAGGAAGGGATGAGGTCTTGCTTCCTCCAGCCAGCTCTCAGATTGCTCAATGTCAGGCTCTGGTGGCAATTTAGAGGGCCCGGGACTCTGCTGCTGCTGCCTTTTAAAATCACTGGTTCCTGGGGTGCTGCCCTTTTTGTCTCCCTGCCAGTGGGCCTGGGCCCAGGATACTTTCCTGAACCGGGCTTTGGCCTAACAATATTATACAACAGGCATAGCCAACATATAGCCCCTGGGACAAGTGGAGCGATAGTGCTCTGCAGCAGATCATCTGCACCTTGTATTTGGAGATGCAGCCCCATGAAGAGTGAAGGTCTCAGCACGTGCTGCTCCATTTTAGCTGAACAGCTGTGCTGGGACAGAGCATTTCATAGCAGGAACTTCAGTCCCCAAGACTTCAAAGTGCAGGGCAGCTGCAAGAAGCTCCATTTGTTTCCAACTGAAGCATCCAGGAGGCGTCTGAGAAGTGATCAATGGTTCTTTTCCATTGGGCAAAATGGGAATGGCCCACAACCAGTGAGTAACCAGTCAGTGGTGAGCTGTGATTGCCATGCTTGGCTGCTTAATAATGGTTCACACACAATTATTTTTATTGATCTCTCTCTCCCACCACAGCCCACATGATCTACCTTGTCTTTTGGATTGTAATCTCTTTGGCAGGCCCACTGACAGGGGGGACAAAAGAGGCAATTGCCCCAGGACCCATAATTTCAAAGGGGTCCAGGGATCTGACTGTCACCGCTGCTACTGTGGCAGCTGGCACTCTTGGCCCTTTAAATCTTGGCTGGAGTACTGCATTGGCTTCTCCAGACAGGTCTGAGGGCTGGGGCAGGGGTGCCGTGCTCTGGATGGTGCTGAGGGCTGAGGGCTGGCTTTGGGAAGGCACAGAGTCATGCCCCGCCCACACCTTGCCTTGGGGCTCATGGTGGCTGTCTGCCCCGCTGCTCTTTGGGGCAGGGACTACCCTTTACGATGTTTGTACAGTGCTGAGCACAGTGCAGTTCTGAGCTTGTCGACTTCAAGGAGCTTTTACAGCAGCAGTATTAAATCACCACAATAACCTGGAAACGTTTTTGCCTTTATTACTAGAGCTGGTCAAACACCACAAAAACCGAAGTTTTCAAGTACCTAAAAGGGTGTTACAAGGAAGAGGGAGAAAAATTGTTCTCCTTGACTTCTGATGATAGGACAAGAAGCAATGGGCTTAAATCGCAGCAAGGGAGGCTTAGGTTGGACATTAAGAAAAACTTCAGGGTGGTTAAACACTGGAATAAATTGCCTAGGGAGGTTGTGGAACCTCCATGTCTGGAGATATTTAAGAGCAGGTTAGACGGACACCTGTCAGGGATGATCTAGATGGTGCTTGGTCCTGCTGTGCAGGCAGGGGACTGGACTTGATGATCTCTCAAGGTCCCTTCCAGTTCCTAGTGTTCTATGATTCTATGAAAACAGTGTGCACAAACACCTTAAATAGCTCTTTGGTTCATCCGTATTGATAGTACTTATTTTTCAATATGCAAAACAAATGTCTGGGGACTCGGCTAATCCATATGTGAGTGATCATATCCACACATGAATAAGAGGATTCATGCATGAACAAGAGCATTTGCCATTCATTATTTGTTATTTTTCACTCATTGGTGCCTATTGATCATTTTTTAAAAATTGCTAAGCATCCACTCAGAGGGCAGAAAAAATGCCATCTGACTTAGTCTAGGCTTACACTAGAAGAGGACTGAGGATATAATTATACTGGTACATCTGTATCAGCACATCTGCAAGTGTGGGCATGTTTTATACCTGTCAAAAATGCTTTTGTTGGTATGCTTATACTAGTTTTCCAAGGAAAATAAATGATGTTGGCAAAAGCACTTTTATGCCAGTGTTTCTATGTCTACACTAAGGTTTTTGGCAGCATAAAAATATACAAAATCACACCTCTAACCAATTTGCAATACTTTTTAGTGTACAGTTGGCCGTAGATAACCAATCACTCACCAGGAACAGCAAACAGTACAAGTGTAAGGGCCATAAACAACCAACAGGTTGAAATTTCTTCACATAAACTACAGCACAAATATTTACTACTACTGCGTGTATTTGCAAAAGTCAGGGTTGATTATAGAAAATAGGCTACAGTTGTTGAAAAATTGAATAATATTATAATTACTAGTATATCTGAATATGTTTAAATTAAAAAAGATGCCTATCTACGGCTCAAGTACTCCTAACTCATCATTATTAATATAGTAAAGTTATGACTATTGGTTTATTTACAGTAGTGCCCAGAGTTCCCAATCAGAACTTCTTTGTTGCTGTACATCCATGCAATGCAGCTGTACTTTTTTACCTAATCCACCATGTGGTTTCAAAGCCAATCTTGCTTGCTGAATTTCAGGCGTGAGACAGTTTGCTTCTAAGTGTCATTGACCTCTGCACCCTGTAGTTAGTGATAGTCCTGCCGTATTCTTTACTATTACACAGTGGACCACATAGCTTCACAAGAGCCTGGCATGCTCTGCATTCTGGAAAGACACTTCTAATTCCAAACCTGTGTTTCATGGATACAGATGAAGAAACATGTAGAAGCGCCTTTGTGTCAGGAGAGTCATAGTTTGTGAAGTTTCAGGCAATGCATGCTTGGAATGAATTTCTTGGTGCTTTACCTGCCTTGGAGATGACTCAGAAAAGGAACTCAGAAAGATTCATAGATTGCAAAGCCTGAAGGGACCAGTGTAATCATCGAGTCTGATCTCCTGGATAACACAGGCCATAAGACTTCCCTGATATAATTCCTGTTTGAACTAGAGCAGTGGTTCCCAAAGTGGAGTCTGCAGATTCCTGAGGTCTGTCCCTTGACATGGGTCTGGAACATGCCAGAATAGTGTTCCGGCTCTTTTGCCGCATGGAAGATGCAAAATGGTATCCTCCACATAGTTCAACCTTGCCTGAGCCCTATAAGAGAGGTCATGTTGGCCGGGGCATGCCCATGCTGTTGGGAGCAATCTGGTAGGACCAGAAATGAAAGGAGTTCAGGACATCTATTTAGATGCCAAAGGGGTCTTGGGGAAAACAGCCGGGGAACCACTGAGGGCGAAGCTATATTTTAGTTCAAAGAAATGGTGTCTGGAAGAGCACCACCACCTAGTTTTCCTAATTGGAAACAAGCATGGTTATATTTTGTGAAATCCTGCTGGAGTAGCGAGATCAGAATGTTCAACTGGTCTCTCCTTTATCCAGTTCTCCTTCTTACTCCCTTTTAATGCCTCTGACATTCGTTCTCCCACTCTTGTCTCTTCCCCTTCCCCTCCTACCTCCATCAGTCTCATTCCTCCCTTCCCTTCTTCTCCCTCCTCTCCTCTTTCTCCTCACGTGTGAGAACGTTCCTCGCATTCATCATGGCAAGGCTTCCTACAGTTCTTAGCATGGCCCCACCAAGTCTGAATCTGGCAAAGTCCCAGTCCTGACTGCCTTGGCAGGTAAGCAAAAGGTGGTGACTTGGAGTAGGAAGCTGACATCTTGTCTGCTGGTTGGATGCCAGTGGCCCATTATCCAGACCTTTATGGCACCTTCAGGGAGGTTTTCCGCAGAATTTGTTATTTTAAAAAAAGGCAGAAATATAGTATGCAGCCAGCGATTCCACTTGGAGAAGTAGGTGCATCTCATCAAATCTTGTCTTCTCTCTCTTCTCCCCCCTACCACTACTCACCTGAATGACCGTACAAGCCAGACACACCCCAAGGAAAGGAGAGTTTACTGGTCTCCAGCACTAATAAAACATGCTCCCTTGGAGGGGCAAAGGAAAATACATTTTCCTAGCAGTGCTAGTGTCTAGGTAAAAACTGTTTTGGCTAATCAGTGAAACCAAGTAGTTCCTATAAAGCCAAGGTAGTAGTATATCCTGTGTCACACGCTTGGCTACTGCTGAGACATTACAGGGGTGATAAATACCCTCTGTCCTTCTACAGTGCATTCCAGAGTGGATCAAAAGACTTGTTTAAGTGTCACAGCATCTCCTGTGAGGAGGGTTGGATTCCACTCTTAGACAGAAATATCCGCCTCCTACGAGGTCCATTGCACAGAAGAGAGGACGAGGCTCAGTGTAATGGGAGAGGTGGGGAGAAGACCTTCAAACAGCAGTCGATTTTGCGGAAACCCTGCTGCTTAAACCTCTTTAAACTGGTCCCATATGAAGAGAGGTTAAAGTGACTGGGACTTTTCAGTTTAGAAAAGAGGAGACTGAGGGGGGATATGATAGAGGTATATAAAATCATGAGTGGCGTGGAGACGGTGAATAAAGAAAAGTTATGTATTAGTTCCCATAACAGAAGAACTAGAGGACACCAAATGAAGTTAATGGGTAGCAGGTTTAAAACTAATCAAAGAAAGTTCTTCTTCACACAGCGTGTAGTCAACCTGTGGAACTCCTTGCCAGAGGAGGCTGTGAAGGCTAGGACTATAACAGAGTTTAAAGAGAAGCTAGATAATTTCATGGAGGTTAGGTCCATAAAAGGCTATTAGCCAGGGGATAGAAATGGTGTCCCTGGCCTCTGTTTGGCAGAGGCTGGAGATGGATGGCAGGAGACAATAGCTTGATCATTGTCTTCGGTCCACCCTCTCTGGGGCACCTGGTGCTGGCCACTGTCGGGAGATAGGCTACCGGGCTAGATGGACCTTTGGTCTGACCCAGTACGGCCGTTCTTATGTTCTTATGTTCTTTGCTTTTCCCAAGATGAAGTCTGCCACCTACTATGTGGGGTGGCACCAGAGACGTGATTTTCCCTGACTAACCTTGTATGTTTGTGACCTGCCACCCTCTCAGTGTCCTGAGTGCTTCATGGATGTTGATGTGCTCTAGAAGGGAATGGGACTTGAGGATTCTCAGCACCTTGCAGAAGGTGCTCAAAGACCCAGATCACTTCTTAAATCTGAAGCCAAAGCAGCTATGCAGGTTTCTATCAGACCCTTTGTCTGCATGGGCTCACTCAAGAGGATAAAAGGCTTTTCTCTGAGGAGGCAGCTGTGGACAGGAGCGGTGGATACTGTATTCCTGAAGGCTGGTATTTAATGAACTGGGCTTGATCTTTTATCTGGTACGAATTTGTGTAGTTTAGAGGAAACAGCAAAACATGGACCTGACACTGACAACACACAGACTCTTCCTCTCTGTGTCTTTCCATCCAGTGCTTAGATTGTCCTTTGCTGAGAGGGTCTGTCTCACATAATTTTCCCTACAGTTTTGCACAAGTTTTTCCCTGCGGTTCTCAACCAGGGAAAGACATATCCCTGGGAGTACAGAGAGGTCTTCAAGGGGGAACATCAAGTCATCTATATATTTGCCTAGTATTACAACAGGAGAAATAAAAATGACTAGCAAAGTCAGTACAAACTACAGTTTCATATGGATGGCTTGTTCTCCAGCTCTGTGTACTATCCACTGACAATATAAGTGCAAATTTTATTTTGAAACAATCTGTTTGGAAACATGAGCTATGAGGCAAGGCTGAAAGAATTGGGCTTGTTTGGAAAACAGAAGACTGAGAGGGGACCTGATAGTGGGTTTCAGGTGTCTAAAAGGGTGTCACGGGTGGGAGGAATTGTTCTCCTTGTTCTCTGAGGATAGGACAAGAAGGAATGGGCTTAAACTGCAGCAAGGGAGGCTTAAGTTGGTCATTAGGTAAAACTTCCTAGCTGTCAGGGGGGTTAAACACTGGACTAAATTGCCCAGGGAGGTTGTGGAATCTCCATCACTTGGAGATATTTAAGAGCAGGTTAGACAGACATCTATCAGGGATGATCTAGACCATGATTGGTCCTGCCATGAGGACAGGGGACTGGACTCGATGACCTCTCGAAGTCCCATCGAGTTCTAGTGGTCTATGATTCTAGTTTATAGTTATATAATTATATAATTAAAGTCAGAAAGCAAGCGACTTTGCAGGCCGAGTGTGCTGAGACAGTTTTTGTGTATTTATTTCTGATTTTGTAAGGAAGTAGCTTTTAAGGGAGGTGAAACTTGGGGTAGTCAGAACAAACCTGACCCCTGAAAGGGGAACAGTAGTTTGGAAAGGCTAAGAAACCCTGACTAAAGGTATTGTGTGATCTTCATTTGGAAACAGCGCAGTCTTCACTTAATGGCTTAAAATAGTACAGTGGCATTGCCGTTGGCAGCTAAAAAGTAGCGTACCCCGATGGGGGAGCTGTATTTCAACAGTGGGTGAAATGATCCTTATGATTAGCCTACTGGTTATCACCATAAGCCTGAGCATGGGTTGTGTGCTGTCACCTCTGCCCTGTCTTGTCCAGCCTGGCATGCGGCCTGAAAGATATTCATTGCTGTGGGGGAGGAGGCCAGATTTGCCCGAACATGAGGGACTGTTTCCAGCGTCTTTAAGTCAGATGACCCCTAAATTCCTCCCCACACTGGATTCACTCCTCCCTGCAAGGGCAGCCAGCAAAGCGCTGTGTTACGGAGTGTGGAGAAGTCCCCAGGCCCTGCACCCCCATCTACACAGCCACATGTGACTCTTAGCTAGCTGGTAGAACAGAAGGTTTGTTCGTTGGCAGGGACACAGCGGAGCACAGACTTGTTGTTACAGGAACCTGGAGCATTCAGCACAGTCTATTTTGTGGATGGGGGACCCACAGCCAGGGGTCCATTCTCCCTAAGCCAGATGAAAAACTAAACTCACCCCCCCCAGAAACTAGTTTTAGCCCTCGAGGCAGCCCCGCCTACTCCTTTGTTCTGCTTCCAGGGCCCAAGGTGTTATCTGCCGTCACCTGGACCTCAGGACATGAGAGTGACATACTTCCACAGTGAATCGTGCCTCCTCATCCAGACTGTGTTGCAGTGCCCAGGGAAACTGAGGCGCGCGCACACACACACACACACACACACAGAGTTACTACAGAACAGCACAGGACAGTAGAATCACATGCAACACAAGAAAGCAAACAGAGTGAACATAAAACAGAGTGAATACAGGGACTAAAAGAGTGAATACAATCCCTACTACGTCACATTCTGATTCGGCCCCAGTCCAGAAAGATGTCCTGACTCATGCCCCACCCCATAACAATGAGTTCAGGATGCCCCAGCAGCCCTCAGACCCCTCCTAACATACCTCTGGTCTCTTCCAGGATCCCTGTGGAGAATCCACTGTGGGGAGATAGAAAGCAATGTGCCACCTCTGTGTAGACACTTTGCCCCAATTACACTTTTTTGTCAGTGGTGAATTCTCCTCCACTGCCCAGCGAGGTACAAGAAACAAGGGAACGGTGGCCTGTACAGGAAATAACAGCATGAAAAGTCTCAAGCTTTACTTTTGCCCCCTCTTGCTAGTGCCTTTGTTAGAACTGGCTCTGAAGGTGATTTTATTTTATTCTAATTGTTTTTCGTTCTTTGTGCTTTATCACCCTAGCAGTCTGAGGAACCCATAAGATGTGAGGGGTTCAAGTCAGCACTGGAAGCCTAATGAGAAGTGAATCTGTGAAGGAGGAATGTAAAATTACCAGAAGCATGGGGTCAGCCCAGAACTGGCTCTAGGTGTTTTGTCATCCAGAATGGAAAGGTTTTTTTAGTGCTCCATGAAATTGGCACCCTAATTGCCTAGGGCACTGGACTGGGAATCTGGGGATGTGGGCTCTATACTTGGCTCTGCCACTGTCTTGCTGGGTGACCTTAGTAAAGTTACTTCCTCTCTCTATGCCTCTGTTTTGCCTCCTCCCCTTTGGCTGTGTGTGTGTTTAGACTGTACACTCACTAGGGAAAGGATTGCCTCTTGTGTGTATGCACAGCATCTAACACAACGTGGCCCCAGTCTTAGCTGAGTCTTCTAAGCACTACCATGATACAATAAATACTAATAATCTACAAACCTAACTAAAATAACATTGCAATTAAACCAGTAAGAAATCCAAAGTTGCTAAAAAAAGGAGCAAAACATATTTTTCTTTCAGTTAGAAAAACATCCTTATCACTTCTTCAATCTTTCCAGGCAAACACACTGACAAAGTGTTAGGCCCAGGCAAACCTATAATTAAGGCCAAATACAACTGCTAATAAAGGCTGAAAAAACTCAACTGAGTTTACTTACATCTCCCCCACTGGGAGCTTTCCATCAAAATCTTTTATCTGCCTTTGCAAATGCCACTTTGACATTATTTCCACTGAATAAATCAAATGCGGAGGTCACACACTCTGTCCATGTTGCCGAGAAGATGTTCCCGCTTCAGAAGTAAAGATTTTTTTGTTGTCATCCCAGCCTTTCTGACTCACAAAGTACAGGGAGCTTTCAGAAAGAAAGAATGGGGAAAAATGGAGTGGGGGAGGAGGGAGAGGGAGAGGGAGAGGGAGAGAAAACGTGAGCCAGAGATTGTGGCAAGCTTTACAAATTGGCACAGCCTTATCGACAGCATTTCATGGTTTTCTGGAACTCTTTCAAAGGAAACTTGCCTTTGTGTGTGACGGCTTAAGCTTTACTAATATTTAAAGCTATATTTAAAAGTTTATGAAAATTACTTTTGAGTTCCTCTGTCTCTCAAAATCATTGCGGACGGCGTTTACTCCCCCTTGTTCTTATTTCTCCTCCATCAACTTTGTGTGCTTCCCCAGCTCTCTTTTGCCCAACCCCCTTGGGCTGGGGTTGCTAGAAAAGAGAATGGAATGGCGTTTACTGTGACAGACGAGGCCCACTTTTGCTGCTCTTGGAGGTGCCTCATCGCAGCCTGCTGTCTTCTCCTCCTTTAATAAAATAGATACTGTCTCTTGGCCCAATATGGGCATGTCTGAATTAGGTGATGCTTAAAAGTGCAGGCAAGCTTTGACACCTTTAGCCTCTCAGCTGGTTGAGGTCAAACCTAAAGAGGAGCCTACAGTGGACAATGACCAGCTAACATGTTTTTAAAGGAATTAATTCCTGACTACACGAGTATTGAGTTAGCTAAGGTTACGTCTTCACTAAACAGAAGGTTGATGCTGCTGTGATCAATCTTCCAGAGCTTCAGAGGAGTAGCCGAGTTAGTCTGTAACAGGAAAAACGTAAAAAACAACAAATAGTCTAGAAGTACCTTAAAGACTAACAAAACATGTAGATGGTATCATGAGCTTTCGTGCGTGGGCGCAACCCACTTGCCCACGAAAGCTCATGATATCATCAACATATTTTGTTAGTCTTTAGCCTGTCATCTGAAGAAGTGGGTTGTGCCCACGAAAGTTCATGATACCATCTACATGTTTTGTTACTCTTTAAGGTGCTACTAGTCTATTTGTTGTTTTTTACATTTTTCAATCTTCCAGAGTTCAGTTTAGTGAGTCTAGTTAAGACTTGCTAAATCAAACTCAGAGGGCATCCTTGCTGATGGCCGGTACTCCTCCTGCTGCAAGAAGTAAGGGAAGCCAACAAGAGCGTTTTCTCCTGTTGACCTCCCACTGCGGGGGATGGTGGGGAAACTTGAAACAAGGTGTACGTCGACTCCAGCTACGTAATTAACGTAGCTGAAGTTGCATATCTTGATTCAGCATTCTCTTTTAGTGTAGACCTGGCCTCAAATGTGCTAGCTAACATGGTGCTAAACATGCCTTGCTTTCCTAGTCTAGTCACGGCTATGATTATGATGTTTATGCTCATTTCCTGCTTGAAACTTTATGGAAGGGTCCATATCCACAACTGACATAAATCAACATGCTTGCATTGACTACAATACAGTTAAAGGTCAATCACTTCAGAGGAGCTACGTCAATTTGTGCCAGCTGAGGATCATTTTCATTATCTTATACCAGTGCTTTCTCTGATCCTCAGACTAAAGCTTTTGGGAAAGGGGTGTCAGAGTGCATTAGTATCCCTCAAAAAATATGTACTGTATTGTACAAAGCTAAAATATTGTACCCTGTAAATTAGTATATATAGTGCATGGTCTATGTATATAGAAGGACAATGTTGCAATACAATAATATCTGTATTGTGTTTTAACTTATTAATCATCACCGTGCTCCAGAGGGTCTGGAACAATTTATGTAGCGGGGATGCTGACTGACATTGAACCAAACTTGAAACTTTCTGTGTAATGGAAACTGCTTCAAGCCAGGGAGTGCAGCAACAGTCTCCCGCCCCTAATTCCAGCACCTATGTAAATGCTTCCTGGGCAACTCTTACCACTGCTTGGCTCCAGCTTCTGGTCTGGCCAAGAAGCAGGGCCTTAGAGGGAAGAGGCAGAGAAGGAGGTGGGGTCACAGAAGCAAGGGGGTGTCTTGGAGACCCAGGCATACTCACTTCTATGAAGATTCTGGAGCTCCTGACCTTTCGCCAACAGAAGCTGGTCCAATAAAAGGCATTACTTCACCCACCTTGCCTCTCTGCTGGAGTGATGTAAATCCTGAGTAACTGCTCTGAGCGAACTGGTTGCCCATTTTGACTTTACTCCACCGAGTTCAGAGGTGATACTCAGAGGCTACGTCTAGACTACAGGCTTCTTTCGGAAGAAGTTTTTTTCGGAAGAGATCTTCTGGGAAAACTTCTTCCACACTGCAAAAATGCATCGAAAAAGTGACCTGCTTTTTCGAAAGAGAGCATCCAGACTGAATGGACTCTCTTTCACGTGTTAGCTGTGATTGCTATTTGCGGAATGGCCATCAGGGCACCTGTGCTTTTTCCTCTTTCCTCTTCTTCTGAAAGAACGCCTCTTCCCCGTCCACACACGCCTTTTTGTGAAAGAGCTCTTTTTCAAAAAGGCTTCTTCCTCATAGCTTCTTCCTCATAGAATGAGGATTACCAATGCCAAAAAACCCTCTCTGTTCTTTCGATTTTCTTGCAGAAGAACGCAATTGCAGTGTGGATGTTCCTCAAGTTTTGTTGGAAAAATGGCTGTTTTTCCGACAAAACTCTGTAGTGTAGACGTACCCAGAATGTCCACTGCTGTAAACTGAGCAGAATCTGGCCCCAGATCTCCACCTGGAACATATAAGAATCAATGTGACAGGCTTCTGCGACTTACACACACATACAGAGTGAATGTTTAAAATGCAAATCAGCATTCCCCTTAGCCATCACCGTAGTCTTGGGGGTAGGTACATAGTTAGGTGATTTATAAAATTTCATTATTTACCCAGCAAACTGTGGCAACTCCTTCAGAAGCTGCCATGCTCGACTGACTTAATACATATTTAGTGTGTGCTGAGGAGAAGAGGGCACCGGGATGCAAAGCAACAGCGTCTCTGAGTTAGATACCTCCCAAGAGGCATGGTGGGGGGAGGGTCTCCATATGCCAAATTAGACAATATTGTGGATTAGTCACTTGCCAAATTCCTTTTCTTCTTTTTTTTAATCCAAACCATTTGAATTAAAGAAGAGCCAAAAATAAAATAAAACATAAAATGAAAGCATCTCCATCCAGTGATCAGTAACGGTGTTTGAAGGAGGGTTTGGAGAAAATACAATTCCACAGCTAATGCCTTAGTATTGCAAGTACATCTTTGCCCTCAAATTCTGACCTCTCTAGAGGCAAAAAATTCCCCTGCGCTGACCCAATGTTAAACTGTAACACAGCTCCTGGCGGTGACAGCCAGTGTAATATTGCACCTCCTGCTTAGCAGGAGTGGTCTGAGCCTTGATTCTTTCAGATTGTTCCTTAATAGAATGAATCCAGATTAAAAGCTAATGTCTTTCAGACTTTGGAGCCTGAGTCTTACTCCGGCTTTGTTGTGCAGTGAGGTAGAGTGTAATTTTCTGACTCTTCCTAACTCCGCACTTTGAGACAATAATCCACTCTGTCTCCTCTTAATTAAAGTAAATAACCCAGGCTCACAATAGCAGTTCAGAAAGGCCTCTGGTCTCCTCATTCCCTCAGTGCAAGGAGCTAATTGATTTTGAGATGATAATGGTGTTTACATTAGAAAGCCCACTCTACCTCCTCTCCCTCCCCACACAGTCACACTCCTTTTCTCTTCTTAAACCTTCCTCCAATCATGAATATCAAATGGCCAAGATATTTCCATTGTGGCTGGTGGCTTCTACCGCATATGGTATCACTCCAATATCTTACACTGAGTCTCTCTCTGTCTTTCTTTCCCTCTCTCTCTCACTCTCTCTCTCTCTCACACACACATACACCTCCAATGGAATGTTCCTTTTTCTCCCTAGCTCCTTTGTCTTGGGATACAGAGTCTACAGTTGAAGGCCCGAAGGCAGGATGTGGAGTTTTCAGTTGGGTGGGATTTTAAGGGTGAGAGGGCAAGGTCACTGAAATGGCAGCTTAAGTAAAAATGAAAATATATGGAAATGTGGCATGCCTGATGCAGCAAACAGAGTAAAACGTAAAACAGGCATGCACTTGAACTGATGTGTAAAACAGCGCATGCCCAGACAGAATTCCATATAGACACATGCCACATGTGAGTGTGGAGACAATATATAAAGGGTAGATTTCATAGCAAGTTATACAAATCTCATATCAAACACTTAGGGTATGTCTAGACAACATGGCTCCGTCGACGGAGCCATGTAGATGAGTTTACTAGACATAGGAAAATGAAGCGGTGATTTAAATAATCGCCGCTTCGTTTACATCAAAATGGCCGCTGTGCTGTGCTGATCAGCTGTTTGGCGGCACAGCGGGGTAGTCTGGACGCGCCGCGGTCGACAAAGGAAGCCTTTGTCGACTGCTCCGGTATGCCTCGTGAAATGATGTTTACTGGAGCGGTCGACAAAGGCTTTTTATCGATCGCGCGCTGCCCAGACTGCCCCGCTGCCGCCAAACAGCTGATCGGCACAGCGCGGTGGCCATTTTGATATAAATGAAGCGGCGATTATTTAAATCGCCGCTTCATTTTCCTATGTCTAGTAAACTCATCTACATGGCTCCTTCAATGGAGCCATGTAGTCTAGACATACCCATACTGACCTACTGCCTTGACAACATTCATACACACAGACATGTGCACACACAGAGCAGGTTGATCGTGTGCTATGAGTGAGATGAGGTCTTGTCATGATGTAATTAAAGACCATCTCATACTGCATATACACCAGGGGGATGAATTAAGGTTGCATGGGAATGGTTTTCTATATTTTCAAAAGTATCGATTTCAATTACGACAGACTGTGTGGAATGCTCACGTCACATTATTGTTTTTGATTACAAATCTTTGCCCTGTAAAAGTGATAAACTAACAAAATAGTATTTTTCAGCTCATCTCATACAAGTACAGCAGTGTAATCTCTTTGCCGTGGAGTACAACTTACAAATGTAGATTTTTTTTGTCATAGAACTGTACTGAAAAACAAAACAATGCAAAACTAGAGAGCCTATAAGTCCACTCAGTCCTACTTCTTCAGCCAATTGGTAAGACAAACAAGTTTGTTTATGGGAGATAATGCTGTCTGCTTCTTGTGTACAAGGTCACCTGAAAGTGAGAACATGTGTCCACACAACACTTTTATAGCCATTATTACAAGGTATTTATATGCCAGATATGCTAAACATTCATATGTCCCTTCATGCTTCTGGTCTCCAGTCCAGAGTACATGCGTCCATGCTGATGATGCTCGTTAAAAAATGTTTTAATTAAATTACTGACCGAACTCCTGGGAGGAGAATTGTATGTCTCCAGCTCTGTTCTACCCACATTCTGCAATATATTTCATGCTATAGTAGTCTTGGATTAGGGATGTGAATAGTCGAGTAGTTGACTACCCAATAAGCCTAGGTTTATCAAGTATTTGAATAGACTATATGACTACTTGTATCCCCCCCTCCCTTCAGCTGTCTGTATTGCAGGCAGCCAGGGGAGGGGGAAGCAGGAGCCAGTGCTGGGGGGAGCTGGCTTAAAAGTCAGCTCTCTCCAGTGCTGTGTATGTGTTGCCACCTGCCCCCTGATCCTGTGTGGGAGGAGGGTGGGAAGCAGCCCTTGTTCACAGCCAGCCTGGGCCACCGCCGACAGGGGCTGCTCCAGCAGCAGCCCCAGTACGTGGGGGGTCCCAGCTCCTCACTGGGCCCCCCCATGGACAGGGGCTGCTGCACCCAGCATGAGCCGGGACTGAGCAAGCCCAGCTTAGTCGCAGCTCACGCTAGGTCCAGGAGCTACCCCCTGCTGCGGCTTTGCATTTTAAATGTAATAAGAACCGGGTATGGATTTTAGTACATTTACACTGCAGAGCCGCAGCGGGGGGTAGCTCCTGGACCTGGCACGAGCCAGGACTGAGGCTTCCTCCCTTATCGACTATAATGGTGTAGTCAATAGAAATTCTATCAACTACACTATTAGTTAATTCCTTGCTTCCTAACATCCCTATCTCTGATTTGACAAAACACAAACAAGGTACCAATGTATGATTTCTAAAGATAACTGTCACAATTGCCCCCAGGTTTAAGAATTTGAAGTACCTCCCAAACTCTGAGAGGGATGAGGTATGGAGCAGGCTTTCAGAAATCTTAACAGAGCATCCCTCCAGTGTGGAAACCACAGAACTTGAACCAATAAAAAAGAAAAACAACCTTCTGCTGGTGGCATCTGACTGGGATGAGGAAATGAACAGGGTTCGGGCTGCACTGCTTTGGATTGTTATCAAGCGGAACCTAGGGGTGAGAGTAGACACTGGGACTCGCCTGTACATGCTGCACTGGGCCGGACATCCTTGGAAAGGTGGATGGAAGGGGCAGGGCCTTGGGAGGAAGGGGTGGGACTCAAGGCAGACCCCGCCCCCCAGCCAGTCGTCCTTCATGGCTGCTGCTATTGTGGTGGCCAGGAGCCCCGGGGCTGCTGTGGTAGCAGCCAGCAGCCCTGGGGCTCCAGTGGCTATTTGAAGTGGGAGCCCCAGGCCCTTTTAAATCTCCAGGCCCTGGGGCAGCTGCCCCTTTTGCTCCCGCTACAGGACCCTACGGCAGGTCCGGTGATGGGACAGGAGCAAAACGGGTGGTGCACTGACCTGCACCAGCCCATCTTTACCTCTGCCTTCGACACACGTATGTGCTCTGGAATGATGGTTGAAGCATAAAGGGTCATATGAATCTTCAGCGCATTTGGCACGTAAATATCTTGTGATGCCGGCTACAACAATGCCATGCAAATGCCTATTCTCACTTTCAGAGGGCAGCATGGGCCGTGCCTCCGAAAACAACCAGGTGTGGCCCCACCCACACACTGCCCCCACTTCAGCTGTGCCACTGGGCTCCACAGGGTGTGGCCACACAGCCTGCCTTCCCAGAGCTGGGGCAAATGCCACATGATCACCCAGTGCTTTGTTGCTGGGGGGCTCTGGCAGCACAGTGCATTTTCTCCCCCAGCATGTTCGATCTGTGGGCATTATCTAGCCTGGGACAGGGCTCAGCGGCTGCAGAGGAGTTCTGGGTCCCGGGTTCTGCAGAAGGGGTAGAGGTAGCTTCCCCCAGCCAGTGTCCATGGGTGCCATTGTAAACAGGAAGTGGTCACCATTATCTCCTGCAAATGTAAACCAACTTGTTTATCTGAGTGATTGGCTGAACAAGAAGTAGGACTGAGTGGCCACGTAGGCACTAACGTTGTTTTATTTTTTGAGTGTAGATTTTTTTTTACATAATTCTACATCCGTAAGTTCAACTTTCAGGATAGATTGCACTGTAGTACTTGCAACGGGGGAATTGAAAAATACCATTTCTTTTGTTTTTCACAATGCAAATATTTGTAAAAACCATAAAGTGAGACCTGCACACTTGTGTTGCAATTGAAACTAACAGATCTGAAAATGTACAAAACATCCAAGAATATTCTAATAAATGGTATTCTGTTGTTGTTTAACAGAGTGATTAATGGCATGATTAATGGCGATTAATGATTTAAATCACTCCACAGCCCTAAAATAAACACAGGCTCTTTGTCCTGAGGAATTTGTCACCCAAATGACAGATCAAGAACAAAGAAGAGGGTCCTTGGAGAATGGTGACTGTTTGCTTGAGGAAGGTTTTTGTTTGCTTTTCTATGAAATGGGAGTGTTGATGACATGATAGCGACATGCTTCATTGTTTGGTGGCCTTGTGGAATACGTAGGTTGTCAGGCAGGAGGAAGCCTGGTGCACTATGTTGTCCTAACGGGGTTTATACCAGAGCCCATCACCATAGGATCAGAGCCTCAGGATAGAGATTGTTTCCCAGGAACATAGGAGGTATAGAAGAAGGCTCAAACATGAGGCCGAGAAAAGGAAAAGAATGGCGCAGCGAGGAAGACACCTAATCTGACTGGGGGAGAAGTGAGAGCCATTAACAGTCAATGGGTCGTTATTTCATAGCCAAATCACTTACCCAATCTGAAAGTTCACCCTCGATGTGTTTGTAAGGCATGGCAGCCTGTCACACTGATTTTTGTATGCTCCAGGTGCAGATTTGGGGCCAGATTTGCTCTCAGCTATAGCAGTGTACATTCTGAGTAACACCCCTGAACTTAATGGAGAAAAGTCAAAATGAGAAACTGGTTAGCTCAGGGCAATTCCTCTGGATTTACACCACTCTAACAGACAGACAAGGCGGGTGAGGTAATACCTTTTACTGGGCCACCTTCTCTTGGTGGAATGTCAGGAGCACTGGGATCTTGGTAGAAGTGGGAAGGCTTAGATGCTCCGCCCTGTTTCTGTGGCCCCACCCCCTGTTCCTCCTCTTCCCTCCAAGGTCCTGCTGCCTGACTAAGCTGGAAGCCAGAGCCAGGCAGTGGTAAGAGCTGCCCAGGGAGCTTGGGGCCACTGTGGGGAGCCTGGGATCCTCTCCTGCCTTGAGTGGGAAGCTAGGATACCTGAGATCAGTCCTTGGCCTGTGTCTCCAACCCCTTGGGTGTGCCGCTCAGGGCAGGTGGAGGGTCTGGGGCTCCCCACAGTGGCCCAGGTTCTATGGGTGGCTCTTACCCTGGCCCACTTCTGGCTTATGGTCTGGTGAGGGAGCAGGACCTTGGGGAAGAGAAGAAGCAGTGGCAAGGGCCCAGAGAAGGGCCAGACCTAATGGTAAGGTGCGGGAATAAGACCCAACTCATCCTCCCGCTGGGAAGAGGCTGATGCATAGCAGGGTTTGTACTTCATGGCAGGGAAGCTCATATTCTGCCGTGAAGTACATCACATTTAACCAGTTAACCAATTAAATGGGATTTTCCATCCCTACTCCTGTGGCACCTTAAAGGCTAACAGATGCATTTAGGGTGTGTCTAGACTACATGGCTCCATCAACGGAACCATGTAAAGTAGCTTACTTGGCATAGTCAAAGAAGCAGAGATTTAAATAATCCCCGCAATCCCGCTTCATTAAAATAAAAATGGCGCGCTGTGCCGGATCAGCTGATCCGGCACAGCGCGGCAGTCTAGACGCGGCGTGGTCGACAAAGGAAGCCTTTGTCGACCGCTCGCATACCTCGTGAAACGAGGTTTACCGGAGCGGTTGACAAAGGCTTCCCTTGTTGACCGCGCCGCGTCTAGACTGCCGCGCTGTGCCGGATCAGCTGATCGTTGGCACAGCGTGGCGGCCATTTTTATTTTAAATCCCTGCTTCTTTGACTATGCCGAGTAAACTACTTTACATGGCTCCGTCGACGGAGCCATGTAGTCTAGACACACCCCTAGTGGTTAAAATGCCGCAGGACTCCTCGTTATATCTCTACCCGCAAGAACTGATTAATTTACACTCAGCTCTCCTAATAAGCACATGGGAAAGAGAGACCCAAACACACCTGAACTCTGGAGAAGTTAATATCTAGAGTGTGATCTGAACTCTCTAACTCAGGATCATCTCTGCTGCATGCATGCTTATTGTCTAGCATGGAAAACCTGGGAAATAAAGCATAAGGCGCATGCTCAGCTCTTGAGCTATCAGGTATTGCTCTGTAACACCTAGGCACAATGGGCTTGGCTAATGAACTAATTCCAGGCTTAGCTCTGTGCGTGAGTTGGATTAAAGCAAGCCCTTTGGATCTATTGGTTAATTATCATATTATTTTACTATACTGAATACACTTAATTGTATTATTAATGATGTAGTAAGGTGTCTAGAGACTTGAAGGATCAGTTGAATGATCAGGTGAAGCCTGTTTTGGTCTGGGGGAAGGACGCGTACTGATGCGTCAATTGATTTATACTGGTTAGCTCCTATGATATTCTGAGCCAGGTTTTCAGCTGATTAAAAATGGGCATCAGTGGAGCCATGGTGATGTGGCAACACAAATTTCGGGCCTAGATTTCTTGAAGTGTGCGTTGGTCAGACCCAGGGCTCCGTGTCTCTGTGTACCCAGAGATTTAAAATCAAAATGTAAATAATTGAAAACCAGTTCGAAAGGAGAAAGTATTTTCCACTGTTTCACATACAGTATTTAAGGATCTCTGTCGTGTTCACTGGACACGAAATTCCACTTTGATTTGCTCCCACCAGCTGTTCAGGAACAAGGGCTGCGGCCTTGAATAAGTTTCATGTTATTACAGAGGCATCAAAACCTTACTAATACCAGGTCAGGTTTAATTGAGTACAGAAACAAGAAGCTGGATGGAGGGTGGCCAGCTGCTTGTTCCTAGCCCTATGATCAGAGTTTAGGGATCTCATTAAAGCTTTTACGACCTTTAGAAACAATATTTTCATTCATGCTACAGAGTCCTTACGTAGCAGCCTAATGGAATATTGGGCCGTGTCCTGGGGCACACAGAATTGCTTTAGTTTAACTTTTCTTTTTTTATGTTTTAATGTCTTCATTACGGATTAAAGATATTCAAAGCAAAAAATATAGAAACTCTTAGGGTCACATTCTTCCCTGGAACAACTGGCCCTAAAGCTGTAAGTTAAGCCCCCACTGTGGACAGTGTACTGGATGGGAACCTAGCAGACAATGATTCTATCCTGTCAGGTCCACTGGGGGGGAGAGGAGGTCGGTTGCAAAGGGGGCTATTGCCCCCAGGGCTCTGTGATTCGCAGAGGTGGAGGCTGGAGCCCTGGGCCCTTTACATTTCTGTGGGAGCACTGTGCCATGCACTCCGGGCAGTGCTAAAGACTAGGGGAGGGGTACTGTGCTGAGGGCCGGCTGCCCTCAGCTCCGCCTCTTTTGCTCTTGGCCCTGCCCCTTCTGGGAGCATTGAGTTGGGGCCCCACACACCTTGCTCAAGGGCCCGCAGAGGCTGTCGGCTCTGCTGTATCCTGTGTGACTTTGGGAAACACAATTTAATGTTCTGAGCCTCTGTTTCACCTTCCATCCTTTGTCTCTTTTGACCGTACTCTCTCTAGGACCGGCCCTTTCTCTTACCATGTTCGTATACAGACCCGCCCCCCCCTTCCCCGCAATGAATCAGTAACTAATTCTGGGCCCCCCATTACAGACAGGATGTGGACACACTGGAGAAAGTCCAGTGGCTGCAACAAAAATGATTAGGGGGCTGGAGCACATGACTTACGAGGAGAGGCTGAGGAACTTGGGCTTAGTTAGTCTACAGAAGAGGGGATTTGATAGAAGCCTTCAACTACCTGAATGGGGTTCCAAAGAGGATGGAGAGATACTGGTCTCAGGCTATGTCTACACTATGGAGTTTTTCTGGGGTACCAAAGGTATCCTGAAAAAAACTCTGCCCCGTCCAGGGAACGCCAAATTTTTTTTCAGACGAGCAGACGTGCTCTTTTGGAAGCCCTGTATTCCTCATTTTATGAGGAATAAGGGCTCTTCCAAAAGAGGAGGTTTTTCCAACATTTGGCCCAGTGAAGATGGGCCAAATGTCGGAAAAGCCTCTTCCAAAAAAAGAATCGGAAAAAGGTATGCAAATTGTGGTTTGCAATTTGCGTACCTTTTTCCAAAAAAACCCCAGCAGTGTAGACATAGCCTCAGTAGTGACGGATGGCAGAACGAGGAGCAATGGTCTCAAGTTGCAGGGAGAGCAGGCAGGCTAGGTTGGATATTAGGAAAAACTATTTCACTAGAAGGGTGGTGAAGTATTGGAATGGGTTACCTAGGGAGGTGGTGGAATCTCCATCCCTAGGGATTTTTAAATTCCGTCTTGACAAAGTCCTGTCTGGGATGATTTAGTTGGGATTAGTCCTGCTTTTATCAGGGGATTGGACTCAATGACCTCCTGCAGTCTCTTCCAACCCTATGATTCTATTATTCTAACTTTAGCTGAGGCCTCTGGTTGCTACTGTAGTGTATTGAATAATAATTGAGACTTGTGAGTCTATCCCAGTTCTCTGCCACTGAACTCATTTGTGTGAAGGGTGAATGCCTAAAGTGAAGGCCTGGTGGAAGTTAATGGCATTAGATCATTGGAGAACAGACCCCTGCTCTACGCTGTAACACCTCACACCAATGTACTCTTCATTACTCGTCGCATGCATTATCCTTCCCTAGTGCCTGTCCGAGAAGATCTTGGAATGTTTAATTAACGTGAGGGAAGTAGAGATTACTCTCTCCATCTTACGTAACAAGCTCAAAGCGAAGTACCCAAGTGTCCAAGGCTAATCTTTGTCAAACATGGCTGCTAAAAGTTGGTCTCTATCCTGTATCCATACTTAGGTAAGTAACTAAATAGTCTGATTTTCAAAAAAGGCTCAACACCCGTAGCTCCACCTGACTTTCCCTTTAGGAACTGGTGGGTCGTAGCCCCTCTGAAAACCAGTCTATGACATGGTTTGATTAAATGTGGATTTAAGTTCAGCACTCACCTTTACAAATTATGGCCAAACTGACTTGAACAAGGTCACATGGATGGTCAGTGTCAGAGAGCTGGGAACAAACTTGGGAATCATGATGCCTAATTTTCCACTTTACAGTCAGATTGTGGCCAACCCATGTGTAGTGTACCAAGGGGCAGGGAGAATCAGGAAGCTAGGCCATTTTCTAGGGTGGGATCTGGCCTTGTTGCCTACTATTACCCTCATTGGCATTAGGGGCCAAATTCAGCTCTGAACAGGCATTTACATAGAGATGAATTTGGCCCTAGATGTCTAAGAGGGGAAGGAATAAAACTCCTCTAAAACAAACAGCAGAGGTGGCTTTTTTAATTTTCTTAGGTCCTTTGGTGGGCCTCAGGGATCCAGCCCTCAGTGGATCAGGAGAACAAGGAGACTTTTCCTCAGCTGAAGCTGAGCAAGGAGGACCCAGGAATTGGTCCTGTCTCAGCTACTAATGGAGTAAAGATTAATAAAGGTCCAAAAGACCCTCAGAAGCACCTCGACCACAACCACCTCTAAACAGTTCTTTCCGAGCCAGAAAGGTCCCTCCCCAATCAATCGCTGGACACAGCTCATCTGCTTGACTCCCTAGTGCAACTATTTACATCCAAACACAACTGGGCGTGCTCATCCCTGGCATCGTGACACCCTGACTTTGGCTGCATTATGCCAATGAGGAATTTGGCCAGAATGCTTAGGAATCCATCCTTCCTAAGTGGGCGCTTCCAAAGAACTTTCTGATGCCAAGGGTCTAACAGAATAATACGAGCTATCTGTGTGCCAGGGGAAGCAATGCAGTCTAGCTGTGGATGGTGAGATTCTGCCACTTTATTACTGGTATGCCGTACTGGCCCTACCAGACCACTTTCACCTTCGTTAGTTAGGGTACGTCTAGACTACAGGCTTTTGTTGACAAAACCCTGTAGTCTAGACACACCCTTAGAGTATAGTTGTTTTGTGACAGGGATATACAGCACCTAGCATAATGAGACCTGGATCTCAGGTATGTTACCATAGTACATCGATCTTTGTTGGGGGCAGTCAGGTGCTGCCATAATGAATAATAACAAGGTAATTATTCTTGCGCTTGTTTGGGGTACGCTTCATACTTGCTTCACGTGCTCTAGAAAAGGTAATAACTTGAAGATCCTTTTTGTTCTCCTGTATAGTGACTAATACACCGTTGTGCAAACACTCCATTTAGATCAGAGAACTCTCACTGAAGACAAGCCTGTGGAATTTATTCAGGACTGACTCACCCAGAAGTAAGTCTCTTTCCTAGCATAACATTGTACTCCCCTTCCCCCTCTGACTGACTGACTGGGCATTTCCTTATTTGTTTTCCTTTGGGGAAAACTTTAACTGCAACCTTTCCCAGACTTTCGTTTGCCTCCTGAGAGTCATAGAAAACCAGTGACAGCATTGCTCATAAAACAATTGTCTCACCCCCCAACCTATGTTAGCTTGGTGGCCTAAGTGACTCATGGATGCCCCCGCTAAAATTTTAATGGCTAAATGGGGTGCTCCCATCTGCCCCCTTCGTGTTCCTCTGGGTAGCCTGTCCTGTAGCCCCTCTCACCACTCGCCACTGCTTGGTGGGCCTCAGTTTACTTGTGGTATCCCGTAAAAAGGGGTAGCAGCAGGTATGGTACCATATGCCAAAGGTTAGAGCCAACCCATGCTGGGAAAGGTTGGCTGGGAGATCCATTGGATTAGTTCTGTTTTCAGTGCAATATGTAACCTTGACATGCAATCAGCAAAGTAAAATATTCATTATTGCCTGACTGTCGGCTGAAGATAATTTCAATTATTCTGGCATTTCAATGGATGAAGAAGCTCTTTAGGTTGGCTCATGAGATTAGACTTAAAGCTCTGTAAATTCAGAAAGTTGCCATCAGTGCATTATCTGGCAGGCAGCTGTAGAATATACTATCAGGAGCAAGGGGAAGGAAAGGAAAGACAAATTGCTGTGCTGAGGTGGTGGGTTTTGATATATCAATTTTCAGTTTTAACATATTCATTTGTGAAATTATTATTTTGCATTTTTAAATCACCTTTAAACATGCAGACATGAAGTTTCCAAATTCTATAACTTGACAGTGCTGAGTTTCTTTTGCCTAGTGCCTTGTGCCTTCTTTTAAAGCCTAATTTGAGTGAGGGGAACAAAGAAAAAACCATACGGCCAAGTTAAGACGGCCAAGTTAAGAATGTATCTTTCTAAAAGTTATTCAAATATTGTAATACAGGTTGTCAGATGCATGGCATCTGATAAAGTGGGGCTTTGCCCACGAAAGGCTATGCTCCAATAAATCTGTTAGTCTAGAAGGTGCCACAGGACTTCTCGTTGTTCTTGCAGATTCAGACTAACATGGCTACCCCTCTGATACTTGTAATACAGGTTGAATCTCTTAAATCCAGGATTCTCTGGTCTGTCAACATTCACAGTCTGGAAGAACCACAGATGTTGCTGGACTAGAGCCCCAGAGGCAGGACTGCAAGCCCACTGGGAGTCCAGCAGTCGGGAGCTCCAGCCTGGGCTGGCTGTGGTGGAGACAGGGGGAGCCCCATGCCTGAGAAGCCCCAGTTAGGCACAGCAGAAGTGAGGCCAGCACCTGAGCCCAAATTCTGCAGCACTGGAGCCCAGTTGCTGTGGGGCTGGAGCAGAGCCAGTCGCAGGGAGGGGCAGCGTGCTAGGAGGCCGGGGGCAGGGGATCTTCCCTGTCTGGAAAATTCCCTCATTCAGGACCAGTCAGGTCCAGAGGGTGCTGGACCAGGGGAGGTCCAACCTGTATCTGGTGGTTAATTGGAAAATTCCATTAGCACAAACTATTAATACTAGCTCACAGGATAGTATGTTTAATGTGATCGCTGCCTCTTTTGCCAGATGTATGGGTCATTAAACCCATCTTTATTATTTACCACGCCTTTCTGATGTGTTATAATAAATAATAATAATAATTCAGAATGAATATCATCTTATATTTCATGTATAGAACATTCTCCTCAAAGGATGCCAAAGGCGGTAACAAACAGCAGCATGGGCCAAATTCTGCTTCCCCACTTACAGGACCCCCCTCCACTCTGAGCCAGGACCACACGGACATACACTGAGAAAGATGACACAGGGCAGCTGAGAAGGATAGATTTGTGTTTAAGGCTCCACCCTGAGACTCAGTAGAGGTTCTGGGTAAAATGTCCTCATAGCTTCGGAGACAAGTCGGGCTTAAGGTGGCATTAAGCCATCTTTGGGCCATCCCCGCTTGGGCTGTTTTGTGGCCTTCAATGTAATTTAGATAGTCTGGGGCCTGAGTTATGGCAGCCTCCCTGGGATGTCCTATGGATTGCAGTGCTGCCTGGAATTTCAACATCGTTAGGCGCTGTGGCCATGCCTGTCCTGCCACTAGCAAGCTTGGCCTGCCCCCAGCACCAAGGCTTGCAAGGGTATCTTCTGAAGATAGCCTTAGGGCTGTCTTCCATAGTGCCTGTTCTAGGGGAATCCGACAGAATTGCAGGGCCCTTGGGCCAGATGGGAGAGGCCTGGCTCCAGGCCTCCAGAAAGGACAGAGCCTCAGGCAGAGGGGGTGAGATTGGGGGCTAGCCTCCCTCGGCCAGTCCTTCAGCACTGCAAAGCCTGCACCACCTGGGGCTTTGGTGGCAATTTAAAGGGCCTGGGTCTCTGGTCGCTGGTGTGGTAGTGGTGGCAGCAGCCAGGAGCCCTGGGTTATTTTAAATCACCAGGTCTGGTGCAGCTGCCTCTTTTGCCTCCACCCCCATTGGTGGCCCTGGGTATTTAGGGCTTCTTTATGGTGCACTGGACCTTTTCCACATCTTTGTTACAAAATTCTTGATCCTGGTCAAGAAATTTAATCGTTGAGTCTCTATTCCCAATCTGTAAAATGGGCGTAATAATTTTTCTTTCCCCCACCATCTGGGTGTCTTCTCTATTTAGACTGTACATTCTTCAGGGCAGGGACTCATCATGTATATGTACAGCACCAAGCACAGTGGGGCCCACCTCTTGGTTGGGCATCTCTGTGCTAGATCCTGAATTCCATTGACTCACCTTGAAGTTTTACCTTCCAGACGCCCTCTGGGGGAGTTTTGCACTGCTAGCTTCCATTGGTAGCAATGGGGATTTTAGTATGTGCAAGGAGTGCAGGCCTCAATCTGTACCAGACTCCTGCTTCTAATTAGTCCCAAACATATGCATATTAGTCCAGCTAAAAGCAATCGGTACAGGGGCATGTGCATGGAGGCTATAGACAGGTCAGGGAAATATGACCATTAAAATGTTGGTAGAGTGGGTGGGAAAATGGCGAGGAAAAATAGAAATAATGTCATTGTTTGGCAAAGATTAAACATTTGTAACCATCTCTCCATGTGCATTAACACCCCTGGGTGGTACCCAATAATGTCCTGCTATGTGTCCCGCAGAACAGCCTCTCCTTGGTTTTCTGGGGGAGCTATGGAAGTAGAGCCCATTTTTTCCCTCCACTCCCATTGCTGCTTGTGGAGATCACCAGTACGTGCTTATGCATCTTCCAGAATGTGTCCCTCCATCAAAGCTGTTGGCAAAGAAGCTTGGACTCTGCTTCCCTTCCTTAGCATGTTTTATTTGTCTTAAGTGTCCTGATTCTGATCTCATTTACCTCCATGCAACTCCACTGACTTCACTCCAGTTACTTTGAATGTACAGCGCTGTAAATGCGAGCAGAATCTGATCTGCCGCCTTTTGGCCACTTGATACCCCAGAAAATTGTAGCTTTTGGGCCACTTATGAGACCTACTACCTGGCTACTAATATGGTGAGGTTAGGGGCCTGATTCCAGACCCACGGAAATCAATGGGACTTCTCCATTTTCTGTTTGCTAGAAGCTGGGGATGGGCAACCAGGGACGGATCACTTGTTGATTACCTTTTCTGTCCATTCCCTCTGAAGCACCTGGCCACTGTGGGCAGACAGGACACTGGGCTAGATAGACCTTTGATCTGACCCAGTGTGGCCGTTCCTATGTTCTTATTGACTTCAGTGGGTTTGGGGTCAAGCTTTAAGAGGTCAAAATTTTCAAACTTGACTAGTGATTAAGGGTTCTCCAATTTTTTGTGACGGGTGTTTCAACCTGTGATGCTCCAAATGCTGAGCATCCCACTCCCGAAAGCCATTCCTCTTCAACAGACCTCCATTTGGTTACTTAGAATCATTAGTTACTTTAGAAAATCTTGGCCAAAGACCTCTCTATTTAATGTACCTTCAGCCTATATTTACAATATGTGTCTAGTGTATGGGCTTCTTTTTCAGGTGGGATTTTGACCCATATTTTTAATATTCTAATTTTTTTAAGTTAGAACATTTTGTTACTGATTCTCTTGAAATATTTTAAACACCCAGTTTTCTAGGTTGGTTATCAAAGCCATAAAGAGAGCCTTTAAACAAATCATTAGCAATTTACCCCACAGTTATGTATCATTCTGCTTTTGAAAACATTTCGCTCAACTGAGATGAGAACTCTGTACCCTAAGAACCAGCATTATGTGTTTCCCCCATTCCTGAGTTTCATAATTCAAAACAAGGAAATGTTAGCAGGTAAAACTCCGGGCTAAAAGCCTTTGCTGTTGGAAATATTTGCATTTATTAGGCTAACAACTGTAAAGCAGATAGGCACATTTTTATACTTCCTCATTCTTGGCTTGTTAAAAAGATCTTTGAAATTCAAAAGCTTCCATGTAAATTTTGTTGGGTTTCCCCCCCTCCCCCTCTGTTCACATGATTTCATTTTTACAAGGTGGGTTAAAACCGGAATCTGGACCCCCTGAACCTTGTTGGTCATTAAGATCTGAATGTAAATCTGGATCTGAAATTTGCAAATGACTTCTGTCCTTATGGTAGATCAGTCCCCTGAGTTTTGAATATGCTTCCACTGCAATTTTGGGGTGTATATGAAATATAAACCAAGATCTACAACTGAATTTTTCCAAAGTCCTTATTTTTGTAAAAGACTGTGCCAAAACCACCATATCTAAATACTCCCGAATTAGGGAGTATTCAAAATTCTGTTCCAGACTGGGATTTTGCCATTTAAATCTATCAGTCCATATGATGTGTTGTCTGACCCAGCTTTATCAAGACCTTCCTTAAATTATCCTCTTTTAAATGATTTATCAGCACTGCTAGTTAACTAGTAAAGTGTCCCCTGAGGCCTTTTCAAGAAGGCGTTTATCAGTCGATAACAGCAAATTCAAATTCTCCCTCTCCCTCCTATTTACAAAACTGAATGATCCACCAGGGACAATTTCTTGTCTTTCACAATACCAGGGTAATGCCCTTCATTACAAACACTGGAGTTTGACTCCAGACCTTTACAGTACATTGCGCTGATGAATTTTCTCATGGGAAAGATCGGGCTAGTACAGGCAAGCATCTGCTATTCTTAAGTGAACTGATTTAAGGCTGGGGAATTTGAAAAGACACCAGAATAGAGTTTTAATGCTTCACAAGATAAAACAAAGTGACAGTTTTCAAAAGACTTGTTAAAAAATTACTGTTATTTTGAAGGCTTGGGGGACTCATTCCAGAATTTGACAATAGATGGATGGCTAACCATATTAATCCAACTTAGAACCCCCTCCTCCCACCCCATTTCTTGGGGTTGGACTGGTTTATTGAACCAGTTAAATTGCAAGAGCTTACTTCAATATGGCTAATGCTCCAAACCAATGTTTGAATTTTATACTAATTAGGGACAATCCACTGATATTTTTTTCTATAATGCGAAGACTAGTGCCAGCAGTAACCCAGTGAAATTTAACATAAAAGCAAGATAAAACAATTAAAGTGGCAGAATATTTGATTAAGTCACTCATTGATTTATAGCTGAGTAAATTGAAATGGAAGGGACAGTGAACTTTTTTTTTAATGGCAACCATATTTTATGTTCATTATCAGAGACTCAGGGTTCTTTCTGCTTCTGTGATTAAAAATCCCAGTTTCGGGGGAGGAATTCTGGGATTTATGACTCTTGTCTTTTTTTCTGCATTTTTTCTTTAAACAGTAAAATATGAAGCTTCCACTGAAAAGTTATATTGAGTAAATATATTGCTACCTAACCAGGAAACATTTGACATCATTCAAACAGCTTTAATACTGACAGATGCAAACAAAAAAAAAATCCAAACACATACATTTTTGTATAGTGACTGAGATTAAATCCTTCCGTGAGGGTTTAAGGGCTGGAAATAGAGAGGCATGATAAGGAGGCAGTACAGGTGATTGCAGATATTCCCGGAGAACAAGGGGGTAAAGTCCAGATCAGTTTTCCTCTCCCCATATATAGGTGCTTGAAGAGCAATTTCATGGCCGCTTGGGCGACAGAAAAGAAGGATACTCAACACTCAGGACTCACATGGAGTGGAAGCTTAGACGGAGGAGTCTTTGTGACTGATAAACGTATTTTACTTCTTGTTATTAGCATGCTCCCATTAGGAAAAGACTTTGCTGGCTGTATGCCCCCTGCTGAGACATTCCACCCAATGACACAGCCCGGCCTCTATCCGGTCTTCTTTGTGCTCCCATCATTCCCGTTTGAAGCCCTGGGCTAAATTCTGAGGCCAATGGGATATGCTGTGTGAGGAATGTGGTGTCGGGCTTTAGGATTTTGCATCGGACACGCTGAAATTATGGAATAAAACTGCAATAACAAATACATCGCGCAGCTCTTACATAGTACTCCCCCGCCATGGATTTTAAAGTGGGTCAGTATTATCATCATCCCCATTTTGCTGATGGGGAAACTGTCTGCCTATGGAGGTGACATGACATTCAGTGGCAGACCCAGAGGTCTTCTGAAATCCAGGCTACTGCTCAGCCACTAGGCCTCAGCTGTGATTGTTTGGGCCCTGACTGCTATTTACCAAGGCTCTCGTGCAGGGATAGCTCCCAATCCCATTTCAGTTTTCTTTGGGAAGAATTTTCAGGAGCTGGCTTTTCGCGTGTCAGCACTGCAACATTGATCCAGACCCTATACACAACTATTTATAATAGTCGGTCTCAGTATATGGCCCCTATCAGTGTACCAGCTGAGTATGTCACCATCTTTTAACATCTGTTTAGTCAGACAGCAATCACCCTATGAGGTAGAGAAGTAGGATTGTCCTCTTTTTACAAATGGGGAACCAAAGGTTAGAGGGAGTAAGTGTCTTGCCTAAGGTCCTTCAGGAAAGCTGTGGCAGAGTGAGGAATTGGACTCCCAACTCCCAAGCCCAAATCTAGTTCTTTAGCCATCCGTTTCCTGTGCATTAGGGACATTCAGCGTCATGAAAGACCAGGCCCCATGTAGGTATGTTATACATGGCTGTTGTTACACCTGCAGAAAGCTCCCACAACACTCTGGAAGATGTACTTTGAAATAACGTGTGTAGCTCCATAGAAGGAAAGATACCGCCTTTGCAACAGATCATAAGAATGAATGTTGCAATGAAATAGACAACATTCATCTCCCATACCATACACCTTGGCAATGGATTCATAACATCTGGCTCTGAACCCTGGAAAGGCAACGGTGTTCAGATTTTGTTTCCCAGGGTGACTCGCTATAGAGACACAACCGCATTAAGAAGTTTTGACCTGCGTCCGGAGGTGAACTTTCCAAATGTTAAGACAGGTGAATAAGAGGAGCTGTTTGATCCTGAGGTGCCAGGCTGGGCTCTGCTCTTGTTATTGTGGCCACATTTTCATTACTTTACTCGGCACCGCAGGCCCCTCCCTCCTTGATTTCAGAGTGTTTACTCACAGAGTGGGGTGTTAGTCAGCTTTCGGCGCATTAGGGTCTGCACTGAGATGGGGAGCTGCACCTTTCAGTGGCACGGTACAGAACTCAAAGCCTAGGTGCATGGGGACTAAGCTGGCTTTGGGCACAGGGGCAAACTCTTGTTCCTGCACTGCTCTAGAGTCTTCATTTTAGAGCCTCCCTCGGACTGCCCTATGGGATGCTGCACTGTGTGCCGTGGCCCCAGGCCTGACACCCCCCTCTCATTTCTGTCCTGCCCCGCACATACTCCAATACCAGGGCTTTGAAAGCCCCTACCTCACAGCTGACTTCGGCAGTGCCTGTACTGGGGAAAATGGGGCTTTTAGGAACCTTTACACTGCTCTGGTCCTTTATGTGATGTACAGGGGCTGCAATATTGATGACGGAACAGTTTTAAAAGGTTAATTCGTTTTTTCTCTGAGAGACAAGGTGGGTGAGGTATTATTTTTGATTGCACCCTTCTGCAGGTGAGAGAGACAAGCTTTTGAGCTTGCACAGAAGTCTTCTTCAGGCCCTACAGCTATGTTCTCAGGAGGTGCTTGATTCCCCCATTCCATCCCTTCCCCCAAGCCCTCACCCCATCCGGCCTCTTTCTTCCCTTACGCTGCTTCCACTCCATCCCTTCCCCAAGACCCTACCTTGCTCTGCCTCTTCCCTCCCTGGCTCTGGCCCCACACTGCCTCATTCTGCCCCCTTCCCTAAGTGTGTCCTGCCCTTGCTCCTCCCTTTCCCTCCCAGAGCCTCCTCCAGGCTGCTGAACAGCTGATCTGTGATGGGCAGGAGGTGCTGGGTGGGAGGGAAAGGAGCTGATGGGTGCTGAGCACCCACTTTCCCTCCCCCCCCCCATGGGTGCTACAGCCTTAGAGCACCCAGGAAGACAGTGCCTATAGTCTGGTCTCTCTCTCTCTCTCTCTCATCTGTCTCTTATCTATCTCTCCCCTCACCCCCACACGGTAGTTTTTAACAGTACATAGCTCTAGCATTACAGACCAAAATGGAGAATACATCTTAGAAGGGTTCACTGTAGTAGGATTTGACAGTATTCTGAATAGATAAAAAAGGTGTTTTTCTGAAAGAAATATAGAAAATAAGCACCCTGATTAATTAGTATAAGCTGGGGAAAAGGTTTTTGCAGTTGTCATTGTTTGAAAGAGCAGTCACGCTTTCCAGGGAAAGTAGTTGGTAAAAGCTAAGGCAGAAGACAATGCGGCATGTCTAAACCAACTTGATTTTAGCCAGCCCCTGCAAGCGATGATATCAGCTTCCCTTTTTTTTTTGTCAGCGTTCCTTTTGCTGCCAAGCATCCTCACCATGGAGTTGGGGACTCTCAGCCATCTGTTCAGCCTTTGAGAGGCCTGCTTTCAATAGCAGGGCTCGGCTCTGTGACATTTCTTCCCACTGGTACCTTTACGCGGGACATCTGCTTGAAGGTCAGTCGAAACAAAAGTGCAGCCTCACAGACTTGAGGCAAAATAGTGCAAGGGACAGGGCTAGAGAGGGAAAGGGATAGAAGAACATGTAACAATATTATTATTAGTAGTATTAGTATTAGTATTAGTATTAGTATTATTATGAGTGATAGTAGTAGCAGTAGTAATAGTCATAATAATAATAGTCCTGCCCTTTTATAAAAGTTATCTTTGGTACCCACACTCCCAGTGCCCTTTGAATGTATTTTGCAGTGGTGAAATGTGTGGAGAATGCACATCTCGGTTTGATTAGCAGCAACCCCAGTCATTCAAATATTATGACTCAGGCTCTCCTAAAATCATGACATTAGCTCCAAAAGGATGAGATTTGAAAAACTGATGTTTTGTTAGTTTTTAAGGTGCCACTAAACTATTTGTTGTTTTTTTACGTTTTTCTAGTTACAGACTAACTCGGCGACCCCTCTGAAGCTAAAAAAATAATGTGGGGGGCGTTTTTTTATTTGCCTTTAGGAATCACTTGCTTCACATTTTCAGGCTTTTCTCTGAAACTACCATGGCTAGAAATGTATTCAGAGAGTCTCCCATCCACACATGCCTCTAAAAGCTACACCGTAGGAAAAACATCCAAGGATTCAGACTACAAGGAAGTGAGGTGCAGCATGCACTGAAGTGTTGTGCTGTGTCTCTCCTGAGTGGCTGCTGTTAGCGCAAATTGAAAAGTGTCTAATTCATGTTACACAGTCCTGTTTTATGTCATTGCCACCTAAGTACCTGTTAGTTTGTGTAGCAGCATCCACATGGGAGAGTTACAGCACAGCACTTTGGTGTGCGCTACAATTCACATCCCAGTGTAGCCTGATCTAGGGGTCAAGCAGACAATCCTCAATTATCACATCAGCATTCTAGAGTCACAGAGTACTAGAACTGGAAGGGACCTTGAGAGGTCATCGAGTCCAGTCCCCTGCCTGCACGGCAGGGCCAAACACCATCTAGATCATCCCTGATAGATGTCTATCTAACCTGCTCTTAAATATCTCCAGTGATGGAGATTCCACAACCTCCCTAGGCAATTTATTCCAGTGTTTAACCACCCTGACAGTTAGGATGTTTTTCCTAGTAAATCATGAGGGCTGGGATCACTGCCGTTTGGGCAGCATTATAAAAGCTTTTGTTCTAGTAAGCCTCAGAAGGCCCTGAGCTTAGAAGGTGCAGTGTACTTTGTGAGTCTGAGCATTGAGAATGCTCAGCACTTTCCAGGATGGGGCCCTGAATGTCCACTATACTCAAACCGAAAAGAATCTGGTCATAGAGCTAAAGCATAGGGGTGGCAGTCAGAGATCTGAGCTCTGTCAAGGACTTCCTAAATCACTCAGGGTCACCTTGATCCCACTTTCTGAGGATCTGGCCATAACTGCTCCGTGCCTCAGTTTACCCTTCTATAAAATGGGGATAACAACCCAGCATCCACTTGGGAAATAAAGTCACTAATATTTGTAGAGCTCTTTGTGATCTTTGGATGGAAGAGACTAAAACTAAAGAAATGAAAATGTGAGTTTTATTCTTTGGATGGAGGCTATTTGCTCAAGGCTTATGAATGACCATAATCCCTGTCTATTGCAAATAAGTGCTGTCACTTGTGTGGTTGAAATAGCAGTCAATAAAGCCATACAAGTAACTGGTGCATGCCTATGGGTTCGTACATCTGTGGGATGCTACTATTTAGACCTTGCTACATTGGGGAATTGGAATTCCTTTTTACAGACATAGTTAGGAAACAATTATCATGAGGATAACAAATTTCCAGACCCGAACGCCCCAGCCAAGGTGCCGAAAGATGGGAAATCCAGGGAAGGCTATTTGGAAGCAGGATTTCAGTGCAACCTTGAAGCATTTAATCAAATGCAGGCAGCTAGAGTGCAGTGGTATTACCTATGGGGGAAGCCTAAAGAAATTATTTTTAACTGCTACACGTCAATGAGAAGGGGAGCTTTAATGGTATTTTTGGAAGAGGATAAAACAGTGCGAGGTTCCTGGGTTGAAACAGAAACAAATAAGCCACATGCTGAGGACAACTGTCAGCAGAGTTTGGTGTGATTGCCTGATTTGAATGGAGGGTGGGGAGCAGTTCACTGAAATAGTTTTGTGGGTCTCAGAAAAGAAGAAGGTGAATCAGGTATTGGTTTGCTCATGCTGGTTAGTTGCATTTTTCCTGATGATGGTAGCTCTTTCTAGTAAGGCAGTGGACATTTTTCTTAGGGTATGTCTACACTACAGCACTAATTCGAACTAACTTAATTCGAATTAGTTAATTCAAAATAAGCTAATTCAAATTAGTGCATCTAGACCTAAAAACTAATTCGAATGAGTGTTTTGCTAATTCGAAATAGCACGTCCACATTGAGTGGACCCTGAATCGAAGGTAAGGCTGGCCGGAACCAGTGCCGGCAGGGCATCAGGGTCAGACTTAGTGTGTGGGGCTGCTGCCTCAGGCTAGCCGTGGTCTGTGCTTAATGGGACCCGACCCCCTATCCCGGACAGACAGTTCTCAGGTTTCTCTGCTTGCTGGTCCACCTCGCTGAGGGACAGCAAAGAATTTGTGTCTCGGAGTGCTCTGCTTGCCCTCACTTGGGACACCACGGCACTCTGCAACATGGAACCAGACCTGCCCCCGGGGACTCTGCTGCATCTCGTGGACACGATGCTTGCAGCCTGGCTGCACTGTCTGCAGGCTGCCACCCGGGAGGACCATCGAGGGGATGTCAGGATCCAGGGGGCCCTGTGGGAGAGCTTCCACCCTGAGGAGTGGTAACGGTCTCCCTGGTCTGCCCCACTGGGGGCTTGTGCCCCATTCCTCCCTCTCGTCCTTCCACTTACCCTTCCTAGCCCCCTTCCTGATGTCAAATAAAAGACACGTATTTTCAAAAATATAACCTGTCTTTATTTAACACAACTTGGGAGGGGGAATGAAACTCTGGGGAGATGGGGGAAAGGAGGCGGAGAGGGCAGGAGAGAGGGTGGGAGAGGGAGGGGGAAACCTGGGAGGAGGGAGCTGGAAGGGAAGGAAGGAAGGGAAAGCTCAGGGTTCGGGTCCTGATGGCTCTCCCGTCTCGCAGCACTGCGGGTGCGGGAGCATCGGGGGGGAGTGGGTGTGGAGGGTGGGGCAGGAGGGACGGGGGGTGCGGAGGAAGCGGGAGGGGGAGCAGGGGTGGGAGGAGGAGTGAGAGCTGGGGCGGCCGCAGGGGCTGGAGCAGGAGGAGGCAGGAACCTGTCCACCAGGATCTGGAGGTGACCTCGGAGGGCATGGCCCTGATCCTCCAGCGCCTGCAAGCTCCACTGCCGCAGCCACAGGTCCTCGCGGACCCAGTGCTCCTGGGTGCGGAGCTGCTGCTCCAGTAGCCGCAGGTGCTCCTGGCTGTGCATGTGGCCTCTGGTGGCCAGGCTGGCAGCCATGCGGCTGTAGACAGCCGCGTTCCTGCGCCTAGTGCGGAGATCGTGGACATTGGAGGCCTCCCCCCAAACCTCGATGAGGTCCACGATCTCCGCACTAGACCAGGCGGGCGCCTGCCTTTTGTGGCCCCGGGCAGGCTCCTGGGAGCCTCCAGCCTGGTCCTGGGAAGAGGCGGAGGGCTGGGTGGCAGCGGGTGGCTGGCTCATGCCGTGCCAGGTGCAGGGTCTGTTGGCTGGGTGCTGGCAGGCTTGCAACTGGCACAAGCACTGTAGCCAGACCGTGCCCCTTTAAGGGCTCCGGGGCCGGGAGGGGGGCAGAAGAGTTTCCCTGGTTTGGCCCAGAGTGGCCACCAGGGCAACCTGGGAAGGGCTAGCCTCCAACTAGTTCGAATTAAGTGGCTACACAGCCCTTAATTCGAACTACTTAATTCAAACTAGGCGTTACTCCTCGTAGAATGAGGTTTACCTAGTTCAAATTAAGCGCTCCGCTAGTTTGATTTAAATTCAAACTAACAGTTTGCATGTGTAGCCTCTATGAAAGTTAATTCGCACTAACGGCTGTTAGTTCAAATTAACTTTGTAGTCTAGACATACCCTTAGTGAAGTTAGTTGCAATAGCAGGTTCTCATCTGTAAGTGCACTACCTTGGAATTAGCTTCACTAAGCAATCAAAACCAAAACAGCACGAGCCTGGTCTGTTACTTGGATGGGAGACCTCTAAGGAACAAGGTGCGTCAAGAAGTTGGTTGTTGATCCAACGGGTGGCATGTTGTCTCTCTGTAGACTTATTTACAAGGGAAAGATTTTTGTTTTGTAAACCTGAGGTGTGAATTTAAATTGAGAGTGTCATGCTGGGCTAGCTCTTTGTGGGGACAGTCTCCTTCCAGTCTGAGTGGCATTTTTCAGTTTAACTTATGTCACTTGCAGATTAATTTTGCTTTGGAAAGGTAAAAACCAGGGGTAGCCCTCTCCTCTGACTAATCCATAAGAACCGCCATGCTGGGTCAGACCAAACGTCCATTTAGCCCAGTATCTTGTCTGCCGACAGTGGCCAATGCCAGGTGCCCCAGAGGGAATGAATAACACAGATAATCATCAAGTGATTTCCCCCCCCCCCCCCGTCACCCATTCCCAGCTTCTGACAAACAGAGGCTGGGGACACTATCCCTCCCCATCCTGGCTAATAGCCATTGATAGACCTATCCTCCATGAATTTATCTAGCTCTTTTTTGAACCCTGTTCGAGCTGGGGTAGATTTATGAAAGCCCTTGACGGAAGTTGAATGACCTTGGCATCATGACGTCATAGACTTACATCATTAAACAATGAATGATGTGGCATCTTGGTCTGGCCCCGAGATGGAATAATTTGGAGAACAAACATCTCATGGGGAACCCCACAGAGTCTTCCTTCCCATCTCCCATCCCCAAGAGCTTGATCCTGTGGACATTTCAGTGGGAGGGGAGATGGGCCTTCAGTTGTCACATGCCAGCTTTTCCTAGGAAGCGGAATTTTGCTATTATTGACACACCTGCCACTTAGACAACTCTCCTCCACCCCAAACAACAACAACTGAAGAAAAAAAAAAAGTCCAGCCAAGTCACACATTGGGTGAAGTTCACAGATAAAAAACATGTTCACTATCCCAATGATGAATCCATGATATAGCTTTCTGGTTTCCCTACCACATCTGCTGATTCCCGGTCCTAAGTTTTTAACCACTAGGTAATACTTCCTGTCAGCCTACAATCCTGACACAATGCTTGTCCTGTCATATGTGATTATCAATCAGTTTTATGAGACTGGGTGAAAGGAAAAGGATTAACTCTCCTGAAAGCATCCCTCGTGCCTAGCAAAGTAGTTCTACTTTATAGTGTATATTAGTTGCTTTTAAAATGATGTGTTTTGGGAAGCATAGACGGAAATTTGGATACACCCTGTAAATCCTGTGTACTGGGATTATACTATACTTTAAGAATACACAAAAATCAGTTTATTTAACTACCTAAGGGCTGGCTCTTGGAAGAAAAAACAAGCATTCAGGTGAGTAATGTTAATCGTGACCAATCCCACGGCAGATGTTCAGATTGCTTGAGTGAAGAAAGTTCCCTACCAATGTCTTTGCAATGCTGGACCCATTGCAAAGTAACTGGAAAACGATCATGTAACTTGCGATGTTACATGCAGATTCTCTGCTATTCAGACAGTTACTGAGTCAGAGTCTCTGCTCTTCTCCACTCCGTCTGCACGGCAGAGCAGAAACGGGCTGCAAACATCCAGCTGGGAATTCCTGCAGCGGGGCAGAGTTGAGCCAGCCCTGCTGTCATCCTTCCTGCAGCTCTTAGCATGGGAGATGGGGGCATGTTGGGGGCAGCGAGGGGTGGAGGCTGGGAAGGGCTGTAGTGTGATCCATGCTTGCAGCTTGCAGCTAGCAGATCTGCTCTCTTGGGAACTAATTCCAGTTGGCTCATGTCATGTCAGCACCCAGGCAGCTTAGACCTGAGTCTTGGGGCAGGGCCAGACAGAGAATCAAGGAGTCCTACCCTGTTCCCTGACACTCCCTTCCACCAGCTGCAGGGAAGCAGCTTTTAGTAAACAGAAGAGCTATGGCTGAATTATGTGAACCTATTACAAATGATGGATCATCTATGCACACAGGTCCAGTGCCACAAAGGTTTATGGGCTCCTAACGTCCACAGCAATTAGCCTAAATACCTTTCAGGATCTGGGCCATGTCTACCATAGTAATCAAAAGGGCTGCACCTGCTTATGCTAGAGATGAATGAGGACCTCTCTCAGTGGCTCAGTCTCTCTGAAGAAAATTCAAGGTTGCAGTAAAACAGCTAGGCTACGTCTACACTGCAGGTTTCTTGCACAAGAACGGCCGTACTTGCGCAAAAACTTGCGGAGCATCTACGCTGCACGTGCGTTCTTGCGCAAGTAAATTTACAGTAAAGCGTCGGAACAGAGGGTTTCTTGCACAAGAGTTATTCCTCTTCCCACAAGGAATAAGCCCTCTTGCTCAAGAGCTCTTGCACAAGAAGGCAGTGTGGATGGGCAATAGGGGTTTCTTGCGCAAGAACCTTATGGCTAAAATGGCCACAGAGCTTTCTTGCGCAAGAGAGCGTCCACACTGCCATGGATGCTCTTGTGCAAAAGCACATGGTAGTGTAGACATGCTCTTGCGCAAGACCTTTTGCGCAAGAGTTCTTGCGCAAAACAGTTGTTGCGCAAGAAGCCTGCAGTGTAGATGTAGCCCTATAGTAGTACCAGATCCTTTGCTTGTCATGGCCATGGGGCATCTGTGGTTTACACCAGTGGAGACTTTGGCCCAAAATTCTTATTGGAGTCAGTGGAATTTGCCCAAGTCTGAAGGTGGCCCTTCGTCTTTCAAACATGGGCTAGAAACCGAGAAATCCATGTCAGTGTTTAGATGATACTGAAGGACTCCAAAGTTTGTCATGAACTTGGAAGGTGAAAATAAAACCACATTTGTTGACAGTAAATGAGGTAATATTTACACAATACAGTTGTACCTGTTTCCTTGTAAAGAGATCAATGGCTACTTCTTTTGCAATCCATCTCAGTGCTGCCCACTCTAGCAGGAACAACACTATGTGAAATGGAACATTTATCCAGGCATATAATTATTTCTACTGGTTTCCACTTGATCTCTATTCCCTATTAGTTTACTAGCAATGGACAAAACATAAGGCAATGTAGAAAAACGAGAGCAGCCCCTTGTTACCATTGTCTTTCAGAAAGAGTTATTCATATTATTTTTAAAATGGCAGTGCCTAGCTCTACTTTCCCCTTTGCGCTGGGTGCTGTATGTACTCACAGTAAAAGACGGTCTAGACCCCAAAAGAATTTACAATTTAAATAGACAAGATCGCAAACAGTGGGAGGGGAAAGAGAAATGAAGTGATTCCCCCAAGGTCGCACAGCAGATCAGTAGCAAAACGGGCAGTCTGACCCAGGTGTCCTGTACATTACTCCATTCTCCGTCTCTTGGACTAGTCTGCCTATCGGTAATTATTTATTAGCATCCTGTCAAGACCCACTGGAGTCAACAGAAGTATTTCCAGCCATTTCAAAGGATCCTAGTTAGGCTTTAAATGAAGATGAGTCAGCTTTCAGCAAATATAAACCAGCTGAGTAATTCTGGTATTGCAAGACACAGGATGTAAGAGGCTAGTCCTCTGCATCTCTGATCTCTCTTTCCCTGGTTATTATAATCCTCCTCCTCTTTTTTTTATATAGCACCTTTCAAGCCAACTGTATCTGAAGATGCTCATTAGAGTGCCAGAAATAAATATAGCTAATAATAATAATTGGTGTGAGTCCCCACAGCATTTTAAGATAATTCAGAATTGAAGGTGCAATATAAAAGTAAGATAATGATTATGATGATACAGAAATGCTTTTACCTGTTATAGCTTCAAAGCACTCTGTGAGCATTCACTGTTTAGAAAAATTAAAACTATTGCTAATGTGAAAGGAAGTCTTGGATACAGCAAACCTCACTGTCATAAGAAGATAAGAACGGCCATACTGGGTGAGACCAAAGGTCCATCTAGCCCAGTATCCTGTCTGCTGACAGAGGTCAATACTAGATTCCCCAGAGGGAGGGAACACAACAGGTAATCATCACATGATCCTTCTCCTGTCATCCATTTCCAGACAAACAGGCTAGGGACACCATTCCTACCCATCCTGGCTAATAGCCATTGGTGGACCTAACCTCCATGAATATATCTAGCCCTTTTTTGAACCCTGTTAAAGTCCTAGTCTTCACAACATCCTCTGGCAAGGAGTCCCACAGGTTGACTGTGCGCTGTGTGAAGAACAACTTCCTTTTGTTTTAAACCTGCTGCCTGTTAATTTCATTTGGTGACCCCTACGTCTTATATTGTGGGCATAAGTAAATAACTTTTCCTTATTCACTTTTTTCACACCCAGTCATGATTTTATTGACCTCTATCATATTCCCCTTTCGTCTCCACCTTCAGACTTTGGTAGATTCCACTGACACCAAAAGGAATTTTGGGGCAAAATCTCCACTAGTGTAAACCACAGATAAATTCCCCCCTAGCTCCACCAGCTGCCGCAGACAGCTACCTGTACAGTCCCCCACCAGCAATTCTGTGCAACAGGCTCTTTGTCAACTGGATTTCTTCCTCCACCCACCCCAGAGATGGCTGCCTTTCAGTGGAGGGATGGGGGAGTGACACACAAACACAAAGTGCTTTTCAAAGCCCTGGTTAGAACCCGAATGCTGCTATTTGCTCCCAGTTCAGGTCATCCCTCAAAACCAGGGCTTGCTGTCCCCTTGCAAACAATGGCTTTTAGCAATTTATCTCCTCTATGCTCATGGCTGGGACTAGTAGCTGGCTGCCAGTCCTAGAACCACGGAAAATCTCTCCTGTACATAGGGCTTAAGGGACAAAGTCTGGCGTTCAGTTCCACATTCTCTCACCCACGAAAACCAGTTTTAATGCTTGAAGCTATGGGGTGAGTTCACAGGGATTGCTGCATTGGCTTGCCTGGTTACTGCATTACCAATATCTCTAACCTACTGCTTTTTAAATCCCTTTGAGATTCACATCAAGTCTCACAGTGCCTGGAGGCACAATGCAGCAAATGTTGAGAAGGTGGTCGGTTCAGTGGTTAGAACGCTAGTTAGCCACCCAGGAGACCTGCGTTTCATCCTATGCTCCCACGCAGACTTCTTGTGTGATCTTGGGAAGTCACTGTGTGACACAGTTCCCCATCCGTCAAATGGGGATAATGCACTGCCCACCTCACTAGGGTTCTTGTGAGGATAAATCCACTAAAGATGATGAGGTAGTGAGATACTACAGCCATGTGGCTCATATAGTATCGGAGGCTGACAGCAATAATGAGCTCTTGCACAGCACTTTTCCTCAGTAGATCTCAAGTGTGTTATAAAAGATGAGTTATCATTATCCTCATTTCACCAGAGGGGAAACTGAGGCACAGAGGTGCAGTGACATGCTCAAGGTCACCTACCGGAAAAGCCAAGAATGGAATTTGGGCCTCCTACACTCTAGGCCTCTGCTCTGGTCATGAGGCCCCACTGCCTTCTTCCCAAATTCTGGAAAGAAGTCCAGACTTTTATTCCATCTGGTGATGCCAAGCAACCAGATATTTCTCACAGTGTTTCAAGTCATTCCTGAGTGAGGCGGGAGACGCTCATTCTTGCAAATGGAATCAGGGAATGCAGAGCGGCATGCAGAGAAGGTAGACGGAGAAAATGCCCATTTGTTAAGTCATCTGATCCATCCTGTTAGATGATGTGATGGGGCATATCTACCCTGCACTGAAGGACAGAGAGTAGCCTGGGCTCAGCTGGCTAAAAAGGCCCCGCCCATTCAGCCCTGCTGGGCATGCTCCCAGCGGAGCCAGGTATAAGAGCTCAGGGGACCCTGCAGTTGGGGCAGACAGCTGGGGGAGAAAGAGCTCAGGCTGCAGCTCCCAAAGTGTTCCTCCAGCAGCTGTCACCAGGGCCGCAGCCGCCCCGGGAGCCGTACCTGCACCTGCAGCCACCGCCGCCCCAGGAGCAACACCTACAGCCGCAGATGCTTGGGGAGCAGCATCCACAGCCACAGCAACAGTCTCAGCCAAGGACCGTACACAGTAGGCAAGCAAACTACGGGGATGCCAGAGAGGGGTAGGAAGCAGCCCAGGGCGAGGATTAGCCTCCGGGCTCGGTGTGTAGCGGCAGGAATCCCTACCGAACAGGCAGTAGCTATTGTCTCTGCCTACAGGGCCCTGGGCTGGGACCCGGAGGAGTGGGAGTGCCCAGGTCCCCCTACCACCCTTTTCCCTACCCTGGCCAAACCGCTCCCTAGCCGGGAGAGGCTTACCTGCGAATAGGCTTCAGGGCCGTAAATCCCCTGATAGAGGGGAAGACACTTTTGAACCTGGACAGAAGGCCGTAATTACCCTAATATCGTTAGGGTAATAATGACCAAAGGAGCCCCAACCTGTCCACTCCAGCTACAGTGGGTGAGCTGCCCCCCCAACACCACTGTGCCTCCGCTCCCCCACCCCCGGAGCACTGGGCTGACCCCAGTGCCTGCCTGAGTGGCCAGCCTCTCCTAGCACTGTGCCAGCCCCAGTGCCATCACAGTTTGGCCAGTCCACATGCTGGGTCCACTGGCAGCTTCCCCAAGCACCATGTCTTTCCTCTTTGAAGCCCCCCAATCCAGTGAACTGTCAGCCCCAGCTGTGCCCAGCGGACGCTCCTCAGTCTGGCAGCTCTCCACATCTCGCCTCACTCCTCTGTCCCCAGGAAGAGGGACGCGGTGAGCAGAAGGGACCTTGGCGGGAGGGATGGAGTGGAGGAGGCAGTGGGATTCTCAGAGAAGAGAGTAACAAAATATATATAAACTTAAAAAAACAACAAATGGTCTGGTAGCACATTATAGACTAACAAAACATGTCGATGGTATCATGAGCTTTCGTGGGCACAGCCCACTTCTTCAGAGGACCGGAGTTTTGAGCTCATGATACCATCTATGTTTTGTTAATCTATAAAGTGCTACCAGACCATTTGTTGTTTTTTAAGTTTATCCTGTACAGACTAACTCGTACCCCCTGAAGCTTCAAAATATATATAGTATCATGAGCTTTCGTGGGCAAAACCCACTTCATCAGATGAGTTGGAGAGGGATAACAGGAACCCAGACTTTATAACAAAAAAAGAAGGGGGAAGAAAGGTACCTGTCAATTGTTGGACTGGTGCTAATGAGGCTAATCAAGTGGCCTGGATGTGTCCCATAGTTAGGTTTTGATGTAGAAATGAGGTGTTAAAGGCAGGGGAGGATGGCTTTATAATGCGACATCCAGTTAATGTCTTTGTTCAAGCCCGGGAAACAGTGTTAAATTTGCAGATGAATGTCAATTCCGCTCTCTCTCTCTGTAATTGGCTGATGAAATTCCTTTGTAGAAGAATGGCTACCTTTAAATCCATTAGTGCGTGCCCAGGCAGCTTAAAATGTTCCCCTACAGGTTTATGTGTGTTACCATTTCTGTTGTCTGATGTCAACTAGACAGTACCTTACCCACTAGGCCATACTGCTACCCCTCCTATAATAAATTCAATGCAATGAATGATCATTCATAGCTTCCCTCTAGCCTTGGAATTTATGAACTATAGAGATCAGCTAGCCTGACCTCCTAACACAGGCCATAAAAAAAATCATGATTAGAGATGGCTTCAAACTGCAATCTTCTGGAATCAAACATCTCTGCACACACAGAAAGCTATCTGGACATCCCTGCTTCAAAATGTGAGACAGTAGACAGGCAGATATAACTTCTGGATCTGACTCTACAGCAAATATGGGACAATAAGGTGAGTTCTAATGGATTTCTTCCATTGCACAGAGAATGGAATTGATGTGGGGTATACCTATTTCATCCCTAGCTACCCCAAATGGGGATGTGCGAGTGGGTGGAAGGAGGAATCCGGCTGACACGGAGCTTATTGTACAGAACTGCACAGGCAGCTGATGGGGCTAGAAGGGGAAATTGTCTGATTGACAGTGAAGTTTGACAATGAGGTTTGCCTGTATTCAACTGACAGGAACTTGTTGCATGGGGCTGGCACAGCAGTGGATGTGCTGGCTACTGAAAAACGATGTTTTTCTGAAGTGGTCTGTTGAGGGGCACGTACCCCCTTGACGATATGAACGTCTCTGCAGATAACGGTCCAGCACATCTGCAACTCTAGTAAGGTGTTCCAGCACCTCTATTGGGGTACTTAAGGCCTTCTGGCCACATCCAAAAGTATCTGACCCTCTCTCAGGGGAGTTAATTTCTGAGGCCTAGTCAGAAATTCAGGCCCCTCAGGGCTTTTCTTTTTATTCGGCGGGGAGGGGGAGAACAGTGGCTCTGGCTTGCGGGGATGGGGTTTTACGCAGAAGGGGCAGGGCTGGCAGGCATGCCTCCCCATAGCAGGGCTTCACCCGCCACCCATGCACAGTGGTCTTTCCCAGTGGAAATGTTGGTGTGAGTTAGGCACCTACAGGGTAAGATGATGGAAGCTGAGTGGGAGGGTCTGAGAATCGAAATTCTGGGCCTAAGTGCCTAAAGGAGCAGTGAGTTCCCTTTGCGAATCCCACACTTCCCTCGCCCTACCTCTATTTACCTTCCCCACACTGTCTGTCTTGTGTTTTGGGGCAGGGACTGTCTCCCACTACGTGGTGGTCCAGCATTTAGCACGACGTGTCTTGGTTGGGGCCCTATTGGGCATTACCATCGTGTAACTAATAATTATACATATTATTTAATCAAAATGTATTAATGAAGAGCAAATCAGGCAATAATTATAATTGAATGTGGATGAATGTATTATTAATGTCTCACCACTTAAAGCCTTTTCAGTGCTTGAGAAATTTATTTTGGTTAGCTCATAGAGAGCAGTATCATGTGGCCTCTGAGCAGGAATTTTGCTACCTGATCTTCTGCACTTTGTTAGTGTCTTTGAAGAATTAAATTGCTCTTGCCTCCATCTGCATGACAAATTGTATCAACTTTCATCACACGTCCTTGGCCTCCATTACGAATGGCTCCAAAACAACGGCTGGGTGGGATATGAGTTATGTAAAAAGCTTCCCAGGCGTTTCTGAAGCCCTGCTATGAGTCCGCTGAGCCAGTGTGAGCTTTGACCCGATGAAATTCATGCGGTTTATAATGACTGGCAAACTTCATGCCTTTCCACACTTCCTCATTGTTTGCTCATACTTTGGAGTTGGGCCAGCCAGATACACTGCACACAGGGATCATCACACATGTCTCCTACAGGTTTGGGTAGTGCAAATAGCAACCCAGGTCAAAGGCAGACAATGCCTTTAAGCACAGGGGAATTGCCAGGAGACGTTCCCCATAGGTCAGTGATTCTGCATGGTGAGAGAATGCGGAGAGAGCCCCTCTTTTCCGTAGCGTGCAACAGGGAGTTTTGTAAATAAACTTGGCCCAATTCTGCAAATATGCACATGCTTAGCCTTAGTCACACAAGTAGCAACACTGGCTTCAGTGGGACTACTCAGGAAAGTAGAGATAAGCACGTGCGTAAGTGTTTGCGCTGCGGGTACGTCTATGCATCCAAGAAAAACCTGCAGCTCTCCCGTGCCAGCTGACTCGGGCTCGCCGAGCTTGGGCCCAGTTTCGTTGCTGTGGAGACCCCTGGGACTGAGCTCTGTCCCCCTTCCTCTGCAGTGTCCTAGAGCCCATACTGTAGCATGAGCCTAGACGTCTACACAGCAATGAAACAGCCCCCCAGACAGAGCCCCGTGACCTAAGTGGGCTAGCCCAGGCTGGCTGCAGGTGTCTCGTAGCTGCGTTGACGTATGCTTACATGGTAAGACGAATGCTCGAGTCGGGCCTGAGTGCACTGTGCATTTCTCCCCAAGCGAAGCAGTGGGGGCTATGCTTCATATTGCTCGGCAGTTGATTAAGGTCTGCCATGGCTGGGTTTTGAAAGAAGCTCTGTGGGCTCTTCTTCAGCTAAAAGAACGGTGAGGTAGACTGCATGGCAGGGAGGGAGGGGCGCTCCATAGGCGGCCCTGGCCTCCATCTGCCCCCCCACCCTGAACCCTCTGCTCTGAGTCCTGCACCTCCCACCCCCTGCCCTCACTTCTGCACCCTTCCTGCCTTGAGACCCCCACACTGAACCCTGAGCTCCCCACCCTCTGCCCTGACTACAGTCCCCACACCCAAACCCCACCCTGACTTCTGCACAACCCCTGACCTAAGCCCCCGCCTGAGCCCTCACCCCTGCTCTAACTCCAGCATCCTCCACCCCCTTCCTCAGCCCCCAACTCTCCCAGCCCCTGTCCTAACTCTAGCACCCTCCACCCCCTTCCTCAGCCCCCAACTCTCCCAGCCCCTGCCCTAACTCCAGCACCCTCCACCCCTTCCCTCAGCCCCAATTCTCCCAGCTTCCTGCCCTAACTCCTGCACTCTCCACTTCCTTTGTATTCTACCAAAAGATAAAAAACTGCAAATATTGTCTGCCAATAAACTCTATCTAATATTGGAATCACTTTCCTTCTTTTATTAATACAAGCTTCTTTTTTCCTTTATTTTTGAAAAAGACAACCATTTACAAACAGCATGTACATTTTCCTTCTATTTTCCAAGCAAACACAAAAACTTCACTTAGAGACTCTAGCAACATCCGGTACTTCTGACAACAACAACAGTAATAATAATAATGTTGCCAGTTTTTAAACTGTTGATTCTGATTTTAGAGACTGCATCCCCTAGTCTTAAGTATTTTCCCAATAATCAGTAATAATAATACCAGGAGTAATAATTGTTACTCATTAGCTCTTCTGTGAATGCATTTCAGCCTCAAGGTTTTTCACTCTGGTTGGGATTTTCCAAATCGTATAAGTGACTTAGGAGCTCAAATCCCATGGAAAGTCAATGTAACTTGTGCTGCTCAGTCAGGCTATGTCTAGACTGCATCCAAGGAACGTGTCCGCTTTTCTGAAATGTTTTTTTAAAAAGCGGACGTGCTCTTTCGCCATCCCTGTAAACCTCATTCTACGAGGCGTAAGGGATGTGTCAAAAGAGCACTTTTTTCTGAAATTCGGTGCCGTATAGACGCACCAAATTTTGGAAAAGCCTCTTTTGAAAATAAATCAGAAAAAAAGACGCAATGTATAAAAACAGGCAACACAGTGTGTGATTAGCTAGGTGATAGTTAAGAATATTTAAGTAGGAAAACTGCTTTTCTGCAAACAAGCACACCCATGCTTTGGTATTTCATTGAACCATTATCTGTGTTTCTTGTTCATATGCTGTACAGTTAGTCAGAGCATTACCAGGAAAAAAAACATGTCACAGTGTTATTTGTCATTTGCCACTAGTACCTACCTGCCTTTAAGTCAACTCTGTTTAGGAGTAGTGTTGCACTCCACCTGATTCAAGGAACCTTTTAGGGGGCATCTTGGTGGCTTATTGCCTTGGTTCACTGTACACACGAATTCTTAGACACAGAGGAGAGAGGACTGTTTCAAAGTGTGGTTCTCTTTTAAAGGCTGTACAAATTGCCTTCTAAGGGGGAAGGGATTCAAGCTGTCATAGACTGCAGGAGCCTTTCTGCTAAGCCAGTCTTGTTTTCAACCTCAGCGCCTTTACGAGACTAAAGATCAGAGAGACATTCAGCGTGACGACCAGCTGGAATGGATACCATGGGCAGTAAAACGCCACCACCCAGGACTGAAGATGGAACATCTGTGGCTGTGCAGCACACTGCCATTCAGGGGCTAAATGGCCCGGCAGAGATTTGTGTGTGTGTGTTCTCTCCTTATCAAAGAGTGCTCTTGTAATGTGCTTGTGGTTGGGTAGTAGACTGGGTCGGTGAATGCACTTTCGTTTTTTCAAGTGCATGTCTTCCAGCGAGTGATTCATCAGCTGCTGTTACAGAAAAGTATGTTGGGAAGCGTGCAGCTGCGGGCTCGGGCTGCAGTTTCTATGTCCGTTGCTAGGGATTCTGCATTAAATATCCTAATTCTCTGCACTCAAAACTAGGAAAAATTGACATTCTGACTTCCCATAAGAGAACGGAATACGTGATTCACAGCCCTTCTTCTGCACCATTAATCAGGCCCTGTTTACATGGAGAGAAGCCAAAAGGGCGAGAGCCAAAAAGGTATGTTCCGAAAGCCAAATGGTGATGTCATCTGGGGCAAAACAGCAACGGCAAGCCACTTAGCTGGCTTAGATGGTCCGTAGTCCTCAGAGAGAGCAAATCCCAGTTAAGAGATAGAGAAGCATGAGGGTTTTCTTGGCTTTGCTGGTGAGTTACATGGATTTACTATGGTTTGTTTATCAAATAGTATAACAGAACTATCAGCTGGAACTTACAGTGTATAATGTGAAAGCTAAGCAGTCCATCCATGGGCTATTGCTATGCAACTGGTTGGTGAGTTCGTAGGCTGTGTGCTTGGGATACAAATCTCAACAATTTGTGTGTGAACTGGGTTAAATCTTGTTGAGGGTTATATTCAGGTGAGCTGACAGTCTTGCTAGGCCTCAGGGCAAGGTGCGGGGGTGGGGAGAAAGGGATCTGTGCTCCTAGAAGGGGCGGGGCCCCGAGCAGAAGGGGCGGGGCCCCGAGCAGAAGGGGCGGGGGCAGGGTAGTCGGCCCTCAGTGCCACCTAAACCACGCCATCCCTCCCCTCAGTGCTAAGCACAAAATGCCATGACTGGTCTGGATGTCCCTCCAGTGTAAATCAACAAAGCTCTATTGTACCTTAGCAGAACTACCGCAGCCCACGATCTGGCTTCACTATTTTCTGCTCTGTCAACACACTGCCCATTCGACGTCAGCAGCATCGACTCACTCGTTAAAGCCGTTTAATAATTTTTTTGGAGGAAGTTCCTGCTCTTGTCTTTTGTTATAGTCAGTGTTGTTATTAATACAAACAGTAGTTCGAAGAATTGCAGCCAGTACGGGAGGAACAGAGGACCTTCCTGCTTAGACACAGCTACGAAGGGCATTGTTTACTTAGCTTGACTGTCCTTTTATTGTTACTAGTAGGACATGACTGCAATGTTTGTATAAGAAGGAGACTTTAAATTATCCCACAGAATCTCCTCAAGGGGAATAGGAGAACGGCATGTGTGTTTTAAATTAAACCTCCTGAGGAGTCGCTTTTCCCTCTAGTAATGGGTCCTTTGGTGTTGCTGGAGATGTCAGACTACTGGGGGTGGGATCTGTCTGACTCAAGTGAAGAATATTCTCATCAGTGGAACACTATTCCTGGATTTAGACTCATACTCAGTTGCTTAGGCCTGGCCTACACTTAGGAAGAAAGTCGACTTAAGATGCACAACTCCAGCTACGAGAATAGTGTAGTTGAAGTCAATGTACCTAAAGTCGAATTTCTGTGGCAGCCCCACTGCGGGAGGTCGATGGGAGAAACTCTCCCATCAACTTCCCTTACTGCTCATGACCCCATGGAATACCAGGGTCAACAGGGGCACCATCAGCATTTGATTTAGAGGGTCCTTACTAGATCTGCTAAATCGAACCCCAGGAGATCGATCTCCACAGTGTTGATTTCCAGGTAAGTATAGAGAAGGCCTTAATCTGCTAAAGCCCAACTAGGAGGTGGGAGGCATCAGATGGCCAATGACCAAGCCTGGATGTCTCTTTCTAAAAGATATGCTCTAGCCCAACCAGAAGATTCTGGTTTCTGTTGGTAAAATTGCCGGACAGAATTCTATGGTTTGCAATATGTGGCGGGTCAAACTAGATGCTCATAATGGTCCCTCCTAAGCATAATATCTATAAATCTCTGGACCTGAGACTGTTCTGCCTGACTTGTCTTCATCTTCATTATGGAAAAGATTAAAAAAAAAAAAAAAGAATTGGTGGGTCTCCACCGGTGTGCAAGTAATCTGTTGGGAAAAATATTGTTCCCACTGAAATGAACAGGATTTTTTTCACCCATGGGACCAGGAATCAGCTGTTAGTGACTCTTAATGTTTGGTGGAGTTGGGTGGATATTACAACATATCTGTGGCCTACCTCATACATCTGTGGCCTATTACGGCATACCTGTGGCTCACTCATGTGACTTAAAGCTGTGAATTCCATTCAATGGTATTTGTAATCCCCTTTTCACTGTTCACAGACATTCACGCAGATGTAGACGTGTTCACACAATCATTATTATTAATAAGTCTTAGCATTCCTTAGAGACCACACCTGAGAATAGGGTCCCCATTGTGTTAGGCTCTATATAGACATAAGGTAAGAAATAGTCCCTGCTCTGCAGAATTTCCAATCAAAAGAGACAAGACAGAGAGATCAAGGGATTTGACCAATATCGCATAGCAGAGTTCTCGACTCATTTAGCCACAAGATCATCCTTTGGAGAAGTGATGAATTTGGAGATTTGAAGTGATCAATAGGTGGGGTAAATGTTTGAGGGAAGTATCTTTAATAAGCAGTCAGATGTGGACAACTTTGCCCCCATGTACCCGTCTGCAAGTGTGCATGTGTCTGGGCCTGAAACTTTTGTACCGTACTTACAGGCATCCATCTAGGGAGGAAAAGCACCAGCATGAGACTTGTATGAATGAACAGTGAGTGAATGCTCACTGGAGATGGCTGTAGTGTGACCCGTAGCTAAGATTTATTCACAAAAATGTTTAAAAAGAAGACAAAGCAGCAGGAGCAGAAGATGCTCAGGGACCATAAGGGAAGAGGGGAAGAGTTCTTAAGATTCATTGGAAACAGACCGACCAATTTTAATGACTGTCCTGTAAGCATATTAAGCTCCATCCTCCCACTGTCATTGGTGGGGCTCCTCTCACTTCGCTCCCATGGCTGCAGAAAATGGGACAGACCGTGGGAAAGGAAACATTTAATCATCCAGGATCTCCTACAGCCACCGGGATGACTGAAAGAATGAGGGTGCTTCAGGGAGTGTCACTGGAGAGTAACAATTATGCTGGGGCACTAAAGCAGTAGAGAAATAGTAAGGGAGGTAAAAGCTCACTCACCATCCAGTAGGATCAATCTGGAATCACCGCAGCAGTTCTGAGAAGAGTGGATTCTCTCCCTTTGGGCCTGCATGAGATAATAGTCTATGATGGCAAAAGAACTGCCATCACCTGGCACAATTACAGCTCTAACCCCCACACAACATCAACAATTTATATGAAAATTACTACAATTTATCTTGGCCCATCTTCCATGTAGACACATGCAATTATGACAATGGCTATCAAATTTTCAAAGAAAAAACAAATACTTGAAAAAAACATTTTAAATACATCTTTCCCTAGCCAAATGCCTATGTCTTTCCTGTCAAATATGGTTTATTCACTCTTTGGTTAATGGTCCAATTATTTTCTTTTTGGGAAAGCCAGTAAAATTGTTTTTCCAACGTTTCTATCAACATTACGTCTTCCATTTCTGTACAGAGATGGATTTCATAACATATTCAATGTCAGCAGGTCAAGTCCTGAAGTCTTTATTCCCTCTTTGGACTGTCTGAATGGCACTGGAAGAAACTCACAAATATTTTCACAGATGACAATGATGGGTTTGTCCCTTTGTTATTCATGGACTCATACTGAGTTGAATTCTGACACTTCCATTCAGCCTGAGTGGTTCTTGAGTAGCCTCCCCATTGTAAATGGGATTTAGAACCAGAGCCTCATAGGTACTTAGGCAGGCAACTCCCCTTGATTTCACCAAACTCCCATTGAGGTAGGCTAGGTCTACACTGGACCCAGAAGGTCAGGTTAAGGTACTCAGCTCTAGCTATGTAAAATACGTAGCTGGAGTTGGCTTACCTTAAGCCAAGCTTGGGGCCATCTTCACAGAGAGAGGATGACAGAAGCAAATGCTTCCATTGGCTTCCCTTACTCCTTGTGATTGTGAGGAGTACCGGTGCTGAGTGGATTCGCTCTCAGTATTTGATTTAGCGGGTCTTAACTAGACCTTCTAAATCAAACACCAGAAGATTGATTTCTGGTGTGGCAAGTAGAGACATGACCTTAGGCATCTGAATACCTTTGAGGGTCTGGGGCACCTGGAGTAAACTACTACTAAACATAGGAAAGGGTGGCAGAATCTTTCTTCTTCTTAATTGTTCACGAGTTTTCAGACTGTTTTCCCATTTAGTCATGCAAACATTTGCAAATCCCAGAAGTTTACTAAATGAATACTCAGTTGGAAAATGCATGATGGACATGTCCATTTGTCATGGTAGTTAAAAAAGATGCAGTCATCCAGTGATAGGTGTGTGTGATTGCAGCTTGGGCAGGCATAACCCCAGATCTTCTGAGTCCTACACCCTGCCTTAAGCAAAAGTCCATCACCCTTTTTGGCCAAGTGTGGATTAGACTCTATATGAAGATCTAACATCAATGGGAAAGGGGTGGGGTGGGGTGGGGTGGGGGAGGAGGGGAGGAAACTCAGCTACCTAGTAAAAAAGTGTCTTTTGAAAAGACTGTTGTTTTTATTCGTGTTAAAAAAGATTTCCCAAACTCCACATGTATTGTTATGTCTCTCAGTCGCATTACATCACACAAGCTTTCTGAAAGGTATCCAAATCCTGCATTAAAGCCCTTGCGGGAAAAGTAGAAAAAATAAATGGTTTACGTGAAATGGGATTTGGAAAATGGTATAAATGTATTGCATCGATGCTGTGAAAACAGAACCTACTAATGGATGCTTCGGTTCTCAGTTAAGGGTTATGCTCCCTCTTTAAACTTCATTCTGAAATTGGACAACTCACAGATGCACCCTTCCTTCCCCATGGTTAGTCTACCAGGGAAGAATGATGCAGCATACATTAGCTGCATGGTATACAGTAATTTCTCATTTAACACTATAGATATGTTTCAGAAAATGATCGCGTTAAGTGAAAATGTGTTATGCGAGATCAATTTTCCCATTGAAAATAATGGAAAAGGTGGGGGTTGCATTTCAAGCAGTGGTGTCTTTTGGGACCGGGATATAAGGTTGTGGGAGAAAGGGGACTGGGTTACAGCAGGGAGGGGGGAGGTGTCTGGTTCTGGGGAAGGGAAGGGGAGGAGAGGTGAGGGGGACTGGGTTGGGAGTATGCCCCTGTGACGGGTCTGCTGGGACCCGCACTGCGTCCAGAGAAGGGGGGTCGCCGGGGAACGGCGCAGCGAGCGGCGAACCCTCCGCCGCTTTGCAGGGAGGCGGGGGGAAGCCCCGCGCAGCCGCTGGCAATGGGCCAGCTGGGGAAATCGTGTTATTCTGGGGATGGTCGTGTAATTCAAAAAACGTTCCCTAAAAACAAAATCGTGCTATCGCGAAAATGTGTTAAGCAGGCACGTGTTAAATGAGGAATTACTGTATTGTTAAAAGGATAATGGGAGGACATGGCTTTACAATGATCTTGGGTAGACTTGATTCCCATTCATATTTCAGATATGGGCATGGGTAGCTTCAAAAGAATTATTTTCTGTTTTGATTCTCATTCCACCCGCATTGAGTGCCTTCCAGTAGAGTCATGTATAGTTCATTCTCTCATCCTCTCTCCAGGGGGAGTATTATGTGTACAATGGAGTGTTTTGTTATGGTAGGGTTTTTGTTTGGGTTTGTTTGTTTATGTTTTAAATACACCCACTGGTTCTGTATTTAGTTCCCAGCAGACAGGCCAAAGAAATGCACCTTGCATTTGGAGTAGAAGGAGGTAAGGTTTGCCATGGACGATAATTCTAGTGGAAGTTGGTTCCACAGTTTTATACTGGCCCCCAAAAAAGAGCAATCTTCTGCACCGATGAGCTTTACTGTTGTGGTAGAAAGTTGCATTGTGACTGAGGGGTGGTGTTGTCAGCCACAGTCGTCATTCCACAGCATTAAGTGATCTTTTAGGGTATGTCTACACAGAAAAGTGATTTTGGAATAATGTCCGTTATTTGAAATAATTTCTAAATAATGGGTGGCTTATTCTGAAATCTGTAAACCTCATTCTACAAAGAATAACACCTATTTCGAAATAAAGTGTGTGTAGACGCTCCACTTCTGCTATTTCAAAATAGCCCCTCACCAGGGCTATTCTAAGTTATTCCTCCCCAGTGTCTCTTGGGGCTCTAAATCGAGATAGCACATCTACATTAGGGAAACCTGCCTCGGACTAATTTTGAGGCTTCCCTGCAGTATAGACGTGCTATTTCGAAATAAGCTATTTTGGAATAACTATTCCAGAATAGCTTATTTCAAAGTAAGTGTGCAGTGTAGATGTTCCCTTAGATATTGTAGGCCATGGCCATGGAGTGTACCTCTACACGGCAAAAACCAACCAACCAACCAACTCAGCGAGTCGCAGAGCTTGGGTCTACAGAAAACCCACCCTTGTCCCCAGGCATCACAGTCCAATCTCCAACGTGAACTGGAACGTCTATGTGGCTACTTTTAGCACCATTAGTGGGGAATGTGAACAGCTTGCATGAGCAGGGACTGAATACGAGAATTGCCCTACCACCAATTACCACGGTGGACGTTTTGTATGCTTGAAAAGCTACCGCGTCTTCTACAACCTGCACTTGCAGTGACAATCCATCCTCCTGAAAGGGGTGTGAGGCGACAGAGGCACATGTGATGACGCAATCCTGGGAGTCAGGAGATCTGGGTTTTTTCCCTGCCGGCATTCTCTACGCCCAGGGCAACACACAGGACTTTGGGCCCAGGGCCTGAAAGAGACTCAGGGATAGGAGGACCATTGGAGAGTGAGGCCATCCCATGCTCATCCCACAACAGTGGCTCTTGTCCCGCAGTGCTGGGCCTGCTCTGGGCATTGCCAACTGACACATAGGATTGCTGCATCTCTCCGGTTTGGCCCATCCCCCACTCCCTCACATTCCAGTCTCCCCCCCATGGCACAATCTGTGCCTCAGTTTCCCCATCAGTGACAGAGGCATAATGATACCTCACTACTACACAGAGGTATTGTGACTGTTCATTTTTTCATGTTTGCTTCCTGCATACAGAGATCCTCAGATAGTGGGCGCAAATTATAATTTTATTTTAGGCTTGTGCTCTGGCAGTTGCAGGAAAATCCTTTGTTAATTGGTTCCATGGTTCCTTTATTGCTAGTTACTGATACAAAAAAAAAAAAAAGAAAAGAAAACACAGACCAGAAGTATAGCTATTGTCTTGGAACAAACGCATCCTATAATGCAATTGAATATAAATGGAAAGACACATCAGCAACTAAACTATACATGGTACCATGCAAAAAAGAATGTCAACATGACAAAAACACAAGGTAACTATTTCTTTCCTTGGTTGCCCCTATGCAAAGCCAATGATTTTGGGAATTACAGATTCATCCGTTATCATCTGAACAGGTCCCAGATAAAGCCGACATGGAAGAAAGGTCTGTAGCTCTTCTAATAACTTTCTGCACCCTGACAATAGCCAGTTCACATAAGACTATAAGACTTTCAATCCTGGATGATATTTGTATATTTACAGGTAAGAACACATGAGCCAAAGACAGATATAAGAAGTTGCCGGTTTTCCCCATATTTAGCGCTAGCGAATATTCCAGTTTTCATATTGGTTTTGCTATACAAAAATAATCCATAAAAAGCCCTCCAGATGGTTTTCTTTTATTTAGTCTATGAAACTGAGCCACCTGTGTAACTCCATTGACATCAGCAGACTTCCTCCTGATTTACCCTATGGCTAGCGAGAAGAAAATTGGGCAGACAAATTTGCTTTGTGAGAATAAATCTGCACAGACTGGTAAGGAGCTGAAAGGTCGGAGGCCAATTGAACATGGAAAAGGAGTCAGGGTTTTTATAGATGAATATGTTTCATCTGGATATACTAGCCAATTAGCCCGTCATAAAATGAGATTTTCAGGTCTCTCCTCCACCTTGGTCTTCTCTCCTGAGCCTCTGGTCTCTCTCTCTCTCGCTCGCTCGCTCGCTCCCTCCCTCTCTCTCTCTCTCTCCTCCTACTGCCTCCCCCTCTCTCGCTCAGCTCTCCTCCACCTCCTGCCTCTCTCTCCGTCTCTTTCTTTCTCTTCTCCCCCTCCTGCCTCTCACTCTCCCTTTCTCTTCTCCTCCTTCTCCTGCCTCTCTCTCCCCTCCGTCTCTCCCTGCCCCCCTTCCCCTTCCCCTCCCCCTTCCACCATGGAGCTCGGCTGAGTGCTGCCTCTCAGCCAGGCTGCCGCGAGGGAAGGGGGCGGGGTGGTGACGTACACTGCCCCCCTTCCCCTCCCGCCACGGGGGAGCCTAAACGGCCCCTTGCGCTGCTGGCTCCCCCGGCGGCCTGGCTGAGGGGCACAGCACTCAGCTGAGTGCCACAGTGGGAGGGGAAGGGGGACTGTGACGTACACGGCCCCGGCCCCTGGCCGTGTACGTCACCGCCCCGCTCCCTTCCCCTCCTTCTGTGGCTGCGCGCTCAGCCGGGCCACCGCGGGGGAGGAGGGGCGGGGCGGTGACTTACACAGCCAGGGGGCGGGGCTGTCTACGTCACCGCCCCCCCTTCCCCTCCCCTGCGGCGCCTGGCTGAGGGGCGCAGCTCTCAGCGCCATGGCGGGAGGAGGAAGGGGGGGCCATGAAGTACACGGCCATGCCCCCTGGCCGTGTAATCAGCATCCCGCCCCCCTTCCCCTCCCACCTGGGCTCAACTGAGCGGCGCAGTGCCAGCACTGCTCAGCTGGGCCCGGCGGGGGAGCAAGCGGCGGAAAGCGGCCGTTTGGGGTCTGCGCTCTCCATGTATGGGGAGCGCGGACCCCAAATGGCTGCTTGCCGCCTCTTGCTCCCCCGCCGTGACCCAGCTGAGTGGCGCAGTGCTCAGCTGAGCCGCCACAGAGGGAGGGGAAGGGGGGGCCGGGTGCTGACGTACCTGGCCAGGGGGCGTGGCCATGTATGTCAGCGTTACAGAGTCACAGACACTGGGCTACTATATATATGATTGCTGGAACCTTTGTAAGATTTCCATCATTTCTTTTATTAAGGCAGGGTAGAAATACCACAAGATTCACTTTTCTCATGGGATTTTGGGCGTTCCTTTTTTTTTGTGTGTGTGTGTGGCCAGGATTAGAAATGGAAGTGCAAAAACCAAAGGCAACAAATTACCATGTAGTATAGCTGCTTTTGGAGGGGGGGGTCAACCCATTGCCATAGCGCCTCCTGCTGGTCACCTCAGGAATGAGCGCAGTGCATTGGAGTGCACTGCCTTCTGTTGGGTGTCATTCTGCTCCACCATCTCACCTTCTCTTTGTGGATCGGTGTTGCTCCCTGGACCGTGGAGTCCTCTTCAGAACACTGCCCACGGCTCTGTTCTCACCTCCTTCCGGGGGTATCAGCCATCCTCAGTGAATACATCTGCCCCTGTGGCCAACTGCAGGCCCATAGTCTAGTCCCAAGCACATTGACCGAAGGGGGCAAAAGGGGCAATTGCCCCGGAGCCTGGCAATTCAAAGGGGCCCAGGCCACCTGGCCGCCGCTGCTGCTGCCTTTGAATTGCTACCGGAGCACTGGTCTGCGTGGCTCGGGGGAGGGGGCAGTGCTGAGGGCTGGCTGCCCCTGCCCCGCCTCTTTTACCTGAGGTCACACCCCTTCTGCGGGCATGGGGCCAGGCCTCCCACACCTTGCCCTGGGGCCTGTGATGACTGTTGGCCATGCTGTCTAGCCCCTTGCCTCAGGGCAAGCTGCAGTCTGTAAAGGCCACTCTCCTTGGTGGCTGGGTGCGGTGCAAAAGGAATGGGTGGGACCCCAGACCAAGGATCCTCTGGCGGCAGCCTTGTCCTGCCTTTCTTCACTCCCCTTAACTGCTCCCTTTTCCTGGGCCTCTTCCCCGTGGCCCCTGCACCTTCTTGGCTCTTGTGTCAAGGCCACAGCCTGGCAAGGATCAGACTGGAGCCTCTTTCTCTTGCTCTCTGCTCCCCTGCGCTTGCCCAGCACTGCTCCACCCAAGGTGTTTCTCCCTGGGAACCAATCCTTCACCCTTGCTGGTCAGGTCCCAACTGCCCTCTGCTCTGCTGAGAAGCTCCTTATATCTTTATATAGGCCCCAGTAAGCAGGCCTTTGATTGGCTCCCTAGAAGCATCTCACTGATTGGGCAGGTTTACATAGGCTTCCCCCACCCTGCATCCACCCCACTACAAGCTGGCATTGTGAGCACTTAGATAAGGGGCAGGGAGCCAGGACTTTTGGATTCTATTCCTAATTGCCTCATGGTGTGATGTAGGGCAAGTCACTTCACCTTTCTATGACTCAGTGTATCACTCTGGAAACCAGGGGTAGTAGAACTGTGGCGGGGAGGGGAGACCAGGAGGCTAGCAGAAATATTGTGGGAGCTTCACATGTGTGGGAGGGGGAATGGGACAGAGGAGAAAGTGGGACCGAGAGGGGCTCAGGACTGGGCTGAAGAGCAGTCAGGAGAACCTGGAGGTGCTGGAATGGATCTGGGAGCAGTTAGGGACTCCTGTGAGCCTCCTTCCTAGCCTGGAGCCTCCCCTCCATTGCTAAGTCTCTGTGCCTCCCCTCACTTCCCCCATTTACTGGGAGCTTCTCCTCCATCGTTACTTACTTACCTCATACTAACCCTGGGGTGGCTGAATTTCAGAATGGTTGGAGAGCCTCGATAGGAAGGCGCTGTGTACTGCATAGCTCATTCCTGGGCCTGTCAGCCTTGGCTGGTGCCCCTATAAGGGCAAAGAATAAGGAGAGCATATTCAACCTCGGGGGTCATGAACAGGTATGTGGTGCGGGTATCATTACCTCTTTCCCATATTGCTAAGTGGAAGGGAGCCCTGGTTAGATCGGAGGAGGGTAAAAAAGTTGTACTAGTAAAGGTTGAGAGCCTGGAAAACAGGAACACCCTGTGAGCATGTGTCTTTGTATGCTGTGGTCCGAAATTAAGAGCATTACCTTGGATTTACCTCCCAGTATGTATGCATGGGACGCTGGGTAGGACACCCCAGTTCTCTGAAGCGGCACAAAGAATCCTCTCTCTTATGTCCTTGACTGGTGGGTTTGACTCAGGCACAGGATCAGCCTGATCACCAGAGCTGGGGGACTAGAAGGAATCTTCCCTCAGGTCTGATGGGTGGAGACCATGGTTTTTTTTTTCCCCACCTGCCTCTGGGCACAGGTCACTTGCTAGGATCATTGGGGCACCTCACCTCATCATGTCTGCCGGCACCTCAGGCATTGGTGGCACTCGGTCTCTGCTGTCCTGCAACCCATGACTGATTGCTTGAGGACTGCAATGCTTTCATTTCACTAAAGGCATTGGGCTTGATAGAGGGGTATCTGGGTGAGATCTAATGGCCAGGAATTTGCCAGAGGGCAGACTAGATGAACTAATGGTCCCTCCTGGCATTAAGGGCCCTGAAAGGACAAAAGACGTCTCCCTTTCAGTGTTTGTCCTGGAGCTATTTCCCCGATTGCAGTTCAGAATGCATGAGGCAGTTTGAAGGTCAAATGAGGGATTATATTAAACACCAACCAACCATTTCTTCTTGTTTATCTCAGGAGTGGGACTCCTTTTTTGGGTCGGGGGCTGCTGACCCACAGAAAAATCAGTCAGGGGCCACACAAAAATGAGAATACTCTCCCCCACCACACTGATGTGGCCCCCAGCTGAGAAGCAGAGACACACTCCCCATATTTCCTTCACACCCCAGAGCTGAAGGTGGCCCCAGCTAGTAGATTTTGTGCCCCCCCCCCCCAGGCTCTGGGGGTGGGCCAAAATGAGGCATTCAGTGTGTGTATGTGGGCTGCAGGGGCATGGGGGCTGGGCAGGAGGGAGGGTGCAGGAGTGGGTTGGTGGGTCTGGGAGCTGCTAGGGTGCAGGAGCAGGCTGGGGGGAAGTAGGTGGGAGGAGTGAAATGGATGTGGGGGTCTTGGAGGGAGGGGGGGTGCAGAAGCTACTTCCTCCTCTGCCTGTCAGTTGGATCCAGCCACAGCCTGCCTGCCTGACTCTGGCCCAAGAGGCTCAGGGCTTCCCACCAGGCAGTGCGGGGTGCTGGCACTCCAGCCCTGTGGACGAGACTGCAGGGGTGATACAGGACTGGACCACCAGTACCAGTTCCCTGTTGCTGCGGGAGGAGCCCCAAGCCTCGGGGGCCAGATCCAGGCACGTTGGGGGCTGGCTCTGGACCCTGGGCCTTACGTTCCCCACCCCTGGTTTATCTGGTAAGCACACTGCAGTCAAGTTAAAACAGCAGATCATGAAGTTTCACACACTTAGCTTCTCAACTGCACACGGGGCTGGATTCTCAGCTGGTGCAAAATCGGTATCAGTCCATTCGAGTCAGTTATGTGCCATGCGGCGCGCACTTATGAGACACATTTTTCATGGTGGAAATCTTTTTAATGAAGATGCTGCTGCGATGCATGTCACCATCCCATCATCTGCAAACTCTCTGGTTGCTGCTAATCCTTGCCCCATTGTATTTCTGGGCATCTGGCTAGTAATAATACTCAAGGTATGTCAAGACTGTAGTCATGGGATTGCAGCTTGTATAGAGGCATCTGAGCTAATGCTCATCTAGTTAGTTTGGGTACCGGAGCAGTAAAACTGCAGTAGTATGGGCTTCTGTCCGAGCTAGTTTCTTGAGTGATTACTGAGAGGGGCCCAAATGATGTAAATGAAATCTAGTTCCCACACATCTGTGACGACAGTGTAGATACATCCTACATCTTAGGATCTTTTCATTAATTTGCTTTTGGCATCAGCCAAGCTGGCCATTTAAGGCACGTCTACTTTACAGAGAAGATAGAAGCGGCCACTGTCGATCTTCCAGGGTTTGAATGAGTGGCTCTAATGAAGACACATTAATTCGAACTTAGAGGGGCGCTCCGGTCGATGTCGGGAGTCCTGCTTCCACGAGGAGTAAGGGAAGTCGAAGGGAGAGTGTGCTTCCTTCCACTTCCTGTTGTGTGGACAGCGCCAAAAGTCGAGTTAAGCTACTTTGACTTGAACTATGCAATTAATCTATCGGAAGTAGCGTATCTTAATTCGACCTTGTCCCATAGTGTAGACATACCCTTAAGGTATGTCTACATTGCATTAAAAGACTTGGCACTTCAACTGATTCAGGCTTATGGGGCTCAGGCTGGTGGGTTAAAATAGTACTGCTGTACTATGGGGCTTTATTGCAGTGTAGAACTAAAAAGACAGGAATCAGCATTTTGTATGACATGGTCTTTTTGACGGTGGGGTTACATTTACAGTTTTCCAAAGAGTAATTATCATGGGCAAAATTCCCCTGGGCCATGTTGTGATGGGGTGAACCCATCCCCTCTCACGGGCCAGAACAACCCCGAGGCCCTAGGCCCGAGGAGAGAGGCAAGCTGCCCCCCTGGCGGTGCTGCGCATGCGCCGTAGGCCGTGCGCCGCGTTTAAACGCGGTGCCGGCTCAGCTGGCGAGAGGGAGGGCACCGGTGCAGGTGAGCAGGCGGAGAGCGGCCGGGGATGCCGGAGCAGGGACGGAAGCAGCCGGGGACGCCGGAGCAGGGGCGGAGGCGGCTGGAGACACCGGGAGCAGGCGGAGGGCGGCTGGAGACGCCAGGAGCGGACGGACATCAGCTGGAGCCACCGTAGTCAGGGCAGAAGCGGAGGGTGATACCGGGGCCGAGAGGTCAGCAGCCAGCGTGGCTGGGCCTGAGGTCCTAGCCCCAGGCAGTGAACAATACTTACGGACACTGGGACAGACACTTCGGACCCTCGAGGGATGTGTCCGACAGAGGAGCATTTGGGAGCCATTGGGAGTAGTCCCAGGATGGGGGCGCCAGCACGGACGGCAACCAAAAGCCCCGAGAGGGGTGGTGAGTAACCTACGTTTGAACTCACCATTCAAGCGAGGCCGGTGAGGCCTCACCTCAGGGTCCTGAAGCCGGGAGCTCGGGAGAGGGGGAGGGCCCGAGTTCCACCCCCACCTGAACCAAACTTTATAAGGACAAGGAAGGTTGGCCCCTAGAAGGGGATCGCGTCCCCCCCGAGACTCTTGCAGAGGGACGGGATGGGGACGAAAGGCACCCGAAGCGGGTTTGGACTATTTCCCAACCCTTAAGGGGATGCACGGATTGCGGGTGAAGTAGACTACCCTACTTTAGGCTCGCCTTCATAGGTACACGCCTATCCCCTAAAACTTACAAGCCCAGATTAAAAGCAGGGATCGGGGCCTCCGTGCCGTTAATGTGGGTGCCCTGCTCCCACATATTCTGGGGGGCGGGGTGGGCGCATGACACATGTCCACTAAGTCTATACGATTCTGTGAAGCAGCTGGTTGGGGTGATAAATGTGTACTCGGTATCCTCAGATAAAGTCCCTAATTTGAGCCCGTTCTTTTAGTTTTACTGTTCAGTGCCGGTTTTCAGTTTAACTCACCTGTGACTAGCATTTGTTCTTTCTTTTCTCCTCTTTCTTTTTTGCTTCCTTTTTCTAAAGGGAAGATATTAGTGCTGTAACTTAATGAGCAAACTAGGGTAGGCCTTTTCAGTTTTTTGGTCATGATCTAGTTCACAAACACACACACTTCCTTTTCTAAGGTACGTACCTTGCCCACAGTGCATGGACATGAGTCAATAAAAGAAGCAATACATGGAGGCTGTTATTCAGTTTCTGTGCAGGCAGCATATAGCCACGTAAGACATTACAAGATGCCATGATTCTCAGCAAGGTTCAGTTATTGCTGGTGTGTAGTGTCAGTTCAATAGGAAAGGTTGCTAAACAACAGCAACAACAGCAATACCGTCTAAACGGAGCTTAGCAGCATTTTTTTGAATTTCAAAATTTTGGTGAAAGCCTTCTCAAGGTATCAGCTGGGAACAAAACAATGTGACTGAATTTTCCCATCTCCCCTCCCATTTCCAAACTCCGAAGCAGCAAGCCCACATCTTTTGAATTTTGAAAGTTACAGGAGAGGGAGGATTTGTAAAAATGCACATGTTCCTCCTCCTCTTCAATCAGCCCTAAATCTGCACATGCTCCTGCTGAACCCCGGATATTAATCTATCTGCCCAAAGACCCTGATGGGGAGATGACTGATTGAGGGGTTGCATGTTGGCATAAGGTGAAATTTATGATTAACTTTTGGAAAAAAGTAACTCCAGAGTTCCTTTTTGCCCCACTGCATGCAATATAATGAATGTGTTCTATGACAATGAAAATTACCAATTCATTAACAAGGAAAGTGGGTCTGCCCCATGAAAGCTCATCACCTAATAAACTATCTTGTTCGTCTTTAAAGTGCTACAGGACTGCTTTTTTTGTTTTAAGGAAAAGAATGTGAGATGGTTGAAATAATGGAGAGAATGCCATGCTCCGCCGGATGGTTGCTGGATTTTCAGACACAGGCAAAGTCATCAGAGTTTCCTCCTGGTACAGTGAGCGGAAAACAGAGCAGCTGCACCTTGCTTCATCTCTTTGAAGCTTCTGACAGGAAGCAGCCTTGATGCGATGCAAGGGTCTGATCCTTCAATTGCTGGAAGTCCATGAGTGGCCAGAGAGCTTAGTATCTTGCAGAAGGCTCCTATTACCGGTCCTGATCACTACTTAACTGGGTTGCCGTGAAGGTTAAAATATCTGCAAAGCTGTAGCCCCATCCTCATCTCTCCATATCAGGGAGCTGACTGCACCCCTTTGGTGTACTCTGTTCTGCAGCGCCCCCTCTGGTGAGGTGGACTCACTTTACCCCCAGCATAGCAGGTCAATGGCATATTGGCCGTTAAGTGCCAAATTTCTATTGAAACCAGTGGCAGTTAGGGGCTTATATACTTTTGAGGATCTAGGTCAACCTGCCTCTTAATGCTCATCAGGGCTTTGAAACTGCACATCCCTTTGCAGCAGCAGCAGCAGCATTAATAAAGCCAAGTCACAGATCTGTGGCAGAGAAGCATTTAAACAAGTTTGGTGAGAGATGAAATCCAGGAGAGCAAAGTGATTTTACAAGCATTTAGGGTTGCCATGTTTACTTAGGAATAAAACTATCAGTCCACGCACGCACGCACGCACGCACGCATGCACACACACACACACACACACACAGACACACACACACACACAGAGTAACCCCCCTTTTTTTTCTCGATGTGCATGTTGTGGAAAATGTATGTCTCTGCGGGTATGGTGACATGCAAATGTTTATGTGGGTGTAAAAAAAAAAAAAGAGCTGGAGAAGAAGGTGTGAAGCATATGAAGCATATGTATTCAGAAAGCCAGAAAGCCACACTTACAGGCTTCTATTTATAGCACCCTCGTGGTGAAACAGAGAAACCAAACTGCTGCTTCTACCTGCTGTTCCCAACTGAAGTTTGAGAAGAACGGATAAGACCTTCTTTAGGGTCTCTTTGTAGTTTTAACTGACAAAAAGAAAAGAAAAAAGTGATGAGTTAGCTATTTCCCCTGCGACCCTCTTAACCAGGTGAGGAAGTCAACTATTCTAGCAGAGGAACGGAACAAGGTGACATTCTTTCAAAGTCTGGAAATGTGTCTCCCCCGCTACCTCCCTGCCGCCTGCAGTGGATGATTAAAAACACAGTGGCTGATTTGAACCTAAAGTCTACACACTGGCTCTGGACCCACATTCAAAGTCCAACACTTGCTGCAATAGTCGGAGCATCGAATACGAATGAATGTTGGATTTGCCGAGCATTATTCCAAATTGGAATAATGCTGAGCACCCTAGTACAGAGATAGTACACTCAGCTACAGAGTTCAGATCTCAGGATTTGGGTCATCCCATCCCTTGCTCTTGTGTCCCCTCAACCTCCTTCCTGTGGTTCCTTCTGATAGATGACCTTTGTAGTCTTATTTAGGTCTGACTGTTCCTAATTGTTGGTTGCTGTGCAGTACATTGAGATTGAAACTGTTCCTTCTTGAATGGCGCTTGCCTGGCATCTTTATTGGTCAAATACAGGTTGAATCTCTCTAGTCCAGCACCCTCGGGACCTGACCGGTGCCAAACCAGAGAATTTGCTGAACCCCGGGTGGTCAGTATTGTCTAGCAGCATTGGCAACTCTTCCACTGCTTCCTGGGCTCTTAGAAGTTATTTAGGGGCAAATTAGAGCTAAATAACAGCACAGGACACTGAGAGCCAGGACTGGTGGCTGTAAACAAACTGTATGGGACCGTGGGAAACTTGGCCACACCCACGATAAGTGGGCATCCGGTGAACTAAATCATGCCAGACCACGGATGTTGCCAAACCAGAGTGTGCTGGACTAGAGAGGTTCAACCTGTCCTGAACAGGAAGCAGTCAGTCAGTCGGACAAGGAGGAAGGTAGGTACCTTACTTTCACCTCTCTCCATCTATCCTGCTTCTTCTGCCTTTCCTCCTGAATGTGTTATGACACACCGTCTTTGTCCCAAGGTGACAGCGACCTTTTAAGAGAGCAGGGGCCAGCATCCTGAAGACTGTCCTTTTCTTTATTTTCTTTCAACCTATAAAAATGTGAAAAAGGGTCTTTAAAATCCCAGATCAGATAGCAAAGACAAATCCAGCAGCCAAACCTCACTGTGTCACAGAGGAAACTAGCCAGACTTTGACAACAAAAAAGACCCAACATGCTCCTACCTCACACTCACCAAAAGCCCCAATAAAAAAACTTTAGGCTTTGCAACAGACACAGGAGATTAACAGATACAGGCTATTTTGGATCATGAGACATATGCAGCAGTGACAAAGAGCGCCAGATAGTGACATAGATTCGCTTTACAACACAAATGAGGCTGGCTCATTATTTGCATTACAGTAGCACCTAGAGGTCTCAAGCAGGCTAAAGGGCCATTGTGCTAGTGGAACAAGCAGTGAAACATAGTCTACACCCCCAAAGAGCTTGCAATGGAATAGCTCAGAGAAATGACACATGAGGAAGTGTCTTGCCCAAGGGCATACAGCAGGCCAGTGGCAGAGAGGCAGAAATAAATTCCTTCTCTCCTGACTGCCAGACCAGTGTCCTGTCTGCTGGGCCATGCTGCTTCCAAGGAAAGTGCCTTCTAGGGCCTGTCCACACTGCTAGTTAGCATGGCTATAAAATTCTAGTGCAGGCACTACACAAATGTTTGTTCCAGGATCCAAAGGGTATGTCTACACAGAGCTTTTGAGGGAGCAGAACCAGTTCAGGCCCAGAGCCTCAGGTGAGTGGGGCTCATGCTAGTGCTCTATGAATAGCATTTTGAAGTTGTAGCTTGGGCTAGATCTTGGGCCCTGCCGTCTAAGGGAGGGAGGGAGAGCCTCAGCCGAAACTGAAGCCAAAGCTCTGTCTAGACAGCTCTTTTTAGAACACTGGAGCAAACCCTGCTCTCCTGAATCAGTTGACCCAGGTTGGGAAGCTCGCTCCCTTCCTCTCTGTGTACACAAAACCCAACATTTGTTCTTACCTTACGGGTGAACTGCAAGTGGGAACAACATTACAATTTACATTTGTGTCAGCTAACACAGCTTAAAACCTACACTGCTGGCTTGCTGCATACTGGGCCATGTCTTGTCTCCCAGGCGCTCCGCCCATCCATGTTCAGAACACTTAAAGTTGTGTATGGGTGTGTGTGGGTGCACGTGTGCGGGGGTGCATATGAGTTGTGGCTTCCCCTTTCACCCACCCCTTTGCAGTGTGCATTCAGCAAAATGCAGGGCACCTGGCCCTGTGTTTAGATAGCCCTCCAATGCCAGTCCCACAATTCCCTGTCCCTTTATGTTCCAGCCCTGCCATCTAGTCACAGCTCCTCTTGCTGCTCACCCCCAGGCAGGGCCAGATAAAGGTCTCCGTAGGCCCTAGGCCATTGTTTCTTAAAGTGTGTTCTGCGGCACACCGGTGTGCCACAAGGCAGTTGGAGGTGTGCTGCGGAGAACAAGAGCTAAAAATGGCCATCCTTAAAGGGGCAGACAACCTTTTTTTTTTTTTTTTTTGCTCAATAACTTTCCTCCGACCTTTTTTTTTTTTGCTTAATAATTTCCCTCCGACCTTTTTTTTTTCTCAACAAAAAATCCTTGGTGTTCCTCATAAAAAAAGTTATTGTTTGGTGTTCCTCGGTCTTAAAATTTTAAGAAGCACAGCCCTAGGCACTCTCAGAATTGTAGGCCTTTAAATTAGATTATATAGAAACATAAAAGGAAGAAATCTTCTATCACCGATTCACCTAATATTTAATTGTATGTTGTTTGTTGACTGTAGATAGCAAATTATTTAGTTTGGTTTAGCAGTTTTCTTTTCTTAATTTTGATTCAATTTCTTGAATTTTCAATTCATTTTCTTACTTTAATTCAATTATGAATTTTTTTAGGCCCTAAAAACTTTTCATAGGGCTAGGCACTGTGCCTATTGTGCCGAATGGATAATCCGGCTCTGCCCCCAGGCTTGCCTTGACTAGAAAACTGATTTCTAGTTAATCAGTTACCAGTTCCCTAGAGGTGATTAGATTGATCCCTAGGGTACATCGTCAATGTCTGCAGCCTGAAGCACATGCATGTGTGGCGGGGGAGAAGAAGAGGGGACTCTGAGTTAATTGGCAATATGTAAAAACCTCCAGTCTAGACATACTCTTAAAGTGAGTTCTGAGAACTGCTTCATTCTCTCTCACAGGAGCATGGAGGACTCAGGAAACAGCAGCAGTTCTGTATTCTTCAGGTGCGTTTGGACTGGTTTTTTTGTACATTTTTCCAATACAAAAAGCCACCCTCATCCTCCCCCCCATCCTCCCTCCCCAGCTTGTGCTAGATTGAGCAGCACCTGAGTGAAAGCTAGGGGCTGGCAGGTCTCCAGCCGAGCGCAGAGGGTAAGCTCAAAGCAGGAAGTTGTGGCAAAGCTGAGTCGCTAAAAAGCTACTGGAGCTAATATTCTGTGGTCATGAGGATAGGCGGCAGTATCTGAGCAGTGATGGGAAGACTCTGAAGCCTCTTCAAAACAGGTCTGAAAAATACTGCTGAGCTCTGCACTCTGTCTGTGCAGCACACTCACACTCAGACCATTCGGCTTGACTTTGGCATGGAGGGCCTGGCTTGAGGCCTATGTTGCCTCCTGGGCTTGGGAAGGCTCAGCAAATATCACATTGACTGTGTGCTGCCTGCACACCAGCATGCACTTAGAAGGGGAAGCAACATTTGCCATGCAGTGCCTCGGGTGCAGGGGGAAGGGGAGGAGGCTTGGCCAGAGCACCCATTTTGCATAGACAGTCTATTCCCCATCCACATTAATTCATGGTGATGCTGAAAGCCAACCCCACGGGCAGATTTTTTGTTTGTTTGTTTTTTTAAAATCTCTTTAGGAGCATAAAGGAAGTGACTGTCACACTAGTACAAGACTCCAGGCGGCCAGCACGTCACAAGAGCCGGTTGCTTCAGGAGATTCAGCAAAGCTTACTTGTTTGATCTGGAGTGAGTAGGAGTGAAGCGGAGTGAGTAAGAGCTCCACAGGTCGGCTGGCTCATGTGAGAGGGGGAACAATCCTGTGCCAGCAGGGAGATGTACTTGGTGATCAAACAGCTCCTTTCCTGTCTCTAATTCTGGGCAATGAGTTGGGGGCAGGGCAGAGGTCATCTTCCTCTAGTTCCTAAGAACTGCTGCCTTGGAAGAAGATGGAAAGTCTCCACAGGAGCTGCCTGGAATCCCTCCTGGGGAGCTGCCTGCCTCACAGAAGTGCCCTCCCACACTTCGTACTTATTGGCACCTGACTAGACAGTTTCCATAGGCGGGGCCTGGAAAATGTTGGATGAGGCCGTGTCTCTCTGGAGTGGTCACAAGGAGCCTTCTCCGTGATCACCCTGTGCAAGGACTGGGCACCATCACAGCTCCTGTACTCCAACAAGTGCATCGACCACTCCCAGGAGAGAGCTAGGAGGGAGGGAAGGCCATGGCCCCACCTCTCTGGCTTAGGAGACTTGGCTGGGGAAAACAGAGGGCCTACACATCCCCTCTGTGTGATGGGAGCTTCAGGAGGAGACTGGTCAGTGATGGGGCAGCTGTGCCCAGCCTCCCACACCAGGCAGATGCTGGCTGGCCCCACAGATTTTGCAAACATCCCATGGGGAGCCCTGCTGTGGGCTCTGGTGAGATTTGTGCTCTGCATTGTCCTCTGCTGGGCAGCAGGAGCTGGGAAGAGAGAGTGGGAAGGTGCCCATTGAAGGGGTCCCTTTGTTTTACCCCTGCAGGCTATTCTGCTTGGTGTAAATCTCCTCCAACTCTCCTCAGAAGCAAAGTGAAGAGAGACCCCTCTGCCCTGGCCTGAGGCGAGGCTTGGAAAGGAGAAAAAAATGCCAGCGCGCACAGAAGAGAAAACAGGAAGGGGAGAGAGCAACACATCCTGTACACGCCACTCGCTTGAGATGGAGGAGTCTGTGCCACCTGCATTCCCTCCCTTCAGCGGGCCTGTGGGGCCCCTCGTTTTCCAAGCCACTTGAGAGTCAATTCTCTGCTTCAGCCTGCCGGAAAGGTGCCAGATAAGCAGTGCTGGTGCCTGACATCCCCAGCTTATCAGAAAGTCAGCGTAAGCAGAGCAGGCATCAGCCACTCTGTCTTGCCATTATAGGCCTCTCTCTGAGTGAGACTGTAGCTCATCCCCCAACAAGTAATTCTGACCCTGTGTGCTGGGGTGAACAAGGAGGATTTCAATTACTGACTCTCCTGGCAGTGGGCTGGGCATGTGGATAGAGCAGTGATGAGCAACCTATGGCCGATGGTGCACGTGCGGCCCTTTGGGGTCCTATGTGTCGCCCACAAGACATTTTGTTTACTGTTACCCATGCGCATGAATGCCAGATTCCGATGGTTTCAATCCACATCGGGTTTTTTCCTACCAGCACTGATCGCACACAACATGGACTGTGAGAGCCGTGTGCTGCTTCTGCATCCAAGCAAAGTGTTGTTATGGTTCAATCACAAATTCTAGGGGCACAAGCACAGTGAGCCAAACTACCCTGTCCTGGGAGACTGTCTTGGTTACGACAATCTTGCGGCCCGCGGAGATGAAGGAGGGCCATTTATGTGGCCCACTCACTAGCCTAGGTTGCTCATTGCTGGGATAGTTTACTAGTTCAGCCCCATGTAATAGCCACCATTTGTGTGGTCTTCTTGGAATGGATATGGTTTCTTCCGGAGCCTACAAATGTCACTCCTTAAATCAGTTCCAGAGGGAAAATCCCCTCCACCATGTGCTAATCACAGTGCAAATCATCATGCTAGTCAGTGGGGTTAATAGCTTCTCTTGACTCTCACTTTGGAGAGTGTATAAATGGATCTCTTGAAATTGATCCAAGATTCTTCTTCCAGGGAAGAAGTGTTGTCTAGTGGTTAGAGCAGGGCCCAGCCCACAAGGCCACAGGTTTTATTCTTATTGTCTATAGCTAGAAGGGGAGGGCTCAGCCAAACATTCTTCTCAAAGTTTGGCAATTCTTACATCACCAGCAGGTAAAATTCCAAAAAAGTTGGAGGTGGAGGGAAATCTATTCCAGAGAATTAAACGTATGATTTGTGGAACTGAAACAAAAGAACAAAGAGCTGTTTTTTAAAAGATAATTTCATTTAATTATTTAATACGATGGCAGGTAATAATACTTTCCCCTACTCTAGCGCACTTCATCCCAATTGACAACCCCACGACAGGTATTTTTCCACTCCTGTCATTAATGGGGAAACTGAGGCACACCGCGGTTTAGTCACTTGCAGATGGCCGTATTACTAGTCAGTGTTAAAGCCTGGAGTAGTAACCATAAGTCTTTTTGCACAATGGCTTGCTTTATAGTTTCTAGATCTAGATTTCTGGCTAGATTATAAACACATATTACTCTGGCATGTCAATTTTAGAAGGTTTCCCATCAGCAGCTCTATGTTCAGCTACCATTCCCAGCTCCACCATTATTTAGAGTGGGGGAAGGCAAAGTGGTTTGACCACACGATGGGCAGAAAACCTTCCATAACATAGAGCGCATCCCTCTCATCCTTGTGGGACCCCAAATTCAACACTTAAATAGCTGTTCATACAATATCACTCATCGTAGCCTCTTTAAGACTTTTTGTTGTTGTTTGCTGGGTGCTTTGTCTTCTCTAGTTTTTTAGAGTATGGGACTTCTCAGTGTTATTTCTGAGTCAGCTACAGGGTGGCTAAGTAATCTCACTTCTCTGTGCCTCAGTTTACTTCATGTTAACAGGGGTTAATAGTACCTTTCTTATAAGGATGTTAGCAGGTTAATTAATTAACACGTATAAAGTGTTTTGAGATCCTTGGTTGCTAGCAGTTTGAGAAATGCGAAATATCTTATTTTTTATGTTTTTTATCTTGCTGCTGATCTTAGCAATGTTTGTGCGCAACTCTGGGGCTGGTCCATATTCCAATTCAGGGAATAGGGAAAGCCTGCATAGTTTCTTCATTTGGATTTAGCATGCTGCTTCCGTTTTTGTTTTGAAAGGTTGCATCATGTTGCTGAGTGCTGTCAAAACTGCTGCTGCATTCTATCCCAGAGGCAGCTGCACTTTGTTGCTGGAAGAAGTGATTCAAGCAGAGATCGCTAGCTAGGTGGCAAGAAATTATTATTAGAACACAGGATGGGGAGGTGTGAGTTTGGATGGCTGCTTCACTTCCTACTATACAAGGCAGAGCGAAAGAGAGAACAAAATCCATGAAAAATGGAAAGGTCAACAACGCTAACTTACTCACTCACTAATTTAAAGCATCTTTACCAAGTAAGCTAACTCACAAATGTTTACCAAGTAATCTAGCAAATGTGAACGCCCAGGGCCAAATCTACCACTGATCACAGAGCTGCATAGGTATTGCTGAAGGCTGCATCCTCAGATGGCGTAACTCCACAGAGCCCAATTAGAGTCACTATAGCATTCATGTTACAGCAGAGATTCCACCCTTCAGAATGGACTTGGGCTCTTCTGTGTCCAACATGACATGAGTTTAAGGGGTAAAATTCTTCCCACATTGATGTCAATGGGTATTTTGCCCTTGAGTTCGGTGGAACCAACTTTCACTCATGATCTTTGTCTCATTCATAGTGACAAGTATCGACATCATAGCATGCAATGCCCATGCTTCCCACAAAACTGACATCTGTGATGGCAGCCTCCATGGAGAGGCCAAAGGGAATGAAGTGCCCTTTTGAATACTGCATATCTGAGGCAGAAGAGGTGTCCTTTGTGCTCCTTGGTCCTGGGGCTGCTATAAAGTCCAGTTCTCAGGAATAAGTTAGACCATCCTGCAGGCATGAACTGAACTGGTTTCCAGATGCAACCATGGATCATTGGAGCTCAGCACCCCCCTTGGCCAAGCTCCCAGCACTACCTATGAGGTTGGAGGTGACACTGGCTTTTCCTAAGTGGCTGAATGTCACCCAAAGATCATTCCATCAAGGGGAAATCCCCTGCAGTCAGATGTGCTGGGTTTAGGACTGTCTTGCGCCAAGCACAGGGGTTAGAACACAACTTTCCATTTACAGGATCTTTAGCTTCTGTACTCGCACCACTAACCTATGCAAATTTTTTCACAACGCACCTCTATAATTAATCAGATTATAGATATAGGAAGAGCACAATTCATTAACATCTAACCCCAATTGTGTAGCTCCCAGATCTTTGCCAGGTGTTTTTTTATTCCACAGTGAAAGTATAAGCATGTAGCCTGCACTGGATGACAATAGCTGTGCTTCCTGGCCAGAGAGAACAGTTCATATTGTAACTCAAACATTTCCTCCTCTCGAAGCCCTCCTATAAACCAGGAAACAAGGGAAGGGCAGAAAGGACATTTAAAGGAACGCAAAACCGGAAAAACAACCACTGATGCAATGGGCCTTTTGAACGAAACACAAGCTGTGCACTGTTGCAGGCATTTTAATAATGATTTTAAAATGTTCCAACCCTAGGCTTTTGGCTGGGTCCTGCACCTTGAAAGAAAAGTTCAAACAATTCAGTGATCTGTCACTAGTCTATATTTGTCTTTAAATAGGATTTGTCTGTCGTCTCTGTTCCCTTCACTTCCCCTTAGAGAAAAATACCAAGAAGAGGGTGCATTACCGGCAAGGATCTGGGATGCATTTGATGTTGTACATAAAACATAATACAATGGACATCTGGTGACAGGTGCAGTAGAAAGGGGATAGCGAGACTATTGTATGCATGCATAGCCCTCCAGGGCGTAATGAAGATTGGAAGCTCGTTGTGCTAGCTGCTGTACAAACACACTGCGAGTCCCAAAGAGCTGACAATTTATATAGACAAGGTGGACAAAGGGTGGAGGTAGGGTTGCCAATTTTATTATACTAAAAAACCAGACACTCCAGCAGGCATCCCGAAACCTCCCCTGCTCCTTCTCCCTGAGGCCCTGCCCCCCATTCATTCCTTTTTTCCCCTCCCGCCTTTGCTCACTGCTTTTTCCTTCCCAGTCCCTCTCTAGGTGGGTCGGGAGATTTGCCTGCAGAGCAGAGGCTGTGAGTAGATCTCCTACCACCTGATGCAGGTAGGCGGTGCCCCTGGCTGAGTAGGGGCTGGTGTGGATGGTGACTTGGGACCGCCCAACCTCCCCCAACTGCAGTAACTGGACTTTGGGTATTTGGACATTAGATCTGACCGGACACCATCATGTCCCCCTTTTGACCAGATTTTCTGATTGAAAACTGGCCCCTTGGGCACACTAAGGAAGAAAGGAAAATTATCCCCATTTTACAGATGAGTAACTGAGGCTCAGAGAGATTAAGTCCTTATCCTGCAAATACTTATGCTCCTGCCTCATGTTGCCCCCCATTGAAGTAAAGTTAAGCAGGTGCATATGCTTTTTGCAGGATCAGGATTTAAGACATCTCAGAAATCTCTTGTAGGTACTTGTAAATTATATTCAAATCATTCCTTATCTTCTCTTATATAAACTAAATTGATTCAACTTCTTTAATCTTGCACTGTGGCATGTTTTCCAGATGTCGAATCATTCTTGCCCCTCTTTTTCGAACCCTTTCCAATGTTCCAACAGCCATGTTTAAGATAGTACAAATTCCATTGCCATTAATCACTGGCCTTTCTCTGACAGCTGATCAGTATGGACTGGGCTTTGGTGCTGTGCACACAGAGTATTAAAAATGATATTTTTTAAAACACATTTTGGATTCGGGGGGGGGGGGGGGGGGGGGAGCTATGTTAGTCTGTTTCAACAAAAACAAGTCTGGTGGCACCTTACATTTTATTATGGCATACGCTTCCATGAGTTGTAGCTTACTTTGTCAGATGCATGAAGTGAAAGAAACTTCAGTGCATCCGACTAAACGAGTTGCAACTCATGAAAACTTATGCCATAATAAAATTGTGTTTTTAAGGTGCCACCAGACTCCTTGTCAAATATTCTGTAATAGGGCCCAGGATAAAATAATCATGTCCAAATGTTTAAAAGTATTCTAGTCCTACCTGATGATGTTTTTCTTTTGCAGTCAATGGGAAACACTAATATTTGCAGGCACAGCTGATAACATTGCTAGGTACTGTTAAATATAGTCTTCTAAGCTTTTCTTGTTGTGGTGTGAACAAGTTTTGACTCTTGGGAAGACATGCTGTATTAGCATTAGTTTGGGGGGTTGCATGGTATTTTTTTTATAGAGGCTGCTTCAGGAGATAGCGCACAGTGCAAACAGCAGGAGAACCTGCCTGGGGCTCTTGAGGGAGATGTTCCCAGGAAAATGAGCCTTAGAATTGGGCTGAGATCCCTGGAAATAGGGAATGGCCTTCATGCTGTTTGACCATCTTATGGCAGGGCTGAAGAATGTGTGTAAATGTTAGGTCAGCAGATGGAACTGAACCTGGGACCTCTGGAACTTAGTGCATGAGCCTCTACAGCAGTGGTTCCCAAACTTTTTTGGCATCACGCCCCCATTCTGATTTTTGGGAAACCCTCATGCCTCCACCCCCCCCCCCCAAAAAATAGCAGCAAAACTTGTTGGGGGGGGGGGGGAAAGGAACTGACCAGGGATGAGAAACAAAAATAGCAGCAAAACTTGGGGGTGGGGGGAGATTAATGGGGGGGAGGCTGGGTCACCTTGCACCCCCCCCTGGAATTTCTTCATGCCCCCCAGTTTGGGAACCCATGCTCTACAGCAAGGGTGGCCAACCCCTTATAGGCAAAGAGCCACGGGGGCGGCATCACAAGCTGCACTTTCGGGGAGGGGGGAAGATCCGCATGCGGCTTACAACCCACGGGGTTGACCATAGCTGCTCTACAGCTTGATCTAAAAGCCAGCTGACTCTCAGTTAAGGCTTTAGAACAAACTCATTCTCTCGCTGTGAGTGGTCTAAGTGCCACTACATGGCACCATACACCACACCCAGCAGGTGTGTGGATCACATAAATAAAATAAGTTACACTCAGAATAGTCCCAGCCTCCATACCACTGGTTTCCCCTTGTTTGGGAAGCCAAACTGCAAGGCCCTGAACATCTGCTACTGCTCAGCAGAGGAATGACTAGGATCAGAATGGGTCAAAAGAAAGGGCAAGATTATATAGATATTTACCTAATTGAGGTGCCAGACTAATCAGGGGCTTAGACATTGTTAGGACGAGATCAACCCAGGTGCAGGGCATGCTGGCTAGGTGATGACCACCGTTAGCTGCCACCAAAGACATTAGAAGTGGGCTTTTCAAGAGCATTCATGATTGGCCTCTTGAAATCAGTAGGAGGTGAGTCCCGTGAGAGCAAAGTAAGGCCAGTACGGAGCACTTTGGAAAATCCCACCTTAAGGTGCTGAGAGTGCTTATTGCCTTGCAGTACTGAACCTTTGGATACTGTCGTTCCCACTCAGAATTACTTGCACCTTGAAAGCTGGAGCTCTGACGACAGCAGGTGCATAGTCACAGGTCCAGTGCTAGAAGCTCTTTTTTAAAACTGTGGCCCTACAGAATGAGTAATAAACGTGTCACGCTTACAAGCACTATTGATTGCTTTTTTACATGAAGGAACCACGCTTTGTCAAATGTAGCATTTAATAACATGTTCTTAACTTTGTAACCCTATTAAAAAATCCAGCTGCAGCTTTAAACTCGCGCTTTAAACGGTACCTGCAGAGTGGACATGAATCACCAGTTGGCCGTTCATTTGACAGATCCTCTTTATCACAAACCACAAGCCACTTTCCATACATGTGGAAGCAATTCTCGCTTTTCCTGGGGGGAGGGAAATATATTTAAAGAGCTTTAATACGACAACATGTTTAGCTCAAGTGGTGAGAGAGTAGAACTGGTTGGGAATTTTACGATGAAACATTTTTTCCTTGAAAAAGGCTAATTTGTCAAACCCAAGAATTTTTGTAGCAATATATTTATTTTGACAAAACCAGTTGTAGCTTTAGGATGAATTTTCCGGGGGGACGGTGTTCATCTGGGGAATGGCAAACCCAAGGTTGACTCCTTGTTCCGCCTGATTTGGGACTTACACCATTACAGGCAGGTGCCTAAGTATTGGGTTATTCTAGCATTTGTATGTACAGTGGGGGATTACTGTGCACTCCACACACCTACTGGGTGTGATTCATTCTCTCACCTAGTGGCACTTAGACCACACAGGCTATGGCTACACTACAAACTTTTTCCGGAAGAGGAAATGCAAATGGAGCACTCATTTGCATATCTCACGCTCTCATTTGCATATTCTCTTCCAATCCTTTTTGAGGAAGAGGTTTTTGTGCAAAAAGCACTGTGTAGACGGCACCTTTTTGCGCAAAACCCCCCTTTTGCGCAAAATCCCTTCTTCCTCAAAAATCGAGGAAGGGATCTTGCGCTTTTTTTTGCACAAGAATCTCTTCCGCAAAAAGGATCGGAAGGGAATATGCAAATGAGAGTGTGAGATATGCAAATGAGCGCTCAATTTGCATTTCCTCTTCTGGAAAAAGTTTGTAGTGTAGCTGTAGCCTTAGCCAGTTCTTCCAGCAGAAAATTATTGATCTCTCTTGATCTCATTAACGTATTTTCTGCCATTTCTTTTTGTGCAAGGGGTTTTTGCACAGAAAGAAGCAGTGTGGACTTTTTTTTTTTTTTTTGCACAAAACCCCCGTTTTGCACGATCCTTATGCCTCTCCGGGACAGGCATAAGGATCTTGTACAAAACAGGACTTTTGCGCAAAACCCCCCTGTCCACACTGTTTCTTTTTGCACAAAAATCCCTTGTGCAAAAAGAAATGACAGAAAATATGCTAATGAGATTGTGACTTATGCTAATGGGGGACTTATTAGCATATTTTCTGCCGGAAGAACTCGCAGTGAAGACATAGCCTCAGAGAGAGTGAGAGAGAGAGAATGAGTTTCCTCTATTGTCTTAGCTGAGAGCCAGCTGGCTTTTAGCTCAAGCTGTAGAGGCTCATGTACTAAGTTCCAGAGGTTGCAGGTTTGGCTCTGCCTGTCAGCATCATAATTTCATGGTCCCAAGGGCCTCAGCCAATTTGGGGGTCACAGAAAAATCTCCCTGCACCAAGGCTGAAGGGGGCACAGAGCTTCTCCAGTCTTGGGGCTGTAGTGGTGGTGGGGACAGTGGGGATAGAAAGGAGCCAGTGGGGGTGGGACTACAGAGGAAGTGGGTGGAATATAGGGGGACTAGGTGTTTGGTTACGATAAGGGGAATATGATAGAAATCCATAAAATAATGAATAGTGTAAAGGATGTTAATATGGAGGTGCTAGTACACTTTCACATAATGCAAGAATTAGGGGTTATTCAATGAAATTAATAGGCAATGTGTTTAAAACGGACAGAAGTATTTTTTCACACAACCTGTGGAACTCCTTGCCAGAGGATGGTGTGAAGGTTGAGACTATAACAGTTCAAAAAAGAGCTAGATAAATTCATGGAGGATAGGCCCATCAATGGCTATTAGCCAGGATGGGCAAGAATAGTCTCCCTAGCTTCTGTGTGTCAGAAGTTGGCAATGGGCGACAGAGATGGATCACTTGATGATTCCCTATTCTGCTCATTCCCTTTGGGGCACCTGGCATTGTAAAACAGGATACTGGGAGGCTAGGTGACCTTTGGTCTGACCCAGTTTGGCTGTTCTTATGTTCACTGAGGTCAATGGAAGGATGCTTGTTTGGCTTCAATGAGGACCAGATCGATTCCTTGTTGGAGAGGTCAGAAAATGCTTTGTGATCTTATGTATAGTATACAAATGGTAACCACAATCTGCTCACATGTGTGGTTTGCATAAATGCCTATAAATGAGGGTGTGTAGCTTTGATCATTTTGCGTAGCAGGTAGCACAATGCACATTGCAAGGTTTGGATGCGGCAAAGACTTAGGCACATTCTTGACTTTATATACACAAATAGTCTCACTGAAGTCATCCTGCCTGGGTGTAGTTCCATTGGTGCCAATGCTGCTATTCTGGTGCATGACATTAAGCATTTGCTCAAGTCTTTGTAGGATTGAGGTCTAAACACTTTACAAACACACTATATTTAATAATAACAATAAAAGTTGGACAGAAAAACATGAAAAATTGCAGCCCACAGGGTTCCTCCCCCCCCCAGATAATGAGCCCCTCAAACTAGAGGATTAGAATTAAAATGCCTCCTCTGTGCTGTGAGGCCTACAAAAAACACAATGACAGCTTGGCTGCTGGTGTACTGACCAATACTGTCTCATTGTGTCCTTATATTGACCCATCTGTTTGTCTTCATTTATTGTCCCTTGTCTTATACTAAGGGTATGTCTACACTACTGGCCAAATAGTTAGGAAGCGATCAATCCAGCGGGGGTTGATTTATCAAGTCTACTATAGACATGATCAATCGAGCGGTGCTTGCTCTAGCATCGACTCTGATTCTCCACCTCAACACAAAGTGCAAGGGGAGTCAAAGGAGGAGCATCTCCCATTGACAATGAAGACACCACAGTAATTAGATCTAAGCCAACTTCAGCTATGTTATTCACATTATCTTCAGCTCTGTAGATCAGGCCTTAGATTATAAGCTCTTTGGGGCAGGGACTAGATTTTTGTTTTGTGTTTGTACAGCACCTAGCACAATGGGGGACCGGTCCACAAAGGGAGCGTCCAGGTGCTATGATGGTACAAATAATGAATAGTAATAACTGCAGCATCTGTGCAGTCTATCCTAGGCCTGATTCTGATCACTGGTGTAAAACAGTAATAATGCCACTGCTATCAAAGGCGTTGCAAAAAGGTGAACCAGCTATGAGATCAGAATTAGGCTCACAGTGAATAACCCTTACTGTGAATTTCACTGTTGTTTCAAGCAAACCCTTCATGCTATTTTAATAGTTGTTTGGGTTTAATATACTATCTAGTTGAATGTTCTGTAACCACAGCCTGTTCCCCAAAGGGAATTTCTACAACATGCATAAGAAGTTCTGCATCTCTCATTATTACAGTGCTGGGTGAATTGCTGTATTAAAACATCAGTGCTAGTAATTTCACTATATGGGTCAAAATGAATGGTCCAAGTTTTTAAAGTGGAGTTCACTACATAGTTTGAGGGCCTCATGGAATTCTTGCAGCTACAGTTCATGACTGTGCAGAAGGGTAGCACCATGGCTAAAGTATTGTATAAGCCCGAAACATTTTTTTTCTTCGTTTTTTGTTTGTTTGTTTTCAAAATATTTAACAGAAAACAACTCAGTTTAGCTTAAGTAGTAAGATATCAGTGACAGCATTGATTCAACTACATCATTTTCTAAACCGATTTAGTTAAACATCACACAAATTTTGTGTGGACAAGGCCTAGCCACTGCACTGGGATTTCATGGTCTTTAACAGGGTTGGGCAAATACCAACCCACAGGCTGGATCCAATTCCCCAGGGTTAGTCCCTGGCGGGCTGGCGCCACTTTGTTTACCTGCACCTCTGCCATTGCTAATGGGCAGATATGGGCAATTGCAGCTCCTGTTGGCCGCGGATCACCGTTCCCAGCCAATGGGAGTCTCAGTTTGTCTATCTGTAGTACAGTAGCAGCTTGGCCGGTTTGTATTACAGTAGCAGTTTGAAAAATCTTGTCAAATCAAAGCTCTCCTGTGCACACAGTTTAACACCTTTACTATCGTGCTGCTGGGTTATGATGGGATTTAAACTCATCCCTGAGGCTTGTCAATTCTAGGCAGGGCGGTCAAAATTAGCAAACATGTTTCACCAAACCGTGATCGGTCTCCTAGTCTAGATGCAGGGTAACTCCTTTTATCTGAATTCAGCTGGTGAGGTCAATCCTAGGCTTCTCTATATGGTAAAAGCATTAAACTCTGCTCTAATTGCTAAGGAGCATTTTGAGTCCTGTCTGCAAAACTGCATTAGCTCACTTGATTTTTAAATAGTAATAGAGAGGTAGCCGTGTTAGTCTGATCTTGCTAAAACAAAAGGAAAAACTATATAGCACTTTAAAGACTAACAAGATGGTTTAATAGGTGATGAGGTTTCATGGGCCAGACCCACTTCCTCAGATCATATTCTGGAAGAGAATTGGCAGGACCATATATACCAAGGAATACAACTGTTAGTCTTTAAAGTGCTACATAGTTTTTCCTTTTGATTTTTAAAAGCACCTTACCCCACCCTCCCGTCTACTCAAGGTCAACTGAGGTTTGGCCCATGACTAGGTGAGGTTAAATCTGAAGAGAACAGAAGTTGAAGCTGAACGGTCAACAAATTCCTCTGTAGAAAGGGAGGAAAGTTATGCCTGCATCTTTAATAGACTGCAGCCCTTCTACAGTATGTTTGGGAGCTTTTTGTCCTGTTGGAGCTGTCCCCGGCTTCGGATATGCAGACAGTGGTAGCTTGGAGTGCTATCTCCTCTATCTTTTGTAGCAAGGCCCCTCTTTCCCAGGCTGGGGTAGGGAGCCCAGCCACTTCTTCTGGGACTCCCTCCCCTGCTGTTTCCAGCTCTATAACTGCTAATTCTTTGTCTGAAAAATCTTGTTTTCTTTCTCTGTCTTCCCTACCTCTTGCCTGTCCCTCACTGAGGAGGCTTTTAAAGGCCTCCAGGAGGCCTGAAGTGGAGTCAGCTGGCCCCAATCTGCCTGGGCCAGCTCCTGCAAGCTGCTCCTAATTGTCCTGCAGCTCTCCACCCCTAATTAACAGGCCTTTCCGCCAGTTTGGGCTGCCTTTTCTCCCACTCTGTAGCAGCCCTGTGGCCTGACCTTGTCACACTTTCTAGTCTGCAATAATTGTGACGTGCCTATCACGGGGCTATCTAAAGATGGTGGTAGCTACTGAGAACTTCCCACTCTGCTGTGGACCTTCCCTCAGTTATCCAAGTCATTATTGCTTCTAGAATAGCGTCACTGATATACTGTCTCTTGGAAAGCCCCTGAAAGGCTCAGAACATGCGAACTCCCCTTCTGAGGTAGGCAGTTTGACATGAGCGTGTTACCAGTGTACAGGGTAGAACCACACATGTAACTTATTTGGGTCTTGGTGCAACTGAAGGTGTTAATGGCAACCTTTTGTGCTCTCTGTCAGAGCGAGCTGAAAAACGGGAGGACTTTTCTGTCAAAAACATCCTGAAAAATGTGTCCCGTCCGTTTTTTTTTGTCAAAAAAATTCAAAATGTTCAACCCACCCTGGAGCCAGTTCTTCCAGACAGCCACTCGGTCCTGATGCTCAGTCTTGACGGCTGAGCTCTGTGGGGGCATCTTGGTGGGTGGAGTCCTCAGGCTCTCCCCTTTGGACACTGCTCCCCATCTAAACCCAAATGTGGCGAACTTGAGCCACTCAGCCAAGCTTCTGGTTGAGCATCATTTTGTTTTGGCTACCAGTCCATTCTTTGTTGTTGTTTTGAATGATGGAATGTTATTAGCCAGCTGAGAGTCCATAGAGAACAAGCCTTTTTGAATGAGTCTTCCGCAGCCTATGCTTTTAATAATTATCGCAGAGCACCCAGGTACTTTAATAATAGGTGTCCAAGACAACATATGTACATTAATACCATGCTTTACTTCAAAGTGGGTCTGATTTTGCCAGATACCGGGCATCTCCTGAGAACAGCTGAATGCCCTCACTGAAATCAATGAAGGCTGCAGATGGTCATCAGACCAAGGTACTTAGCACCTGGAATTACAGTAAGCCTGGGCCTTCTGTAGATGATCAGCATTTGCAGGGAGATTTGGGGTAAGGAAAAGGACTGTTCCTGGCCATGGTAGTTGCTTGCTTCAATTTTCACTCTCCGGTAAAGGGATCCAAAAGGTATTTCAAATCCTATTGTTTCAGCTCTGTGCTCCAGCATGACACTCATCCAGCCATTGGATTTCCCAGCTGCTTTCTGAAAAATAAATTGATGAAAATGAAAACTTTATCTTGGCAGAGTTTTTGACAAGTGTCTAATGCACTCCCATCCTGAGGTACTTAATGAGCAATAGTCTGAAAGCAGCCAGTTATGTGCAAGGTTCCCCCCCCCCCCCCCCCTTTTGTCAAGGGGAAGCTGTATTATAGCACATTATTTACAGTACAACGTGATTCAATTGCCAGAGCAGAAAATCAACCCATTGTTCCTGGACTGTGCATGGATTGAACATGAAGAGGTAGATTTCCTTGCTTGAAAATCTTAACCCCCCCTCCTCCATTCTTTTGGCATCATATCAGTTGCAGGGTTACATATGAAACCTTGATTACTGAAGGCAGATCAAAATCTTGGCCCAGGTTGGATAAACATGAAAGTCAACTTTGTTGTTTCTTAAAGAGTGAGTTTTTCTGCTTTATCAGTTTAATAGGAAGTTGTGACTTAAAAAAAAATACTGCTTTGTACACAGACATGGGGAAAGCATAAAACCTCAAGTACTTATGGGTAAAACTTTCATAAGTTCATGGGTAAAATTTTGAGAAAAGCTTAAGTTCCACTTTTAAAAAGTTACTTAAGGCTCTTGAAAATGATACCTGTGGCCTGAAAGCACAATCATTGGGGACAACTTTCTCTCTTCACCCAAAAGAAAAGTTTTCCTCTCCGCATGACATTATATAAAGTAAACATCTATGCAATGTAGTTTGAAAAAAACTTCCCAGGCAAATATATTTTGTGATCATTCATGAATATACCAGCAATCTCAAGATGTTCTTTTAGGCTTCACAGCAGTAAGATACTTAAGTAAAGACCAGATGGACAAAGGTATGTAGGCACCTAAAGCTACAGAGAAATGTCTAATGAGTTTCACAAAAAGGTAAGGGAATTAGGTACCTAACTCAATTGATCTCAATGGGAGCTAAGAAACTAAACATCTTAGGCTTTTTCAGCAGAATAGCTGTGTGCACAATTTTTAGCTGATCCATATCAACAATCACAACTCACCACCTGCCTAACCATTATCAGATGGCGGTTTTTCATAGACTCTATAGCAGAGGCGAGTTTCAGGAAAGGACTGGAAGAAGGATTAGGTGGTGGCTTTAGGGGTTTAATGATGTTATTAATTATTGTATCTAGATGACATCCCATTAGATCCAAAAGCTTCAGAGGGATAGCCGAGTTAGTCTGTAACTGGAAAAACTTAGAAAACAACAAATAGTCTTGCAGCACCTTAAAGACTAACAAAACGTTGATGGTATCATTAGCTTTTGTGGGCACAGCCCACTTCTTGAGATGAATGGATCCCCTATTTATTTCAAAACCAGACCTTTAATAACTCCATTCATCTGAAGAAGTGGGTTGTGCCCCCAAGAACCATGATATCATCTACATGTTTTGTTAGTCTGTAAGTTGCTGCAAGACTATTTGTTGTTTTTTAAAGTTTTTCCATTAGATCTAAAGTTAAACTATTAGCCTTCTTTACATGTGGTAGCATCAGTCCATTTGCTGAAACCTACAAATGGCCAGAACTGGAATTCCAATTTTAATGTATTATGTATTACTCTAAGTCAGAAAGAAAGTTTGCAAATTCTGAAAATTTGTTCAGAGAAAAATTGAAAGGACATATCATTTCCATGGTCTCCACTCTGCTGAAATGTTATAATAATATAATATTAAAGTCAAAATATGTCAACTCAATACAATACAATGTAGCAGAAATCAAAATGATAAAATCTAAGTGAAACATTTTGACTTTAACAACACAGTTCAACCTTATCAAAATTAATTGTTTCAAAAATTTCAGTGATAGCTTCCTACAGAACATTTCAATTTTGTCAAATGTGCATTTTCCAACAAAAAACAGTCCATCAGGAGACTTTCAACCATCTCCTCTGAATATATTTGGCTTGATTCTCCTTTGGCTTAAAACTATGAAAATCCAGAATAACTCCAGGAAACCAATGGAAATAGATTTGTGTAATGGAGAAAGAGGAGCTCCTGGAAGGGGTATGTTTTAGAAGTATCACTATCAACTGGGTAAGGTTCACTTGGAATTTTCCAAGAGGTGGAGAATTAACTCCTTCTTGCCTTACTAGAATAATTATTGTATGCCTTAATTTATGAGCTGACTGTTCCCTCTCCACCCCCTAACACTGCCTTCAGAGGGCGTGTCAGATCACCACCCAATGTCATTCAAATTGAACACTGGATTTTCAATTGATTGTTTCTTTTAAAGGCAAATCAACTTGTTCTTATGACCAGGGCTCGACAAATCAGTGTATCTACTCGCCCATGGCGAGTAGATTTCAGCTGGTTGCCCCGTTCACTGGCGGCGCGCACATGTGCAATGCGGGTCTGGCGCATGTGCAATGCAGGGCTGGCGAGTGGATTTCACCACGGTTTGTCAAGCCCTGCTTATGACTGAATGGTTTCCAGTTCCTAAATATTCACTAATGCATTCTATAAAGAGGGATGAGTGTGTTTCAAGTGGGCGAAGGGGCAAGGCATTGAACTGGGACTCAGGAATTTTGGGTTGAATTCCTAGCTCCCTAACTGACTTTTTGAGCAACTTTGGTAAATTCATTTAACATTTTGTCTACACTTAGACCGGAAGGTGTATTTTTTACCCCAAGGAAAAATACCCACGCTAGTTCTGATCAAGTTAGCATGCTAAAAATAGAAGTGTAGCTGCCATGGTGGGAGGGACAAGACATACTAGTTGACCTGAGTAAAGAGGCCGAGTGTAAGGGCATGTGCACTACTCCTGCACTCCTGTTACAGCCCAGGGTCTGCACCCAGCACCCAAACTCCCTCCCAGAGCTTGCACCTCAGACCCTCTCTGCCACCCCAACTCTCTCCTATAGCAGGTGGGGGAAGGCTGGGTGGAGGAGAGGTACAGGCTCTGGGCGTACTGGGCACCACCAACATTTCTAAAACTTGCCGTTCCTGGGCCACACATGAATGCACAGGAGAAGGGTGAGCTCAAAGATGAAAAGCCAGGTGCTGAGAGCAGTGCTATTCCCCACACAGCTTGCAGCTAGTAGCCTCTAGCCCCCACTCCCACACGGTCCCCAAATACACAACCCCTAGTAGACCACACTGTAAACTTTAAGCAAGCCAAAAGCAAAACCAAACTAGCTCGCCCACTCGCACCGAGAATTGGTGCTCGTTCCTTCTTCACCAGGGGATCTCCTCTCAAGTTCCCCTCTTTGCAGCCCCTTGTTCACTAGCCCGTGCCAGGAAGCTGCAAAGCAGCCATTTGGTGCACACTGCTATTCATGCTCCTATAGTCTCAACTGCGGGGCAGTGTAGACACGCCCTTAATCCCTTTCTGCCTCAGTTCCCCCCTCTGTAAAATGTGGGAAAAAAACATTTCCTTCCCCCCAACACTTTTGTCTTCTCTATTGCATTTGCACTCTTTGGAGTCAGGGCTGTCTCGTTATGTGGCTGTCCAGTGCATCGCATCTTCATCTCTCTAATTGCTGCTGTAAAACAAATAATCTCCCAAGGGGACAGAGGTATTTAAAGGACCCACTTCCTTTTGGCCAATCAGATTCATGCCTTGCCCACACCTGAGGAAGGGCTCTTCAGGGGAGCTGACAAGATTGGTGGGCCCCTGGGCAAATGTGGGGTGGGGAGGGGCCTGGCTCTGCGCTCCTGGAAGGGGTGGGACCTCAGGCAGAAGAGGCGGGGCTGGGGCAGCCAGCCTCCAGTGCTGCCTGGTATTGCGCGGCACCCTGCCCACTGGCCCACAGAGCCAGCTGGAGCACACTGCACGGGACTCTGGGGCAAGCGACGTGGAGTTCCTGCAGCAATTCTAAAGGGTTCTGGGCTCCAGCTGCTGCTGCAGCCACAGTAGCAGTGGTGGTGGCCGGAGCCGCAGTCCCTTTAGAAACGCCATTTGCTCTCCCCCCTCAGTAGGCCTGGGGCTCTATGTAAACTCAAATACTTCTGTCTCTTACTAACAGTTGGTCCAATAAGAGATATTAACTCTAATGTCTCTCCAATAGCCTGGGACCAACAAGGTGACAACACTGCATAGATCAGTGATTCCCAACCTTTTTCCCATGGAGGAACCTCTAAAATAATTTTTCATATCCCGAGGAACCCGCACCTATGAAAACGTTTGCTTGGCCAGAAAAAGTTGACAGCGGGGAGTGCAATTCAATTACTGCTAAATTATTGTCAAGAACATTTATTTGTAAAGAGCTGATATATATATATATATATATGTCAGCTTACATTGTAAGAAAAAAAAATTATTTATTTATTCCACGATTTCTCACGGAACCCCGACGATCGTCTGCGGAACCTCAGGGTTCCACGGAACCCTGGTTGGGAAACACTGGCATAGCTCCTCCCACCTTCATTCCCGCATTAAGAGTCAGTTGCTTTCCAGCAAGTCAGGTGAGCCAAGGGTCTTGCTATGGAGACTTGCTGAGCATTGCAAAGTAGCCATCCTTGATCGTGGGAAAGGAGGAGGCAGAGAATGGGGGTAAGGAAATGCTCTGAAAAAAACAAAACAAAACAAAGGCGATGAGTGTTTGTTTTCTAGAGTGCTTGATAATGTCAGCCTGTAAATAGCCCCTCGCTGTGTTCTGAAATTAGCACCTCACTGAGGTGAGCAGTCTGTGGGTGGTAGATTTCATGCTGTTTCTGTCCTTGTTATTGTTGAGAAACTTCAGGGGGTAGCCGAGTTAGTCTGTACTGGATAAACTTAAAAAACAACAAATGGTTTGGTAGCACTTTATAGACTAACAAAACATGTCGATGGTATCATGAGCTTTTGTGGGCACAGCCCACTTCTTCAGATGACTGGAGTTAGAGACAGGAAGAAGGCAGGCAATCTGGCTTACAGTGTGCATCAGTAGTGGAGAGGCTTGGAAGCTTTTACCTGAAGGTGTGGACTTCGGGGAAAAAGGAGAGAGATGATGGGAAGCCCCTTCTGAGACGTGCAATTCCTTTGCTACCCTGTTTTTTCCAATGTTTCGCTTTTGTTTCTGTTTTCCTTTAAGTCCCAGCATAACCCCATCAAGGACAGAGGACAATATGGCACGTCCTCCTCTCCATCTTACAACTCCTCGTCTACGTTCAGAAGTGATTGACAAGGGTTAAAATGCACGCAGATAAGTGCTCAGATGCTATTGGGATGGGAGGCAGGGGGAAACAAGAGAGATACGTAATCCATTATGAATCATGTTCAACCACAGTTTGACCAGTGACTCCAAACTGTGTAACTCAAAGCTGATGGCTGGCCAAACCATGTTTGAAAATGATCAGTGAGGAGCCTGGCTGCCCATTTATACAGCACAATTATCCATCTCTGGGCCCATGTTATCACACTATGGGTATGTCTACACTGCAGAGTTTTTTCGGAAAAATGGCCATTTTTCTGAAAAAACGTCACTTACGTCTACACTGCAATAGCATTCTTTTGAAAAAAATTGAAAGAACAGAGGTTTTTTCCCCCGACATTGGTAAACCTCTTTCTATGAGGAAGATGCCTTTTTCTGAAAGAGATTTTCAGAAAATGGCATGTGTGGACAGGGAAGAGGGAGATCTTCCCCAAGAAGAGGAAAGAGGAAAAAGCACAGGTGCCCTGCTGGCCACTCCTTCCATAGTAATCACAGCTTAAATGCGAGTTAGCGTCCATTCAGTGTGGACGCTATCTTTCGAAAAAGCAGATCGCTTTTTTCATGTGCTTTTGCTGTGTAGACGCTCTCTTTCAGAAGCAGTTTTTTCAGAAGATCTCTTCTGGAAAAGCTTCTTCCGAAAGAAGCCTGCAGTCTAGACATAGCCTACCTGGGCCCATCCACACTGGTGAAGTCAAGCCAAATTGTAATGCAAGACAGTGGTCCCCTGTCTGTAACAACATGCTTGAGCCTAGAAAATTCTGCTGTGCAGATGGACCCATATTTGGATTCTGTTTTAACACATTTTCCAACATGGCTCCACTGTGAGGGGAGGTGACTCCTAAAACTTTCACTGCCCATTAAAATCTCTGTAATGATTTGTAAAATTAAGATACAAATTCCCCATAACTTTACCAGCAGTCTGCCTCACAAAACATACAGTTAGCATGGTCTAGTGATTAGGGCACGTGCTTAGGACTTAGGAAAACTTGGGTTAAATTCCCCTGTTCTGCCACAGACTTTCTATTTGGCCTTGAGAAAATCACTTAGCTTCTGTGTACCTCAGTTCTTCAGCAGTAAAATAGGGATGATAGTACTTTTCGCTCTTTCAGGAGTGTTGTGGGGGTAAATACATTCAATTTTGTGAGGTGTTTGGATACTATGGCGTTGGGAAGAAATGCAGGATAGAACCTGCAGAATAGGGACTGTATGGAAAGCAAGTGATTCTGGAAAATATTTTAGGGATCATAATGGATAAGCAACTGCACTTGAGCTCCAGTGTGATGCAGTGGTGAAAAAGGGACAAAAGTGATCCTTGGATATACAAAATAGAGGAGTATGATCGGATTTTACCTCTGTATACAGCATTGGTGACTCCAAAACTGGGATACTGCATACAGTTCTGGTAGCCACATTTTTAAAAGGCTGTTGAGAAATTGGAGCGGGTTAAGAAAAAAGCCAAAATAGTGATTCTAGGGCTGGAGAAAATATCTCGGGGGTTGTGTTCACTACTGTGCTACCTCAGCTTGGCTGTACTGATTCAGCTGCTCTGATGTATCACATTTGGTGAAGGGGTGCTACATCGGTAGGAGAGTGCTTTCCCACAGTGTTATTACTCCTCCATAACAAGAGGCTGGAGCTATGCTGGCAGGAGAACATTTCCCACTGAGGGTATGTCTAGACTACATGCCTCTGCTGACAGAGGCATGTAAAATAGGCTACCCGACATAGTCAATGAAGCGGGGATTTAAATATCCCCGGCTTCATTAAAATAAAAATGGCCGTCACGCTGTGCCGGCTCAGCTGATTGCCGGCACAGCGCGGCAGTCAAGACGTGGATCGGTCGACAGGGGAAGCCTTTGTCGACCGCTCCCTTATGCCTCGTGAAACGAAATCGAAATAGCATATCCCCACAATGGGGAAGCCTCAAAATTAGTCTGAGGTAGGCTCTGTTAATGTGAACATGTTACCTTGACTTAGAGCTCCAGGAAGCACTCTGGGGAGTAATCAGTTTGAATTACTCTGGGGAGTTGTTATTTCAAAACCACATCCATGCTACCATTATTTCGAAATAACTATTTCAGAATGAGCATTATTCCTCGAGAAAAGCAGGAATGCAGATTTTGAAATAAGCAGCCTGTTATTTCGAAATAATGGGCTTGGTAGTGTGGACGCTCTGCTTATTAATTCTACCTAAGAGGGGTTATTTTGAAATAAAGTCCTAGTGTAGACCAGGGCTAAGTGGGACAGCATGCCACACTCAGCATGATGTGGGTGACACATGCATTACAATGAGCAAGCTGTACTTTGACTGGTATTGTAATAGTAATGCTTTCATAAACAGTCCCAGAATGATCAGCTGATCATAACTCTATTATACTTCATTAACATATCATTTCAGGAGATTGCAGGGGTATTCATTGCCTAGTTAAAGCTTTGTAGGTTTTCTTCCCAAAGAGCACAGAAAGGAGCTTATCTGTTCAGCTATTCTGAATTCTGAGGTAATTTGCCATTCTCATTGCTATGTATCAAGAAAAGAGGCAAATACAGAAACTGTCATTTACTCCACTAATGGAATTAAAAATGAATGCGGTCCAGAGCAGTAATCAATGCCTTCTTCATTGTGATGGATTATGACTTAGCTAAACAATGTGACCTTTAATTGTCTGCAAATGTAATTTCCCAAGGTCTCTCATGTACTGTATGGTTAACGTCTCTCTCTGAGCTTCCTTGGACAGAGGCAGTTCTCTGTTTTAAGCCAAAATAATAATTTAATGTGAATGTCGTGCTGGCAAAAAGGTGCCATGTTGACATTCCCTGGGTTCTCAAATACTCTGTTTGTTCAACAAACTAAAGCATAAGCAATGGCCAGGAAGACAATCCACCCACTCCTCACTCAGTGTGCCTCAACCTTGACCTGGAAATACTGTTTTGGAACCGGGGACTTGGAAGTACTTCATTCCTGATGATCTAGTTGATTGCTGGACAGTTTGATAAGGGTTTCTTTTAGGTACGTCACACATTTAAAGTCAGAGAAACCATTTAGATCATCTTGCCTGATCTTCTGTATATCACAGGCCCTTGCATTTCACCCTGTTACCCCCTTTGTTGAAGCTTTTTAGCCTGAACCACTTTGTGCCTCAGTTTACCTAACTGAAATTTATAACCACCAAGACCATGTCTAACTTCCTGTGTACAACAATTATAACAATAATTTCAACAATCACAATTATGTTGTCCCTTTAATGTACATGAACACTATAATAATACCTAACACTTTTCATCAATATTTTGCAATGGGCCCTTGTCTACACTAGGGCTTAATTTCGAAATAACCCCTCTTAGGTTGAATTAATAAGTGGAGTGTCCACATGACCAAACCAAGTAATGGGCCGTTTATTTTGAAATCTGTACTCCTGCTTTTTGTGAGGAATAATGCTAATTTTGAAATAGTAGTAGTGTTAACACTCTGGTGATGCTATTTTGAAATAACAACTCCTCAGAGTAGTTCGAACTAATTACTCCCCCATGCTTCCTGGGGCTCTAAGTTGAGATAGTGTGTCCACTTTAATGGAGCTTGCCTCAGACTAATTTCAAGGCTTCTCCATAGTGTGGACACACTATTTTGATTGAATCAGGAGTTCTGAAGTCGATTGAAGGAATTTCTAAATAGTTTCGTAGTGTAAACATGCCCTGGAGGTCAGTATCGTTACCACTCTGTGGGGAAACCGAGGCACCGATCTTGAAAGGAATTTGCCCAATGGGTACGTAGCAAGACAATAAATCTTAATTTAAAAGGGAGAAGCTGAGATAATCCTGAACTACTTCACAGAAGGTTAGAAGGTTTAATTCATTATTATTTGCACTAGTTTCATGCCAGAAGCAGGTAGAAGTCCCACTTAGGACCAGAATCCCATCTTCACAGGGAACACAAAGATGTTCTGCCCTCAGCCGATTGCAACCCCTGAGCAATTCTCATTTGCAAAGCACTTTATAATTCTTGGAGGCACAATGTATTATTAGCCAAGAGGCAGAGTCCCAGTCATTAGCACGGTCTCCAATATAGGAGCTGGCTTGACTTGAGAGGATTTAACCTAACAGTTCTTATCGCAAAGAAAGAGCGTTGTCATCAAAACTGATTGAATTATATATTGGCTATGTAATGTTGTAATGGCTGTCAAAGATAAACATTATGGGTGGCTTATCTAGCTTCCTAATCTCCTTCAAGGTGTAATGCAGTCATTCATTTTTGTTAACTCTCTCTTTGTATTTCAACCCAGAGCAGACCACAAACTGAAAAATACACATCCAGTCTATTTCTGCTTTCTATTGGTCTGTTTGTGGGAGTAATCGTTTTAAACTCAGTGACCACAAATGAGCCTATATTTGTAAAAAAACTTCCTGAGCAGGCACAAAAAGGACCCGTCATATTTTGCTACTGTGCCTCCTGTTGCACATGCTGTGTTAGGGCCCGAGCCAGTCTCAACTCTTCTGAACTTCTGAAAGTTCAAAATGGACACTAAGACCTATCCTGCCTCTTCCGCTTCCTAAATCCTCTGGGCCACCAAGTAAGAGCCCTAGGGTGAAGCAAGGACTGTTCTTGGTGGGGTAGAAGTTAATAGCACCAACCTGCCAGCATGTGGGTGGATGAGGTGGGATTAGAGAGAGGGAGATGCATTGGTCTTCCCCTCCCTGTACTTCTGTTCACTGGCTGGGCACTCAGAAAGGAGTAAGCAATGACACAAAATAAACACTTCCCTCTTCAGAGCACGAGGAGAATAACTTTTGAGATGCAATTCTTTCCCAAAGCACTCTTGCTATTGAATGATATGAGGTACTTCCATATCTCTGACAGTAGCTAAGCACCTCACAATCGTTAATGGATTTATCCTCACATTACACCTCTGAGGCAAGGAAGTGCTGTTCACCCCATTTTACAGATAGGAAGTGGAGGCACAGAGAAGGTAAGTGATTTGTTCCGTATCATAAAGGAAGCCTATGACAGAGCAGGAAGATGAATCCAAGTCTTTCAACCATTGGACCAGCCTTCCTCTGTGTACAGGCCTCCTACATACCCCTCCTGACTCTGGGCTGAACCCACTGTACTTCCCTGGGAGTTGAGGACACTTTTAATCTCCCAAGATGCACTCAGGAACATAGTAGGGTCAAGCCCTCGTATGTTCTCTGTAACCTTCCTCGCAGGCTCATTAAAATGCAGCAGCCATCAAACACACAAGAAGGGCTGCCTGGCTAATATAAGCACCAGAACTTCAGTTGATGATTATTCCGTTCAGATAAGTTGAGGCCCCAGTAAAGGGCTGGGATGTGGCCAACACCAGAAAATGTACATCTCCGCATTACGAGTCAGGGGCCTGTCCTGATCCTGTTAATGTTAAAACACATTTTGCTACTCACTTCAGTAAGCATGGGATGGAATCTTCTGTCACTAGGTCCAGGTCCAGCCCTTGGTTTTTTGCCACCCACAGTGGAAAATGTTTGTGGTGACCTCCTTTCTCCAAAAGGCTAAAAAAAATAAAATAAAATAGACAACTTACCTGAGGTCTCTCAGGCTACGTCTACACTGCAAGGCTTTTGGGCAAAACCAGCTGGTTTTGCGTAAAAACCGGCGGAGCGTCCACACCTCAAGCGCGTTTTTTGCGCAAGAAAATCAACAGAACAGAGGGCTTTTGCCAGTATTGTTATTCCTCTTCCCACGAGGAATAACTCCTTTTTGCGCTACAGCTCTTGCGCAAAAAGGCAGGTGTGAACGCTCTGGAGGGGTTTTTGCGCAAGAAACCCGTATTGGAAAAAGCACAGGTGCTCTGATGGCCATTCTGTGAATGGCCATCAGAGATTTCTTGTGCAAGAGCGTCCATGCAGTGTGAACGCTCTCTTGCGCAAAAGCACATCGTTTTTGCGATGCGCTTGCGGTCTGGACACGTTCTTGCACAAGACGTTTTTCCGCAAAAACTCTTGTGCAAAAGGCTTCTTGCGCAAAAACCTGCAGCGTAGACTAAGCCCTAGGGTCCTAAAAATGTTTAGAACCACCCAAACCTCGCCTGAGTAACCCCCTTCCATATTTCTGTCGTGGCTATTTACTACGAACTGTAGTAACTTATTATATTAGCTCTGGAGGAAAGGGGTAACTGGTGCCTGCGGAGAAGGGGGTGCAGGGAGGGCCACCCAGAGTGGCAGGGAAGGAATGTGGGGGTATGGGCAGAACTTCTCATCCTAATTCTAGGCTTTCCAGGACAGCAGGCTGCCGGAATTTGCGGTTACCTTGGAAACACTTTGAAAGTTGACACTAATTGTCATTTTGAAATGTCTTGCAATTTTTTTTTGAATTCCTGTTTCACAGGGCATTTCAAATGTTCATTATTTTTCCCATTTGGGAACAAATTCTGTTTAAATATCAGAATTTCTTGCAGAAAGGGAATTCCAGTTTCCAGCCAGCTCCATAGCTCAATTTCCCCTTCCTAAACTTGATAAGAATTTTTCTATTTTTATTTCCTGACACTTGTACTTTCAGGCCTCATTTGGCAACAATTTATGAAATATTTAGGGCCAAAGAGGATGCACTTTTTTAATTCTACAAACAAATAAAATAAAATCTGCAGCTTTAGACTGGAAGGTCATGTAAAGAAATGAATATTGTAACAGGACCAATATCTACATCCCTTAAATTAGTCTTGAATAATTGAAAATTATAATTTTGCATGTGAAATTTCCTGCCTGGTTAGCTATAGTAGCTATTCAAGTTAAAATAATGGTAAAAATAATCAAATCTCATGCTTCAGGGCATAAAATGATTACCTGAGGTGGTCAGGAAGGAATCTTCCCCCTCCTCACAAGTCTGTGTAAGCCAATGCGGAGTTATCTAGTTGCATTATGGAGTTTATGGGCCAGACCTTATAACTTGGAGTAACACTAAATTATACCAGCTAACAGTTTCCATCTCTGGTATCCACATTTTTAAAAGGATGCCGAACCATTGGAGAGGGTACAGAAAAGAATTCCTAAAATGATTTGAGGGCTGGCAGAAATTCCTTACAGTCAGAGATTTAAAGATCCCAAACTGTTTAGTTCTTTAAAAAAAAAGATTGAGACGTGATTTGACCACAGTGTGTAAGTACCTTCAAAGGGAATAAAATACAAGAACAGCCATTCTGGGTCAGACCAAAGGTCCATCTAACCCAGTATCCTGTTGTAATGGATAGGAGGAGTGCTGACCAGCACCCAGTGACTAAAGGGTTAAACTCAGGTAGCCAGCTAGGGTGTTGGCAAGGGACCAGGAGAACCAATCGAGTTAGAGTGCTGAAATTTGAATTGGATATAGATATCTTGCCTGCTTTCTTCGTGTGGAAGAGTTAAACCAGGAGTTGAGAGACAGAATGATTTAAACCCAGGCAGGACTACCATGCCGCCAAGGAATTCGTGGCATGGGAGTGGACTGAACAAAGAGATGATCATGAGTAAATAAAGGGAAAAAAGTGAATCTATTTGTGATCAGGGTATTTTTCTTTGTTTTGTGGTTCGGTTCGAACTGCTCTGTGTGACTCTATGCCTCCCCTCCTCATTTACCATCCAATAATTGTTTCCAAAGATTTTCTCTGTGTTTTAATTTGTTTTCCTTAGTTGCTCTGTAACATCTAGCAACCAAGTATGCTTTATCAAGTATGTCTTTTGTTTTGTAATAAAAATCACAAAGGTGATGATTTGATTCTTCTGTCCTGGAAAATGCAGGAGGTCTGTCTGTCTGTGTGTGTCTGCATGCCTCAGACTAAGAGGTCAGCTACCACAGACTTCAACTTGTTTTTCTCTTTTCTTTTTTCAAGCTCTTTTGGGGCAAAAGAGGTTGGGGTAACCCTGGGGGAGAATTCAAGTGTTCGCCCCTGGTTTTAGGGATAAAATCACTTGATGGAGGAAGCTACTCCCCCCCGACCAAAGTCAGTGAATCTGTGACTCTGGGGGAGTTTTTGTAACCAGAGCCTGTAGAGGCAAGGCATATTTAAAGTCTTTGTGGGCCTCCACCTTCTGCACTCAGAGTGCCAGAGCGAGGAACAGTCCTGACATTGTTACCACAAAGACTTCCATGTAAATAGAAGTGAATAAGGTAATATTTTTGTACACCTTCACATAACACAAGAACAGGGGGTCACCTGATGAAAAAAATAGGCAGTGGGTTTAAGACAAGTATAAAGATGTATTTCTTTAAAAATGCACAGTCAATCCATGGAATTCATTGCCAGGGGATGTTGTGAAGGCCACAGATACAACTGGGTTAAAAAAAGAATTGGATAAGTTCATGGAGGACAGGTCCATCAATGACAATTAGCCAAGATGTTCAGGGATATAACTCCATGCTCCGGTGTTCCTAACCCTCTGACTGCCAGAAGCTAGGATTGGACAGGTAGGAGATGGATCACTCTGTAATTGCCCTGTTCAGTTCATTTCCTCTGGAAGTGGCCACTGTTAGAAGACAAGATACTGGGCTAGATGGACCATTTGTTTGACCCAGGATGGCCATTCTCATGTTCTTAAACTAGCAAACTGGATTAGCCAGATCTTGATGTCTTCTGATCAAGACTGGCTGCCTATCAGGAAGATATGCTTTAGCCAGACACAAATTATTGGGCTCAGTGTTAGTGTAGCTGGCTGAAATTCTCCAGCCTGTGTTACAGGCTAGATGATCTAATGGTCCCTCCTGGCCTTATTGCCTATTAATCTGAAGCTTTGCCTTTTGGACACAGCTGGACTGAATACTAGACCAGCTGGTTTGAAGCAGTCTCATCACTATCTGAATTCCTTACAAAAAACTATAGAAGTCTTTCTCAACTGCGTCACAGCTCTCTAGTTGGGATTGTCATTAAGGCAATCACGTAAGGACGTGTTTAAAGTGTACTTCAATGCATCTGTTAACTACTAGCCTTAATCATCACAGTGCTGTGAGAATGCAAGCTTCCTAAAGCGACCAATGAGCTCTTGGATTTGTATCACCTGACATAGGTGCTGACTTCTCATCTTGTTGGGGAGTGCTCCAGCCACTTCTCTTCAGCCCTGCCCCCACTACCGGCCCCACCCCCACTTTTCCCGCCCTTGCTCCCCTGCCTCCCTGCCTCTTCCCCACCACTTCCCCCGAGTGCATCCCATCCCTGCTCCTCCCCCTCTCTCTTGGAGCTTGACTGCTGGAAGTCAGCCATGTTTGGCACTCCAGAAATAGTGGGAGGCAGGAGGAGGAGTTGCTAAGTGCAGGCATGTGACAGGCATAAGGAGAGAGGGTAGGGGGAGCTTGGCACCTGTGGGTGCTCTGCACTTTCCCCATGGGTGCTCCAGCCCCAGAGCACCTATGGAGTTGGTGCCTATGTCCTCTCAGGCTTCCTTGTTGGTGGCTTATACAAATTAAGCAGCTTGGCAGGGAGATGTCCAGTAAAAATAGACGCCACTAGAACTGAGGGGCATTGAGATGACCTATATACCTTTGAAGTGATTGCGCCGGATTTAAAAGTAAATAAATGAATTAAGTTAAGTACAAAGGTATAGCAGAGTGATAAAACAGGCAGGTGCTGAGGCACTGCAGTGGTGGCTGCCAGAATAAGATCTTACATAGAGAGACAGGAAAGATGAAAGAGAAAGACACGACTGTATTCGGTGCAGATGAATGTGCAACACAGGTGCATCGCTCCGTAAGCCGCTCATCCCCTCTGACTTGTCCATCTCCTAAATACTGCATCCTAAATACCGCTGGAAAGTATCTTTCGTCGGTAGTTGCTAAGGTACTAAAGAGTCAAGTACATCTGATTTTCTAAACCCTGGGATTACTTTATCAAGCTCCTTTTCTGTGTCACACCATGAAAATCGCTTCTGCTGAATCACACCTATCCTTCTGCGGATTTTCAGGAGTAGCAAGAAGAAGGGGCATATTGTGCCAATGACTGCTTGTCACCTGAGTGGGACAAGACTCAAGGACCACTTAATACTTGCACACTGGTCATTGCGCTGGCTTCCTGCGCATTTTGGGGGTCATGCAGAGGGTTGGTGGGAATCCTTGAAAGGTGGAATCTGGGCCCCATCGAGCTGAAACACTGGCTTTCCCTCTAAAGTCCCCATCACAGCAGGTAAGCTCTGCTGGGGGACTGTCCCGATACCATCAATATGCAAGTAAGCTGCGGAACTCATTGCCGCATGAAGTTACCAAGGCCAAGAATTTAACAAGATCAAAAAGGGATTGACTATTTAGAGGGATGTGAAGAATATCTGGAGTTATCATAACTCATGAGTATAACATTTGGGGAGGGTTATTAAGCCTTATGCTTCAGAGCATAGGCCAAAATCTATTCAGAGATTATGATGAGACCTATGTAGGAGACCGTTTATTCCGCCTTTTGCCATACTCTGAAGCATCTGTCAGAGACAGGATACCGGATTAGATGGACCTTGGCTTGGAGCCAGCCTGGCCATTCTTTTGGCCTTATGATGCTCCTAAAAAGCTAGGAGAAAGCTCTCCTGGGAGAGAACCCTGGTCACTTGAATTCAGTCCCGAGGGCCGTCTGGCAAAGCCTCATCGTGCTGAGTGTCAGGGCACCGCGGCAGATGTCTGTTTAGCTGGGATTCTGCTTGCTTTGATAGATTTGCCTGGAGATGGAGCTGAAGCCCTATAGAAATGCAAAGAATCATTTTTGCCATGGATTGTGATTGGCGTTGGCTCCATACTTCTGTTTGGCCTGAACATCAGGCTCCATCATACCAGCTAAGTACCCTCCAGTGTTGTTGGTGCAGGTCTGCCGACCAGGAAGGGCACATGGGGCAGTTGCCCTGGGACCCAGTGATTCAAAGGGGCCTGGGGTTCCGGCCATTGTCACAGTAGCAGCAGTGCCAGCCGGTGCCCTAGGCCCTTTAAATCACTGCTGGAGGGCCACGTTGTGTGCTCCAGGCAGCACTAACGGCTTGGGGGTGGTGCCATGCTCTGAGCAGTCCTAAGCGCTGGTGTGGTGCGCTCTGGGTGGCTGTCAGCCTTTGGCCCTGCCCCTTCTGCCCTCAGCCCCGCCCCTTCTGGGAGCCTGGCACCACCCCCCACCTTGCCCAGTGGCCCCTGGAGGCTGTCGGCTCCCCTGTGTGGGTGGCAGCACCCCAGAGGGTGGACTAGATGACAGGGTTGCCTAATGGTTAGCATACTAAGCAAGGAGCTGAGGAAGAGCTGAGTTGCATCCCCTTCTGTGTTGCCAACCTCCTGTGTGACCATGGGCAATTCACGATGCCTCTTTGCCTTAGGTCCCAGTCAGTAAAATGTTGATAGTCCTGCAGGACTCAGATACTTTGGCTACAAGGGCCAAAGAAGTTTTGGTTACAAGGGCCTAAGAGATCTAATCCATATTGGAGAGTGGCCATTGCTCCCTTAAGGAGGTGCCACATGCATTGTACATTCAGTGACACCTGAAAGTAAGGAAAACACTCGGGTTATCACTCTGCATCATCTCACATGGGGAATAATCTCCCTCTCCTTGTGCAGTTGGCCAGGTGTAATATGGAAGGGGCCTTGCCTTTCTTTAAAGCATTTGGTATTAGTCACTATTGAAGACAGAGCTGCAGAGTAAAAGGACCTGTTTTGTGTTAGCATCCATGTATCACCACTCTCTCCTGGATGGAATTTCAACTTCTTAGCTATGTGTCATGGATCAAGATGTGGAGAACTGGAGCAACACAAGTGGATAAAGGTCTAGAAAACATGACCAATGCGGGAAGACTGAAAGAATTGGGTTTGTTTAGTTTGGAAAAGAGAAGACCGAGAGGGGACGTGATAACAGCTTCCAAGTACCTAAAAGGGTGCTACAAGGAGGAGGGGAAAAATATATTCTCCTTAACCTCCGATGATAGGACAAGAGGCAATGGGCTCAAATTGTGGCAAGGTAGGTTTAGGTTAGACATTAGGAAAAATTTCTTAACTGCCAGGGTAGCTAAACACTGGAATAAATTGCCTAGGGAGGTTGGGGAATCTCCATCATTGGAGATACTTAAGAGCAGGTTAGATAGACATCTATAAGGGATGATCTAGACAGTGCTTGGTCCTGCCATGAGGGCAGGAGACTGGACTTGATGACCACCTGAGGTCCCTTCCCGTTCTAGTATTCTGTGATGCTATGATCCTATTACTGCTGTCAGAGACTGGGGATTCCCTATAGCTTGAGTGCTAGGAATCCATGCTTTCAGAGCAGAACCAGCTGCGTTTTCTCCCCATTGTCCACAGGAAGGTTTGAGTGCCTGTGTACACAGCATGCCGACAGCCATGAAGGATGTGTGTGTGGCCATGGATTTGCTGCAGTTTGATGCATCTGTTCTGGCAGGGCAATTCCTAGGTTAATGGATAGCCTGGTTATGCCCTCTCTTTCCCTCTGCCTCAAGAGTCATTAAAGTTGCAGACTCCGCCCTGGTCTACACAAGGGAGTTATTTTGAAATAACCCCCCTTATTTTGAAGTAATAAGCGGAGCATCCACACTACCAAGCCCGTTATTTCGAAATAACGGGCTGGTTATTTCAAAATCTGTACTCCTGCTTTCCTCGGGGAATGACACTTATTTCTAAATAGTTATTTTGAAATAGTGGTAGTGTGAACGCTCTGCTGCTGCTATTTCAAAATAACGACTCCCCAGAGTCATTCAAAGTAGTTACTCCCCAGTGCTTCCTGGGGCTCTAAGTCACGGTAGCACATCCACAATAATGGAGCCTGCCTCGCACTAATTTTGAGGCTCCTCCGTAATGGGGATACACTATTTCGATTTTGTTATTTTTTCGAATTTAGTCATTTTGAAATAATTTCCTAGGATAGACATGCCCTTCATTATTAACCCATGAGCAATCATCTTTGACTCCCCCCCTTACCTTTGCTCCACCTGTCTGGGCTGTATCCTAGGGTGTGTCTAGACTACAGGGTTTTGTCAACAAAAGTGGACTTTTGTCGACAAAACTATGCCTGCGTCTACACTACCGCCGAGTTCTGTCGACATAACGTCGACAGAACTCAGCAGTTTTGTTGACGGCAGTAAACCTCATTCTACAAGGAATAACGCCTTTTGTCAACAGAGTTCTGTCGACAGAAGGCGTTATTGCATCTACACTGTCCTTTGCGTCTACACTCTCATGTCGACAAAGCGGCTTGCTTTGTAGTCTAGATGCTCTCTGTTGACAAAGCCTCTGTCAACAAAAGCCTGTAGTCTAGATGTACCCCAAATCTCATCATGTCTCTCGCCAGTGTTTCCAGGATCGAACAGTTTCCCTATATGGCCACGGGTCTCCATACCTTGGCTTCCTGACCATACCTAAAAATACAATTCAGCCCTCTCAGCAGAACCTGTCATCCATGCCAGCCTAATCATGGGTCTAGCAAGACTGGTAGAGTGGCTAGGATTCAAATGAGCTAATGCCTAGAATTGTGTTGGTGTCATGTAGGCGATCCCCTTAACTGTAAGCGTTTGCGTATTTTTCTGACCTTTCCTGTCTGCCCGAAGAGTCCTCTGACTTGTCAGGGTGGATGTGTGTCACCCTCCATATATGGAGATGTGAAAGGCACAGTTTCTTGCTGTATGTTAGTCAGAGATGTTACCAAAGTCCAAAGCTCTGTGACAACAATACAATTTCTGAGTCCAACTTCACCTTAGTGGCAGAGAAGCTGTGGTGATTCAGAGACCCAAACTGCAGTCAGCATTCGCACTTTGTTTTTCAGACTCTGGACTTGTCTTCACAGAGCAGCACCGAGCACAGCAGGGGTGTGATTTCCAAAGCAAACTAACATGCAGAGCATGAATTGATCCGTGAAGACCCTATCAGGAGGGAACTTTTAGTTTGCACTCATTTCTAAAGCGCAATAAGATGTTGCACATTGATTGGTCGATAGTGGACCAATCAATGTGCAACATCTTCGTGCACTTTAAAAATGAGCCCCTTTTGCCCATAATGCACCATGGCTGTTTCATGCAAACACACCCTAAAATGCAAATCTAAAGAAAAGATCCTGATGTCTATACATCTGAGCAGGCAGGTTTCTGTGTAAATAGATTGCCATAGATATTTGAAGATCATTCGCCTCTCATTTATACAAGTTTATGCTAGTGAAATGTAAACATTTTATTTTTAAGACCCAAAACTCTGGATTTGAGCACCCCAAAAGGTAATCTAGGGGAGGAAGAATAGTCTAGTGGAAGAATAGTCTAGTGGTTAGAACTGTAGCTTGAGTCTCTAGACACATCTTTAATTCCCTGCCCTGCCACCGATTTCCTGTGTGAGCTTGGGGAAGTCATTGAGGTAATTGAATATTTAGGCTTCTAACTTCCATTTAACCCAATGGTTCTCAAATTTTTGGGCCTGTGTCCCACCCTGCTCAACTCAGACCTTTCCGCAGACCACCAGCCAACCAGCCATGATGACAAAATGGGTGGAGGAGCAGGCTGAGGGTGAAGGGTCTGGGATGGAGGGAGGGTGCAGCAGTGGGGTGGGAGTGGGAGTTTGGGAAGAGAGGAAAGGAGGGTGCAGGATTTATGTGGGGGCACAGGAGGTCTGGGAGCTAGGGAGGGTGCAGAAGTGGGGTGGGAATGCAGGCTTTTGGTGGGAGGGATGTGTGTGCAGAGGATGGTGTTGCAGGGTCTGCTCATGAGGGGGATGTGTGACGCTTACATGGGTCTGAGACCCCACTGCCACTGCTCTCTGGCATGGCCCCCTGCTGCTCCCATTGGCTCTGATTCCAGCCAATGGGAGCAACAAGGAAAGCCTCCAGGTGAGCAGATTTCCTGTGCTGCCATTCCCCCAGCCAGGGGGAAGGGGACTGGTAGCACATAGAACAGCTTCCTCCCCCCATGAGGCAGATCCAGGGCCCTTCCCCCCACCCAGTGGAAAGCCAGCTCTGGTGCTCCAACCTTGTGGGGAGGGAGCCCTGGTGCTGGAGCGCCAAAACAGGCTCCTTGTTGGGGAGGGACGGGGGGAGCCGAGAGCTCACAATGTGCAAGATGTGGTTCGCAGACCACACTTTGAGAACCACTGATATAGCCAAATGGAGATTGTGGCTCTAGAAGTATTAGAGAAAAAGAAATCCAGCTCTAACATTTGTGGTGAAGGAAAATCTATACTTCTAAATAAAGATAAATATGTGACAGAGTTGATAGCTTCATCTGCTTAAATTATGAAATAAGAGTCCCCCGTCACTTACAGGGTAAATCAGGATCAGTGGAGTCACACTGGTGTCCAACTGGGATGAAAAGAGACTCAGGGCATACGTAGATTCTTTTTTTGACTAGAAAGATGATTCCACTGAATAAGAGAGACAGATCCTCAGCTGCTGTAAATCGTTCCATTAACTTCAATCAAGTCATGTGGACTTACCTGACCACCAGCTGAGAACTGGCTCCAATTATGTGGCATGACCACAACGTATCATTGCAAATGTTGTTCAAAGCATTGTCTTGTCAGGAAACTGAAATACAGTTGAAACTGGGGCCAAATGATACAAATGAATAGGGTTCAGCTAGCTTGGAGGAGGTCAGGAGAACAAGAGAAGACTGAAATTATGTTTATAATGCTTGAGTTTAAGGTCCACTTCTTGATAGTTTCCACTTGTGTAATTCCCACTAATGTGGCCCTGATGCAGTGAGGTATGGACCTAACTTTAGCACATTAAGGATGCGTCTATACTGCACCCGTAGCTCGAAATAAGCGACACAATTTGAGCTACGCAAATTGCGTAGCTTATTTTGAGTCAATTGAGAAATAGCTTATTTCGTAATTTGGCATTGTCTACACAGCACCACATTTTGAAATAGCCTGCTATTCCAAAACATCCTTTACTCCTTGTGGTACAAGGTTTACAGGGACATCAGAATAGCAAGCTTGTTCTATTTAAAAATAACAGGCGCGCTGTTAAGCTGCGGGATAGCTATTTCAGGCTACCTCCAATATCTGGAAATAGCGCGGCACTGTAGACATAGCCTAATTGTCCTGTTGATAGAAGCTCTCTGAGTGGGAGTTCTGTCCTGAGAGAGGCTACCCACTTGGAGTGGGCACCCATTTTGAGCAGAAGATAGCATTCTAGCCTTGGACAAGGAGGTTCTTCACCAAAAGCTCTTAAGCAAACTGTCATGGGCTAAGAGGGAAGGTCCACTCATGGATTGGTAGCTGGTTAAAAGCTAGGAAACAAAGGGTAAGAATAAATGGTCAATTTTCACAATGGAGAGAAATAAATAGTGGAGTTCCTAAGAATCCATACTGGAAACATACTGTATTTTCAAAATGAGTTGGCAAAAGGTGTGAACAGTGAGAGGGCAAAATGTGCAGATGATACAAACTTACTCAAGATAGTTAAGTCCAAAACTGACTTAGAAGAGTTACAAAGAGATTTTTCTAAACTGGGCAACAAAATGCCACATAAAACTCAATGTAAATTGCAAAATAATGCACATTGGAAAAGATAATTCCAATTATACATGCAACATTATGGGATCTAAAGTAGCCGTTACCATTCAAGCAAGAGATCTTGGCGTCATCACAGATAGTTCCCTGAAAACAGCCGTTTAATGTGCAGCACAGTCAAAAAACTAACAGTGTTAGGAAGCATTAGGAAAGGGATAGATAATAAAATAGAAAATCTTATAATGCCATTATATATATATCCATGGTACATCCACACCTTGAGCACTGATTGCAGTTCTGGTTGCCTTATCTCAAAAAAAGATATACTAGAATTGGAAAAGCTGCAGAGAAGGGCAACAAAAATGATTAAGAGTACAAAACAGCTTCCATTTGAGAAAAGATTAAAAAGACTGGGACTGTTCATCTTAGGGCAGGTCTACATTACAGGGACAAGTTGATCTGAGCTACACAATTTGAGTTGCCGTAGTAGCTTAACTCAAATCAATGTAGCTTAGATCTACTTACTGCAGGGTCCACATTGCGCTAGATTGACAGAAGAAATTCTCCCATCCACTCCCCCCTTACTCCTCTCCTACTGGTGGAGTATCAGAGTTGGTGGGAGAGCAATTGGCAGTTGATTTAGCAGGTCTTCACTAGACCCACTAAATCAACCCCCCGGTGGATTGATCGCCACAGCATCAATCCAGCCCTGTATTGGAGACATGCCCTTAGAAAAATTATGATGGGAAGGGGTGTTGATAGAGGTCTATAAGATCATGAATGGTATGGAGAAAGTGAGTAAGAAAGAGTTATTTACCCCTTCATGCAACACAAGAACTAGGGGGTCTTTCTATGTGGCAGCAGATATGATATCAAACATAAGGAAGTATTTCGTACAATGAATTGCCAGCCTGTGAAACTCGTTGCCATGGGATGTTTATGAAGGCCAGAAGTACACTTAGCTTGAAACAAAAATTACATAAGTTCATAGAGGGGAAGTCTGTCAATGGATATTCTTCAAGAAGATCTGGGATGTAAGTAACCCCATGCTCTGGGTGTCTTTACACTTCCAACTGCCAGAAGCTGGGATGATAGGAAATGGATCACTCAAAATCACCCTGTTCTGTTTATTCCCTTTGAACCACTGAATACTGACCACACTATCCGAAAATGGATACTGGGCTGGATGGACCATTAGTCCGATCTAGTAGGACTACTTTTATGTTCTTATTCTGGAAAAGGCAATGTAATGTAGACAACACTTCTTGCCATGATGGCCGAATCCAGGATAGAATTTAGAGAAACCCTGTTACAGGGAGTACCTGCATTTGTAGCTCCCTGCCAGTTGCACCAATATTTTGGCACACTCTTCCCTAAGAAGCTGTGCAGCTAGAAGAGAAGAACAGTGAGTTTGGACCTCCAGTGTTTGCCTAGAGAGGCCTCTAGTGATCAGCTGCAGGTAAAACTGACAAGAATTGGTCCTCTCACATTGCAAAAGGCCAGGAGGAGGCACAGACCAACCAGAGCCCAGCAGGCCTGATAAAGATGATTGGCTGTGCCTACTTGGTGGACACTTTTGGGTGAAGCTGGGGTAGGCTAAGGAAGCTGCTTCTTTTAGTACCTTGGCCTGCTGAGCATGAGCAGTATTCACCTGTGTTCTCTGTGAAGAACTAGTGTTTAACTAAATGCCTCTTGCGGTCCCTTGTAACCCCAGGATTCTATGATTCTAAGGATACATCTACACTGCAACACTATTTTGTAATAACTAGTGCTATTCTGAAATAACTTAGTCCGTGTCTACACAGCAGGCAGTTATTTCGAAATAGTGTCAAAATACAGTCAAGCTGGAGGGCTTCACAAAGGCTAATGACAATGTAGCCCTAAGTGAGATTCTGTTGTTTTTATTATTGTTTGTGTTGTGGTACCACCTACAGGCCCAGATCTAGGCCCAGGGCCTTGTGCTGGATGCTGCACAAACACATAATGAAAAGACAGTTCCTTACCCAGGAGGCTTAGAGTCTAAAGACATGAGTCAGTGCTCACAGAAGTCAATAAGAACCTTTCAGCTGGCTTCAGTGGGTCTGGGATAATAATGTCTAATTCTCATCAGGTACGTCTAGCGTTATTTCGAAATAACTTAGCCCACGTCTACACAGCAGGCAGTTATTTCGAAATAGTGTCAAAATACTGTCAAGCTGGAGGACTTCTTACTCCCATTCCTGTAACCCTCTTTGTACAAGGAGTAAGGGAAGTGGGAGAAGAGTGCTCTATTTCAAAATAAGGGCTGTGTAGACGCTCCTATTTAGAAATAATCTATTTCAAAATAAGATATGCAATTGGCGTAACTCAATTTGTGTAGCTTATTTTGAGTTAAGCCCTGCAGTGTAGACACACACTATTAGTGACAGACTTTAAGGCCCAGTTCAGCATTAATTCATTTTGGTGACAGGCTGTGTCTAAATAGGCAGAGAGCTAAGGAGACGGAGGGAACAATTGAGTCTAGTCTGTGACCAGCAGCAACTCCAGCAAGTGGGTTGTACCCACGAAAGCTCATGATACCATCTACATGTTTTGTTAGTCTTTAGGGGTGTGTCTAAACTACATCCCTCTGCCGACAGAGGGATGTAGATTAGGCACATCGCTATTGCAAATAAGCGGGGATTTACATATCCCGTGCTTCATTTGAATAGAAATGGCCGCCGCTTTTTGCCGACGCGGCACTTTGCCGGCAAAAAGTGGCAGTCTAGATGGGGATCGGTCAACAAGGAAAGCCTTTTCCGACCGATTCTGGAAACCTCGTTGCACGAGGCATAAGGGATCGGTCGGAAAAGGCTTTCCTTGTCGATCGATCCCCGTCTAGACTGCCGCTTTTTGCTGGCAAAGTGCTGCGGTGGCAAAAAGCGGCAGCCATTTCTATTCAAATGAAGCACGGGATATTTAAATCGCCGCTTCATTTGCAATAGCGATGTGCCTAATCCACATCCCTCTGTCGGCAGAGGGGTGTAGTTTAGACATACTCTAAGGTGCTGCTAGACTCCTCTATGCTAAAAACATCCAAATTTCTGCTGTGAGGGAAGCGACCAGGATTTCCCATAAGGCTCTCTGCTGTGCTGCCATGGCACTTCAGATGAGCAGGGATGGACATTTTGCTCCCTTGTGCCCTATTATCATGGCAGCTCTGACTAGTATAGCTGTTAAACAAGCATGACCTCCCTGAATGTGTCTCTTTGCTAGAGGGAAGGAAAAGAGGAGGGCAGTTTTGTCATAGTTCTCGGTAGTTGGAATCCAATGAGACTTCTCTATCAAAGACATGGAGTACAAGGGCTTAATTTGAACTTGATGGGAACCCAGTTTGTGTCCCTGATGGATAACGTGGCTTGAGGCTGCTCCACAATAAAGCACTACATTCAACCACCGGCTTTATCACCTGGACCCATCTGACCTCTCACAGGTAAGCTGGAATTGCTTAACACTGCGGCTCCCCAAAACTAATAGAACCTTTCAGCATGGCTTAGGCTATCGCTCCACTCCCCTGACATCAATTTCTAAAATAAAATGAAAGGCTAATTGGTAAAATCAGTTGTTTTCATGGATAAATGAGGGCCAAATAACAGTTTCAAATCAAGATTTCAGCCCCAGTATTTGTAGCAAGCCACCAAGAATGCTAAGGGTTTGACTTAAACCCCCCCAAAAGGGAAATTCAGAGTGACAGGTGAAAGTTCAGGTAAAACTCACCAAGTCATGTTTGCTACTCTTGGTGCAGATTTCTGGGCCAATCTCTGTCTCTCACCTGAGCTGGGGACAGGATATTTGAGGGTAGCTTATACTCCTCACTGGTGGAGCCTCCTGGATGTAGCACAGCTCTCTAGAGTAGGTATTTATTTGGCTTCATCAGTACTTCACAGTTTTTAATGTGGGGAGGGAAAAACAGCTATCCTCATTTTACAGATGGGAAACTGAGGCAGAGAGAGGCTAACTGACTTGCCCAAGGTCATGTGGGTAGTCTGTGGCAGAGCAGAGAAAAGAATGAAGCACTCCCATCTCGTAGGCTAGTGTCCTAATCATTATACCACCCTTCCTTTCCCCGTCACCCATGCAGTGTTCAGTATAAGCTGAGTACTTGGGCAGCCACCCAGGAGAGACTCAGGTGGCGTCCCGCAGATTAGCAGTGCCCACAGCTCCCACAGCTGGGAGCATGTGTTTCTAGTGGTGGTGCACATCTGCACATGCCTCAGTGTACATAACACAATTAATTCCACACATGGATAGAAAAATTACAGGGAACATTGGCAGAGTAGCTTATTTTTGGGAGTGAGGCTAACTGGATGGAGGAGCTGGTGGTGTAGACTCAGGGGGCTTTCAGCCACTGCACCCATCTAGACATGTAGCTACTGCTACCATCTCTCAGGCTATGTGGCTGCTTCTCCTCGTTCTGATACCTCAGGAGCGATTGTGGTACAGCAGGCAGGGCCACCTTACTGCAGCTCTGTTAATGTGATGCACGAGCGCTAACGCAGGAGCTCCCGAAACGTCGTAAGATGTGGATCAAAAACTGAAACTGGTGAAAAATGTAGGAATTCCCTTGGCATGTGCTGTCCATGCTGCATTGTCAAAGTCAATTCCCTTTAAGAAGCTGTAAAGCAGCACCAGAAGCAGGATCGCTGGTCCCAGCCAGGCTGAAGGTTAGACCTGCAGGCTGTTCCTTAGAAGACACAGGTTGAACCGCTGTAGTCCAAGAGTCTCTGGTCCAGCAACGTCCATGGTCCAGCATCATTGGAGACCCCATGAGTGCTCGAGCCCTGGAAAAAATGTTGCAGCACGACGCAGATGTTGCTGGACCAGAGAGCTGGGCTGCTAACTGAGAGCAGAATCGTGGGGCTGAGGGCTGGCACCTGGGGTTGGAACTCAGCGGCCAGGGCCAGAACCCGGAGCCTGGCCACGTTGGAGCCTGACAGCCGGCAGCAGAGCCTGGCAATCAGTAGCAAGGGACAGTGACTGGTAGCTGGGCTCAGAGGCCAGTAGCAAGGTCTGGGAGGTAGGAGCAGTGCCTGGCTGCTTGGCCCACGGGCCAGGGTCCAGGATCCTGGAACCAGTGGTTGGGAGCAAAATCTGGATGCTAGGACTGGGGCCCGGAGTCCAGAGACTGGCAGCAGAAGGGCTGGCATTGACCTCCTCTAGTCCAGCAAACTCCCTGGTTTGAGACTGGTCTCCAGGGTGCTGGATCAGAGAGGTCCAACCTGTGCTAATGTTGCCTAGGAGCAACTGGGCTACCCCATGAACTCCAAATATGTGGAAAACAGAGCAAACAGCTGCTCTCCATAGGCCTCAAAAGGGCAGGTTCTCACGGTGCCTCCCTCCACAGAAGTAGCTTAACATCAAAGCATGGTCTGAGGCCCCTTGTACAGAGCATGCATACAGATTGCCAAATCTATTGGTAAGTGTGTGTGTGTGTGTGTGTGTGTGTGTGTGTGTGTGTGGGCGGGCGTGTCCTCGTGTTTGCTGTGGAAGTGGAAGAGGTCTCTTTGGGGCAGGTGAGGAGCGAAAGACATAGTCCTAGGCTTGTTCTGCTGGAGGAGAAGGAACGGTGAAACTGTAACTGGACACAAGAGCCTGATCTCCCTGGTGAACCTTGGCCCTGTGTTCACCCACACAAACAGGATTCACAGACCCTTCGTTGTGACTTATTGTATTGTATTCTATGGCTTCTGTAGGGACACAGAACTGGAAGAGACCTCTAGCTCAGGGGTGGCCAACTCATTCCGGGCAAAGAGCCAAGATATCAGTGGATCCAGCACGAAGAGTCGGGGCAAAGTTGTTGAACAAAAAAAAAAAAAAAAAAGAATTGCCCCTTTAAAAGGAGCCCCCGGTCGGGTTTGGTCGAAACCCTTCCCCCCCCCCCCCACCTGCCCCTTTAAGAAAACACGTTTAAAGTCTTTTTGGCCGTATCACGCTGCCACCGGCCGACACCATCTTTAATACTCCACCTTTAATGGCTGCGTCAAATGGCTCTCCTGCCCTGGAATTTCAGAGTTTCGCCTGTCAACCTTTCATAGCAGGGATGTTTAAGGTACATTGACTCCAGCTACGCTATTCTTGTAGCTGGAGTTGCATCTCTTAGGTTGACTTTCTCACTTTAAAAGGGTATGTCTGCACTTGCACCCTCTTTTGAGAGAGGGATGCAAATGAAGACATTCGAAATTGTAAATGAAGCCGGGATTTAAATATCCCGCAATTCATTTGCATAATCGCATTATGGTGCTATTTCGAAATAGTGCTATTTCAAAATAACAGACTCTGTTAAGATGCGGTTATTTCGAGAGAAAACCCTTCTCTCGAAATAACTGGTAAACCTCATTGTATGAGGAATAAGGGTTATTTCGAGAGAAGGGTTTTCTCTCAAAATAACTGTGTCTTAACAGCATCTGTTATTTCGAAATAGCGCCATAATGCGATTATGCAGATATTTAAATCCCGGCTTCATTTGCAATTTCGAATGTCTTCATTTGTATCCCTCTCTCGAAAGAGGGTGTAAGTTTAGACATACCCTTAGTGTAGACCTGGCCTCCGAAGAGTTCCTTCCACCTATCCAAGTTGCCCCTTCATAGCAGGGAAATAGGGGGCAGCAGTCATGTAAAAGGAATGCTTTGAGCTGTGATCACAAAATGCTACATGAACTAACTTGGAAGAGGGGAACTTCATCTAATTAGTCCCCAGGCAAAATCCCCAGGAACATTGCTGATTATGTTATATGCTGCTGCATGTGGAACTTCCTCTAGCGCTTGGCTGACACACAGGAATCTGCTGTTTAGAAAGTCATTTTCCTGTCCGTGTAAACAATTCCACCACAATAGCCTAATTCCTGGCACTGAGACCTCATGTAAAGGTTGGTCAGTGTAGTCGGTCGCAATTAATGTTTAATTAGTAAACTCATTACAAAGACAGGAAGCCTCCGACTTTCCCTTCATTCTCTTTCGGGTCTCAGAAAGGAAGAACTGGGCCTTGTCTTTTGGTTTGATTGAGCAGACAGACATTTCTGTCCTCCCCGCTCCAGAACATTTGGTTTCCCTTAAAGCAGGCAGGCATGACTGGACTGTGTTGAATGCTTGGCTTGAAATCCTCCTCCTAACGTGGCTATTTCTTGCTAGATGAATTTAGTCTCGGTGGAAGGTATCATAGGTGGGGGTGGGAGCTTGAAGAAGCAATGCTATAAAAAGCAGCACCAGGATAGCTGGCAGGCTGAGATCAAGGTCCTCGTGGTGCATGGGAGAGATCAGGGTTTAAGTGACTCTAGCAAGTTGGTGCTATGGACTCTTCAGGGCAGGATTCAACCACCCTCATGATGTTACAAAGAGAAAACCCCGAGAGTTTCAGCTGGCAGGGTTTGCATACCCTGGAGCACAGAGCTGAAATGAGATAAGGCCCACTCTATACTAGGAAGCAGATTTCTTGGGTATGCTAAGGCTACATCTACGTTAAAAGCAAGGGGATGTGATTCCCCTGCTCATGTACTTGCAGTAGCTCAGTAAGAGCTAGCCCAAGCAGTGTAGCCACATAGGGGCACAGCTGATCTGGGCTACGTATGAACCCACCGTTTTCAGGTGATGCCTCTACCAAGGCTTCCATAGCTCTGCTGCCAATAGCTTGACGAGCGAGTGTGATTAGATCACACCCCCAGCTTGTTGCATAGCTGTAGCCTAGGTTACGTGCTTTCTAGCTAGCTAGCTTGTTAGACAATGCAGTTCCTCTTAGTACACCCAGCCCATAACTCATATCCTGAAAAGAAAGTGTGTTATGTGGTGAAGTGATGGGAGTAGCCTATAAGGAAAGAGAACTAAGTTTGATTCCTGTCTCAGATTGCCTTCATCACCCTATGCAGACAATTTAGTGTTCCTGGGCTTTGGATTCCCCATTGCTAATGTAACTCACACACCTAGGGTGGCTCACTGTCCCATGTAGTAGCACTTAGACCACTTACAGCAAGTGATAAGAACAAGGGAGCTCTACAGCCTAAGCTCAAAATCAGATGGCTTTATAGCTCAAGTTGTAGAGGCTCCTACACACAAGTCCCAGGGTCAAATCCACCTGGTGGTAGTTACCCTAACAGAGGGAAAACAACACCTGTCTGTGTAAATGATCTCCATTTTGAGGAAGAACCACCTCTTCCTAAGCATTAGAAGATAGTCTAGCAGAATTGGACCCTAATCTTTGTGGGGGCCCCCTTCTCTTGCCAAAGGTAATTATTCACCAAAGACTATGTTAGTGTCAGTTAAAGCTGCAGCCTCAAAAGTATGGCCCTGTGAAGTGGAGGAGAAAGATTTGTGCATTTCTTTCCAGCTGCACATTACAGGCAACACCTTCAAGTCAACAGCACCTCCTCAGGTGCAGGGACTTCTCTTCCATCTCCAGCAGCTAACAAGTGGCAATACAGATCCATCTTCATCAGACTTGCACTCCAGCACAACACTTTAACACTGACCTCATCTGAATTTATATCAACAGGCTGGTACATCTGACTGGCACCCAGTTCTTTCATTTGGGGGAGTTGCTTGCCATAGCACAACTGTGATCCTGATTCAGGGCACTGAGGCCGATGTTTGTTATGTTAGAGACCTGGGTGTTGGGCCTCCATGGAGCTCGTACAAACTCTTGGCTAACTAGTTTAAAAAAACAGAGCCAAGGATTTCAGCAGCAATTTCCTAATGGTCTTCTAGATTGGGGTTCATGGCTTTAGTTGTGGGCAATAATGAGTAGTGAATTCCATGAGAATTTAAACAGCACTTAGAGATGAGAATTGAATTCCTGCTCTCCCCTCTTGCTCCTTCTTTTTAGCTTCCCTGAGAGAGGATTTACAATGTGGCAGATTTGTCATCAAATTGCAATGTAGCAGGTTTGGCTTGGCACTCATATTTTCCATTGTGGCTAAAAAATCTAAAATGCTCGATAGACAAACTGATATTTTAGGAGTGAGCACATGAAGTGCAGCAGTGTGGCCAATGGATGAAATGTTTTAGATTTCTTGCCAAAGGGATGGAAAGAAAAAGGAGAAAAGCCAGGGCAAAAATGGCCAAAAGGGGTGATTTAAGATTTGTTTAATTCTCTCTGTATCAGTTCACAAGCTAGTGATCCAGGAATGTCCCATCTTCAGATGGTGACAGGGAGTTTGGGTTGCTAAGTTTAGATTTATCTGGTTGTGTCTTGTCTCTGTATGCCGAAGGACCAACCAGGCTCTGAGCATTTTATTCCTTTACTGTTCATGTCTGAAATTGTAGCATCCCCTTTCATTTTGAGATTCTGCCATCGAAGCAGCAGATCTAGCCTGGATTCATTTGTTTCTTTAACATTATATGTGTAAGATGTTTTCTTAGTGATGGAGAGAGCTGACCTGTAGCAATTTACCAAAGTGCTTTGAGAGGCGTTGAAGAACGTATGTTAGAAAAGCCTTTTTTTTCTTTGAGTGGTGGGAGCGGAAGACATGTTAATTCTGGCTCTGCCATTTCCACGTGACTTTGGACAAACTACTTAGGCCCCAACATCAGTATTGAAGAGACGTTATCAACATTTTCAAATGTCAGTAATATTTTCTTCCTTGCTCTCCCTACAGCAAGAACTAAGTTACTGAAGCTCTTTACAAAAAGGCATTTACCCACTGACTTCCTCTCTGTCTGAACCCCAATCTGCCAACATATTGAAAGAATGGAAGTGGAAGCAGGGAGATGATCATTTTCTGCTTTCACCTCTCCCATTAGGGGTACATCTACACTGCAACACTATTTTGAAGTAACTACCACTATTCTGAAATAACTTAGTCCGTGTCTACACAGTGGGCAGTTATTTCAAAATAGTGTCAAAATATTGTCAAGCTGGAGGACTTCTTACTCCGACTCCTGTAATCCTCATTGTACGAGGAGTAAGGGAAGTCAGAAGAAGAGTGTTCTATTTAAAAATAAGTGCTGTGTAGATGCTTCCTATTTCAAAATAAGCTATTTCCAAATAAGCTACGCAACTGACATAGCTCAATTTGCGTAGCTTATTTCGAGTTAAGCCCTGCAGTGTAGACACACACTAGGTCATGGGAAGCTGTGGTCCTTAGAAGCCAGCTCTCTTGTTGTGTCCCAATTAGCAATCTGGGCAGATTTCACAAAGGAGAACAAGGTGGTTCCTTAGGCCCAGATTTACAAAGGGAGTTGGATGGCTAGAAAATTGCTGGAACAACACTGGCCCCACAAAGCCGAGCTAAGTACCTGCGCTCCCTATACACTGTGGGGCCGGGGTGGGCAGGAAGCAGTTAGAATGTGATCCACAAAATCCAGACAGGGTGTCTCTTAAACTAGCCAACAAGAGGGGTGTATCCAGTGCCATACCATTCTCATGGAGATAGGCACCTATCTCTTTTTGGACCCAGGACCAAAAACCCTGCTCTTGGAGCAGGCCCTGGCATGGTTCCTTGTGAGTATGAGTTAAGTGCCCACCTCCCTCTATACAAAACAGCTTTTAGCTTACTGGTTAGAGCAGTCCTCTGGGACAACCAGCTTCAATCCCTCCTAGGGTTGCCAGATTCTTTCAAAAAAAAATACTGAACATGGCGGGGGAAAAGTTGGTTGAAGAAAAAAAAATTGGGAACCAAACTTGTTGAGAGAAAAAAAAGTCACTGCGCCTTTAAATAACCCTAAGCTCCGCCCACCCCTGCAAGACGCAGCAGGGGAAGAATATCCCCGCCAGCCTTACATCTGAGAAAAACAGAAAATACGGGACATGTAAAATATTTTCTGTTTTTTTTTACCAGACAGAGGTGGCAAAAACCGGACTGTCTGGGCAAAAACCGGACACCTGGCAACCCTAATCCCTCCCTTTGCTGGAGGAAGGGAAGATGGGCCAGAGAGAGCAGGAGAATAAACCTTTCTGCCATGCCCAGCTTCACAAAGGCTAATGACAATGTAGCCCTAAGTGAGATTCTGTTGTTTTTATTATTGTTTGTGTTGTGGTACCACCTACAGGCCCAGATCTAGGCCCAGGGCCTTGTGCTGGATGCTACACAAACACATAATGAAAAGACAGTTCCTTACCCAGGAGGCTTAGAGTCTAAAGACATGAGTCAGTGCTCACAGAAGTCAAGAAGAGCCTTTCAGCTGGCTTCAGTGGGTCTGGGATAATAATGTCTAATTCTCATCGGGTACGTCTAGCGTTATTTTGAAATAACTTAGCCCACGTCTACACAGCAGGCAGTTATTTCGAAATAGTGTCAAAATACTGTCAAACTGGAGGACTTCTTACTCTGACTCCTGTAACCCTCATTGTACGAGGAGTAAGGGAAGTGGGAGGAAGAGTGCTCTATTTTGAAATAAGTGTTGTGTAGACGCTCCCTATTTTGAAATAAGCTATTTCGGAGTAAGCTACGCAATTGATGTAGCTCAATTTGTGTAGCTTATTTCAAGTTAAGCCCTGCAGTGTAGACACACCCATGTTGTCCTTCTTGTTTCTAGATCTCAAAGTACTTTAGGCTAGGTCTAGACAGGGCCAAATGGCGGAATAGCCTCCTCTTTCTGCAGAGCCCTTATGCCTCGTGAAATGAGGTATACAGGGCTCCCCAAAAGAGTGAGTTTGCTGTTCCGTGAAAAAAAAGCTGAAGAGCAAACTTGTTCCTTGGACGTGTTGGGGTTTTTGCGGGTCCCAGAGATCTAGACCTAACCTAACAGAGCAGGTTAGTATTAGACCTCATCAGGATTTTTCTATCAGAAACATTCCATGGGAAGATTTCAACTTTCTCAGAAATTTTTGTTTTCCAGTGAAAAACTGCCCATCTCTATGGTTTCCAGGCTCCTGGTTCCTTGGCAGCTCCTGGCTCCAAGCTGCCTGACTCCCCAAATTGTCTGGCAGGTTGTTGGGCTTCAGGAATGTTGGGGAGCCTGGGATACCTATAGAAAAGGTCAAAATAAAATGTCATTTTGCCATTTTTTAAACAACATTTCAGAATTCCAGTGCTTGGGAAATTTCCAAATATCATTTTATTCAATCTAAATTGCATTCTAATGTGGAATTTTCAACATTTCCTTCAAAAGAGGAATTCCAGTTTCTGGTGAGTTTCTGGTAAGTATCCTGGTTCCCTTACTACAGATGGGGAAACTGAGGCCGGACCCAGAATATGGAAGTTGGGCTGGAGGCCAGGAGCAGAGCTGGGAACAGTCCCTCGTTTTCTAGGCCAATGTTGAAGCAAAAGTTGTACGATGCTTCATTTCCTATTTTTTTTATTAAAATTAAATTCAGGAGTAGAGATAAAACCACTCAGAGTTCATGACCTGTTCTGGAATGCAATTATCCCATAAACATCACAACCAGGATTTGTTACAAGGTAGAAACATGATCCCGCTAAGATCCCCCTCTCCAAAGTACCTGAAGATGGTCAAAAACAGAATAACGAAATGGGCAGTTTTGGTTTTAACCCTGTTCCCCCAACCATAGAAAGCCTTAAAAAAGAAGAGCCATCTCCTGTGGTCAAGTTTCATGGCAAACAAGAACTACCAGGCAGCTCCCTGATGACTTTTATCTTCGTAAATCTAATCCTGTGATAAACTTCTTGTTTCCTATACTTGATTTGCCACTATTTTACTAGTCCCGAATCAATCAGACACATTGTGGTTGGCTCACAGTGAACAAACAGAACCTGACAGTTTCCTTCCTTAAAGTAAACAAAACTGGTACTTAGACACAGTTCAAAGACTTTAACACTCCCAACATGACCATTATTACCCTTTAGGTGGGCAAGTAGAGCTAGTCTTTCATTCTAATAAAGGGGCCTTTTTTTATTTCCCTTTCACATTTTTACTGGCAGTAAAATACTGTATAATTACTGAGCCTGCTTTTTACAATCCTCTGCTTCCAGGTTTTCCTGGCTAGCTGAAATATCCATTTATACCACCCAGTTGTTTACCTTCATTCCTCCTTATGAGGAACTTTTTCATGTAATCAGAGATGCCTTTTGCAATAGAGCTTATATACCTTGGGGCGACAAACTTCTGGGATTATGTTTATGATGGCAGATTATAATTTTAATAATAATGATGATAATAATTAATACTTTGCACTTCTATGATGCCTTCAATCCAGGAATCTCACAATCTACAGTTATTCATAAAATGGGAGCAATGCCACTTCCTTCTCTGGGGGCTATGAAATTTAACTAATTGAAAATTGCAAAGCAGATTTTCAATAGCACCTGCAAATAAGGCCAGATTTTCAAAAGATCTCAGTTCTCATTTAGGCACCTGAGCAAGGGGCAGATAGATCAGGTATTCAAAAGTGCTCAGCTCCCTGCAGCTTTCCAGTGACACATATGACTAGATTTTCCAAGGAGTTTAGAACTAGAATTATTTGAATTTGATGTCACCATCCCCACCCACCATGCCCTCATTGAAAGTGTCAGTGTTTCATTAAAACAAACACAAAATCAATTTTGGCTGCAAATGAAACGTTTGCAACTAGGACTAGTCAAAGCCCAGTGTACTGAGCTGACTGGAAAAATATGGCCACTTATTTGGGTGCCCAAAAATGTACTGCCAGAACAGTTCTAAGATGAAAGATGTGAAAAGTATAAATATCCTATTCTGTAGCAATCGTTGCCCTGGTCTACACCAGGGAGTTACTTCGAAATAACTCCCCTTATTTTGAAATAACAAGTGGAGCGTCCACACTCCCAAGCCCGTTATTTTGAAATAATAACTTCTGCTTTTTGTGAGGAATAATGCTAATTTTGAAACAGTTATTTTGGAATAGGGGTAGTGTGGATGCTCCGGGGCTGCTATTTTGAAATAACTACTCCCCAGAGTCACTCAAACTAATTACTCCCCAGTGCTTCCAGGGGCTGAAAGTCTGAGGTAGCACATCCACATTAACGGAGCCTGCCTTGCACTCATTTTGAGGCTTCCCCGTAGTGTGGACATGCTATTTTGAAATTATTATTTCAGGGTTTTCAAAATAAGTTATTTCGAAATAATTTCCTAGTGTAAACATGCCCGTTCAGGGCTACCCTTCACAACAATCCTATAAGGTAGGGCTATTCAACACGTGGCCGGCCGGTGGTCCATTTCTTTGCGGCCCATGGTGCAGTTTGGGTTTACGCAAGGCTCAACATGCAGCCCACAGGTAGGAGTCAAAACAAAAAAATAGTCAATATAATGGTCTTCTGTTGATATGAGTTTTAGTAGTTAAATTCCTGGACTGTCATTGCTCATTAGAAGTGCTGTCCTATGGGTGGAAATTGGGTAAATATTACATTTTATTAATATCAGCAGAACTGACTTAAATGGGGCCTGCGTATTGTGTAGTCTTGCCTTAGTCTTTGTATTCATGCCTGTCAGTGTGAAAGAAGCTATTTGCATATATTTGCATATATATTTGCATGTATATGCAACTATACTTAAGTTGCTGCCCTTGGCATGTGCTGTCAGTATCATGGTTGCCCCCGGGGCTTCCAAAGTTGAGTAGCCCTGCTCTAAGGCCTCATCTGCACTACAAAACTTTTGCTTAGCATAGCCCTGTCTGTTTGGGGTGAGAAGAGGTGTAATGCCTGTAGCCAGCAAAACTCCCTAGAGTAGATACAATTGTACTGATCAAACTTGTGCTTTTTCCAATATAGCTTATTTCATTTGGGGGGGAGGGAAGGCTAGAATAAGCAATACTGGGAAAAATGCAGTGCCACCGATGAAAGCTGTGTCTATATTAGGAGTGCACAACCAGGATAGCATATGGGCTAAGAGGGGAAAGTGTCCGCATCAGTCCCATTTTATAGGTAGGGAAACTGAGGCCTGGAAAGGGACAGGAGATTGAACGATGTCACACAGCATTTCTGTGCCACAGCCAACAGCAGAACTATGTTCTCCTAACTATCAAGCCTTGTGCTTTTTAACCACCAGACCATGAATCCTGTGTTTTCCTCTCCTTCCTTTCATGCTGTTACTGATGCAGGCCGACAGTAGTCAGAGGAAAGGCTGACAGATTAAAGGGAATGCTTGGCCGAAGTAGAAGCGAGGATGCCTTATTAATCACAGGGGCTCTGGTAGTGTAGTATCATAGTAGAGGCCACTGCCTCTCCCACTTTGATCATGTAACATCCTGTAGGCAGCTACAACTGCCTAAATAGAAAAGGAACGTGTTTCCTTAGCTGTTAGGTTTTATTGCAGCTTAGCCAATGGAAAGAAAATGGAAGATTCCACCCCATCCCATGGGCTCTGCTAACTCTCCATGGAATACCAAGCAAGTGGTCTGCAGGCCATCAGTGATCTGTGCTAACCAGAGATTTAGTAGACAAAGCTGCTAGCAAATGTACTAGCGCCAGGCAGCCAATAAAAAGGCTTTTCCATATCTAATATCTGTGATCCTGAGTGACAAAATAAGGAAGCATCTTTAAACACTCCCATCATCTTTTCTATTGTTTCCCCCCTAACTGTGTGTAGCACTTCAGTAAATATTTCAATGTGATCCAAGTGCATAGGCACTGGTGAGTCATGCTCACTTTCATATCTTTCTGACCTTCCACCGGAGACACTGGTTAACGGATCAGAGAGATGTGTACACACAAAAAAGCTACAGAAGCAGCAGCAACGCACATGTCTTAGGGGTTGCTTGTGCTTTCTTCTTACTTCAAGGTGTCTGCAAAACTGTTAAACCACAGTCCTGCCTAGTTTGCTGGCAGATGGGACTGACCTGAGCCAGTGAACCAGATCCGTTTTGTAACTGCTTAAAGTTTAAGAACATGTGTGTGTGTGCTTGCGCATGGGTATTGTTTGCTAATTATTTGTATCCATTTTCCAGCCTGATATAGAGAATTTGTTTCTTGGAAGACATCCAGCTATCAGCCTGTGAAATCATGACGTTTTTGTGTGTTTCTGAAATTTAGTTTAGAATATATTTAAAGATGTTTTAAATGAATGACAAATAGTCTTGCAGCATCTTAGAGACTAACAGAACATGTAGAGGGCATCATGAGCTTTCGTGGGTACAACCCACTTCTTCAGATGAAGTGGGTTGTGCCCATGAAAGCTCATGATGCCCTCTACGTGTTTTGTTAGTCTCTAAGGCGCTGCAAGACTATTCGTTGTTCTTTAAGTTTTTCCACCAAGGCATGTGCGGATGTGCACCACCAATAGAAACCCATGCTGCTGGCTGTGGGCGCTCTGCTAATCAGCTGGGAAGCATTTGATTCTCTCCTGGGTAGCTGCTCAAGCACTCAGCTTACAGGGAACATGACGTGGGGCTCAGGTTGCGAGGACCCTGCTACCCAGAGTGTGGGGCAATGGAGCTTGGCTGGGCTGAGGCTTTAGCTTCCCATCCTGCGGTTGTCTAGTAAGTTTTGGTGTCAGTAGGGGGTCATGGTGCAATGACGTTTGAGATCCACTGCTCTACTTGATACTAGGGTTGCCCAGTGTCCGGTAATGGCCTGGACAGTCCGGTATTTGCGGCTTCCATCCAGTAAAAAACCCCAGAAAATACTGAACATGTAAAATGTCCTTTTTTTCTGTTTTTCTCGGACGGAAGGCCAGCTGGGACATTCTTTCCCTGCACATCTGGTGGGGGTGCGGAGCATGGGATTTAAAGGTGCCGAGACTTTTTGTGTGTGCGTTTTTTGGGTCCCTGGTTTTGGTTTTTTTGGGTCAACAACTTTGTTCCCTGTTTTTTTTGCTCAATCCATTTTTTTCCCACCATGTTTGGTATTTTTTGTGAACTATCTGGCAACCCTAGTTGATACTGTCATACAAACAAGTAATAGAAATAATTATGGAAGGCAGATATGTTATAATAATCTCATATATCTGTGACAAAGCAGTTATTGTCCTATATGTAGCAGCTAGAGGCTCTAGATAGGGTCAGAGCTCCATTGTGTTAGGCACAGTGAAAAGACAGTCGCTGCTCTAGAGATCTTGCAATCTTTGGCCCTGAATACTGTAACGGACTGCATACACGTAGACTGTGCTGTGCTCACGTGGGGGGTCCAGAGGCTGGGAGGAGGAAACAAATGTGGGTGAAAGGAGAAGACCCTATTAGGAGTCAGAAAAGCATCGTTCTGCCGATGAGCCGTGCGCACAGTTGAGCCTGCGTCCAGAGATCAACCCACTCTGATTATTATCCTTAGGTTTTCTTTCTCATGCACACCGAATGCCCTTGAGGCAGAGCGGGAGGAATGGCGCCAACGCAGAACAGCCTGGAGGGAACAGATTTTATAACGCTGCGAAGCCCAGGAGCTTTCTTCTGGGGCTTGACCGACATACTGTCCTCCAGTGAAGCAGAATGGTAAATGTCAAGAGAGCTGCACACATGCAATTCATTGGGTGCTAAACAACAAGCGTGAGGACAGTGCCGCTGAAAGGCATTTTTCAGAATGAGGTGTGACTGACTGACTAAGTGCCCCAACCACGGCCTTGTGCTAGTTAAGGGATGACACGGGAGTAGGACGTTGCTTTTAATCTGCCCCAGTGGTTACCATTACAGGCTGCATGCACAGTTTTCTTTGTGTTATGTGGGCTGTTTCCGCATACTACTTGTCTGGCCCTGAGCATGTCACAAGGGCCGCAGCCATGTGTGGATTGGGCCACAAGTGGCCAATGGGGTGCAGGTTGAGAACCCTTGTTCTAGACAATTTTAGTTCTCTCCGGGCACGTCTACACAGCAGGGCTAACATCGAATGAAGCTACGCAACTTCAGCTACGTCAATCACGTAGCTGGAGTTGAAATTGCTTAATTCGGCTTTTGGCGCTGTCTACACTGAAGGAAGTCGAAGGAAGAGTTCTCTTCCTTCGACTTCCCTTCATCCTCATGAAATGAGGGTTACAGGAGTCAGAGTAAGCAGTCTTTGTTATTTCGAAATGTCAGTTATTCCAAAATAATGCTGCTGTGTAGACGTATCCTTTCAGTGCAGCAGAAGACAACGCTGTGTCATTTCAGCTTGTGAGCGTCTTCTTTCTATTCTTCCTGCGTATGTGGTCCCCCCCCGGCCCCGAATGGTAGATTGGAGGATGTTATTCTTTTGTCACTTGGTACTGGCGACTACTACAGCAGTTATTCCTTGTTCCTGCAGTAACCCAGCAGCAAGTAGCTGACTTTTCCACAAATCCATCAGGCTCATTGTAAGCTGATTTGGTGTAGATGTCCAACCAGAGCTCCATCCATTTTTTTTCTTGGTATCAATGTAAATCACTTGATAGAGGTTCCAGAGAGGATAGAGAGAGGCTGTTCTCAGTAGTGATGGATGGCAGAACAAGGAACAATGGTCTCAGGTTACAGTGGGGGAGGTCTAGATTGGATATTAGGAAAAACTATTAAATTGGGAGGGTGATGAAGCACTGGAATGGGTTGCCTAGGGAGGTGGTAGAATCTCCATCCCTAGTGGTTTTTAAGTCTCGGCTTGACAAGCCGTGGCTGGGTTGATTTAGTTGGGAATGGACCTGGTTTGAGCAGGGGACTGGACCTGATGACCTCCTGAGGTCTCTTCCAGCCCTATGATTCTATGATTCTGTAGAAGGGATTATGTGGTTCACTCATGTGCTGTCCCTTGGAGATAGGATGGAAAGTGCATGTTGTCAATAGGGGAAGGCTTTGCCAAACATTATCTGTCCTTTCTGCTTCCTTCCATCAGATGCACCAGATGCTCAATGCCGCTGCGGTATTGTTTTGCTCCCATCTTTGAGCCTTCTCTTGGACCAGCCCTTAAGCATGGAAAATCTTGGCAGTGCCATTCCCTGCCCAACGTCCTAATGAAAGCTGGCAGAGAATTTTTCAGTGAACCATTTTTTCATCAGAAAAAGCTGATTTGCTGAAACCAAAACTTTTTTCAGAAAAGGGTCAATTTCAACAACTTTTTGAGCAATTATAAAGTTTTGAATGGGAAATGTTGACATTTTCTGGAGGAAAAGCATTGCTTTGTAGTTTGTTTATTTATTGTAAAACATAAAGGTCAACACTGAAATTAAATACTTTGATCTGATATATTTATTTTATTTTAAATGGATTTTCAGTTCATGAAATTGTTTTTAAGATTTTTCACTTTTCAGCCAGCTTTGGGACAGGAATTTTTTTTTCAAATCTTCAGAAATTCTCATGGGATGGGAAAGATTTTCCCTTTCAGCTCTAATTCTAAATCCTTTTAAAGACTTGCTCCTTCTGGTAACCCGTTCCTGCAAACAGAAGAAGTAACAATAATTTAATCAATTAACTATGGCAACACCTTCCTGTAAGTCTCCTAGCATGTCCTCTCTGGCTTGTCTTGCTTTTTAGATGCCTTCAGGCAAGGACTGTTTTAATATGTGTATTGTACAGCACTTCATCGGTACTTACAAAAAATTCCTAACCTCATGAAGATAATAGGATAATAGTAAGGACATGGTTTTCAGTATTGTGATTTTCCTGTTGTTCTTCAAATAAATCCCAAGAGACAATTCTAGCAGCTGACAAATCCCGTGTTTCAATGGAACTTTCCTTCAGAGCAGGAACATCAAAACTAATTAGAGCTTGTTAATTTTTTTTTTAGTTGTGTTAAAATTTCAGTTTTTGAAATCTGAAAAAGAAATTGGAAATTTTTCCTCATCATTTTTGTCCAACTCTATATCCGAGGTAAAATTTTCATACCACCTTCAGCCATCGCAGGAGCCTTATAAGTAGGTAGAGCTGACTGAAATGGTTTTGTTAAAATTTCAAATTTTGAAATAGAAAAGGAATTTGCCCCTTCTCCCCCTCACACTATTTCCACCTCTAGAGAGCTGGGGTTACATTTTCAAAGGTGCTTATATGCCTAAGTCACTTTGGAAGATGGAGGTTTGTCTCCTAAGGCAATTGGGTAGTTTTGAAAAATCGACCCAAGGTCAAAATGTTTCCAGATTTCATAAAAATCTAAATTTGAGAGACAGAAGGAAAAACTGAAACACTTTTACAAATATTTTTCCATTTTAAAATAAATCCATTCTCATAATAAATAAGGCAACTGTTCATCAATGACCGCAAAAGGAGGATATTGGTGTCAGCTAAAGAGTACTAATTATAGGTGCTGTCTGACAGCCCAGTAACTGTGGGAGGAACTTGTAATGAAAGAGGAGGTCATTTATAAAGGCAGAGGAGTCATGACTGTTTACACCAGCTGAGGTTCTCATCCACTATATAAAAAACCCAAGGGGGATGATAAAGGTCAGAGAGGAGACACTAATGAAGCTTGGAGGATGGAAACACTTTTTTTTCCACTGCTCATAGAAACACAAAGAGAGAGAGACATATAAGTGAAGTGCATTTTCTCATGGTTTAGCAGCTCTTCTAAACACTCTGTTTTAATCAACTCCTATCACACTTGGCATTTTCTTGGCTAACTATTGACCTCTCACTTTGGCCATGTTAAATCTGTGAGACACACATGACTAACCGGTTTTATATGCATTTGCTCTGTGACTTCTTGCTTTTCAGGCTAAGGAGGCAGTATTGTTGAGGATTTGAAGACTAGTTGACCGGGGAGGGAGGACTGCGGTGTTCTATCACTGTTCTATCACTGACTTATGGGCTGACCAGGGGTGAATTACTAATTGTGAAGATCAGTTTTATCTATTGTTAACGTAACAGATGGGTCCCAGCTTAAATCCTGGATATGAACATGGAGAAACCTTGGCCTGTGCATGATCCAGCTCCAAATGTTGAATAATGACTCCGCACATTTTTTATCTACCATGACGTTGACTTGGCCCATGGGGGCAGGAAGGTTGAGTCCTAATTAATCTTTGTAGGTTTTTTTTTTTTTTTTGGTGAGCTGGGTCAAGCCTTTAGCCTGAGTCATAGCTGGCATGTATCTGCTCTGCCCCAGGGCCAGTCATGGGAAGCACATGTGACACGGGGAGTCACAATGTTCCATTGTTTCTCTCTCGCTTTCAGAGGAGAGGGAGTAAAAGGGTGCAGTTGACATGGCGTGATGGTGGGGAGTAGAGCCAAGGCTCTGCCCACTCCATGCCACTCTCCGCCCACTTGGTGACAGTGGGAAGTGTCTAGAGAACATGGACGGCACTGTGTAATAAATCTGGACCCAAGGAGATTGTTTCTCCACCGCCCTGACTCTTGTGAAGCCATCTGATCTGGCTGCATTTTACACCCACATTTAACTGGCATAGATGATGACCCAAGGGGCAAGGTGGTGGAAAATCAGATGCAGGATATGACTAGACCAAGCAAGGAAGTGTGTGTGTGCATTAGGCCTTGCTTCTACTTACATGGCTGAGCAAGACAGAACAATCCAGCCCTGTTTTACTATACACTGATCTGACGTGGATTTTCATACTGGCTCAGTATGTCCTCCCCTATTCTTTATATTTACATATCAACACAAGGAGACAGCCCTAGCTGTCATTTTATTGGATCATCTTGCTTTTTAAACCTACTCAAAAGGAGGAGAAAAGCATGTCCTAACTTCTGTTCATGCCAGGAGTTTTGGCCTGCTCCCCAGGGATTAAAAAAAAAAAGATATAAAATATACTTCTTCTTTTTTCTGGCTAGTGTTATCATAGAAAAATGCACTACTGCTTTTTTCCTGGCTGGAGAGGAATTCCTGTGTTATTATACAGCAGACTGACAGAGTCAAACTGTACCAATAAGTGCCGGAGTTGTGGTTAATTAGTAGCCTGTTTAGGAAATTATGTGATCATTACCTCATCCTTTCTTAGCCTAGCAGCTTTTCTCCCCCTTCCTTTCCCTTAACAACTTTTCCCGCCCAAGGATATTATTATTCCTAATGACACCATGTCACACGTGCAAATCAAAGCCTCTTAAACACACGTCGACTTATTAGGTCTCCAGTGGTTTTAAATCCCATGTGAGATAATTCTTGGTGTTGGCACTGACAACAACGGGAAGAAAAAGTGTTCCGGCTTCGATGTCCAGTCCTATCCCTGCGTCTCCACAGGAGCAGAGTCTGACCCTGGAGTGACCTCGGCTTGACACACACCTGTTGACAATGAACACCCTTGGTATCGTCGCAACAATGCTCCATTGTGATAAAGCAAAGGAGAACACAAACAGCGGAAAGGCCCTCTAGCAGCAAACGACCAGGTCACAACCACCAGCCATGGCAACCTGCATAATAGAAAGGGGAGATAAAATAAAACCACAACATAGAAGAGGAGTTCCCGACTGCCTGCTCAGAGACAAGAGACTTATTATTAATGGTTGCAGTTTTGGCTGTCTTTCATCCTGCTCTGCCGTTTGGTTGGGCTGTGGCTGAATCAAAGAGGTCTTAGAGATTGTAAAGGTCTGTCAAACACAGGCTAGGGTTGTTCTGCACAAAATATTTGCCCACCTGTCTAATTTTAAATGGGGCCTCCCCTGCTTCCATTGGAAGACTAATTCCATAGATTTAGCACTAACAGAACTTTTGCTAGCTGTTAAGTTCTGATTTTGCTGTGCGTAGCGGTGTTAATATTGCTGATTATTTAACCCACAGGCACATATGTTGGCCCACTCGCTCGAGACTGAACTGGGGCCTTCTAGAGGTAAAAGCATAAGCTACAATGGTTTGAGTTTAATACCTGATGTATTGTATTTGGGGCTGCAAGACACTTGGAAAGATCCCCTCAGAGGATCAGGTACAAAGGAAGACCTGTAACTGTTATATTTATAGTACCAAAGAAGATCATTTCACTTTTACATTGATGTCTTTCTCCTTCTTCTTCCCACCCATCTGTTTCTCTTTACCAGTTGGTCTCTTATTCTACATTCATATTGTAAGCTTGTTGAGGCAGATTATTTTACCCAGCACAATCGGGTCCTGATCTTTGTGGCTTCTAGGCACTATGGTAATAAATAACATATAACCACCACAATCTCGTTATGTAACCTATCATTGAAATCAGCTTCTGTACCAGGTGACGGGAAGAAAGCTAGTACCGCACCAATCTTTGAAAAAGGCTCCAGAGACAATCCTGGCAAATACAAGCTGCAAACCTAACTTCAGTGTCAAGCAAATTGATTGAAAATAACAGAATTACCAGACACACAGATGAACATGATTTGTTGAGGAAGAGTCAACATGGCTTCTGCAAAGGGGAATCATGCCTCCCCAATCTACAGAACTTTCTGTGGGCCAACAAACGTGTGGACGAGGGTGACCCAGTGGACACAGTGTACTTGGATTTTCAGATACTTTTTGTACTGTTCTGATCATCCTATCTCAAAGAGATATATTAGAATTGGAAAAGATTTAGAGACGAGCAACAGAAATGATTAAAGGAACAGCTTCCATGTGAAGGGATTATAAAGATCGGGACTTCAACTTGGTAAAGAGACGATTCAGTGGGAGTATGTTAGAGGTCTATAAAAGTATGATTTGTGTGGAGAAAGTGGATAAGGAAGTGTTATTTAGTCCACATCATTTAAGAACCAGGGGTCATCCGATGACATTAATAGGCAGCAGGTTTAAAACAAGTGAAAGAAAGGACTTCACACAACACACAGTCAGCCTATGGAACTTGTTGACAGGGATGTTGTGTGGATCAAAACAAGGTAAGTTCACGAAGGATGTCCCTCAATGGCTGTTGGCTAAGATGGTCAGGGATTCAGCCCCATGCTCTGGGTGTCCCTAAACCTCTGACTGCCAGAAACTAGATAATTGACTGTTCTATTCATTCTCTCTGAAGCAACTGGCACTGGCCACTGTCAGAAGACAGGATACTGGGCTAGATACAGGTCTGGCCCAGCATAGCTGTCCTTCTGTTCTGTTCTTATTCAGTTGCTCTTAGTTAGTCCCTGTAGTACCACCCATTCCCCTCCTTAGTGTTAACACCCCTCGCTCATTTGCAAATGGCTGTTACGTTCCTTGTTCAGTTGTCTCTTCCTTTTTCTAGCTCTGATCATTTTTGTTTCTCTCTTCTGAACTCCATCCAGTTCACTGCTATGACTCTGGGATAAGATGCCTGGAACTAAGTGCAATATTCCAGGCATGGGTTCATTGTAGCCCATTAGAGAAGGACTTTCACTTCCTTGCTCCATGATGTAATGCTACTTTACATGTCATCCAAAATGGCACTAGATTATTTTTCTCCTATAGTGACTTGACAGGGCTAGAGCTGTGTGAATAACTGATTTTTTTTCAGTTGACTGGCAATTACAAAAAATGTAAAATAAATATCGCTTGTGTCCAACCAAAAATATTTTTTTTAATTCTTGGTGAAATAAAAAGTAATAAAATGAAATGCATTGGCAGCGAATTGAGGGAAGTGATTACTCCCTTCTATTTGGCACTGGTGAAGCACATCTGGAGTATTGCATCTAGTTTCAGCCCCCCTCCTTGCTATAGAAAAGATGTGGACAAATTGGAGAGAGTCTAGAGGAGGGCAATGAAAATTATTAGGGGTCTGGGGCACATGACTTATGAGAAGAAGCTGAGGGAACGGGGCTAATTTAGTCTGCAGAAGAGAAGAACAAGGGGGGATTTGATAGCAGCCTTCATCTACCTGAAGGGGGGTTCCAAAGAGGAGGGAGAGAGGCTGTTGCCAGTAGTGACAGATGACAGAATGAGGAACAATGGTCTCAAGTTGTAGTGGGTGAAGCTTAGGTTGGATTTTAGGAAAACTATTTCACTAGTAGGTTGCTGAAGCACTGAAATGGTCTGCCAAGGGAGGTGGTGGAATGTCCATCCTCAGAGGTTTTAATCCTATGAGGGACTATGAAAAGAATTGGATTTGTTTAGATTAGAAAAGAGAAGACTGAGAGGGGACAGGACAGCATCTTTCAAGTACCTAAAAGGGTGTTAAAAGGAGGAGGGAGAAAAGTTATTTTCCTTAACCTCTAATGATAGGACAAGAAGCAATGGACTTAAATTGCAGCAAGGGAGGTTTAAGTTGGACCTTAGGAAAAACTTCCTAACTGTCAGGGTGGTTAAACACTGGAATAAATTGTCTAGGGAGGTTGTGTAATCTCCATAGTTGGAGATATTTAAGAGCAGGTTAGATAAGCATCTATCAGGGATAATCTTGGTCCTGCCGTGAGGGCAGGGGACTGGACTTGCTGACATCTCAAGGTTCCTTCCCGTTCTAGTATTCTATCAATATTCTATTCTATTCTTCTATCCTGGCTGGGATGATTTAGTTGGGGTTGGTCCTGTTTTGATCAGGGGGTTGGACTAGATGACCTCCTGGTGTCTCTTCCAATCCTAATCTTCTATGATTCTATGAAATAAAATACTGTCTCTTTTTTGATAAAATTGAACATTTTTGTTTCAATTTTGACCCCCTTTTAAACATTTTAATTGTGATTTTAATACAATGAAAGGGAACTTAGAACTGAAGACTCTTCAAATTGAAAAACTGAATCATTTAATGTTTTGATACTTTCAGAATGTTTAAGTTTTTTTTGACTGAAACAATTCAGTGAAACAAACGAATTTGTGAGAAGTATAAGACACCAAATCTGCATTTTTCATTCCCCCTCCAAGTTTCATTTGAATTTTTTCCCACTTCTAGCAAAAACATCTACCATCTCTCAGGTTATATAACAACTAGGAACAGAAGTTGCGTGTTCAAATGTCACCTAACTATAAATAGGATTCTTCAGGTGTAAACAGGGCTAGTCATAATTCAAATAATTTTAGATGGTCATGCTCAACCTTGTCCCCCATTACAGAAAAGATGTGGACACATTGGAGAAGGTCTGGCGGAGGGCAACAAAAATGATTAGAGGGCTGGAGCACATGACTTATGAGGAGAGGCAGTGGGATTTGGGTTTATTTAATCTACAGAAGAAAAGAGTGAGGGGGGGATGTGATAGCAGCCTTCAACTACCTGAAAAGGGGTTTCAAAGAGGATGGAAAGAGACTGTTCTCAGTGGTGACAGATGACAGAACAAGGGATTTTAAATTTTAGTTAATTAACTAATCGAATAGGCGATGGGATTTCCATCGACTGTTTGATTAGTCAATAAGAACTAGCCTGTTCTGCCTTTGAAATGTACAAAAGCTCCAGTAAGATCTCTTGTACATTTCAAAGATTGCAACGCAGCATGGAGCCCAGGGCCAGTGGGGAGTCCCCTGCTGGCCCCAGGCTCCTTGCGGTGCTTTCGCTTCAAAATGTACAAGAGCCCCAGTGGGGGCTCTTGTACATTTCAAAAGGAAGCACCACATGGAGCCTGGGACCAGCGGGGGACTCTGAGTCTCCCGCTGACCCCAGGCTCCATGCAGCACTTCTGCTTTGAAATGTAGAAGAACCCCAGTGGGGACTCTTGTACATTTCAAGGTTGGCTGCCGCTGCACCCCTCTCTCCTCCCACGGAGCTGGAGCTGGGGGTTTTAAGCCGGTTCCCTCCAGCACCCTCACCTCTTCCCCCTGCCTTGCTGCCTCTTTGTGACATCCCTAGACAGAGCAAGGAGCGATGGTCTCAAGTTGCAGTGGGGGAGGTCTAGGTTGGATATTAGGGAAAACTATTTCACTAGGAGAGTGGTGAAGCACTGGAATGGGTTCCCTAGGGAGAACATAAGGACATAAGAACGGCCACACTGGGTTAGACCAAAGGTTCATCCAGCCCAGTATCCTGTCTGCTGACAGTGGCCAATACCCAATGCCCCAGAGGGAGGGATCACAACAGGGAATCCTCCCGTGATCCCTCCCCTGTCACCCACCTCCAGAGAAGCAGAGGCCAGGGACACCATTCCTACCCATACTGGTGGAGGAGGTGGTAGAATCTCCATCCTTAGAGGTTTTTAAGTCCCGACTGGGATGATTTAGTTGGGGTTGGTCCTGCTTTTAGCAGGGGGTTGGACTTGATGATCTCTTGAGGTCTCTTCCAACCCTATGAGTCTATGATTGGGTGGAAGTCTGCAGTTAACCACAGCCATCTAACACAGTTTTCAGTGTGACTTGGCCTACCTACGCTAAGTTCAAATTCCTTTTTAAAAATCATGTTAGTGAAAATTTATTAAAACCTGGGTTTTTTTAGGATGCGTCTACACTGTAATCCAAGGTGAGACTGCATCTCAGGTATTCACATCCACATTAGCACAGCTAAAAATAGCAGTCTAGATATGTTACAGCCACTTAGGTGCTCTAGGGATCCCAGCACATCAGGGCTGATTTCAACAACTGCTTCTTTGTGAACTTACAAAATGGTCCCAATGACTGGGCAAAACCCTCCACTCCAGAATACATGTAGGGATTATCCTAAAATAACTGTCCTGGACCTCTGGGATCCAACATGCCTCCTCCTCAAAGTTCAACACAATTTTCTTGTTAGGATAATCAACATCTCGCTGTAAAAACTGGAACTGTAAAGAGAGGTCCAGGGTACACTACCTGACTTGATGTGGAGAAAAGAGATTATTGTGACCCCATCCATCACAGATTCAAGCAGACAGGGGGTTTGTGTTGTCTCGTGGAGCAGTGGCAGACTAGAGAAATGTTCCTGGAATAAGTAGGACAGGTGAATATTGCACAGGCTCCCATGTACTTAGAGACTGGGAGTCCTTTGAGGGGTTCACTCCAGTACTTGACTCAACAGGCGCAGACTCTACCTGCCCTGACTCTGAACTTGGGTGACTCACAGGAACAGCAGTGTCCACTGATCCATCATTGCTGGGTGGAGATAATGAGTCTGAGAACCAGATGACAGTGTAGTCATACGATTAGTTTAGACACAGCCTCGAACTCCTTCAAAATCTCTGCTTTTCCAGGCTTTTCCCTTCCCATTGAACAGCTGCACTTCTCAGTGTGGGTGCACAGTTGTCTGTGTTTGCATTTGGCCAGATGAATCCCATTCAATTCTGTTATGCCAGTCTCTCAAAGCTCCCTACATTGCCTTGTAGTATGTCTCTGACCTCATTCCGGGGGAAAGGGTGAAGATTAGAATGCCCATGGGAGCTAGCCCCCCCTCTGTGACAGGACTGCAGCATGTGGATGGGGGGCGTTTATGGAAAGCCTGCACTGCCATTGTCCATGGGGTGCTTGTTGTATAGAACGAGGACATCAGTCTCTCGGGGTACCCATGTGGCACCTACATTCTGACTCCACCTGCTCATTCTTTATCCCCCATGTGTGGGGTACGTCCAGGCTGGAGTGGGAAGGGCGATTTTTAACTCAGGTAAGTGTATGTGATTGAACTTTGAGCTAATGCTCTAAAAACAGAGTGTGGCTATGGCGGTACAAGCAGCGACATGGACTAGCCACACCCAGTGCAATCCCACCTAAGACCCCAGGTGAGTACTCTGACAGCTAGACTGTTCCCCACCTGGGCCACCCCAGATACGCTGTTTTCAGCATGCTAGCTTGATTAATGCCAATGTACGTATGTCTCCCAAGCTGGACAGGCCACCTCCCACACCGGTGTTGATGCAACCACAGTTGATGTCTGGTTTCTGTGGGGGCAGGCTTTTGATTCTGGTGGGCTCCACCTATACCAACCATCAAATAAAATGGCAGTTTACAAGGGGACTAAAATGGTGTAGCGTGAAATTTAGCCCTGGGGCAGAGCCTGAGCAAAACGCCCCCTGTACCACTCCAACGCTACACTGAGGCTGTGCTCCCCAAATCCAGATGGATCTGCTCCATCTTCAGTTTGCCATGACGAGGGTATCTGTGCTGGTCCAGACTATAAGATTACTATGCGAGGGGCCGTGACAAATGGCACAGAGGTGCTACCACATTGCTCCATCAACCAGGAGGGAGGGACAGCTGCAAATCCCTAATGTAGATATACTTAAACCACTTTAAACCTTATCATAGAATCATAGAACTGGAAGGGACCTCGAGAGGGCATCGAGCCCAGTCCCCTACCCTCACGGCAGGACCAAACACTGTCTAGATCGGGTTGGCCAACCTGCAGCTTGCGAGCCGCATGTGGCTCTTCAAAGAAAAAATTGCGGCTCCCTCATCTGCAGCTGAAAGGGGCAGTGTGTTTCTGTCTGCACAGGACACCGGTGCAGACTTCAAAATGGCCACCTTCAAAATGGCCGCCCTTAAAAAGGCTGCAGCCAGGCCCTTTTTTTTTTCTCAACAACTTTTTTCCCTCGGCTCTTTGCGCTGTATCCACCACTATTTTGGCTCTTCGTCTGTAATGGGTTGGCCACCCCTGGTCTAGATCATCCCTGACAGGTGTCTGTCTAACCTGCTCTTAAATATCTCCAATGATGGAGATTCCACAACCTCCCTAGGCAATTTATTCCAGTGTTTAATCACCTTGACAGTTAGGAAGTTTATCCTGATGTCCAACCTAAACCTCCCTTGCTGCAATTTAAGCCCATTGCTCCTTGTCCTAAATCAATGTAAACCTTGTTTAAATTGGTTTAATTAAGCATGGCATCTTACTGAATTAAGCCAAACCAATGTAAGTCAGGCTTTAGTGTGTTTGTAATAAAAGCGTTTTGTGGTCCATCAAACAAATTACTTTTCCAATATAAACAGTCCCTCAGATTCCTTTCTATAGCCGTTTATAGGGACATAGGGACTTCAAATGCCTTCAAACTAAGGCATCATCACAATGCCAACAGCACATATTTTTACTGTTTTTGAAAGAAAAAATGTTTACTCTTCTACCCAGGAAGGTTTCTTTTGAGTGCTGCTATCTGTTTCAGGGCTTAGCTATAAGCAAGAGAGGCACAGTTGTATTAGCTTATTTCTCACCAAGACTGGAAATGTCGGGCAAAGGACGCTGCTGTTCTTACTCGCTTTGAGCAGCATCTCACTTTTCATATAGCTCCATTGAAATCAACAGGGCTATTTTCTGCTGAGGTGAGATGGGCATCGGAACCTGACTCCAGGTGATCATTATTATCTCAAGCTGCCCAGCGCTGGTCATTTTGTTGCTAGTCTCATGATATTTGGCGTTTTTCTTAAATCCTCGCCTCCTGCTGGACTCAAGTTATTACATGAGACTCTCGCTTTCCTGGAAAATAAAAGATGCATTTGTAATTCTTAGGGTTGGAGAGAAAAGCATGAGCATGTGAGACCTATGTACGCCTACACCAGATGAAAGAATAAAGAGAACTTCAGATAATTTTTTTGTCTCATGATTTTAGCCATTCTCATGATTTTTTTCGGGCCTGACTCACTTTTGAAATGCTTGGGAATGCCGTTGTTCCTCACACACTAGCCTCACTAAGGTTACGTCTACACTGCAGGCTTCTTGCACAAGAACTTTTCGCGGAAGAGATCTTCCGCAAAAAGTTCTTGCACAAGAGCACGTCCACACTGCCATATGCTTTTGCTCAAGAGAGCATCCACACTGCCATGGATGCTCTTGCGCAAGAAAGCTCCGATGGCAATTCACAGAATGGCCATCAGAGCATCTGTGCTTTTTCCATTGGAGTTTCTTGAGCAAGAAACCCCTGTTGTCCATCCACGCATGCCTTTTTGTGCAAGAGCTCTTGCACAAAAAGTCTTATGCCTCATAGAAAGAGGAATAACTCTTGCACAAAAAGCCCTGTCTTCTGATGATCTATTGTACTTTTTCTTGGACAAAAACGCGATTGTAGTGTGGACGCTCCAAGCTACGGCCGTTTTTGTACAAAAACTCTGCAGTGTAGATGTAGTCTAAGTGGCTATGTCTACACTACAAGGTTTTAGTGCAAAAATGGCTGTTTTTGTGCAAAAACCGGGGGAGCATCCACACCTCAAGCGCGTTTTGCGCAAAACCCCCCCCAAAAAACAGTAAATTGACAGGACAGAGGGCTTTTGCTAGTAGAGTTATTCCTCTCCCCACAAGGAATAACTCCTTTTTGCGCTACAGCTCTTGCGCAAAAAGGCAGGTGTGAATGCTCTGCACGGGTTTCTTGCGCAAAAAGGGCCTACCAGAAAAAGCACAGGTACTCTGATGGTCATTCTGTGAATGACCATCAGAGCTTTCTTGTGCAAGAGCGTCCATGCAGTGTGGACGCTTTCTTGAGCAAAAGCACATCACTTTTGCGATGTGTTTTTTGAGGTGTGAACGTGCTTTTGCGCAAGAAATTTTTGTGGAAGATCTCTTCTGCAAAAAGCTTCTTGTGCAAAAACCCTGCAGTGTAGACAAAGCCAGAGTGTGTTTACACTGCCATAAAAGATCCACATAGAATGGTTGTGGCTGGCTTGGGTTTGCTGACTCGGGCGAGTGGGGCTAAAAGTTACAGTATCGGTGTTCAGGTTTTCCACTGGTCCCTGGGCTTTCAGACTCCCCATGGCTATTGGAGATTGGGATCCAGCCCAAGGCTCAGGCTACGTCTACACTACAAGGTTTTTGTGCAAAAACCCGCAGCGTGTGCACACCTCAAATGAGCTCTTGTGCAATTAAATGGCAGAACAGAGGGTTTTTTCCACTGTAGGTAAACCTCCTTTTCTGAGGCATAACTGCTTTTTTCTTTGGGGCATCCCTTATCCTACCTCCACCCTGGGTGGCCTGGGTATTGCCTGTCCCTTCACTCCCGGGGGAAGACAGGACTTGAACCCACCACCTTGTTCTGTCCAGGTAAACACCCTAGCCCCTAGGCCAAGTTGGATTTCCCCCCCCCTGTAAGAAGGCAGGTGTGGATGCTCCAGAGGGGTTTCATGTGCAAGAAACCCTGATGGGAAAAAGCACAGGTGCTCTGATGGCCATTCTGCGAATGGCCATCAGAGCTTTCTTGCGCAAGAGAGTCCATGCAGTGTGGACTCTCTCTTGTGCAAAAGCACATGGCTTTTGCGATGTGCTTTGAGGTGTGGACGTGCTCTTGTGCAAGAAGTTTTTGAGCAAAAACTCTTGTGCAAAAGGCTTCTTGAGCATGAAGCATGTAGTATAGATGTAGCCAGGTAGTGTAGACATAGCCATGCTTCTCACGCAAGAGCACGTCCACACCTCAAAGCACATCGCAAAAGCCATGTGCTTTTGTGCAAGAGAGCGTCCACACTGCATGGACGCTCTTGCGCAAGAAAGCTCTGATGGCCATTCACAGCATCTGTGCTTTTCCCTCTGGAGTGTCTACACTTGCCTTTTTGCGCAATAGCTGTAGTGCAAAAGGGAGTTATGCCTCATAAAAGGAGGTTTACCTACACTGGCAAAAGCCCTCTGTTCTACTGTTCTACTGCTGATTTACTTGTGCAAATGCTCATTTGAGGTTTGGACACTCCGCGGGTTTTTGTGCAAAACCAGCTGTTTCTGCGCAAAAACCTTGCAGTGTAGACGTAGCCTGAATGACTAGGCTACAATTTTTAGCCCTGCAGCCTGAGCCACATAAATCAGCTAACCCAGGTTCTGAGATTTGGTGCCAGGGATTTTTATCGCTCTGTACACATAACCTCAGATTCCTCTATTTGCCTCTTGATTTAGTCCCTGAGATGGGCACATTGTAACCCTTAGGCCTTATCTATTCATAGTTTGAGCACTATTATTAAAACAATTTAGTTACATCCATGAAAGCCTCCCAAGCCCTTAATTCAAAATCAGAGTGTCCACCTTAATTAGTCACCCTTATTTAAGTCAATCAGTTTCTGAACCAATTGAATTAAGCCAGTGCTCATGTGCAGACTAGCCCTTAGGTAGCAGTTTAGCACTTTTCAGGGTAGCACTTCCTGACAGCGCCTGGCGACAAAACTCTTTCCTCCTGCTATCAGCTAATACCTCTGGTGGAGTGTTTAAAAAAGTGACTCTAAACCAGCTAAAAAATCTCAAGAGAGCTGTCAGTCAAGACAGATATTTACTGAAGCTTCCCATTGACCCATATACGCTCTTATCTAGAAACCTTTATCTTCTAAGACAATGTTGACTAACAGCTTTTCCTTTACTCTTGTTTCTATCTTAAAAGAATAACAAATAAGCTTAATTCTTTACAAAAACTTGAGCAAATGCCTTATAAGCCTAACACAATGGTATTTATTTTAAGAAGGATGGCTACGAATGGCAACGCTTTTCTGTTTTTCTGTCTTCGTTTTTCATATTGGAACACTTAATCACAGTTAATCTTGGTGCACAAGGAAGACACATTAACTTTGTTTGCACAGGACTGATATAAAATCTTCCCAGTCCTCTGTTCCCTTATTCATTTCCCGGGTAAGCCGAACCATTTTAAATAACAGATAAAGGAATTGCTGACGATTCCAAGATAGAATCTATCCTTGCTAAGTAACTTCAGGGACTAGGCAATACGAGCAAAGTTAGGACAAACAGGCCAAAGCTGAGCGCTAGTAAATTCCATTAAAACGTCTGGAAGAGAAGGGTCTGGAGTGTAGAGTAAGGTACCTGGTACACACCCACCACTTAAGACTGAGAGAGTAACTCTGCAAATGGGATGGCTTCATCTTTTCTTGCGCATCTGTGGTATCAGGACATGTCTATTCTCCAGAGACAGGATCATGATTCTTCTGCATTGCTTGTTGTAACAGGAGCTCTTCCGATTATAGTCTTGAGTTTTATCTGGTCTGTACTTTACCCAAAAGACTACAGTAAAATACTTCTGACAGTCTCCTTTGCACTGTAGTTACTGGCAATATTCATTAGATCCTGTAAGGCAGAGGTGGGGAACCTTTTGTGGGTCAGGGGCCACCAAAAAATCAGACAGGGACTGGGGGCTGCAGGGAGGCAGTGGGAGGCTGGGGTGCCAGCACAGGCTCCCCAATGCTGGGGGAGGCCTTAAGTCTCTGGGGCCAGATCCAGGCAACTCAGGGGCCACATCTGGCCCCTGGACCTTAGATTCCCTACCCCTGCCATAAGGGGTTCTTTTATTTTATTCAAGTCAGTTGTTTGAAAATGAGGGAGACACACTGTGGATCTGTCCACTATGCCAGGTAATGTTTATGTAACCCACACACCGAGGGCATGTCTACACTGCAAAGCTATTTCGGTATACCAGGGGCATCCCGAAATAGCTACCCTGCGTCTTTTGAATGCGTCCGCTATTGTGAAATATAGTGGACCCACTATTTTGGCATCCCTGTAAACCTCGTTCCACGAGGGATAAGGGATGTCTCGAAATAGCGTATTTTGAAATTTGGCACTGTGTAGATGCACCAAATTTCGAAATAGCTTATTTCAAAATAGAATTGCAATATGATATGCAATTTACATAGCGCAAATTGCGTATCTTATTTCGAGCTAAGGGTGCAGTGTAGATGCACCCCTACTGTGGTTCACTGGCCCATGTAGTGTAAGTGGGACCACATACAGTGAGAGATAAGATCAAGGGAGCTCTCCAGCCTATGCTGAGGGAGAGCTAACTTTATAGCTCCAGCTGTTGAGACTCCTAGTAAACTCCAGAGATCCCAAGTTCAAATCTGTGTGGTGGCAGTTACATTTACACAGCAATCCATGAGTTTAGTCACACATCCATTGCCTGTATGACAACATCATTCCATTACCTGCTGGTTCTATGTATTACAGTACACCTTGGTTTACATTTTCAAAAGTCATCAGCGAGTTTGGGTGTGTTCAGTGTTCAAGCATAGGAAGAACAAGAGCCAAAACAGCACAACATTCAAGCTTTATTCCTTCCTCCACATATACCTTACTTTCCTGTCAAACAATCCCTCAAACAAGAGTTTACTAAGTTTCTAGACTTTACTTTGTGCATAAGCCAAATAGCGTTAGTCCAGTATTTCAGACACATCGCAGAACATATTTTTTTATATGGGTATCTTTTTGGAAAACATCAAGTGGGGATGGGAGAAAATTAACTTGATAATCTCTTCTTAGCTCCTGGCAGGCTGACAAGAATATGCTGCATGTACTACATGCATTTCATTTTGCTTCTCATATTGCCTCTTTTACCGCACCTCAGAAAAAAAAAAGAGAGAAAATGAAAGTTGGTTTCCAGAATGGCTGAGTGTATAAAGCAGTTGAGGAAAAGGAAGCTCTTTTGCTCTATGTATGTTTACAAACTACTGTGTTACAACCCCCAGTCAGAGCTGATGCAGTGGATGTAATGAAGTTGTTATTGCCACAGCAACCAACACTTCCGCCCAATTTGAGCTCTGTGTCCAAAGGGCAGAGCCGGGCATTTCACCTTGTTTTAATGGGTTTAGTAAAAACATCCTCTTTAGGGTTCCTCTGATTAGCCAAAAGATTTTGAATTAATCACCCTTGGTTCTCCTCACACACTGTTTGAATACTAGCTGGGTTTTGGAAGAGATTCAAAAAAGCTGCGTGTAAATGAAAACGCCACAGGTCTTGGCAGGTTAGATAGTGGTGGATAGTGGGATTGCTTAATAAAGCAGTTCAGTTCAAAGTGAAGGTAGAGGGAGTGGAAGATCACAGCACAGAGGCTAGCCCAGAAATGCCAGCGTATTTCAGTTGTCATTAAAACATGCAGGGACAAGAATTATTGGTAGAATGAGGTCTCTAGTAATGCATGCATATGAAGCCAATGGATGTGCAGAGAGGGAACCCATCCAACTCTTCAGTAAGTTTTAATGCTTTGGCAATTTGTTTAACGAAGCTTTTGGAAGTCAGATGTGTTTTATCAGCCCTCTGATATAATGGCAACGTTTCTGAGAATTTAGGAGCACTCAGACCCCTGCAAAAAAGAGGTTTTCAGATCATATACCGCACATTTTGTACGTGAATATGGTGAGTATGAATGTGATCAATTAATTGCACTTTTATACATCTAGCATAATGTGGCTGGGTTGGTCATCTACCTGTCCACACAACTCAGCCTTGCTCACCATCCTTCCCTTCTAACCAGGGCTGCATTATGACTTTTGTGGGCCCTAGGCACTTTTGCCTTCGTGGGCCCTTTCCTCCATGATAATATCAATATTAAAAATTATTTTTGATATAACGTTAAATACTTCAACATTTTTTTTTTTCTGTTTTAGGCAAAGTTTAATAGATTTTCGTGGGCCCTAAAAGTTTCATTTTTTTCTGATGTGAGAAAAAAATTTAAACATTTTCTTCGACCCTAAAAGTTCATTTTTTTTTCTTCTGATTTTAAAAGAAATGAAAACATTTTCGTGGGCCCCTAAAAGTATCGTGGGCCCTAGGCACTGTGCCTACTGTGCCTAATGGATAAGTCGGCCCTGCTTCTAACCTACCATGCCCTGGCTGTCTCAGGAGGTCAAGATTTTCAGTAGTGCCTCAGTTTTTTGAGATTCCAACTTGAAATGCTCTTTGGTGCTACAGAGAGGAGAATTTGGCCATGAATTTTTAAAACTAGTTGAGTGGCCCCATCAAGTTCATAAAGCAGCAATGTCCACATTACAACATTCCTGATCCAAAGCAACCTTAATGTGTGGCCTTAATCCAACGCCCTTTTGCACAAGCATAGATGTGCACTGGAAAATTAGGTACAAGAAGCTTTTCCTCTGTATCTCCCCCCTCTGTAGGAACCTTCCTTTCTCTCTGTCTTCCTACCTCACCAACATCAACTCTGCTATATATTTGAGAGAGTTTGTCTGTCATAAAGCTTGTATGAAAGACCTGCAGTGATAACTGGGGTCTGGTAGGCCTACCTCACTTGGGACCGTAACCATAGGGGAAAAAGTCTCAGAGGGGTAGCCATGTTTGTCTATAACTTTAAAAACAATGAGCAATCCTGTGGCACCTTAGGGCACTTCTACACTTGGAAATTATTTTAAAATAACTAAATTTGAAATAATAGCTCCCGAAATAACTATTTTGAAATAAGCTTATTCCCTGAGGAAAGCAGGAGTACATGTTTCAAAATAACCAGCCCGTTATTTTGAAATAACAGGGTTGGTAGTATGGACACTCCACTTATTATTTCAAAATAAGGGGGGTTATTTTGAAATAACTCCCTACTGTAGACCAGGGCTTAGAGACTAACAAATATATCATATCATGAGCTTTCGTGGGTAAAACCCATTTCATCAGATGAGCTGGAGTGGAAATTACAGAATCCAGGGTATATATAATAGCAAAAGCAGTTACCTTTCAATTGTAGGACCATTGAATGGGACACATCCAGCATGACTCAATTACCTTCATTAACATTAGTTGGTTTTAACCAATTGTTGTTTTTAACCATAGGGAAGTGAATGTAAGTTTATAAAGTAGAGTTGCCAACTCTGATTGAAACTATTCCCAGAGATTTTTTTCCCCAACATGAGGTCATATCATTTTCTTAAAATATCCTATTAACATCTCCAAAATTGCTTTCAATAACCACCAGAAGATTAATGCTGATTTTGGGAGACTGCAGGCCAATGGGTTGGCAACCCTATTCTAAAGGGTTACAGTAGCCTGTTATAATACATGTTAATGCAATCAAAAAGGTCCAAAAGGAAGACAAAGGCTAAATTAGCCCAAACAAAAACACTCACTCATATAACTCAGGGACTGTGAGAAAATCAGGTTTCTTAAATAAGTGGGGCACCTGAAATGAATAAACTGAAATTGTTGTGTCAAAAATTAGGCCTAACTGGTAAGCAAAATAATTAGGGAATGGGCTCTTCCACCTATCAGGGATGTAAATTAGACATATCAAAATTGCAAATGAAGCCGGGATTTGAATTTCCCACGCTTCGTTTGCATAATCGCGTCACAAAGTTTTTTCAAAAAATGCTATTTCGAAAGTAAAACCACGGTCTAGACGCAGTTCTTTTGAAAAGAAAAGCCTTTTTCGAAAGATCCTGTAAACCTCATTTTTTATGCAAATGAAGCCCGGGAAATTCAAATCATGGCTTCATTTGCAATTTCGATATGTCTAATTTATATCCCTCTGTCAAAAGAGGGATGTAGTCTAGACATACCCTCCGTCTACATAATTCTTTTGGAAGAGGGACAACAGCAAATGGAAGCACAACATTTACTGGCTATTAAAAGGGGATAGAGTGAGTTGTACCATCATGGCTACCACCCTCACCATCTCCTGGTACCCTGGGATCCTCCATGACATCACAGGGTCTTTGTCGTCCAGATCCTGAGAAACAGCCGGAGAAGACCAGACCAACAGAGGGACCAAAGTGACCTTGCCACTTCTACTGGCTCTGGCTGAATCACAAAAACACCACCTGGGATGTGAGACTTTGTCCTATCATGTGTCATAAGAACATAAGAACGGCCATACTGGATCAGACCAAAGGTCCATCCAACCCAGTACCCTGTCTGCCTACAGTGGCCAATGCCAGGTGCCCCAGAGGGAGTGAATCGAACAGGCAATGATCAAGCGATCTCTCTCCTGCCATCCATCTCCACCCTCTGACAAGCAGAGGCTAGGGACACCATTCATTACCCATACAGGCTAATAGCCATTTATGGACTTAACCTCCATGAATTTATCTAGTTCGCTTTTAAACCCTGTTATAGTCCTAGCCTTCACAACCTCCTCAGGCAAGGAGTTCCACAGATTGACTATGCGCTGTGTGAAGAAGAACTTCCTTTTATTTGTTTTAAACCTGATGCTCATTAGTTTCATTTGGTGGCCCCTAGTTTTTATATTATGGGAACAAGTAAATAACTTTTCCTTATTCACTTTCTCCACACCACTCATGATTTTATAGACCTCTATCATATCCCCCCTTAGTCTTCTCTTTTCCAAGCTGAAAAGTCCCAGTCTCTTTAATCTCTCCTCATATGGGACCCGTTCCAAACCCCTAATCATTTTAGTTGCCCTTCTCTGGACCTTTTGTAATGCCAGTATATTTTTTTTTAGATGAGGAGACCACATCTGTACGCAGTATTCCAGATGTGGGCGTACCATGGATTTATATAAGGGCAATAAGATATTCTCCGTCTTATTCGCTATCCCTTTTTTAATGATTCCCAACATCCTGTTTGCTTTTTTGACTGCCGCTGCGCTCGTGGATGTCTTCAGAGAACTATCACGATGACTCCAAGATCTCTTTCCTGATTAGTTGTAGCTAAATTAGCCCCCATCAGATTATATGTATAGTTGGGGTTATTTTTCCCAATGTGCATTACTTTATATTATCCACATTAAATTTCATTTGCCATTTTGTTGCCCAGTCACTTAGTTTGGTGAGATCTTTTTGAAGTTCATCACAGTCTGCTTTGGTCTTAACTACCTTGAACAGTTTAGTATCATCTGCAAACTTTGCCACCTCACTGTTTACCCCTTTCTCCAGATCATTTATGAATAAATTGAATAGGATTGGTCCTAGGACTGACCCTTAGGGAACACCACTAGTTACCCCTCTCCATTCTGAAAATGTTCCATTTATTCCTACCCTTTGTTTCCTGTCTTTTAACCACTTCTCAGACCATGAAAGGATCTTCCCTCTTATCCCATGACAACTTAATTTACGTAAGAGCCTTTGGTGAGGGACCTTGTCAAAGGCTTTCTGGAAATCTAAGTACACTGTATCTACTGGATCCACCTTGTCCACTTGTTTGTTGACCCCTTCAAAGAACTCTAAATGATTAGTAAAACATGATTTCCCTTTACAGAAACCATGTTGACTTTTGCCCCAGAAATTATGTTCTTCTATGTGTCTGACAATTTTATTCTTTACTATTGTTTCAACTAATTTGCCCAGTATTGACGTTAGACTTACTGGTCTGTAATTGCTGGGATCACCTCTAGAGCCCTTTTTAAATATTGGCGTTACATTAGCTATCTTCCAGTCATTGGGTACAGAAGCTGATTTAAAGGATAGGTTACAAACTTTTTCCTTTTCCTTGCCCCTCCCCCCTACTTATTTCTTCTCTTTTCTATCCTTGTCTGTTTGCCGTCTATGTAGTAAGTCTGGCTTCGCCTGCCAAAGTGACACATTTTGTATCCCTGCTATAAATGTTTGATTAGCGAGGTAGCTAAGAGCAGTGCCCTAAACAGCCCAATGCTGGTACAAGTTTGCTGGGTCTCAGAATGGCTAATAAAACTTCATGCCATGCCTGTGTGAAGGCGGCAAAGGAGTTTCTTCGGTTTAAGGCAGCTGAAGGCTGCCTTGGAGAAGTGAACTCTATCCCTGCCTCTGCCACAGAATGGGTGACTTTCCCAGCTGGTGGGGAAATGTAATTGGCCTCATCTGGGGCTAATTACTGAACTGAGAAAAGAAAGCAGAACCCATAAACAGATTTAAGAGCGGCGCACTCCCTCCATCTGCCTCTCTGTGACATGCATCCAGTGATGAGATCAGAATCCCAATGGGAGCAAGGAGAAAAACATTTTTGCAAATGTAACCCACACACGTACTGGGTATTGTTCACTGCCCCATGTAGTGGCACGTAAGCCATGTCTCCACTACACGGGAAGGTCGAATTAAGATACACAACTCCAGTTACATTAATTTTGTAGCTGAAGTCGACGTACCTTAATTCGAGTTTCCATGTGGTCTCCACAGTGGGAGGCTGATGGGAGCAAACACTCCCATCAGCTTCCCTTACTGCTTGCAGGAGCCAGAGTACTGGCACCACTGGGGAAGCCCTCTGAGTTCAATTTAGTAGGTCTTTGCTAGACCCACTAAATCAAATTCTGGAAGATCGATCGCAGCAGCATCTACCACAGCAGCGGCAGTGGCCAGATCCCCGGGTCCCTTAAATCGCTGATGGAGTGCCACGCTTCATGCTCTGGGCAGCTCTTAGGACTGCCTGCAGAGGTGAGAGTGCTGCACCATGTGGTTCTGAGGGCTGGCTGCTCCCTGGTCCTGTCCCGCCCACCCGATGCCCTCCCTACCCCTCCTGGGGCCAGCTCCTCCCACACCGTGCCTGGGGGCCTATGGAGCCTTTTGGCTCCCGTGGGGAATTATATTTTCCTACTATGCACATGGACAGCTTTTTGCTCAATAACAAGGAGCCTGAGTTTTAGTTACTTAGGAAAAAGGGAGGGGTTGGTGGAGGACAGCCCTCCCGTGGTATAACTTAAAGCAGCCCTGGATCTTATGATATTCTTTCTTAGTCCCCCATACATCCATGAAGGGCTGTTGTTCATTGTGCTCCAGTCTCACCCCTAATACACCCCAGACATTGCTTCAACCCTCCTTCTTCAAGGAGCAGAGCGGGTGCTGATGCCAACTGTACATGGGCACGTCTTTCACGCTGCTGCTATTAATGCCCCTTTGCCTTGCTGGAGCCGGGTAAAAGGAGGCTCAGCCTATTTGACTATCAGAGTGTAGAGACTGAGGCATCCCCCCCCTCCTTCCCTCCATTTTGGGGTGAAGGAGATGGCCGAGAAAGGCTGGAGTAAAATGTCAGGTGCCACCCGAAGAATCTGAAATCCTTTTCCCAGTCACAAAGTCAAACGAAAGCTACGAACAGCCCTCTCCCAGATCAGCCAAGAAAGGGTTAATCCGGTAGGTATCAAAAAACCACATAAGACATGCACAGGTGCAGCAACAGTTTATTACTTGGTAAATATCACCTCCGTGGTCCGAGAAGAAACTAATGGTGGAGGTGCGGGGGGGGAGCTCCTTCTGCCTCTAGGAAGAGTGTGGTTAGGAACACTTGCAGAGTTAATAAAGGCTGTTGAAGCTTGAGCTTCCGTTGGTGGTTAACCCCGTGACATCTTCAAGCTCCTCCGAAAACAGCACCTGACTGACGCTCGGTTTAATTGTGTGCGATTGAAACAGGCTTCCTCACACGGGTACGCAGCTGAAAGCCGTGGGTTAATCAAGCGGAGGCTAATTCATACCACGCAGGGGGATGCGCTGCTGAATAATTTTGTAAGTGGCCCTGTCTAGGGAGTAACTGCCAGAGCCCGGTGTGAGGGAATGCACGCTGAGGGGGGTAGGAAAATGATCGCCGTTGTGTTGGAAATCCAGATCTTTGACTGATTTCCTAGTAAAAGCCACTGCTCTTGAGCAGGGGGACGAGGATCAAAGGTTCTTTAGACTGGAGCAGTCCCACTTCAGTGCCCTCCTCTGTCTCGTAGCTGACCCGATGTTGGTACCTCAGCTGTGGCACTTCGGTCAGACAAGATGTCTCCTCCAGCACAGGGCCACAAGGGGGAATGCCAGTCAGTCTGCTGAATGCCACAGTGCTGGAGTGACCTCTGGATTAGGTGGCCACTGCTTCTCCGAACCAATCCATTGAGCCCTAAACACCCTCAGGTAAACAGGAGACTGTGAGCAGCCATGGAGGACCAAGCAAGAAGCTCCCTTCCTTCCATAGCCTAGCTCCAAGGTCACTTTGGAGAGCACAGTTACTCCCTGTTCCTGCTTTCCTCTAGGGACTCTGAAAGTGGGAGGGACAAACAGGGGGTGAAGCTATTGCCCCTCTGTGCCAGCCCAGAGTGGGGGGACAGTGCACCAGGGAAGTAATATTTCCAATGCTCCTTCTGGCACAGGACAGCTCTCCATCTCCTTTCCACAATCTAATCCACTATGGTTAAATAACTGAGGTGCTTGGAAGATGCAACCCCTTTGACACTGAAACAGCTACTAATGATGGCCCTGGCCTCCCCATCTCTTTGAAGTGACTTTTATCTATATTTTATAGATGGGGAACCTGAGGCATGTGACAGTGACGTGCTTGGTCCTTAGATTTCCATGGTCCTGCCTTAGACCAGGGGGCTGGATTCTTGAGGTCCTTTCCAGCCCTGCATTTCCAGGATTCATAAGGTCAGCATAACAGTGCCACCACTGGAACTGCAGCTCCCAACTCCTGAATCCCAAGCCTGTGCTCTAACCACTAGGTCTGCTTCCACTCAGGAGTTTCATTTCTTATTTCCAGCCTCTTACTTGTCTGGAAAGAACTTGCAGGATGAGTCTCAGATGAGTTTCTCCACAGGCCTGCCTCACAGGGCTGTTCTCCCCTTGCTGACCAAGAGCTCCTCCGCTGCTCCCTTCCTCATGCCTCTGTGCACCCTGACTTATCTTGCGCTGCTGAGCAAGTATCACTTCTCCAGGCATTAACTGGTGAAGGGCAAAGGCAGGTCTTTGTAAATGTGCCACTTTGTGCCAGCTTCCTGCTCTGCGAAACACCTGCATTTTAATAGCAGAGAAGGAAAATAAACACCGCAGTCACCCTGGCTCAAAAACTGGTTTCAATTAGGAGGCCTAATTGCAGGGAAAGTGAAATGAAACAAAACGGGATGTTTACTTAGTTTAACCTTTTCCCCCCTCTGCTTTGTAAGAGCCTTTGGGGTCTGAGAGGTGGCCCTTCAGTCCCACATCTCTCAGAATAAGTCCCAGTGCCTCAGGACTGGGCGTAACTTTTCCCTCAGGACATCTGGGAAAGGGATGAGGCACTTTCCATAGATGTCAAGGCCCAAAGGCACCATTAGACCATCATCTGACACCCCTCCCTCCCTTTTTTAGCACAGGCCAAAGAATACCGAGGAGACCACTGCTCTACAGGGTCTGGGACAGGGGTGCTGCAGGAATGGTTTACTCCATGAGGGGAAGGGGCTGATCTACATGTAGGAGTTACCCAGCACTTTGTGCAATTAGCCCCCCTCCCCACCGCTGCAAATATTCTCAGTGCAAGACGCGTGGGAGGTTCAGCTCTCTCCTTTCCACAGTCTAATCCACTATGGTTAAATAACTGAGGTGCTTGGAAGATGCAACCTCTTTGACACTGAAACAGCTACTAATGATGGCCCTGGCCTCCCCATCCCTTTGAAGTGACTCTTATCTATATTTTATAGATGGGGAAACTGAGGCATGTGGCAGTGACGTGCTGGGTCCTTAAGTTTCCATGGTCCTGCCTTAGAGCAGGGGGCCCAGTTATAATCAAGGCTCAGTTATTTTTATATCTCAGGTAAATGCAGTTTAGTGCCTCTGAGCATATGGAGCAGACAGCTGTGTGTGGTGCCGAATCTGCAGGGAGTAGGGCCACTGCCCCGCTCGGGGGTGGGGTGTGGGGTGGGGGCTGCTTCGGTCCCGTCACACCTCCCTCTGGTATTACAAAAATGTGAATGGATCCTTCCAGAAAATCATGGCAATCGGTTTCATTATAATTGCCCTGTATGTCCTTTTATCCATTCTTGGCAAAACCGTAGCCCATTTGTGCCTCATTTCTGCCCCAACGGAGTCTCAAAGGCTACGTCTACCCAAGGTGGGTGACGTAAGAGTAGTTGTTCTGCATGAAGAGCATATGCAGGGCACAGTTTTCCTAAGCAAAAACCAGAATACTTAACAGCGCCGAGTTTCTGGGGGGAACTGACTGCACAATACCTTAAGCTTACAACTTTAATAGCTAGAGAACATGCCCCTATATGCTACCCTGTGGTATGGCTCTTTCTCACCCTCTGGCTATGTCTACACTGCTGGGTTTTGTTTTTCGGAAAAAGGTACGCAAATTGCAAACCGCAATTTGTACACCTTTTTCCAATTCTGATTTTGGAAGAGGCTTTTCCGACATTTGGTCCATCTACTCAGGGCCAAATGTTGGAAAAACCTCCTCTTTCGGAAGAACCCTTATTCCTCACAAAATGAGGAATACAGGGCTTCCAAAAGAGCGTGTCTGCTCTTCTGAAAAAAATTTCGGAAGAGCAGACACATTCCCTGGATGCGGTGGAGCTTTTCAGGGATGCCTCTGGTATCCCAGAAAAACTCCGTTATGTAGACATAGCCTCAATGGATGGTTCACATAAAAGGCAAGAGCTTACGACAGCTACTAGCTATGGGGGCTGTTCCTTTTGCTCCAGCAATAAAGTCACATGGTCCTAGGACAGAAAGTTGGGGTTCAAAGGCACTGCTTGGTGCCTCAAGCAGTGGAGAGTCATTGTAACAGGGAGTCAGACATCCTGGGTTCTTCTGTTCCAAGAGCAGCTCCTAACTTTTTGTCTGACCGTCGTCAAGCCAGATGACCCATCTGTGCCTTATGTGTGATAATCTGTGCATAGCTCACTGTGGGGTTGGGAGGTTTATAGTGTGTATAAAATTCCTTCTGATATTCTTCCAGAAGGGACTGTTAAATATTGTTACACCTTCACTACCATTGTTCATATCATGATTGTCACTATGAGCCAGGAACATGTTCCAACAACAAAAGTACAGCACGATCTAGGTACCGCAGAAACAAAGACCCTTTACCTCTTGAGCTAAAGAAGACTCTCCTTTAGCTGCTTACAGTACAGGGCATATGAAACACAGATAAGAGAACTAGCTGGTACAGAGCAGTGGCACGTGTGAATGACACTGATCATTTGACCTAGGGGAAATAGCTCAACAAACTAATGTGAAAAGTCTTTTCTCCCTGTTATCATTACCAGAGCAAAGCTCCTAGTGGCAGTCGGCCTGTTAGTTATGCAGGTGGAGTTTATCCATAGATGAAATGCATGCAGCATGGCTTTAAAATGGACACAGAGGGGCCCCTGAAATCTTCGCTGAAAAGGGAGCAGGAAGGCTTGCAGTGGGCAGTGTGCTAATCTGCCATTTTCCTTTAGATTTCTGCATGTGTGGTAAAACGGAAATGTCACTGCATGTGCTGTAACCTGTCACTGTGGTTGGTAAGGAGCGAAACTGTGGGCTATGGGGTGTTTGATCTGGAGAGGCTCCCAGCCTTGATTTGCCTTGTGCCCCATACAAACTTGGCGTAAGTTGTGGCTTCCACTCTCGCTGTGGCCCAGGCGATGCAAAGATCAACAGCCAGACTTCCCTTCCTGGCTTTGTTTTTCAACAACAATGGGGCACCATCTCGCAGTCCCTGAGGTGGTTAGAGCCGTTACCATTGTTTGTTCCACCACAGGTCTGACTGCAAACTGGTTTTCTCTCTTTGAGCTAGGTTGCCTTGTTTGTTTTAGCAGACAGGCAAGAAGTCAGTGCTCAAATGTAGCTGCTTCTAAGGACAGGCATCCCATCTGGCAGATCCTTGCTCAAGTGACTTGTCCTACAGGAGACAAATCAACTCAATGACCTCACGAGAGGGCCACCGATCAATGCATGGGACTGAAATTCAGAAGTACCAGGTTCTAATTCTGAGGGTACGTCTAGACCACACGCTTCTTTCGAAAGAAGCTTTTTCGAAAGAATCTTTCGAAAAAGCTTCTTTCGAAAGAGATCATCTAGACAGCCACGTTTTCGAAAAAGCGATCCGCTTTTTCGAAAGAAAGCATCCAGGCAATCTGGATGCTCTCTTTCGAAAAAGCCCTGTTGGCGGTCAAGAATGCCTTTTTTCAAAAGAGCTCTTTCAAAAAAAGGCATTCTTCCTCATAAAATGAGGTTTACCACTGTTGAAAAAACTGCAGCGTTCTTTTGATTTAATTTCGAAAGAACATGGTGGCAGTCTAGACGCAGGTGACTTTTTTTGGAAAAAGGCCACTTTTTTTTTGAGAAAAACCCTGTAATCTAGACATAGCCTGACTGTGCCACTGACCTACTCTATGGCAGTGGTCAATTTCCTTTTCTCTGTGCCTCAGTTTCCCATCTGTAAAACAGGGACAGTGGCCTAAATCTTGGCCAAGCCAGAATCTGTTATAATGTGTGATAAGCACAGTTGCAGTTTATCCCAGTTTCATGCACAGTGCAAACCCTAGAAAAACTAGGAGGTTATTTTGGTGTAGCTGTACAAGTGGCTGAAATTCCAACAATAGGCAAGCCTATAATGCATCATAATCTGTAACGGGAATGGAGGAGAAATATAGTGGTGTATATTGTATTGTAGAGAAGCTGGCCTTGGTGTTTGCATTTTCATGTATATGTTTTTCATCAGCATGACTTTTCTTTTAGGTGAAATTAAAAAAACAAGAAAAAACAAAATGGACGTCTTTGTGAGAGAGCACAGTGTGTGTGTGCCTTCTCAAGAACAGGCTGCACCGTATCCGAGCAACAAATGACAGCATCTTCCAGGAAATTTTAAAGGTGTAGTGTGCCAAAAACTAAGGGTGCGGCTACACTGCAGCGTTTTCCCGGAAAAACGGCCATTTTTCCGGAAAAACAATTCTTGTGTCCACACTGCCATTGAGTTCTTTTGACAGAAAGTCAAAAGAATGGAGGGGTTTTTCCGATGGTGATAAACCTCATTCTACAAGGAAGAAGCCTTTTTCTGAAAAAGCTTTTTTGGAAAATGGCATGTGTGAACACAGAAGAGGGAGTTTTTGAAAGAAGAGGGCTCCAGGAAATAACACAGGTGCCCTGGTGTCCACTCCATCCAGAGTAATCACAATTTAAATGTGATATAGCATCCAATCAGTGTGGATGCTATCTTTCGAAAAAGCATATAGCTTTTTCATTGTGCTTTTTCTGTGTGGACTCTTTTTCAAAATAAGCTTTTCCAGAAGATCTCTTCCAGAAAAGCTTTTTTCTGGAAGAAGCTTGCAGTCTAGATGTAGCCTAAACCATCCCAGGGTATGTTTACACTGCAGAGTTTTTCCGGAAAAAACATCCATTTTTCTGGAAAAACAATACTTACATCCACACAGCTATTGCGTTCTTTCGATAGAAAGTTGAAAGAATGGAGGGTTTTTTCTGATGGCAATAAACCTCATTCTACGAGGAAGAAGCCTTTTTCTGAAAAAGCTTTTTTGGAAAAAGGCATGTGTGGATGCAGGGCCGGCCTTAGGCTGATTCAGCCGATTCCCCGGCGTGGGGCCCCGCGCCTGAGGGGGCCCTGTGCCCAGGGAAACGCGACGCATGCGCCGTGTCCTGGGAGCATGGCGCATGCGCCGTGCGCCAGGAGTACAACGTATGTGTGGCCCCCCCGGGCTCATGGCGCATGCGTCATGATGTCCCGGGCGCATGGTGCATGCGCCGTGCGCCTGGGGGGGCCACACATGTGTTGTACTCCCGGAGCACTGCGCATGCGTGGGCCCCCGGGCGCACTGCGCATGCCTCGTGACAGCCGGGATGCACGGCGCATGCGTCATGCCTCTGGTGCGCGACGCATGCGCCGTGCTGCCTGGGGCCCCGCGCATGTGCGGCCCCGGCCCCAGAATCGGGCCCCGTGCTCCGTAGAGCTGGCCCTGTGTGGACGCGGAAGAGGATGGGTTTTTTTAAAGAAGAAGCCTCCAGGAAATAAGACAGGTGCCCTGGTGGCCACTCCGTCCACAGTAATCACAACTGCAATGCAAGATAGAATCCAATCAATGTGGATGCTATCTTTTGAAAAAGCACATGGCCTTTTTGTTGCGCTTTTGCTGTGTAGACGCTCTCTTTTGAAAGAAGTTTTTTCTGGAAAATCTGTTTCGGCAAAGCTCTTTGTGAAAGAAACCTGCAGTCTAGACATAGCCCCAGTGACATAACTATACATCTTACTCGTAGGCTTGCTCAGGATGTACGTTGAAGTCTGGCCTTTGCGAAAAAACACTCTCATTCCCTCTTCGTCTCTTGTAGGTTTCACTTGTGCCCAGTATACGTGGGATCTGTGCTGTGGCTATTACTTCTCTGTTTTGAGGTTATTGTGGTTTGGGTTTCAGTGCATTCCTTGTGGCTTTTTCTTTTTGTCATTTCAGATATCCATACAGTTCTGTGTGCATGGGTTTGATTTGTAAAATCGTGCGCCTGAGTTTTTCTCCCCATAAAGTGCAGAGTTTTTGCTTGTGCCTGTTTTTGCTGGGGCTGTTTATTCCTCTTGGGGGACATTGACTGTCAGACTGGCGGTGTGGTGTGGAATTTTTTAAACATAAACTGTTATCTGAATGTTGCCATGTGACTTCCTAAGGGCAAGCATCTCTATGGCAAGTTCAATAAATTGCATTTTTAGGAACAGTCTCAAATGTATTATTATTTAGGAATGACTCCTCCAGCACCATTGGTGTGTTCATTGCCCTACTGACATAGATGAAGGAAAGGGGCCTGATTCTGCACTGCTTTGCAGATTTTTAGTCATTTCATACTTATGTAAAATGGGTGTAAAATAGCCAAGATCTCTAGCCCAAAGACTTGTATACTTTAAATTAGGCTGCACAACTGATGTGAAGTTGCTGAAATTCTTCCCCAATCATTGGAAGTCAATGGCATTTCATCTATTACTGTTTTATTCAGTAGTATTATGCTTAACTTTAAGCTAATGAACAGTGTCACTGAAGTTAAAGGGACTGCACATGTGCTTAAAATTAGGCAGATGCATAAGAACTATGCTGAACTGAGGCCTTAATTTGTTACAGAATAATAATAATCAGAGCATTTTAATCATACCTTTCACTCATAGCTCTCCAAAAGGTTATTAAGATGCTTAATTTCATTACCAAAATGGTCAATTCCACACCAGAGAAGCAGAAAACGAATGATCTCGAAACCATCGTAAGATGTACAAACACGCTCTTTATTAAGATGTGCCAAAGAAACTTGCGACTGACCTTCAATCTTTCTGAGCTGCAAACTTTCCTATGGCTCTTAGGAAGTGAAATGCAGACTCCACCCAACTATAAATGCCAGGTGTTGAAAGCAACATTTGTGACCAGTGTTGGTTCTAACTTTTTCCATCCATGGGTGGAATGCATTTTGTGATGTGCACCTAGGTATGTTTGGATGTGCAACACCAGTAGAAACACTTGCTTCCAGTTGTGGGCACTTGGCCAATCAGCTGGACAGCACCTGAATCTTTCCTGGGTGACCACCCAAGTACTGCTTACAGGGAACACTTTGTGACACATTTTTATATCAAAGTTACAAATTTCAAAAATGTGAGGGGGGAAAGAAACATTCCGTTTTAGTATTATTCTCTATCTCTTGATAGGATGTATCTCAATCATTATAATACCTTAACTGAAGAAACGACAAGGAGTCCTGTAGCACCTTATAGACTAACAGATGTATAGAAGCATAAGCTTTCGTGGGCAAAGACACACTTCGTCAGATGCATGTAGTGGAAATATCCAGAGGCAGGTATAAATATGCAGGCCAGAATCAGGCTAGAAATGACGAGGTTAATTCAGTCAGGGAGGATGAGGCCCATTTCTAGCAGCTGATCTGGAGGTGTGAATACCAAGAGAGGAGAAGCTGCTTTTGTAGTTAGCTAGCCATTCACAGTCTTTGTTTAATCCTGAGCTGATGGTGTCAAATTTGCAGATGCTCAGCAGTTTCTCTTTGAAGTCTGGTCCTGAAGTTTTTTTGCTGCAGGATGGCTATGAAAGCTTATGCTCCTATACATCTGTTGGGACTTTGCCCACGAAAGCTTATGCTCCTATACATCTACTAGTCTATATGGTGCTACAGGACTCCTTGTCGTTTTTGCAGATCCAGACTAACATGGCTACCCCTCTGATACTTAACTGAAGAAGAATTGCTACTGGTGGTAAATTCTCAGGCCTCAGCAAAGAAGAATGTTATAATTTTCAACAAAAATATAAAATCATATATTAAGAACATAAGAACATAAGAACATAAGAACGGCCGTACCGGGTCAGACCAAAGGTCCATCTAGCCCAGTATCCTGTCTGCCGACAGTGGCCAGCACAAGGTGCCTCAGAGGGGGTGGACCGAAGGCAATGATCAAGCGATTTGTCTCCTGCCATCCCTCTCCAGCCTCTGTCAAACAGAGGCCAAGGACACCATTTTATCCCCTGGCTAATAGCCTTTTATGGACCTAACCTCCATGAAATTATCTAGCTTCTCTTTAAACTCTGTTATATTCCTAGCCTTCACAGCCTCCTCTGGCAAGGAGTTCCACATGCTGACTACACGCTGTGTGAAGAAGAACTTTCTTTTATTAGTTTTAAACCTGCTACCCATTAATTTCATTTGGTGTCCTCTAGTTCTTCTATTTAGGAACTAATAAATAACTTTTTTATCCGCCCTCTCCACACCACTCATGATTTTATACACCTCTATCATATCCCCCCTCAGTCTCCTCTTTTCTAAACTGAAAAGTCCCAGTCGCTTTAACCTCTCCTCATATGGGACCCGTTCCAAACCCCTAATCATTTTAGTTGCCCTTTTCTGAACCCTTATCTTCCAATAACAACTAGCTCTCACATAGCACTTTAGATCAGCAGATCTCAACACACTGTGCAAAGAGATCAGTACCATTATCCCCACTTTACAAAGGGGGAAACTAAGGCACGGAGCAGTGATGTGACTTACCTAGAGTCACCGAGCAGACCAGTGGCAGAGGCAGGAATAAAACCTAGAGTTGGGTGAAATTTTTCAGACAAAACTTCCTCTATCCCCCTCCCTACCCAAATACAGATTTGGGTTGATCAAAATATTTCATGAATTCATATTAAAATTACAGAATCGTTTTCGTTAATCTGGAAAAATCAAAATGTTTTGGCATTTCTGAAATGCAATGTTTCATTGTTTAGAGCTGAAATTACTTTTTGTTCACAATTTTAGTTCAATTTCTTTAAAGCTAACCACCCCCACCCCCAATAAATGGGGGAAAACACCAAATGTTTTGCTTCACCACAACTTTTTTTCTCTCTCTCTTTTTTTTTTAAACTTTTGTGGTTTGGCCAATGAATGAAATAATCAGTGACTGTATTTGCAGAACTTTAACATAGCCTGGGTCTCCAGATTCTCAGTCAAGTTCAACTAGGCAACGTAACATAACATGTGCACCAACATCATAGATTAGAACATAAGTATCAGAACTAATAGTTCATTCCATTGAACCATGCACATACTGCGTGAATCACAGTATCACAAGATACATATAGTATGAATTCAGTTAAATATACAGTACGAGCATTACCAAACCTGAGTAATCAAAAATCACAAGACAGTCACCAAGACTAAAAATCATGAGCTTTTGTAAAAAATATAGAAATCTTGTTTTCCTTTTAATTTTCATTTTGGTTTTTTGAGCCATTAGTGTTCGCATTTTCATGCTTTATCTGCCACCAAGTAGCATCATAGACCCATTGAACACTAGAACTGGAAGGAACCTCGAGAGGTCATCATGTCCAGTCCCCTTCCCTCACGGCAGGACCAAGTACCATCCCTGACAGATGTTTATCTAACCTTCTCTTAAATACTTCAGTGATGGAAATTCTACAACCTCCCTAGGCAATTTATTCCAGTGTTTAACCACCCTGACAGTTAGGAAGGTTTTCCTAATGTCCAACCTAAACTTCCCTTGCTGCAATTTAAGCTCATTGCTTTTTGCCCTATCATCAGAGGTCAAGGAGAACAATTTTTCTCCCTCCTCCTTGTGACACCCTTTTAGGTACTTGAAAACTGTTATCATGTCCCCTCTCAGTCTTCTCTTTTCTAAATTAAACAAGCCCAATTTTATCAGTTCTCTAGACCTTTAATCGTTTCTCCACATCTTTCTTGAAATGTGGTGCCCAGAACTGGACAAAGTACTCAAAATGAGGCCTAATCAGTGCAAAGTAGAGCAGAAGAATGACTTCTCATGTCTTGCTCATAACACTCCTGTTAATGCATCCCAGAATCATGTTTGCTTACTTTGTGTTCCACTATGACCCGTAGGTCCCTTTCTGCAGTACTCCTTCCTAGACAATTGCTTCCCAGTCAGTATGTGTGAAACTGATTGTTTCTCCTAAATGGAGTACTTTGCACTTGTCCTTATTAAACTTCATCCTGTTTACCTCAGACTATTTCTCTAGTTTGTCCAGATTATTTTGAAATGAGACCCTATCCTCCAAAGTACTTTTAACCCCTCACAGCTTGGTATTATCTGCAAACTTACTAAGTGTACTCTCTATGCCAATATCTAAATTGTTGATGAAAATATTGAACAGAACCGGTCCCAAAACAGACCCCTGTGGAACCCCACTTGTTATGCCCTTCCAGCATGATTGTGAGCCATTAATAACTACTCTCTGAGAACAATTATCCAGCCAGTTATACGCCTACCTTATAGTAGCCTCATCTAAGTTGTATTTGCCTAGTTTATTGATAAGAAGATCATGCAACTCCGTATCCAATGCTTTACTAAAGTCTAGGCATACCATGTCCACCTCTTCCCCCTTATTCACAAGACTTGTTATCCTATCAAAGAAAGCTATCAGATTAGTTTGGCATGATTTGTGCTTTACAAATCCATGTTGGCTGTTACCTATCACCTTATTATCTTCTAGATGTTTGCAGATAAATTCCTTAATTATTTGCTTCATTATCTTTCCTGGCACAGAAGTAGGCTAGAATCTCAATCTTTTTTTTTTAAAGGGTGAGAGAGAAAGAAAAAAACTGAGATTCTCATGTTATTGCATGTTATTGATTCCAGCACCTGGGGCTTAAAAACCAATCCCAAAATGCAACAAGATTTGCAATAAAATAATAAAATCACAATAGTTGCCAACACTTCAATATTTGAGACTGGCAAATTTCTCACAACTCTGGTAGTTACTAAACTTTTGATTTAAAAAAAAAAGGCCTACAATTCTTCAGTCCTTGATCAGGTAAAATTCCCACTGATGATGTCAGAAGTAAAGCATCTCCATCCTCACCAAAACACTCCTTTCATAAGAACGGCCATATTGGGTCAGGCCAAAGGTCCATCTGGCTTAGTATCCTGTCTTCCAGCAGTGGCCAATCCCAGGTACCCCAGAGAGAGTCAACAGAACAGGTAATCATCACGTGATCCCTCTCCTGTCATCCATTTCCAGCCTCTGAGAAACAGGGGCTAGGGAGGGACACCATTCTACCCATCCTGGCTAATAAGTATTGATGGACCTAACCTCCATGAATGTATCTAGTTCTTTATTGCTTCTGTGGCAGTGGAGGTTGCCAGAGCCCTAGGACTTTTAAATCACCATCAGAACTGCATGGTGCAAAGCTCTGAGTGGCATGATCCAGACAATGTTTGTGGGGAGACCTGTTAAAGTCCTGGTCTTCACAACATCCTCTGGCAAGGAGTTCCACAGGTTGACTGTGCGCTGCATGAAAAAAAACTTCCTTTTGTTTGTTTTAAACCTGCTACCTAGTCTTTCATTTGGTGACCCCATGTTCTTATGTTATGGGAACAAGTAAATAACTTTTCCTTTCCACCGACTCTGAGCCAAATTCTGCTCTGAGTAACACCAGTGTACCTTACTGAGTTATGGATCAGACCAAAATTAGGCAGATGCTTAAGTACATTGCTGAATCAGGCGCATGTACAAAGGGGCCAAATTATTCTATCTGTCACACAACTGCAAGCCCATGGTTGAAGACCAGAGACTCCCCTGGTGTTGCCTCAATGAGAGAAGAATATGTGCTAGGCACTTTACTGGCTATGCTAATAGAACAGTTCTGGTAGCAGCATGAAAAGAAGAAGGCAGGGTGTTGCAATTTCACATTGCTAGGCTCTGAGTACAGTGCAGTGTACCATCACGGATGCAGTCGTTTTAATCATGGCAGCAAAGCCAATGGGAAAGCAAAGCCCAGGAGCAACCTGTACAAGTGGCAGTGGAGTGTAAAATGAATTGCAAACAACGCTTGCTTTTATGTTGTCTATACAAATGCTTGGGTGATGAGCCTCATGCTGTTATTAAGCACTACTTAGGAGGACCAGCCACTCTTTCACTGCGATGTTAGCGACTCTGCCTGTTGCCCATTTAGGGGAAAGAGCCCCGTTTTGATTTAGTTTTCTGGGGTGCTAATTATCCTTTAGTATTCTGGTGAGGGACAGCTCTGGGGAGATGCAGCTTGCATTCACTTTGAGTCTCCACAGCGCTTTAATCCATTGTAGTTCATTCTAATTATTATTGCTTGTTAACCACTCTCAGGTGCTCATCACTGTGACATCTGGGGTCATCACCAGGGTTCCCCGTAAGGTGTGCACCAGCGCGGCCACGCACAAGAAATTCTAAGCCCTTCCATCTCCTTCCCAGAAGTGCACAGCAAGACTCACTTTCCTGCTGGATCTGGAAGGTCAGTAGCATGGCTGCTTCGGTGAATGAGGTCGGGGGTGGGAGCCATGAGCCACGTGGCAGGCGGTTGCTCCGGCTGCTGGGGCTGAGGCCGAGGCTGCCTGGTGGCCAGCTGCTCCAGCAGCCAGGGCTATGGCTGCATGGTAGGTGGCTGCTTGGGCAGGCTGGGGCCAGGACCGGGGCCACGTGGGGAGCGGCTGTTCTGGTAGGTTTGTGAGGAGTGGCTGTTCTGCTCCAGTGGTCTGGGGCCGGGGCTGCGTGGGGTCTGGCTGTTCTGCTCCAGAGGGCCGGATTGGTGCACAAGACAAAACTCACTCTGCTCATGAATGGAACATCTTAGAGGGAACACTGGTCATCACCAAGACGTAGAAGGACCTTCAGTCTTGTGGAAAAGAGGAGGAGGTTCTCTGCCTTGCTACGTCAGTAGTAGAAGTCCCAGCTCAGCAAAGTGCTTATGCCTGAACTTAATTGCAAGGACACACACAATCCATCCCCATTAAGCAAAGCAAGGAAATATGAGCTTAATTGTAAGCGGTGACTTTAGTGAGACTAAAACATGCTTAAGTGCTTTGCAGACAGGCACACTGATGGGGAAGGGAGGAGCAAAGGGGACAACTGCCCCTGGGCCAGACAATTCAAAGGGACCGGGGGCTCTGTCCACCACCATTGCTACGGTGGCAGTGGAGGTTGCCAGAGCCCCGAGTCCTTTAAATCACCGTTGGAGCCCCACGTGGGATGCTGCAAAGCTCCGAGCGGCATGCTTCAGTCAATGCTCATAGGGAGGGCTGGATGCCCCTGCCCTTCCGCCTGAGCCCCTCCCCCCCTTCAGGAGCACAGAGCTGGTGCCTCCCACCTTGCTCAAGGGCCTGGTGAGTTTGTCGGTTTACCTGTTTGCAGATATAGGGTTTTAGTCATATACTATGCCAATAATATTAAGGATGCCTTGTCTTTCTTTAGAATGGTATTGCCTTTTACTTGATGATCAAAGATCAAAGAAATATCAAGACACTTCAGGGAAGCAAGTATTAATTATTAGTGATCTGGACCAAACTCTCATTTACACCAGCCTAACTCCATGTATATTCTATTTGGCTTCCTAACTCCAGAAATGCGGCATTCAACATGGAGAGATTCTATAGGAGACTTCATCTTGACAAATAAAGGCCACAGAACTAAAAATTAATGGTAACTTAAATGTATGTGATCAGGACATTGCTTAAGAACGATAAATTAGATGCTCAAAAAGCCACAATCAAGGAAAAAGGACATGTTGGTTAAAAAACAAACCTGGTTTACAATAAAATACAGGACTATGTAGCACTTTAAAGACTAACAAGATGGTTTATTGGATGATGAGCTTTCGTGGGCCAGACCCACTTCCTCAAATCAAATAGTGGAAGAAAATAGTCACAACCATATATACCAAAGGATACAGTACCAGACTAACACGGCTACATTTCTATCACTGGTTTACAATGGAAGTGAAAGTAGTTATAAAAATAAAAGTAATAATCTAAAGCAAATGGACAAAAGGTAAAGTTGTTAGTAATTAATATAAATCAAAATCTAGTAATTGAAGAAAACTGATAAGGGAAACAAAGGTACACAAGGAGAACTCTATGTGATGCATATTTAAGGACAATAAGAAGTTTGTAAAGTATATGAGGAACAGAGGAACAGAACAATGGTGCTGGTCCATTACAAGATGGAAATGGCAGAATTAGCAATAATAATTCAGTAAAGGAAGAAGTGTTATAAGTATGTATGCTATGTTTGGGGAAAAACAGATGATGGAGTTATATCATAAGATAACATCTTCCAAGACTTTTAAAAGAAATGCCTGAGGAGCCCACTAGCCCATTTATGTTGATATTTTTTCAGTTAATCTTGAAACACTGGGAAAGTTCCAAAAGACTGGATGAAAACTAAAGTTGTACCAATATTTAAAAAGGATGAACAGGATGGTGATTGGCCTGTTAGTCTGGTACTGACCCTAAGCAAGATAATGAAGATGCTGATGCAGGATTTGATCAATAAAGATTAAAGAAGGGTGATATAATTAATACCAACCAACATGAGTTTATGGATAATAGAGCCTGTCTAACTTGATATCTTTTGATAAGGCTACAAATTTGGCTGATAAAAATAATAGTGTTAATGTCACATACTTAGGTTTCTGTAAGGCATTTGATGTGGTTCCACATGATATTTTGATTAAAAAACCTAGAAAGATATTAAATTAACTGATAGGTCTCAGAATGCAATTGCAAATGGGTATCATCCCTGGACAAGTGTGTTGTTAATGGGTTCTCGGTGGAATTGGTCCTCGATCCTTTGCTATTTAACATTTTATTAATGACCTGGAAGAAAACATAAAACCATCACTCATCAAATTGGCTGAGGACACAAACTTTGGGGGAGTGGTAAATAATGAAAAGATAGGTCACTGATACAAAGTGATCTGGATTGGTTGGCAAAAGGGGTGCAAGCATGTGGCTGACTGCAAATGCATGCATAGGTCATGGTGGAGGCTCCTACCATGGGAAGCAGTGACTCTGAGAAAGATTTGGGGGTCATGATGGATAATCAGGAGAACATGAGCTTGCAGTGTGGTGGCCAAAAGGGCTGCAGTGATCCTTGGATATATAAACAAGGGAATTTTGAGTAGTAGTAGAAAGGTTATTTTACCTCTATGTTTGGCATTGGTGCAATTTCTACTGGAATACTGTGTCCAATTCCGTTCTCCACAATTTCAGAATGATGCTAGTAAGCTGGAGAGGGCTCAGGGAAGAGCATTAAGAAAGATTAACGGATTCGAAAGCATGTCTTTTGGGGTACCTCTAGACTGCGAGGATGTATCGGAAAAAGATACACAAAATGCGCTCCTCATGTTGCATATCTTTTTCCGATACTTTTGTCAGAAGAGGCTTTTTCAAAATTTGGCCTGTCTGGACTGGGCCAAATTTTGGAAAAAAACTCTCTTTCGAAAGCCCCCTTCTTTCTCATGGAATGAGGAATACAGGGGCTTCCGAAAGAGCGTGTTTGCTCTTCCGCAAAAAAAAAACCGGAAGAGAAAACGCGTTCCGCAATCTAGCCGTACCCATAGTGGCAAATTCAAGGAATCCAATCTATTGATCTTAATAAAGAGAAAAATAAAAGGTGATGGCAGTCTAAGTACTCACATGGGGTGTGTCTAGACTACATGGAGCCATGTAGATGAGTTTACTAGACATAGCAAAATGAAGCGGCGATTTAAATAAACCTCATGAAACGAGGTTCACCGGAGCGGTCGACAAAGGCTTCCCTTGTCGACTGTGGCTCATCTAGACTACCCCGCTGTGCCGGATCAGCTGAACGTTGGCACAGCGCGGCAGCCATTTTGATGTAAATGAAGCAGCGATTATTTAAATCGCCGCTTCATTTTGCTATTTCTAGTAAACTCATCTACATGGCTCCGTCGATGGTGCCATGTAGTCTAGACACACCCATGGGGAACAAATATTTAATATTTAATTTAACAAAATGTTAATTTAACATTTAGACTTGTCAGTCTAGCAGATAAAGGTACAATATAACCCAATGGCTGGAAGTTGAAGCTTGACAAATTTGGACTGGAAATAAAGTGTAAATTTTTTAACAATGAGAGTAATTACCCATTGGAACAACTTACTCAGGGTGATGGTGGATTCTCCATCACAGACCATTTTTAAATCTGGGAAGTTCTATGGCCTGCATTATATAAGAGGTCAGATGAGATTATCATAATGGTCCCTTCTGGCCTGGGAATCTATGAGTCTATGGACTATTTTGAGCAGCTTTATAATCAGTCAAAAAGTTTGGAATAAAATGCACTCTCTTTATTTCATCAAACGTCAGCAACTCATTTGATCAAAATGCTGAAAGGGTGTCATAAGGAGGAGGGAGAAAACTTGTTCATCTTGGCCTCTGAGGATGGAACAAGAGGCAATGGGCTTAAACTGCAGCAAGGGAGGTTTAGGTTGGACATTAGGAAAAAGTTCCTAACTGTCAGGGTAGTCAAACACTGGAATAAATTGCCCAGGGAGGTTGTGGAATCGCCATCTCTGGAGATATTTAAGAGTAGGTTAGATAAATGTCTATCAGGGATGGTTCTAGACAGTATTTGGTCCTGCCATGAGGGCAAGGGACTGGACTCGATGACCTCTCGAGGTCCCTTCCAGTCCTAGTATTCTATGATTCTATGATTCTATGAAATTAGGAAAATTGAAGCCTGTTTGACTCAGATCTTGCAGAGCAAGCCTTGTAATGACCCGGCTAGAAGCATGTATATAAGGACTGTGGAGGGGAGTAAACGAAAGGCTGTAGAAGACCTAAAAAGAATGGGCAGAAAAGGAGAAAAGAGAGGCTGCTGCCTAGTTGTATGAACATTGCTGATTCAGGGCTGCAAACCTTGCAGGAGTTGTGTTGGCTTAATGAAGCCAAGCCATACATGCAATATGAATATTAATTAGTGCTTTGCACTTCTATAGTGCCTTTCATCTGAGGATTTCAAAGTACTTTAGAAATATTAATTAATTAGGGCCCACAAAATGTAGTAGATACTGTAACCCATGCAGAGGTCAAGATTGCCAATGTAACAGGTATAATCTTACAGTAAGAGTGAATTTATTCTGGAGCAAGATTTCCAATTAATAAGCAAGAACAGGGTTCCCCTCAGTTTCAGGCATGTCTTATTTTTTGTGTGTGTGAAAAAACCTGACCCCGATCTTGCAGCCATTACTCGGTCAAAACTCCCTTTGACACTAGTGGCAATTTTAGACTATTCAGCCAAATTAGGTGAATGCAAGTTAAATTCTAGTCCCTGTTCTCTCTTTAATCGTCTGATAATCTTGCAGGACAGCAGAACGGTGTCACAAATTACTGGCCTTCTTTTTAGGGATTTCCCTGGAACTTTTTCCACTGATTCGTGAAAGGGCTTTTCTTTTCTAAATATACATCATGCCAGTATGATTAAAATTAAGAGGACAAAATATGTTGTTTAGCACCTTCTTGTCTGATGAACTCAAGGCAACCTACAGGCATTAAATAATTGAGCTTCAGACCACTCTGCCCATAAATATTGCTATCCCCATTTTAGAGCTGTCCAAGGGAAGGCACAAAAGTCTATTCAGTTTTTCTCTTCTGGAGTGGAGGGCTTTAACCTTCCTGTATTCTTGGCACCTGCTGTAAGCTTGAGTAGCCTCACAGCTGCTCTAATTTACAAGCTGCCACCAGTGTTCCCTCAAGTTTGTTTTTTCCCCCATCCATAGTGTGGAATAAATTTTGTTACGTGCACCAAGACATGTGTAGATGTGCACCACCAATAGAAACACATGTTGTTGGCTGTGGGTGCTCTGCTAATCATCTGGGTGGCATTTGAATCTCTCCTGGCTGCCCAAGCGTTCAACTTACATGGAACACTGGCTGCTACTCCGAGCTCCCTGTGAGCTCTGATAAGCAGACAACAACTCTTGTGTATGCATGTCCCTACCCTTGCCTTGCTTCCCCCTTTCTTTAAATACCCCTTCATTTGGGGCTACAAACTGGACTGCAGTTAGTGCTTTTCTGCCATATCTAGCTCAGCTATGGAGGCCGCCTGCATGGGGAAGATTCTCAGTGGTCTATTTCCACATTCTAAGGTACTGCCAAGGTGACGTAACTGAGAAGTGGGGCAAGAGAGGGTTTATATGGATAAATTTACCCTGTTGGGGGGACATATTATCAAAGAAGCATTTTCCACAAACATGGGGCCTAGTGGTTCAAGCACTTGCCTCGGACTCCAGCAAGCTCTCTGCTATTTCCAGCTCTACCCCTCGATTTCTGGCTGACCTTGGGCATGTCATGCTATACTCCATGCCTCAGTTTCCCAATCTGTGAAATGGGGATAGTGATACTACTGACCTCCTTTGTAAAAGTGCTTTGGGACCTATGGATAAAAAGCACTCTGTAAGAGTTGGTGTTATTCTTCAAGTAGCCTTCCCAGAATCAAATGCCACTATGTGGAGATCACAGTACTACTCAGCACATACGTAGTTTGTGCTGAGTAGGAGCAGTTTATGTTTTTAGAGTTTTGTACAGACATTGACTCAAATCAATATGGTGAGTTTATTAAAACAATTACGGTAACTGTATTGCATCCTCTGAGTAGGCATTGGTCATCTGAAGAAGGCATTTTAGGGGATACAAAATATTCCCTTCATCAAATCGAATTTTACTAATAATATCCACCGCTGAAATCTATTCTAGGAATGAGTGGCTTTACTTTGGCCACAAGTAAAGAGCTTTTTACATCAGTAACTTCATTTGCTGCTGGGCCAGCTATGATAAAAACAAATTCAGATCAATTGTATTCCCTTTCATGTTGTGCGTATTACTCTAAGAACCCAGTCCTTCTGTGGAAAGAGGGACTGGTAACATTAGCACATGGGCCAGCAAATGCACTGTGCTTGCCACATGGGGCTATTTGACAGGCCTGGAATGCTTTGCATGTTTCAGACAAAGCCAAGCCCGATTGCGGAAACACTTAAAGGCAACTGACAAAAAAGACTGAGGTTGTGACTGAGAGGATTTTGCTTTGCCGTTTTAAAAGATTTTTCTCCTTTTTCTAAACTTACAACTGCCAGGAATTCCAGTGCAGTTCTTTCGTGGTTCTGCTGACTTTCTAAGGGTACGTCTACATAGCAGCGTTATTTCGGACTAACTAGTTATTTTGAAATAACAAAGTATGCATCTACATTGCAAGCTGTTACTTTGAAATAATGTCGAGCTGGAGGACTTCTTACTCCAACTCCTGTAACCCTCATTTCACAAGGAGTAAGGGAAGTTGACGGAAGAGTGTTCTTCCTTTGACTTCCTGCTGTGTAGATAGCGCCAAAAGCCGAATTAAGCTATTTAGACTTCAGCTATGCAATTGACATAGCTGGAGTTATTTAAGTTAATTTGACTTTTGCCCTGCTGTATAGATGTGCTCTAAAAGGCTCTGTGTGTGTGTGTGTGTGTGTGTGCACGCGCGCACGCGCGTGTGTAATATTTAACAACGGCTTCTTTTCTCCATAATGTTTTGTGGATATCAGTATTACATGTGCTAATATTATTTTAGGAAAAAGATTTTTTAACTTTCTGTCTAAAAATATCTTCCTTTCTCAATTTCTTAACTTTGGGGTTTTTTTACCTCTATTTTTAGAAAAAATTAAGATTCTGCTTTTACGGGTGATACCTAGAGACACCTCAAAAGACCTTGAATTTAAGCCACTGAAAATCAGTCAACTCTAAGGCGTCCCAAGATGGGCATCCAAAAATGGGGGTACACAAAATCACTAGCCACTCCTGAAAATTTAGTCACTTGACTCTTATGACATCATCATTTCACTGAGGGTACGTCTACAGAGCAACATTATTTCAAAATAACTAGTGCTATTTTGAAATAACAGTCTGCATCTGCACTGCAGGCAGTTATTTGAAATAATGTCGAAATACTGTCAAGCTGGAGGACTTCTTCCTCTGACTCCTGTAACCCTCATTGTCTGAGGAGTAAGGGAAGTGGGAGAAGAGTGCTCTATTTCAAAATAAGTGTTGTGTAGATGCTCCCAATTTCAAAATAAGCTATTTTGAAAAAGCTACGCAATTGACGTAGCTCAATTTGCATAGCTTATTTCGAGTCAAGCCCTGCAGTGTAGACACATCCTCATTGTCCAGTCAGCATAAGGTGTTCCAGGCTAGGCAAGACCTGAATTTCTAATATAAAACACAAGCAGAGAAAAAGCCTTTAAAATAACAATTACCCCTTTTATTCCTTCTTATTTGTCATTAAGAATCAGAAAATGGTGCAAACCCAATTTTTAAAAGCAGGTCACCTTTTAGCTAAATAAACTTAAATCCAGACTGTCTAGCAGACTCACCAGAATGACATCACACAATGAACAGCAGTCAATAATGCAATCTAGACGTGTTCACTCCCGAATTACTGCTATCACCAGTAGCCAACACTGCCTCTGGATTGCACATCTGAGATCTGATTGACACAGATGTAGAAGATCACAAAAGGCACAGGGCAATGAAGCATTAAGGTCAATTTTTCGAAAGCACCATGTCTACATGGGAAAGTTGCATTGATTTAATTTATATCAGTTGTTAAAATCAACCCAAGTGCTCTTGGGAGCATGTTCCTGGTGCTTTGTCTATACACAAGCACTGTACCACTATCACAATATGGCTACGTCTAGACTGGCATGATTTTCCGCAAATGCTTTTAACGGAAAAGTTTTTCCGTTAAAAGCATTTGCGGAAAAGAGCGTCTAGATTGGCACGGACGCTTTGCGCCAAAGCACTTTTTGCGGAAAAGCGTCCGTCTAATCTAGACGATCTTTTTGCAAGAAAGCCTCGATCGCCATTTTAGCCATCGGGACTTTATGTGCAAAACAATTCTGGGTTGTCTACACTGGCCCTCTTGCTCAAAAGCATTTGCGCAAGAGGGCTTTTGCCCGAATGGGAGCATCATTGTATTTGCGCAAGAAGCACTGATTTTGTACATTACAAAGTCAGTGCTCTTGCGCAAATTCAAGCGGCCAGTGTAGATAGCTGGCAAGTTTTTCCTCATAAAGCGCCTGCTTTTGCGGAAAAACTTGCCAGTCTAGATTCAGCCTATTAGTCTAGTTAAAGCAGTTTGGCTCAGATCCTCAACAGTATTTAACTGCTTAACTCCCGTTCAGTTCAATGGAGTTAGACTCCTAGATATCTTTGAATAATGGGCAGTCCCTTAATGTTGGTGCAGCTATACTGGTATGAAGGTGTTTATACCCAGAATAACTTATTCTCATAAAATGGGCATTTATAAAGCATGGTATGTGTGTGTGAGTGTGTGGGGGGGAGGGCACCAATTTAAACTCGCCCTTTATATTATATTGGTGCACCTTAGCTATGTAGACAAGACCATAGGTTCCTATGGGCCTAAAGTACTTTTGAAAACAGGGCTTATGTTCCCAAATTGCTTAGATGTTTTTGAAAATTGTACTGTTGGACCCAGTATGGTCTGCACAACATCATAGAAGAAGGGCATGTTTACACTGCTTACCAAACCTGGGTCTACAGGATCCAGGCTTCTGGACTCTGTGGCTACGTCTAGACTACATCTCTCTGTCGACAAAGCCTCTGTTGAAAAAGAGCGTCTAGATTACATTATGCGGATCGAAAAATCGATCCGCTCTTTCGAAAAAGAGTATCCAGACTGCCGGATGCTCTGTTGACAAAAGAAGGCACCTGGAAGTGCTTCTGGCAGGGCATGGGGTCAGCCTTTATTTCCAGGTGCTGCTTCCTGCCCTTTGCAGAGACACGTGCTTAAAGGGATCCCCCTGGACAGCCGTTGCTCTGCTCCTCCCAAGCGCTTAGGTAACCTGTCTAACTCCCTGGTTTCTGTCTGTCTATTTGTCTCGTGCTGCAGGTGGTGAGGGTCATCAGTGCGGAGCTGCTGAAGAGGCTCGTCCATCTCGGGGACCTGGACGACATCATCGCCGGGTTTGCCGCCCTTGGCTTCCCAAACTGCGGAGGAGCCCTCGATGGGACACACATCGCAATCTGCTCACCGCCCCGTCGAGCAGCCCGATTTATAAACCAGAAGGGCTACTATTCCATGCAGGGCCGGCCCGAGCCATTTTGGCGCCCCAGGCCCCAGGCGCGTGGCGCCGCCCCTGGGGCACACAGCCCCGCCTCCGGGCACACAACGCATGCGCGGGCCGGCCCCCGGGGTGCGTGGGTGGACGCACGGCGCATGCGCTGCCCAGTAGGCCTGGCCACCGCCGATGGCACACAGCCCGGGGCGGGCTGCGCCTGGCCGTGCAGGGCCCTGCGGCCACAGGGGGAAGGGCGCTGCTGGCCGGTGCTGTGGGGGTTAACACGGCCCCCGCCCCGGGCGGCCACTGCAACCTGCCAGGAGCCGGGCGCCCCCCGTAGGTTGGCGCCCTGGGCAGCTGCCCGGCTAGCCCACCCTTTAGTCTGGCCCTGATTCCATGGTGCTGCAGGCCCTGGTCGACCACTGGGGACACTTTACGGACATTTGTGTCGGGTGGTTGGGGCGGGCACACGATGCCCACATATTCCATAACTCCCACCTGTACTGCAGGTTGCAGGCAGGAACATTTCTCTCCCAGCGGCACCTTGCACTCGGGGACGTGCAGATGCCGGTGTGCATAGTGGCTGACGTGGCCTACCCCCTGATGCTGTGGCTCATGAAGCCCTACACCAGCCACCTGGATGCAAGCAAGGAGCTTTTCAACATGCATCTTAGCCAGGCTCACATCCAGGTGGAATGCACCTTTGGCCAGCTGAAAGGGAGGTTCCATTGCCTCCTCACACGGCCAGAGATGGGCGAACGCAACATCCCAGAGGTGGTGGCCGCATGCTGTGCCCTCCATAACCTGGTGGAGAGGAAAGGGGAGGCCTTCCTGCCGGGGTTGGGGACCTGCTGGCGAGGAGAGGCAATTTCAGCAGCCCCGGACGGCTGCCATCTGCCAGGCTCACCAGGCTGGTGTCCAAATCAATCCTGAGGGAGAGATTCTCAGAAGGAGCCCACTGACTCTCCTCAGGGCCTCCCCCATGGGGGGGGTTGGCCAGGCCCACCCCTACCTCTCCCTCCACAACCCTCACTCTCTTCCCATTAAGAACACATATAAGACCTACTTTTCTTTGTAAACAGAAATTTGCTTTATTAGAAACACTAGCAGTAAAGAAAATGTGTGAACTGTTTAACAAAACTTTCTCTTTTAACTGTTCACGTCTTTATCCACAAAGTAAAGCTGTCAGTCAAAAACAAAGATTTTGTAACATAACTGAAATGTCCTTTAACTGGGGTGGTAGGGTACTGAAAAGCTGGAGAGGGGAGGGGGCTCAAGAGGGCCGCTGCTTCCCTGATCTCAGGGTCCTGCCACCTTCCTGCCTCCTGGCATCGCCACAGCCTTGGGATCGGGTGGAGCAAGAGCCAGTCCTGGCCTAGGTGGGAGGAGGGGGGTAGCTTTTGGGCCTGTGAGGGCTCGGGAGCAGGAGGGGCTGGGGGAAGAAGGGGCTGGAGGAGCAGGGGGAGCTGGGGGAGGAAGAAGGGGCTGGAGGGGATGGAGGATCAGGAGGGGCTGGAGGAGCGGTGCCCGTGACAGGGGCAAGCAAGGCGAAGAGCTCCCACATTGTGGCACAGATGTCAGTGCACTGCTGGACCAGCTCATACAGCAGCCTGGTGCGCCACTCAGCCTCTGCCTGCGTCCTCTGCTGGAGGGTCTTGTTGAGGTCCTGCAGGGCCACTACGTGCTCCCTCAGCAGGTCCGTGTAGACACACCAGTGCCTGCGGGTGCCACGGGTCCGGGATGGTGGTGGGGTGGGTGTGGTGCTCCCCTTTGGGTAGAAGGTCCAGCTGTGGAGGAAAAGAAGCGGAGACAATCACTGTCTGTCTGCACCCCTGCTGTCCCCGAGGACATGCCGTGGCTGTCAGGGGCTCTCCTTTGGACAGGAGACTCAGGGGTATTACACGTGACACCGCGTGTGAGTTGGGCAGCGGCCTGAAAGCTTCACAGGGGCCCCACAGTGGCAATGGGACTAGATGGCCCCCCACACTGCCAACCCACCCGTGTGTGGTGACCCATCAAAGCACTCACCTGATGATCCCTTCCCGATGTCCATGGATGCCTGGGAGGCCTCTGGGGTCTGGGTCCCTGCTGCCTCCTCCTCCTGGTGCAGCTCTCCCACCTCTCCTGCCTGGTCTTCCTCCCTCAGGAGGGGTCGGTCCACGATGTGGTGGGGTAACTCGGACTCCATCACACGCAGTGGGGTCTGGGCTTCCCCACCGCCCAGGATCTGCTCCAACTCCTCATAGTAAGGGCAGGTCTCGGGGGCTGCCCCGGAGCGGGAGCTCTGGTTCTGGGCCCTGGCATATCCCTGCCGCAGTTCTTTGACCTTGGCCCTGACTTGTGCCATGGTGCGGGCGTGATGCCCTTTGGTGGCCAGTCTCTGGGCCAGGTACTCGAAGATGTCTGCATTCCTGCGGCGTGTCTGCAGGGCCTGCAGGGCTTCTTTCTGGGACCAGAGCTCCAGGAGGTTTTGAATTTCTGGCCCTGACCAGGCTGGTTCCCGCCTTTTGGTGCCCCTGGGTGGGTCCTTGTCTCTGTCCCGAGAAGGGCCAGGGGGGCCTTGAATCTGGGACATGGCTGTCACGGCTGTCATGGGTGCTCTGGCTAGCTGCCGGACAGCAAGGCCTGTCTGGGTGCCTGTGCCTTTAAGAGGTTGCGGCCAGGAACCACAGAGGTGCTGTACATGTAAAGGCTAGACTGCCCACCAGGGCTTCTTCCTGGAGGCCTTTTTTTGTTGACAGAACTGGCTCCCTGTGTCCACACACAACTTTTTTCAACAGATCTCTGTCGACAAAGGTGTTCTTCTTCGTAAAAGGAGGTTTACCGCTGTCAACAAAACTGCCGCGTTCTGTGGACTTACTGTCGACAGAACGTGGCGGTAGTGTAGATGCAGGTATAGTTGTGTCGACAAAAGGCCACTTTTGTCGACAAAACCCTGTAGTCTAGACACACCCTGTGTTTGCAAGCCTACACTTGACTGTCCACACTGCGTTGTGAAGTTGGGTTTATAATTGCTGGACTTGGGTCTCTCAACTGTGCTCACACATCCACACTACATTACACAGACTTTCTGCATCAGGTCTGTGGCTTTAGCTATGTCCACCTTGCAAAACGACATGGCTTGGATCCACGTCACAGCAGAATTCGGGCTCTGGGTCCTGAATGCTTGCAGACCTTAGTCAGACACATCTATATGTGGACAGCTTGGGTTCAAACCTGAGTCAGACCCCAAGCTTAGCATGCAGTGTAGACACATACCACAAGTCTCCAGCAGAACCGGAGCTCCTGAGTCCCAATCCAGTTTTTCACCCCAAGACCTCCTGAAAATGAAAGAAAGGCATTTTATGTTGGAGACTCTAAAAGTAAAATCCAGCCTGTTTATTGGAAGAACTCCAGCCAATTAGAATGATTGTTTAAAAACAAACATCTGTAAAACGAATAGGAACCCTGAATGATCACAGCAGGCCACAAAACCCTGTCAGATTCCCAATGGAGCATGACAGGGAAAAGTCAACTGCATTGTGGGCAATATGAAGCTACCAGCACTTTTTGTGGCAATTGCCCAGTGATCCCCTTTAAGTGGTGCTCAAGTGCTTACAGGACCTGTTGATAGCATCTTATCAGGTTGCAAAGTGGATGGTGGCAAAGCACAACCAAGGGTGGGGACATCTTTTGAGAAAAACATGTTCTTTAGAATTTGCTGTTGAATTTGACAAAGGGTACTTCAGTGTCAAAGGCATCGCTTTGTCTCTGCCCAGTGCATGCTTTCAGTGGAGACCTCCGTAGATGTTCGCTGACTCTCTTCTCTGCATGTTGGCTCTAGGTAAGGTGGGTTTTCCTCCCCAAAAGGCTTAAGGCTTCATTGAAACAAAATAGGCCCTAACTAAGCTGTCAAGTACCTAAAAGGGTGTTACAAGAAGGAGAGAGAAAAATTGTTCTCCTTTACCTCTGAGGATAGGACAAGAAGCAATGGGCTTAAACTGGGATAAGAGAGGTTTAGATTGGACATTAGGAAAAACTTTCTAACTGTCAGGGTGATTAACCACTGGAATAAATTACCTAGGGAGATTGTGGAATCTCTATCACTGGAGTTATTTAAGAGCAGGTTAGAGAGGCATCTATCAGGGATGCTCAGCTGGTGCTTGGTTCTGCTGTGAGAGCAGGCAACTGGATGTGATGACTTCTCGAGGTCCCTTCCAGTTCTAGTGTTCTGTGATTCTACAATTCACTTATAATAGATTTGTTGAGAATCCCATGCTCTAGAGAGTCAGGTGGCTTCCCACAGGTTATGGCATGAGCTATGGAGTTTTTGCTTCCTCCACCTTGAAAAAATAAAAGTGGGAGTAAAGCTGGAATAAAACCAGTCACCACCGACATGAATCAGGCCCTGAATTGTTACTTTTGGAAGATATTTTGAATCTGATCCAAAGCTCTTCATAGTCAGTCACTGATTTAATGGGCTTTGAATCAAGCAGTCAAAGGGTGGTAGTTTAATAGTGTGTGCAGGAAAAGTGCCCGTGAACACAAATGATTAGTTCCTGAGCAAAATGCGCTGGCTAGACCAGTTAATGTTTGTGTAACACAAGTCATTCTGTGTGGAGTGAAGCTGACGCAATTGTATGTTTCTGTGTGGACAATGTTCTGTGCCAATTTGTTGTATATCGTTCCAAGCTGTTCAAATTGCATATGTAAGATATATGGTTATCAATGATGTGCAAAGTGCTCTTGGATGAATGCTATGTAAATATATGGAGTCACAAAAAAATGGGGTCAGGTGGTTTTCTAAATGTGGCCCTTACCATACACAACACTTTTGAAGTGCACTTGACGAAGTCCCAGTGTTGCTAAGACTTACACGGCTCTGTCTTACACGTGCTTAAATTTTTCAGGGACCGGACCATCAAGGACTTCTAATCACCACAGCACATTCCAAATGTTGTGTCATTGTTTGGAGATGAAGGAGTTAATGTTTCCAACCAGATAATTAATAAGCACCCTCAGGTGTGTGTTATGGGCATAACCAAGAAACTCATACTCATCTATGTAATCTTTACTCACACAAGAATTCCTCATGAGGGTCAGATGCAAGGTGAAATGGTATATATGTGTCCTCTCACTATAAAATATTATATCTTGCTTATTATTTAGATTTCTTGAGGCTTCAACTGCATTTTCTAGATTTTATAGAAATGTTCCAGAATTTATCCCTTCCAAGGTGGCATGTGCTGTTTGAAATTATACGAAAAGACATTTCTTTGATGTTGCTTTTCAATCTAAACTTAGCCATCACATGCAGTAGAGACCCAGTTTTGATTGAGCATGGCTTTCTGCTTTTTTTTCCAAAACACATTTTTTTCAAGTAGAGATCTTATTAAAAATTAAATTTTCATTGCCCTGTAATGTATCAGCAAGATTACACAACTCTGATTTACTGTTAGGGTTGGAAATTAACTTCAAAAGACAAGAAACGGAAAGTGGCAACTTATTCTCACATGGTGCATTACTGCAGTGAGATGGGATGATGCAGTGATATGGGAAGAGCTTTTCCCCTTGAATGAGGAAAAGGATGCCAATTCATTTCATATCTATGTATTTTTACACATGTAGGGATATTTTTTCTACCTTTTAATAGGCAATCATTCAGAAGCAATTGTTATAATTAATAGCATTGTCAGCAACAACATCAGACTGCAGCAATACTTACATTTCTATTGTAGTAATGCCTCCATTCTGTTTTATCCCATTCTATCTCTGTTCCTATAAGGTTTGATCATGCATGGTGCTGACCAGGTTGCCAACCCACAGAAATTTCATTTACGGACAAAATGGGAAAAAATTATGGACAGACACATTTTTTTTACGGACATAATTTTTATACTATATTAAGACAATATAAATGGCCAAAAGTGAAATGTAATCGTTGTCATTCATACATCACAAGAACAATATGCTATTTAACTCACTTTCATTTAGTTAGTCATGGTCCTGGAAGTTTTCCATTTTGTGATCGTACATCCCAACACTGACAACTAAACAACTAAAACGTCCAATTTCCTCTGCTCTGCACTAAAATGGCTGACACAGCACAGAAGAAATTTAATTGCTATAGAATAATTGCTGTGTTTTGAAATTTTATTGCACTTTTAAAAAATTTACGAACACTTACATTTTTTTACGGACTTTACGGACATGTCCAATTTCAGCTAATTTTTTACGCACTGTCCATTGCTGACGGTTGGCAACTCTGGGTGCAGAGCTTCCTGACAATCCAGCAATGCACTGAAACCCCAGATTAATTGCAAAGCTGGTCGTAGTCCAATTGAAACCAGACACTTGTTTCACCTACGAAGGCAGATTTGGGCCAAGTGAAATACCCTGTGAATGTTTGTTGATTTTCGGTGGACTGGTTTGGTCAAAACCAAAAAGCCCCACACTTTCCAAACAAACTGTTTCAGCATTTCCAGAATGCAACGGTTCCATTTTGGAGGCTAGATTCACAAGGGGACTTAGGTGCCATTCACAAAATCGAGGAGAATCTCTCTCGCCTCCCACTTCAAGCTGATCATTCACCAGTTGGGGGACTCCTCTCCGATGGGGGAGACCTGGGTTTGAATCCCCACTCTGGAGCAGAGCTATGAATCCAAGTCTCCCACATCCTGGATGAGTGCTTAAACCACTAGATGATTTGGTACCAGTAAAGCACATTTTTTTCTAACTTCTTTAATTGACCAAAAATTCCCCAAAAGTTCAGCTAACCACAAACAGAAAAATCAGTTATTCACACCATGAATAACGGAGCCACTCAGCACTAGAAAGATCCAACCAGCACTGCCCACATTACCATAGCTTCTGAGTATCTTCCAAAAATACAGCAAAAGGAGGAGACTGGTGTCAGCAATGTATTATGCGCCCTCGGTTCCTCTTCTCTCCTTGGTTGGAAAAAATTGTGTATACATTTAATTTCCTGTTATTAATGCCTGATCCATGGGATTCATGTAAGGAGAGGATTGATCATGTCCTTAAAGTCAAGCACATGCTTAAAAGCTGGATAAAGTTCCATTCAAAAGTTCTATTTGTGGAGGCCTGTCTGGAATAGCGCACCTGGCACCAGGAACAGAAATGGATGATGTTGGAAGTGGAATTGTGGGTTCTTCCACCTTGGATCAGCCTCTGAGAAAGTTTTGTTGGCACCATAAGATCTTGATTCAGCAGCCTACTCCAAAGCCCTTAAGCACAAAGTGTAGCTGTAGGGACATGTACTTAGGTTTCCAGAAAGCCTTTGTCAAGGTCCCTCACCAAAGTCTCTTAAGTTAAGTAAGTAGACATGGGATAAGGGGGAAAGTCCTCTCATGGATTGATAACTGGTTAAAAGACAGGAAACAAAGAGTAGGAATAAATGGTCAGTTTTCAGAGTGGAGAGGGATAACTAGTGGTGTCCCCCAGGGTGCATAGTGGGACCAATCCTATCCAACCTATTTATAAATGATCTGGAGAGAGGGGTAAATAGTCAGGTGGCAATATTTGCAGATAATACTAAACTGCTCAAGATAGTTAAGACCAAAGCAGACTATGAAGAGCTTCAAAAAGATCTCACCAAACTAAGTGATTGGGCATCAAAAAAAGGCAAATGAAATTTAATGTTGATAAATGTAAAGCATATTGAAAAAAATAATCCCAACTATACATACAATATGATGGGGACTAATTTAGCTGTAACTACTCGAGAGAGATCTTCAAGTCATTGTGGATAGTTCTCTGAAAACATCCCCTCAACGTGCAGCGGCAGTCAAAAAATCAAACAGAATGTTAGGAATCATTAAAAAAAGGATAGAGAATAAGACAGAGAACATCTTATTGCCTATATATGAATCCATGGCACACCCACATCTTGAATACTGCATATAGATGTGGCCTCCTTATCTCAAAAAAAAATATTGGCATTGGAAAAGGTTCAGAAAAGGGCAGCAAAAATGATTAGGGATTTGGAATGGTCCCATAAGAAGAAAGATTAAAAAGACTGGGACTTTTCAGCTTAGAAAAGAGGAGACTAAGGAGGGATATGATGGAGGTCTATAAAATCATGACTGGTGTGGAAAAAGTGAATAAAGAAAAAAGTTATTTACTTGTTCCCATTACATACAAACTAGGGGCCACCAAATGAAATGAATAGGTAGCAGGTTTAAAACAAACAAAAGTTTGTGTTTTTCTTTACACAGTGCACGGTCGGGCTGTAGAACTTCTTGCCAGAAGAGGTTGTGAAGACCAAGACTTTAATGGGGTTCAAGAATGAACTAGATACATTCATGGAGGTTAGGTTCATCAATGGCTATTAGCCAGGATGGGTAGGAATGGTGTCCTGAGCCTCTGTCAGAGGCTGGGAATGGGTGACAGGAAAGGGATTGCTTGAAGATTCCCTGTTCTGTTCACTCCCTCTGGGGCTGAGGGTATTGGCCACTATCGGAAGACAGGATACTGCGCTAGATGGACCTTTGGTCTGACCTAGTATGGCCGTTCTTATGTTCTTATGCTTAAGTCTCACTAACTACAGGCTTGTCTTCACAGCGATTGAACCATCGGTGGTCGATTTATCATGTTTGCTTAGAGGCAATAAATAGACCTCCCAGTCTTCTCCCATCGACTCTGTACACAACCAAAAGAGTAGCTGGAGTTGACGGGAGAGCAGCTCCCACTGCATGGAAGACCCCTTGGTAAGTATGTTGACTTCAGCTACACTATTTGCGTAGCTGAAATTGCATAGGTTAGATTGATGTGGGGAGGGAGGAGGAGTGGCATATTGTAGACTAGGCCTACAAATGATGCATAGGCATACATGCTTTGTGTGGTAGGGCTGGGTTTAAGTGCATGTTCAAATATTTGCTGAATTAGTGCTTAAATGAGCTTTGTGATCCACAATGTGGCTAGCTCTTCCAAACATGGGAGATCAGCCTTTGGCCCAAAGTACTTACAACCTGACCAACACAAATCAAATAAAGAGTGCGAGAAGGGACTGTAACACCAGGTAGAATAGTCAAGGAAGGTAACGTGCACTAAGAATTCCACATTCTGTTGTTGTTGCTTTATTTAAAAATAGCAATAAGAGAAATAGTCAGAAAGTCTCTGAAAAATTAGATCCTTTCTCTATTAATGTAAGACAAGGACTTTTTGAGCTAAAACACTTCACCTCCAGTAATCCCCATTTTAAGAGCTGTAAATAACCTTCCCACATATTCATGCATCTGTCAGACACTGTTTCTTTAAATGAGCATTTGCAGTCCCACAAAGGGAAGCAGGCTAAGAAAACTGTGTGAATTAGTTGCTATTTCATGTACATTGCGCTAGCTACGGCAGGGGAGGATCAGTATTTTTAATGACGACTGATGGTTAAATATGTGAATGGCTTTCTTGCTTCCATTGTGATCTCAGTTGGAGCAAGAAAGGGTTAATTTTTTAATGAGCAAAGTTGAAATGCATTTATTGAGAATGATGACACAGAGGAACCAGGAAAGCTGAATCAAAACAAAGGCTGTTTTTTGTGAAACACACACACACTCAAAGAGCCAGCTTCACTTAAACTATTTTGCTAATCTCCATTCTCCCCCATAACTTCAGAGAAGATCATTTTTGCCCCTTATAAATATTTTTAATGCATATTTTTGCCCCAAACACAAACAGTGTCACACGCAAAAGCTAATACATGGTCTATTTGTTCCTCTCTTTCCTATCCCAGTGATGGAGACAGTCTGTCTTCTCACACTGACAGAGACCTGAAATCTAGTCATACCTATATGCCTCTATTGTTCAGAACACTAATGGTACTATCCAAAATGATGCAAATGAATTTGCAAAGCAGAATTCCTTCTATAAATACATTATTCCCAGAAGGAAAACATCACTCCACCTATTCCACACCTTGCAGGTTAATTAAACTGATGAGATGTCATGAAGATAGATAGATAAATAGATCGATCTTTTCTTTTAAAAAATAATTGTAGCCATCAAACTTAACATATTTTGACAGGAGAGTATATTAAAAGCTATTAAAAACAGCTGTTTTGCTGTAGGGAATTTTACTTGTGGTCTGAATGCGAAGGGATGTGTAGGTATTTATTCAGTAATCAATCACAGAGAGAAAAGACCTCGAATTGCAGTTGGAAGTTTTTATTTTTATCCTTTTCCTTACTACTGGTCTTTAAACCTGCTCTGAGGAAAGCTATACATGCCAGGCTGCTGCTCATCAAAAGCAAGCAATCACAGCTAAATCAGCATGCAAAATGCCACTCAACCTTGGGCCTTTATTAAAATTTGCTGGGACTCAATTTGAGATAGCGATCGTTCTTATTAAAAAGCAAAATGTAAGATAGTTTTTTTATATAAATCTCTGGATGGAATGGAATTGTTAATCAGCATAGGCTGATGTGATTTCTCTGTTGCAAATCCTGCCGAGGGCTCAGAAGTGGCACATTACCATAATTCCTAGGCTAGAGCCGGCAGCTTGAAAAAGACCTGCAAGAATCTTTAAAATGCTTAAGCAAAGCTGTAAGTCACAGCAAACAACACACACGGAGTGTGGTTACCACAGGCTCCTCACATTATATAACAAAGTTTCTCACTACAGTCCACTTGACACTATTGCAATTTGCTATTTCACTGGGTTCTCAGTGTACTTGCCTGTGTTTCATTAACAAAAAAGGACAGGGAGAATTTTAAAAAATATATATAACATATAATTATCTCCCTGTGAAAAATGATCCATTTCTACACAACACACCTGCTGTGTTGTAAACTCAACGTACATGATGCCTAAAAGCAGTTCTGTTTTGATTACTTAAAAGTCTCCCTTGTAGTTTTAAAACGAATGTGGTGTTTGCCCTAAATCATTGGGAAGCTGCCCAAAACTGGTTTTCATCCCAGAGGTGGCAGCTCTTTAATGCAGGATCAAAGGACCCATATGAGTAGTTTGTATATTAGTTTGTAAAGTGTTGTGGGAACATTTGTGACCACAAGGCACTATAGAAAATGGACAACATTAATATTATTAATGATGAACACAAAGTAATCCAAGCTGCCGTTGCTTTCTGCTGCAGAAAGTGATGCCTATCACCACTTATGTAAAATTAATTGGTTGGAATGCACATTGCCATTAATTATTATAATTGTATTGTTAATTATTCATGTTTAATTATTGAAGATTAATATTAATACTCTTTGTACAATCCAGTGGCTGGAAGTTGAATCTAGACAAATCAGACTGGACATAAGGTGTACATTTTTAATGGGGAAAGGTAATGAACTATTGGCATGGTAACTGTTGATAACGTTGCAGTGTGTTTTAAACTCAAGAGTGGATGTTTCTGTAAAAAGGAGGTTCTGGAAATTGTTTTGGGGAAAATCCCAGGGCCTGCGTTATACAGGAGGGGAGACTAGACGATCACAGTGGTTCCTTCTGACCATGGACGCGATGAATTATTTATTACATTAGTATTCAAAGGCCCCAAATCATTGTGTTGGGCACTGTACACATTTATCTGAAAGGAGAACGGTTATTTCATTTGTTTCATCCCATCTGTAAATACGCACAACGTGGACGAAGATGGAATAAAGAACAGCCTAAGTAAATGTGAGACCTCACACTTCTCCGGATACAGCACGCTCCAATAGCCATGGAAAGCAATGGAAGTCTTGCCCCTGACTTCAGTGGGATGTGGATGAGACCTTCATTTGGTTTCTTTCATCGTTCCATCTAGGGGACACATCAGGAATAAAAAAAACAGCCTAGCAAATGTTGGGCTTTAAAATAGGATTCTTATCCATCGATGTCTCTGGTTTGAATCTAACTTCAGTCCAGCCGTGCACAAAAATTATTTCCGTCTGAGGCTCCTTTTTTCAGTGCTGCCTGTGAAATAAGTGTAAGGCCTCCGTCTAATTTGTAGGTAACTTGTGTTCCTAACCCACCATCACATTTGGACTTCCCTGCCGAGAGGCCAAGGACTGACTGAGCAAAGAGACTGAGCTGTGGTTTCATCTTTCCATAGGCCCTCTGGCAGCAGTGTGGGGAGGGAGGAGGAAGGGCAAAGGGGCCAATTGCCCTGGGGTCCAGTGATTCTAAAGGGCGTGGGGCTTCGGTTGCTGCCACAGTAGTGGTGGTGGCAGCCTGGACCCTTTAGAACCACTGCAGGAGTGCTGCATGACCACTCGGGGTGACTCTAAGGATGAGAGGGGGCGGTGCGCCATGCTCTGGGAGGTGTTCTGGGCTGGGGGGTGCATGGTGTGCTTGTTGCCCCACCCCCACCCCTTCCACTCAATGCCCCACGCCTTCCAGGAGCGTGGAACCACCCCCCCTCCAGGCACCATGCCCAGGGGCCCGGCCTGGCTGTCGGCTCTCCTATCTTTCCAGATAATCATTTCAGACTGAAGCCTGGAGACAAGCAAGCTCATCCAGTTGCTCCTTCTATGCTCCCTACCCTGAAGACTGCAGGCTATAAATTATTGCCTGATAATAATGCAAATATGTTAATTGCATCCCTTTGGAATGGAGCGATAGATTCAGCGCCGTACTGGGAGATACTAAGACAACCTGCCCAAAGTCTGCTACTTTGTTTTGAGAGACAAGCCAAATAGATTTTTTTCCCTCCCCCAATTAACATCAACCATGTGCATGTCTGGTGCTCACTTGTCGGAGCAATGGGCATAAGATAGCAAAGTGGCTAGAATGGAATTCATAATGTTGTATGCAAATCAATAAATAAAAAGTCAGAGCTACATCCTCAACTGGTGTAAAAAGAGCAGAGCTCTGTTGAACTTGGTGGAGCTACTCACCTGGTATAAATAGACAGAACTTTATTGATATCTATGTAGTTGTTCAGGTAAATCAGCCTATCGCCATTAAAATCCATGGAGTTTCATCAGCTGAGAGTCTAAACTATACAACTATTTGGGCTCTGATGTATGCGTCAGTTCCATATTTTTCTGTTCCTTGAGAACAGACTAAAATTGGGATCATTTGCAAGTGTGAACTTGTCCCCCTCTGTAACATTTTCAGAGCCTAGAATAGCAAGAAAGTGAATTTCATGAATCATGTAGAAACCAGGAGATTCTTGTGTGTGTTGATCAAGGTGGTAACGCTAAAACTGACTGTACATGTTATTGCATTAGAGACCGAGATCGGGCTGGATTCTCTACTGCTTTGCCGTGTGTGCATCCACTCATACATTACATTTATTTTGCACAGGTGTAAATGACTACAGAAAGTGCAAAGTATTGGGAAAAATTGAACCTCTGGAATTTAGTTCCATTCATTTCCCCGCTAAGAGCATGTGGCCTGTTTGAGCAAAAAGTTAAGCATTCCTGAAGGGTTATGTAAATGCATTTTTTAGTCAATAAAGAGATAATCTTTAATGGAAAACATCTTTTTTATGAATTGCATCACACTGATTTGATTCTTCATTTTTACTAGTTGAGTTTGCACAGTCTAAATTAGTTCAAGTATACATGGACATCATTGAGACATGTAGAAAAAAATTACATCACATCAACTGAGGGTAGGTGGACTGGAGAAAGAGATTTTTAACTGTTGCCAATTTAAGAATGAAGACAAGATTAAATCCAGATCCAAATATCTCATTGTATTGCATGAAGCCCAAATGGGCCCAGAAAACCAGCGACGTTTTTTTTTTCTTTTGCATTTGAAAAAGAAATCGGTTTGGAACTGATTGGAAATACCCTTTAAAAAATATGCAACAGTCTAAAAACATGCAGTGGTTTTCTGTTGGTTGAAGTGCAGGGTGAGTTAAAATGCAACAGCAAGTCAGCTGCCAGTGCCTCATTTATTTATTTTCGAAGGACTCGATTTTTTTTTTTTTTAGAGTCAGCTGGACTTCACATTGCATTTGCTGCGGCTGCTTCATCAGAAATGCTGGTAGTATTTGTCAGCCTGGAAGTGTCTTGAGGCTGCTTCTGAGAGATACAAGGAGGCAACTGATAAGGAGAGCATCAGAAGGGCAGTTAATTGCCTCCAGTCTCTCGGTGCCGGGGAATATTTAAAATCTATGGGATTAAAGGCAGATTAAAAACTGTGGAAGCAGGAGCCCAATAGCGCTGAAAGATCATAATCAGCAAGGGTAATGGCAGAGCAAAAATGAATGTGGCAAATAAAATGACAGATAGGAAATTCAGATCCGCTTCTAATGCTCGAAGTTCCATCTTGTAAGCACAATTCATCTACGTGTAAATCATTTTTTTGGCTTCAAGCTTATCAGCCAATCGGTGAATTAAAAATGCTCTTTCCTTGGAGGATTAAAGAGGTTGATTGAAGTCAGTGTGAAAACTGGCTAATAAGTCTGGAAATGTCAGGAGGGTGCTTCATAGGAACTCAGTGTACTTTTTCTATCAGGGCTATGAAACAGGAAGTTTGAAAAGCTCTGGAGTTCTTTTACTTTGAGAAAGGTTTTGTGTGTGTTGGGGGGAGGGAAGGGTTGTGTTTCTTTCTCTCCTGTGTGTCAGAGGGTCGTGCAGAAATGTTTAAATTTGCGAGATGAACGGTGATAGCTGCAAATATTGGGATGCGAGGGGGGAAAAATCTGAAATGGGGAGAGTTTTCTAAATTATGCATCTAGGGCTTTGAAAGGCCTGGGGAGACTAGCTTCATTTCAGAAAGTGAAGCAAGGAGACCTGCAAATGGATGGGATGGATGACACAAATTTTAGCTTTTAGGCCAGGAGTTGTCTGGGCATGTTACACCCTTGATGGGATTTCACTAGAGAAAAAGTCTAGTATAGGAATAACATGGCCAGAGGGCTCACTACGACATTACAAATGTTGCCATTACAAAACGATGTGACCATTATAGTTCCATCTGCGTGCATATATGAACTCCCACCATGCATAGGCAGAGTATTGGGGCTTTCAATCGCTGCCTTTAGAGCTGCTACAGGAGAGTTTGTCATGGGGTTTACAGACCCCACACGGAGCCAGGGCAGGGACAAGAGGACAAGTCTAGGGAGGCCCCACCTCTCTGCAGGTGCAGAGCATGCGTCAGGGGGAGGAATAGTTTCAAAGGACCCTGCAGCCCAGGAAAAGTACAGGAAGGTGTGGTGGGCTGCACCAGGAAGCAAAGCTGATGCTGGGATTTCCGATAGGAGTGGCTACAGCTTTCTTAAGGCTTCTCTAGCAGCAGGGATCTGGATTCCCTCCTGCCCCGCCCTTGGAAGCAACAAGTAGCCTAAAAGAGGCTACTTTGGATAGGCCCTTAAGAGACCAGGGAAGACTTGTAAGCCAGTGGCCATGCCCCAAACAGACAAGCTCCAGTCTGGTAGGAAGAGACCCAAGGGGAAGTGCAACTTGGGTAGATCAGTAAGTGGGCTGGCCACTTTGACAAATTCCTGGGTCCCTGGGGGAATGAGTGGGCCTGGGTTCCACTACCTACTCGTCTTCTGGAGCAGCAGAGCCACAAAGGGAGCTATAGGAGCACTCGGGAAGGATTGAGGCCTGCTGCCTACAACTTGGCGGAGCCTGTCTGGGGCAACAAGAAATGAAGAGGCCACTGCCTGGCCAGCAGGCCAGCTGATCATTGGACTCTCCTGCTTCAGGGTTATGTGGTTGCCCATTCTCACACACAGCACATCAGGGCAATTCACCTGCCATTACTATTGGTAAGTGTCCATATGGAGTGCACACGCCCATTAAGTGCACGTGCTTACATCAGTATCACAAAGCTGTTTCAACAATGCTCGTTTAAAGAAAAAAGGCTCCTCCTATTGGGCAGGTGTCTGTCTTGCCTTCCAACCCCCTTGGGCCATTCAGAATGTACAACGACGCCAGAAACAGGCTGCAAAGGGCCAACTGGGAGGTGTCCCCCAGAAGCAGAACTACTTGCTTTTGCAAATGTGTTGGGTCTTATGCCACCGGCCTCGCCTCCCTCACAGCACAGGACATGTGTCAGGTCCCCACGCCCCTGCTCCCATCCTCTGGCCTAGGTTGGGGGTAACTTAGAGGTATCTGGCAGGAGCATGGCTGGGGCTACCACTAAGTCTCCAGTTGATAAGAAGGCAGCTGGTGAGAAAGGAAGGAACGTGGCTAGGCAACTAGCTTTGGACTTAGGGGACCTGTATTTAGTTCCCTGCTCTGACTCAGATTTCCAGTGTAGTCTGGGACATCTCACTTGGGACCAGATTGTTAAGTGTATTTAGAGCCAGATAGGCACCTAAATGTATCTCTCCATGTCTTGATACCTGGAAAAATCTGACCCTTAGGCCATGTCTTCACTCAGCAGAAGATCGACGCTGCCATGATCGATCTTCCAGAGTTTGATTTAGTGGGTCTAATTAAGACCCACTAAATCAAATTCAGAGGGCACCCCACTGCTGGCATCTGCTACTCCTGCTCTTGCCAGGAGTAAGGGAAGTCAATGGGAGCATTTGCTACCGTCAACCTCCCACTGTGAGGACGGTGGGGAAACTTGATTCCAGTTCGTCAACTACAGCTATATAATTAATGTAGCTGGAGTTTCTTTTCTTGATTTGTCCTTCCCCTTTAGTGTAGACCTGGCCTTAATCTCTCTGTTCCTCACTGGCCCAGTGTGGTGTAATAACACTTCTCAACTTCAAGGTGTCTTGAGAGGATAAATACATTAAAGCAGGAGTCTCAAAATATATTTAGCTTAGGGTCAGTGCTAGTCCTGAAATTCTCCTAGCGGGCCAGCAGGCACACCCCTCTGGCAGTACTCCAGGGGTAGTTTCCAAGCATTTTCCTCCTCCCCTGTGTCTCCTAGTCCTGCCTTCTGACCCTCAGGTTCCCGGCCCCACCTGCCACCTCCAAGCAATTACAAACTCACTGGGGGCCCCTGCTGCCACCAATGACAGAGCAGAGGGGCTAAAGTGGCTTTCGGCTGTCATCTCCACACCACTGGGATGTCCCTGTAGCTTGGGGGAGGTGTGTGCAGAAACTATCAACTCATTTTGTGAAACTGACTAGATCTAGATATCAGTGATGCCAACTCTCCTGATTTGATCATGGCAATGGCATAGGCCTGATTAAATCACTTTTCTAAAATATTCTGCAGGCCCGATTGGGGGAAATGCTTGGGCCCTAGATGGCCTGCGGGCCGGGAGTTTTGAGATCCCTACATTAAAGATTTGAGGTGCCCAAATATGATGGTGATGGGGGATGTGTGTGGTAAATAAGTACCTAAGATAGATATAACTGCTTCAGAATAGAATCTGGACCACTAGGCTTCCATTGATGGTAGCTTCTTTTGTAGCATCTCAAATATTGCCTAGAAAAAAAGAGGCTTTGGGAGACCTTATTAATCCATGGCCTTTCAGCCCTGAAATATCTTTGTCCAGTGCTCCCTATACTGCTAACAGTTTATAACTTACCTTGGCCACATTAGAGGTACCTGAATGTGGTAAAATAGTAAGGGGCAATTTGGGGGGCTGGAGGAATTAGAAAGAGTCAGGGGTTGGCATTCAGGGAAACTGGAGTATCAAAGCCCCGGGTGGAATTAGCCAGCTCACACAATGAGGCAATGTGTTTCCCTCAGATGCAGTTCCCTCAAAAACTCATCATGCACCCAGTGATGGCACCCAGCAATAGCAGAGGGGTAGGCTCTCTTTCCTAACCTAGGGACCGGAGGAAGATACGGCATTATGAACACTGCTCTGCTGCAGCGTTTGCCTGTTCCGGGTTTTCAACTGGCTTGAAAAGCAGTTATACACAGATAGCTGGAGCCTGGCTTCAAGTGAGCAACTGGTTTGCCATGGTCCATGTGCGCCAAGCTCTCCACACACTATTATGGCACTGTAAATGGTTAGCCAAAAATTAAAGCTGAGCTTTTCATAGCCATGGGGATTTGAGCACCACTGAGGCCCTCAACTATATTAGGTGCCTAAATACCTTTGAGTATATGGGCCCTATTTCCTAGTACTTTGAATGGAAGCTAAGCATCCAAATATCTTAGAAAGTCTCAGAAGGGTAGTCGGGTTAGTCTGTAACTTTAAAAACTGCAAGCAGCCCTGGAAGCACCTTAGAAGTGAACAAATATATATATGCAGTTTCATGAGCTTTCGTGGGTAAAATCCACTTCATCAGATGATGAGCTGGAGTGGAAATAATAGAACCAAGATATTTATAATGGGTGGTGATGGTGGTGTGTGCCCGTCAATTAGGGTGTATCTAGACTACACCACTCTGTCGACAGAGAGATGTAGATTACGCACATCGAAATTGTTAACGTTAACGAAGCAGGGATTTAAATATCCCGTGCCTCATTAGCATAAACATGGCTGCCACTTTTTTTTAAATGGAGTTTTTTCGAAAAGAAACCCGGCAGTCTAGACGTGGATCTGTAGAAAATAAAGCCTTTTTCGACAGATCCTGTAAACCTCATTTTTTGAGGAATACAGGATCTGTTGAAAAAGGCCTTATTTTTGACAGATCCGCATCTAGACTGCCGTTTTTTCGAAAAAACTCCATTTTGAAAAAAAAGCGGCGGCCATGTTTATGCTAATGAGGCATGGGATATTTAAATCCCTGCTTTGTTAGCAATTTCAATGTGCTTGATTTGCATCCCTCTGTCGACAGGGGGGATGAAGTCTAGATGTAGCCTTATAGGACCAGTGCTCATGAGGCTAATTAAGTGGGCTAGACATGCCCCATTCTTAGCTTTTGATGTAAAAATGTGGTTGTTAGACATCCAGTTAATGTGTTTTAAAAAACTTAAAAAACAACGAATGGTCCTGTAGCACCTTAGAGACTAATAAAACAATTATATAATATCATGAGCTTTCATGGGCACAACCCACTTCTTCAGATGAGTGGAGCAAGAGGCACAGAGAGGTACAGAAATCCCAAAATTTAAAGTAGAAAACAAAAGTGCCACATTTGTAGATGAATTCCAATTCCTCATTCTCTCTCTGTAATTGGCTGGTGAAATTCCTTTGTAGAAGCATGGCAACTTGTAAATCCATGATTGACTGACCAGGCAGGTTACAAATGTTCTCCGACAGGTTTATGTGTGTTATCAAATTTCAACCCAAAGAAATATTTTTTCAAAAGGTAGAGCTAGTACCAGAAGTGCTAAAATGCTGTCTGGTGATAGATCTTAGGGTACGTCTACACTAGCCCCCTATTCGAACTAGGGAGGCTAATGAGGGTGACTGAAATTGCTAATGAAGTGCGGGATTTAAATATGCTTGATTAGCATATTCCCGGCCGGTCGCCATTTTGGAAACTGACTAGCCTGAAGTAACTGCCCGCGTCTACACGCGGCAGAGAAGCGCGATTCCGAGATAAACCCCTTAGTTCGAATGAACAGTTAAACCTCATGGAATGTACCTAACGTACCCTTAGTTAGGTTCATTTTATTAAAAACTTTTTTTCATGAAGCTGACATTTGCCCTCTGATACACTTACATAGCTCCCATCGCTGTAAGTGTGAGCTACATAAGCGCATTCAGGGTAGAATATGGGCCATGTCCCTACTATGCCATCTGAAAATGATAGACCCCAATGGTGCTTTTCAGCTTAGAAAATAGGAGACTAAGGGGAAATACGATAGAGGTCTATAAAATCATGGCAGGTATGGAGAAAGTGAATAAGGAAAAGTTATTTACTTATTCCCATAACGTAAGAACTAGGGGTCACCAAATGAAATGAATAGGTAGCAGATTTAAAGCAAAAACAGGAAGTATTTCTTCAACCTGTGGAACTCCTTGCCAGAGGATGTTGTGAAAACCAGGACTTTAATGGGGTTCAAAAAAGAACTATATAAATTCATGGAGGTTAGGTCCATCAATACTTATTAGTCAGGATGGGTAGGAATGGTGTCCTTAGCCTTTGTTTGGCAGAGGCTGAAAATGGATGACAGGAGAAGGATTTTTTGTTCACTCCCTCTGGAGCATCTGGCACTGGCCATTGCCGGAAGACAGGATCCTGGGCTAGATGGACCTTTGATCTGACCTAGCATGGCTGTTCTAATGTTCTTATGAAGAATTGTTTTCATGCACCAACTTAAACGGAATAGAGCATGCCATGGCTAGGAAAGGATGAAACCACTTTGGATAAAATATGAAGGCAACCTTTAGCCAACTCTTGAATGGTTCCGGAGGTTAGAAAAGATCACAGAGCTTTATGGGCCTCTGCTGACCATGGTTGTGTGCTTCTGAACTCGTGTGCCTTGTTCTGGTGGGGACAACCAGGCAGGTATTTTGTACGGTGCTCAATCAATACTCTTTAAAAAAAAAAATCTTTCCATCACAAAGGTCCCAGTCCTGCAGTGTGTGATTAGCCTTGCTGAAGTCAATGGCTATTAATGTGAATAAAGGCTGCCACATCTGACCAATAAAATCACCACTGAAAATTTTCAGCTCATAAATACTGTACTTATGCATGGCTGTGTCTACATTGGCACCCTTTTCCGGAAAAGGGATGCTAATGAGACAAGTCGGAATTGCAAATGCCGCGGGGATTTAAATTTTCCCCGCGGCATTTGCATGAACATGGCTGACACTTTTTTCCGGCTCGGGACTTTGACGGAAAAAAGCGCCAGTCTAGACGCAGCTCTTGCGGAAAATAAAGCCTTTTCCGGAAGATCCCTTATTCCTTTTAAAATCAGGGAAAATTTAAATCCCCACGGGAAAATTTAAATCCCCGCGGCATTTGCAATTCCGACTTGTCTCATTAGCATCCCTTTTCCGGAAAAGGGTGCCAATGTAGACACAGCCATGTGGTATGAATAGGACACGCGAGGGTGAAGAATGGAATAAACTATAGAATTTCCTGAGCTGAGGGTAATTTAACACAAGTCCCTTGTGGCTCAGCTTTACGCCACCTTTACATGATCTTCCTCAACTTGGGGAAATAAATTCGCTCTTCCACTCCTGGCTCTTGGGCAGTGTCTGACTCTCCATTCAGCCATATCTCTGTCCATCTCTAATCACACAGTCTGCTTATGAAGCTGGAGAAGATGAATGCAAAGTACACTGGATGGAAGAAGGAAGAGCTGGCCTGCCGGTGAACAGTGTCTTTATTTATTTTTTTTTAATTCGCTGTCTTTGGTTTATCACCCTGTAAGCAAACCATCCTACATGCTTCTACTCGCCGTGCCTCCTACACAAGGGAGGCAAACAAGGAATGAACACAGCTTACTAGCCTGAGCCCACTGGGATATCAATCAAAGAGAAAACTGACTGTCTTGGGGTTTGTAGCAATTTTGACAGCGAATCCAGTCGGGAGAGCCCACGTACAGCCAGGGCTGTCTTTGCCCTTAGGCAGAATGCACAGCGGCAGGGCGCACCACTACATTTGAGGAACCACTGTGCCCCTGATTAAGTAGTGCCCTGTTCTGTGTATGCCTAGTGCTGACCAAGAGCAGTGCCGGCTCAAGCAGCCCTAATCCCCCACTCTCCTGCCCCTGCTCCCCGTCTTGGCCCAGGCGGTCCAACCCCTGACCTCCGTTCCGCCTCCTGATCCCAGAGGTCCAATCCCCTGGCCCCTCATCTTCTGCTCCTCCTCCCAGCCCTGGCGGCCCAATCCCTCAGCCCTCTGGCCCGCTGCTCTACGTCCTGGCCCCACCAATCCTCCTCATCCCCTGCTCTACTTCTGAGCCCTGGCGGCCCAAATGTTCGGGTCCCCGATTTCCTGCTCTACCTCCTGGCCCCCGAGGCTGATTCTTCCAGCTCCCTGCCCCCTACTCTGACCACCCCCTGGTTCTGGTGGTGCTAAGCCCAGGCTCCACCTCCCAGCCCTGCAGTCCCAATCCCCACCCCTGGCTCCACCTCCCAGCCCCAGCAGGCCAAACTCCCAGCCCCCGGTTTCCTGCTCCACCTTCCGGCCCCAGAATTTAAATCCTCTAGCCCCCCACCCTCTGCTCTGGCTGCCCCCTGGTTCCAGTGGCCCCAATCCTCTGGCCTCCTGCTCCACCTACCGGCACCTGCGGTCCCAATTCTCCACCCCCTGCTCTGTCTCCCGGCTGGAGCTGTAGTGGGCTGCACTACTCCCCCTTCCACCTGTTCCCCCACCAGCCTCCCTGCCCTGTTTCTGCCCCCACAGCCCTGAGCACAGCTCCACCCCCCCCCCAGAGTGCTTCCCAGTGGGGGATGGGAGAGGCGCAGGCGCTCGGGTTGTGTAGGGCACCAGAAGTCATAAGGATGGCTCTGGTAATCAAGAGTCCTGGTTCTACTTCCCTCTCTGCCCACCACTGACATGCTGCTGTGCATCCTTGGGCAAGCCATTTCCTAATGAAATACATGGCACCGTGTTGTGCCTCAGTTTACCCATCTGTGAAATGGGTTATTGGACTGACACTCCCCCTTCCCCACTTTACAGTCTTATCCTGAGTGCTTGTGACAGGTCTAGAAGCCCAAGAGAACTACAGAGGCAAAGCACCTCTCAGGACCAGGTTCTGAGACTGGAGTGTTTTGCGGGGCTTAAAGGATGCTTCTAAAAGTGCTTTGGTAGTCACAGATCAGAGAGCCATAGGGTTGGAAGAAACCTCAGGAGGTCATCGAGTCCAACCCCCTGCCCAAAGCAGGACCAACTCTAACTAAATCATCCCAGCCAGGGCTTTGTCAAGCTGGGACTTTAAAACCTCTAGGGATGGAGATTCTATCACCTCCTTAGGGAACCCATTCCAGTGCTTCACCACTCTCCTAGGGAAAGAGTTTTTCCTGATATCTAACGTAGCCCTCCCCCCACTGCAACTTGAGACCATTGCTCCTCGTTCTGCCATCTGCCACCACTGAGAACAGCCTCTCTCCATCCTCTTTGGAACCCTCCCCCCCTTTCAGGACGTTGAAGGCTGCTATTGAACCCCCCCCCCCCTCACTCTTCTCTCCTGTAGACTAAATGAGCCCGGATGAAAAGGAGTTAGGAATAAGTGCAACGTGTTACCAAGTAATGTCTCTCACCAACAAGTGCTGTACGTATTTCAAAACCTTGGAACAGGAAAATGCCAAAAGGATTTATGGGTGCTACCAGTGACTCCATGCATGCTTTGTTAATGACAAAGTATTTGTGAACCCGGGGAGTGAACTTACTCCAAACTGAAGTGGGTATGATTTTAAGCAGTAAAACCAGCTCCTCATTAGATTCCACTGCTTCTCCCCTTCCAGCACCTTTCCTCATCCAACCTCTCCCAGGGGGCTTTCGACTGCTCCTGCTCCCTCACTCCTGAGAGGCTAAGACCTTGACATTTGAAAGGGGAGCTGCGCAGATTGGAGACAAATGGATCTAACCAATACAGCCTCTGATGTGCACATGGTTGGGTGGTAACCAAGGATTTACATTTTTCTGAGAGGACGTTTAACGGAAAGGGAGCGATCATGTAGCAATGACAGATGAATCCATTTGGCAACCGTCACACCAACAGGCTTTTGCTTAATCTACAATTTGTCACTGTTTATGAGGCAGCTCAATCCTTTTAAGTGGCCCACGACACCCTGGGTTGGGCTCTGTGGGAAACAGGGGAGTCAGCTGGGGGAGTTAGAGGGCGTTTCTGCCTGCCTCGCAATGTTGTCAGTGTGCTCTGGAGTTCTTATTTCATGGGGGAAAAGGAAGAGGGTCACATGAGGCAATCTCTCCCCATTGACTGAGCCACTGGTGCCTGAGGGAGCTGGGGGGGCTGGGAAGGCCACCCAGAGGAAGGGACATGAGGGGACCCCATCCAGCTATTAACATTTTGGCAGGGACATGTGGGGGGAGGGGCGTTGCACCTCCTGAGTGGTATCACAAGCTGTGGGGCCGACAGCCACTGCGGGCCCTGGGACCCAGTGGGAGGGGGGCCCACCTCTATGCTCCAGAAGAGGTGGGGCCAAGGGCAGAAGAGGCTGGGACTAGGGCAGTCAGCCCTTACTGCCCCCCTGGACTATGGTGCTGCCCCCCCACATCCAGCCCTCAAAGCCGTGAGGACTGGTGGAGCAGCGCTCCCACAGCAGTTCAAATGGGCCCAGGGCTCTGTCTGCCCTCGCTGCTGAAGTAGCAGCAGCTCCAGGCCCCTTTGAAATGCCAGGTCCCTGTGCAGTTACCCCTTTGCTCCTCCCCCATCCCGCCCCGTCAGCTGGCCTGACCACGAGTCACCTGTGGCCACGGCGGCCTGCAACTTATGCCAAGAGCAGCGGCGTGATTACAACTGGTGGTGATTATGACTCCACACTGTTCTTTCCCCTGCTGCAGTGGCAGGTGAGTAGAGGCCAAAGCTTTGCTTGTCTAATCATGAACTTGGTTCCAAGAGAGGGCTCGAGCCAAGGTCGGCTGAAGTCCCCCCCAAAGACTTCCCTTGGCTTTGAATCACTCTCTTTACGAGTTTCTGCCTCCTTTAGTCACCTCACCCAAATCAGCAGCATGCTGAGTGCTCTGAATTCCCATTTCACCACATGGAGGGGAGTGAGGATGCACATTACCCTACGGCAGCCTGCAGGAGGAGGCCCTGAAAAGCCACAGCCTCTGCTTTGCCTTGCACCTTGTGTGACGACAAAACACTACAACTCTAGCTGACATGTCCAGGCCTACCGACATCAATTTGGGGTCCCAGGGCAGAAATCCCAACGGGCTCCCCTTGTCCTCATCATCCAGGGCCACAAGCACCTTCCTCCCACCTGGAGAAATTCCAAGCGTCCCCCATCCGCCTGTCCCTTCCCTCCCCTCCTTTTCCCAAGCCCCTCTGCCCGCCTACTCTGGGGAAAGCGACAGCATCATCTCTTGATTGAAAAATGCTTTTGAAAGATGCTTTTAATATGCCCCATGCAGGTTTCGGGGCCAAGTAGCCCCACCCTGGAAACTGCCTGGGGCATATCAATAGCCTCTTTCAATCAAGAGATGCTTTTCAGCAGGGATATTGTCTGTGACTGTGGCCTGTGGGTCCTTTTAAATTGCTGAGCCCCTGGGCGATTGCTCCTTTGCCGCCCCATCGGCATGTCCCACTCACTTGGTCAGTGTAAATCCATCCAACTCAAAAACAACAAATAGTCCTGTGTCATCTTAGGGACTAACAAAAAGATACATATATAGGATCATGAGCTTTCATGGGCAAACTCCACTTCTTGAGATGAGGTTGCCAGGTACTTCTTTGCTGTTATATATATCTTGGATTCTGTTATTTCCACTCCGACTCATCTGATTAAGTGGATTTTACCCATGAAAGCTCATGATCCTATATATTTTTGTTAGTCTCGAAGGTGCCACAGGATTTCTCATTGTTTTTAAAGTTACCGACTAATGTGACTACCCCTCTGAGACCAAATCAAAGAGTTACTCCAGGTTAACAGGGCTCTAAGTGTACATCTAGCAAGCAGCGTTATTTCAGAATAACGGATGTTATAGTCCGCGTCTACATATAAGCAGCTATTTCAACATAATGTCAAAACACTGTCAAGCTAGAGGATTGCTTACTCCAACTCCTGTAACCCTCTTTGTACGAGGAGTAAGGGAAGTCAGGGGAAGAGTGCTCTATCTCAAAATAAGTGCTGTGTAGATGTGCCCAAATGTGAAATAAGCTATTTTGACTTAAGCTATGCAATTAGTATAGCTCAGGTTGTGTAGCTTATTTCAGATTTAGCCCTGCTGTGTAGACATGCCCTAAATGAAATATGAAACTGGCTCAATTTAAGTTACCTCTTTGCATCTGGCCCATAATGTCTGTAAAAAGGAGTCTCCATGATCATAACAGCTGAAGTCTGACAGATTTGGCATTTGTGCGGCAATGCCCACAAATCCAGCCCCCTTTCCATGGACAGAGATGCTAAATTGCCCTGTGTGTGGTTGATTTTTTAAAAAATGTTGTTAGTATTATTATTATCATTTCTCCCTAGGAGGGATTATCTCACAGATCACGCTATGTTGCTCCTAGGGAGTGTCAGGGTGGAGGAGGGAGGCACAAGCAAATCCATAAGCTTTTTCCAAAGTGCCTGAATATGCAGAAACATTTCATTGTCTTGACTAATACGCCCTCACCTTTCGCACAGACTGCGATTAGACACACCACTTTGCAGGAGGAGGGCCATTTCACCATGGAGAGGTCTGGGCACCCTCCTGCTAATAAGAAGGCCCCGGGGTTAGGAAACCCCCAAAGTTTTAATTGGCTTTTAAAATGGCGATGTGAAAACATTCGCTGTTTCGCAGGCACGACGGACGGTTTGCATTTGCCCCCCTCCTAATCGGATGGCTTGCCAGACCATATCAGACAATTTAACATGCCCGTGCTAAAGGGAACATTTTTGTGAATAGATTCATTTTGCCTCTCCGCATTCAAAGACTGTTTGCCTCGTTGAGTATTATTATTAGCTAAGGGTCCCCTGGTCATTCAACCGGGTGGCACATTAAACCCTCTAAAGCAAAGCAAGAGTCTACAATGTGACCTGCAAACTCAGCTTAGCCTGCCATTGGGCAGCACCTCTTAAAAACCCCGCCCATGGTGCACACATCTTGCAGACGTGTGCCATAGGCAAAAAAGAACGGGGGTGAGTCATCGGATTGCACCTCTGCCATCATGTTAATAACACCCCATGAAGTGCACATTTAATCTCCATGGCATTTCAATTCATTAAACAAGCAATTAAAATTAACTGCAATTAACCAAATAGTAATAAAATTGAAAAAAAAAAAACCCACCACCCCAGAAATCACCCATAGAAGGGCATGAGATTGGGGGAAGGGAGCTGGGAACATAGCCTGCTGCGTGTTTGCAGAGTTCCTACCCTGGATTCATTTTGGGAATAGACATTCAAGGCTTTAGGGACTGAGCTAACCCATTGAAATCAGCGAAGGCTTTCCATTGGGTTTGGATCAGGCCCCAAATGCTGAGCCTTAGGCCTGGTCTACGCTAGAAAATTAGGCTTGTTTTAATTACATTGGTCAGGGGTGTGATAATCCTGCTGCATCCTAAATGGTGTAAGTTAAGATGACCCTGCTTAGACAGCGCTAGGTCAACTGAAAAATTCTCCCATCCACCTCGAGGCTGCCCCTTGGGAAGTTGAGTTATCTGCACTGACGAGAAAATCCCTCCATCAGCATATGCATTATCCACAATGGAGTGCTACAGTGACACGGTAGCGTTTTAAGTGTAGATGCACCCTTAGTGTGTCTTCTGACTACAGACGATGAAAGGTAATTGGGGGAGAGGGGACACAATTGCCAGGATTCTGGGAAAGGTGAGGAGGGGAGCTGTGGTCCTGGAGTGGGTGGGGCTTCAGGTGGAAGGGGCGGGGCTGGGGCAGCCAGCCCTCAGTGCTACTGGAACCATGCCACCCTTTCCCCCTGGCAGCCCTTGGAGCTGCCTGGAGCTCATTCCATGGGGCTCCAGAGGTGATTTAAAGGGCCTGAGGCTCCAGCTGCCACTGCTGCTGCAGTCACTGGGGGGGTGGTTGGGAACCCCCTGCCCTGTAGAATCGCCAGGCCATGGGTTAGTTGCCCTCTTTTTCTTCCCATCAATGGCCCTGGACATAATTAATGGCTCAATTGTAAGTGGTGTTCACCTGATGAGGCCCCTCTGCACCTTGCAGGATCAAGCCTTGGGGTGACACTTTGCAAATGAGGACACAACTGGTGGACCAAACCCACTCCCCAAAAAAGCCAGAAGCACAATGCTCTGTGTAAGAGGACATGGCCAAACCATCTGTGTAGGTGGATTCAAACCTGGGACCTCTAGAGCTTAGCAAAGGAACCTCTATAGCTTGAGTTATAAAGCCAGATGGCTCTCTGCTTAGGCTATAGAGCAGGGGTGGCCAACCCATTAAACGAAGAGAGCCAAAACAGCAGTGGAAAAAATGTGAAGAGCCGCACAAAAATTGTTGAGCAAAAAAAAAAAAAAAAGGACACTGCCCCTTTAAAAACAGTGGGCAGGCTTTTTGGCCATCTCAGGCTCCCGCCAGCTGACGCCATCTTGCCAACGCCATTTTCCTGAGTCGGATGGCTCCCCTGCACCCAGTGAGCACAGGGAGCCGGGGACCGGGGGCTGTTTGTAGGGGCACATGGGGCGGCTTCATGAGCCACAGGGGAGGCTTCACAAGCCACAGTTTCAGGGGTGAAGAGCTGAATGTGGCTCGTGAGTTGCAGGTTGGCCACCCCTGCTATAGAGTTTCCTTGTTCTTATCTCTCTGCTGTAAGTGGTCTAAGTGCCACTGCATGGGACGGTGAACCACACCGCAGAGGTGTGTGGGTTACACAGGCAGTCTGATTTGACTGCCTTCAGCCTGGCTTGATGGACTAAGAGTGAGGAGCACCTAAGTTCTAAGGATCCTGTCTGGCAAGGAGCCAAGCAACTCTTGCAAAATCCCAAGGCCAGTCTTTTAAAGGCATTTAGCCATCCAAAAAGGCATCTAGGAACCCAGCAGAATTTTTAAATGCCTTGGCCTCTAGCTGCATCTTCAAGTGCCTAAATGCTCCTAAAATTCTGGCCCTGAGTGTCCTCCACGCCTTCTGATCAAGACAGGACCAGGTCTTGATTTTGGGTTAGCCCCAGATTCACGCTGGGTTATTTAATCTCTCTGTGCTTTTTAGTTTCCCAGCTGTTAATGGGGCTAACAACACATAGCTGACTCACAGAGGCATTGCAAGAATTAATTTATTTGTCTATAAGGGCTTGTTGCATGCCCAGGTGTTGAATGCAGGGCTTTTGGTGCAGGTACAACAGGTGTGCTTGGAGTTTTGCAAGTGGACTCGTGCCTGGCTCTGAAAACCTGGCCCTATGAATTTCAACAGCATGGAGGAAAAGGAAGGCGGGAATATCTGTAACTCCTCAGTTGCCACTTCCCAAAATTGCCCAACTCGGATTCTACAAATGAGGTCAATTATATGAGGCCCTGCGCAGTACTATTAAGATGGTGCCCCTTGCCGGACGGCAGCCCGGGGCAGGGGAATGATGATTTTTAGATATGTGATTTTATAATATTCAGCAATGCGCTAATGACATATTTTTAAAGCAAATTTTAAACTAAGGTCCTGTCGACTCACACAGTAAATTCAGAAACTGACCATGTAGACCTGGGGTTAGTAAACACATGTTAAATGGCTTCATTACCACTTGAATGGCTCTTTCACAGTTTCAGTGTTCTGCTAATAGGTTTGGAAGGCTTTTTCACTGTTAAGTTAACTGGAACTTCTCCGGAGGAAGCAGAGTCTCAGAACTGGGATGGGAAGAGGCAGGTGGGTCGACATTAGGTCCCAGTGGGGCCCCACGTTTTCAGGTGCCCTACGTAACTTTGTATTATGCGTAGAAGTAAGGACCGCTGGGCCAAAAGATAGCAGAGATGTCCTGAACCTTTTCTGATGAGAAATAACCCTGACAGGCAACAGGCCTCTTCACCATCACATTTTGACTTCCTGTTCAGTTCACTGCCTTTAAAGTCTTTTTTTCCTTCTTTATATTTTTCTGCCTATTCACTAGCGTTTCAGGGCAGGATATTCATAAAGCTCATAAATGATTTGATAATAATGCCTCTTTCTTACATGCTCCTTTTCCAATACTAGATCTCAAGGACTTCAGATTTTTTTTAATGGAATTTCCCCCCCCCCCCCCGCCGCCCCACTTCTTCCCTCTGAGGGAAGGAAACATTATCCCCACTTGTACAGAAGGGGAATTAAGATGTGGAGAGGTTCAGCAGCATACAGGAAATCCATGGCAGAGCAGAAAAATTGAACCTAGGTCTTTCCTGGCCTCAGCCAGGGCCCTAACCTCCAAGCCTTCATAGATTTAGCAGCACAGTTCCCAGTAACATTCAGTCTGTCATAGTGAAGGCCAGTGAAAATGAGGTAGGATCAGAGGCTAAAACAAGGAAACAAGTTAAAAATTACTAAGACAAATAGATGTCTTCAGATCCCCAGGGACCTGATGACATATATCCTAGAATACTCAAGGAGCTTTCTGAGGATATATCTGAACCATTAGCAATTAGCAGTGAGATAAAAAGTCATGGAAGGTAAGGAGAGATTCCAGAGGATTGGAAAAGGGCCAGTTTATAAAAAGGGAAATAAGGACAACCTAGGGAATTACAGACCAGTCAGCTTAACTTCAGTGCCCAGAAAAATAATGGAGCAAATAATTAAGGAATCCATTTGCAAATGCCTAGAAGATAACGAGGTAATAAGTAACAGTCAACAGGCAGGGGTGCTGACCACCTCCGTGGGCCCCTGGGCAAGGTGTATGGGTGGCCGGCTTTGCACTCCCCAGAAGGGACAAGGCTTCATGTGGGAGGGGCAGACCCTGGGCAGCCAGAGCTCTGTGTCGACCAGAGCATGCCACGTCGGGGAACCCCACCGAGTCCTTACAGCTCCCTGGAGCATGTGGCACAGCACTCCAATGGAGGGCTCCGGCAGCCACCATTCCCACAAAGGAGAAGGTCTGAGATGTGACAGAGCTAGTGGGAATATTTTTACCACTGGAGCTGCTTAGTAAGTTATAGTTTGAGCTGGTGGTGGGAACATATTCAAGGAAATGAAATTTTGTCAGCATATGTTTTTTGTTATAAACATAAGAATGGCTTCGAGGGGTTAGACCAGTGGTCCATCTAGCCCAGCATCCTGCTTTCTGACAGCTGCCAATGAGGGAGTGAACAGAATAGGGCAATTTTGAATGATCCATCCCCAGCTGTCCAATCCCAGTCCGGACCACCCCACTTCCTGCGGCACCCATTGGCTGCAAACGGTGAACTGCAGTCCATGGGAGCCGCGAGGCTCTGTGGCTGTGGAGCCTTTAAGTAAACAAACTGGAGCAGCCCATCACAGCTTTCTCTAAGTGGGTTCGTGGCCCACCTTGAGGAACACTGCTCTATCATATCCCCCTTCATATTCTCTTTTCTAAGCAGAACAGTCCCAGTCTTTTAAATCTCTCCTCATACGGAAGCTGATCCATACCCTTATCATTCTGGTTGCCCTTCTCTGCACTTTCTTCAGTTCTAACATATCTTTTTTGACATGGGGTGACCAGAGCTTCACTCTGTTTTAATGTGGGTATAACATGGATTAATATAGTGGCATTATGATACTTTCAGTCTTATTATGCATCAGTTTCCTAATGATTCCTAATATTCTCTTAGGGTTTTTTTGACCGCTTGACATTAAGCAGATATTTTCAGAGAACTATCCATGATGACTCTTGTTTGAGTCGTAGCAGCTAACTAAGGCTGGTCATTTTGTACGTACAGTTGGGATTATTTTTTCCAATGTGCATTACTATCAACATTGAATTTCATCTAACATTTTGTTATTCAGTATAGTGAGGTCTCTCTTTAGCTCTTCTCAGGGTACATCTACACTACAGAGGAAGATTGAAGCTGCCGTTGTCGATCTTCCAGGGTTCGAATTAGCGGTCTAATTAAGATAGCTAATTTGAAGTGAGGGGGCCACTCTGGTTAATGCCAGTAACCCTGATTTCATGAGGAATAAGGGAAGTTGAAGGAAGAGTGTTCTTCCTTTGACTTCCTGCAGTGTAGACAGCATCAATAGCTGAGTTAAGCTACTTCAACTTCAGCTATGCAATTAATGTAGCACAAGTTGAGTATCTTAATTCGAATTTGTCCTGTAGTGTAGACGTACCCTCAGAGAGCTTTGGACTTATTTATCTTGAATAACATACTATTTGTATAGTCTGAAATTTTTGCCACTTCTCTGTTTATTCCCTTTTCTAAATCATTTATGAAGATGTTGAACAGCACAGATTCTAGTACAGATCCCGGGAAGGACCCTGCTATCTCTCGCTCTCCACTGTGAAAACTGACCATTGATTCACTGAAGCCAAAACTTTCTGTGGAGACATGTCAGTTTCAAGATCATTTTTCTGAGGTCCAGGGCTCCCTTATCAGATTTAAAAAAAAAAAAAAAAGACAGAGGCCCGAATTGAAAAGCTCTTATTTTTTATTTGGAAACTGCAACTTTGACACAATTCCATTTCATGAAAACACACAAAAGGTTTGGTTTTGGTTCCAAGGGGGAACGGAAACAAATTTCCAAACTTTGGAAGTTGTCACAAACCGGAATTGCTGTTCTCTGGCAAGCTGTAGTTATAATTCTAGTGTATTTATCCTGCTGAATCCGGTTCCTTTCTGCTGCACCACAACAACTCGTTGATGCAGCTTTTGCAGTAGTCCGTTGTCCAAAGAGATTCATGCCTTACTAATAATTATGGAGAACATCCTGGGAGTCATACCGATGCTGATGGAAACATCTCCACTGATTTTATTGGGAACAGATTTTATCCTGATATGCTTTGATTTTGGAACTCAATTGCCGTTACTATCTGTGCTGCCCCAGTCAGTGCTGCCAACATTTAAAATTTGGCGGAGGTTCTGAATATGTTTCTAAAAGATATGCTCTAGTTGACACAGGAATTATTCCGTGACCTGTTTATGCAGGTGGTCAGATTATTGGTCCCTTCTGGACTTAGAATCACTCTATGTTTCCTCCTGCTGCTAACTGTTCTTAATTATCAGAGAAGGGTTCTGCCATTAGGCCATATTGTTTACGAGCCCAATCCAAAACCCAGCGAAGGAGTCTTTTCCATTAACTTCACTGGGTTTTGGATCAAACCTTAAGGTGTTGTTGAACATTAACGGGTTGGTGTAGCTCCTGATAGGCTTTAATGTCCTGTTTGAATCAGCACTAGGCTAGAAGGTACTAGGAACCTTTAGTGCACACCAACGGCGGGCTACAGGGGCCAATTAATGTGCACCATGTTTGTGCGCTTTAGAAATCATACCCCCTATAGTGCGCACTACAGAAAAGCCCTTCGTGACCATCAATGTGGCTTCTTCGCAAAAGATGCAGGGGACAAAATTCTGCTCTCCCTTTCCCTGGTGTAATCCTGTTCATTTTGTGCTTGCGACTGAGCGCAGAAATGAGGCCTATTACATGTGTGTTTCTGTTGCTGCTGAATGACTGAAAGCACTCGGGGCTGGCTTGTGGCTTGTAAAGCGCAGCCTCCATAGAGGCGGAGGAGGGAGGGGTGTGGAATTCCTGACTCAGCTGGAATGACTCCCTCAACGCAAGAGGAGCACACAGCAGCAGTGGGAACTCTGCCACCTTTTTACAGGGTGCAGCCTGTGCTCCCCAACCCGGCTTAGCAAAGAATCTTCTGTGCGTATTTCAAATAATCATCTGCAGAACGTGCAGGGGCCACTTTACCAAATGAAAGGATGAGTCCTGTTTGAAGGCCCTTCCTCCCCACCCCAGAAATCCTGAGATTCTGCCCCACATCTCAGACTAATGGCCATGTCAATTTCAGTTGAATTTTTGGCCAGCTTGGGTAAGATAACATTTTGAAAAATCACAAGAGTCGAGATTTTCCAGAATAACTGTCAATTTCAGGTGCCTTAATATTTGGATGTCCAGCCTGAAACATTTTCAAAGGAACCTGGTCTCTGGAGAGCAGGTGCTCAGGAATAGCAGAACTGGGGGACAGTTGGGGGAAGGACCGGGAGACCTATTACTCCTCTAAGGGAAATATTGTGGGAGCTCTGCCCCAGGGACATTTGTGCATGCCAAGGGTGGAGTTGAAGGTTGGAACCTGAGGGGCTGTCATGTGACCCAGGATTGGGATGGAGAGAAGACAGCATGATTCAGAGGGGCTGGAATGTGTCTAAACACACATCAGAACACTGGGACCACCTGTTCCAACCTCAAGCTAGCTGGCTTCTTTCCTGCCTTCATACGTGCTGGAACTAAGGATGCTGGGAGTGTGGTATGAAGTGAATTCCATAATAAGAACACAAGAACGGCTATACTGGGCCAGACCAAAAGTCCATCTAATCCAATATCCTGTCTCTAACAGTGGCCAGTGGCAGGTGCCCCAGAGGAAATGAGCAGAATGGATGACCATCCCTTGTTTCCCATTCCCAACTTCTGGCAAACAGAAGCTAGGGACACAATCCCCGCCTATCCTGGCTAATTGCCATTGATGGACCTATCCCCCATAAAATTATCTAGCACTTTCTTGAATCCTGTTATAGTCTTGGCCTTCACAACATCCTCTAGCAGGGAGTTCCACAGGTTGACTGTGCGTCGTATGAGAAAAATGCTTCCTTTGTTTGCTTTAAACCTGCTGCCTTTTCATTTCATTTGGTGACCCTTTATTTCTGAGTTATGAGAAGGTATAAATAACACTTCCTTATTTACTTTCTCCACAGCCAGTCATGATTTTATAGACCTCAGTCAAATCTCCCGTATTAAAAAGTCCCAGGCTTATTAATCTCTCCTCATATGGAAGCTACTTGATACCCTTAATAATTTTTGTTGCCCTTTTCTTTTTTCAATCTCAATATAATTATATCCAATGTTCACAGTTTAGCTTAATGACTTTCCACTCCCCCACTATTAAAAATTGTTCCAGCTTCTCCCAGTCCTCCTCCCTCAGCCACCGAATCTTAGCACCTCCTCTCTGTCCCCTTTTAACATGGAGCTCCTGGGCCCCTTGAATATGCTGGACACCCTAATAACTGAAACACTCTGAATCACTGGAAAATCTTGGCTGGACTTTACTCACAATCACTTTGGTTTCAGCAGCAAAATTGTTTCCAAGCTGAGGCCTCATCCACCAGATTCCAGGCAGGAGGAAAGACATCCTCGGGAAAGATGGGTTTACAGTGAAAATGCTGACACGACCTTAAGCTGGAGCATCTCAGGGAATACGGGGGTTGTTGGAATAAATCTTTCCACAACTCCTCAGTGGGGGTCTGAATGAGAAATTCACTTTCAATATCAAGTTTCATTCATTGAAATCCTTCTGGAGATAAAGCTCATAAACTCTGCCGGCAGAGATACAATGTGGGCTAAAGGGTTAAGGGGCTGAAGCTGAAGAAGACTCAGTAATTCTCATAAATGAGGAACAGATGTTGTTTGGCATTTTGAAACCGCCCCATTTCCTGCTCCCCTACTTACCTTTCTGATACTGTGAAACTGAGGGGTGATGAGACATTACTGAATATGCAGCTTCTTCTCTATAGTCTCGTCTCGTTCTACAATCAAATGAATGAGCAAAACAGGCAGGGTGTATCAGTAACTGTCAGATTAGATCCAGATTCTCAGCTGGTATAAATCAGCAGAACTTCATTGATAAATCAGAGAAGCATCTCTGATTTATGGCACATTGGATCTAGTCCATAGACTTCATATACAGGTTGAACCTTTCTAATCTAGCACCCTGGGGACCTGACTGGTGCTGAACCAGAGATTACCAAACCATGGGAGGTCAATATTTGTCTAGTAGCATTACAAATCCTTCTACTGCTCACTGGGCTCTTAGAAGACATTTAGGAGTAAATTAGAGCTAAATAACGCACATAACACTGAGAGCCAGGACTGGGGGCTGTAAACAAACTTTATGGGACTGTGGGAAACTTGGCCACATCCATGCTAAGTGGGCATCCAGCTAACTAAAATCATGCCGGCCCACGGATGTTGCCAGACCAGAGAGTGTCGGACTAAAGAGGTTCAACCTGTAGTATTACTCCTACTGACATATCACAATGGGCCTTTTACAGGTAGTTTCCAAATGATGTCATGTAGCTGTATATATGAAATGTGAGATTTGCCCCTCAGTGACTGAGAATTGGGGTAGCGCCATTCACCTTGACAGAGCTATGACAAGATACACTAGTTGAAGATCTGGACTGTTGTATCTAGGGGAGTTGGAAAGAAACAGAGGGAGAAGGAAATTAAGACGCATAAACAAGCAAGAAAAGTGGGATTGTCAGAAGCGGGTTGGAGAGAGGTGGGCAGGTAATGATGAGGGGAGAGTTAAGGGTGAGTGTTCGGTAGATAAGAGGTGTGACAGAGAAGGCTCTGACACCAAAATAGTCACGATGGGCATGGGCCAGGGGCTAGGCGAACTGAAGCTTCAGGGAAGGGAGAGAAGAGTTTTAAAGCTGTAGAATGGTGAGAAATGTTTGCACAATTCAGCCACTAGCCTCATTCCTCTGACTCCAAACTAAGTCAGGCAATTTTGAAGGCTGGAAAGGAAACAGCTAAAGCAAGGAGCTCTCCCCTGGCTCTGCTACAGACCTGTAACAAATAACGCCACCCAGCTCTAGCGCAGCGCTTTTCATCCGTAGAGCTCAACGCTCTCCGCAAAGGAGGTCAGTAACATCCCCATTTTAGAGATAGGCAAACTGAGGTGCAAAGGGAGGATGTGACTTGCCCAAGGTCAGCACTCCGGCCAGCGGCCAAGCTGGGAACAGAGCCCAGATCTCCTGAGTCCCAGCCCAGTGCAGTAGCCAAATATTCAGACCTCAGTCTGAGACACCATTGACTCAGGCTTGGCTTCCAATATCAGCAGACGCTTTTGCAAATGTAGGACCATTTCCCTTAAAGCAGCTAGTGATTCTGGCATAGTGTTGAGACCATCGGGGGCCTGACTTACAGAAAATGTTGAACAGCCTCTCTCCAACAATCATACTTTCTAAGGTCTTATGCCAAACATCCAAAAACCAGAAGCAGCCAAAGTAATTTACATAACTCTTGGCCCTAGCCTCCCTCTGCGTGCGGTTATCTGGCTGTTAAAATGGGGATTCCTAAGAATACTTGTCTCCTCCATAGACTGAGAGGGGCGGGTGGGTGACTTTGTTGATTAGCATTCATTAAGTGCTGCTAGATGCTGGGTGGAAGTACAAGACATTGCTCTGGCCATCAATGGGCCAACCTGGACCCAACTGTGAGGGAATCTGGGGCATTTTTAGGTAGGAACTGCCCCCAGAGCATGTCAAATTCTATTCAAAGCAAGAGAAATGTGGCTTGAAATGGGGCTTGGTTGGTGGTTTGCGATAAAGTCAGGCCCTAAATTTTAAGTGCCTTTTGGGTCCCATCAGCCTCCGTGGATCGAAACTAAATTGCTCACACACCAACGTGTGCACCCAAATCTCTGAACTCCCGGCAGCCAGCTCCTCCCCCATGCCTCACTCAATGGCTGCCTCTCGTTGGGCCACATCCAGAACATTTAGGGTTGCCAGATACTTTCCCAAAAAATCCTGAACATGGCGGGGGGAAAAAAAGGGGGGGACCAAAGTTGTTCAGCAAAAAAAAAAAAAGGTCGCTGTGCCTTTAAATTCCTGCACTCCCCGCCCTCGCGAGACGTGGCAGGGGAAAAATGTCCCTGCCGGCCTTCTGTCTGAGAAACACAGAAAATATCAAACATTTTACATGTCCGGTATTTTCTGTTTTTTTTTTAACGGACAGGGGCCACAAATACTGGACTATCCGGGCGAAAACTGGACACCTGGCAACCGTAAGCACATTAGTCTTGTTACAGAAAACAGCGGAGGTCCCGCCCTCCACTACCAACTGGAACCATGTTATAAGCAGAATAGGGAAGCCTGCCAACGGGGGAGGCAAAGGGGGTGGTTGCTCTGGAGCCCGGCGATTCAAAAGGTCTCAGGGCTCTGGCTGCTGTCACTACCAGAGGAGTGGTGGTGAGAGAAGCCCTGGGCCCTTTAAGTCACTGCCAGGGCACCATGTGGCATGCTCCCGGTGGCTCTCAAGACTGGCCGGGGGGTAAGGAAAGCCAATGTGGTGCACTATAGGCAGCGCTGAGAAGCCCCATCCCTTCTGCATGAGGACTCACCCTTCTGGGAGGGTGGAGCCCTTCCTCCACTTTGCCCAGGGGCCTGACAAATCTGTCGCTCTCCCCACTCCCGGCCTGGAACAGAGAATAAGCATATTATATTTAGGTCCTGGGACATGGCTGCATACCTAGGCTGGGAGTGTCAAAAGTGCTTAGCATTAGCTTGACTCTGCTGCCTTTGGAATCAATGAAACAATGGGAGCACATCTGAGCCAGAGGTAAGAGCGTCTGAAAACTCCCCCAGTAGGAAAATCCCTGTCATGCCCAGACTGCCTGTGTTAGTAGGACTGTTTACCTGGTAAACTCAGTGTCTTGGGGTGTGTCTACACGGCACCGTTTTTCCGGAATAATGGCCGTTATTCCGGAAAAACAACACTAGCGTCCACACTCCAATTACGTTATTTCGAAAGAAAATCGAAATAACGGAGGGCTTTTTCTGACATTGGTAAACCTCATTCCACGAGGAATAAGTCCTCTTTCGAAAAAGCTCTTTTGGAAGAGGGCATGTGTGGACACTCCACTGCTGCTATGTCGAAATAGCTCCTCACCAGGGCCAGTCTAAGTTATTCCTCCCCAGTGCCTCCTGGGGCTCTAAATCGAGAAAGCACGTCCACATTAGGGGAGCCTGCCTCAGACTCATTTTGAGGCTTCCCTGTAGTATGGATGCTCTATTTTGAAATAAGTTATTCCGGAAGATAGCTTTTTCCGAATAAGCTTGCAGTGTAAACGTACCCTTGGTGTCTTCTCATCTACACTCATTTCATTTGGTTCATCCGCACCCTTTATCCTGCTTCTGTGTTCCTCAGACACAGAGCCGGTCTTAGGGGTGGGCTGCCATTTTCAAGGGGCCGCCAACAGAGCTGATCTTAGGGGCGGGCTGCAACCACATTTCGGCCTGACCTCCCGAAGCCTCCCCCAGGTTTCCCTGGTTACTCCCCGACCCCTTTTTTGTTTTGTTTTTTTTTTTGCTCGACAAATTTTCCTCTGCGTTTTTTTTTTTTTTTGTGCTTGACAAATTTTTGTCCGGTATTTTTTCTGAAACCATGTGGCAACCCTACGGGCGAGCTGGGTGGTCCCCTGGTGCTACCAATTGTTTAGGACCGGCCCTTCTCAGACATGAGGCACGTTGAGCTGCCTGGGTAAATGGGTCCTTACCACATGCATGCAAGATGTTCAGCTTTTTATTACTTTTTTTAACATCCTCCTTTGATTTATTGTGCCTTGCTAGCCATTGTGATAAGAGCCACTAAACACATTACCCTAAGAGGCAGGGATTTCCCTCCAAAGTCCTCTCTGCTACTTAGGTCATTTCCCCTGTCAGCAGCCTCTTTGCTTGCTTGTGTCTGGTAGAGATGCAACTCGTTTCTCACAAACACTTCATGCTCCCCCAAAATATATAGTTCCAGGAGCCTAACAAGCCTGATGCTTTCTGTTCAGGCCAGTCTCTCACTGGCTCTCACTCCCTGCTTATGAACTCCTTTTTTACACCAGCACCAGTTAGTATGCAGCCAGATTCACCCATCATTATTCACACGGAGTAGCCCTTTGTTCTGCAGCCAGAATAAATGAGGCCAGTGGCTCTCCTCACGGAAAGGGGTATTATTTAGTGCAGGGCCACTCAACGTGCAGCCCACAGTGTGGTTTGGGCTTACGTGGGGCTCAACACATGACCCGCGGCTGGGATCCTTTGAACATGGCCTCCACTGGGAACACACTCCACAACGGCGAGGCATCTCCCAGGCGGGGTGAGCATTGAAAGACACAAGTGGACAGGCTGGCTGGCACAGATGGGTCCAGGATGTCGGCGTTTCTAGCCCTCAGGGTGGAGGTGCCGGGAGCGCCGGGGCATTGTGGGAAGTGCTGGCTGCTTGGCCTGGTGGGCAGAGCCTGAGAGGTGCTGACTGGCTCACACTGGCCATGTTTAGGTCCGGCGCTGCAACTTAAGGCTTAATCTTTGTAGTCATGCCCGTCAGTGTGAAAGAAGCTATTTGCATATATTTGCATGTATATTTGCATGTATTTGCAGCCACACTTAAGTTGTGGCCCTCGGCATGTGCTGTGAGTATCATTGTGGCCCCCGGGGCTTCCAAAGTTGAGTAGCACTGACTTAGTGGAAGGAAGACAGAATTTGGCCTTTGTCTACGACCTGATCCTGCAACTGGGAGCACATAGACAAATGCACCAAAGTCAAGGGGGCTTTCTAGTCCTTCTGCACGGTCCTGTTTGAAGGACCAGTGAATTATCAGGGGATTGACCTGGATGTCGGCAGTCATGCCTAGTGATTAGAACCTGCGGGGCAGTCAGGCCTGGAGGTTAGAACAGAGCCAGAGTCCAGAAGCAGAGCCATGGGTCACCCAGCAGCACAGCAGAGCAGAGGGGCAGAGTGTGGGTGCAGAAGCCCAATGTCGGAGCCAAGGGCAAGCTAGCGACATGGTCAGGGAGCAGAGCAGAGGGTGAAGGCCAGAGGTGTTTCGGGGGGTGAAGGGCAGGAGCTGGCGCAAACGGAGGAAGCCAGATCAAATCCAGTGGCAACATGGAATGTATTGAGCAGCCAGGGAGCTCTAACAGGTGCTGGGTCAAACAGTAGCTTAGCTTTCCCCATGGGGCAGTTCAGCCTCGCAGGCAGCCCCAGCTCGAGTTGGGTCAGCCCAGTGTTTGGCTGGGAAACTGATTTTCTGCAGCTGGGGCCCTGAGAGGAACGGATCAAACACGGGTGTGGAAAGCAGGGGTACAGGGGGAGAGGGGTGTGCTGCAGCATCCCCAGGTTTTGCACCCAGCTTCCCCATGCATGCTGCTGGCTCCTCCAACCCCGAGTCCAGGTCTCCAGGCAGCCCCTGTGGGACCCTGCCAGCCCCATGCATTTTGCCAGCCCCCTAGGGTCCTGTCAGACCTCAGGGTCCTGCTTCCCACTGGCCCTGCCATAGGTTCTGCAGCCCACTGGCCCTGCCAGCCCTGGGGTCCCACTGCTAGCCCAGGGCTCTGCAGCTTACCCCAGCTGTGGCCCCAGTCTGGGGCAGTGAGATTTGCCAGCTCTCCCAGTCTGGATGGACCGGATGCCATTTGCAGCTGGGTGCAAAACCTGGGGATGCTCCAGCATACCCCTCTCCGCCAGCACCCCTGCTTCCTGCACCCATGTTTGATCCACTCCTCTCAGGGCATCCAGTCCGGAAGAGCTGGCAACCCACTCTCAACAGGTCTATCAGTCCCCAAACATAGTTCCAGCACCACTGTGGTCAAAAGTAAGTCAATGGAGTTACATTGATCCTACGCTGGAGTAAGGGGAGAACCAGGCTGCTGGTTTACAGAGAAAGGGGTCAAAATTCTGCTCTACCAGTAAACCAAATACAAAGTAACGTCATCCACTTAGATAAGGTTACTCCGGATTTACACCAGCACCTCTGGATTGACACCTCTGGAACTCAGGGCAAAGCAGAACCGAGCCCCCACGAGGGGCTTTCAAATGCACACAGACTGCTTGTCTCAGTGATGAGCAGAAAGCTGGGGAGAGAAACGTACGAACACAGCAGCTTGCTTTGCCTGTCACAAGGGCTGAAATCTTTCTCTCTCGTAAAGCAGGCTTTTTAGAATTTAAGTCCGAAATGAAACAGTGTTTTCTTTGCCTTGTGTTCTAGAGCCCTTTCTGTTCGAGGACCATTGCCCCTGGTTGGCACAGAGCTGCAGGGAATCACCCTCTGGCCTGATACCAGATCCCGAGCTGATGTAAACTAGCCAAACCCCACTGGCATCGATGTTTAAACGAGAGATGCAGCCAAGGGATTTTGAGACCAAAGAGTTAATCGCAGAAGCAGGTTCTGTGGCTACAATGAAGGAAATGACATTAGTAAAAGTATTTCACAAAGTTCTGGACCCCTTCCAGTCAGACCGATATTTTCATTATGTTTTAATACCCACATTAGCGTCTTGTTTAGCTCTGCCTTTCAGGAGAGGAAGGGACTTGCTCGAATGCAGTGTTCCAAATTCTCTCATTCTGTCTCAGACACGTGTGATTTGATTCCACCAAAGGAGGAACCATCAGGATCTATCAAAATATATATGCTGACACATATCCAGAATGCCACTTCTTCATATTTCTCGGCTGAAATAGCCTCCTCCCATTGAGCTTTGGCACAGAGACTATTCTGTGTGTGACGGGAAATGTAATGCAAGAAACCCAGTGCTCGTCTTGCTTTCCTTTAAGCTGCGTAGCTGCATGGACGGAGGAAGCAGATGCCTCTGAGTCCTCTTCTTTGTGGTCCAGACTCAACTGCGATCATTGATGCGGATGCTGGGCAGATGGCGTGCAGGCTGGACAAATCTGCAATCCTTATGTATGGAGCTGGTGGGCTTTGCAGAGAGATAATGGGGATGGAGGATATTCAGGAGCCATAAACTCCTCATATGAGATGCTCAGGTGTCATTACCTTGGCTACTTTTTCATCCCAGGGGCTAGCACAGCATCAAGAGAATGCTAGAGGTACCCGATGCCCCTCCCATGGACTGCATGTTGATTTCATAGAGGTTTGGGATGAAGGGTTACTCCACACACCCACTCCCCTTATTCAGAATTTGTGCTTTGTGTGCTTGCATATTTCATGCCACAAGAGATGCTCTGTTTCTACTGCCAGCATCAACAATCGTGTTTCAAACATTTGAGATTGTCCTGCCTCTTTATTGGAGGTGGTGCTAACTAGTGGATAGAGCACTAGATTGGAGCTAAGACCTGGGTGCTCTTCCTGGCTCCAGCACTAGCTTGGGGGCGGGGGGGTGACCTTGCTGAGTCATTTCATCTCCCCGTGCCTCAGTTTCCCCACGGCATACCGCTATCTGCCGCCGTTGCAAAACGCCTTGAGATCTAGGAATGAAACGCACTTCAGTCAGTCAGATATTTGAAAGGGTGCAAAAACTCCAGGTACTGTATAAATCTGCATCATTCCAATGTCACGCGAATCCCTCTTCACCTACCGACTCCGTGCTGAGCACTCAATTACAGAGAGACAAGTCATCTCACCCTATCAGGATAATCTTACTTTTCCCGCATGGAAGCAGGCCAGTGGGAGGATGCAGCAGTGTTCTCTCCCCTTCTTGGGACTGCTGAGCGCTCCAGGGAGGGTAGAATCCTCCTGGGGTGGAACGCCATTGGGCAGCAGGCCCAATGCCAGAGACTCACACGTTCCATTTGGACCCAGCGGAGAAGGAAACAGAGGCAGGCAGAGCTGATCTCAGCACAGCTGTCTGCCAGGCTGGCTCGATTGCTCTGGCAGCAGGCAGAAATTGAACAAAAGTGAGGCGATGCGACTAGATGCAGAGCCACCCAACCACGTGAAGGCAGGGGACGTCACACCTTCCACCACCCTGGTGCAGGTTTGCACCAAAAGAACGGCAGCAGCTGAGGGACTCGGCAGAAGGAACCTGGTGAGTTCTACTCTCCCTTAGAGATAATGCCAGCAGGTTTTAATGTGGGAGGGAGGATCATGCTTCTGATAATTACTAGGTAGTGGGAAGGCAAATTAAAAAATAAGTACCTATAAAGCTGAGACCTAATTATCTCTGTCATCTAAGCCTCATTGCAGGTGATATGGAAATTCCTTTTCGAGCTGATAAACGCAATTCCTCAGAAATCTGCAGGGAGATGTCATCATACGTTATAATCACTTGGCATTTATTTACCAGTCAACCTCCTTAGGTACCATGTCATTAAATAGACGTTACCTGCTACCCTGCGTTCCACCACTTAAATCACCACTGATATTTATTGAGAATGAGACCTGCCCTGTGTCTCACTGCAGCCAGTTTGGGGGATTAAATCTCCCTAGATGTAAAGTGACACGATGGACTGGTGGTTCCCAATTGCTTTGGGATATTGCACCAGTTGACGGCATTAGATTGGGGCTCATCATTTCCTGTTCATTCTTCTTCATAACTCTGCTCCAATTCCAGTCCTGGGAGCTACATGGTGGGACAATGTGCCGTAAAAACAAGCCAAAATAGCTGAGAGCGCACACACCTCTCCTGGCCTGGCATTAGGTGCCAAGCATGAAAAAGCTCTTTGTTCAAGGTTGGATCTGAGAGGTGCTATGTGCATCCTGCAAGATATGGACCCTCAGCTTCCATTAACATTGGGACGCCCAGTCCTGAGAGGTGTCCCACACTGGCTGGATGGTGCCTCAGGACCAGAAGGAGAACCCCTGAGACCATTCACAACAGCTGGCAGCGCTACTGCAACTATGATCCTTCCTGTGGGGAACAGTGCTACTGCAATAGGCCCAGTGGTTACTGTGGGATAGTGCCATCTTCTGAGCACCAGAGGTATCTAACAGGCAGGTCAAGAGAGGTCAGCGGAAGTTGTCTAAAAAAGAGACGTGGAAACAGACTGGGAATGGGAATTGTCTGAGGCTACGTCTGCACTGTGTGTTTTTTGCGGAAGAGGAAATGCAAATGGAGTGTTCATTTGCATATCTCGAGGTCTCATTTGCATATCTTCTTCTAATCCTTTTTGCGGAAGTTTTTGTGATAAAAAGCCCTGTGTAGAGGGGGCCATTTGTCGAAAAAAAACCCTCTTTTGCGCAAGAGCCTGTAAACCTCATTTTTTGAGGAAGAAGGGCTCTTGCATAAAAGGGGGAGTTTCCGACAAATGGCCCCGTCTACACAGGGGCTATGTCCAGACTACACAGAAGATTCGAAAGAGCAGGGCTTGACAAATAGTGTAATCTACTCGCCTGTGGCGAGTAGATTACACCCCGGAAGAGCCGGCGCAGAGCGATCTGTGCATGCGCAGAGCGCAGAACCACGCAGCTGGCGAGCGGGGCTCGAGCGAACCCTGCGAAAGAGGATATGCAAATTCTGTGGGAATTTGCATATCTTCTTCTGATCTCACTTTCAAAAGCAGAGCTTTCGAAAGTGAAAGCAGTCGGGAGGCAGCTTTTTCGGCAACCCCCCCTTTTTCGAAAAGCCGCTCTTCCTCAAAAAATGAGGTTTGGAAAGTGAGATCGGAGGAAGATATGGAAATTCCCATGGAATTTGCATATCTTCTTTTGAATCTTCCACGTAGTCTAGATGAGCCCCGGGCTTTTTATCACAAAAACCTCTTTCGCAAAAAGGATCGGAAGAAGATATGCAAATGAGAGCGTGAAATATGCAAATGAGCACTCCATTTGTGTTTCCTCTTTCACAACAAACACACAGTGTAGCCGTAACCTGAGCGAACTGGTAAATCCCGTCTCATCCCTTATGTTCTTGATTCACTAGGGGAATAAAAGCAATTCACTGACTCTTACGAGTCCCTGCTTGCTTAAGCAATTGTGTCAATAATAATAATAATGGAGATCCTCTGTAGATACTATTTTTCTTCTTTAAACTGGGGTAAAAACAAAACTAAAAAAAAAAAAAAATCCCTCCTCAAGAGTTGTTTAGGATCTGACTCATAGACCCCAAAGCAAATCATTCATGATAGATATTTCCCCCCCGTTCTTAACTCCCCCCTGCATTGCCTATGTCTTCAGGAATAGCTAGAGGTCAAATTCTGTCCTCCATGAGGTCAGTGCTATCCCACTAGTGCACTGATTTCACAGGGCACAAGTGTTACTGATGGCACAGCCAGGGCCAACATGTCTGCATAGCATTATGTCTCTATTATTATTGCTTCTTATTTGTATGACAGTGGTACCTCAGAATCCCAGTGATGTGCCAGGATCTTATTTGCTAGATATTGTACAAACATAGAGTAACAACAAAGACAGCCCCTGCCCCAAAGAGTTTACAGTATGGCTGTGTCTACACTGGACCCCTTTTCCGGAAAAGGGATGCAGATGAGACAAGTCGGAATTGCAAATGCAGCAGGGATTTAAATTTTCCCCGCTCCATTTGCATGAACATGGCTGCCGCTTTTTTCTGGCTCAGAGCTTTGATGGAAAAAAGCACCAGTCTAGATGCGGCTCTTGCGGAAAATAAAGCCTTTTCCGAAAGATCCCTTATTCCTGATTTTAAGAGGAATAAGGGATCTTTCGGAAAAGGCTTTATTTTCCGCAAGAGCCGCATCTAGACTGGTGCTTTTTCCATCAAAGCTCGAGCCGAAAAAGCGCCAATATGTTTATACAAATGAAGCGGGGAAAATTTAAATCCCCGCTTCATTTGCAATTCCGACTTGTCTCATCTGCATCCCTTTTCCGGAAAAGGGGTGCAGTGTAGACACAGCCTATAGGTACAATGCAAGAGAGAACAGATGTTTACAGACAAGCAGACTGGGGAGTACAAGTGTAACCACTGCTCATTGGATTTGAACTTGGGACTTCAGCATTGGCACCTGTACAGCGTGAGCTATCAAGCCAGCTGCTTATCACTTTAGACTGTAGAGCTCCCTTGTTCTGAGCGCTCTCTGTAAGTGGTGTAAGTGCCACTACATGCAACAGTGAACCACACCCACTAGGTGTATGGGTTACACAAGGAGCCCAATGAGATAAAATTGGTCAGCATGACCTCTGTAATATATGGCCCAGTGCAATTACAGGCTGAATGCAGGAATCACTGGATGAAATTTTATGGCCTGTGTTATGCAGAAGATCGTATTAGAAGAAGACAATGGTCCCTTCGAGCCTTAAAATCTACGACGACCAAAGCATAGGAAAACAAGATGAAGATAAGCCGTGTGCAGTAACTTTGCATTTCTTGAGGAGGAACAAGGAGGAAGCAGGGCGGAAACCTTAATGAGATACAGAGGTGTTATCTCCACTATACCATGGATCTACGCTGCAGCGATTGATCCACCGGTGGTTGATCTATCATGTCTGCTTAGACATGATAAATCGGCCTCCGAGCACTCTCCCGTCGACTCCAGTACTCCACCAGGATGTGAAGAGTAGTCAGAGTTGATAGGGAGCAGCTCCCACTGACCTTATTGCATGGAAAACACTGCGGTAAGTATGTTGACTTCAGCTACGCTATTTGCATAGCTGACATATCGTGTAGATCGATGGAGGAGGGAGGTTTAGTGTAGACAAGGCCAGCATCTTCCATTTCCAGCTGTCCAGGTTAGTAGTGACCAAAAGTGTTACTATCTAATGGCTCTTGGGGACTTTATATGAAAGCAATAGATGATCTCAGTTGAGTCTTCCTAGGGTATGTCTAGACTGCGGGGGTTTTCCGGGATACCTCTGGTATCTCAGAAAAACTCTGCCATGTCCAGGGAATGCATTTGCTCTTCCACTTGTGCTCTTTCGGGAGCCCTGTATACCTCGTTCTATGAGTAATAAGAGCTCTTCCAAAAGAGGAGGCTTTTCCACCATTCGGCCCCATCTAGACGGGGGCCAAATGGCAGAAAAGCCTCTTCCGGAAAAGCAATCGGAAAAAGCTACGCAAATTACGGAGCGCAATTTGTGTAGCTTTTTCCGAAAAAAGGCTGTAGTGTAGACCTAGCCTCAGGGTTTGACCCAAAGTGTACTGAAGAAACTTCCACTGACTTCAACGGACATTGGATTAGGACGTTAGGCCCAAATTTGCAAAGGTATTAATTGCCATGAAATTACCTGCCTAAATACCTATAAGGATCTGGGCTTTAGTGAATAAGCATCCCTTTTGGAATCAAATTGTCAATCTGATGCTATTTGCATTCATTTTAACCTCCCTCCAACACACAGGCCTGTTTATGTCCGACTGTCTCACTCTGCTTGAAAAACAGGGAAAAACAATGATGCCCTTTTCTAAGCGGCACAGCAAATGGGTACCAGGGAAGTGACAGACCTTTGAAACTTTTTTGAAACAGCGTTACGGCAAGTACAAATTGGATTTCCCCAATAAAAGTCTCTCATCAACTAGCCACATCCCTACCGCAGGGAGAAGTTTCTTGTAAACAGCCAACATTCTGATGCTGTTGTTTTCGTTTATCTGTAACAGTCTTGTCCAGTATCTTGTCAAGATGCCATCACTACAAATATGCTGACGTTTTTAGTGCGATGTTTGGCTAGCAGGTTGGCTTTTTCAGTCCTCCAAGTCCATATAAACCAGTCTACAATATTTAATTTCTGTCCGAGATCCTTCACTTCTATTACAAACAGATCCAGCAGTTGGGAGATAAATTTTGTGGTAACAGTGTGGACTTTTTTATGAACCACCTGCAAGTTTTCTGCAAACAACCATGTTTTATGGGAGCTCAAGGCAATGTTCACCCATCAAGACCTGACAGTAAGAGGAGGATGAATGAGGCCTTATCTCAGCCACACATGTAACCTTCTGTGTCCCCTGGCCTGACCTCCCTCTGCACTCATTTATGAAAATGATTCATCTTTAAAGAGTTTCCTCGCTCTGCCTGGAGGCAGTAGATCTTTCTGTGCTGGACTTGTGTAGGCCGAGGTTATAAACTTCAGTGTGGAAAGCATATTAGGAGGGCTTAATTTTGAACATTAGGCAAAAAGAATGAGTACAGTTTATAAACACTTAAAGGGATACTCACAGGTTAGTAAGTAGAGAGATACAAAACAAACACAAAAACCCAAGCCTCCAACTGTCCATAATAATCTCTGTTACTAATAATACCTTAGATCATCCAAACTGAAAGAATTTTTCAAAATCCAGTTCAATTTTCACCCTATTTGCTGCCTGCTTTATATTTTGTTTTTCCTTTTGGAGACTGAAAGTGAGTTAGTCCCTTTCTAGTCAGTGTCACGTTCTGCTTCTCAGGCCCTCAGATTATCATGGACCATAGTTTCAAACTGAGCACATTTTAAGGTTTATTTATGTATTTCAATTTCAGTAATAATTAAAAGACCAAGGCGCTAAAGAACCCTCAACAATGTAATTAAATTAAGCATGTGATTAAATCTCGGCAGCATTAAAAGATTAATTCAATAGGAACGTAGCCAGCAATCTACCAAACTCCTGTCTACTCCTTCATCATTATGGAAAGCACACCCTTACCTTTCTCCAGAAACCCTAATCAATAGCTGAGAAATGCCCATTCAAATGCCAAAAGCGCATAGTTTGCTGGTGACACTCCTGCCAGCTTCTGTCTCAGCAATAACCTTTTTATGTTTCTTGCAATCAACCAGTTTTTCTAGTAAATTAGCTCCTGACCCTCAAAGTATTAAGGTTCCTAATTCCATAGATCAGAGTAAGGTATTAAATCCTTTTGAGGACCATGAAACACTGAACACGTGTCGCTAACGTTCACCAGCTTTGGAATAATGACTCTATTTGTTTGGTTTTCTTTTCATTCTAACTGTTCATCTTACAACCTGTGTCCCATCATACTATTTGACCTTGGCAGCAATAGCAACAATTCTCCTTGACATAGCAACATGGTTTGAAAAAATTAAAAATAGATAAGGTTGAGAGCACATGTCAGGTGGCTTAAGAGTAAAAACACTGCAAGGATGTTATAATGATGCCCAAATCAAGAATTATAAAATCAGGAAATTCAGAGTTAAGATTAAACTTAAAAAAATGCAATGTGTTAAGGTTCAGGAATGAACAGTTAAGGCAATCTTAACTCTGCCCCAAGCATGAGCAATAAGTGGCCCAGTTTGCCAGAGTTACCCCTAGTGGGCAGCCAGATGCTTTACTTACCTGAGCGTCCATAGATATGGCCACTTTCAGATCCCTTTGGTTGCGGTTTGCCATTCGTGGCCAATGGGAACTGCCGGAAGCAGCACAGGCTGGGCCACCACTTCCCTCAGCTCCCATTGTACGGGAACGGAGAACCAAGGCCAACAGGAGCTGTGAGTGGCCATACCCGCAAATACTCAGGTAAAAAAGAATCGGATGAATGAGAGATGTGTTTGTTTGTTTTTCCTTATTCCTCCATTTGGTATGGGGTACTATGGAGCCCACATCATCCGTACTTAAGTACCTAACTCTCATTGTAATACCTTTGAGGGTCTGAGTCTCACACGGTGATCAATGACACCAACAGATTATTCACAAAATATTTAAGGTCCCTGAATAGATCAAGAGGGGGAAAGACTCTTCAGGAAAGACTCAGGGGAAAGGGAGAGAGAGAGAATTGGCAGGAGATAGGAAAGAAGCTACATGCCTATGGATCTGGAGGGTGCTCAGCAATGTTGGATCAACCACACATGTTCACAGTTCAATAAGCTAGACCAGTTGTGGAGGTTCACATATTTGCAGATACCGAAGGTCCTCCCTATGGATGAATAGGACTGAAGCTGGATTTTACCGTATACGATGCAGGTTCTCATATGTCACTCATCACGATGGCATTGAAGTTCCTTCCTGGAGTTCATTAAGTTAGCTGACTAGTATCTAGCATTCATGATTATTTTCCTAGTATTTGACCAGCACTGATTTTAAACCAAGGTTTGGTTCAAAGAATTAGATTTTTCACCTCTCCGAATAAGCTACTCTAAAGTACACCGGAAGATTCCTTTCCTGGTGGCTTTATTGAACCACTTAGGGTAACAATCCTGCAGTTATGTGGCACACCCAAGATGAGCTATTGAGATGCCACTCCCATCCAGTGTCTTGAAAACACGCTGAGCTGAATTCTGATCTAAGAATTGGAGGCGTGCCGTACTGTGGGGGGTATGGAGAACTGCAGTAGGACAGCTGGCTTAAGGGGTTAACATCGTTTGTACAGCACCTAGCACAATGGGGTCCTCATCCATGACAGGTGTTGCTAGATGCAGTGGCAGCCCGTCAATACAGACGAACTAGGCAATCGCCTAGGGCGCCAAGATAAACAGCCGTTGAGGGCTTTGGAGGCGGGGGCGCCAATTGCGCGTTTCGTCTAGGGCGCCGGTTGCCGGCAGCTCGTCTAGGGCCGCTCCTAGCTAGATGTTACAGCACTACAACTAACTAACTAACTAACTAACTGGCTACAGCTTTGGAAAAGCAGAACCAGAGGGTGTAATTGATACAGCTCTGCTGATTTCTTACAACAGCTCAGGATCTTCTGTGTTCAAGAATCAATATACAATATTCCGTTCTTAACATGCTCGCGAGCTGATTTAGCGCTTTTTACTGTGCTCACCGATGGAAGGCCTGTGATTTCTTTGGTTCAGCCATCATACCTGGGTTTCTCATTGATATCACTTTGAGTGATGCTCAGAATCAGGAATCACATTTCAGAAAGGGACATCGCCAAGGGGATTTTCTTAGGGAATCAATAGTCTCTTACTATTTTGGTGCCCATGGAAAGCAAGAGACTCATAATGCTGGTTACTCCTGAACTGGGCAGATGCAATGTGAACTAATCTAGTGCCCCCTCTCCAGCCCTGAGCTGCCCCATCCCAGCTCTAGTGCTCCTGCCCTGCAGACCATGGAGTATTGCACTGTACTGCTTCGTCTTTCTGTGATGTGCCCAAACGTCCATTAAATCTGGCTTGAGGCCGACCACTGGACTAATTTCATTGTGTGACCTGAATTCCATCTTCATTTGTAAGAACATAAGAATAGCCAGACTGGGTCAGACCAAAGGTCCATCTAGCTCAATATCCTGTTTTCCGACGGTTTCCAATGACAGATGCCCCAGAAGGAGTGAACAGAAACAGGTAATCATCAAGTGATCCCTCTCCCATCATCCATTTCCAGCCTCTGACAGAGGCTAGGGACACCATTTCTACTCATTCTGGCTAATAAATATTGATGGACCTAACCTCTATGAATTTATCTAGCTCTTTTTTGAACCCTCTTAAAGTCCTGGTCTTCACAACATCCTCTGGCAAGGAGTTCCACAGGTTTACTGTGCGCTGCCTGAAGAAAAACTTCCTTTTGTTTGTTATGTATCAGAGGGGGAGCCGTGTTAGTCTGAATCTGCAAGAACAACGAGAAGTCCTGTGGCACTTCATAGAGTAACAGATAAATTGGAGCATAAGCTTTCGTGGGCAAAGACCCACTTTGTCAGACACAAACGATGTTTGTTGTAAACCTGCAACCTATTAATTTCATTTGGTGCCACCTAGTTCTTCATGTTGTGATTGAGTTGATATATGTATTTATTTCTCAGACGGAACCCTCTCTGGACTTTGAACAGCTCTCGTTCTCACTTATTGGCATGGTTACAGAATTCCCGTGACAAGACAACTCCCTCCAGGAGTTCCCAGAGGTTGGAACACAGCTTCCTCCCTCTCCACCTACTGTAGCTACAGAGCACACACTGTACTATACACTCACATTCATGCCAGGGCTAACCTAAGTGGGAGCCAAAGCTGAATAATACAACGGGACTCGCTGTAGAACCTGGAGAGATTATGGAAAGTTGCATTTTGCCCCATGGGCTTTTTATTGGGGAAGAAGGGGAAACTGCAGCCAGATTACAACCAGGATACACTATGCGGCTAAGATGTTCCTTTTTGGCACCTCCATTTTTTTTTCTTGCCCAACTTGACACACCTAATGCTAAACTCAGCTCTTGCATCCCATGGGATGGCAGGTGTACCTCACTCCCAGATTTAATTGTGCTGGCACCTCTGACTCTGGCACCATAGTGTTAGTTTATCTCATAAAAGAAGGAAGCCTGAAGGGCCAGGGGATTGGCTAACGAGGCTTCCAGCCTATGTGGATGTGGGAGAACAGCAGTACAGGCTAGAACTTGTTTGCCATATTAGCTAGCTTCAGAGCCAGCTGCCAGAAAAGTAGGTGGGAGAAGGGCGGGCGTCAGGGGGAAAATATTCCCAGTTAAATTTCTTCAAATGTAGGCAATGCTTCCCAATGGATGGCCAACTGGCTTGGGAGATAGGGGCCCTACGTTCTAAGCCTAATTTCTACACCATGTTACCTCAGTTTCATGCTAAGCTATGGAATGAAAAGTTGGTTGTAATATGTCTATTCAAATCCGTCCGTAGCCATATGCAGAATAGGTAGCTGTGTAGGCCACCTGAAAACTTGGGTCGCCACTGGGTCTTACTGGCCACCCACCTGCCTCTTCTTATCCCTGTTTGGTGGCTCTGCTTCCTCCAGTTAACTTAAAAGTGAAAAAGCCTGCCAGACCTGTAAGGAGAACATTGAACCTGTGAAAGAGCCATTAAGTGCTACTGAAGCTATTTGACTGGCGTTTGCCAACGCCAGGTATATAGTGTCAGTTTCGGAATGTACTGTGGTAGTCTTAATTTAAAATTTGCTTTCAAATATTTCATTAGCGTGTTGCTGAAGATTATGAAATCACATCTCTAAAAATTATCGTCCCCCTCATCCTGGGCTGCCGTTGGAGATAGGGGCACTAGTTTAACAGTACTGCATAGAGTCCTATAAACCCTAAGGACGGCCCTGTGTCCTGTCTTACCAAAAGCAGGACGTACTAGAAATCAAAGGCTTTCTTGTAGGATTTCCAGCCAGTTTTCAAAGATCCAATTGGTCTGGATCATTCATTTAACTCTTTGGCTAAGCATCCACATTGATGAGTGCTTCTGCTAATGGAAACTGAGACCTTGACTATGGTGTGGTTTTATCACTGTCCCCACCTGTCTGTGCGGGGCAGTAAGGCAGTGAATGAGGCCTTCTTTGCCCTGGCTGCCTCCATCTCTAGCACGGTGGAAGAGAATGCTCTTTGCAGAAGTTCTGTCTTCCCCACATCTGTTTCCCCCCTACAGGTTCAGGGGAGATGAACAGCAAATAGTTTGCTCCCTGCGTGCATTATCCAGCATAGGCAACTGGTGCCCACGAGGGTAGGGGGTTTAGGGAGGGCCACCCAGAGAAACTGGGAGGGGACATGAGGGAGCACTCCATTTGACAATCACAAATTTTGGCAAGACCACAGGGGGGCAGTGAAGCTCCTGGGTGCTACTACGAGTTGCCTTTGTTAGCCAGTTCATGGAGGGGAAGTCGTGTGCTCCTGGGGCGCACCTGTCAGAGATTACTGCCCCCTGGAGGAAGAAAGCAAGCAAGTAGGGAAAGAATGATGACTGACAACTGCATTTCTTTTCCTGGAATGGTGGTGTTATGTGCTACCCCTCACTCTGGGCAGGATGTCTCAAGGGACCCCTCTGTGTGCAATTGTATGAACCATCACTATTGTATTGAGAGGGGACATGATAGCGGTTTTCAGGTATCTAAAAGGGTGTCACAAGGAGGAGGGAGAAAAATTGTTCTCCTTGGCCTCTGAGGATAGAACAAGAAGCAATGGGCTTAAAGTGCAGCAAGGGAGGTTTAGGTTGGACATTAGGAAAAACTTCCTAACTGTCAGGATGGTTAAACACTGGAATAAATTGCCCAGGGAGGTTGTGGAATCTCCATCTCTGGAGGTATTTAAGAGCAGGTTAGATAGACATCTATCAGCGATAGTGTAGACGGTACTGAGTCCTGCCATGAGGGCAGGGGACTGGACTTGATGACCTCTCGAGGTCGCTTTCAGTTCTAGTGTTCTATGATTCTATGATTGTACCAGACTGCTTCCCAATGCTTTTCCTACCTTAATTGGAATCCAAGGGCTATAATAATGACCTGAGGTTTTGAAAGTGAAGAAGAATAAGTGACAGGGTGGATTAGTAATGTCCGTGACCATAACCAATTCACGGGGCGATCAATGGGTGCTTGGGAATTTCATGTCTCAGGAATTATGAGGCAGTTAGCTGTCTTGAAAACATACTGTTAAAGCTTTTGGAGGATAGCATCTAAATCTGCTTATCGAAACCACTATCAGGAAGAAATGACAAGAAATAGACGGTATGTTTACTAAAAGATCAGGCCTCTTTGTTAACTTTGGGCTCAAATTATATAGCCAGTAGACACTTATGTGTTATCTGGCTGTGATATCAGGCTTACTGTGTTACAACGTTACAGAGGGCTTTATAGACGAGTGACAAGGAGCTGAGAGTTTCGCAACCGACATATAATTATCTAATGTACTAGGTGTGCCAAAAATCACTACTCTGGATGGATAAACTGAAAACACAGAAAGGGAAAGAAAAAAAAATACTTGAAGGAATTGCTGGGAAAGGGGGGAAGGGGAGAAGGAAATAGGGATTCTATACAGTATAATTTGTTTCTTGGGAAAATAACCCTAGAAAATAAATAATTTCCATTGACACCTCAATGGGGAAAATGCTTAACTTTGAGCATGTGAAAGGTCCCACTGAAATCAATAGTTTGGTTCATATCCTCGGGGCCCCCATTTGGGGGGAAGGGAAAACGTTAATGGTGTCTGAAGTCTCTGGGGGACTCAGGCCAAGCTGTAAATTTTGGGAGGGAGGGGCCTAATGTCAAAAGTTTGTACTGGGCTTGACAAAATTGTGCTTGGGCCCTGCATGTGCTTCAGTTAAATATATACTTAGGAGTTTTGCTGGTTTGAGGCCTAGCTGAATAACAGCTAGTGTGTGCCGGCTTTCTGAGTGCCAGAAAAATGGAGAGGGATTTGAGATGTGTTTGGAGCTGCAACATTTGAATCTGGATCCAAACTATCCCAGATTTCCGGGGTTTGGATCTAGAGTTTTGATTCAACCCTTCATGGAAATTAGGAGACAGATGCAAAGTTCAGGTCTGGGATCAGATCAGTGGGATCAATCAGATCAACATTCAGATCCATGGGTTAGGTGCATAGGCACCTTTGAAAATCTGGCCTTGTGTGTCCAAATGAGGGACCTTTCTAGTGGTAATGCTACAGCCCCTTTTCCTCTGTTTCCAAATGCATATACAATTGTGAACATTTTCAGCCTTCTTCTGTGGGGGTTTTCCAATGAAAATTCATTTCTTTAAATCAACATTTGAAGCTGTGAAAACATTTTTCATAAAGTTCTGACCAGTTCTGTCTCTGGCTGGAAAATAAATGGGTGGTAGCAATGCAGTACATAAGAATGGCCATACTGGGTCAGACCAAAGGTCCATCCAGCCCAGTACCCTGTCTGCCGACAGTGGCCAATGCCAGGTGTCCCACAGGGAGTGAATCAAACAGGTAATGATCAAACGATCTCTCTCCTGCCATCCATCTCCACCCTCTGACAAACATAAGCTAGGGACACCATTCCTTACCCATACTGGCTAATAGCCATTTATGGACTTAACCTCCATTAATTTAGCTAGTTCTCTTTTAAACCTTGTTATAGTCCTAGCCTTCACGACCTCCTCAGGCAAGGAGTTCCACAGATTGACTATGCGCTGTGTGAACAAGAACTTCCTTTTATTTGTTTTAAACCTGCTGCCCATTAATTTCATGGTGCAGGGTGAGAACTGAGAAATTTGAATCCAAATTCCTCATATCTTCTTTTTATTTGTCAAAAGTCCTATGAAAATCTTCATCCACTTTTCAAATTAAAAAAAATCCGTCAACTCAGATGTTTGACCTTTATTGGAGACTCAGTAATTATGCCAATGTGCCCCATGTAACGGATTGAGTGTGAGCATGTGCAATCTTGCTGAGGACCCCATCCTGTGGTAATACTTCTGTATTGCCTCCAAAGGTAATTTCCTCCCCCTCAGCCCGTTTGCTTCTAACTATTTTTTTAAAAAAAGGTATTTATCTCTTTACCTCAGGTGGGTCATGCTCAGTTGGCATTCCTCTCCCATATCTGAATGGATGTGGCGGATAAGACCCTTCTCCCAGCTGAATGCCAGGTGAGACATGTTCAACTTGCCAGTCCGGGGAAAGTGAGGTTACAGAGCAATAGGAGCAAGGAAGGCAGGGATGTGGTAACCACAAGTGATGATACAGACGGGCCTGTCACTTCATGCTTGATGCTCTGAGGGGGCCATAGAGCTGTACGAGGCAGGAAAGGGTGGGCCCCAGGGAATGTTAGAGGGGAGAAAGGTATGGCATTGGAGAGGGACATGGCCAGAGCTGTCCCATCCATAAGATGGTTCTGGGCAGCCACCCCAACCCCATGCTTTGGGGGGCCCTGCGGTGGCTCCCTCCAGTGTCCCATGGATAGGGCCCAGGGAAGCCCAGGGGATTACCCCTCACTCACCGTGGCAGCAGGCGCCAGAGTGACCCAGCAGCTTGCCCCGCTCCACTCTGCCCTGCCGCCCCGTCCCAGCCAGCTGTGCTCCACTTCTCTGCTTCCCACCACCACAAAGAAGCGGAGCACAGCTGGCTAAGGGGGTGGCAGGGCAGAGCAGAGCAGGCTGCCAGGTTCCCCTGGCTCCCGCTGCTGTGGTGAATACAGGGAGGGGGACCCTTGGCGCTGCCCCATGCCAGCCCCCCCAATAACCTCCTGACTTGCCTTGCTTGGGGGAGTGGGCATTGGGTAAGGAGGCAGAGCAGGGGTTGAAAGGGGCAGAGCAGGGGCATGGCTTGGGGGAAGGGGTAGAGCAGAGGCGGGGTGCAGCAAAGGTGGGGCAGGGCCTGCAACAGGGGCATTGCCCTTAGCTCCACATTTGGAACACTGAGGGGATGTTGCCCCAGACCCTGCACCCCTCTAGGGACAGCCATGGACATGTACCTCCCTTTGTGTCTTCTTTTCCTTGGGCAAGGAAGGCTGAGTCCAACCTCCTTTAGAGTCTGGCATGGCTCTTCATCACATGTCCATAAAAGCCATGGTTTAGTTGCAAGGTTATTTTGGAAATTCAGCTCTGGAGCCCTATTCAGCCGGTTCCAGATCTCAGATCCAGCCATGGGCTTCAGTTCAGACATCTGACATTGGACACTGAAGGAAGATAGGCTACGGGGCTAGACGGACCATTGGTCTATGGCCTTTCTTCTGTGCTTATCTCCATTTTACTCATAGAATTTGGTAATTAGTCCTCATTTACATAAGAGCTAGAGTCTGCTTAATTTTCCACTGAGGACCAGCATAGGGGAGAAGATAAGACCTCCAGGGGCTCCATTTGTGGAGCAAGGTGCTACCGTCTGTGAGGAAGGAGGGCTATAAAAACATGACACTAACTTGGTGGTTGAGGAGCTGATGCCATTGCCTGTCATGCCAGGCCTGGGTTCCCCACTGGTCTGGATCCACCAGTTATCGCTGGACTGACACTTAGAGCGCTGCTGCAGAGACCAGCTTTTTGTTTAGGGTTTGTACAGAGACCAGCACAAACCATAGATTCCCAAGGCCAGAAGCGACAACTGTGATCATCTAGTCTGTCCTCTAGATCCCAGGCCAGCAAACTTACCCCCTCCCGAATATTTTCTATTGGAACGAGAGCACATCTTTAATGAACAAATATCCACCCTTGCTTTAAAAATGATTAGTGATGGAGAATCTACCCCAACCCTTGGTAAGAGGTTCCAGTGGCTAATTATCTTCACTGCTAAATATTTCTGGCCTGAAAAGGTGGACCTGGTCCATACTAAGGTTCTTGGGCCCATTGCAATACAAATAATGGTATCAAAATCTGCCCCTTTCAACCTGCTGGAGCAAGATATAGAGCTACCCACACCTATGAGGTTCTGTGAAGTTTATTTTGATGTTTCCAACTATTTATCTCCCTTTACTCATTTTGATTGAAAAACTAGAGTAGTCAAATCATGTTAAACTTTAAAAAAATGCTATGCATTTACCTATACCATAAGAACTAGGGGTCACTGAATGAAATCAATAGGTAGCAGGTTTAAAACACACCAAAGGAAGTATTTCTTCATGCAGCAGAGAGTCAACCTGTGGAACTCCTTGCCAGAGGATGTTGTGAAGACCAGGACTTTAACAGGGTTCAAAAAAGCACTAGCTAAATTCATGGCGGTTAGGTCCATCAATACTTATTAGCTAGGATGGGTAGGAATGGTGTCCCTAGCCTCTGTTTGTCAGAGGCTGGGAATGGGTGATAGGGGTCAGATCACTTGATGATTCCTTGTTCTGTTCACTCCCTCTGGGGCATCTGGCATTGACTACTGTTGGAAGACAGGATACGGGGCTAGATAGACCTTTGGCTGTTCTTATGTTCTTATGTACCTTTGCATGTAGAAATAAGGCAAATGCTCTACTTGTGAAACAAGAAGAAAATAAATACATGAATGAAAACAACAACCATGCGTGTTATATAGTAACTGTGAAACTTTTACTTCAATAGTAACTTGAAAATGGAAATAAATTAAGCTCCCAAAGCAACTGATTATCTTTCTGGGAAATTCCTTATCTTTCATTAACAATAAGGCTCTTTATTTGTATCAGACCACCTTGCTTGGCATAACTTCCAGCAAGTATATTTCTCAAAGGCCAGATTCTATCCATGTAGGGGTGCACTGTTGGGAATGGGGTAGATGCCATGGTCTTGCAGTCTCTGTTCTCAGAGGACCAAGAGGTTGCTCTCTCCCGGCTTCAGTTTAGGTGCACAGGGATCAGAAAGGGTGAGGAAGAGCCAGAGCCCACAAGGAGGCCACAGGAAGCAGAGTGCATGTTAGAGCATCTCAGGGGGTGCATATAGGGAGCACAAAGGTCTTTGGACACCCCTCTTGCCCCCAACCCCAAGTCACATGAGGGGCAATGCTGCATGAGATGTGATCTGCACATGCATTAGGAGTTTCACACCCCTAGCTATATGTGTGTGCCCCTGGCTATGTCTACACCACGAGTTTTCGTGGCAAAAAATATGCAAATGAGGGACTCATTTGCATGAGTCGTGATCTCATTTGCATATTTTCTGCCAATCTGTTTTTGCGCTGGGGTTTTTGCGCAAAAACAAGCAGCGTGGGGTTTTTGCGCAAAAAGAAAATGTCCACACAGCTTGTTTTTGCACAAAAACCCCAGCGCAAAAACGGATTGGCAGAAAATATGCAAATGAGATCACGACTCATGCAAATGAGCCCTCATTTGCATATTTTTTGCCGCGAAAACTCATAGTGTAGACGAGTGGGGAAAGGCTGGACTTTTGCAGCAGCAGCCTGGGTTTTTTTTCCAGGGTGGCTCCTACCTGGCTATTTAATAGGTAGTCATTTTAAAGAACAGACCCCAGCACAGCAGCATGCTTTGTACCAGAGCCACACCCCTGCTCACTTTATGTCACAGTCTCGTAATCCCTTTTTGGGCTTGGTAGGTGATGGTTGTGTCTGGAGTCAACAAGCCAGATGCAGGTATGGTATCATCCAGTGCCTCCATATGTCACTATGCAAGCTCTTGCGTGCTTGTTTACTCAGTAAGAGGTTGTGGCCTTGCTTTCCAATAAGTGGGGGTTGGGGAGAAGGGAATCAAAAAGAAATCCGACCTTTGGTGTTTTTTAATAGCATGCTTGCTATGCAGCTCTTCCAATGACAGGACTGCGGAGGAGCTGGGATCACTGTGTCCCTAGCACTTGAAGCTTGGCAGGAAAACCAGAAGAACCTGCAGAGCCTGTGAGAGGTGTGTAAGAGGCATGGCCAGGGCTAACACACTGCATCTGAAATTGACCTTCTTAGTTAGCTCTACAGGATGGCTGAGCTGCGGCTCCGTCAGGAGGCAAAGCAGGTGCACAAAGACAAAGTAAGGAAAGGGGATCCAAGAGGATTTTGAATGTCAGGGACACGGAGGAGCTTGTTTGGGGTCAATGGTTTTCTGTTTGTGGACTTCTCTGGCTGCTGTCGCTGGGAATCAGAGCACCTCCCAGTCTCCAATATGATTGTCCTCACAATCCTCCTGTGAGGTGGGGAAATCTCATTATCACTTTGTGGAGGTGGACACGAGGTCCTGATTTCCTAAGGAATCCAGTCAGGGCCACAGAGATTAAATCTAAGATTACTCAGAAATGGGCTGGTCAAAATGTCCCATCTTTGGGTGGAAAATTGGTGCTTCAACTAAGTTAAATTCTTAGGTCTGCTTTCTCTGGCTTTTAAAAAAGCTTTTGTCAAAAGATGGAATGCCCCAAACAAAAATATTTTGCAGCTTCAGAAGGGTAGTCAAGTTAGTCTGTAACTGGAAAAACTTGAAAAACAATGAATAGTCTAGCAGCCCCTTAAAGACTAACAAAACCTGTAGAGGGTATCATGAGCTTTCGTGAGTACAATCCACTTTCATCTGACAAAGTGGGTTGTACCCACGAAAGCTCATGACACCATCTACATGTTTCGCTAGTCTTCAGGGTGCTGCTAGACTATTCATTGTTTTTTAAGTTTTTTCAAATATTTTGTGTCAGTGGAATTTTGGAATGTTACAATTTCTGCCAAAAAATTAGCAATTTTCCAGGGCAAACAAAGCCATTTTCTAACCAGCTCCACAGGTAAGGTTGGTAGAGAAGCACAAAAGTGAGCATAAGTCTCTTTAATGCCTTCAAGTCCTTAGCTACTAGCCCATCTTCCCCACAAACCATCATTCCACTTGGCTCATTGTTATATTAGCAAAATGTATTAAGTGCATGGTATATACATATAAAGTGGTGGAGTGTAAATTATTGTCATCACTCAAGAAAGAGATCTTGTAGTGATTGTGGATAGTTCTCTGAAAACATCCACTCAATGTGCAGCAGCTGCAAGGAAGTTGGGAATCATTAAGAAAGGGATAGATAATAAGACAGGAAATATCAGATTGCCTTTATACAAATCCATGGTACACTCACATATTGAATACTATGTGCAAATCTGGCGCCTCTATCTCAGAAAAGATATATTGGAATTGGGAAAGGTACAGAAGGTACAGAAAAATGATTAGGGGTATGGAACAGTTTCACTATGAGGAAAGATGAATAAGACTGGGACATACGATTAGTGTTTATTGTTTGTGTTATGGTAGGACCTACCAAAGACAGGTGTCTCGCTAGACACCCCCACATAGAAAGGGCATGTCTTCACTATGGGCTGGAATGATGGGCAGTGATTGATCCAGTAGGGGGCACAGTTTATTGCATCTAGTATAGACACGATAAATCAACTGCCAAGTGCTCTCCTGTTGACTCTGGTATGCCACCAAAATGAGAAAAGTTAGCGGAGTTGACGGGAGAACATTGTGAAGATACCTCAGTAAGCAGACCTAAGTACATCAACTTCAGCCACTCCAAGATTTTATAATATGAAAAGACATGACACACAAAGAATACAGTCCATTAATTTTTTTAGTGATAATTTTGACTAAGTACTTTTTTTTCACCTTATCGCTAATATTTTTGAATGGCTATTTCCACTAATGGCCTTCCAAGAGTTAGGATGTGCATGAGATCCATAGATTTCAAAATGCTTTCCCAAGGATACAGACTAGAACCTAGGTCTTCTGAGTGCAACATTATGCAGGTAAAAAAAAATGTTTTAGATTAATTGTCCCTGAAATGTTTCCTGAATTTGTGTCAATCTTGATAAATTATACATGTTGGGGAAAACGTTCAAAGCACTGTAAAGATTTTTTTTTATTCAAAGCAACTTTTTGTTTTAAAAGTTCCTTCAAATTCATTATTTTCTCCAAAAAAATTAAAACTTGAAACCATAATGAAAGGCTTAATTCTGAGTCAAATGAATTTTTTTGACTTAAATAATAATTTTTTGATTCAATGAAAATTTTGAAAATGTGTGGTTTTGAATCAACCAACAATGAATTTTTTCTTCCTGCCTGATTCAGAATTGTAAAATTGCTGGTGTACCGAAAAATCAGTGACCCAGCTGTAGTCCTGAGTCCTCGCCCCATGTTTAATGACACTGGGCCATACAACATCCTCAATATGGAATGCTAAGTGTTCCCAACTTCAACTCATTCATTCTGAAGTCTCATATTCCTTTCTTTTCCTGCCTGGGAGTTTGTTTATGGGAACATACAATGACTGTGAAGAAACAAGGCAAAGTAATCATTCAATTGAAATGATCTACGAACCAAATTCTGCCTAATAATACCTGAATATGATTCTCATTGACTTCACAGAAAGCAATGTGCATATATTCAAGCGACGTGCATATATTCAAAGGAAAAATTTCTTCCTATCCATTTATCTGCTTACTGTGCTTGTGTATTTTCTGCCTGCTCTACTCTATTAATTAGTTTGTAAAACACTTTGATGATGTAAAGCCCTCTATAAAGGCAAAGAATTATAATTATTGTTATTTGCCTGGCAGTATTCCTTTACCTCTTTGGTTGACTACCTTCACTAATTAAATAAATAATTAAATAAATAAATAATAGTAGCACTCTTATATAGTGTTTTTAATCTTCAAAGTACTTAACAATCATTAACTAATTAAGTTAATCTTGCAAGTGACTCCATCAGCCAACCAATGGTTGTTTCTGTGAAAGAATATGCTTTGCACAAACACACAAAAATACTTAGCTTTTTATTTTTTATTTTACAATGACCTGGTAATAAATAACTATGGTGACATAGATTTCATAGATTAGAAAGGATCACTATGAGATTATTTGGTCTGATGTCCTGTATAACACAGGCCATGAAATCCCCCAAAATAATTCCTAGAGCAGATCTTTGAGAAAAACATCCAAACTTGATATAAAACTTGTTAGCAATGGAGAGTACACCAGGATCCTTAGTAAATTGTTTCAGTGGTTAATTATTTACACCATAAAAATATTTCTAGTCCAGGCTGGAAAGCAGGGAATGCATAGGAGTGGTGCTTTAACTGGATAATGTAGCACATAATATAGACAGTTACAGCATATAATGGCCCCAGACCATGGTGAGCTATCAAAGCATGATTGTATTTGAGGCTTACCTCTGACTGTAAGTGCTGTCATGGCTTTAAGTCAGACACTTCCTATCACCAATGGCTGTTTTTTTTCAGTGCTGATTTTATAGAAGCTGCTGCTAAATATTTCTGCTAACCGCCTTCCAGCAGATAATTTTCTAACAAGGATTAAGGGCAAGACTGTCAAGCATGGGAGCCTCCCATGAGGCTCCTGGAAAAGGGAATTAGGCTCCTAATATTTGAAATCAATGAAATCCTGTTGAGGATCTGGCCCCTAAATCTATCTTGAAGCATCTAAATAAATGGCCTTATTTTCAGAATGTTGAAACACCCTGTGACAGGACCAGCTCAGCAATTTTCAAGCCAAGGTTTAAATATTTAGGTGCATCCTACGGCTGAGAGGTAACTCCTTGGCTGTGATATATACCTTGGATTCTGTATTTTCCACTCCAACACATCTGAGCAAATGGGTTTTATCCACAAAAGCTCATGATCTATTATATTTGTTAGTCTCTAAGGCGCCACAGGAGTGCTCGTAGATTTCTGTAAAAATGGTCTATTTATTTTCTGCTGTTATTTATATTGTTATAGCACCTATGGGACTCAAGTCTCAACTGAGACTGGGGCCCCATTGTGCCCCAGTCTGTGCTGGCCTAGAGTGGCTAGAGTTTAACCAGACAAGGCAGAGTTAGTTGCCCAAGGTCATATACCAGCTTGATGACAGAGCTCAGACTAGCCTCCTCCTCCACCCCCCATTGACTCCCAGTCTATTGCTTTATCCATCAGAACATGCTGCTAGTTAATTGGCAATGTGTTGTGACAATCAATTCAGATTTAAAAATTCAAAATCTGTTATAACTCCTAACACCTTTGTAGGTTAAAAATCAAAGGTTTTTAGAATACACTTTGTGACCTTTCAAAGTGTTTGCTGGTGATTCGTTTTCATTGTAAAAATAGATTTGTCAGTTTTGCTTTGATGTCTAGTCAGTGCCTGGTTCTGGCGCTCAGGTATTAACAGTTGAATGCTGCAATGTTTGGGTTGCAAAAAGTGCTCCAAGTCAGTGTTTCTCAACCAGTGGTATGAGTACCCTTAGGGGTACTTGAGAGAAGTCTGGGGGGGTATGTCAACACAACTGAAATTTGGAGAAAACTGAATTTTTGTTTTAAGTTTTACGGCATTTTATTATTTTAGTATTTTTTACATCCACAAATTTCATCACCTGCCCAGCTACGATTAAGTTGTTTAAACAAATGTGTTGCAATGGTAGAAAAAAATTGTGTGTGTCTGAAAACTGTAGGTACTGGGGGTACTTTTTTTTTTAAAGGGTACTTTATAAAAAAAGATTGAAAAACACTGTTCTAAGTCACACCGGGGTCGATGGATCCTCGTGGAAAGCAGGAATTATTATTTCAAGATAACCAGCCCGTTATTTCGAAATAACGGGCTTGGTAGTGTGGATGTCCCTCTTGTTATTTTGAAATAACTCCCTACTGTAGACCAGGGATGAATGTGGATAGGCGAAACTGACAAGATGACTTGAGAGTCATTTTATAGCAGCAAGTAAAAGATTATAAGGAATCTGATTCAAAATGGGTTAGGCTTGAACTATGCAATGAATGGTTAACACAGTGTCCTTTACAGATACAACCCCTCCTGAAATGCCTCTTTGGGGAGAAAGAAAAAAACAAAACAAAACAACCAGCCAACCAATAGAAACTCAAACCTCACAGTTCATTTGAATTCAGAAGGAAAAATGTGCAGCGGGAACGTTATTTAGAGATTTTCCTCAATGAGGCAGAGGAAGACAGAAGATGTTTTCAATTGCAAAGCCAAATGGTTATGCATGAGTCTTGCCATGCTTGTGAGAACTTGTTCCAGTTTAGAGCTACTCCCCCACTCCCTACCCCCCACTCCAGATCTGAGCTTGCCAAGACTTAGTGTAAGAGCGGTCACAGTTAAAACACGACACTTTACAGGTATTTTTTGGGAGAAGACGTCAATCTGTCAGAGATGTCACCAGAACTGGATATATCTGCCCATCTGTTACTACTTGCTAATTACAGATTCAACGACTCATTGTCATAAATCTCAGCACAAAACTTGCAGCAAAATGCACTCGAAAAAAGAAATGGACCAAACAGATTGACAGCGAGTCATAAGGTAGAAATGATTAGTCCTTGTGCCAGGGTGGTCAGCCCTTCCATTGCTTAATATTCCACTGGAGACACTCCATTTTGTAAGTGTTAGTTTGCTCGGGGCAAGGCTGCTGACATTCCGTAACTGGAATGGTGAGTGAACACAGCAGGGAATAAACCAACTTCTCCCAGGAAGATTTTCCATACTAAATCCAGACATTTCTCTAAGGGCAGCCCTGCAGATGTGTGATAAGGAAAAGCCTCCCAGAACTCTAGGGCTTCCTTTTTCAGGGGTCAGACTGGCACAGACTTTGGCTTTGGTCCCAAAAATGAAAGCAAACCTTTGTCACGAAACTGTCTGCTGTCATAACTATGTGAAACCACAAATTGTGCGGTTTTGATGAGAAACCAGATTGCCCCCCCCGAGGCTCCAAAAGTGAACACTCTGTAGATTCGATTAACCTAGCCTTACTCCTGAGTCTAAAATTATACCCAAACCTAAGTGAGTTTTATGCCGCTTTGGATCCCAGCTTTGGCTTTTTAAACAGATCTAGTTATTAGTATTTTAAAGTGAGATTATACTCCAAACATTGATGGACTCCTGTGTGGGTTTGGGTACCACAATGTTCAGTGGCGTCAACCTGAGATGCCTAAACAGGGCATTCTGAGCATCCACCCTCTAAAAGCCAACCTCCTTCAAGGTAGTTCTGACCCAATTAAATGTGAGATTCGTTTACTCTTCAACAGACCATTTTTCAAAGGGCTCTCAAGTCCACTTGGGTTGCTGTGAAAAATTGTGGCGCTTCATTAATTTCCGAGTGATAGTTCCATGTGCTCCACTCTGAAGGAGCATCTGTCATGGCAGAATGCTAGTCTGTGGGCAACTGGCATCTTGGGAGGCCACTCAAGGAGGGCAGAGTCAGAAACAGGCTGAAAATATTAGAAAAGCCGCTTTATTTCTGGGTTCAACCCGAGTGACATTGGCATCAGAATAAATCGGAGGGCTGGAGCAGCCACAGGGAAAAATAAGTGAATGCTGAGCACCCATCAGCACCAAGCTCCCCCCAAACATCTCCCACCTTACCCTGTCACATGCAGGTTGCCCTGTGCTTGCCTAGTTCCCTCCGTCCTTCCCTCCCACTGCTTCCGGAGCACCACAAATCAGCTGTTCATGAACCATAGAATCCTAGGGCTGGAAAAGACCTCAGGAGGTCATCAAGTCCAACCCCCTGCTCAAAGCAGAACCAACCCCAACTAAATCATCCCAGCCAGGGCTTTGTCAAGCCAGGACTTAAAAACTTCTAGGGATGGAGATTCCACCACCTTCATAGGTCACCCATTCCAGTGTTTCATCACTCCCCTAGTGAAATAGTTTTTCCTAATATCCAACCTAGACCTCCCCCACTATAACTTGAGACCATTGCTCCTTGTTCTGTCTTCTGCCACCACTGAGAACAGCCTCTCTCCATCCTCTTTGGAATCCTCCTTGCAGGAGAGGCTGAATGCTGGTCCTGCCTGGCCTCCCTTTCCCCCACCTGGTTTGCACTGACCTGCGGAGCCTTGGCCCTGGGTTCCTGCTGCCCATTACCCTTATTCCCTGCTTTCTGCCTCTTTCCGGCAGGACCCTGCCCCTTCCTCGCTCATCTGTGCTCCCTCCCCCCTTCCCTCCAGATGGTTTGCTGTGCGGATCCAAGTAAAATGAGGATTGCAGATCAGATGTGGAGTTGAGCCTGCAGGATGTGGATCCACATGTTTGTATCCACGCAGGGCTCTAGAAATCCGTTCATTGATATTTTGGTGGGCCTGGGATGATCTGACCTAGTGGTTGGAGCAGGAGTCAGGTGAGGTCAGATAACAGGAGGTTACAATCTGACACAGGCCCGGAGCAGGGGGTCCAATGCGTGTGTATATGGGGAGGTGGCTTCATGCTCCTGGAAGGGGCAGGGCCTCAAGCGGAAAGGGCGGGGTTGGGGCTAGCCTCCCCTGTGCCAGCCCTTCAGCACCACCTGGAGCACGCTGTGCCATGTGGGTCTTTGGCAGTGATTTAAAAGGCTCAGGGCTCTGACTACCATGGAGGCCGCAGTAGTAGTGGCTCCGGCAGCGGCTGGGATCCCTGGGCCCTTTTGAATCACCGAGCTTTGGGGAATTTGCTCCCTTTTCTCCCCTCCCATCTTACTCCTCCATCAGCGGGCCTGGAAGTCAAGTGTCAGGCATCAGGTTGCCAGGAGAGCAGAGTCAGGCAGGAGGGGGCGGCACTGCAGAGGAAGGACTCCAAACCAGAGGAAGCCATTTGTCTGGACAACTTCCTGGTCTTGTGCTTGTGTAACCCACACAGCTAGGCTACGGCTACACTACAAACTTTTTCCCGGACGAGGAAATGCAAATGGGGCGCTCATTTGCATATCTCGCGCTCTCATTTGCATCTTCTCTTCTGATTCTTTATGCGGAAGAGGTTTTTGCACAAAAAAGCGCTGTGTAGTCGGCGCCTTTTTGCGCAACCCCCCCCTTTTGCGCAAGATCCCTTCTTCCTCAAAAATTTGCATTTGCATTTGCTCTATTTGCATTTCTTCTTCCAGAAAAAGTTTGTAGTGTAGCCATAGCCCTAGTGTGGTTCACTGTCCCGTGCACTGGCACTTAGACCATAGCAACATCTAAGAACAAAAGATCTCTACAGCATGAGCTGAGAGCTATCTGGCTTTATAGCTCAAGCTGTAGTGGCTCCTTTACTAAGCTTCACAAGTCCCATGTTCACATCCCCCTGGTGGCCGTTACACTTGGCTTAAATAAGAGCTTCTGCCTTGAATGTATTGAGTGCTGGAAAGCCACGTCCTCTTGAGGTATAACTCTTAGAACTTGGGTGTCTGACAGAGAGGGAAGTGGGCTAGCAACTGTTCTTTTGTGTTGGGCACAAAGGGTAGGGTGGGCTCGTCGAAGCTGAACGAGATGACATTCTCTCCTCACCTTCAAAGGGCTTCCTCTTCCCCTTCTCTTTGCATGGTGGATGTTTGAAAAAGACCACTCTTCCCCTTTTGCAAGCTGAGGGCTTCAAAAGGAACAACGCGGTGAGGTGTTTCCTTCTGACAACACCTTGCAACTTTGAGGCGTCCATAGGAGGTTTCCTCTGGGTGACATGCATTCTGATTGGTTGGCTTGAAGGGGACGGCTGGGTGGATCTCATCTCCGTAGTGCCTGCTGATTGTTTTCATTGGGAAAAAGCCAGAACCCCAAATTTTTCCACTGACGACTGTCTTTCAGGGGAAAAAGTTTTCAGTTTTGGGCCACAAATTTTTCAGTTGGGAGGTTTTCCATTTTCCTTGGAAAAGCAACCTCTTTTTGCAAATACTTTCATTTATTTAAAACCCCCAACATTCATTTGAAAACCATTAGTGACAGAATTTTCCACCAGACTCGGCTTAGAGTGTAGGGACCGTGCAAGGTTTGTTTGGGCTGTCCAGGATTTCCATTTTGAACGTCCTATTGGCTGATAGGCTTCAATGGCACAGCCAATATTTAGCAGGCTTCATGAAATTCAATACATTAATTTTATTAAAATAGCCCTGGAAGTCTCAATTTCCTCCTACTGTAGAAAGAACAGTGTGGCAATTAAAGCAAACTGAAATGGCAGGCTAGGAATGTTCGAGTCCATGTTCATCTTCTCTGTGTCTGTGCTTAGAATTTGTAGCAGTGTGTCTGGGGCCTACAAAATCTATTAGCACTAATTAGATCTAAGAACAATGGCCAACCTTCCTCCCCCATAGCGATTTGAAGACAGGTCTTGGGCTATATCTACAATGAAAAAGAGATCGTCTCTGCACCGAAGAGCTTACATCATAAAGAGACAAGGCAGATGAACGGCAGGAGAAAGGGTGTATAGGTATCCCCATTTTACAGGGAACTGAGGCTAAGTCTACACTTAAAACACTGCAGCTACATCACTGTAGTGCTTCAGTGCACACATTATTCACTATAGTGATGGGAAGTGTTCTACCATCACGGTAGCTAAACCACCTCATGAAGAAGAAGTAGCTAGATTGATGGAAGAATTCTAACATTAGTATAGTGCTATCCACACTGGGGATTAAGTTTGGACATCTGTGTTACTGAGGCCACATCTTCACTCCATAGAATATCTATGCTGATGTGATTGATCTTCTGGAGTTTTATTTAGTGAGTCAAGTTGAGACTCGCTAAATCGAATTCAGAGGGCACCCTGCCAGCGTCCGATACTCCTGCTCTTGCAAGGAGTAAGGGAAGCCAATGGGAGCATTTGCTCCTGTCAGCCTCCTACTGTGGGAATGCTGCCAAGCTCAGTTTAAGGTAAGCAACTCCAGCTACGTATTCGATGTAGCTGGAGTTGCGTGCCTTAAGCCGAGCTGCCACATCTAGTGTAGACCTGGCCTCAGAGGTTTTCACGCTCCTGAGAGACATAGCTATGTCACTATAAGTTTTTTTATATAGACTAGCACTGAGAGATTAAAGAGATTTCCCCAAATTCAGACAGCAAACCTGTGACAGCAAACCAGACATGGCGCCCAATATGACCTCAAGACCATATTTCTCTCAAAGCTCAACACATAAATCAGAGGTTGAACCCAGCTGTCCAGCGAGATAAACAGGAGGATTTGTGTGTCTGTCTCGTGGTTCTTTTTCTCTTGCTTAAGATGAAGGACCTTAATTTATGATCCCTGCACTCAGTGCCCCCTTAACGAAATGCCCCCTTAACGAAATGCAAGACTAGATTCAAGCTAAGCATCAGCCATGAGTCATGACTTGCTTGGGGGCACATCCCTTGGCTTTACCATTCCTGAATGCAGGTTTTGGAAGTAACTTGCACACAGAGAGGAGGGGAGGCACCACGAGGGAGGCAGGTGACAGACAGCACCAACCCAAGAACCCAGAAGTGAACCTCCCAAAGGATTCCCCTACCAATTCCCTCATCACCCTCCAAAGGTGAAGGCACCGACCAATTTTTAACCCAGATACTAGAGTCTGGCCAGGAGCCATGCATGTATTTCTAGAATGGATTTCTGAGCTCAATGGCAGATTTAGCTCTTGTCAGCAGCTTGGTCTGTGTGTGGTTTTCCCTTTGCCATTAGCTCCAGGCACCTTGGAAGGTTTATTGCTCCTGCAAGGCACAGTGAGAAGAGCTGACAAGATGGGTTCGGCGATTGAGTAATGCGGATAATTAATCAAGAGCCTTCTGCAGATTTTTTTTTTCCATACATGTTCCTAGGAGGGTGTTGAGCAGCCTCCATGTGAGTCAGCAGCAGCTGAGCACGCACAGCGCTTTGAAGTGGGTGCCTGGCACCTTTCAGGAGCTACCACTTCACGCCCCAGTGGAGCAGCTGGATTTTCAGTCCAGACCAGGGTCATTCAAGATTACGAGCAGCAGGGGTGTTTCAGGACCAGCGCGGCACTACCGGCAGTACCAACAGCCCACGAGGCCCGCGGTGGGAATTCAGTAGGGATCTGGGCCAAAAGTGGTGTAGGTCTACACTAAAGTTAGGGGCATAAGTCCTCTGCTCGTGTACACATAGCTCGATGAATAGCAGCGGTGTAGCCAGAGTAGCCCAGGCAGCAGCAGGGTGGCTTAGCCATGTGGCATACAAACCCTCCCAAAGCAGGCCCAGCACAGCTACGACCTGCTCAGCTCTGTTGCTGTTACCAGTGCTCCCACGGCTGTTGTGCCATTTATAATTGTGCTCACTCAATGAGAGCGAGCGTGAAATACGTCAATGGGAGCAGAGGAGTCACACACCCTGAGCTCACAGTGTAGACGTAGGCTGAGCGACAGCCCAGACCCCAGCAAGTAAGCAGCCTGCATGGAAGCAAGAGAAGCAGGCTTACACAGGGCTAGACCACACATCAGTTCTAGAAGCAGAACTAGAAGTCCAGTCTCCTGAGTTGCTATGCTGGTGCCCTAACCAGTAGACCACGCTACCTCGTGGAAGGAGGAAGTTGTGAAACACAGCAGTCATGCATTGGAAGGCTAATGATTAACCTTGATTGATTTCCCCCCTCCCCCCAACAAGCAAAGAATAAGAATGTACATGACTTTATTTTAAAGGTTAAGGAAGAGCAAGAACAAAGAAGAGATTTAAAGAGAGAGAGAGTGTGTGTGTGTGAGTGTGTGTGTGTGAGAGAGAGAGAGAGAGAGAGAGAAAGAGAGAGAGAGACACAATCTTGGCCATCCTAGTGCCTGGTTCCATCTACCCTGCAGTGTTTGGGTGAGAATACATTTTGTATTCCAAAGTCATAACAATAACGATAGCTGACAGGAAAATGGTGAATGCTGGGGAATCCCCTCTCCCCCCAAAAAACCCCAACCCCTTCCAACATTAAAAATGTGGAAATTTCTAACCAGATTCAAGAAGAAGACAACGCAGCAGCTGCTAAGTTGGATTTTTCATCCATCTGGCCTAACAGCACTTTTTAGTCTTGTGTCATTTTCCTGCAATATTCCTGTTCTTTCCAAAACATACTTACAGACTTTTATCAAATAGAACCATTGCAATTGACTCCCTGAATGGCATTTCGGACAAATCTGTCCAGCCTGGTATATTCATAAACCATCATGTAGCATTGTTTTTTGCTTCACATACTAGTCACTCGGCCTGATTTGCCTCTCATTTACCCTGGTTTTACACAATGACAGCAGAAGACATTCCTGCTGATTTAGGCCCTTGTTCAGCAAACTATTGAATCCTGTCTTTATTTTCATTGTGTGCTTATGGCCTTTGCAGAATAGGAACCAGTGTTGTATGACCTTGAGCAAGCCATTTAATCTCTGTTTCCCTTCCTGCTGTTTGTCCATTTGCACTGAATGCTTACGGGGCCTGGACTGTCTTTCAGGGCTTGTTTATACTTATGGGAAGATCGATGCTCCAGAGATCGATCTTCCGGGGTTCAATTTAGTGAGTCTAATAAGGACCCTCTAAATCAAACTCTGATGTCATCCCCTCGACCCTGGTGCTCCAAGGGGTCATGAGGAATAAGGAAAGTTGACAAGAGAGTTTCTTTGATTGACTCCTTTGCTGTAGGAACTCTAGAGAAATTTGATCTAAGGTATGTTGACTCTAGCTATGCAATTCTTGTAGCTGGAATTGCATATCTTAAATCGAATTTATCACGTAGTGTAGACCTTGCCTTATGTTACATCTATGCTATGAGATGGTGTGTAAATCCCTTACCTGTGCATACATACCAGCTGGAGTATAAACAGCAGAGTAGCCACAGTAGCATGAGGAATGGCAGCAGCACATGGCTTAACCCTGGAGAATACGTATCTACTGGTTGCTTGGTGGTTCATACTTTGCCGCTGCCACCTTGGGTATGCTGCTGGCTCAAGGAGTGAAGAATCAGGCCCTTTCTGTCATTCTGTTTTCCAATGAACATTTCTGCAGAATAATATTAATTAGGGACTCTCCATCCTGATAGAGTATCACACTTCACCCGCTATTCCCAGTTAAATCATCTTCTCTGACATGTGAAATTCAAGCTGCCTTTGTTAGATTAAACTCTTTTTTATCTGACCTGCCTTTAAGCTTCATCTACTTAGTCGTATCACTGGGTAGGTAACAGAAAATTGCCAATATGTCACCTAGTGGGTAAATCAATTCATGAAAGGTGGCCTAGTACTGTTAGATTGACTGCAGAACAGTTCTTTTCTTTTCCCCAAGCATATCTGCCTCAGCACACCTGGGTATTTCTCCCGAGGGCTCAGGAAAAAAAAAAAAGTTTGCATTGCCTTGTTCTTAATTAGCTACCTCCTTTATATAACAGGTGAATGTGATTTGCTCCACATTGTGTATTCCTATGAGAGGGACCAAAAAGGAAAGGTCAGATTACTGCTCCAGTGATGTGGAAAGCAGGGAAGGAGCTAGCGGCAGCATTATTGCGACTGACAATCAGGGTTGTTTTCTGCATTTGGTCGGGGAGGCAATGTGCTCTAGAGAAGGGGTCTTCAGACTTTCACACAGCATGGAACACGTCTTGCTAGAAATCCCAGCCAACATTCTCAAAAGTGGCTGGGGGATTTTGTGTGCTTCAGAAGCTGATCCATACACTCAGGCCCAGAAGAAGAGGCATCCATGGGTGCTCAACTTGAGACACTTTCAAGGGCCCTGATTTTTAAATGGCATTTCCTGAAATGGTATCTTTAGGGTATCTTAAGATAAGCACATACAATTATTAGTGTCTTGACTTTTGTCCCACAAATGCCTTTTCTGTCATACCCGGTAAATCAATCACCTTCCCAAACACACTGACACCTTAGCTCCTCTCCCATCTGTGGTCCCATTACATCCCTGGGACAGCTACATAGAAAGCTACATTAAGAACACATTACTGCATTTTAATCTTCTTCTAAGGCCATTTGGCAGCTGCAAACAAGGAGAAGAAGCCAACATCATGTGACTAAGCACAAAGCTGAAGACATACAGGTGGGAGTTCTAATTAGAGTTGGCTACAATGTTTGGGGGGTGTTTTGGTCAGAAATTAGCTTTTCAATTAAACAAATGTTTTCCCTTAAAAGAGTTTCTTTTCTATTGAAAAGTAAATTGACTTTCAGTTAAAAAAAACCCCAAATACTTCCAGACTGAAAAGTTCTCAGCTGCAAAACAGAGAATTTCAGCTGGAAAGCCTGTTTCGCCTCCCCCCCTTCCCCATCATTCATACACCTATTCTTGATGGGAGGGGTTTTTGGTTTTGTTGTTGCAAAACATGGTCATTCATGAAAGTGGGTGGGACTAAATCATATAGGTGCTTTTAAAACTATTACATTCATAGTTTTAAATGTCTCATGGGGATACATTAATAATTAAAATTAGACTGAATCAACCCTTGAGATTTCTACTTGTTTATTACTCAGTGGAATCTCTTCTTGGAATTATAAGGAACTGTTTCAGAAACTGTTCTAGTGCTTGTAGGGAACTTGGATGATCTAAAGCTATGCATTATCAGGTACTGAGAGCTATTAGTCAGTGTGTCACATGTAACCAGTACATAAAGCCTGGAATACAATTGTTGCATGCATCTAGCTACTTACGAGCCAGATATTTTGCACAACATGGACGAATTTACACTGTGGTAAGTCAGGAATAATTCATTAAAGTAATTGAAGTCACTTCAATGTAAGAGGAAAATCAGGCCCCACAATACACATTATCCTAAAGCCTGCTATTAAATACTGTCACAACAGCCTCTGGAAAATATGGACTAGTATAGATTTCTGCTAATTCCCTAAAGAGTGTATTTAATTTCCTCAATCAGGCAAACCAGACTAGCCCTTCCTTTGAGGGCAGCTATACTTTTGAATGGGCTGCAAGTAATTCCCCGGGGGCTTGATTATCACTGATCACCATTTGGTCTGTTGACTATTGCTCAGGGAAATTCACTGTGATTGTCTGTGATCAATGGCATGTACTCCTGCCCATTATGAGACTTAGTCAGTCCATTGACACTTGGTTCCTAGGAGAATTGGGGTTTCTGCTTTCAACCCTTTTTGAGCTCTCAGACAGTTTTTCCCCTTCATTTTTAAGACCCAGCTGTTCAAGGTCACCTCTCCCCAAAAAAAGCACATCTACAGGAGCTACTGTAGTGGAAGAGGACGGTGTAGCCCAAAGCAGGTTGCATTTAATTAAAACACCCATCTGATGGTTTGGTTGGTTTTGTTCTATCTCATGTTCTTAGTGAATCCTTGAAAAATTACTGAGTTGTTGCAGATGAAATGATTAAACTACCACTGGGTGGATTTGAACTGAGGACCTTGGTATAGGAGCCTCTACAGCCTGAGTTATAAAGTCAGGTTCTTCTTAGGTTATAGAGCTTAATTGTTCTTATCACTTGCTGTAAGTGGGCTAAGTGCCACTACATGGGACAGTGAACCTCACTACTTATGGGCTACATAAGGGCACATTTACTTTAAGCATATATACATCCAAATGGTAAGGCCATGCAATTGAGTCTGTAGTTTAAGTCACAGTAAGGTATATATGGGGGGGGGGGGTAGGTTTTGAGTTCAAGTCCAGCTAATGATCCATGGGGGGGGGATTTCTTGTATGATTGCTGTTGGGAATAATTCTTGGACACACTGGGTGCAGGTGAAAACAAGCAGAGGATTTATTGCACACACAGCGCTGGTGGAGTGTGGACCAGGTGGTTAGCCCGGAGAGTACTAACTTAACCAAAACATACATTAGATTATAGAGGTAGCAGATGGATGGAGGAGAAGTGATTTGATAGGTCTAGCAGCGGAAGTGAGATATGCACATAAGCCAATGGTCTATGACAGTTACACAGCATCTCCGCCCATTGACAATTACACATATTATCACTAATACAAATAGTTATTTCTAACAAGCTAAATGAGCCAACATAAACAAAGGCATATTGATGGTCATTTTGTCGGCCGGAAATATAATGCGTCTCCTGCGGGGGTGGTATTGCCTTGGCGCGATCTTTGGGTTCCAAGCTTATTTTCTAGGAACAAAGCAGACAATGAAAAACAATCCCGTGCGGTTGCTTGGTTGTTTGGTACCGGCCTTATCAAAGTGAGGCTTTTTTGGAATGTGGTTGCCAGGGGAATCAGGGTCACAGTAACTGCGACCCTGTTTGATTTGAATTTGTCAGTTCTCAGCAAGATACCATGGGCTGCCTCAATTTACCCTACAGTTGCCAATGAATTCAAACACAAGCTAGTGTGCTTGACGTAGAACCACTATACAGAATTTTACAATCAGTACTATGCAGAATGTTAGATCTGTTCATCATGGCCCCTTCTGGCTTTAAAATCCACTAATTACTCTTTCCTACAGAATTAGGATTGGATTTGGATTCTAACAATCTCTCTTCTAGCATTTTACCATTTCCAATGATGGTCTTGAGATAGATAAGAGATGAGGAAATGGAGAAAATAAGTAATTCAGTGGGCTTTTGTTAGTCACAGAGGGGTAGCCATGTTAGTCTGTAACTTTAAAAATGAATAGTCCTGTGGCAACTTAGACCCGAATATATATTATATTATATTATATTATATTATATTATATTATATTATATTATATGTTAGTCTCTAAGGTGCCATAGGACTACTCATTTTTAAGGCTTTAGTTAGTGAGTGAGTGAGTGAGTGAGTGAGTTTTAACTAAAAACCAAAAGAGAAAGACTCAGTATGAGATCTGGTCAAAGACATAGATTGTATTTTTGTTCTAGATGGCTTGTCCATCCCTAATTTTGACTACTCTCTTATGCTTTTTGTTCAATGCCACCGTGTGAATCATCTCATGTAGCTCACAGGCTCTGCTGCCATTTCTTTCTTTAGCAGAACCACTATTGCCCTTCCCTATTCACCAGCACATTTCCCCTCCTCATTTCCTTCCTGCAAACCTGCAAGAGCTCCGGGTACATCTACACTACAGGACAAAGTCAAATTCAGGTACGTAACTTCAGCTACATTAATTGCAGAGCTGAAGTCGAAGTACCTTAACTCGACTTTTGGCGCTGTCTACACAGCACGAAGTCGAAGGAAGACCACTCTCCCTTCCACTTCCCTTACTCCTCATGAAATGAAGTCAGAGTAAAAAGCTGTGTAGACACACACTCTGATATTGCTAAATAACATGAGTTATTTCGAAACAGTGTCAACATAGCCTCACTGATTTCTTAGAGACTCCTTCATTTTAGTTTTGGTGCAAAAGAGCTTACTTCCTTCTTCTGTGTCTTTCAATTAGATATTTAGGGCTAGTCCTCAAAAGGGAGGAGCGATGATCCAGGTGCAAAACTGCATGCAGACACACGCTTGCAATTATGTGCACCGTAACCATGATTGTAGACAATTCTTTCAGCTGTAGGCCTGCCACTAATCTGCACCAACATGACATTCTACGTGCTGCTGAATGCACAAAAGTCTCGGTAGGCAGCTACCTTGCCATCTGCACGAGCACTTACTCTTCCTTCTTTTAGTAAGGAATTACATTAATTTTGCCCATGTATGTCCCTCAATCAGATAACACAGCCTGGCAGCCCTGTTCTTCCTTAACCCTTTATTATGTCAGCTTGCACGATTTGGTTTCTATTGTGTGACCTTATGACACTTTGGACTGATTGCTATAACTATAGTTTCTCTCTTCATTTTTTCTGGTCCATGGAAGGGTTGGGCAAACCAGTTCACTACATCTCACAGGCAGCGAGATTATGACTAACCTGGAGAGAGAGCTAGAGTTGGGAGAAGAAACGGACTGTTGCAGCACTAAGCTACAGTCAGGCAGGGGAAACTGAGGCAGTTATGCAGTATGTCACTTACCCCATACAGGGGAAAATGAGGCGGCATCATGGCAACACCATATCTGGTCATGAGGGAGCATTTTGGCTGGTAAGTTCACTCTGTTGCAATCTATCAGTCCTTGTATTAATACTGCCTGGAGTGCAGAAGACAGCTTAAATGATGCCATGTGGGCTGATTAGGTATGAGTGCTTTTAACCTTTCTTTGAAATATCAGTGCTGACCACTGTTGGAGGCAATCTGCTGATTTGAAGGACCGTTTAGTCTGTGTATATAGAGATTCTTATATTCCTCTGTAAGGGTATGTCTACACTACAGAGTTAATTTGAAATAACAGATGTTATTTCGAATTAACTGTAATAGCTGTCTACACATACAAACCGCTATTTCGAAATAAATTCAAAATAGTGGAGCCCTTATTTCGAATTAGGTAAACCTCATTCTACGAGGAATAACACCTAATTCGAAATAGCTAATTTGAAATAAGTGCTGTGTAGACACTTATTTCGAACAAGCCAATTAGCCCTTCATAAGATGGGATTTTCAGATCTCTCCTCCACGTTGGTCTTCTCTCCTGAGCCTCCAGTCTTTCGCTCCATGTCTCTCTCTCTCTCTCTCTCTCTTTTTCTCTTCTCCTCCCCCTCCTGCCTCTCACTCGGGGGACCATGGAGCCCAAACAGCTGTTTGGGGTCCGCACTCCCCGTGCTGCATGGGGAGCGCGGAGCCCAAACGGTCGCTTGTGCCACTTGCTCCCACCCCCTCCCAGTTCCCACTCTGGGCCAAACCAGGAAAACTCCTCTCTTCTCCACCAGCCCCGGGTCCCTTAAAGGGGCAGACTCTGGCCACTGGGCACGTGCAAGAGCCAGGCCTGCCAGCAGCTGCAGACCCTCAGCCAGTGGCCACAGGATAGCAGCCAGTGGCAGCCAGCTCTCCCCCGCACAGTCCCCCAGCACCCAGGGGACAGCCAGGGGCTGTAGACGGTGCGCGTCCTCATGGACTAGTGTGGAGATCATGGACCTCATTGAGGTTTGGGGGGAGGCCCCCAACTTCCATTATCTCCGCACTAGGCAGAGGAACGCAGCCATTTACGGCCGCATAGTGGCCACCATTGCCAGGAAAGGCCACAGGCGCACCCAGGCGCACCCAGGAGAAGGTTAAAGAGCTGCAGCAGGCATACGCCAGGGCCACCAGGGGCAGCGCTGCAGCAGGGGTAGACACCTGCCCCTACTTCCCCGCCCTCAACCGACTCCTGGGGGGCAGGGCGGTCCACACCAGCCCGGAAGGCAGCAAGCCGGGACCGGAGGGCCCTGACCCGGGCACACCAGAGGGGCCATCGCCAGCTGTTCCAGCACCGTAGTCGGCAGGGTCATCCAGGGAGGCCATCCCAGGTAAGTGCCAGCACTGTCTCCTACCCGGGAAGGGAGGTGGAGAGGGAGACCAAGGACCGCACGCATGGGCCATGCCTCCCACGGATCACGCAGCCACCTGTGCACGTGCGAGCATGTGCCATGCCACCCTTGGGCAGGTGGCTCCAGCTGCGTGACACCCAGGGGCCATGGCCCAATAGGCACATGGATGTGTGAAGAGACCTGACACGCTCCCGACCCCGGGGCGGGACCCAGCAGGACACTTTCCCTTCATATGTCCCCTCTACACAGAGGCAGGGGACATCTCTCCCCCGGCCCGGCCACACTATACACGGCACAGGGGCATGGGTGCGATCTTGGGGCAGCTCCCAGTCCTGGGGAGAGCCAGACATCCTGACCATGGCTTCTGTGCAAGCACATCGGCTCTGACGGTGCAGGGCACGGCCGCCCTCACGTCGCAGGGGTGGGCTGGGCATCATCCACTGTGTCCCCAGGGAGAACTGACCACTTCTCTTCTTTCTCTACAGCTGCAGCAGCTGCTCGTGCAGGGCGCACCACCCCGCCCGGGACATGATCCCACACCCACGGCCTGCTCCGGACCACCAGCACGCGGCATGAGTACTGGGACCAGCACTTGGGGGCCCTGCGAGCCCTGAACCGCACCATCCAGGCCTGGATGCTGGAGGACCTGCAGCTCTGCCGGGAGCAGCTTGCTGAGGACCGAGCCATGAACTCTAACCTGCAGGCCCTGCTGCAGAGCATGCTGCCCCGTGCTGGTCCTGTGCCTGCTGCCCCCCCAACTACTGTTCCTCCTCCCACTCCTGCCCCCTCCCACCTCTTCCTCCTCAACCTCCACACCTCCTCCTCAATGTCCACACCCGCACCTCAACCTCCGCACCTCCTCCCCATCCCCGGGACGCCCAGGCCCTCCCCCCACTGTGCTGGGAGGCGGTTTGGGCGAGACCCCAGCCCTGAGTGCTGAGCTTCCTCTCCCCTTCTTCCCCTGGCTTCCCCTTCCAGCTCCTCCTCCCAATTTTCCCCCTCCCCTCTCCTCTCTCTCCTGCCCTCTCCCTCCTCCTTTCCCCCCATCTCCCCAGAGTTTCATTCCCCCTCCCCAGTTGTGTTAAATAAAGACAGGTTATATTTTTGAAAATACGTGTCTTTTATTTGACATCAGGAAGGGGGGGCTAGGGAAGGGTAAGTGGAAGGACGAGAGGGAGGAATGGGGCACAAGCCCCCAGTGGGGCAGACCAGGGAGACTGTTAGCCCTCCTCAGGGTGGAAGCTCTCCCGCAGGGCCCCCTGGATCCTGACAGCCCCTCGATGGTCCTTCCGGATGGCAGCCTGCAGACAGTGCAGCCAGGCTGCTGACAACATGTTCACAAGACGCAGCAGAGTCCCCGGGGGCAGGTCTGGTTCCATGTTGCAGAGTGCCGTGGTGTCCCGAGTGAGGGCAAGTAGAGCACTCCGAGACATAAATGCTTTGCTGTCCCTCAGCAAGCTAGACCAGCAAGCAGAGAAACCTGAGAACTGTCTGTCTGGGATTGGGGGTCGGGTCCCTTTAAGCACAGCCCTCGGCTAGCCTGAGGCAGCAGCCCAACACAAAGTCCGACCCTGATGCCCTTTTGGCACTGGTTCCAGCCAGCCTTACCTTCCATTTAGGGTCCACTCAATGTGGACGCGCTATTTCGAATTAGAAAAACGCTATTTCGAATTCGTTTTTGTGTCTAGATGCGTTATTTCGATTTAGCTTATTTCGAATTAACTAATTCAAAATAAGTTAATTCGAAATAGCGCTGTAGTGTAGACATACCCTAACTGTTTAGTTCCTTGATGCCAGGAACAAAGTTGCGCTCAATCCTCGTGTATTGGAAACTCCAGGGCTATGTCTACACTACAGTTTTTTCGAAAAAAGTGGCCTATTTTCGAAAAAACTTCACCTGAATCTAGACTGCCGTCGTGTTCTTTCAAAATTAAATCAAAAGAACGCGGCGGTTTTTTCGACAGCGGTAAACCTAATTTTATGAGGAAGAATGCCTTTTTTCGAAAGAGCTCTTTTGAAACAAGGCTTTCTTGAATGCAAACAGGGCTTTTTCGAAAGAGAGCTTCCAGATTGCTTGGGTGCTCTCTTTCAAAAAAGCGGATCGCTTTTTCGAAAATGTTATGGCTGTCTAGACGATCTCTTTCGAAAGAGGCTTGTAGTCTAGACGTACCACAGAAGTGACTGTGAGTATTTCTCTGGTAATGTTTAATCTATACACAAACAATAATGTCCTTTTGTATGGATCCATGGATCCTGTATTTGGAGAGGTGCCCATGGTGGCGTTGACAGTCTTGTAGTTCGCGCACAGGGCCAGGACACAGGCTAGCTGAGTTCTGCTCTAGACTACGTTGCAGATTTTTGTGCATAACCTTGGCCAAGTGACTTGAACATGCACTTTCAAAAATGGTCACTGATTTTTGGATGCTTCAAGTTCTGGTGCCCAACTTGAGGCAGAAAGTATACAAGTCTTCACTCAGAGTTAGCCTGGGTGATCAGTGCCCAGGTGAATCCAGCCCCGGCGGGAGATGCTACTATATGCAAAGCCAACCCCAAGTTATTGTAACCTCACTGGTGCTGCACACACTCCTGTGTGTCACTACGACTTCTAGACGCATAACCCAGTCTTCATTGGGCAGCCATTCACTGACCCACTCTGATTCTTTCCCAGTGAATTGTGGGAGAACTTATGTATCCTTTGGAGGGCAAATGGGTGAAAGGCCCTGGAGGACTATTGACATTTGAGTGAAAACAGAACAGGGCTCTAGCTCACCATCCTAGCAAACCCAGGGGTAAAGTACCATCAAACTTGGGTTAGAGGGTTTTAGTGGTTAGATGCTGCCATATTAGTTGACACATGGGCGACTGAATTGAGAACCTCCAGAGCTAAAAGTCTGAGTGTTTATAGCATGAGCTAAAGAGGCAAGACCACGTAGATAGGGATTATAATAACTCACATCTTCTGGGGATCAGCAGAAGGCATTCATAACACACATTCACCACAATCACATGTAAACAGAAGGGAGTCAGCAACAACAACCAGGTAAGAACTCAGGCTGTCTCTCCAGGAAAAACAAACCCTAAGGGACATGAGTTCTTGAAGACTTAATATGAGGCTTCCAAAACTGAAGCACACAAAATTAGTGGTTATGTTAGACAAATATGACCTTAGCCTCTTTGTTCCTACCTGTAAAATGGGTCTAATAATACTCCCTGACCTTGTAAGCTTGGACTGAGGCTTTTTTTTTGTGATCACCTGCAAATTCCTTTGAACTTTTAGGAAGAAATATCCCAGTCTGCAAGTACTCAGGGTAATCAATCTGAAACTTAACAGGAGGAAATTCTTTAACCAAAATGCACTTTGCTGGTGGACTCGCTTCTTGCCTTCAGAATGTCACCTGTTGCATAGATTGCTACAAAGGTAACAACTAGACATAAAAAAATTCCTTCTATTCCCAAAGGCAAAATAGTTCTGCGGTGTGAAGATACGATGCTCACCTGACATTGTGCCATTCGTTCAGCTGGAGAGAATTGCTTGTGGGCAAACAGCAGACAGTGATGGATTGGGGATTTTTTTTTCCAACACAGGTGTTGCTGAGTAACTTTTCATAAATCTTCATAGATCAAAATGCAGGGAATAACTTAATCATGTCATGTTATTAAAAAGATTTACTAAGCTCAGTACCAAGTGGGTTAATTGGGTGGTCTTTAAAAAGCTTAAAATTGCCGATTTTACAATCATTCTCAAGTGCCTGCCCGCAAAAGAGGATGTTTTTTTTAATCCATGTGCATTGAAGTTATTTCTCTGTAGAGAGGAAAAGTTTCATGGTTGTTGGCATTGTTTTCATTTTTTAAAATGACTTGCAAACATTGCATGCTACAGGATACGACAGAAGACACTGATCTATATAATATATGAAGTAATGGGCTGGTACTAGTTAGGAGAAGACAAGTTAGGAAAAGATTCTGTGAACCACATTATTGTTACAAGCAAAATCAGGAGGCAGCTTAAGGGAAAGTCATAACGAGAATACAATTTCAGCACTGCCTAAAGGGGAATTCTCGTAAGCCTCACTAAGAAATGTATCTGACATAATTCCAGAAATTATTTATCATCATGATTTCTGTATATTTAATATCGTTTTGCAAAAGTTATTTTTATAATAAATTCATAAAAGCTCTTTGGCATAGTATTTTTATTTCTGTGATGAAAGTATGAACCAGGGTGGTCAAATAACAATACTTCACGCTTACTGGAAGGAGGGGTTTTTTTTTCCATCTTCAAAGTGCTCTACAAACCTTATTTAATTAACCAGTCTTCATAATTCCCTGGAGGAAGGTAAGTAACTCCTGTGTGAAATAGGTAAGTAAGTGTTGTTTAAAGGAAAGGTGTTAGGTCAGATGCATTAAGACTCGTTGTTGCATAAGCAGTCTGTATAAAGTGTTCCATGGAAGAAGTTATCCCATGCATTAATTGCGTCTGGACAATCATTAAGAGAACAGCATAAGCTGAATTGCTCTTATTTGTCAGGTTGGGCTGTAAAGCCTATCTTCTTAGTCCTGCCTGGAGTGCAGGGGACTTGACTAGATGACTTCTCAAGGTCCTTCCATTCCCTAACTCTACCACACCTTGGTGATTTTTTAGGAAGCGAGATTAGGGAGTCCAGCAACAATTTAAATGTACAGGGTCAAATTCTGCTGTCATTTGCATTGCTGTAAATCCAGAAGAGCTTCGTTGAAGCTAATGGTGTTACCCTAGTTTTATACTCTGACTTTTGCGGAAGAATTTTGACTTCATGTGACACTTGCTAAGCACTAGGCCTTTCCACAGTACAACCACCTGGCAACATTACTTCTGGAAAATGACCATAAGGCCTTGCACAAGCCATTATAAATGGGCAGGAGAGGGAGGATAACCAACCCTCCAGGACAGTCCTGGACTCTGCAAGATTTACAGATTAATCTTAATTAAAGATTATGCCATGTGATGAACCTCCAGGGACAGGTCCAATCAGAGTGGCAACCCTACAGGAGAGTTGTGTCCATTTTCATATGTCTAGATTCTGATCTCAGGAGGATCTGGATAAATCCAAATGAACTCCATGGACTTGAGCGGAATATGTTCTGGCTCATATGAAGTGATGAATGCATCAGGACTGGAGGCAGGATGACAGATACTGTCACATGAATTGACTCCAAAACATACTTCTGTAATTTATTGGCAGAATGTTTGCTAAATTAAGATTGTCTGGTCCCCACTACTCTACACTGTAGCCACTGCTCCAGATGTCCCAAAAGAACAAAAATAGTCCACATTCCTCCTATCTGGGGGATACCTCTGTATCACTTCCTTTGCAACCCCTGATATAAGAGGCCTGGTGGGGGTTTTATGAAATCATGCAATGTCTCTCTTGCTTTCTGTGTCTGTAGTTACTGAATAGAATAAAGGTCTGGATGTCTCTGGTGCTCCTGCAGAATACCATAAACTTCAAGGTTCAGGGCAAGCATGTATTTGCATATTGATTTGTTTGCTTTGCATGTTTTTAAATAAAGACTTTTTTGCAGCGAAGCTGTGTTATGTAAGGTTATTAATGTAAAGTACAAGAGAGGGTTCATAGTTAATGTACATAAAATAAAACACACACCGTTTCACAGAAAACAGAATTGTGGTGTCAGTTCCACTGTTTTCAGTGTGGGCAATCTGGATTGGCAAATAAGGCCAGAATGGGGTGGCGAGGCCCTGCAGATGGACAGATTTGTGGAGTGGTCACTCTGTCCACCTCCCAGACTTTGTAGGTTCGATCCCTGTTGCAGAATGACTTTGGCCTCGTCTACGCTGCACAATTACTTTGGAATAAGCTATTCTGTAAGAAATACTCTGAAATGGCTTATTTTGAAATAGCGCATCTACACTACAGGGAAGCCTGAGTGCAGTCTGAATCAGAGGCAGCCTCCCCTAATGTGGACGTGCTACATCAATTTAGAGCCCCAGGAAGCACTGGGGAGTAATTACTTTGAATGGCCTGTGGAAGGAGCTATTTCGAAATAGCAGCAGTGGAGCATCCACACTACTGCTATTCTGAAATACAGCCTCTCCCCGAGTTACGAACGAGTTACAGACCAAACACTTGGCTGTAACTTGATCTGTTCATAACTCGGACCCCATTAAGTTACATAGCAACCGCGCTGTTCGTAAGCGCGGGTCACGTTCTTAACTCAGGGACCGCCTTTACGACCGCTCCATGGGAGCCTTGGTTGTAAATGCGAATGGTTGTAACTCGACCGTTCGCAACTTGGGGACCGGCTGTAGCTGTTTTGGAAGAGGCGTTATTCCTTGTGGAATGAGGTCTACAAATGCCGAAATAAGCTGCCCATTATTTTGAAATTATTTTGAAATAACGGGCTAGCTGTGTAGATGCTAGCACAGTTATTTTGGAATAATGGACGTTATTCCAAAATAACACTGCTGTGTAGGCATACCCTATGGCTGTGTCTACACTGGCACCCTTTTTCAGAAAAGGGATGCTAATGAGACACAGCGCAATTGCAAATCCGCGGGGGGATTTAAATATCCCCCGCGGTATTTGCATGAACATGGCTGCCGCTTTTTTCCGGCTCGGGGTTTTGCCGGAGAAAAGCGCCAGTCTAGACGCGATCTTGCGGAAAATAAACCCTTTTCCGCAAGATCTCTTATTCCTTGAAAGTAGGAATAAAACACATAGGAATAAAACACACTTATTCCTTGAAAGTAGGAATAAGAGATCTTGTGGAAAAGGGTTTATTTTCCGCAAGATCGCGTCTAGACTGGCGCTTTTCTCCGGCAAAACCCCGAGCCGGAAAAAAGCGGCAGCCATGTTCATGCAAATACCGCGGGGGATATTTAAATCCCCCGCGGATTTGCAATTGCGCTGTGTCTCATTAGCATCCCTTTTCCGAAAAAGGGTGCCAGTGTAGACACAGCCTATGTGTTTTATTCTCTTTGGTTTAAATTTGTGCCAAATGCTGGGTTTGTTGCCATGAATCTTGGCATATTATTTAAAGGGCCAGTTGCGTTCACTGTCAGAAGTCAGTCCTGGGGGGGAATTCTGCAATTTTATTATGGCTACAAATGCAATAATTGTAGAATTCTCACAGGACTAAGAGTATTTACTGATACAGCCCTCTGATCCTGCAACACACGTAAGCAAATGCATAACTTTATTTACCTAAATAGCCCCATTGAAGTCACTGGAGTAGAAAGATCAGATAATATCACACAAGTTACATAACATTTGATCTGTGGTGGCTTTAAAGTGAGGCTGTAAGCAGTAGACATGTGCATTTGCATTCTTTTATCCTGATGCTAGTCATAGTGACTGAAATTTGTAAATTGTACACTCCGTGGTAAAGTTGACCGACCACACTTTGGATGACCTTCATTAGCTACATTAATGAATCAACTTCCAGACCAGAAACAGTGCCATGTAACTTAGTTACCTAACTACAATACACTGTTCTATTCTGTTCAAGCTCTTATACCATGAGGAAGCCCCTTTGTGGGTCCATGTTGTAGAGTTACATAAATCAGGAAATAGCAAACAATATCACGTGCCTTTTTCAATTAGTCAACTATCACAGGCTGGCTGGAACCCTAAGGCAAGTTGGGATCAGCCTGGCCGGTAAACTGGTCATTATTTCCTAGCTGAATGTGATGGAATAGAGACACTTAATTACAATTACACACCCCAGCTGCTGGGGACTCAGAGAGGACGACATATATGGGGTGGAGAGCTCCAGAGGGGAGAACCCATGAGAGAGGAAGTGGGAAATTCCATTTTCTCTGGAAAGGGCATGGCAGAGATTAAGCTGAAAAAGGCAGCTCAGAGTGAGTTGGGAGTAGGGTTGTCGGTATTGAACCGGACAGTTCGGTATTTTCACCTCCTGTCTGGTAAAAAAATTCAGAAAATACCGGATACCTAAAATGTCCGGTACCTTCTGATTTTTTCCCGGCCAGGAGGTGAAAATCCCGGGCTGTCCGGCTCAATATGGATGCAGCCTGGCAACCATTGTGCTTACCGGGTTCTGCAGGGGAGCTGTCCTGCCCCGTGCAAGGAGGCAAGATGGTGGGCGGCCTGTTAGGGCCAAAAAGCCTCACCACATGGTTTTTAAAGGGGCCACAATGTTTTTTTGTTTTGTTTTGGTTTTGGTTTTTTTGCTTAACAACTCTCGGTGTCCTTTTTTTCTTTTTCTTTTTTTTTTGTTCGGTATTTTTTCAGAAACCATCTGGCAATCCTGGGAGGAGAGCCTGGAGAACAGTTCTACAATAAGCAGTAGCTGTGTGAAGCAGCACAAAGGCCTGCAGGAAGAAGGTTGGCTTGAGGAGGGCAGGAAAATGCCATAACACCGTCCAGAGAAAGGCTAGCAATGGAATCTATGACCAGCTGAGGGAAGTAGCAGTAAGAGCCAAAGAGGAGCAGAAGCACAATTTGTTTTGAGGTTTTATTTGATTGTTTAACTGGACTTTTGTTATCCTGGAAGGGAGCAGAACTGAAGGGTGACCTGGATGGATCACTAGGCCATGAAAGAGGCAGAGCAAGACAAGCCATTGCCAGGCTAAAGAAGTGGTCAGCAAGGGGTACCGGAGATGAAGTCTGCATCATCCCACTCTGATGAAAAGCTCCGTCTAGGCTGTAAATGCAACTGCTTGCACCAGCAGAATGCAAGCTGTGAACATTCATGGTGGACTGTTTGCAGAAGTTTTACTGACCAACTGGAGTGGATAATCTCAAATAAATAACTGAGATGCTTGTATTCTGTTTATGGACAACTGGTGAATGGGAAGGATCGGGGGAAGGAAGGTAATATTCATTGAATACATAGATCTTTCCTAGAGTTGGCTGAAAATTTTTGAATGACAAAAAATTATTTGAAAATGGCTTTTCCTCTTAAAAAAACCCCTGTTTTTCATGTCATTTTCCATTTTAATCATTTTTCTCAAACTGTTCATGAAAGTTGTTCTCAAGGTCATTAGTTATATTTTGTTGGTTTCCTGATAGTGCAAACAATGGAAAATGGATCAATTTTGAACCACCTTTTTTTTTGAAAATGTGACATTATTTTTTGTTTTCAACCAGCTTTACTGTTTGCATGTTATTTACTTCATTCTATAAATGATGCTGAAAAGATAACTGTAAATTAAAAAAGTATATATTTAATAAAAGACTTATCTGGCATTGCTTGGGACCAGGCTGGCCCAGAGCAGGTGGGGATCATTCAGGCTACCTGCCAGCTTCTCCCCAGGGCCGGCCTGGGTGAGGTGGGGGCCATGCGGCATGGTCGCCACAGTGGCTGGCAGCTGTTCCCTGGCGCAGGCCAGGATGGCAGGGCTGTGCTGCTGCCCAGCAGCTGCTGCTCAGGGCTGGGGTGCTTGCTGCCCCCATGAGGTCATTCATGAGTATAACTATCCCTGCTATCACACCCCTTCCTCTCCATTTGATACGAAACAATCACATTCTACTCACATCCCATTGTACTGCTACAACCAAACCTTTACCTTGTTTTAAATTATGATAATAGGAAGCTGAATACTGAATATGGTGGTCCTTGCTCTTACCATTTAGGAGGAGTTCTTGAACAGACAGATTCACAGATGGGCAGACAGACAGATTCACATTTCTGAAATATATAGTAAGAAAACATAATACACATAAGGGGAGGGTTTGCGTGCATAAATGTAATATGTGTGTGTGTGTGTTCGCATGTGTGTGGTGTGCGTGCACATACTTGTGTATTCTGCCTAAATCTATATAATCCTTTCTCCTGCCTCCTTATTAAAGTTGATTAGATGGTTGCTACATAGTTAGACAGATACTCTGGCCTAGATTTTCAAATGAGGACCTAAAGTTATATTATTTGGCTCTTTATAATTTGTATCATCATAATGCCTAGAAGCCCTAATCATGAGCCAGAGTCCTACTGTGCTCAGAGAATAAAATATCACTTCCATAGCCCAAGGACCTGCTATATAGGTATAAGAACCAACAAGTGATACAGGCTAGTGGGAAAGTGCATATTTAGACATCAAACCGAGTGGCCTAATTTTCAAAAGAGCTGACTTCAGGAGTATTTTCTACTTGTGCCAATGGCTGCTTAGCACTTTTGAAAATGAAGCCACCTATTTAGATGCCTAAGTTTAGACCTAGAAGCCTCATAGAACACTAGTACTGGAAGGGACCTCGAGAGGTCATCAAGTCCAGTTCCCTTCCCTCACGGCAGGACCAAGCATCATCTTCTCTGATAGATGTCTATCCAACCTGCTCTTAAATATCTCCAGTGATGGAGATTCCACAACCTCCCTAGGCAATTTATTCCAGTGTTTAACCACCCTGACAGTTAGGACATTTTTCCTACTGTCCAACCTACACCTCCCTTGCTGCAATGTTAGCCCATTGCTTCTTGTCCTACCATTTGTGACACACATTGCCTTTATGTATACATTAGCATTGTGTATCTTGCTGTATTGGATGAACAGCTTCCTTCAAAAGTGTTGGACTTAAAACACATCTATTCATTCATTGTAACTCTATTAAAAATCAAAATAGCACCCACCCCCCACTTGCCTTTGTTGATATCAGTTGGAAACCTAATTGCATAAAAAGTTACAACAGCAAATCAGAGCACCACCCACTCGAGAGGAAACCCCAAATTGTTCTCTCCTCTCCCCTCAATACATCAGCTGTGCAGTGGTGTTGTTCTACAACATGGTGCATCAATTTCCTTGATGAAGAAAGATGCCATTTAAAGCAATGGGGCTTATTATGTCCTAATGACAAGCATAATTAAGAATGTCTGTCTCCGAGTGCCATAAGAATAGAGGAAAAGTTTTTGTTCACCTGAGCACACTGCCGTCCCTGACCCATCCAAGTAATTCAAACCCCGGCTGAATTGGACAGGGACAGGTGTAATTGACCTCCCCAGTCTCTGCTGCTTCCAGATTTGCAATTACCATAATGAGGTTGTCTGCAGTGGGGTCAGTAGCTAGCGGCCACTCTGGCTGGAGCCGTCTCAGACTGTCAACAGAAGGAGAACAAGGAGTCCATTGGGTCACAGAGGAAGACGAAATGAATGTAATTGACGTAGTGACAGCAGTGTCTGTCATGAGACAAGAGGAGCAGGCAGTAGCAATGAAAGATGGGATGCAAAAAAAAAAAAAATAGCACAAGAGTTCCTTTTTACTGAGATCAGTGGCACAGAAGAATGTTACCTGGTTTTAAAGGCCATTTATTAATATTGTGCCTTTGCATAGTATCTTTCATAGGAAATCATGTCATGTGCTGTACAGAGGCAGTAATGCCACCACCTTTGGGGTGGAGGATGCTGGTCAAAACTTTGATCAGCTGCAGTGGGAGGACAAATCCCTGCTTTTGTCAGAATGCCCCGTGAGAGCGTTAGGGTTTGATTTGCCAACCCAGCTTTCTCATTCCCCGCTTGCCCCTCCCCCGTTAAAAACTGTCTTCAGCCACACATGCGTTTTGGTCTCTAAGCATCATCAGGGTGGAAGGAAGGGCTTGTGGGTAAAGCTGACTTCATGATGTGCTCTTGGAGCCTAGTGGGGACGTCGTGGAGCTGCCTACATGAAATGTGTTCTCCCATTTTAAAGATGTGATTCAACATGCACATTTTGAGAGTCATAAATCCAGGGGGTTTGAGATTTCATTTGAACACCACCTTCTGTCACTATGGTCCTGTGATAGATTTGGTTTAATTAAACATTTAAACATCATCTTTAAGCTATGAAATGACAGCTGGAGGTGTCATCTTGAGATTCTAAATACTCCCCTGAGATATCTAAACTCCTAGAAACACAGGCTCAGATCCCAGCAGGGGAAAACCAGTTTGCTATCTTTCCAAGTTAGATTCACTGAGTTACATGTTGTTTAGCACCTAGGCCATTTGATCCAGACTTTAAACACTGAGATCTGCCAAACCATTAAGTCAGACTTTCAAAAACAAATCCCCCATTTTTGCAATTTGTAGGTCATTTAGATGGCTGGATACCTGATGTACTTTATTATTATTTATATTGCAATCACATCTAGCTGAGCCTAGGACTCCATTGTTTGGGGGTATTGTACAAAGGCATAGGTAGAAACTGTAACCTCTTCAGGTTGGGGATAGATAAGGCAAAGTGTGGGAGAAACAAAGCATTATTATGTATGTGACATGACCAAGGACATACAGGAAATCTGTGGCAAGGCTGGACACAGAATTAATCTTTTTACTTTTACACTGAGTCCATTCGATATGGAGTTCAGTGACAGTCAACTTGGCACCCCACCATGGCATTTTTACAGAGCCACTCGTCAAAGCCCTTTGAGCAAGATAGCCCACCGTACAAAGTGTGCATAGGTGAGTAACCTGAGGCACAGAAGTTAAGTGACTTGCTTAAGGTCACATGGGAAGTCATGAGCAGAAATGGAGAATGGACCCCCTCCCCCAGCTATTTTCCAGTCCACTGCTCTAACAATGTGAACCCACTCCCTCAATTAAACGAATAAGTTACAACCTGGGCGGCCCGCCTGAGGATAAACCCATCCATTTCAGGTATCAGTTTCTGGCATCACTGCAAGTTGCCGTGCTACAAGACAGGAGCTTCTGCTGCATAAGTGCCTCAGTCTATTTGCACACACAGGTCCAGATTTGCAGTCAGTGTAAACTGCTGTGGCACAGCCAAAGTCAATGGAAGCATGACAGTTTACATCATTTGAAGATCTGGGCCATAGTATGCACTATATTTGTGTTTGCTTTCCTTCTACGGGTGAATCTGGAAGGCTGTTCCGTAACATCAAGGAATGCATCTAGCAGAGTGTGTAGGCTGCCATGAGGAATTGACCCAGCGCTCTCTGAAGCAGCAAGCACATGTCTTTGCAACTTGATTTAAAGCCAGCCTGAATGGCCACGGGCCATGGATTTCATTAGCAATCACAAGGTGCATGATGCAAAGTCATTAGGTGTTACCCTGTTGATTTCAAAGGGCTTTGGATCAGCTGCACCGAGATGAACATCCTACACCCGAGAAATCAGGATGCAAATATCTCTCTTTAGCCTGGGAGGACGGCAAGAGGCGGGTACTGGGCATGGCTGCGCAGCCACAGCCCGTGCTGAGTTTGGGGAGGGAAAGGGTCAGGCCATCACATGTGGTTGGGATTGCCCCTGCCCCTGCCTGCTCTTGCTCTTGCAACTGTGTTTTGGCCCCCACTGAGCCTCACAGCTGCCTGGGGTTTTCGGACCCCTGGATGGGCTGACAGTGCCACTCGGCCTCACAAGACAGGAGTTTCCATGACAGCCAAATGGGCTCCGTGCTTCCCCTCCCTCCCCCCCGCGCCCTGTCACCATCACCACTGGCACCCCAAAGGGGCATGGAGATGGGCCTGCGCCCATCTCCCCCTCAGCAGCCCATGGGGAGAGAGGAACAGGAGGCGAGACGGGGGAGGGGGCCCTGGTTCATCCCCAAAATCTGGCGTGGAAAGGAAAAAAAAAAAAGAAGACAAGGAGGAGGGTCCCGATCTGCCTGAATGCCGGACTGAGCCCAACCCCCCACGGGAAGGGTGCCGGCCCGTGAGGGGCCCTCCTCGTCCATTCCACGAGGGCCACATCGATCGGGAGACAGGCTCAAGGCCCCGCGGCCCTCCTCCCCACCCCGAGGAGAGGGGAGGCAGCCGTCAGAGTGCGGGTACAGGGGAGAAGGAGGGGAGGGCAGCCAGAGACAGATGGAGCAGGGAACGGAAGGCAGACCCGTTTTGCGCAAGATCCTGTAAACCTCATTTTTTGAGAATAAGGGATCTTGTGCAAAACAGGATTTTTCCGACAAATGGCCCCATCTACACAGGGCTTTTTAGCGCAAAAACCTCTGCCACAAAAAGGATCGGAAGAGAATATGCAAATGAGAGCACGCGATTTGCAAATGAGCGCTTCATTTGCATTTCCTCTTCCGACAAACTGCCACAGAGTAGACGTTGCCATAATGGGATATGAAAAGGGAAGTAGCCAGATTTACAGGGGGAGTGCCACAGATGCATCCTAGATGTGGCCAGTCCTGAGGTCAGGTCTGCCACTTACTGGCCAGCAGCTTGTGTCTTCCCACCCAAGGGTGGGCGTCTGAGCGTGTGACAAGAAATAGCTTCCTTTATTTGTCACAGCCACAGGGAGGGCAGGAGGGGGACTGACTTACAGATCTTGCTTTTCCTCTGCTCTAGTATAGTACTGATCTATCAAAGCAGCAACACCCTGAGCACACACCTGGTCCACGTGCAAAGGGAGGTTAAGGGTCATCACCGAAATGGCCAGATGAAGGCATCCGAATAAATTGTGAAATCAGTAAACTGATTCAATAAGCTGCCTGAGCAGAGGCAGTTTGCAGAACAGACAGGCGTGGGCTCTTCACACTGCATGACCCATAAGCCTCTTGCATTTTCAGGGAGAAAACTTTAGAGAGGCTTCTTATTCGGACCAAAATAGGTAGGAACATCCCTTCTACAGATAAAATTCCCATTTCTCCAGGCTGGGGAAAGGCTGGAGCAGGACTAGATATCTGGTTCTCTTTTCCATTTACCCCCTCACCCTGGAATGGATGGAAATATTGCAGCTGAGAAGATAAAACGACGCATTATCTCACACTTGGGAACGCTCCTCTTCCAGCTCTCAGACCTACAAAGCATGTCATTCCTTATGGTGCGAAAACTGGATCAACAACAAAGAATCCAGATGTGGAAACAACTCCTGCATAGTGATGAGCTACACAGAAACTGTATCTACAAAAGGATATAATTCCTGAAGGAGCCAAATCTCTTGGTTAGCACCCCAAGGCTTCCCCAATATGCACTATATACAGTTGCTTTGCCAGGAGAATGGTGTTATAACAAGAGTAGACACATTTACTTAGATTGCAGGGGTTTGGATGGGGGTGAGGGTTGCCTGTTCCAAAGAAGATTTGCCAGGTTAAAAAGAAAGGCGGATGATGTAAGAATGATGGGACGCTAAAGCTGATACCTGCTTTTTTCCTGTTGTATAACAAACATTTTTTACAATATTTTTAAACATGCACTAGTGTTCCCAGTAAGCTGTGTGCTTGTGAGGCCACCCAGGAGAGATTCAAATGCTTCTCAGATGATTAGCAGAGCATCCACAGCTAGAGGTTTTTTTTGTTTTGACTGGTGGTGCACATTAGCTCATGCCTCAGTGCGCATAACAAAATATATTCCCCACACAAATGGCAAAAAATCCCCATGTGGATGGCAGAGACTAGAGGCAATGCTGATGTGCAGCAATAAAATATTAATACTTTGTATTTCAGCAGATGGAGATTCAGGGATCATGCTCCCCTTTATGCACTGAACACACAATGAAAAGACTTTCTTTGGCCTGATTTGTGTGATGCTTTTCTCATGTGAAGCTATTGATTCAATAGGCAAACCTGTGTAAGAGAGCCCTTCCTATAGGTACCGGATGGCTAGAAACCAGGGGTGCTGAAAGAAAGTCATATGAGGTCATCTGCAGTCAGCCTCTGCCTTGATTGTGTTTTCATTCCATAGGTAGTAATTTATGTAAATTCACTAGGCAGTTTCCTGCTCCTTTAAGCAGGATTTTGATTCAAAATTCAATCCTGTTTTGGAGAGGTGTCTTTGGATTTGAAGGTCCCAGTTTTTACCCATAATTCACTGTGGTGTAGAAGCACTGGAACTGTTTTATAGTAGCGGTGCTATGAGCCATTGAACCAAACTATAAATTCTGTATATAATGGAAACCACTTTGAGTAAGGGGGTGCTGCAGCACACCCCACACCCATAGTTCCAGCACCTATGCTGTGGTGCTATGAATTGTACCTCAGCATATGATATGCAGGCGCAAACAGGTAGGTAGACCCCAGAACACAGATCTTGAGAGCTGCCTAAGGGATTGCTTAGTGGGAATAGCTGCAATTGCTCTTAAAGCCCTACCCCAAATTGCACACCCAGTTAACTGTGCCCGAACTGTTGGCCTTTTAAAATTCTATGCACATTTTAATAAAGATTTTTCTAGATTATCCTATAAAGGAAGAAGCTTGGAAGAGATTTATTGTGCAATACGCTGAAGATAAAAAGTAGCCACGACGACGTGTTTTAAAAACCAACAAAAACAATCTAACTGGTGACTATTTAATGGCTTGGTCAGGACAGCCACCTGATTGGAAGATGATAAAAGCAAATAAGTGAGAACTAAAGACAGCAGTGGTTAAAACAGCATGCATGAGCAAAGGACAACAGAAGCAGGGAAATGCAGACATCAAGGGGTCTCCTATTTGTTAGAAAGATTCAGACTCTGCTCCAGATGCATCTCTTTGAAATAGGCCGAGATCAAAGAGTATTAACAGACTGTTAATGCACAATGCCAGGGGTCACGTGGACAGTTAGCCTGCAGCAACATCATGCCAGGTAGATTCCAATTTGCTGTGAACTAACAATTTGGGTAGACAAACCAGGAGTGTAAAACCAGTGTTTGGGTGACATTCAGCTTCCACGAAGAAAGCTTTTGTGTCACCAACCCCCATTCCCATGCCAGGATGAGCTTACACTCAAAGGCATGGGTCTCCAAGCTGGGTTCAGTTCCTGTTTCTACCACAAATTCCTTCTGAAACCTTGAACAAGTCTATTGAGGGTGGATCCTGTGACACCAAAGTCAATGATAGCTTTGCTACTGAGTTCAATGGGAGCTGGAGCTTTAATCTCCCTGTGCATCATTTGCTCAGCTAGGAGTAACAGGGAAAATTGTGCCAATTTTCTTCCACAATTTGATCTGAGGAAGTGGGTCTGGCCCACGAAAGCTCATCACCTAATAAACCATCTTGTTAGTCTTTAAAGTGCTACATCGTCCTGTTTTTTGTTTCAGCTAGACCAGACTAACACAGCTACATATCTATTACTAGGGACCCTTCTGTCTGTCTTGTCCATTTACATTGTAAATTCTTTGGAAGCGGAGTGTGTTTCTGACTATGTGTTTGTATAACACCCACTGAACTGGGGCTCCGATGCTGAATGAGGCGTCTAATTGCTACTGCCATACAAATAATATTTTAAAGCTTAAAATACAACTTAAGTCATATATATGTCTTGTGCTGACTCTGTACACAGCTGTAAATTGCACTTGTATTCAGCAAAGACAATATGGAATAAAATATGATTTCCATTCTTCCTTCTTCAGTACATAGCTAAACATTTAAACACAGCTGATCAGATGCTCAAGGTCTTCATTTATTTACTGTTTATTAACTGGGTAATCAAATGTTGATGTTTATTACCTGATGCTGCTCTCCAAGGAGACACACTGCATGGCCAGAAATGTGATTTTTTTTACTGATTCCAACAAGCTTTGTATCAGGCCCATACTGATTTTTCTCAAATTAATCTCTTTTGGTTCATGCAGGGCATGCAGAGAAACTGCCCCTTTATTAAGAAACCTATTTACAGAGATGTAGTTGAATGCATCTAGCATTCAAACCATGCGTACACAGACTGATTTCCTGGTGCCTCCTCCCTTTCCTCCTGCAACTTGGGCTTTCCAAGTTCCAGGCAAGTGGATACTTTTTCTCAGCAGCAGTCACATGATGATTCTTCTTAGAATCATCTGCCTCAGATGGCACACGACTAGGATGCATCACTGAATTTCATCGGCTGGTTAGATCATTATCTTCCCCAGCCCTAGCCAGGTACTGATGAGGAATGCAACCTGAACATTGATCCTCACACCCCGATATGATCAATAATCATGTGGATTTGTTTTTAGTACATATTTAAGCTGAATATGCAAATATGACTTATTTTACACCAAGAACTATTAATTCTGTGTCATTGCACTCCACCAATAAGTGGGCCTTATGCTCCTTTGTGAAAACAAACCTAAGAAAAATCAGACTGTAACCACTTCAAACCCTGTGGTCTGAAACTCTATGCTCGCTCGCTGTTGGAATCAGTTGGGCTATGTCTACACTACAGGGGTTTTGTGCAAAAACGGCCATTTTTTGTGCAAAAACCCACAGAGCGTCCACACCTCAAGCACATTTTTACACAAGAAAATTTACAGTAGAACAGCAGAACAGAGGGCTTTTTGCGATGTAGGTATTCCTCTTTCTACGAGAAATAACTCCTTTTTGTGCAAAAATTCTTGCACAAAAAGGTGTGTGTGGACTCTCAACAGGGGTTTCTTGCACAAAAAGAGCCTATCAGAAAAAGCACAGGTGCTCTGATGGCCATTCAGTTAATGGCCATCAGAGCTTTACTTGTGCAAGAGCGTCCATGCAGTGTGGACGCTCTCTTGCACAAAAGCACATCGCTTTTGCGATGCGCTTTTGTAGTGTGGACGCGCTTTCACGCAAGAAGTTTTTCAGGAAGATCTCTTCTGCAAAAAGCTTCTTGCTCAAAAAGCCTGCAGTGTAGACATAGCCTGGGTGAACAGGGAGATGAGCAGCTGAGAGTTGCTTGACAACTCAAGGGCTATGTCTACACTCGCGGCTTCTTGTACGAGAAATATGCAAATGAGGCTAAGCGTGGAATATCGCCAAGCCTCATTTGCATACCTAATGAGCCACCATTTTTGCAGAAGAGGCTCTTGCACCAGAAGGAGTTGTCTACACGCAAGAAAAACCCTGTTATTTTCAGGAATAACAGCATTGCGCAAGAGGGTTTTTCTTGCTCAAGGAGGGGCAGTGTAGACAGCTCCTTCTGGCGCAAGAGCGTCTTCTGCAAAAATGGCGGCTCATTAGGTATGCAAATGAGGCTTGGCGATATTCCACGCTTAGCCTCATTTGCATATTTCTCACGCAAGAAGCTGTGAGTGTAGACATAGTTCTGGGGTGTATTACACGGCATTGTTAATTTATTAATTGCTGGCTTTCACAGCTTCATTGTGTTCTGTCCCCTTTCCTCCCTCTTCCCCATAAAGTTCTCTTTGTTTGAACCCCATGCATTCAGCTCTCTCGAGTGGGGAAGTATTGCTTATCAAGAACACCCAGGATGGCATATATAGTTTCTTGAAACTCTGGTGTTATTTAGGTTTTCTGAAGGAACCAGTAAAAAACTGAAGAAGGTCCTTCTTGCCACCAGCACCACCAGGCAAAAGGGTCGCACAGAACAGACTGCTTCATATAGACCTTTCCTTGCCTTTCCACTGTCTCCAAAGTTACCACAGGACAATGTAGTTTATCCTGTAGGGAAACACCACCTCTGTGAAGTACCCAGTTTGGCTTGTCACCAATGTTCCCTGTAGGCTGAGTGCTTGGGCAGCTACCCAGGGGAGATTCAAATGCCATCCATCTGAGAGAGATTCAAATGCACATCCACACATGCCTCAGTGCCCATCACAAAATTTATTCTGCCCATAGGAGGAAAAAGTTAGAGGGAACATTCCTCCTCACTCAAATTTGCATAACACACTTTTCACTTACTGAATTATTTATGAAGTTAGAGGGTTTTCTTTTTCAGTGTCCATTGAAGAAATGGGAAGGACTCTCACTGACTCCAGAGAACCATGGACCACAGCTTTCACGTAAGGTTTTTAAACAACTTGGCCTCCCATTTACAACCATTTAAAAACTCAGACTATTGAGTTGAATGGAAACAGTGTCAGGCCAATGCTGAGCACTTTTGAAAATCTCATTGCACCTGAATCTTATTTATTATTACAACCAAAGCTACATTTTAAAAGCACGTTGTTAAGGCTGCACTCAAACATGAGGCTGTGCCACTGTACAGATTGCTTGTGCAACCTTCATTGGTGAATGCCTTATGAAACAGTCTTGGGTTAAATTATCACATAAAATTTTTTTTCCTACAGGACCCTTACGCACACAAAATGAAAAAAAAAAAAATCAAAACAAAACACTGTTTCAAAATGACAAGTCAAAAATTTGATTTGGTGTTGCCCAAACTCTGCAGCCTTTTGCTCTCCAAAATGACTTTTCAAACCAATGTCATAGCCAGTTTTGGTTTTGACAAATAAGCAGTTTTTATTTAAAAAAGTATTTTCCAACAAGCTGCAGTCTCAGCACAAAGAAAGTGCTTAGAATTGTGTTTGAGGTGTTGGATACTTGTTTGGGAGATCATTATGCTGTTGTTTGGCGCTCTCTAGACCTCTGGCAACTATTCTTTGTTTAATAAATGTTAACCATTCCGTTAGCAGTAACCTTTTCAGGGCAGGGACTGTTTTGCTATGGATATGTACAGCACCTAACACAATGGAACCTTGATCTTGCTTATGATAATATCAAGACCAGAAATTCAAGTGGATGTTTTGTGCTTCTTGAACCTGTTTGAGTGACTCCTGCCCAGTTCACCTGCTTTCAGTCTTCTGGGCACAAGAAGAATAGGCTGCAAAGAAGAAACTTGCATCAGTCACGCATGTTTGCTCTGTGAATGGAGAAGACATCATTGAGCAACCGTGCTGTGTATTCCGTTCAATTGTGATGTGTGAATAATTTCCAACTTGCTTAAGGCTCTGCATCTCATTAGTTCTGGGAGCGTCTCTCTTACCAGAGTAAGCAAATTTTGTTTCCCTGTGCTTGACCTGATTTAAGATTAAGTGAATCAAGGGAAAGTTGGTGACATTTGATATTAACTAGGTGAGCCACACATGTTCCTTTTAGCAGGTCTGTTGGGATTTCCCTCATTCATTTTGGGTGGAAATTCTGGACATTTGGGTTCATTTTAACCATGTTGTAGATCTTGGCCATGCTACAATGGTCAGAACATAATCCAGGCTTGAGGCAGAGGTCCTAAAGTTAGGTAAGCTCTGATGGAACAGTGAATGTGTTTCAACCACAGAGAAGAAAATGAAGAGCAACATAAAATAAAGCAGCAAAAATACCCTACAGTAGCTGGAAAGTTGGGGATGTGGGTGTGGGGAAAAGCTATAATAGGAAGTTTGCACTTTCCTCCCTATCTTTCTTCCTTCTTTCCATCTATCACGGTGGCGGGCAACCTGCAGCCATGGGCTCATGTGGCCTGTGAGACATTCTAAAATATATAGTAAATAAAGAGTTTGTCTATCTGTTTCATCAAGAACTCCTCCTAAATGGAAAGAGCTAGGATCACCAGTTTCGGTATACAGCTTTCTCTTATCCTAGCTGAAAGAAACGTAAGAGTTTGATTGTGCCAGGAAAATGGGATGTACTTGGAATGCGTTTCCTTTGTGATCCTCCTCCTAAAGGGTAAGCACTAGTGCAGGGGTGGGCTATAATTTTTGAAAGGGGGCCACTTCGCAAATCTGAGAATGGGCGGGGCCAAGGGCAGAAGGAACGGGGCCAGGAGACTTCGAGTGCTCCCCCGCCCAGAGATCCTGATTGGCCTAGGGTTGGGGGAGTATGAGAAGTCTTTGTCCCCTGCCCTGCCAGGGGCATCCGGCGCCTAGTGAGAACTGCCAGCTGTTTTGAACAGCTGGTAGCTCCCTCTAGGCACTGCACATCCCTGGCAGTTTGAGGAGACTTCGTGTGCCCCCTCCGCCTTCAGGCCAATCAGGGGACACACTCCCCCGGGAAAGAAAGAAAGAAAGAAAGAAAGAAAGAAAGAAAGAAAGATTGCAGCAGCATCAGGTGGGGAGGGGGGCCAAAGGGAGTCTTTCCCCTTAGTTTGCAAGATACCTCCCCTCCACTCCCCTTCCCGTGCCACTCCTCCCAGCCACTGGGAAGGGCCTGGGGGTTGGGGAGCCGCCCCACCCCACTAGGGGTGTACGATTCCCTCTGGCACTGTAGGTAACTCAGAAGCGAGCTCTCTTCTCTAATTGCTACTGAATAGCTTCAGCTAACAGCCCCCAGGTTTAATTGGCAGGCAAGTTACTTCACAGAAGCATCCTCAGCTTTAAGATGTAGATTCCCATTAGCATGCTGGACCCCACATTTGTAGACCTTCCCTACCACACACAGTTTTTTCCTAGCAGGAAAGGCTGAGCATGGGAAAGAGAAGCATTGATGGGTGGGTGGGTGGTGGATAAACTAGGCTGGTTTAATTTGGATATGAATCAGGTTTATAAGGCGTTTGTAACTGGGTTCTGCGTTTTGTCAGCAAAATCAGAAGAGGAAGATAGTGAAATTAAAAATATCTAAATACAATTAAATAGTCTGCAGATTTTATTGTGAAGATTGGGTGTCATTCTGCTGATAACAGATAACTTCCTGAAAGAGCAAACAATAACTAGCATTGAAGAAATGATTATCAAAGCTCAGCATCGATGGACAGGTCACATCGTCAGAATGGGTGATGACTAACTCACCAAAAAAACCCCAACCCTCTCTATGATGAGTTGAAACTTGGAAAGTGCAGGTGCAGTGGTCTAGATAAATGCTACAAAGACAGGAGCATACTGACTTGTGGTTCTGGTTTCCAGTTTGTTCCCTGCTTCTGATCTCCTAGTATCTTGGGTCAGTTGTCTCTTGACTCCTGACTGTGGACTTTGGCTTAACCACTAGGTAAGGGTACCCATGACCTGGTCTTGACAATGAGATGCTGTGTTGTATTTGGGTAGCATTTACCCACTAAAGGCTATAGAAATTTTCTAAATGAATCAATGACAAACCACACCATTCTGCAATGAAGGATGGTCATGGGGTTAAGGTATTGAACTGGGACCAGCATAGTGAGGTTTAATTCTAATTTCTGCCACCGATTCTCTGTGTGACCTTAGGTAAATCATGTAACCATTTAATCTCTGTGTCTTGGTTCTATAAAATGATTATACTGATGATGAAGCTTCAGGGGGTAGCTGAGTTAGTCTGTATAGGATAAACTTAAAAACCAACAAATGGTCTGGTAGCAGACTATAGACTAACAAAACATGTAGATGGTATCATGAGCTTTTGTGGGCACAGCCCACTTCTTCAGATGACTGGAGTTTTGATGAAGACTGTTATTTACTGTCCATATGTACAACACCTTCCATGACAGGTCCTCATTTCAGTTGTATCTTCTAGGTCTTAACACAAATAATAATAATTGGACAAATACTAGGATTCAGAAAATAAACAGCTATGTGTGGACGTGAAACAAGTTTCCTGTAACTAATGACACAGCACGGAGTTCATTCAAGAATGTTAACACTACCTGTGTAACAATGCTACTGGTTTACTGACAAGAATGTATTAACTTCCAGTCTCTGAAAGGGCCTAGTTAAAAGACGGTATCTGCTGAGCTAACGTGATCAAACAAGACAGGTCTGGCAGAACTCTTGCAAACAGTCACATCTTAAACAAAAGGCCTCATTTTCCTATTTTTACAGTTCAAAATGGCATGCTTGCAGGAGCCGTAATTACTCATATGTGGTGTAACTTAAGCTTCTTCCAGTGTTTATACTTAAACATGAAGTGAACTCTTACATGGCAACGGCATGGGACGGGACATGTCTCCTAAATTTCCCATAATAATTCACAGCCCGGCTTTGCCAAAAAAACACTGGAGAGCGTGACTGAGATGGAATCATTTAGCAATTTGGGTTTCCACACCTTCCGTGCGTGGCTGGGCTTTGTCTTACTTAAAGCAATAATTGCGTTCTAATTTCATAATGTTGATCGCGGCTGTTTCATCACTCCATGCCTTCAAGGAAAAGAAAAGGAGAGGAGAACCCTGCATACCTTTTACGATTACCTTTTTTATTCAAATGAGGTTCATAAAAAAAATCTTTACCTGCTTCACAGGTGTTTGTTGTGAGGAGGCTTAATTAATGGTTGTGAAGTTCCCTTGTGAGAAGGAGTGCAAACACTCTGTCTTTCAAGTTATAATTAATAATAATAATGAATCACATTTTAATTAATAGTATGATTACTAGTACATCACAGCTGGGGAGGTTAGTGCGGCTGGGATGTTGGAGTGTAAAATATCAGGGAGGAGGACGTAACTTTCAGGGCATTTAATTAACACAGGCGAAGTTTCAAAACCCTCTGTGCGTAACGTATAATTACAAATATCCTTGAGCTCCATCCTGCAAGGAACTCAACCTCCCTAGCAAGATGCTCAGCTTCCACAGCTCACACGGAAAGTCAAGGGCAAATGAGGGCACCACCAGGGGACAGATCCAAAGCCCATTGATCCGAAAGTTTCCATCGGCTTCAGGGGCTGTGGACGAGGCTCCGTAGTGGGACCCTTCCTCAGGGGTGGGGGAGCTAACTTGCATCCAAATAAACCAAAGTCCAAGCTTTTCCCTTGAGCTTCAACAGAAAAAAAAAAAAAACAGTTTGGGGGGGATCAATCATTATTATTATTTTAATTTTTGTTCTCGTTTGGGGCTCATGATCAGGTCTGTCGACAGGGGGAGGGGAACAAAGGGGGCAGTTGCTCTGGAGTTCAGCAGTTCAAAGTGGTAGTGGAGATGGCTGGAGTCCAGGGCCCTTTCAAGCACTGCCAGAGCACCCCACTGCATGCTCTGGGCACTCCGTGTGGCTCTGAGGGCTGGGAGGGGTGAGCTGGCTGCCTCTACCCCACTCCTTTCATCTGAGGCCACGCCCCTCCTGGGAGCATGGAGCCGGCTCCCCCCATATTGCGCAGGAGGCTGTCTGCTCCCTTGGTCATGAGACTCAATTCTTGCCTCTGCCACAGAATTCCTGTGTGACTTTGCGCACTTAATGCTCGGAGAAGTCACTCCTGGTCTCTAAAATGGGAATGATACTCCCTTGCACCCTGGGGTGTGTGTGTTCTTTGGACAAATACTTTGGGCCTCACCTCATGTAAGCTGGCTTATTTCCATTGAGATCCAGAGCGCTATGCCTGTTTACAACAGCTAAGGATCTAAGGCCATTTGTGTTCGCGAGGTGCTCAACGACTCCAGTGTTGGAATACTGCAGGGATGGTATAGAAGAACTCGATGGGTTTCTGGGTTTGACCCAATCTGAAGTTCCTAAATATGGAAAAAGACATTATCCATGAACAATCCTTATAAAAAAACAATCTTGTTTGTGGTGCAAAATATTTACATAGCTACATATTCTCCTGTAGAGCTATAGTCAGAATGCAACAATACAGCTTTCTTTCTTTCTTTCTTTCTTTCTTTCTTTCTTTCTTTCTTTCTTTCTTTCTTTCCAACCAATAATGGTTGCATCTTATATTTTCATGCTAAGGGCCCTCATTTGACAGTAGTACTGATGGTAACCTACACAAAGCATAACCTACACTAAGGGTCTAGATTACAAGCTTCTTTTGAAAGAAGATTTTTTGAAAGAGAGCGTCCACACTTCAAAAGCACATCGAAAAAGCGATCTACTTTTTTGAAAGAGAGCGTCCACACTCATTGGACGCTCTCTCACATAAAAGGCCACCCGAAACCACTTCTGGCAGGGTATTAGGTCAGCAGTTACTTCCGGGTGCTGTTGCCTAAGGCTATCTGAGACGCGTGCTTAAAGGGACCCCCCCCAGACAGCCCGTTTCTCAGGTTCTGCTGCAGGCTTGCCTACCTCTCTGAGGGACAGCAAAGCTTTTGCAGTGCGTGCGCTAGTTGCCCAGCTTGGTTGGACTCCCGCAGCTGGGGAGCCACCCGGGGCATGACGCACGGAGAGGGGAGTGGAGTCTCAGGGAGCGTGCGTCACAGCCGTCGGGCAGAGGGGCATTGCCGTGGGCGGGCGCCATATTCAAAAGGGAGGACGAACAGGGCTCATGGGCCCCAGCCCAGGGCCCTAAGGACAGGTTCCACTATGGTCCTGTCTGGCTGGTGGGGCTTCCGGACGTAACTCACTAGCCCGCGTGTTACCTTCAGGGAAGCCCCGCCCTGGGCTACTTCCTACCCCCCCTCTTTGGTTCTGGGCAGGAGTGTCCTTCTCTACCCTCTGCGGCCCCGTGGACCCAGGGTCTCAGGTGTCGACATCTGAAGCCTGACTTCTCTCAGTCTCTCACTATTTCTGCTCTGACCAGTTCCCCTCGCCCAGCTTACGCCGATCACTTCTTCTCTACTTCTCTGTCTCTCCTCTCCCTCTCCCCTGTTCTTCCTCCCTTTTGAATATGGCGCCCGCCCATGGCGATGCCCCTCTGCCCGACGTCGGTGACGCACGCTCCCTGAGACTCCACCCCCCTCTCCGTGCATCATGCCCCGGGTGGCTCCCCAGCTGCGGCGCCCGTTGCTGATCGGCGTCCACTCCGCTCAGCTGAGCCGCGGCCTGGGAGCAGGCGGTGCAAATGGCCATTTCATGGGGATTGGCGTGGTTCTAGTGCGGGGTGGGGCAGCGCCGCGACCGTGGTGCTACTCCGCCCCAGCACACACCCCCTCTCATTCTCTGTTTTGTGTTTCTATGTTTCCTTCTGTAGGTGGTGAGGGCCATCAACTCCATCCTGCAGCGCAGGGTCATCTGCCTTGGAGACCTGGACCTGATCGTGGCCAGATTTGCTGCCCTTGGTTTCCCGAACTACGGAGGAGCAATCGATAGGACCCACATCCCGATCCGTGCACACAGCATGGAGCCACCCAGTACATAAACAGGAAGGGATGATTCTCCATGGTGCTGCAGGCCCTGGTCGACCACCGGGGACAGTTTTCAGACATTTTTGTAGGGGCACATGGTGCCAGCACATTTAGGAACTCTAGCCTGTACCACAAGCTGAAGGCTGGAACATTCTTCCCCTGGTGGGACTTTCGTGTGGGGGACATACAGATGCTACTCTGTATTGTTGGTGACGTGGCCTATCCACTCATGAAGCCCTACACTGGCCAACCAGACCACACCAGGAACAATTCAACACGCAACTGAACCGGGCCTGCATGCAGGTAGAATGCACCTTTGGGCGCCTCAAAGTCAGGTTCAGGTGCCTTCTGACACTCCTTGACGTGGGGGAATGCAACATTCCCGAGGGTCTCTGTGTGTTGCGTGTGCCACAACCTAGTGGAGAGCAAAGGGGAGGCCTTTCTCCCGGGGTGGGGGACAGAGACTGGTCGTGAGGGAAGGTTCTTTGAACAGCCATGGACAGCTGCCATCCGCCAGGCCCATCAGACCGGGGTGCGCATCCAGGAGGCTCTGAGGGAGAGGTTCTCTGAAGGAGCCCAGTAACTCTCCCCAGGGCATCCCCATTGGGGGCTTGTGCCTTGCCCTCCTTATGCCTTTCCCACCACAACCCCTTCTTTTCCCCCCTTCCCTGTGCAACTAATAAATACACCACTTTTGGTCTCAGCAAAAACATTGTATTTTGTTTTTCATAATAAAAGTAACTGGGGCAGAAGAGGGCTGAGAACCTGGATGGGGGAGGGAGGAAGAGGGTCAGGGCTGCGAGTAGCATGTGGTGCAACTGGAAGTGCCTCAGGTCCGGGACCTCGATAAACTCGTAGTTGGGTGGGTCCTGGAACAACAGGAGGATGGGTAGGAGGGGGGGCTGCAGTGGGGTCAGGGATGGCAGACGGGGCAGGGGTGGGGCGAGCAGGAATGGGAAGCGCAGGAGCGGGGACAGGACCTGGGAATGCCATCACTTCCAGGATGGTGGCACACATGTTTTCACTCTGCCGCACAAGTTGGTCCCACATGCAATTTGCTCCACTCGGCATCATTGCAGACTTTATGGACCAGGATCTGCTGCATGTCATGCAGGACGGCCACGTGCTCCCACATGAGGTCTTCATGCACCCTCCAGTGCCTGTGGCTCCCCCGGGTTCGGGCGGCTGCCTCTGATGGCGTGGATCGCCCCTCAGCAACGGCTGGTCTGGCTGTGGAGGAAAAGAGGGTGAGGCAGTCAGTCATCCCTCCAAGCAGACATTGTCCCTGAGACCGTGCCCTCCTTGGTGAGCAAGGCCCATGAGGAAGGCCATGCATGGCCTGCACAGCAGGCCCTGCCTCACAGGGGCCTCGAGGTTCCCAGGGGACCATACTGCCCGCTTAGCCTCCTCCCCATGGACAAGCAGGCCAGGGAAGTGTCCGGCCACAGTGGGATCCCATGTGCGGGAGAGGGGTCTGGAGCGGCTTGGCTCTCCTTGGGGCCCGCACACACACCTGCACCTGGCAGCGCTGTCCGCGAGAGTGGGTGGTGCCTCGTGCGTGCAGGCATGCCTGTGTGCTGTGTGTGGCACTCCTCAGTCTGTGAGGGGTCGTGCATGTGCCTTTGTGCCCACCATGCTTCCAGCGGTGGCTGGCAGGGTAAGGACGTCCCTCCCAGGGGTCGGATGTGTGTGAGGCCTCCCCCTAGCCTGTGAGCAGCAGCCTGTGTTTGCTCTGGGGCTAGCTCCTGAGACCACATGGTGCACACTGCTGCTGCACATGCTTGCATGTGCACAGACAACAGCACGCTGTCCAGGCTGAGCATGCCGAGGGACGGTCGCACCCAGTGTTTCTTAAACTGTGTTCCGAGGCACACCGGTGTGTAGCGAGGCAGTCAGAGGTGTGCCACGGAGCACAACAGCGTTCAAAATGGCCACCCTTAAAGGGGCAGGCGACCTATTTTTTTTTTTTGCTTTTTTTTTTTGCTTTTGCTCAATAACTTTCCCCTGACCCTTAGTGTTCCTCTTAAAAAAATATATTGTTTGGTGTTCCTCGGTCTTAAAAAGTTTAAGAAACACTGGTCACACCCCATCCTCTCTGAGCCCACCTTCATAAGAACATAATCAGATGATGCCTGGGAGATGTCCAGGGCCTGCGGTACCGGCTCCATCATGAGGGTGACCACGCTACCAGTGTCGTCGTCCTCCTCCTCCTGCGGCTGCTGTTGCTCCTCATTGCCCTCCTCCTCCTCCTCCAGGAGCTCTGGCCAGGTGACCACGGTTGACTCCAAGCCTGAATCCACCCATATGGGTGGGGAAAGGGCTTTCCCACCCCCCAGGATTTGGTGCAGCTCTCTATAGTATGGGCAGGAGTGGGGTCCTGCTCTGGAGTGAGAGCTGCACTCCCTGGCCTGGGCGTACCTTTGCCAGAGCTCCTTTACCTTGCTCTGGACTTGATTGAAGGTGTGGGGGTGGTGTCTCCTCTGGGCCAGAGCTTTGGCCATGAGCCCATAAATGTCCGCATTTATGCACTTGGTGCAGAGATCCTTCAAGGTCTCCTCCTCCCCCCACAGCTCCAGGAGGGTCAGGATCTCCATCCAAGACCAGGAGGGTGCCCGGCATTTGGTGCCCCGGGTGGGTCCTGGAACCTCTGGTGCTGCTCCCTAGAAGGGCCGGGGAGTTTTGGGAGGCTTGTGGCTCTGCCATGGGTGACCAGGCCTGTGGCAGGGAGAGCTGCGTGGTCAGGGTGCTGCTCCAGGGCCGGCTTCCTGCCACAAGGCTTGTGCAGGGTGCCTGCAGCTTTAAGAGCTGGCAGGAGACAGGAACTATAGAGCTGTGATTAGTTTGGACGGAGTGTCCACCAGGGCACCTGTGCTTTTTCCTGGAAGACCCTTTTTTCAAAAGATCTCCTTCTTCCGCATCCACACACGCCTTTTTCCGAAAAAGCTCTTTTGGAAAAGGCATTCTTCCTCATAGAATGAGGTTTACCAATGTTGGAAAAAACCCTGCGTTCTTTCGATTTTATTTTGAAAGAACGCGATTGCAGTGTGGACGTAGGTGAAGTTTTTTCGAAAAACGGCTGTTTTTCCGAAAACACTCTGCAGTCTAGATGCACTCTAAGTGAAGGTCACAGGAGCTTTTGACAAATTACCAGAAGTGTGCACTACAGCTTGAACCTTTCTAGTCTGGCACTCTGTGGTCCATCATGATTTTATTTAGCTGGATGTCCACTTATCATGGGTGTGGCCAAGTTTCCTGCGGGCCCATAAAATTTGTTTACAGCCAGCAGTCCTGGCTTTCTTGTTTGGCACTCATCAGGTCCCACGAATGCCGGACAAGAGAGGTTCAACCTGTCATATTTATGAGCTTTTTTCACACAACACTCCATGCGTGTGAATAAACAGGAACTCTCAGACACATATGCATATATGAGCCACCTCAAGGTGAACATGTCCACATGTTTTGTGTTCACAGACTTTGTCACATTTGAATATATAAATATAGAATTTCCTTTGCTGACCAAACCATCTAGGGTTACATGATTTACCCATGGAATGGGCAATACATTCTCCAGGGTACACTTTTATAAGTTATGTGCAATTATTCCCTTATGCCAAAGTCCATGATCATGTAATTAATAATAGTACTTAGCATGTTTATGACAATTTTTCTCATCTTCAAAGAGAATTACAGGCATTATATAGCTAATCTTTATAGCACCTGTTCAAGGCAGTAGTATTATGAATTAAGTATTATTATCTCTGTTTTCCAAATGAGCAAACAGAGGGAGGGAGGTTAAGGACATTTCCCAAAGCTACAGAAAGAGCAATGACAGGTTTGGGATCAGGACTCAGTTCCTGCATCCTTGCTGTGTGCTCAGGTCACGACATATCTAAAAGTATTTGGGCTGGTAAAAAGTCAGTGTTTCAAAGACTGGCAGAAAGATGGATCATTCTGCCATCAGATTTCCCAGTTACCATTGCAACTATACAGCTATGTGCATAAAGCTAATCACTGCCCTTGGCTTTTACATCCCATGCTCAAGCAACGGAAAATAGCTCTGCACAATACAGGTTGAACCTCTCCAGTTTAGCACCCTTGGGACCTGACTGGTGTCAAACCAAAGAATTTGTCGGACCACAGGAAGATATTTAGGGGTAAATCAGAGCTAAATAACAGCACAGAACACTGAGAGCTGGAATTAGTGGCTGTAAAGAAACTTTATGGGGCCTCAAGAAACTTGACCACACGCATGATAAGTGGGCATCGGACTAACTAAAATCATGATGGACCATGGATGTTGCCAGACCAGAGAGTGCCAGACTAGAAAGGTTCAACCGGAAGGCGGAAATAGCAACACAAGCATAGAAAATTATTTTGAACATTAAAGATCCCCCAATTGTTTTTACTACATTTCATAATTTGATTGATGTCCTTTTTTTTCTGTCGTAACACCTATTTCCCTGCAAAATACTCATGGTGATGTTTTAAGCACGTAAGGCCCTGATTCAGCAAAAGATTTAATGTGCTTTATGCTAAGCAGACGAAACTGTACAAATCTATGAATTTATCCAGCCTGCACATTCCCTACATGGATCTCAAACATGGACATTGCTTCAGCAAGATAATAGGAGGCTGGAGGATTCCATATGGGTTGCTATAGCAGCACCAGCAGGGTCTGAGTGTGATTGACTTTATCAGGAATAGGGATGTATCTAGGAGGGCTGGCCTTAGGAGGACTAAAGTCATCATGGCCCAGTCATGGACTGGTGGCAGCCATGCAGTTGCTTGTGTTTAATCTGGTTGCACCAGACCAGACCCTGGGGAACTCTTAGATGCTCGGTAGCATCTGGGGAACTCTTAGATGCTCGGTAGAAAGCTGTACACTAGGGTCATGAACCCTGGGTGCTATGGACCTCCACTGTCTAACCGGACTGTTATTGTTTACTGTACACCTGGCTAAATTCCTACTGATGCCAATGAGACTGCTCATACATCAGGTTAGGCATGATGACAGTCAGACCGGGGTGTAAATACTTTGCTTAGTCAGGATCCATATAATATTTAAATAACAACCAGAGGTTGTGTTTGGGCCATTAGCAGCAGTTATACCATTTCAAGACATGACCATCTCTGATTTACCAGCTAAGAAGAGTTAGGCCTGGTGTGATTCTTTAATAAGTAAAACTTTTCCTCCTGCAGACCAAATCTGACACAGAATTGCTACCCACTGGCCAAATGCCCTGTGAAATACTGGCTCCTCCACACCCTATACTACATTGTTCAGGGCTCGCTCGGCCCTTGCCTGCTACACCCTACGTAGCAGGAAAAAGAAGGCTGTGCTGTGAGTGAAGAAAAGATATAGCCAAGGGAAACTCTCCATGTGCCAGTGCTCACTTGATCAGTCACTGTGACGAATGAATCAGGAAGAATCCAAACTCTAGCTTCTGCCCCCTCCCTACTTCCTCTCCCTATATTATTTGTGTGACAGTTGTACTTAGATTCCATGATGGCCTAGGCTCTGCACAGTCGCAGAATAAGAGATAACCCCACCCTGCAGAGCAGACAGTCCACACAAGAAAAAGAGACAAAGAAAGGAGAATGGAAGCGTATTATCCCCACGTGGCAGAAGGGGAACTGAGGCACAGCAGGATTAAGGCTCGTGTTCTAAAATTATTTAGGCACATAAAGATGCAGATAGAGGCCTGACTAGATTTTCAAAAGCACTGAGGTGCCTAACTCCCATGGGCAGGGGCCTAGCCATGTATTTGGGTGCCTAAATACATTTATACATTTAGCTCTAAGGAACTTGACCAAGGTGATAGAGGGGGGTCTGTGACAGAGCAGGAAACTATGACTTATTCATAAAGCAGCCTTCCTCTCTGAGCTTCTGTAGGGGTACGTCTACACTGCATGGCTATTTCAGCTACCCCGTGTTTACACAAGCAGCCCGTTATTTTGAAATATTTTTCAAAATAACAGGCATGCTATTTCGCCATCCCGGTAAATATAGCTGCACGAGGGATAAGGGATGGCTTGAAATAGCATAGTGCAAATTGCGAATCTTATTTTGAGTTTAGGGTGCTGTGTAGACGCACCCAAAGACACAAAAGCCCAACCCTCTTCTCCAACAACAGAAATGAATAAAATGCCTTCTCCTAAGGTAAGTGCCATTTATCTTTGTTTTAGAGATGAGAAAACGGAGGCACAGCAAGAAAAGGAGTAGTGTATCCAACATGGACAGTCTCTACGGGGAAAGAATTAATGGACACAAATCAGATACCCGAAATGGCAGCACACTGAAACCTGTTGGGCTGTGTCTAGACTGCAGGGTTTTTTCGAAAAAAGTAGCCTTTTTTCGAAAAAAACTTCACCTGTGTCTAGACTACAGCCGCGTTCTTTTGAAATTAAATCGAAAGAACGCGGCTTTTCTTTTGACGGCGGTACTCCTCATTTCACGAGGAATAACGCCTTTTTATAGAGGAATAACGCCTTTATAAGAGGAATAAAGTGCTCTTTCGAAAAAAGGCGCTATGTAATGCAAACTGTGCTTTTTCGAAAGAGAGCATCCAGACTGCCTGGGTGCTCTCTTTCGAAAAAGCAGCTTGCTTTTTCGAAAGTACTGATTGTAGTCTAGATGCTCTTTTTCGAAAGAAGCTTTTTCGAAAGTATCTTTCAAAAAAGCCTCTTTCGAAAGAGGCTTGCAGTCTAGACGTAGCCTTGGAGAACACTTTGATCTGGCTGGGCTGGGCACTCATTAGTGGATTTCAAAGTCACCATCTTGTTTCAGCCAATTCCACAAGCCAAATACAGAGGGGAAGGTTGGAACTTAAGTTCATTTACAAGTTTGGGGGCCATCAAAAAGGTATGAATAAAGACATTAGGTTGCTAGCACACTACCTTCCACATCCTAATGACTTAACCAACTAACAATGGGTACTTAAGAACAATTTGCACCTTCTCTATCAACTTCTTGTAGCTTGAACTCTCTAACTGACTATTTTTTTCCTTGCTTCCCCCCTCCCAATCTCCTATTTATTCTTGGATCTGGACTTTTTATACTCCATTCATCTGAAGAAGTAAGTTGTACCCATGAAAGCTCATGATACCATTTACATGTTTTGTTAGCCTTTAAGGTGCTGCTAGACTATTCATTGTTTTTTAAAGTTTTTCCAAACATAATGTCAGTGCAGAGCCAGGGAGAAAACCCATGTAGTCTGCCTGCTAGGATCACTGCCCCTAAACATTGGCTGCGGTGCCTCTCTTGAGTTCACTGCTGTTATAGAAAAGGGAGATACTGACAACTCTTTCCCGAAGGGTAACATTAGATCTGAACTGAGCTGACCAGGACACAACCAGAAAATAATGCATTTGGGATCCAGTCTTGCACCCAAATCTACTATTGAAATGAGCGGAGCATGCCAGAAAGGGCTGGATCCCTGATCTCCTTTGAAACCAGTGTTCGGTCCAGCTTAAACATAAGACAAACAGCATTATTTAAATAGAAATAAACAGCACAGCGAGGCATTTTGTAATAATTAAAAAAAAAGAGGGATTTTATATGGTCATCATGTTGCCTAGCAGGCAATAATCCTAATAGAATTACCAACATTATGGGCTGCTAAAGGGACAGTTTGTAGCCTGTCTAGCCAACACTTCTGTAATTTACTCCGTGTCTATTTAGCCTTGATGTACTGCCTAGGTCAATTGGTGTGCTACTTTATTAGCTTAGAGAGTTATAGAGGAGGAAAGTGTGCTTCATGTGCCATGACCTCTCCCGGTCAAGATTCTCATGCAACTTGGTGATGTCATGTATAAAGAGTGTGGAGCTGTTTAAATCAGTAGCTAATTGGCAAAGTGTATGGGCTGCAGATATTTAAATATAGAATGTGGGGAACTGAAGAAAGCTGAAATTTGTATTACAGGTGACAAGGTTTTATTATTAGAATAGATTAATGAGTCCACTTCTCCCCCCTTCTAAATTTCCCATCCTTTCCCGTCAACAAATGTATTTCAAATTCTTTTGCTTTCTTAGGATTTGATTCCTCATTTGGCCAAATGATGATGGTGAATTTGTTATTTGTGGTATGGTCGCACCTAAGAAGGGCAAATTGAGATACGGCCCCTATTCTGTGAGGTACTATACATATAGGGGTTTATAGACAGCCCAACCACAAACATCTTAGCGCACGAACAGACAAGATGGGGAATGGAAACATTATTGCCCCTCAGATGGGGAACAGTGGCAAGGAGATGTTAAGTGATTTGCCCAAGATCACAGAGGAAGTCTGTGATCAACTCATGAGTCTGGTCCAGTTCCCAAATTACTTTATCCTCCTTCCTCACAAAGGATGTCAATGGGAGTCCTTGCATTCATTTCAGCAGGTCTGCGGCTGTATCGGCAATGAGCAATGTTGCACCTAGATGGATATAGGATAGCAGTAATTAGAGCTGATCAAAATGTTGGCCATTTCACTAAAGTTGAAAAAGTTTTTCCCCCCCAGAATCTTTCATTCTGAAAAAAAAATCCAAAATTTCTATTTTCTCTCCTGATTCAGGATAAAATTAAATGTCAGAGTCTTGGAAGTTCCTGCAGGATAAGAATTCTGAATTTCAACGAGCTCTAACAAAAATAATTCAGGGCTGGGCAATAATTTTCACGCGGGGGAGTCACTTAATGAATTTTGCTACGTGGTAATAGGCCGGCTCCACCCCCCAGAAGGGGCGGGATCTGGAGCAGAAGAGGCACGGCTGGGGATTAGCCTCCCCCTAGAGTTGTCTGAGGCCAGAGGCTTTCAATTAAAAACACAGCAAAGGGCTCATGGCTCCCGGCCCTGCTGCTGCCACATTGCTGGGCAGCCAAATGGGGTTGCTGCAGCTATTTAAAAGGCTCACGGCTCTGGCCCCTGCCGGGGTAGCGCTGCGACCAGGAGCTGTGAGCCATTTAAATAGGATCCTGCTGCCTGAGCCACTGCCAGGAAATTCGGTGGCATGTGCAGCAGGATATAAACAGAAAGCAGCCAGATGCAACCCACAGGCCAGATCCAAGTATTAGGCAGGTTGGATCCGGGCCCCAGGCTGCATCTTACCCAGCCCTGTGGTATTTATAAGAAATAGTGAAAATAACAAGCAGCCTGCTGAGTGATGCAATATGATGTGTCAGGGATAATTATTTGGATTTTATGGATACTTTGGGTGCCATTTGTAAAAATGCCAAAACCCCTTGAAAGACCAAATCCCAGTGCTGGAATTTAGGGTACATTTACATTGAAAAGAAAACCGAGCCAGGCTGAGTCTCAGAGCCTTGTTCAATTGCCTCAGGCTCCTGCAAGAGCCTCCCCCCATCTGTGGGGGCACGGCTAGACTACATGGCTCCATCGACGGAGCCATGTAGATTAGGGTTGTAGGCAAAGGGAAATGAAGCGGTGATTTAAATAATCGCCGCTTCATTTAAATTAAAATGGCTGCCGCGCCGTGCCGATCAGCTGTTTGGTGGCACAGTGCTGTAGTCTGGATGCTCCGCGGTCGACATCAAAGGCATTTGTCAACCTCCCCATTATGCCTCGTGGGATGAGGTTTACTGGGGAGGTTGACAAATGCCTTTGATGTTGACCGCGGAGCATCCAGACTACAGCACTGTGCCGCCAAACAGCTGATCGGCACGGCGCGGCAGCCATTTTAATTTAAATGAAGCGGCGATTATTTAAATCACCGCTTCATTTCCCTTTGCCTAGTAAACAAATCTACATGGCTCCATCGACAGAGCCATGTAGTCTAGACATGCCCTGGGTGTCCAAGCCTGGCCTCCTGCCCGAGTGGAAATGTCTGCGTGGCTGTTTTCATCCCTGCAGTCCAAGCCCCAGGAGCCCAAATCAGTTGACCCTCGCTCTGAGACTTGGCATTGTAGGTTCTTCTTTGCAGTATGGACATACCCGTTAGCACAGGGGTGGGGAACCTCCACCTTGCGGGCTGGGAGCAGTTCACTAGGGTTAGCCTCTGTAGGGCCTCCAGCTGCTTTGTGTACCTGAGCATCCGCAGGCACGGCTGCTTGAAGCTCCCACTCACGGTGGTTCGCCATTCTCAGCCAATGGGAGCTGTGGGAAGCAGCGTGGGCCAGCCCACCACTTCCTGCAGCTCCTATTGGCCAGGCATGGTGAACTGTGGCCACTGGGAGCTATGAGCGGCTGTGCCCACGGATGCTGAGGTACACCAAGCATTTCGTGGCTTGCCAGGGGCTAACCTTAGCAAACCTTGTGCTGCCAGCCTGCCAGAGGTTCCCCCCTTCCTGCTTTAGACTTTTGAAAGACTTACCCTTTTTTGGAAGGTCTTAGATGGCATTTTGGACATTAATGAAACCTCACAAGATCCCATGTGACGTTAGCAAGGAGTTTTTATCCCTGTTTCACACATGGATAAACGGAACCCCAAAGCTACATCTCCATTGCGCATTCTTGCGCAAGAAGATATGCAAATGAGGCACGGCGATGAATATTGCCACGCCTCATTTGCATACCTAAAGAGCTGCCATTTTGTGCAAGGGGCTTTTGCGCAAGAAGGAGCAGTCTACACTGCTCCTTCTTACGCAAAAAGCCCCTCCTGCGCAAGAGCCGTTCTGCCTGAAAATAAGCAGCAGAACGGCTCTTGCACAAGAGGGGGTTTTGTGCAAGAAGGAACAGTCAGAAGGAGCAGAGTAGACTGCTCCTTCTTGCGCAAAAGCCCCTTGCACAAAATGGCAGCTCATTCGGTATGCAAATGAGGCACAGCAATGAATATAATGAATATCGCCATGCCTCATTTGCATATGTTCTTGTGCAAGAAAGCGCAATGTAGACGTAGCCCCAGAGTTTAAGGCCTAAGTTAGAATGCAAGAGTTCTGACTTTGATGAAAAAACAACAACAACTAAGATCGGGCTAGTCTGACAAATACTATTCCAGTCTGTTCTATGCAGGGTTTTTTCACTGTCTTTGTCACTGTATTATCTGAGAATCTTGCGACCATGCACTGAACCCTGGCTTACACTAGAGAGTTATTTTGAAATAACCCCCTTTATTTTGAAATAATAAGCAGAGCATCCACACTACCAAGCCCGTTATTTCAAAATAAGGGGCTGGTTATTTCGAAATCTGTACTCTTGCTTTCCTTGGGGAATAACTTTATTTCGAAATTGTTATTTTGAAACAGCAGCAGTGTGGAAGCTCCGCTGCTGCTATTTCGAAATAACTACTCCCCAGAGTCATTCAAAGTAATTACTCCCCAGTGCTTCTTGGGGCTCCATGTCGAGGTAGGGTGTCCACAAGAATGGAGCCTGCCTCGGACTAATTTCAAGGCTTCCCCATAGTGTGGACTCGCTATTTCAATTTTGTTGTTTCAGGATTTATTATTTCAAATTTAGTTATTTCAAAATAATTTCCTAGTGTAGACATGCCCAAAGTGATTTGAAGCACCGAATCACATAAAACTATTCACATGACCATTTAAAATTAAGCCAGCACAGCTGTGCTTTTCTGGATCAGGGCTCGAGTTCCTTATAATCAAAGGGCAGTGCCTAGTAAATTGAATGGAAAGACAGATTGAACTCAATGGGTTTTGGATTAGTCCTGTAATCAAGTGACCAAACAGAAGGTTCCAGAAACATTAACCCAGCAAACAAAAATGAGATGGGTCAAGGATTCATTGGCCAAAGAATGAATGAGCTGGGCTCATTTACACCTGTGGTACATTAGTGACTAACCAGCCCCAACTGGTCTTGAGCAGTTAGGGGATTTCTTTAAAAAAGGGCTGAGAAAACTCATTGTGAGTGGTCATTTTCTGAGGCTGGCCCGGAGTGAGAGTCTGCAGGACACTCTGAGGAGCTTCCAGACAAGGAGCCTGGGAATCAGGTCTTCCAAGATCCAGAGGTTAAAAATTAACATGGATGGTTGTACTGAAGAAGAGCACATGTGGGGACTATGTTTGGATTTTTGTTACCCCATAAGGGGATTGAATGCAGCTGGAGGGCTGAGTCATGTGATCCCCCCGGAAGGGAGGGAAAATCCTAGGAAGAAGGAAACTGAGGCAGGGAGCACCCAGGTGGCCAGAAGGGAGTTCTGCAGGGCATATAGCCCTTGAGGCACAGGTATTTAAGATAATCAACTATACTCCGAAAAATGTAATAAGTAGAGATTCAGCTGTAAGTCATTGCAGAATTCAGCTTTCTATCCTTAGTTTTCTTCCAACTGTATGACAAAGATGCCATAAGCTTGGCTTTAGATTTTGGTAAGTTGCACTGTTATTTTAACATTGCCCTTAGTAAACAGATTATTACTGTAAATAAGATTATAGTGAAGTGTCAAAATATTTTGGCCAGGTGTAGGTAATCCTTCCCTACAACCAGCTACCAACAAAAGGTGCCAATACATTCTCTATTTTTAACGAGACATTTGTGCACGACAAGATGAGACAAATTATCCCTTTTAAGAAGTTTCCAGTAAAATAAAATTTTACACACAACACACAATATATACTATTTATATATAGGTGTCTGTATCCATTTAAAAAACTTAAGTCTTTGCCAAGTTACAAAGTCCAACTTGTCCAAGTTACGTCAAGTTTGTAAATCTCCTTTTAAATGAAATTTGTCAGACATCAGCCTTTGCTTCATCTAGCCAGGATCTTCAGTTGCCAGAGTGTTTTTGGATACAAGTCTTGATCATTTTTCTACGTTGATAAAACATGCAGGTTGGAGATGTGAGTGTTATTTTTTATGGTATCGACTAAACTTTTCCCATACACTGTAGCAATAAATTGGAATAAAAGGAAAGTAAAAGGGGGATCAGTCATTTTCCAAGGTGACAATATGGATCGATTATTTATTTTCTTTTAAAGATAAATGGGTTCATGTCTCTGTTTTTCCCATGACTTGGTTAACAGTTGAATGCTACTCCCACTGATGCCAATGGAAAACCCATCTATCCCTGCCCCACCCAGTGGAAGGCCAAATCCATTTGGATTCTAGTTCAACATGACTACTTTAAATCAAGCTCTCCAGATGGTGCAAATAGTCAGAGAGCAATTAATGAAACTAGGACAATTTATGCCATTAAAGGCTTTGCCTCCCCCTCTCCCAATTTTAAGTCCTCGTTCTGAACCAAGTCCAGTGAATGGAAGAGGTCTTGGTGCTTAGAGTCCATCCTGATTCCCACTGAAGTCAATGGGAGCCTTGATGTTGACTTTAACAGGAAATGAATCTAACACATTGGTGGCTGAGGGTACATCTGTACCACAAATTAAGGTGTAATTGTAGCATAAGTAAGCATACCTGCCCTGGCTTTAATCTGCGTAGTGCAGGAAACAGTAAGAGTGAAAATATGGCAGCATGGGTGACAGGTGCTGTCTTCCTCCTTGCCTCAGGGGTCATCAAATGAAATTAATAGGTAGCAGGTTTACAACAAACAAAAGGAAGTATTTCTTCACACAATGCACAGTCAATCTGTGGAACTCCTTGCCAGAGGATGTTGTGAAGACCAGAACTTTAACAGAGGTAAAAAAAACCCAACTAGATAAATTTATGGAGGTTAGGTCCATCAATGCTTATTAGCCAGGATGGAAAAGAATGGTGTCCCTAGCCTCTGTTTGCCAAAAGCTGGGAATGGGCCACAGGGGAAGGATCACTTGATAATTATCCATTCTGTTCATTCCCTCTGGGGCATCTGGCATTGGCCACTGTCGGAAGACAGGACACTAGACTAGGTGGACCTTTGGTCTGACCCAGTATAGCCCTTCTTATGTTCCCTTAGCCCCAGGCCTAGCTCTCACTCTAGGTAATCTTTTCCTACCCCTGCTCTGCCCATTTCCACCCCCTCCCTGAGTGTACCCTGTCCCCACTCTGCTCCCTCCCTCAGGCACCTCTTACATGCCTCAGGACAGCTGCTTGTGGGGGAGGAGGAATTGATTGACTGCTCTGCTAATGGGTGGGAGTTGCAGTGGGCAGGGAAGGGAAGGATCTGATTGCAGGTGGGTGCTAAGTATCTACTAATTATTTTTGCTGGTGCCTATAGCATGGGCAAGCTTAGGACCCTAGATCCCTACTCAGGAAGTAATTCTGCACAGAGTCCGTTTTGATGCACGTCAGGGCTATTGTTATCTTGTTGGCCTAACTCTGAATCTATGGTATCGACATATCCTTTATCCCGCGTCTATTGGAGTGTTAGTATGTGGTAAGCTGGGGTGTGAAACCACCTCTCACTTGGCTATCACGCACTGGCTGGCTGTGAGCATCCTGCCATCATGCACTGAAACTTCTGTAGCATGCTCTGACCTATGTCTGGTTGAAACACCAGTACATCAGAGCTCACCATGCAATTGGTAGTGTGCCTGGTATGCACAGCTAGTTAGTGTGTGGTACACTGCAGTGCTGTGGATTTGCACCTTAGCTTGCCATGCATTAACTTTCTTCTAGTGTGACCCTTTTGCTGGTAGCAGTGGGCAGCCAGAAGTGTCTGGTTCAGTGTCTGGTTCAATGTCTGGGGTGGGGAGGGCGGGTGTCTTTCAACAATGTAACCAAACTGGCTTGATCCCCCACCCAGTAAATGAGGAAAATTTCAACCTACCCACTGGCGCCTTTAGAGGCAATTCCCCTCTTGCAAGTGTAACCGCCACTGGACAGATTTGAACCTGACACCTCTGAAAGCTTAGTATAGGAGCCTCTAGTCTAGTAGTACCTTAAAGACTATCAAAACATCTGAAGAAGTGGGTTGTCCGGTCATCTGAAGAAATGGGTTGTGCCCACGAAAGCTCATGATACCATCTACCATGTTTTGTTAGTCTTTAAGGTACTACTAGACTATTTGTTGTTTTTTAAGTTTTTCCTGTTTAATAACAATAATCTAACATTAATTTAAGAAAACACACATAAACAAAGAAAACCGATAAGGAGGACACCATGCCCAGAGTCCACAGGGCAGAGTCTTTTGCGTCAAGATCTTTAGTCTAACCCCCAACTCACTCAGTGTGCTTTCCCCCCTCTTCAAACACCCCACTCACAGCTCTGTCCAAGCAAGGGGCAATGCCACTCACTTGCTGGTCCTGCCGGCCTCATGCCGCTGCTCCTGCCAGCTGCCCTGCTGGCCGCCTGTCGCTGCCCACTCCCACTGGCCACCTGTCACTGCTCCTGCCAGCCACTCCCGCCAGCCGACCTTGTGATTGATTGGCTCTGGGCCAAACCTAGTGATTTCGGCTTCTCAGTGGTTTTAGCTCTTGGCCCACAGCACAGTCCAGCCCCAAAAAAACAATAACCCCTCCAGCATCCATTGGAATAACTTTTAAAATAATAAAAAGACTCCTTATGGAGTCTGTTCTAGTTCTGTCATTAGAATGGGGAAGGGAAGGAGAAACAGGTTGAACCAGTCTTACAGCTCACGCCTGGAGGACATGCAGCCTGCTGATTCAGATTTTTGCCTTTCCCCAGTTGACTTCACAGAGTTTTGGCAGAGGAAGTGTTGTCCATCTGAGGTTCTTTACACTGACAGTTTCTCTCCTTTGAACAGAGTTAAACACAGTCTGACTTTTCTGCATTCCTCCAATAATTGCAAGCCTTGGTGATCATATCTTACAATTCCTGCATTTAGTGTTAACACATTTTGTGACCCCACAACAGCCAAATTGGTTACGATGGGCAAAACACCATTCTAACAGTTGAATATCTAGGAGGCCTAAGCAAACTGAGTGAACTGTATTTACATAAACACACCCAGGATTTCTTTCCCATTCCAACTGGCTGTAATGGAAGCATTGATTTAGACCCTGTTTACACTAGTCAAGTTTCAGAGATGTAGCCATGTTAATCTGTTTCAGTGAAACCTACAAGGAATCCAGTGGCACCTTAAAGACTGACACTTATTTAAGCTTTTGTGAGTTGCAGCTACATCTGATGAAGTGAGCTTGTGCCTTAATAAATTTGTTGGTCTTTAAAGTGCCATTAGACCCCTTGGTCCCTCTCCCTTGCCCCTCCTCCCCCCTCTCGCCCCTCCCCCGCACACACACACACATACTTTTGGTCAAGCACTAAGGCTATGTCTACACTGCAGGCTTTTTGCACAAGAACAGCTGTTCTTGCGCAAAAACTTGCAGAGCGTCTACACTGCACGCGCGCGTTCTTGCGCAAGTAAATTTACAGTAAAGTGTCGGAAAACAGGGCTTCTTGCACAAGAGTTATTCCTCTCCCCATGAAGAATAAGCCCTCTTGCGCAAGAGCTCTTCCAGAAGAAGGCAGTGTAGACAGGCAACAGGGGTTTCTTGCTCAAGAAAGCCCTATGACTAAAATGGCTATCAAAGCTTTCTTGCGCAAGAAAGCGTCCACACTGCCATGGATGCTCTTGCGCAAAAGCACATCTCTTCCACAAAAGCACATGGCAGTGTGGGCGCACTCTTGTGGAAGACCTTTTGCACAAGAACTCTTGCATAAAACAGTTCTTGCGCAAGAAGCCTGCAGTGTAGACGTAGCCTCAGTGTGCGCAGAACCCTTTGTCATTCGTAAGGGTCCATGTGAGAACAGGGGTTTCCTAGGCAAAAGGTTCAGGTCCTATTAGTACATACTCATTGCTACTTAGTACATAACCCATTGCTATTTTCTTCTCTTTTTTTCCTGTGACTTCTGAGCTGCACAGTGTATGTGTCATGTGATGAGTTCCACCATCAACTCAATAACCTTTTCTGTTTCGGATAATTATTTTTGACAACTCTTTAATCTTGAAATGATAGCAATTTGATCTCTAATCCTGCTTTATGGAGGTAGCTAATTGCATATTTTGCTAAGCACTTGGGCTTTCTTCCTCCTAACATTTGTTCTGAGTACTACATGAAAGCCATTTATGATGCATTTTACCAGCCAAATGTATGTCATATTACATATTATTAGCATGCTATTTAAGAGCATGTTTTTGTCGTTTTTCAGCCAAGAAAGTCTTTAAGACAGGTTCTCATTTCTTGGATGAAGAAACTGAGACACAGACAGGTGAAGTGACTTGCCCACTGAGGTCATGAAGGAAATCAGTTGTGGAATGGAGGATAGAACTCAGAACTATCAACTTCCTCTTCTGGCCTTTTAACCATTAGCTTGCATTATTGCTCACTGCAAACAAGAAACACAAACGCCGATTTATGAAGGAAGGTTGGTCATCTGGATAAGGCAGTGGCCTGAGACTCTAGAGAACTGGAATCAGTTCCTAACAGTAGTCCAAACATTCACTGTGATATCAGACAAATCAGCCCCGGTCCTCGAAGAGGGTTAGTCACCCAGCCTGGCTCTAGAGAAGCTGTCTCAAGGGATGAAATTATTGATCTTTGTACTGCTCTGATAGTGTGGTAATGAGACCAGCTTAAACTGGCTTGGGAAAGATTCTTTAAAACATAAAACAAAGACTCAGAACCTGAAATACAGGTCGGTAATTCTATTGAGGGAGTACTGGTGACTTTAATTTTCTTTTGAAAACAGCAGAACCCAGAATGTCTCTGCTATTTATTTTACACGTGTCTACTAGGCTTTAGGAATTCTCACAGAAAAACCACTGATGCCTGTTAGTCAATGTGGCAGGATTGGGAAGTCCAAGAGAATTGTTGGTGTTACTGAGACAGATGTATTATTTATCAAAATAATAATACTGAGGAATCTCTTTTCAGATGTGGGAGCTACACCTGGATGCCCAAACCTTGCATTTGGCCTCTCAAAACAGAATGTAGATATTCAAAATTGGTATTTGCACACTCAGGTGTAGTTCAGAGGATTTTTTTTTTCCTTCAGTACCCACCTCCTTTCCAGACAGGACACCCACAAGCTGCACAAGTTTTCCTTTGTGTGCCAAAAGATCTGTGCTGGTGAATCCCATTAGTTAAGTAAGTAACATGAGATGGACCCATAATACTATTTTTTCCATTTACCCTCTGCAAGAACTGAGCAGGAATATGATGTATGTCATGCTTCTAAACTAGAGCAAAATGATGATGTTGAAACATAAGCTTTTTTCATGTTGTCTTGACCTGAACATAGGAATTTGACAGGTCCCCATTCCCCCTTCCCCCCAAAAAAGTTTTAGATTTCAACAATACATATGGCAATTAATACATAAAAGATCCAGTTGGAAAGGCAACAAATGTCTTGTTGATGACATTCCAGTGACAACTGAAGTTAACAGGGTTTGCAAAAAGTAGCTTGCTTCAAAGGGCTTATTGAAAATGTACAAGCCTGTCAGTTTTGTTAAAGCAACAAGCTTAGGAATACTCTCCTTTTCTTCCTTGCTTTCTTTTAGAAGCCACAAATATGTTATGAATAAACTACTGAATAGATTTAATATCTCACATAAAGCATGTTTGTCCCAGACGCCCAGACGTGATTTATAGTGACTGTTCTACATAAAGTGAGCTATTGCTATTTGACTTTACCTGATTTTGCTATAATGACTAGATGTTATTCTTTGAGTAGCTGGAAATAAATTGCCATTAACCAGCTAATATCCTATAGGACACTGATACAAGCACAGATTCTACTCCCATTTGAGCAATGCAGGCAAAATGTTTGATTTGCAAAGGATTTAGAATAGCTTTTGTAGGCCTGTCTTGAATACCTGCTGAAAAGATTTCTAAGGAGGTTTTTTTCAGTTCACGTACAGCCATCAGAGTCCACTTTGTCCTCTGCTCTGTAGTATGAGTGTATTTTGGGTACTGCAGCAAGACACTGTCAAGGGGAGAAACAATGTCTTTAATGCTGAAGATTTCATCCATGACAATTAGGATTCCTTTTTTCCAGTGACTGCATTTTCACCTTCAAACCCCAAAGGTCACTGAGAGGTAATGTTTTCATTAAAACATACCTGTTAAGGTGACCTAAGCCTTAACATAAACAAAGTCTTTTTAAATGCAGACATCTGAAATACCTGGTTTTCAATCCTGGCTCCAGTGTTTGAGTCTGAAAAGGTGAAAAAGGCAGACCAAATTCCTTTGCAGCCCAGGCTTCTAACCCTAAACTACTTGCTTGGGGAAGATTTCTTGTTAAAGAAACAGTTCCACTTTAAAACAATTATTCAAGTGCCAAAGACGTAGCTTCTTAGCAAGTTTTAAACACATGAAAGCCTTTTAAAATATATCAGAGTTTTAAGGCCAAAAATTAGATCAGCGTTTTGCTTCGGGATATGTTCCCAATGCCATGTTTACCATTTTAAAAAGTGTAAAATGAGTGCTAACAGTGGGGAAGGGAACCCTGCAGTCTGATACACACTCACAGGTTAGGCCTGGCCATTAACCCATGAAGACACAAACGGAACCACATCCTCACATTTGTCTAAATTAGTATAACTCCGGTGAAGTTATTTTACACCAGCTGAGGATTTGGCCCAAAATCTATGGTGCTCACCGAGAATTGCAAGTATGGCACATGATTCATATTGATGACCTATTTCTCTGGCAATATATTTGAATATTATTTATTTTGTATGATGAAAAATATCAAATGTTAGGTAAAGTATCAGATCTCCCATTTCCACATTCTTGAGCACCCCATTGCTGGTGTTTCTTTCAAAATATCCCAGAGCACAGCTCTGAGATTTAAGTTCTTTCCACTTGAAAATAAAGAGGATCAATCGAGACCTTCCACCACCACTTCCTCCTCACCTTGGCAGAGTCAAATTATAAAGTGACTTTCATGATATGAACACACCATTTGCATTTATTTTTAGGCCACAGAAGCTGGCATCTATCGTGTGGGCAGCAGGGGGTGGGGTGGGGGGGGAGTGAAGGGTGGCTGTGTGGGTGTGGGGGAAGGCTGTTCCCCCACTGAGATCTCTGACTTTACAGTTGAGTTACAAACTGCGCAAAATAAGGTCTTATGTGGAAATGCTGACAACTTCAGCAGGGTTAGGTAGCCCTTTTCTAACACACAAAGAACCTTTTGTTTTATGAGCCTTTCACTTTGACATCACCTGGCTCAGATCCAGTCCTGGTTGCTGGCTGCTGAAAGTTGTCACCATTTGAGGGCTGTTTGGTGAAAGAAATTTGGTAGTTCCCAATGGACATGTGTCTACACTGAAAAAAAAAAAATCACCAGCACAATTGACCCTGATTAATAAGCTTATCAATTTCACACAGGAGGCACCATGGTTTAATGGGCAGGGGAATTGGCCTTAGCATCAGGAAATCTGCATTGTGTTCCCAGCTATGCAAGGCTGGGCAAGTCATTTCCTCTGTTACATTTGGTCTTGTCTCTTTAGATTGCAAGCCTAATTGGAGCCCCTAGGCACTACGGCAATACAAATAATAAGAGACTAAGGATTCAAGGAGCCATGAACAATATGGCCCAGATCTATAAAGGGACTTAGGAACTGCAACACTGAGGGTCATGGTACCTAAATTTCCAGTGCCTAGAAAAGCACAGAAATAGCACTGTGAACTGCAAAACCTGATCTAGAACCCACATACAATGAATGGAGAGAGAGGGCTCCTTACATAGGTGATCCACAAAAGCCAGCATGCTAGGTAGGGAGCCACCCAAGCTAACCAATGGGAGATGACTACCAGAGGGCTGTGTGCTAAGCCCTATTATCAGGGCTGGTGACAGACTTTGCTGGGCTCTGGGCAATGGTGGGGAGAGCCCTGTTGGAAGGGGTGGGTGCTCAGGCAGAAGGGGCGGAGCTAGGCACAGCCAGCTCTCAGAGCCACATGGACCCTGCTGTGCCTCTCCCAACCAGCCCTCAGCACCATATGAACCATGCTGCCTGGGGCTCTGGCAGTGATTTAAAGGTCCTGGAGTCCTGGGCCCTTTTAAATTGCCAGGCCCTGAGGCAACTGCCCCCTTTTTCTCCCCCATCAGAGGTGCTGCCTACTGTCCTCTTAGAGCTGCCTCCTGGCTCCTTCATTAGTTTAGCGATCCATGAACCCACCACCTGGAGTCAGGCTGGCTTAGGTGTTTATGGCTGGAATGAGGAAGGATCCAGCCTTACTCCACACAAAAGAGCCAGAGGAGGAAGAGGTGTTGCGGCCCATATTACAACTTTTAGCTCAGTGACTGGAGTGTTCAACTAGGGTACAGAGGACCAATGTTCACTTCTCCCCGCTCTACCAGACAGGATTTGGACTGGGAACGCCTCTCAGGAGAGTCTCAAACCACTGAGCAGGGGGATGTTCTGATGCAGGACTTCCTCAGCCTCTCTTGAGAAAGCTAATGACTGAGTGATTGAAGCAAGAGGAATGGACCACACGTTCTCCTACCTCATAAGTGGGTGACCATCTGACCCCTGGACTACACTCAGTATCAGAGGGGTAGCCGTGTTAGTCTGAATCTGCATAAACAACGAGAAGTCCTGTGGCACCTTATAGACCAACAAATTTACTGGAGCATAAGCTTTCGTGGGCAAAGACTCACTTCATCAGGTGCATGCGTCTGCATCTGATGAAGTGGGTCTTTGCCCATGAAAGCTTATGCTCCAATAAATTTGTTAGTCTATAAGGTGCCACAGGACTTCTCATTGTTTACAGTCTTCTGTTAGTCCAGGCCTGAATGGGCAGGTGTCTGCCTCCTGAAAATTTCTCTTCAGAATTGGCATAGCATGTGTGTTGCCAGTCTCAGCAGAGAGGTCAAGGAGAGTAATAACACCGACCTGTTATACCACAGTTTTCATCAATAAATCTCAAGGTGCTTTTACAAAGAAGCTCAGTATATTATCATTTTACAGATGGGGAAACTGAGGCACAGCAAGGCTAAAGTGAGACACACAAGTAACCACAAGGACAGCCACTAATAAACTCTAGGCCTCCCGAGTCCCAGGCCTGCATTCTGACACGTAGGTTACTCCTCTCTCCTCAGATGTAGTCTCTCCAGAGATGAGGCACTTCGGAGAGGAAACCTGAACTACCATTGTCCATTGCTGTTCCTGACCTGTGGCTAGTTTGAGAATTTCAGTACATCTCGCCATCTGTCCAAATCATAAGGTACTTTCAGGAGCTCTCAGGACCCAATCATATCACATTCTGGTGTCCTGAACTCCCATCTGCTTCCCCACAAGTTGAGAACACTTAGTACCGTGAAGATAAGTGGATACATTTGTCAAACTTAGTCTCTTTGGATCAGATGCCCCTCATCGGATATGAATGGTTATAATGACTTTGCAGTCTCTAACTCTGGATTATAATCTTGCAGAGATTGTCTGGATTTTGTTTCTTGGATCGTGCTGTGGATGTTGTCGGCTCTTGTCAACTAACAGTGAAATAAATAATAAGAATTCTACATATGGTTGCTCACATCTGCATTTAGAGGCCCTGAACAAGCATTTCTGTTCCTGGATGCTGATCTGGGAGTCCAGATGGAGAATTTTAATATGCTACTTTAAGGCTCGTGTTTGAAAGTTGAGGTTCATGTGTTAATTCACAGAAATTTCTCATTTAAAAAAGAAAAAAAACCGTGGTCCATAAAAATGGATGCTCATGTTTGTTATTTTGCTTTGACTTTGTTGTAGCTTTGCATGTGTTGAGGCTAGGGGGTAAAACTCTTTGCTAGGGTCTTTTCTTATATGCTTCCTCCATTTCATGCTTGAAGTCTCAAACAGATGTCTTTTTCAAGGGCAGGGTTTATTTGGGGTTTTCTTTTTGGCAATGTCGGACATTTTACAGTAGAAAACACAAAACAAAAACAAACCCAGTTATTTCTGATGTCTTCCATTTCCTTATCACCCCTCTTTTGTTATGCTTGTTAATCACAGTAACTGGGATTATTTTAAACATGAACAGTCTTCAAATCTCCCACCCCCTCATCAGCATCTGTTTATTTCACAGCAGCACAAACCCCTGGAAAATGGGGTGGGAGGGAGAGCTGCTTTTATTTTTAATTTTTTTCAAAGTGGAGGAATAAACATGCGGCTTCCATATTTGTGACATCAGACGGATGCTGTTTATGTTTTCACTCAAGACACAAGCCCTGATCAGAAGAGAATTTCTTTTATGGGTTATGGCGCTGAATTATTTCTAATAATAATAATGATTAACATGAAAATATACATCCTCTTCAACATACTTAAAAGGAAGTGGGAGGAAGGCAAAATCCATGAACTCTGTTCCGCCCCCCTCTTAAAGCCAGGCTTTTACATATATTATTAAATATAATATTCTCCACACCTTTGGCATTTTTAGTTTGACAGCTCTTCGTTTCCCTGTCCAGTGTTTTGGCATGGCAGAAACAGAGCTCTTGTCATGTTGCTGCCACATCACGGCCATCTCTGATTTTATTTATTAGAAAAAATAACAGACAGGATGCTTTTTTTTTCCAGTTGATTTTTGGTTTTCTCCTTACTTGAAAGTGGAGCAACCAGAGCTTCGCTGGCCTTTCACATCCACCGTTAGAAGCCAGTGTAAAATAAGGCAAAGCGACAGAGTTTTGTTTCACTGGGACATCAGGGATTAAGTCCAAACTGCACAATCTTTTGGAACCTAAGTTTCCAAACAATGCCAAGCTCAGGGCTGTTTGAGTCTGGGGTTTTGATGTGTCATCTGGAAGAGAAGAGGGACCAGCTGGGGACTGGGGAGTGTGCATCCGTCCCTCCGTAATGGGTGTGTAGATCACATAGGAACAGTGAGGAAAGGCTCCTTGGTCAACACTACCTATCTTTCTTAAGTACTTTACTGGTACGGCCCTCATTGCCATAGTATCTAAGCCATTGTTTCCCAAATGGTGTTCTGCAGAACCCCAGGGTTCCGCAAAGTGAAAATAAGGGTTCTGCGAGAAAATTCCATAACAATAACATTTTATGATAAAAAAATTAATATTATGTGATTTTTGTTTTTAAATATGTGCAATTAAACTAAATGTTGATCTCATGACCTGGTTTAGCATTTGTTTATTATTATCCTTACTTATTTGTGGTCTACTTTTTTAGCTCCATATATTAGACCAGTGGTCCCCAACGCGGTGCCCGCGGGTGCCATGGCGCCCGCCGGGGCATTTATGTGCACCTGCCGAATGATCTGGGCCAGCCCCCCGCTCCCTCCCGGCGCGCAGCGCATGCCCGGTGCCGGCCCTGGGCGCGTGGCGCATGGGCAGCCCCTGCCCCGGGCACACTGCACATGCGCGGTGCCGGCCCCGGGTGCGCGGCGCATGAACGGCCCCACCCCTGGGCATGCGGCGCGTGAGCGGCCCTGCCCCCCGGGCACCCGGCAGCCCCAAAAGGTAGGGGACCACTGTATTAGACTGTTATTAGGGGTTCCACAAAATTCTTTCACTTTTAAAAGGGTTCCATGGCCAAATAAAATTGAGAAACACTTCACAAGCTTTTTTCCTCATTCACCCATAGAACTCCCTTGTGAGGTAGGAATTATCCCCAGGTTACATGTAAGGAACCAAGACACAGAAAAGCTAAGACTTAGATCCTCTCAGGGTATGTCTAGACTAGAGGGTTTTTTCACAAAAAGTGGCCTTTTTTCAAAAAAAACTTCCCCTGTGTCTAGACTGCTGCCAAGTTCTTTCGAAATTAAATCAAAAGAACACGGCGGTTTCTTCAACCGAGGTAAACCTCATTTTACAAGGAAGAACACCTTTTTTCAAAAGTGCTCTTTCAAAAAAAGGCGTTCTTGAATGCAAACAGGGCTTTTTCAAAAGAGAACATCCAGACTGCCTGGGTGCTCTCTTTCGAAAAAGCGGCTTGCTTTTTTGAAAGTACTGGTTGTAGTCTAGACGCTCTTTTTCGAAAGATGCTTGCAGTCTAGACGTAGCCTCAGATATTTAGGTTCCTAACTTGGAGTGATTGGTTCTGGGCCTGGATGCAGACCCGGCCTTTGGACAAGGCAAGCGAGGTGGTTGCCTTGGGTCCAGCGCATTCAGGGCCCCGCACTGCCCAGCTCCCGGCCCTGTGGATAAATCTCTGTAACATTTCCATATAACCATGTATCATTCTCATATAACTTTGTATTGAGATATTTTATGTATACATATCTTGTTCTTTTAGATATATCTTTATGTTAAGCTTTCTTATAGAATCTTTGTATTAAGAGAAACCTTGTATCCAGTCTTTTCCATAGAAACTTTGTATCAAGCTCTTTATGCTATAGGTCTTAGGAATAGTTAAGGTAAAGAAAATTGTCTTTTGCTAGGAGTAGAATAGATCTCTCCCCTTTCCTTGACTGCCCTTGATTGTTGAAATGAACGAGGTGTGAATGGAGAATGAAAGGTGAGCACATCCAGCAGCAGTTGCAAGGGTGGAGAGGGTCTGGGAGCCATATCCAAGACAATGCCTGTGAAGTGAGCTCATTAAGAAGACTGGACATATAGACAGCCTTGGGAGTCCAGCAGCAAGTGCCTGCCCTTGGAAGAACTCTTTGAAGCAGCATTAAGCAAGGTGATGACTAATTGGCTGCATGAGAGGGATAAATATGAGGCATCTTGCAGAGGGGCCCCGGGTTTTTCATCTTGTCAACATGGGAGCATCGATCCGGATCGGCGGAAGCTCGGCTCCATCCCTCCCCCATCTAACTCACCTGGCCAGTGTAGTTAGGGGGAGCAACTATTGGTAACAACAAGATGGAGTGTGCTTGTGTGTGTGAGTGCATGAGTATAATGTATCATATGCATATGATAAAGTTTTGATTGATCTATGTATGTTCAATAAATGTGGTGTGTTGCCTTATCCCCCTGAAAAAGATCCCGGGTGCTTCTTTTAAGCACAACAGCCCCACCTATCCAGCCACTCACTCGCTGCCCTGACTGGGAGCCGCACGGCTGTGCGGCTCAGCCACGCTGCTGTGGGCCCCACAAACTCTTTGGCCGGGCGTACCTGGATGCCACCAGTGGTGGTAGAAGAGGGACTGGAACCCATGTCACCAGCTAGTGCCCTAAGTATTTGATCTTCCTCTCAAGATCCCCATTTGCCTCATCAATCTCTATCGGAAAAGGGTTGTTGTTACAGAGGGGAACCAGTCTGGAATTTAACAAGGCCCATCCTGTTGACCCTGAATTCTATGAGTAGAGTGGGCTGGGACTCTTCTTGCTGCCCGATAGCAAGAGAGAAGGTAAAGCCCCAGTTTCTGGACTCATATGATTTTACAAGAATTTCAACTGTCTCTGATTCTTTCTCTTTCTCTCTCCCTCTCTTTCTTTCTCTGTCTCTTTCTCTCCCACTCCTTTAAGTAAGTTTCTAGTTCTCTGGTTGCAAAGAAGAGCTCAAAAATGTGACCTGAGTGCATCCTAGAAACTCAAATGCCGGGAGGCAACAATAAAGAACCCAAAATGTATATATGTGTAAAAAAACCCTCATAAGTTTAATGCCTTTTTCTTGATTTTGGGGGGCTCATGAGTTTTGAAGGGAAAATAAACTGAATAGTTCCCAGATAGCCTCTTTCTGTGATCCAGAGGTTAGGAAATGCGATTTTTCGTGACAAATTCTGGGCTTGGAGTATGCCATTCTGGGAAGTCAGAGGAGTAAATAAACCTACAACTGAAGAGAGATCAAGAGACGGACATGCTTGGTTGATAGTCTCTCCTGGAAACTATGGGCAACTGAATTCAGTTCCTTGGCATAGATTTGTTTAAGACTACTTGAGCTTTGCAGTGGCAGACTTATGTGATGTCTGTCTCAACTAATCTCTGAGGGCACGTCTACACGCAGGAGTTATTACAAAGTAACTCCCTTATTTTGAAATAACAAACAGAACATCGACACTACCTTGTCTGTTATTTTGAAATAATGGGTTTGTTATTTTGAAATAATAACCCTTGCTTGTGAAAAGGAATAAGCTTATTTCAAAATAGTTATTTCGGGAAGTATAACCTGGTAGTGTAGGCATAACCTGAGATACTGTGAATACTTGTAATCCTCCTTCAAATAGAACAATAGCTATGGGAAGATTTTGGTGTGGAAGAATTTCACAGATGAGCTTCTTTGAGAGGGGAGAGGGACCGCTCCTCCCCTCCCTGCATAGGGGTTGGGCATGCTTGCTTGTTACTTCATCCATGAATCTGTGGAATTTCAGTTACATTTTTAGCATTCGACATTCAGTTTAACAAATTATTTATTTGTTCCTCTCTTTTATTCTTATATTTTGGTAGCAAGTAATAAATGAATGGTATCAAGTAAAATCAAGAAACTGTGCCTAACATGCACAGACAAATTCTGCCCTTGCTTACAGTGACTCAACCACAATGAAAATAACTTTGGCTTCAAACTTTCTCTTACAACACTACAGGCTTATATATTGGTTATGGAAAATAGAAATTGGAATTCTCTGAATCTAGGTGTTTAAATACAACACAAGCAATGAAAAGTTGGAAGTGTTCCTCCTCTTCTAAAGGGTTCAGTGAATTTCAGTTGGTTATTTAAGTACAATGAAAAGTCGTAAAGTTAGCCATGTGATCATATTAGTAATAAAACTCCCCTCTTCTTCCTCTTTGTTTTTATCCCATCATCCAATCTATGAGTCCAATCTCCTGTTGAGTTCTCTGTTAAATGTCATATCCTCTATCACACCACATACTAACATGGCTTTCTTTATAACATATCACCACTTCTTCCTGGATCCTCCTCTCTGTCTTAATACAATTAATGAAATTCCCCTGTGGAAATTCCCCTGTGGAGCATAAACATTCTGCCTTCAAGAGAAATGCACCTTTGCTGACTTGAATACCAAATAAAAGCCAATATGTTAATGTGAAAAGATAAAACAAGACACTGAAATGTTTCATTTGGGTCAAAATGAGTTTATTTCCCAGGGCATGGCGAATCACAGTTGGATTGGTTGCTGCAGTAACATGAGAAACATGCAAACTGTACCTCTGATTAGAATCTGGGCGAGAGAGATAAAAGGTTTATCTGTGTGACAAGGGCTATTTGATGGACTATTAGATGGCACATTTGTCTGTTTTCTTAAACCTATCAGCTTCTGTAGCTGCTTTGTCATTGAAAAAAGAAAATAATCTTTCCTTTTAAGTTAGTGTTTCTGGCAAGCAAAATTGATGTGAACAAATGTGTCAGTACTCCTGATATTTTGCTGCAATTCCACATGCAGTAATGAGTTAGGTATCTATGTATTTATGCACCCTCGTTATTTACATAAAAAACTGACCTGGTGTGTATATACACAGAGTCAGATTATTATGCAATAATGTGTGTGTGCATGTGTGCACACTTATGTGTGTATGTTGATACTGATACATTATTGCATGAAAACCTGGCTGGGTATGATGCACACATACATGCCAAATGTGCAGGTACTTGTGTGTGTGTGTGTCTGTGTGTATAACATTGCTAGATTCTCAGAAGTCTTCAGAGTGTATTTTGGGTGCTGAGTTCTTTGACAAGCTGATATTTTGGATGCTGAGCTCTTTGACAATCTGGTCCCTAGCATGTGAGACTACCTGATAGTGTGATGATGCTGAATAACTGTTTATCAGTGCGACTTTTGAGTGTCCACATTTGTGTGATGAAGCAATGGAAGAGTTATGCTGCTCATTGAAAATGGATGTTGTGGGGGGGGGAACATATGATGTGGATAGACATGGTAAAAAGTGCAGGGCACTGGGATGGGGGCAGGGAGAGAAGAGCCTTCTAGCTGTGCTTAATGTGTTATATTTTTTATGTGTTCAGCCTGGCTAAAAGACTATCCACAACCCCTTCCATTTCACTCAACTACTTCCAATATCTCCTGTGACTATAAGTAATTCCCACACACCTGAAGGACCAATGTGGAAAGATCTGCAGAAAGAAATCTGTGGTAGTGCAGTTGAGAATTTCTCTCACAGGACAGTGGTTCTCTGGCAGACTTTTAAACCTAATCTCCTGTCACTCTTTGTTGCTTATGAAAAACAATAAAAGCAAGGAAATTCCCACACTAATACTTTTCTGTTAATTGAGAGTTAAAGGTGCGTGAGTGCATTTCCTCTCAGCACAGTCACTAAAAATCAAGGAAATCACCTCTCAAAGAACATTAAACAATCAGACCAACTTCAAGTTATGTATCTTACCACATAACCAAAGGCCCTCACAGACTCCTTCCCACCTCCCTTGCATTGCTGACATAGCCACCCACTGTTTAAAACTAGTTCCTCATTGTCATGTTCAAACACACAGTTAATAATTACTTTTAGCTATTGCTACCTGTTGATTCCCTAGATTTTAATAATGGCATTTGGAGGAAAAGAACTTGAGAAAACTTGTGCCAGAAAGGTGATTCATGTCCTCTACACGATGGATCAGCGCTGCAGCGATCAATTCACTGAAGGTCGATTTATTGTGTCTGCTTAGACATGATAAATCAACCACCAAGCACTCTCCCATAGCATAGAGGGAGACCTTTAATGCTTTCTCATTGGAGGTTTTATTTTCATAGCACCTAGCAAAAATGCATTCCTGTTCTTGATTGGCTGTCTAGGTGCTGTTAGGATATTAATCCTAATAAAGCTACAGACTGAGTAAAATTGCTCTGTTCTAATAGATTTAACAAGCAGGGCCTAAACTGTGAAGTTTCCATACTGTTTAATGTATCAGCCTCCACGCACTTGCTAATCCCTACAATGTCTTTCTTGCCCACAGCATCCGTCCAGACTAATAGCTGTAAAGATGTTTGGATTTCTGAAACTGCAGTTCATGCAACTGTCAGATTCAGAAGCACGGCTGACTCAGCACTTAGCCCCAGTCTGACCACAGCTACGGTATCTCTACTTCATAGGATAATCACATCTTCACACGCATCAAAGAGCTTCCAGCTGAAGCAGGATTTTATTAACACCAAAGAGATTGCCTCTCCCTCTCAGGCTAGTCTGGAACACAATAAAAGGAGGAAAGGCTTTTTATTCTCCATCTTGATAAGTATTCTGTTTGCAAGATCAGTCAGTGTATGCTTTAATTCGCCAAACTTTCCCCATCATTACCATTCGTATTTTTTAAATAAGCATTTTCTTTGTTTGAACTAAGGTCAATTTTTGTTCTCAGTTCCTATGATACAACTCCACTGAGATGCACTACAGGTTGAACCTTTAGTCCAGCACTGTTGGGATCTGACTGGTGTCAAATCAGAGAATTCGCCAAACCACAGAAGGTCAATAGTGTCTAGCAGCATTACCAACACTTCCACTGCTTACTGGGCTCTTAGGGGTAAATTAGATTTAAATAACAGCACAGAACACTGACAGCCAGGACTGGTGGCTGTAAACAAACTTTATGGGACTGTGGGAAACTTAGCCATGCCCATTATAAGTGGACATCCAGCTAAATAAAATCATGCTGGACCACGGATGTTGCCAAACCACAGAGTGCTGGACTAGAGAGGTTCAAACTGTAGTATAAAGGTGATATGAGACCAGATTCTGGTCTTAGCATTTTTGATCCTTTGGAATTAGTTCAGGCAAGGGTGGGAAACTTAATTAAATACTTTGTAGAAGATGGATCTTATTCTTTACTACGCCACTGAATGCGGAAGATTTCTCTTAGAACAGGTGTCAATACAGGAAACAGGAGGACACATGTCTATGTCTGGTCTTGGGCAGGTTTTTCCAAAAAGCTAAGCACCTAAAATGTAAACAAATCTGGACCCAGTCACAGATGCAGAACTCTTTTGACAGTTTGTGTAGGGAGGCAGTGTGGATGATAGTTATAGCCCTAACTTGTAACACAGGAGAAGTTCTATTCCTTGCCCTGGCCTGCTGGGCCATCCCCTTTATGTACCTCAGATGGGGACAATAGCACTTACCTCCTTTGTATACCACTTTGAGATCTGCTGCTGCAGATGTGTCATTATTTTATTCAACCTTGATTTGTGGCAAAGGCCTTTCTGCTTCCTGTTCTGACATGTGTGTGACAGTGTGCGGTCACGGAAGTCCCCTTGGGATTGTTCCCCAGTGTGCAGATCATGCTACTGATGCCCATCTTCTTGCTCTCTGGAGCTCCCCACCACCTTGTCCCGCTGAGCCATATCCTCTGGTCTCCTTCAGAGAAGGCACAGAGTTGGGGTAACTGCCCCCCTTGCAGAGCAGAGCAGATACTGAACCACTTCAGTCCTGGGAGAACATAGTTGTAGGGCACAGCACCAAGGAAACCAACCCAAAATAAATCTGGCTTTCTCTAGGTAAAAGTTTTACATAGTGAAAGCTCATCAGGTAAGCTCCCTTTATCAAAGAAAAAGAGATATGCACAGTGGTTGCTGCCCCCAGGTAACAATTATTTACACTGGGCCTGATAATTTAAAAAAGTGTTTTTATTAAGCACAAACAGTAGGATTTAAGTGGTTGTAAGTGAAAACAAACAGATCAAAGTAAGTTATTAAATTAAAATGAACAGAAAATGCATAGGCAATTCTAATTCATAAGAACATAAGAACATAAGAGTGGCCATACTGGGTCAGACCAACGGTCCATCCAGCCCAGTATCCTGTCTGTCGACAGTGGCCAATACCAGATGCCCCAGAGGGAAGGAACCCAACAGGTAATCCTCATGTGATCCCTCTCCTGTCACCCACCTCCAGAGAAACAGACGTTAGGGACACCACTCCTACCCATCCTGGCTAACAGCCATTGATGGACCTAACCTCCATGAATCTATCTAGCTCTTTTTTGAACCCTGCTAAAGTCCTAGCCTTTACTGCATCCTCTGGCAAGAAGTTCCAGAGACTGTGCACTGAATGAAGAAAAACTTCCTTCTGCCTATTCATTTCATTTGGTGACCCCTAGTTCTTATATTGTGGGAATAAGTAAATAACTTTTCCTAACTCACTTTTTCCATACCAGTCATGATTTTATAGACCTCTATCATATCCCCCCTTAGTCTCATCTTTTCTAAGCTGAAAAGTCCAAGTCTTTTTAATCTATCTTCATATAGGACTTGTTTCAAACACCTAATCATTTTTGTTGCCCTTTTCTGAACCTTTTCTAATGCCAATATATCTTTTTTGAGATGAGGCGACCACATCTGTACTCAGTATTCAATATGTGAGCGTACCATGGGTTTTATATAGAGGCAATAAGATATTTTCTGACTTATTCTCTATCCCTTTTTTAATGATTCCTAACATTCTATTTGCTTTTTTGACTGCCGCTGCACACCGAGTGGATGTTTTCAGAGAATTATCCACAATGACTCCAAGATCTCTCTTTTGAGTAGTTGTAGCCAAATTAGTCCCCATCATATTGTATGTATAGTTGGGATTGTTTTTTCCAATGTGCATTACTTTACATTTATCAACATTAAATTTCATTTGCCATTTTTTGCCCAATCACTTAGTTTGGTGAGACCTTTTTGAAGCTCTTCACAGTCTGCTTGGTCTTAACTATCTTGAGCAACTTGGTATCATCTGCAAATTTTGCCACATCACTGTTTAGCCCTTTCTCTAGACCATTTATAAATATTTAGAAATAAATTCAATTAAGAAACTTGTCACATGAAAATTCTTACCCTAACCAGCTTTTCTTATTCCATGCATAAGCTTCAGGACAGAAATGATCTTCTCTGAGTTGGGTCTCCAGATCTTGTTAAAGTTCTTTTTTCCTCTTACGGTGTGGCAAGTGGTTTCCAAGGCCTGCCGAAGACCAAAGGGGATTGCTTTCCATTGCTTGAATAGACTTTTCCTCAGGGTGGTAATCCTTTCTTTTACATCCCTCTTCCATGAAAAAATACCAAGTTCAAAATGGATTTCATTACCAGGTGGTATGGCCCCATGTCTTAGCATGACCAATTACTGTCATGGACAAACAAGGTTGTTTACAAGTCATTGAGTTGATCACCAAACCATTAGGCATGCTGGGCACCAGTAATGGCTCTCATTAGCATATCTAAAACCATAAATCCATTCATACTTCATATTTCTAACTTCACATACAAGAAGGATACATGCACAAAAATAGGCTATATAGATCCAGCAGATCATAACTGTAAAATTGATATGTTACATGACCTGTTTTGCATAAAGCATCTTCAAGTTATGCATGTTCATATTCACAAGCCAATTCTCATTAAGCATTGGGGGAAGGCCTCATAACTCTATCTTCGAAAAGTTTGCTTTTTTTGCTAAGCTGTTCACAACACAAGATTACCAGTTAGAAATTCTGATATGTTTGTCTACCTGAAATGGGACAAAAAGTCAAAATATCAAATGTTGGTGGATGAAAAGGTCAGAAAAATGTCAGCTGGGGTTTGTAAAAAATGCTGACTTTTGATGGTTCAGAAACTCAGTTCAAAACATGTTTAATTTTGAATTTTCCCACTGAATATCAGAAAATTCTCAACAATGACAATTCTCACAATTTAGTGTAACCAAACCCCACGTTTCCTCAGGAAAATATTGGTCTAACAATTTCCTCTATCTCTACTGCCTATCTCTTTTTGACTGATGATTTATTTCAAGAATGCTTTGGGGTCCAGCTACTGATTATTAAACTATGCCATTTTCATACTGTCTACACTTAAATTGAAGGCAAAGCAGCATACAGGACTCAGAAAAATTAAAAACAGCAACGCAAAAAAGAGGCAGTGCTAAAATTAGGTGTAAGAAACCTTTAGAAGATTATGAACAGAGAAACTCAACACCACCCCCAGGAAAAGAAACTGGTTTAAAACTGGCTACTTTTTACATAGAAGGCTGATTCTTCACACCAAAACTTTTCTCAGGTTTTGTATTATAAGGCAGTGGGAGCTGTCCCTTTGTTTCCGTTGTAGTGTGGTTTTTTTGTTGTTGTTGTAAAGCTTATTTTTCAAGGTGTTCTATACTCAGCATTTAGGGTCTGATCCATAGTCTATTGAAGTCAGGCCACTAAAAGTGAAGAAGCATATGATCTGCCTACCGTCTAATATAAATAAAGCTGTGAACAACATGCTCATGTCTGCCATGTTAGGATTTATGGGACTGCCATACTACAGCAGACCAAAGGGATTTCTCAACTGGCAGGGAGCTATAAGCAGGCCTCAGAGGAAGGAACCAACCTATGGAATGCACTTGGCAAATTGTGCCATCTTATGCCAATAGGAGGGAAATTGCTGTCCTGGCTTTAATTAATTATTAGCTTACAACCTGAAGCATGAAAAATCAATAGACTGTGTCCATTTCATCCTAGTAATATAATTGCAGTTTCTAGTTTTATTCAAACTGGTGTCTAATCTTTTCTCAAATCTAAGATATTTACCTCAGTAACAGCCTGTGGCAACAAATTCCAAAGTATACACTGTGTTAAAAAAAATCCTTGAATTCATTTTAAAATGAGCTACTTTTTAATTCAGTTGATTCTATATAATGCCCTCATTTTGCATTTAAACTCATTGTACCTTTTTTGCCAACAAATTTTTGCCAACAAAATTGTACTTTTTTGCCAATGAAAAGGTCACATTCCTTTGGCTAGAATCTCGCCATAGTGTGATGCTTGCTGTGGTTTTACTATGTAGTACAATGGTTTTCTTCTTAATATACCCCATAATCTGTGGTGTGAGATTCTTTTATATCATGTTGTCCTTACTTTTGCTAAGCCAAAGGCCTGTTTATTATGTGAAAGTGCATCAATGTTTCTCTAATTTTTCCATTCATGTGTAGAATAATTTTTTTATGTGCATGAAGGCATGTGTGGATGTGCACCATTAGTAGAAACACATGATTGCCGGGTGGTGTGGGTGCTCTACTATTCAGCTGGGCAGCATTTGAAGCTTTCCCCCGGTGGCTGCCCAAGCGTTCAGCTTACAGGGGAACACAAAGCATATGCATTTAAGGATACATTTCTCGAATAAGAGTCTAGCCTAACAGCTTTTATGACCAAATTACAGAGGCAGTACCTGCATCCCAACAATATGTCCACATTGAGCTGTAAGGACCATAGCTAGAGAGGTGAGGATAGCTTGGTCTTCAGGCTCATTCAGCAATTGGCTTCTCTACTGTGATAAACTATTTATGGATTTTCACATCAGTTATCATCTAATAGGATCGCTTGGTTACCAACCAAAGGACTTCTTTGAATTAATCCCGGCTAATAGCATTAGTTGAGCTGAAGATTCTCTCTTAGAAAACACACTCTTTCTTGATTGAAAAATTGCTAGTGATAGAGAATCCATCACAACTTTTGGTAAGATGTTTCCAGTGGTAGTTATCCTCACAGTTGAAAAAAAAAAAGCACCTTATTTCTTGTCAATCAATCTGGCTTCAACTCCCAGCCCTTGGATCTTGTTAAATTTTTGCTGTCTATTGTCAAATTCCTGTCTCTCATGAAGGAATTTAAAGACTGTGATCAAATCACCCTTTAATCTTCTTGAACACTTCATAGTTTGAGCTCTTTGAGTCTCTCCTGATCAGGCCTGCTTTCCAATCATTGAATCATTTTCGTGGCTCTTCTCTGAACCCTCTCTAGTTTCTCAACATCCTTCTTGAAGTGCAGACACCAGAACTGAACACAGAGTTCTGGTCCCCAACATACTAGTGCCATAGACAAATGTAAAATCACCCTTCTTCTCCAACTTCTTACTCTGGTTATACATTGAAGGTTTACATTAACTCTTTTAGCCACAGTATTGCACTGGGAGTTCATGTTTAGCTGATTATATACCATGACCCCCAAGATTTTTTCCAAAGTTCCTATTTCCCAAGATATGTATGGGCTTCATTCTTTGCTGCTAGATGTATGATCTTACATCTATCTAATATATAAAGGAGAATGTTTGTATGTTTGTGCTCTAATAACTTGGACACTATAAGAGCTACCGCAACCAAACTTTGCATGGGATAACCTTTCATCCAGGAAAAGGTTTTAAGGTACTTTTGGACCTGATTGGGCCCGAGCTCAAGCTGTAAAAATAAAAAAGGAAGCCGCTGAGCTGCGCTGCAGGGGCCGCCCCACCCACCCTAGGTCCCGTGCCCGCCGCCTGCGGCCCCCAGTGCCGTCCGGAACTCACCCCCTCCCACCTGTGAGGTTACATAAGTGACCCTCTTTCTCCCCCCTTCCCGCGCCGACACGCAGTGCCCCGACCCCCACGTGCACAACGTCTCGGGCACCTGCCCTGCCCCCTGCGACACCTGCAGCTCCGGGTGCAAGCTGGGGTGCTCCTCCCGCGTGTAACCTCCCCTCCACCCAGGGTTGCACCCTCCCTCCAGGGATGACGCGGACCTATATTTTAATCCCTATAGAAATCAGTGCAACTTTTCTACCATTCAAAAAAAGATAATGGACTACTGTTTTTCTACATTTTGTTCCTCCGGTTTCCCGAGCAACGCTGGGTAACTCCAGCTAGTCTAATATATAAAGGAGAATGTTTGTATGTTTGTGAGCTAATAACTTGGACACTATAAGAGCTACCGCAACCAAACTTTGCATGGGATAACCTTTCCTCCAGGAGAAGGTTTTAAGGTACTGTGGGAGGGTGTGACGGGGGCCCCACTCCCACTAGCTCTGCCGGCGGCAATGCGCTCCCAGGCTGCCACTGTTCTGAGCATGTGGCGCTTGCACAGAGGTGGCGTGCGGAGGACCGCCCTCACGGCACAGGCGCGCCTCAGCCGCCATGCAAACTGGCGGGTCGGTGGACCCAGGGAGAGCAGGGGCGCTGGCAGAGACTCCGGCGTGGAAAAGGGTGCTGACGGTTAAAACCGGCGCCAGGCCAGACACAAGGGGGGGAAAGAGAGAAGGAGGAAGGGGGAGTGGGGTTGCCTCTTTTGCACGCTGACACCCCCCTTCCCTGCCACCTCCCTAACTGCTGGCCTGTGCCCCACACAGACAGCGCCCCGCTCCTCCTCACCCCTTCCCCGCCACCTCCCTAACTGCCAGCCTGTGCCCCACCCGGAGAGCGCCCCACCCCTCCCCAACCTTTCCCCAAAACCAAAGCCGGACAGCCTTTCTGCTCAGCTCGCTGGGCTTATCTGAGCAGAAGGAATCCGTGTGCCTGCTGCAGCGCAGGGCGGAGGGGCCGGGTTAAACCCTTGATGCGTTACACTGCTGTGAAGCCAGCCGGCTGCTGTTCATACTGTGAGTGGGGCTCTTCTGTGTCTGGTTCCAGCCATCGGGGTTAGATGTGAGCTCTGAGCTTTTGCTTGCCAAGGAAGGGCAGGCGGATCCCTGAGCCAACCTTGCAAAGAGAAGTCCCCTTGCTACTGGCCGCATGACTGTGTACTGTTCTCCTGGGGGCTGGCTGCTCGGTCCTGGGGGGAGGAGGGTCCTGCTGTTCTCAGAGGGTTAGGTGTGGGCCAGGAGCCATCAGCCCCCAGGGTCTGTGGCTCTGGGGGTCCTCTGGCTCAGGGTCCCCTCCTTTCCTAAATTCTCTAAATTTTGTTCCTCCGGTTTCCCGAGCAACACCGGGTAAGTCCAGCTAGTTAGGCTATACAGGAAAGTATATAGTTGCTTGTGCCCATTGACTACCCGATCCCTATTTCTCTGTATCAGTGGCCAGTCTTTTTTGTTATTTACTACTCTGCCAATCTTTGTGTCGTCTGCAGGCTTTACCAGTAATTATTTTGTTTTTTTTTCTCCAGGTTGTTGATAAAAATATTCAGTAGTATATGGTTGGCAGTCAAGAATCAATCCTTGCTGGACCTCAAGTAGAGAAATACCTTGATAATGATTCCCCTTTCACAATTATATTTTGAGTCCTATTAGCTAGTTTATAATCCATTTAACATGTTGATTTTATGACATTCTAGTTCCTTAATCAAAATATTATGCAATACCTAGTCAGATATTTTCCAGAAGACTAAGGCCAGATCTACCCTGGTGGAGAAAATCAATGTAAGATACGCAATTCCAGGTACGACAATTGCGTAGCTGGAGTCCACGTATCGTATATCATCTTTCTGGGGAGGCCTCACAGTGGGATGGTGGTGGGAGAAATGCTCCCATTGACTTCTCTTACTCCTGATGATTGTGAGGAGTACTGTGGTTGACAGGGGCACCAATAGCATTCGATTTAGCGGGTCTTTATTAGACCCACTAAATTGAACACCGGAAGATTGACTGCAACAGCTTCAATCTCTGCGACAGTGAAGACAAATCCTAAGAATATTATACTAACAGTATTACTTTTATTATATGTCACTCAGATGTCTCACAGTTATCTCCTACACATAGGTAAATGCTTAAGAAGCAGATCATTATATTCTCTAGTGCAATTTGGCTGTCTATAGCAAAATCAACTAATACTCCATCTTGTGTTAGAACACTGAACCATAAGCATTCAAGACCATTTGCTTCTGAATTCTCAGTGACTCCAAAACAGCTTATGCTACTTTTGTTATAGAAGGACACCTCTCCAACCCTTTTGCCTACTTAATCCTTCTTGAACAGGTGATAACCAGTGATTTGTAACATCCCAATCAAGTGAACCTTACCGCCTGGCTTAAATAAATATCAATTAGGTCCAATCTTTGATCATCAATGAGTAGTTCCAGTTCCTCTTGTTTGTTCCTCAGGCTTCCGTCATTAGTTGATAGGAATTTCTCTTCATGTCCCTTTGGTGCCATGAATAATTTTACTCTCAGCATCCTGAATTTGTGGTGAATGAACACTAATTTGTTCACACTTTTCAAGCTCACTGTTTTTTTGTTTATTTAATACCCTTTTGAGTAGTCTAGTCATCCTGTGTGTGGAAGGTTGTTTTCCACAAGACAGGATGCATATAATGGAAATTTCCAGAGGCAGGTATAAATATGCAGACCAGAATAAGGCTAGAGATAATGAGGTTAATAAAGTCAGGAAGGGTGAGGCCCACTTCTAGCAGCTGATGTAGAGGTGTGAACACCAAGAGAGGAGATACTGCTTTTGTAGTTGGCTAGCCATTCACAGTCTTTGTTTAATCCTAAAATGATGGTGTCAAATTTGCAGATGAACTGTAGCTCAGCAGTTTCTCTTTGAAGTCTGGTCTTGAAGTTTTTTTGCTGCAGGATGGCTACCTTTAAATTTAAAAAACAGCAAAAAAACGATCAGGTGATCCGAGTCAGCTGACCCAAACTCAAAACCATCTGCTGGGGCCAGATAGTTAGGCCTGGGTGGGGCTGAGTCCAACTCCCTTAGGCTGTGTCTAGACTACACAGTTCTTCCGGAAAAAGATATGCAAATTGTGAGCCACAATTTGCGTATCTTTTTCTGCTTCTTTTTTCAGAAGAGACTTTTCCAACATTTGGCCCATCTACAATGGGCCAAATGTCAGAAAAAAAACCCTTTTCGGAACATCCCTTCTTCCTCATAAAACAAGGTTTACAAGGATGCTGAAAAAACACGACTGCTCTTCTGAAAAAAAATTCGGAAGAGCAGACGTGTTCTTTGGATGTGGCAGAGTTTTTCCGGGATACCTCTGGTATCCTGGAAAAACTCTGCAGCCTAGACATACCCAAAAGGTCATTCCACTCTGTGACATTCCTCCTTGAAAAGAAAAGGAAGAGAAAATGCAGCCAAGAGAACGTTGTAGAGCAGTGGTGGGCGACCTGAGGCCTGAGAGTTGCACGTGTGCCCTGTGAGACATTTTGTTTAATGTTTATGCTCAGGGTTGCCAGCTTCCACTGGTTTCCATGCACGTCGATTTTTTCCTCCTGGTATTTCTAAAGTGACACACACGTAAAGCAAAGGCATGTGAAGTGTGGTATGTGCTGATTGCACACAGAATTGACTATGTGAGTTGTGTGCTCCCTCAGCATCCAAAATCCTGCTATGGTCCAGTTGGCGCACTCTCCAAATTCTAGACACGCAAGTGGTTAGCAAAACTAATCTATCCCAGGAGACTGTCTTGGTTACATCAATCTAGCGGCCCACCGAGTCGAAGGAGGACCATTCATGCAGCCCATTCCCTGGCCTAGGCTACCCATTGCTGTCGTAGAGGTTTATGAGTGCTCAGTTTTAGGTTGAAACACTTCTTGTGGCTGGGATTTTAGTGATTTAAAATCCAAATAAACCAGGCACATCCTTGGTGTCAGGTGCATGGATAGAATATTCTGTATAGGAAGCAGAGTGTATGTTTGAGGAAAGCTGAGGCCTGAAACCAGAACTCAGGGAGTTCGAGGGAGGCCTAAAGTCAATTTTGCTCCCCCCTACCACCCATGGCGCCTGCGCCAAGTATAGGAATAGAGCAACTGTACATCAGGCCCAAAGGTTAAAGAATAGTGCTAACATGTAACCTTCAAAAGACATTTCATGGAGATGGGTGGAAAACAGATAAAAAATGCTGATACAAGAGAACATTTGAAGTCAACCACATGCTGAAATACTAGACCTTTACAAGTGCCCACATACAAAATGGCTTTTGCCGCACCTCTGCAAGCTACATCACCAGATTCTTCCTGTTAACACTCTGCTATTAAGATGCAAGTGCTTCTAGTTTGTCTGTGTAATCAGTTTCAGCTCTGTTGGAACCAGTGGGTAAGTAGGGCCCTGAGGGAAAAAGCTAGCTTGTACTCCTCCTGATCAGTTACAATCCCACAGTTTACCCTCTTGTGGAACAAAGAAAAAGGAGATTACCTGCCTTGTAGAGTCCAGGATATTTTACCCAGTACGACAGCACGGTCTTGATATCCACACAAATTGTGTTGTACAGTGTTTCAGAGAGATGCAGCTGATTTTATGAAAATGGTGGTTTCAAATGGTTAGTTAGAGTTCTGCTAAAAATCATTCTGCAGAGACGGGCCCCAGCCCAAACCCCAGATCAAGATGCCCTCATGTGCCGCAGAGATTCAGATCTGAACGGTATGGCCGCTCCTTATCTCTGTTATAGAATGCAGGTTGGATTCTGAAAACGAGCAGCTGTTTTTGAAAATTAACCTGCAAATGGTTCGAGACAGCCAAATCGATAGAAGGAAATAGTTCACCTACATTTTCATGAGTATTTAGCTTTGAACTGAAATATCAAATATTGATTTTTAAATTGTTTTTTTCCCCAAAATTCAAAACACTTCAAGCCTGTTCTACAGATGATATTTCACTTTTAAAATATTTCTTACAACCCCTCTGAAAAATGTGAATAGACAGTTTTATAAAAAGAAATGCAAACGCAGAGACCTCAAAGTATCAGCCCTATCAATATTTTCTAGTGAGAAGATTTTGGAATTTCCCAGGGGAGAAAACCCCAGACGGATTCCCATTAGGTGACTGTACAGCTGCTATGATGATTACGATCCTCCTTTCTGAGTATATCGATGTGTATCGGAATAGCAAATTGCAGCCCCTGGGAGCAGCAGGGAGCCATGCTGGTGGATGGTCACTATAAACAAAATATGTCATAGCCCATCGGTGGCTTGCCTCGATGGGCCACATGCCGTAGGTTGCCAACCTCTGACATAGGGCATCTTTACCAGGTACACTACAGCATGAATACAGCTGTGCCAATGTAGCACTTCTAGTGTAGGCTAGCCCTTAGTTGCACAAGTTTCATGTACTGCTAAATTAAGGCAAGAAAATCCAGATCCTTAGAGGCACTTAGCTGCTGCTCTGCTAGCATTACAATGTCCAAGCCCTGGGCAGCCTGCCACCCAGTGGACTATTTTGTCCTGAACTACGTGCCTGGGCTGCATGCACAGAGCATGGGAGAGGTAGCCACCTAAGGAAGGGATTTCTGATGCTGCTGCCCGATGGCTAACTGGTCATCTGTAGAGCCGGTCATCTGAAGAAGTGGGTTGTGCCCATGAAAGCTCATGATGATCTACATGTTTTGTTAGTCTTTCAACTGCTACCAGACTATCTGTGGTTTTTCAGTTTTTCCTGTTACAGACTAACTCGGCTACCCCTCTGAAACTTTTGGGCAGTCAGCCAACTAAGCAGGGAGCCATTTAAGACAGCCAGGAGTAAAATGCTGTGGAGAAGAGCTCAGGCTTCTGCTTAGTTGACCTGCTGCACCTGAGGAGTCCAGAACAGTCCCCAGTTTTGTCTTACCCACTAGGCCACCTCCCAAGTGATGGGCCTGTACCAAGCACACCAATTCCTGATATGCAAAAGGGAAATCTTTTATGTATCTTTAGCTTCTGATCATCCAATTTAGTAACTGGACACAGGGAAGAGAAGCCAGCCCCATTAACCAACCAGCTCACCAGCAGGTGCTTCATGGACCATTACCTGGTGTTGACTTCTACGTGGGACCTTCAGATGCAAACTCTATCCTGAAGTTAGGCACCTAAGCCAGATCAACCATGTATGTAGCCCGTGCCCAAGCAGCCAAAACCATGCCTCTGTCTTGTACTCAGAAGTATTGTGCAGGGGGCATCACAGCACCATCATTGGCCTGTCTCCAGCCTTCCTGATGCAGGGCTGGCAGGTAACAGTGGCTGGAAATACCCTGAGCATGCTTATGCGATTAGGACCTGCTGGTGAGAAACCAATTTTGAGAATCCCACGTTGGGGCTTGTGAGTAGCTCATTAGCCTTGGAGCAGCAGCATTAGTTTGGAGGCTTTGCAAATGACACATGGCAGGAAGACAGGCTGCTTGGGGAACGGTGGGGTACCTCTGAAAATGTTAGAGGTGCCTAGATAGTGAACGTGGGTGACAAAGTACCTCTAAGGAATTAGGACGGAGTGTTTGGTTTCAAACCCTCGGAACTGCTCAGCTCCGCTGCCAGAGAACAACGCCAGGTTAGATGGTCCATGGACCTTCTTCTGGTGAGCTGGCTGGCTCCTCTTCCCTGTGTCCAGTTGCTAAATTGGATTATCAGAAGCTAAAGATACGTTAAACACTTTCCTTTTGCATATCAGGAACTGGTGCGCTTGGTACAGGCCCGTCACTTGGGAGGTGGCCTAGTGGGTAGGATTAGACTAGGGACCGTTCTGGTCTCTTCAGGTATGTCTCTTTCCTCTCCCATGCTCTTCCCGTTTTGTGTATTTAGACGGTAAAATCTTTGGGGTATCTTACAATATAAATATCTCTTCCTGTGGACATGCACAATGCCAAGCACAGCAGAGCCTCAGCCTTCCTGAAGAATCTATGTCCTGCTGTAATATTAACAATACGTTGAGTTGCCTGCTGGATGGGTGATAGTCTTTACCTTGTGAAAGTGTTTGAGAGCAAATCTAGCTTCGGTTTATTTTATACTCTTATTAGAAAGTGCTACTACTGTCCCAGGGCTCACCCTTTTCTTTTAAACTGAAGAAACTAATTTTTGGTCACTGTGTTTTTTAATTCCCCCTCCCCAGTGCTCCTAAATGGGAGGTCAGGTCAAACTGCTGGCTGGTACAATAGCTAATTACACCCCCTGTTTGGCCCAGGAGATGGGGCGAGTCATAAATCAGGACTTTGATGGTTTAGTTGGTGCCACTCCTGGTTATTAGATGTGTGTCAGTGAACAAAGTTCTGATCAAAGCCAGTCAGGAGACAGCCAGGGGTTGTGAAGCATGGCTGAGGCCTAATGGCTAGGCTGTGCTGAAAAAGGAAGTTTGTAATGAAAGGTCATTAACCAGCAGCCTTTCCAATCAGTGCAACAACATTATGAAGAAATTCTATTTATCCAGTGGCAAGTTGGCATGCAACCTACAGGCCCCGTTCTAATCTGAGACTGATGTAAAGCTGAAGCAAGTCAGCTCATTTCAGATGGGCCTCTCTGGTGTACCTGGGAACAAAATGGAGGCCTATGTTTCAGAGATACCAACATTCAGTTGTTTTTAGCTCATTTCCTTAAATTATAGAGCGTGGATTAAAAAGCATTCATCTGAAGGGAATCAAGAAATAAAACGAGCTGAAAGATGGCCATACAGCAATGAAGCCTAGTTCACAGGAGTGGGTGTGGGTATGTGGGTTTTTAGGGCTCAGATACTGCTTATTAATGTCACTGTCATACTGTGTCAGATAAAGCATGCTAAGAGCACTTAGAGATAGGCCCTATACAAGTTTAAAGTAAAAAGAATTACATTGCTCTTTAACCTCAAAGCTGTCTACAGATATTGGAATCATCCCGAGGAGACAGGTCAGCATAATTATTCTCATTTTACTCAAACGGAAAGTTGAGACAAAGTGAGATTAAAAGGGGAGATTTCAAAGGCACGAAAGAGTTATTTGGTGCCCAATGGCCATTGAAAGACAATAGAAATAGTATTCCTGGGGCTCAATCTTGTGCTATGACAATCCTTCTGTCAGCCCAGAGTAGCTCCCCTCAACATGACAGAGTCACACAACTAAGAGACAAGATCCAGGCCCCATTTTACCTGGTAGTGATCAATATTGTTACAGCTGCAAAATGTTTTCCATCTCAGCGACGTTTTCAAATGCGTTGCCCTTTCTGGAAAATTCACCTGGTTAATCATTCTTTGAAAATGACTTCATCTCCCCCGCCCCGAAGAAAAATATGAACAAAATCCTTCAGCTTGCTTTGAGTTCAGCACGGGTGGGAAAAATATTTATTTCCTATTTTTAGAAATGCCAACTTCACTTTCTGGAGAGGTGTGCAGCTGAAAGAGTGAACAACTGGAACTTGAAACCTGACATTGACAAAAACCCCAAGTGGTGTGGTGAAAAAAAAAATGGTTGTAGGCTGCCTGAGAATTGCATGCTGAGCATGCACAACAGAGCATGTTTTTATTTGTGTGAGAGTAGAGCCTAGGAGCTCCTACTAAGGTTGGAGTCTCCTGTTTAGCAGAGTGGAGCAAAAATTGGAAATTCCATTGGAAGTGTCACTACTCCAACATTTGCTTTCAGTGTGAACTGGGACAAAAAGGCCCAACATCGGAACCAAAGTTCCCCAGAAATTGCCAGTCAGAAATATTAAAACATTACTTTTTGGGGCCAGTTTGACATTAATTGACTTCTGCCTGAGCTCTCCCAGTGCATCTAGGGCAGGCCCGTAGGCCTGATGCAGATTGTTAAGGTTGGTCCCTGGTGAGCCAACTTGTGCATCTGCAGGTACAGCCACTCACAGCTCCCATTGGCCTTGGCTCACTGTTCTCAGCCAATGGGAGCTGTGGGAATTGGTAGCCCAGTCTGTGCCACTTCCTGCAGCTTCCATTTCCTGAAAATGGAGAACCTCGGTTAACAGGGGCTGCAAGCAGCCATACCTGCAGATGTGCAGGTCAATAAAGCAAGCAGCACCCTGCCAGGGACTAACTCTGGTGAACCACATCTGTCTCATGGACCATTTATTGCCCACCTCTGATATAGGGAATGGTAGTTTTTCCTATCTGCCCTTCAGGCCTGGGTAAAGGGGGAAGTCTCCCCAGGGCCCAGAGAGTCCAAAGAGCCCAGGACTCCTAGCTGCTGGCTGCTGCTGTCACTACTGCAGGAGCAGTGGTGGCTGTAGCCCTGGGCCCTTGAAATCATCACCTCCCTTATTCTTCCAAACTCCCGGGGAAGGTTTTGGCCCCCAGTGGCATATCCCAATTTTTGCCATTCTTAAATTAGTAGATATCACTATGTGGTTACTAGGGATGATACAGTGGCTACAATGGGAATGTGATGATCAGAAAGGACATCTTATTGCCAATACAGCCATTTCTTATAACTGAATAATTTATTAGATGGAGGGATCTTTGATAACTATTCTATTTTATGTAGGTTTTTATCCTATGCTTATCACTGGAGTAACCACATCTACACTTGGAACTGAGCTTGCGATCACCACTTCAAGTAGACAGATTCACATTAGCATACAAAAAATAGAAGTGGGGTTTGGTAGCACAGGCAGCAGTGAGTGGCAAAACAGATTGGCCGGTCTGTTTCATAGACCCGAGGTCTGAGTGGGTTTGTACTCTGGGTGCCTAGTCCACATTGCCAGTTACTGCTGCTTGTGCTACTAGCGCTTCACTTCTGTATTCAGTGCACTAGCTCAATGTGAAGCTGTCACAAGTATGTCTGCTCCCATTGGGAACCCCGACCCCAGTTCCAAATGTAGACACAACCAGTCCAGATGCAGCCTAAGTATATTAGGCTGCCGCAATTGATCTTCCGGAGTTTGATTTAGTGAGTCTATTTAAGACTTGCTAAATTGAACTCAGAGGGCGCCCCCACTAGCATCCGGTACTCGTGCTCTTCCCAGGAGTAAGGGAAGCTGATGGGAGCTTTTACTCCCATCAGCCTACCACTGTGGGGATGCTACCAAGCTTGGCTTAAGGTAAATTGACTCCAGCTATGTATTCTACATAGCTGGAGTTGTGTACCTTAGGCTGAGCTTCCAGGTCTAGTGTAGACCTGGCCTAGCTACTCCATGTGTAGATGTAGCTACACTAGATACAGCCTAAGTATATTAGGAAGCTATAAGAATGAGGAGTTCATTGAATGAATGATAGAGTTTGGTTATAAGCAAGTTAGAAAAGACCGGAAGATCAAGTTCTCTTATATAGTATTTCACAAGTGACAAATAAGAACACTTGTAACATCCCATAACTGGCTGAAACCATTTTGATCTATAGGAATTAATTCCTGGTGTTCCAGCAAAAAGAGAGAGAGAGAGAGCACAAAATTTTGTTGTTGAAAAGCTCCCCATGCAGTGTCAAGGAAAATGAGAAGCAAACTCTGGAGCATGTTTCATATCCATTTCTTGGCTTTTCATGCAACTTAACCAGATTGTTAGAAATGTTCAGATATAATCTGTGGATGAAAGAAATGTTAACTCTTGAACCCTTATTATGATTAAGTCTTGAAGTCATTTAAAATTGTATGTGGAACATGATCTATTACATAGTATGGCACATATAATCACACATATTTAGGCTACGGCTAAGAAGTAACATCTGCCCACATATTGAACAGCTAATTGCTAGAAAAAAAGAAATAAATGTGTTTGTGACTTTGTATGGTAAACTAGGCAATAAAGAGAATAAGGTCCTGATGTGGAAAATTGGAAAGTCCATCACAGTGGGGAAACAATCCATTCTTTAGTGAAGAGTAATGGAAGATACCTCTTGCCTGGTATATACTAATGACACACATACTGTGCAAAAACAGCGTGGGAGACAGACATTGGAATTAATCTTTAAAATGATTATCAGTAGCAACATTTTCAGTCACTTAAATGGGAGCAGTGCCAAGTCCATTTTGTCCAATATTTTCAAAACTAGGTGCCTTCATTTTTGAATATCTAAGTTGATATATCTTGAAGGTGTCTTAAGGGAGCCACCTAAAGCTTGAGAAAGACCAAAACAGTAGCCACTCGTGAAACTTCAAGCCTCGCTATCTCAGTTTGGACACCCAGAAAGGAAGACACTCAGTTAGGGTACGTCTACACAGCAGGGCTAAAGTCGAATTAAGCTATGCAACTTGAGCTACGTCAATTGCGTAGCTTAAGTCGAAATAGCTTAATTCAGCTTTTGGTGCTGTCTACACAGCAGGAAGTCAAAGGAAGAACACTCTTCCTTCAACTTCCCTTACTCCTTGTGAAATGAGGGTTACAGGAGTCAGAGTCAGAAGTACTCCAGGTCGACATTATTTCAAAATAAAGGCTGGCAGTGTAGACACACTCTTTGTTATTTCAGAATAAAATCAGTTATTCTGAAATAACGCTACTGTGTAGACATAGCTATGTGTGACCATGATGAGTAATGAGGCAATATAGAAACAGCGAGATTTATGACATTCTTAGAACTCTCTGAGTTCAGCGATGCACTCATTTCGTAGTCATTTTTGTAGTTACAAAATCTTTTTTTTATTTTACTAAAATTAAACTTATCAGGAAGATTCATTAACCCTCCCCCCCAAAACATTGTGCGTGTTAGGGATTCCAGTCCAACATCCTAAAGTCAGGGTCAGATACAGTTCAGGCCCTTGCATAAGGTATATAGTATGAATCTAATTTTTCGTTACATATTTTTAGTCCATTTTACCATTTTCCTCTTGGTCTTTGTTTGTTTTCCCTCTACCCATTCTCTGCTCCATTTCCCATAATATTTTCATTATTTTTTCTCTGTCTTCTCGCTTCTCCATTAGCCAGTCTTTCCTAAAGAGAAGGCAAATCCAATAACAATCAATTCTGAATCAAACTTCCAAACCCACAATAGGTAAATTGGTTTGAAGATAAATCTGCAGTAAGCTTACTGATCTCAAAGGTAATCTTGCAACAAATCTACTTTTATTACAGTCAAAAGCAAAATTCCTTTAATTCTAGTACTCACCCTGTTATTTAAGAATTACCTAAATGGGCCAAGCCACAAAGTTTGGGTGTGGAATTTGAACACTAGTTGGATTAGATTCTGGGCTTTACGTTCTGCCCCTTATAAAGCTAAAATGATGTAGTTTGTAAATTTCTGGTCTGGATCTGGTTTTATATTTCCACCACCCCTAAAGTTTGTAGTTGTTGAACTCCAAAGTTTTGATTCAGGTCTCTCTCTTACATGTACTTAATTAGAAAATTGGGTAATTGTTTGAAGTCTTTAACATGATGAACGTGCATGCAATCCAGTGGAAACATTCCTTGGTGTTATTCCAGTTGTGGTTTTAGCCATGAGAATAAAAAGCAGGGAGGAAATATTACTTTTTTCTCGCAATACAATGCGTATTACCATTCACTTAAATGCAGTCCTGAACATGGGGTAACTTAAACTGGAATTGAAATATCTTTGTACAGAACAAGCAGTGTTTTGGGTTATTTATTATTCACTTTGATTTTGACTTTTTCCTGTCCAACTCCTAGATGCTTATATGATTTTATAATCGGAGATTAGTTTAATTCCTTAGCTGCTGTAACATAGCTCCTGTTACTCTAAATATGTCAATTTATGTCAGTTAAGGGCCAAAGTATCCATAAGTTTAACTCTTACTACTGTCTCATATAATGTTGGGTAAGAGAGGCAACAAGATAGAACTTCATAGCAGACTGCATGGACAGACAGCTGTGCATTATTTCTGGACAGGGGCGGATGAGAGTTTTGCAGGGCCCAAGGCAGCACAATTTCATGGGGCCCCCCTTTGGAGAAAAAATAGAAAAAAGGCGTCAAATGCACAAATTGAAGGCTATTTTCATATTAAATGTGAATTGGGTAAATTTGATAGAAACTTAATTTAGTTGGATAATTTTTATTTTAATTATATTGTATTGACACAGATTTGCCATGTGTGGATGGTGCAGGAGTGCTGTGGCAGAAGACTGAGGATGTGGGGATGCAGGCGTATGGGGATGTAAGAGGCTCAGGACAGGGGGTTCCAGTGTATGATAGGCTCAGATTTGGGGTCAGGTGGTGCAGGAGTGTTATGATGTTGCAGTGAGATAGGAATTTGGCCCCAATTGAGGGCATGTTGGCCAGGCTTCATTTTTAAATAAAATATTATGTCAAACTCAAAAGGTTTTAGCATTGTCTTTATTTATGAGAGGGGCAGGGAACCTGTTTTGAGTCGAGTCACTGACCCACAGAAAAGTCAGTTGGGGCCACACAAGTGAGATGCAGAAAAACCCGCCAAGCCTCACTAATGTGGTCCCAAGGATTCTGGCAAAGGTGGCAGAGTGCTGGTGCCAGGAACAGGGTGGTGCTGGGTGCTACGGTGGATGGCAGGGTGCTGGGGCTGGGACAGGGTAGTGCTCAGTGCTGCAGTGGGTGGCAGGGTGCTGGGGCCGGGGACAGGGTGGTGCTGAGTGCTAGGGTGGATGGCATGGTGCTGGGGACAATGTTGGTGGGGGCAGGGGACAGGGTACTCGTGCGGGATCTGGGCAGGGGACAGGGGCAGCTGGGACCAGTACCTGGCAATCCTGCAGCACCTCTGGGTTCCGGGAAATGTGCGACTGCACTCCCCCTCCCCAAACAGCTGCCGTGTGCGTTGCCTGAGCAGCAGGGGCTGTTGCACCCCAGCAACTTATTCCGCAATGCTCTCCTGTGGGGGGGAAGGGGGGGTGGGGAGTCCCAGGGCAGAGCACGCTGCCTGCACAGTCAGAGCCGCACAGACCTGGTTCTCCTGACCTTCCTGTCACTGCGCAGAAAGGACTCGAAACTAAGTTGCCGGGTTCCACAGCCCCAGCTGCTCAGGCAGCTCATGCCAGCTCCTTTGGGGAGGGGAAGTGCTTCCCTCCCTGCTGTGGTCACGTGGAGTCATTCCTGTCCGGCACCCCCCTGGTGTGCCGGCTGGGAGCAACTGTTCCCTCCCCTGCCTCCTTACGCCTCTGCGTCGCCAGGGAGGAACGCGAGACAAGTCTGCTGCTTCTTTAAGTTGCTGGCTAGCCGGTGCTCTCTCTTTCAGATAAATTGAGATAAAAAACACGGGCGCTGGCGCGGGACCTATTGAAGCATAGGGCCCAGGGCAGCCGCCTCGCTCGCCCTGCCCTATATCCGCTGCTGTTTCTGGATTCTCTCAGGTCAAATGCAATGAGCTACCACTGAGAAAACACTGTCAAACCCTACTAGGGATTACAAATTTGTAATCTAATCCTTGTAGTCAATGCTATCCAAATCAGGTTGCAGCTCTTAAAGATTCACCATAGACCAATGGTCTTCATTCACTGACATGCAGTGCAATTTCTGTACAGTTCCCTGGCATAGAAAATGGGTGCAAGATACACAACTCCAGCTACATGAATTGTGTAGCTGGAGTTGACATACCTTGCACCAATTTTCTGGGGCAGCCCCACAGTGGGAGGTCAATGGGAGAAATGCTCCCATCATGTTCCCTTACTCCTTGTGACAGCGAGTAGCACCAACGGGGGCACCCTCAGCATTCAATTTAGCAGGTCTTTACCAGACCCAGTAAATTGAACCCTGGAGAATCGATCACTAGAGCATCGATTCTCTGGTAAATAGAGATATGGCCTGAGATAAAATTGACTGGAGTTAAGAATATCTGAAGACTAGATATGGCCAGAATTGTCTCATCCCAACCTCCTCTTCTAAAAAATGGAAGCTTGAATGTGTCAATAATTAACTAGATTGAGAACTCTCAAATATGTGATATTTGAATGTGAAAATATGTTTAAATCCTAGATAATAAATGATATGTAAAATGGCAGAACAATACTAAGCTATAAAGAAACCACTGGATATCTGTTCTAATTTACATACATTTGAATATATATGCTGAGCAGCAATATTGTATTTAGTCATTTAATGGTATATGGAACCCAATAATTGATGTATGTCAATAAGTCATAGTGCCTTTTTGTGCCTTTAGGGACATCATTATACTTCACAGGAGTTGCGTGTGTCTTAATTCACTACTGCTTGTGCATTAATTTGAGTGACATCATTTGAACATAACGAGAAGTCCTGTGGCACCTTAAAGACTAAGGTAAGATACTATTCCCCTCCCCACTGAGTGCTCGATCCACAGAGTTTATCATTAGCTCAGCGGGACAATTTCTGGCCAAAAATTTTGTTTTCCCAAGAAATACACATTTGAGTAAATTGAAACATTTAACAAAGTCACGTCGAATGTGCCAAATTGTTTCAGTTGGGAAAAAAAAATTATGGAGAAAAAAAAGAAATTGAAATGTCTTTCCATTTTGAATTTTGCTTCAAACATAATTTTTAACAAGGTAAATGTTTCAAACTAAATGATACATTTTGTTTTGGGTCAAACAGAATGTGATCTTCAGCTCAAACTGAAGCATTTTCAATGTTTTCAGCTTACCAAAAAATTAAGACCCATCAAACTAAGTATCACTGTTTCATTGTCTTCTTCTTGGGTACATCTACACTGCACACTTATTTCGGAACATGCTATTCCAAAAGAAATGCTCTGAAATAGCTTATTTTGAGATAGTTCATCTACTGTACAGGGAAGCTTCGAAATTAGTCTGAGGCAGGTTCCCCTAATGTGGACGCGCTTCCTCTATTTAGAGCTTCAGGAAGCACTGGGGCGTAATTACTTTGAATGGCTCTGGGGAGAAGCTATTTTGAAATAGCAGTGGTGGAGCATCCACACTACAGCTATTCTGAAATAGCAGTTTCAGAATAGATGTTATTCCTTGTGAAATGAGGTTTACAGACGTCAGAATAAGCTCTCTGTTATTTTTAATTAATTAATTAATTAATTAATTAATTAATTAATTATTTTGAAATAACAGAATTGCCGTGTAGATGCTCACATTGTTATTTAGGAATAATGTCAGCCATTTCGAAATAACGTTGCTGTGTAGGCACACCCCTAGAGATTTTATACAGCCTGATAGGTGGCGTCAGCAGGGCAGACTCATTCCTGGAGAATACACAACATCCCCCTTAAATCAAAAAGAGAGATCACCAAAAACATTTGGCTCATGCTATGGCTCTGAAATGTGTATCTTTTTAATGGCCAAACCAATACGCCATGGATCTGATGCCCAGGGAGCGGCTGACAGTAGAGCAGTGTTTCTTAAACTTTTTAGACTGAGGGTATGTCTGCGCTACAGTGCTATTTCGAATTAACTTAATTCGAATTAAGCTAATTCGAAATAACGCATCTATACACAAAAACTATTTCGAAATAGCGTTTTGCTATTTCGAAATAGCGCGTCCACACTGAGTGGACCCTGAACCGAAGTTAAGGCTGGCCGGAACCAGTGCCGGCAGGGCATCAGGTTAGGACTTAGTGTATGGTGCTGCTGCCTGAGGCTAACTGAGCTCCGTGCTTAAAGGGACCCTACCCCCAACCCCGACAGACAGTTCACAGGGTTCCCCACTTGCTTGTCTACCTCGATGAGGGACAGCAAAGCAGTGTCCCTTTAATGGCTCCGGGCCTGGGGGAGAGGAGAGTAAGTTTTCCTGGTTGTGCCCAGAGTGGCCACCAGGGCTCCCTGGGAAGGGCTGGAGGCCCCCTATTTCGAATTAAGTGTCTACACAGCACTTAATTGAAATATATTTCTGAATTTGGTGTTACTCCTTGTAGAATGAGGTTTACCAAATTGAAATAAGGGCTCCACTATTTCAAATTTATTTCGAAATAGCGGTTTGCCTGTGTAGATGCTATTAAAGTTAATTCGAAATAACTGCTGTTATTTCGAATTAACTTTGTAGTGTAGACATACCCTGAGGAACACCAAACAATAATTTTTTTTATGAGGAACACCAAGAATTTTTTGTTGTGAAAAAGGGGAGGGAGGCGGGGAAAAGTTATTGACCAAAAAAAAGGGTCAGGGGGAAAGTTATTGAGCAAAAAAAAAAAAAAAAAAAAAAAAAATCGCCTGCCCCTTGAAGGGCGGCCATTTTGAACTCTGTTGTTCTCTGCGGCACTCCTCCGACTGCCTCGTGGCACACCGGTGTACCGCGGAATATAGTTTAAGAAACACTGCAGTAGAGAGACCATGCCTGGGACTCTGAATATCCTTGAGTGTGGCAGGGATCAACTCCATGGTGTCTCTCTCCATGGTATAGTGGAAAAGAACCTTCTAGTGTGATGTTGCTATGGAGGCTGAGGTAGAGTCTGCAGTGACCACAAGTCTAAACTTGGCCTTACGATGCATGCTAGGTCCTTTGCTTCTGTTACAACCTACGTGTAAAATACATAAACCCAACAGTGGCAATGGAACAGCTACAAACCAACTCTCCACTAATCCACAAGATTGTAGGGAATGGTTTTATCTGTTTTCTCTTTTAGATCCACATGCAAAAAAACTTTTAATCAGTCTTTATGTGGACGTAGGAGTAAAAGTGAGCAAAGAACTGCTTATTTGTTTGGCAGACAAATTGAAACATTCAGAAAAAAAATAATTCAGTGTCAACTTGAAACAGGAATATTTTTGGTTTTCTCCAGTGGTGAAAGTAACTTAACATTTCTTACAGGTACTGTCCTATCACAAGCTGGGTCTCTGCCAGCTCTTTAAATAGCTCCCTGCTAGCTCCCTGCTAGCTGCGCACCAGGACGTACCCCGTTTACTTTCACCTCTGGTTTTTGCACTAATACCACCAAAACAACAAAACCAGAAAAAAATCATTTTAGGTCAAACAAAACATTTTGATCACCTGGAAAATAAATGTTTTGCTTTATTTTTGAGTTTTTATCCTCTTTTCTGTTACATAAATCTAACCAGTTTTCTAAATGAAACATCTTTTCACACCAAACCATCCAAATGTTTTGTTTTGAAAACACAGAAATGAAATATTTTGACTATTTCTCATTTTTGTTTGTTTGTTTTGGTACAGTTTGCCAAATCTGTGAATGCTCTCAGTTGACTCAAAACTGCATTTGTCAGGGAATAAACTATTCATCCAAGAAACTGTCCAGTTTTACTGGGGAACAACATTTCTGTGTGTGGAATACAAAAAGTCTCCAATGTGTGAAATGTGCTTAAATCACATTATCTGGGTTCTTCAAGAAAACTAAGACACCAGATATTGAGAGTCAGATTCCATTCTCTGTCTAGTCTCTGCTATAAAGGGATGTTTTTCTATGGCGTTATTTCTGATTTAATTTGCTGTAACTGAGGATATATCTAGACAGCAAAGTTATTTCGAAAAAACAGCCGTTATTTTGAAATAACTTTCCTAGCATCTATACAGCCAAACCGCTATTTTGAAATTAAATCGAAATAGCGGAGCACTTATTTCGAATTTGGTAAACCTCATTCTACGAGGAATAACATCAAATTCGAAATAGCTATTTCGAATTAGGCGCTGTGTAGATCCTTATTTTGAAATAGGGGGCCTCCAGCCCTTCCCAGGGTGCCACTCTGGGCCAAACCAGGAAAACTCTTCTGCTCTCCCCCAGCTCCGGAGCTCTTAAAGGGGTAGAATCTGTTTGGCCACAGGGCCTGTACCAGCTCCAGGCCTGCCAGCCCAGAGCACGCAGGCACAGCCCCTAACCCAGCTGCCAGCATGAGCCAGCCAGGCAGTGCCAGCCAGCCCTCCACCGCTCCCCAGGAGCAGTCTGGCAGCTCCCAGGAGCCTGCCAGGGGCCACAAAAGGCGGGCGCCTTCCTGGTCCTGTGCGGAGATCATGGACCTTATTGAGATTTGGGGGGAATCCTCCAATGTCCATGATCTCCACACTAGATGCAGGAACGTGGCCGTCTACAGATGGATGGCTGGCAGCCTGGCCACCAAAGGCCACATGTGCACCCAGGAGCAGGTGCACATGAAGATCAAGGAGCTGAGGCAGGCCTATGCCAGGGCCTCAGGGGGCAGCTCCCAACCAGGGGCAGACCCAGACCCCTTGCCCTATTTCGACGCCCTGGACCACATCCTGGGGAGCCGGATGGTCCATGTCCCCCAGGTGGTCATCAACCCTGGGGCAGAGGACCCTGACCAGGGCATGGAGGAGGAGGAGAAGGAGGACAATGGCCAGGAGTCACAGGAGCCTGGAGGGAGTGTGGCACTCACCCAGGACCCCCGAGCCGTCACAGCAGCCATGTCACCGCTGTCTTCCGAGGCCAGGGAGGCCTCGACATGTGAGTGCCATCACTGTCACCTTATGCGGGGCGGGGTGGGGGGGGAGAGGGAACCCAGGGACTGCGCGTGTGGGCCTTGCTGACCATGGAGCACGCAGCAACCTGTGCATGTGCCATGCCAGCCGGGGAATGTGGCCCCGGCTGGCTGCCACACAGGGGACCTGGCCTGCTACCCACACGCATGTATGTATGAAGGCACATGACATGCTCCTGACCCGGGGAGGGACAATGAACAATGCCCTCCCTCCAGAAGCCCCTTCTACGCAGATGCAGGGCACATTTCCCCCCCACACACACACACCCACACTATATACAGCACAGGGGCATGGGTGCAGTCCTGGGCCAGCTCACACTCCCGGGGATAGCAGGACATGATGGTGCAGAGACCTGCCATCCTCGCCTTGCAGAGGGGGCTGGGCTTCACCCACTGTGTCCCCAGGGAGAACTGACCACTTCTCTTGTTTCTCCACAGCCGCACCAGCTGCGAGTGAAGGGCGCACCACCCCACCCAGGACAGCCTCCCACACCTGAGCCAGCAGGCTCATCTGGAACCAGGAGGCATACCAGCGGCAGCACCTGGGGTTACTGTGAAGGCAGGTCCGCAGCCAGGAGCACTGGATGCATGAAGACCTGCAGCTGCGGTGGGAGAGCTTGCGGGAGCTGCTTGACCAGGGCCGTGCCATCCGTGACCACCTGCAGACCCTGGTGCAGAGATTGCTGCCTGCTGCCGCTCCAGCTCCTGCGGCTGCCCCAGCTATCGCTCTTCCTCCCACTCCTGCTCCCCTTCCCGCTTCTTCCTCCCCCCCATCCCCATCCTCCATACCCACTCCCACCCAAGGACGCCGAGGCCCCCGCACCCACAGTGCTGGGAGATAGGAGGGCTGGCAAGACCCCCAACCCTGAGCTTCTCCTCCCCCTTCCTCCCCTTGCCTCCCCCTTCCAGCTTCCTCCTCCCAGGTTTCCCCCTCCCATCTCCCAGCCTCATTCTCCCCCTCACCCAAGTTATGGTCAATAAAGAGAGTTTGTTTTTGGCAACATGTGTTTTTATTTTACATCAGGAAGGGGGGTTAGGGAGGGGAAAGTGGAAGGACGTGAGGGTAGAATAAGGCACAAGGCCCCAGTGGGGCACACCAGGGAGACTTCACTCCTCCTCCGGGTGGAAGCTGTCCCGCAGGGCCTCCCAGATACGGAGAGCCCCATGATGGATCCCCCGGCTGGCAGCCATACGGGACTGCACGTAGAGGCCAGCCAAGTGGTCAGCCTCTGCCATCCAGGCTGGCAGGAAAGCCTCCCCCTTCCTCTCACACAAATTATACAGCACACAACACACTGCCACCACGTGCGGAATATTCCGCTCAGATAGGTCCAGGCAGGTGAGGAGGCATCTAAAACAGGCCTTCAACTGGCTGAATGCCCCCTCCATGACGATGCGATCCCTGCTGAGCTTGGCATTAAAGGCCTGTCGGGAGGAACTGAGGTGTCCCGTGTAGGGTTTCATCAGCCAGGGTTGTAGTGGGTAGACCGCATCCCCCACTAGGCACACAGGCATGTCCACATCCCTGACCATGATGTGGCAGTTGAGGAAGAAAGTCCCGGTGTGCAGCCTTTGGCACACGGAGGGGTTGTGGTAGACCCACGCGTCGTGTGCTTTGCCGGACCAGCCCACATTTATGTCCACGAACTGGCCCCGGTGGTCAGACACAGCCTGCAGGATGACCGAGAAGTATCCCTTCCGGATGATGTACAGGGAGGCCTGGTGTTCCGGGGCACAGATGGGGATGTGCATCCCATTGATTGCCCCCCCGCCGCAGTTGGGGAAGCCCAGGACACCAAACCCCTCGATCACCGCGTCCAAATCAGTGAGGAGGATGACTCTGCGGAGCAGCACTCTGTTGATGGCCTTGACCACCTGCAGAAGGACACACAAAACCATCGAGAGTCACTGGGGTGCCAGGGTGGCTGAGAGTGCTCCTTCCTCGCCACTGCCCCGTGCCCCCACTCCCAGGAGCAACCCCCCCCCTGCAATCCTGGTCACCGCGGGCAGTCCATAGTGTGGGTGGGACAGATCAAAACCTCCCGTAGAGGGGGGACTTGCACCCCCTCCCCCTCTTTTCCTGAGGGCAGCCCATCCCCTCCTTGCACCCCCCCCCCCCCGCCCTCCGGCACGGTGGCTGGAGATTGCCATACCTGCATGAGCACTGCTCCGACGGTGGATCTCCCCATGCTGAACTAGTTCACCACGGATCGGTAGCTATGCAGTGTGGAGAGCTTCCAGAGGGCAATGGTCACCCGCTTGTGGAGGGGAATGGCAGGCCTCATGTGCGTGTCCTATCGCTGCAGAGCAGGGGCGAGCCACTCACAGAGCTCCAGGAAGGTGTCCTGCTTCATCCTGAAGTTCTGGGTCCATTGTTGGTCTCCCCTGTGCTCCAGGACAATGTGGTTCCACCAGTCGCTGCTGGTGTCCAGACGCCAGATGCAGCAGGGCATGCTGGCGCCTGGGCACTGCTGCTGCTGCTCCTCACCAGCTCCCGGGGGGGTCCGGAAGAGGTCCTGGGGGTTGGGCGGCAGCAGATGCTGCCAGGCAGTCTCCAGCAATTGCAGCCAGACTTGCAGCAAGACACCCAAAATGAGCACCAGAGTGCCCAGGGGCAGCTCTGGCTCCATGGTGCCGAGTGCTGTGGTGTCCCAAGTCAGGGCAACCAAAGCAAGCAGAGACAAAAATGCTTTGCTGTCCCTCAGCGAGGTAGGCAAGCAAGCAGGGAAAGCTGAGAACTGGCTGTCCAGGGGGGTTCCTTTAAGCACAAGCCTCAGATAGCCTCAGGCAGCAGCCACACAAAGCAACTACTGACCTGATGCCCTGCTGGAACTGGTTTCAGCTACCCTTAAATGCGATTCAGCATCCAATCAGTGTGGACGCGCTATTTTGAAATAGCAAAACGCTATTTCGAAATGCATTTTGTGTGTAGACGCGTTATTTCAAAATATCTTATTTCGAATTAACTATTTCGAAATAAGATATTTTGAAATAACGCTGTAGTGTAGACATACCCTGAGATAAGAATTTCGTTTAGAATTTGGGGCCAGATCCGCAGGTGTTGTAAAGGATTAATCACCATTCAAGTAAATGGAGTTATGCCAATTCACATCAATATCTGAACCATTTTCCAGAAAGTCATCTTCTTCCAGTTGTACTGAGGGGACACATACAGGTTTGTCTTGGTTTAACGAATATATGACGTGGCAATTGAGAGTTGTGCTGGGTTTGCATATGACTGAGAAAGCAATTTGACTTTCATACTTGATGTTCTTGTGCACACCTGACCAGAAGTATCCAAGTGCACACATTGTAATCTTTCCAGAAGCAGTTGGTTGATATCAAAGACTTTGCAGCGAAGCAAGGAATTGTGGCAGTACTTCAAGGAACAGGTTTGCAATTAACTGTTAAATACAGATTGAAGGAATGCCCTGCTTAGTTGCTGCAGGCTTTCCTTGCGCTCTAGCGATGACTGAACCTCAGGCACAGAGCATAGTGAGCGGATAACTTGCTAGGCTGCAGAAAAATGATTTGGGGGCAGAAATTACTGAGCCAATGACAACATGCAGGCTGTTTAATGGATTTCACAATCTTGAACAATTGATACTCTGAATTCTAATTCCCTTAACAAAATACCTCCCCCTCTTGTTGTGTTTTGTCTTTTAATTTAAAAAAAAAACCACAGGAAGCTAAACAATACTCAGTCTATAAAATTGCTCCATTGTGAAGGGTTAGCCTCAATATCATTGCATGCCATTTGCTGAAGTTCTACAGACCTTCTTTCCTTCAGTAAAAAATGGAAAAGATTCATATTTTTATTATGTGAATATTTTTATTGCTAGAGTTGGACTTGAGAAACCTGGGTTTTATTTCTAGTTCTTCTAAGTGAGCTAGAAACCACATGGCCAAATCACTTTGCTTATTTCCTCTCGCAATCTTTGGTCTATTTAGATTGTAAGCTCTCTTTCCAAAAGAGAGAGCAATGCTTAGCAAGAGACGGTGTCATTTCTTAGGATACTCTCTGTCTTAGGTATTTATAAAGTTCCAGTCTGAGTAGACTCTAGATACTGACAGGACCAATGTCTTTGTGTTTTCTTGAGCTATCACAGTGGATCATGCTGTGTGATTATTTTCCTCTCCCCCCTAATATATATGCTGTAGTGATTAGCAAAGGAAACTAAGGCCAGATCTACTTTGCGGTGGGGGAGATCAGCTTAAGGTACGCAACTCCAGCTATGTAAATAATGTAGCTGGAGTCAATGTACCTTAAGCCTTAAGCCAAGCTTGGCACCATCTCCTCAGTGGGAGATGGATGAAAGAAATGCTCCCATCGACTTCCCTTATACCTTATGAAAAGAAGGTGTACTGGCACCAATGGGGGTGTCTCAGCGTTTGATTTAGCAAGTCTTTACTAGACCCACTAAATCAAACCTCAGAAGATCAATTGCCAGAGCTTCAATCCTCTGGTAAGTAGAGACATGGCCCAAGAAACATAACTTCTATTCCAACTGCAGTATCACTATGGTCCTGGTTTGACAAGATACTTGAATGTTCCTAACTTAGAGCACCTGGGACTACTTGCTAAAGTGTGGCCCATATAATTTTGAACTCTTGCTCTCCATAAGAATTCTCACCTCTAACATGGGTAAAATTATATTTATCTGTTCATGGGCATGCCCCAATGGTCACACCACAAATACCCATAAAACACATTTTTGGTCTTTGTGTGAGATCTTTGTGTGCTGATTTCCTTCCTTCTGTCTTCTTCTAGGACTGAACAGGGTCTCTTTGGCTATAAAGGCATGATCTTCTACTAGCAGAGATAAAGGATGGAATCTGCTAGCTTGAAGCCAATGCTACCCTCATAAACCCTGGACAAGCCACTAGAGTAGAACAAATTGGAACCTCAGATTAATGGCTATTCCTGCACCTTTTGGCCTAGACATCTAAGTCCAAAACTATCATAGAATCATAGAATACTAGGACTGGAAGGGACCTCGAGAGGTCATCGAGTCCAGTCCCCTGCCCTCATGGCAGAACCCAGTACTGTCTAGACCATCCCTGATAGACATTTATCTAACCTGCTCTTAAATATCTCCAGAGATGGAGATTCCACAACCTCCCTAGGCAACTTATTCCAGTGTTTGACCACCTTGACAGCTAGGAATTTTTTCCTAATGTCCAACCTAAACCTCCCTTTCTGTAGTTTGAGCCCATTGCTTCTTGTTCTATCCTCAGAGGCCAAGGAGAACAATTTTTCTCCCTCCTCCTTTGTGACACCCTTTAGATACCCGAAAACCACTATCATGCCCCCTCTCAATCTTCTCTTTTCCAAACTAAACACGCCCAATTCTTTCAGTTTTCCTTCATACGTCATGTTCTGTAGACCTTTAATCATTCTTGTTGCTCTTCTCTGGACCTTCTCCAATTTCTCCACATCTTTCTTGAAATGTGGTGACCAGAACTGGACACAATACTCCAACTGAGGCCTAATCAGCGCAGAGTAGAGCGGAAGAATGATTTCTCATGTTGTGCTCACAACACACCTGTTAATGCATCCTAGAATCATGTTTGCTTTTTTTGCAACAGTGTCACTCTGTTGACTCATATTTAGCTTGTGGTCCACTATAACCCCTAGATCCCTTTCTGCCATACTCCTTCCTAGACAGTCGCTTCCCATTCTGTATGTGTGAAGCTGATTGTTCCTTCCTAAAGAACAAATTATGTGAGCATCTTTATCTCCCATTCACATCAGTAGGAGCTGCAGGTTCTCAGAACCTCTCAAGCTTTGACATCAGTTTATTAATGTCTTTGCTTCTTGTCATGGGGTAAAAAGGGAACAATGCCTTTGTGCTATTCAGGCAGAATAAAGAGGTAGAGGAAGCAGAGGATTTGGAATATAAACAGTCATCTCCTTGGGACCGAGGACTTGTCCTCCTCCCCCAAATCATTGCAATAACCTAAACCAGATTTGAACCATGGCTTCCAAAGAATCAATGCCAGTCCCTTAATTTTCACCTCCAAGGAAACCATCTGATTTTATGGCATCTGATTTTTTATAAGGGACATGAAAGTCTCCTCTTGAGCCTGCAATTTGCCAGGGTAATTTCTAAAAGATACATTCAACGTAATTGTTAGAACAGGCTCGGATAGCTGTAGAGTCATGGAGATCCCCTTTTGCCCTCTGCTGGAAAAAGTCTACATCTGGTTCTCTCTTTCCCCCATTCCATCTTGTCCAACCATTTCATCCCTGAAATCCTAATGCAAGCAGACTCTGCTGGTTAAAAACAATAACATTACATTTCACCCCAGAGTTGCTGTACTTATTCAAGGCTGGTTGGTTTTGCTGCGTCAATAAACTCAAATAGTCACTGCTATTTAGCATATATGTTTTACAAAGGGGGTTAACGTATGAATGACTCACTTCAGATTTTACTTTGTGCTCTCTTTTTCTGTGGAAACACTTAATCATAATTATTTTGAAAACACAGAATTACGATTATGTGTTTTACTTGGAACTTTTGACAGTGTAACATTTAATTTTTTTTACTGTTGTTGAAACTAGTGTTGACAGGCAGATTTATCATTAGGAGCAAATTAACTCCTCTTCCAAACCCAGAAAGGTTTACATTATTTAATCATAGGAGTCCAACGGACCTGAGTCGGGAAATTCAATGTAATTAACCATGGCTGAGTTCAGACTGCACATAGGAGTTCCTCGATCTTAGTTTAGTCAGCTCCTGTACCAGACCAGGATGCATTTCAGCTTTTCTTTTAGGCCTACATTTTAAAACTGCCTTTCTGACTAGTATATGCAAATGTTGGCTTGTATAACCAGGGCTTGATCTAGAAAGTAAACCTATACATACAGAACTCTCATTGAAGTTTTGCATGAGCAAGGACTGGAGGGTTGAGCCCCTGATTTGCATGTGCAAATATAAATTGCAACCTGGGGTATGTTAGGGCAGCCCTGAGGCTATTCTAACATGACACAGGTGCTTGGCATGTTCAAAGCTGCTGCAGGATTAGGGAAGGGCAGGGTGAGCTTTAAGACAAGTTTGTACCCTCCTCCCCACCCATCCTGCTTGTCTTCTGTGCTGTATAGCTGAATCCCAGCATCGAAAAATCTCTGTTTCTTCACAGCTGCCATATGAGGAGAGGTTAATAAGACTGGGACTTTTCAACTTGGAAAAGAGGAGACTATGGGGGGAATATGATAGAGGTGTATAAAATCATGACTGGTGTGGAGAAAGTGAATAAGGAAAAGTTGTTGATTTGTTCCCAGAACACAAGAACAAGAGGGTCAAATGAAATTAATAGGTAGCAGATTTCAAACAAAGAAAAGGAAGTATGTCTTCACACAATGCACAATCAACCTGTGGAACTCCTTGCCAGAAGTTGTGAAGTCCCAGGCTATGTCTACACTGGCGGGTTCTTGCGCAAGAATGACCGTTCTTCCGGGGAGCGTCCACACTGCCCGCCCGCTCTTGTGCAAGAAAATTTACAGTAAAGCGTGGGAAGAGAGGGCTTCTTGTGCAAGAGCTACGCTCTTTTCTAACAAGTGTAAGCCCTCTTGCGCAAGAGCCCTTGCGCAAGAGGGCAGTATGGATGCACGGCAGGGGTTTCTTATGCAAATGGCCATCGGAGCTTTCTTGTGCAAGAAAGCCCTATGGCTAAAATGGCCATCGGAGCTTTCTTGTGCAAGAGAGCATCCACACTGCCATGGATGCTCTTGCACAAAGGCACATGGCAGTGTGGACATGTTCTTGCACAAGAGTTCTTGCACAAAAACCCTTGCGCAAGATGTTCCTGTGCAATAACCCGCCAGTGTAGACATAGCCCCAGACTATAAAAGGGTCCCAAAAAGAGCTAGATACATTCATGTAGGATAGGTCCATCAATGGCTATTAGTCAGGATGGGTAGGAATGGTGTCTCAAGTGTCTCTTTGTCAGAAGCCGGGAATGGGTGATGGAATGGATTACCTGATGATTCCCTGTTCTGTTCATTCCCTCTAGGGCATCTGGCATTGGCCACTGTTGGCAGACACGATATTGGACTAGATGGACCTATGGTTTGACTCAGTGTGGCCATTCTTATGTTCACCCAAGGTTCAACTGAATCATGGGCCAGTATTTTCAGAAGTGCTCTGCACCACAGCTATGGTCAGATTTTCAAGATGAGGTGTCTGAGGCCTTTTGAAAACACAAATGTGGCAAAAGAGATGGGGCTGCTGGTCCCTTGTTCTCACCAATAGCCTCCACATTCTTCTATTGCACTTGGATGATACATCTTAAATTGGGTAGAACTTTAAAGAACCCTTACAATTTGCAGTGGTGATTTCTCCATTCAAGCAACTATGTGGACAGTGAGGGTTGCAAATCTGTGTGCAATTCTAAATTGTGGGGTTTGCATCTAAATAGGCTGAAGAGTGTCCGCTGACACTAATTTTTTTTTTTAATGTAGGTATGAGAACTGTGAGAGATTAATCCTCCCATCTCTCTAGTTTCCTTTCATCATTTAATCAGAAGGTCATGCCGGGGTGAGAGCCAGGAAATTCTTGACCGAAAAGTCTGCAGGACAGGATTGTGTGTGATAAAGTTTTAAAACTATTTTGTCAACATTCAGCCTGAGATAAATGGGAGGCTGGGCTTTCAGATCATGTTCCCAAATGTTGCCGGCTGCAGCAAGTCAGTGAATTGTCGTGTTCTGGAGATTGCTTGGCACATTCTTCTGAATTAGGCTATTGTATGTCAGTTCCTCCTTATGATGTTTCGATCATCAGTCCATCACGAGCTCCAGCCCCTCTCAAGTGGAAGTACAGTGGATACCGGTGCCACACCTTCTTGGTGGGATGCAATCAATCATAATTATGTCTTAGCCTGTCACTAGTAACATGTCTCTCGAAAAAAGCCAGCAGAGTCGAGTGTATATTTGACAATGTCTGGCAGCGTTTCCTGAATACTACAAGCATTATAGCTCATGACTAGTCATTAAGCTACCTTGGAGCTTTCTATTAAAAAAAATGATCCAATGTACATAACGAGCAGAGGTGGGCCATTGCACAGAGATTGCGGCGCTCTCTCCAGCTCTGAATTTTCTTTGAGCTCACAACAGTTTGGGATTCAGGATGTTTGTGGGGATGTTGTACTCTGCACCTTCATGGATCCCAAAGAATTAGTTCAGGCAAAAGTAAGTGGTTGAACTTTTATTGACGTTAAATGGGAGCAGAGGGAAGACAGTGCTGAGCGTGTTTGAAAATCCCACTTTTTATGCTCTACCAGCTAGAAAAAGGAATTGTTTTGCCTGCTAGTGAAATGCGCCTTTGAAGGGGAGCTGATCAGGGGTTCGGAGGATCACACAGTGTTAAGAGAATGCTTCAGGGAACCGCAATCCCTGCCGTGTCAGTTGAAATCACGGGGGAGTCGTGGGTAGGTCAAATTGAACAACCATGTTGGTCAGAAGGATGCTGGGGTGACAGAGGCGTAGTGAGGGTGTTATGCACCCGGGGCCCCAAACCTGGCACACGGCTGAGCCTGACCGTGGGAGGAAGTGGGGAGTTTGTATTGCATCTTCCCCCACCCCCTCCAATTTGGGGCCAGGCCCCCACAGGCATTAACCTGCTGGCAGAGATGGAGGAGGGTTGGGCTGGAGGCGGAGAGGCAGGGAGGAGGCTCCAGCCAGCAGCAGCGGCTGGAGGAGGAGCTGGCGAGCCGAGGGATGTCAGGAGGAAAAGAGGGGGGACTAAATTGGCACCCCCCTTGCGGGGCACCCGGGGGCAACTGCCCCCCCATCCCTTGCTACGCCACTGTGGGGTAAATACAACTGGGCTTGACAGACCCTAGAATTCTGTCTGCTTCCCTTTAAAAGATTTGGGTCTCTGCCCACCTTGCCAGGTGACGGGGAATGGTGTGCATCACATGGCGGGAGATTGGGACTGAGAGTCAGGTCTGTTGGGATATAAAAGGCACCCTGAGTCCAGGGAGTAAGGTAGAGAGAAGAGAGGTTCCCCTTAGTTCCCAGACATCTTGCCCAGGAATGAAATCCCCATAGGGAGGTTAGGAAGACTGGAAGCTAGTCTGCTGGAAGAAAGCCTCAGCAGAAGAAAGCAGAAATACTTTCCTTACTTCCCAGGCAGAAGATCTGGGGACTGAAACTTGCAGGCACTAGCTAGGCTCCTGCTAGGGAAAGGACATGGCTTATATGCTGAACTTCTTTATTCTTGACTAGGGCAAGAGGGACAAGTAGGCACCAGAATCTCTGTATGTTCCAAAACTGCGGGATCAACATACCTTGGGCAGGGGGAACTTTGAGCAAGTGTCATTATGAGTAAAAACTCTACAAAAACGCTGTGATCACCTGGCAAGAAACTACAGAGGCTCCCGTCACTTTGATGAAACTTTATGGACCTGAAAGAGCTAGCTTCCCAAAAGCAATTTTCTTTCAAAACAGAGCTAGGGATAGAGAGGCACTTTTGTTTTAGTGGGGTAATAAATCATGCAACAGGATCTTTTACCCTGGCCCTTTCAAATTTGCATATGAGGTTTAAAAGAGAGAGAGAAAAAAGCATAGCTGAGGTAATAACTTCAATGTATCTTTTACTTATTTGCATATACCAGAAACTACATCATAGCCTCTGCCCTGATTTCTCAAAAGTGCCTTGAAAAAACCATGTTCAGCACACAGTATTGCCTAATACTTGGGCACAAAAAACCCTGAGTCAGACTCCCCTCCCAAAACACATCAGAGTGGCTTAAAAATCAGGAGAATTTTTTAACACTAAAATCTGGTTCTTTATTTGCCTTGTTTGTTTTACACCTTTAGTGGCCATGCTTTCAAGCTCTTCCCCACAGCCAAGAGGACTAGAAATTTATGTTAAGAAAGAAAGAAAGAAAGAAAGGCTATGTCTAGACTACAGGGGTTGTTTTTTTTTAAAAAAGTGGCCTTTTTTTGGAAAAACATCACCTGCATCTAGACTGCCACTGCGTTCTTTCGAAATTAAATAGAAAGAACATGGCGTTTTTTTCGACAGCGGTAAACCTCATTTTACTAGGAAGAATGCCTTTTTTCAAAAGAGAGATAGAAATGTAGCCGTGTTAGTCTGGTGTAGCTGAAACAAAATACAGGACTATGTAGCACTTTAAAGACTAACAAGATGGTTTATTAGATGATGAGCTTTCGTGGGCCAGACCCACTTCCTCAGATCAAATAGTGGAAGAAAATAGTCACAACCATATATACCAAAGGATACAATTAAAAAAATGAACACATATGAAAAGGACAAATCACATTTCAGAACAGAAGGGGGGATGCGGAGGGGGGGAAAGGTAAATGTCTGTGAGCTAATGGTATTAGAGGTGGGGAAAGGTAAACGTCTGTGAGCTAATGGTATTAGAGGTGATAATTGGGGGAAGCTATCTTTGTAATGGGTAAGATAGTTAGCGTCTTTGTTGAGACCGACGCGTAGAGTATCGAATTTTAGCATGAATGACAGTTCAGAGGATTCCCTTTCCAGACGAATACCTAGAAACCATCTACTTCAAGACAGACCCAAGAAAACCAACAATAGAACACCACTTGTCATCACCTACAGCCCCCAACTTAAACCTGTTCAACACATTATCAATAAACTACAGCCTATACTGGAACAGGATACTAAACTCCAAGAGGCTCTGGGAGACAGACCCATAGTCTCCTATAGACAACCACCTAACCTCAAGATGATTCTACCAACAACCACAGGTCATACCACACTAATACCAACCCTGGTACCTTCCCTTGCAACAAACCCCGTTGCCAGCTTTGTCCACATATCCACTCTGCTGATACCATTATTGGACCTAACCAAGTGAGTTATAAGATCAAGAATACATATTCCTGCGCATCCAGAAATATAATTTATGCTATCATGTGCCGAAAGTGTCCGTCTGCTTTGTACATGGACAAACGTCTCAGACACTTCACCAAAGGATCAATGCCCACAAAACAGATATTAGACAGGATCACAAAGAAAAACAGTTTCTTGCCATTTCAACCAGAAAGGACACTGTCTCAACGACTTAATTACCTGCATCCTGCTTCAGAAGCCTTTAAATCTGCACTTGAAAGGGAATCCTCTGAACTGTCATTCATGCTAAAATTCGACACTCTACGCATCGGTCTCAACAAAGACGCCAACTATCTTACCCATTACAAAGATAGCTTCCCAATTATCACCTCTAATACCATTAGCTCACAGACATTTACCTCCCCGCATCCCCTTCTGTTCTGAAATGTGATTTGTCCTTTTCATATGTGTTCATTTTTTTAATTGTATCCTTTGGTATATATGGTTGTGACTATTTTCTTCCACTATTTGATCTGAGGAAGTGGGTCTGGCCCACGAAAGCTCATCATCTAATAAACCATCTTGTTAGTCTTTAAAGTGCTACATAGTCCTGTATTTTTTTTCAAAAGAGCTCTTTTGAAAAAAGGCATTCTTGACCGCAAACAGGGCTTTTTCGAAAGAGAGCATCTAAATTGCCTGGGTGCTCTCTTTCGTAAAAGCGGATTGCTTTTTTGAAAAAAGTTGTGGCTGTCTAGGTGGTCTCTTTCAAAAGAAGCATGTAGTCTAGATGTACTGAAAGAAAGAAAGAAAGAAAGAAAGAAAGAAAGAAAGAAAGAAAGAAAGAAAGAAAGTGTTTCAATGTAATCACTTGACTCCAGAAGCTGGGACTTTAAGAAAAACGCCAACTATCATGAGGTGCATGATAAAAAAATCAGGATTGGCAACACTGAATATAATTATCATGCTTTCTTGTAAGTCATATCCTTTTCCCCTACTGTATAGTTCTCCTGTCTCTTGGTCTATAAATTTTTCAGAGCAGAGACTGTGTAAATGCTGAACCTCTCTAGTCCAGAATTCTTAGGTCCAGAAACATCCATGGTCTGTAATGATTTTAGTTAGACAGATGTCCACTTTTCATGGGTGTGGCCAAGTTTCCCATGGTCCCATAAAATTTGCTTACAGTCACCAGTCCTAGCTCTCAATGTTCGGTGCTGTTATTTAGCTCTAATTTACCTTTAAATGTTCTCTAACAGCCCTCTGAAGCTTTCTAACAGCCCAGTAAGCAGTGGAAGTGTTGGTAATACTGTTAGGCAATTTTGATCACCCATGGTCCAGAAAATTGTCTGTTTCGGAATTGGTTAGGTCCCGAGGGTGCTGGACTAGAGAGGTTCAACCTGTACTCCTCTGTCTGTATAGCAGCCACCACAATGGAACCCTATCCTAGGTTAGTTACTAGTGTCTCCTGTAATAAAGATTATCATTAACAATTGTGTTTTCCAGTAGGACATCAAGTTCCCAGTTAGTACAAAACTCTTGCATTTTGCCTCACAATATCATGAAAAAATTACAAAAAAGCTGCCTGGCGTGGTTATTGACCCATTTACAAAGGGTTTGATCTTGCAAGGCATGACTATCTTCTGCAAATTGCTGAATGCCTTCTAATCTCATTGACCAGCACACATTCAGGCACCTTCCTGAGACACCCAGCATTTTGTTGGAATAGACTATAAGGCTACATCTACACTGCATGCTTCTTGCGCAAGAAGCTTTTTGAGGAAGAGATCTTCCACAAAAGCTTCTTGTGCAAGAGCGTATCCACACTGCAAAAGCACATCGGAAAAGTGATGCGCTTGTGCACACGAGAGCATCCAGACTGCATGGACACTCTCTCACAAGAAAGCTTTGATAGACAGTAACAGAATGGCCACCAGGGCACCTGTGCTTCTTTTGATAGGCTGTTTTTGCACAAAAAAACCCTGCTGCCCGTCCACACACACCTTTTTGAGCAATAACTCTTGCGCAAAAGGAGTTATTCCTCATAGAAAGAGGAATACCTATACTGCAAAAACCTCTCTGTTCTGTCAATTCACTGTAAATTTTCTTGCGCAAAAATGCGCTTGAGGTGTGGATGCTCCACCAGTTTTTGCACAAAAGCAGCTGTTTTTGCACAAAAACTCTGCAGTGCAGATGTAGCCTAACTTACCTACCTAACCCTGGTCTTAGGGTTCTCTGTAGACCATAAACATTGCAGACATTATCCAAATTTTCCATTTCTCACACTCTACCTTTCCACTATATTTTTTACTGAAATCATTTTGGAATTTTTTGTTTGCTTGTTTACTTCAAATCATGTTTCCTAATTGAAAAATGAGACTACGGTAAAAGAAAAAGTCATACCAAGGGGATAACAAATCCATTTTGGACACTATGAAATGAAAACCATGTACAACTTTCTTTAATGGAACCAGCTTTGGAGTAGATCTAATTCTGGATTTCTCTTGGTAATTCTAAAGACAGCCACCTCACACATGCCCTTACTTCTAGGAATGAAATTCCCTGCACTGTTTCAGGTATTAGAGATGCCTTCAAGGTAGTAACAAGGGAAGAAATTGGAACTCACATCTAGCAGACCAGAAGATTTTCAGTTCACCTTTAATGAACTATTTCAGGAATGCTTTCATTTTATTCAGAGTGAAGACTCTGTAATTTGTGGGAAAGAGAAAGGTCCACAGCAGCCCTCTAAGCTTCTCCCAACTTCTCTCACCTGCACCTCCTTATCCAGGAAAGGAAATGTTCTCTTCTATCCATGCCAAAGGGAGTAAACCACCTCATGAAGAACAAGAAGGATCAAGATAGTAGGCTACATAACCCATAGGGATGGTGCTGCTTTATACTGCCCGGGTGTAGAACAACACCTTACAAAGCCACAATCTGGGCCCAAATTAGCCTTTTCCCTAGGTCCACATCAAGGCGTGCAACATTCTGCTGTTGACTGCGATCTCCCCCTCACACACACAAACACACCGGAGGAAGGATTTGAACATGAATAACACAACTGTCTTTAGGAATTAGAATGAAGGTAACATTTAATCCATTTTTATGAGACAGCAGAAAGAGGTAAGTGTGCTGTGAAAGGAAGAGCCTTTGATCCGTGTAGCTTTGCCACCTTTGTGTACATAGACTCAAAGAATCTGTGAATCAGAGGGTAGAGGTTATTCTGCTGTCCATAAAGTCCATAGGAAAACTTTCTCCTTGGTTTCATTGGGGACAGGATCATGTCTCTTCGCAGACCTCATCCCAAAACTGCAGAGACGGTGGCATTACTCACAGGTAACAATGACATTTTTCAGTCAGGTAGGTATTCCTAAACGAGATCTTATTACCACACATCACCTAATAGAAGCTGTTTGAAAATTTTTCAAGTTTTTACTCATGATGATGACACTTTCATAAGAACTTAAGAACATAAGAACGGTCTTACTGGGTCAGACCAAAGGTCTATCTAGCTCAATATCCTGTCTTCCAAAAGTGGCCAAGGCCAGGTGCCCCAGAGGGAATGAACAGAACAGGTAATCATTGGAGTTATGTCTACACTATGACTTTTGCGGTAAGAGGTCTGGGACAGGCATAAGGATCTTGCAGAAAAAGGGGTTTTTGCTCAAAACGGCCACGTCCACACTGCCTGTTTTTGTGCAAAAACGGAACGAAAGAGAGTATGCAAATGAAGCACAAGAAAATGCTAATCTGCACTTCATTTGCATTGCCTCTTGTGGCAAAAGTCATAGTGTAGACATAGACTAAATGATCCATCCCCTGTTGCCCATTTGCAGCTTCTGACAAACAGAGGCTAGGGGCACCATTCCTATCCATCCTGGCTACTAGTAATTAATGAATTTATCTAGTTCTTTTTTAAACTCTGTTATAGTCTTGGCTTTCATAACTTCCTCTGGCAAGGAGTTCCAGAAGTTGACTGTTCATTGTGTGAAGAAATACTTCTTTTTGTTTGTTTTAAACTTTTTTTTGAGCAGCTCTTGCTACTTAGGAAATGAGGTGAGCTATTTTGGGGGGCTCACAAAAGTGCCAAAGTTTGTGTGTGTGACTCATTTTTCTCCTTAAATCTTAACTCTTTCCCTCCCCCTCCTATTAGTCAGTAGGCCTGCACCCACAGTGAGATACATGAGAAGACTCTCACATAGGCAGAAGTCCTGAGGACATGGGTGCAGAGACCACCTGAACACCTGAGATTGCAGAATAAGAGCCAATGTTCGTTCTTTAAGTCGATTTGAAAGTATAAAGAGCTTAGTACTACATCTGCTTCTGCTACCTTTACTTCTGGGTTGCAGTGGTTCATATTTTCTCCGTCCCTGATTTTTAATCAAAGACCGTTGTCCTGTCTTAAAAAAAATATATTTATCTTAAATTGCTCAGAGTACTTAGCCATTGGGTTCCAACTATCTAAGAAGTCCTCAATATATAGACTTTGTCATTTAATACCATATTTGCCACTTGCAGGCCTAATGATTTATTTTAGGTGCTTCCATTTTTGAGTGCCCATCTTGAGACATGTGCAAGGGTCCTGATTTTCAGAGCTTAGATGCATGGCACTTTCTGAAAATCCGACATCTTTGAGATATCTCACTATGGGCACTCAGAATCACTTGTGACTTAGGAAAATCTCAGTTGCAATGAGCAGCAATCTATGGCCCACCATTTTGAGAAAACATAAAGTATAGCACAAGATAGAATCTCCAGTTTCTAACGTGGAACTGGTGTCTACCACATGTAAAACGTTGCTTTGGGAGATTTCATATGCAGCATTCTACACTCTTCTGCCAGCCATGAAATAGAAGGATATTTCCTTATTCCACTTGCACTAGATTCCCTGCAGTTACACTTTGAGCTCCATCAAAAAAGAAATCAGTAGTTCATTTCAAATCTATTAGTTCCCACCGCTCTGCTGCAGCAAACAATTTTTCAAGGGTTTCCTGAGAGCCAAATCTGGACCCAAATCTCTAGCTAAATAATTTCATCAGCAGGAAGTACCTTTTGCAGACCTCACTCCTCGTCAGATAAAAACCACCGATTCTGCTTCTGTTGATAACCCCCCTACTTTTAAAGACGTCAACCTCCAACCATTTTCAATTCCAAGCAAAACCCTGACAATTTTGTTTCCCCTGCGCGTCTCATTTTCCAACAATAATGTGATGTCCTCCTCCGCTGCATATCTGTTTAACTCAGTCCACAGCTTTAGGAGAAGTTTTGGAGGCTCATTTTTCAGAGTACTAGCTGCTTAATACTGAATGGAATCAGCTTTTTCTTTCCCTGGGCCTGTGCCAAAGGCACATTCAGATTGGATCTTGTGCAGTGATAAGTCACAGCTGAGCAAAAGCTGAAAACAAAATACCTTCAATTTGTTCTTTTGACCCCTCCCTCCCCCCAAGGACCTGACCAACTCCTGCTGGAGTCAGAAGTAATCCACACGCCAGGGCTATGTCTACACTTGCGGCTTCTTGCGCAAGTATGGCCGTTCTTGCGCAAGAATCTGCAGAGCGTCCACACTGCCCGACTGTTCTTGCGCAAGGAAATTTACAGTATGGTGTGGTAAGCGAGGGCTCCTTGCGCAAGAGCTATGCTCTTTTTTAACTGGTGTAAGCCCTCTTGCGCAGGAGCTCTTGCGCAAGAGGGCAGTGTGACTGCTCAGCAGGGATTTCTTGCGCAAGAAAGCCCTATGGCTAAAATGGCCATCAGAGTTTTCTTGCACAAGAGAGCGTCCACACTGCCATGGGCACTCTTGCGCAAAAGCACATCTCGCACATAGCAGTGTGGACGTTTTCTTGCGCAAGACTTCTTGCACAAGAACCCACCAGTGTAGACATAGCCCAAGTGGGTGTGGTTCACTGTCTCATGTAGTGGTACTTAGACTACTTACAGCAAATGATAAGAACAAGGGAGCTCTACAGCCTAACCTGAAAAACAGCTGGCTTTTAGCTCAAGTAGTAGAGGCTCCTCTACTAAACTCCAGAGATCCCAAGTTCAAATCTGCCAGGTGCTGGGGGCCATATCGGCATCTCAAGCGCCGGACAGGCTCCCTCAGCTAGGGGAAGTATGTAATCCACACACCTAGTGTGGTTCACTGTCCCATGTACAGCAAGAGATAAAAACAAGAGAGCTCTACAGCCCAAGCTGAGAACCAGCTGGCTTTATAGCTAAAGCTGCAGAGGCTCCTACACTACTAAGCTTTAGCGGTCATGGGTTCAAAATCAGCTGGTGAATGTTACATTTGGAGGCTGAAATAGCTCCCTGTTAGGTGCATGGATTACACAGGCAGTAATTATAAGGGGATAAACTTTGTTACAATTCATCATGTAGGCTCTGATCCTGCAATTCACTTCATGCCTCTGTAGAGCCCCATTCTATTCTATCCTATACTTTATGTGATGGAAGTGTGCATGCTCCATGCTTAACCTTTGGAGGCCATCTGTATGTAACCAGATGTATCCTAGTAGTGGAGCAGTAGAATGTGGCATTACAAGATGCAGCTCCTCAGTTGAATGAACAGGCAGGTTACTTAGCTTTCTGTCCACGTCTTAGCTGGCAAGTTCTGGATCCAGATGTAACAGATCTTACAGTGATGAGGAGGAGGTCAGGCTCATGCTGCAGCATGAATTCCAGCAACAGGCACTAGTAGCTGAGTGCAGCTATGTTCAAGGGGGCAGCGGGCACAGGCCTGGGGCAGTAGATGGCTCCTCAATAAGTAGCCCAAAGGGAAGGAAAGGTGCTTCAGATATCCCAGTCGCTAGACAAGGAAAGCCAAGAGCCTAAAAAGACTCAGGAAGATTTAAAGGGGCAACACTGGTTTCACTGCAGATAGTGAAAATACTGTTTCATGGTCTGTGACTCCAGGAGGTCCCCATAAGCATATGGGGACATGTTTGGGGGTACAGTAGAAGACTGGCCTATGCACACTGAGTGTCTAGAGCAATTCCATGACACACCAGAGGAGAAACTAGTGACTGCTGAATTAGATGGGTGGTGAGATCTACCCAGATATTGCAGTCTGACATTTCCAGACAAGCTGTGCATCTAGACTTCTGATGAATTAGCGACTGTATTATAGGAACATTGTGCACCAGATTCTGGGAGATAGCTGAACACATTAGATTTCATAAACACAACCAGCCGGAAGGTGAAACCATCCTGACATACACAGCGGCACTACAAAGATGATCAGAACATTACAATTTTGGAAATACCCTTCAAGTTTCATGGAGCGCCCAACTGGTACGATATCAGGAAATCCAGAAACATCCCCTGACAACAACCTCACATTTAAGAATGCTATGAAGGTAGCTACTTCTATGGATGCTGCCATCCAAGAGTCACATGAGTTCCAATCAGTGGGCAAGAGTATACACGCTACACTCAGTTTCCATTCCATTCCAAGGTGAAAAGACAAGACAGGATCATGGGGAATTTGCTATCATTGTGGCAAGGCTGAAGACCACTGATTGCCCATTTGACATGGGGATTGCCAGAATTGTGGGGGGGAAAGGGTATATCCAGGCAGGCCTATCATAAAGAACAAAGACCAAGCGCCAAGAGGAAGAGACCAGAAACACATGACGAGTCCCATGCTTTGCAAGCAGAAGCTGAGAGAAGCATGTTAAGCACTGCATGCCTGGAAGTGGCTTGCATACAGTTTGAAGGCAAAGAAGCCATCTGACTGGCACTCGTGGTAACTAGAAACCCCTTAAAATGGACATAGGTTTAAGTGCGTCTGTTATTTTGCACAAAGAATTCCTGGAAACCTTAAGCAACAGCAAGATGGAAAGGATCACCATTATGCTGAAGATGTACATGGGAGAGAAAAGTACAAAGGTAAAGTACAAAGGTCAGCACCATAACTTGGACTTCTACATTCTACATTGTAAAAACAGGAGGCCCAGCATTGTTTGGGTGAAATTGGCTAAAGAGCATTCGCTTGGATTGGCAATCCATCAAGGCTCTCAGATCCATCAGGGTGCATCTATACTGCACCATTATTTCGAGATAACTAGCGTTATTTCGAAATAACAATGTGAGCGTGTACACAGCCATTCAATTTTTTCGAAATAATTTCAAAATAGCGGACGGCTTATTCAGAAATCTGTAAACTTTATTCTACAAGGAATAACACCTATTCCAAAATGGCTATTTCAAAATACGGCGTGTGTAGATGCTTCACTGCTGCTATTTCGAAATAGCCCCTCACCAGGGCCATTCTAAGTTATTCCTCCCCAGTGCCTCCTGGGGCTCTAAATTGAGATAACACGTCTACATTAGGGAAGCCTGCCTCGGACTAATTATGAAGCTTCCCTGCAGTGCAGACATGCTATTTTGAAATAAGCTATTTCAGAATAACTATTCAAGAATAGATTATTTCGAAATAAGCGTGCAGTGTAGACGTACCCTCAGAGAGCTAGCTCACAAGAGCAGCTAGAGGAAATACTATCTAGAGCTGTTCTGGTGTTCGAGAAGGGCATTGGGTACCTGAAGGATCTCAAAACGGACATCATTCTGACAGAAGAGGCAAAGCCTCAGCTCTTCACAGCTCAACACGTATCACTTGCCTTCAGAGATGCAGTAGACAAGGAGCTGGAATGTCTAGAAGGTGTGGGCATACTAATCAGGGGTCAACTGGAGTGAACGGGTGACTCTCATTGTTTCTGTCATGAAAGAAAAAGGTGTGGTAAGGGTTTTTCAGTGACATGGTTGGGACGGAACAATACACCTTACCTTGCACTAAACATATTTTCTGATCATTAGTCAGAGGGAAGAAACTCAGAAAAATAATTTAGCTTGGGCTTAAGTTTAATAGAAATAGAAGGGTTGAGGAAATTCTCCACCATCAGAGCTGAAAAAGGGTTGTGTGAATACAACTGACTGAAACCTGGATTGGCATCCACCCATGCAATCTGTGGAGGTCAATGGATGAGGTGCTGTAAAGGAATACCAAACTGTAGGTGTTACATAGACAGCATCATTGTCACTGGGTCCAACATTGCAGACCGTTTGAAGAATCTGACATCACTTTCAGACATTAGAAGCAAATGGTTTATGAGTGCACTGTGTTAAACATGGATTCTGCAAGGCATCAGTTATGTACTGTGGACATATCATACATGCTAAGGGACTGTATAAGCCACTGGGAAATGTGGAAGCAGTTATGAGGGCATCTCTCACCTGGAAGCTTTATGACAGGTTCATTCATTCATCAGTTTCTATTACCATAAGTTCTCACCAAACTGGTTGTACTCTCTGAATCAGTTGCTTCAGAAAGGGAAATGCTGGAAAATAAGTAAGCAATGTGAAGACACTTTCCAGAAGGCAAAGCAAGTGTTACTTCTGAGTAAGTATTAAATCTGGAGTTAGTAATCTCCTTAACATGTGAGGTGTCACTTATGGAATTGGAGGAGTGATCTGCCCTGTGATGTTTGATGGTTAAAGTTCAGCAGAAGCTCAGACAGTGCACAAAGCTTTGAACTTGGGTAGTTAAGAAATGTGGACATTATCTATATCATACAGAGATTATGCTTGTGACAGATCATAAACATGGTTATCCATTTTTAACCCCAAATGAAGCATTCTAGAAATGGCTACTACTCAAATTCACCAGTGAGCATTATTCTTGTGGGCCCATAACTATGATCTCAAATTTAAGGAAATAGGGCTCAACATTGCAATGCTGATGGGTTGTCACCACTACCACTGTTGTATACAAGCTCCACACAACAAGGGGAATTTGCAGCTGTTGAAATCTTCAGTTTGGTGCAAATTGGTGTACTTCCCACTATTTAGGTGAGGCTGAAACAAGAAACACAGATGGTACCTTAGTTGCATTATATGAAGCTACCTTAAAAGTGTGGGAGACAGAAACAGTGGAGAGCTTAAAGCCATTTTTCCACTGGAGGAATGAAATCACAGTTGCTCAAAGCTGTTTGTCTGATGTGGGAAGTTAATGTAATTATTCCTACAAAACTACAGGTAAGGATCCTGGAGGAGTTACATGCAGGGCCCCCGGATGTAGTCAAGATGTACACATAAACTAGAGGTTGGCTGTGTCTACATTGGCACCCTTTTTCGGAAAAGGGATGCTAATGAGACCAGTCGCAATTGCAAATCGGGGGATTTAAATATCCCCCGCGGTATTTGTTACATGGCTGCCGCTTTTTTCCGGCTCGCTTTGCCGGCAAAAGCGCCAGTCTAGACGGATCTTGCGGAAAATAAACCCTTTTCCACAAGATCTCTTATGCCTACTTTCAAGTAGGAATAAGAGATCTTGCGGAAAGGGTTTATTTTCCGCAAGATCCCGTCTAGACTGGCGCTTTTTGCCGGCAAAGCCCCGAGCCGAAAAAGCGGCAGTTATGTAATGCAAATACCGCGGGGATATTTAAATCCCCCGCGGATTTGCAATTGCGCTGTGTCTCATTAGCATCCCTTTTCCGAAAAAGGGTGCCAATGTAGACACAGCCGTTATGTCTGGTGGCCAGGTATTAACTGGAAGATTGAGTAGTTAGCTAAGAATTCTTCTGACTGTCAGAAGCTGCAAAATATGACTTGATTGGTACCACTTCATCCTTGGAACTGGGCAACTGTTCCCTCAGAATGAAGTCATCTGGATTCTGCCAGTCCATTCATGGGTACCAATTTACTAACCAGTAGTAAATGGATATTCCTAAAGACTTAATCCTGCACGTCATCCATGACTTCTGCAAGTACCATACAAATTCTATGAAACCTTTTTGTTCTCTCAGGACTGCCAAGAAAAGATGTGACAATGGCCCACAATTTGTTTCAGAGGACTTCCAAGCTTTCATGAAAAGTAATGTCATGTTACATCCACCCAGACAATCTTGCAACAAGTGGCTTAGCAGCATGCTTTATTCAAATCATGAAACAAGCTCCGATAGTTGCGACGGAACCTGGATCATTACAAGCCAAACTTGCAATTATTTGGTCTGCATATTGGAATGCTGTGCATGCAACAATCACCCGCAGGTTTGTGCCAAGGGCACAACCTCTCATCTCACCTGGATTTGTTAAAGCCCAATATGTGATGATAGATATTTAATAAGCAGATCAACTAAGCAAAAGACCATAGACTCTCTTCTGTTGGAATTATGGATGGGACCCTGTGTTCTTGCTTGAGATATGCCTATAAGTGGTTTTCTGAAACTAACCAAGAGCTGTGTGTGCAGTGGAGAGCTTTGTTTATGTAAAGTTTCAATTTTTTTGTGGTTTTCTTTTACATGTTGATTTGTGTGGTGTCAGGGAAGACAGATAGAAGTGTGACTTGTACTTAAAGTAAAAGGTAGCAAGGTTTGTGATGGGCCTTACTTTATATAGGAGTTTCTTCCACACTCTGACACCAAGAAAACTCCGTCTCCTTTGTGGACTAGCTTTACCCTTATTATAGAAAGTTCCACTGTGCCCGAGGAATGGAGTCACCGACTACTTCATTGGCACTCCATGCTAGTTCAGCTGGTGCAGAATAGTGAATTCAGTAGGCACTAGGAGAACAAAGCATTCTTTAGCAAAAGTTCAGAAATGTGCCCTTAAGAAGTATTCTGCAGAACTAGTGGGTGGTTGAAGAAGATGATTGATGCCATAGTTACAGCAGGATGAAATGTTACAGGAAGTTTCATAAAAGACCCATTGCAAGATAAAAGTCTTGTATATCACACTGTAATACAGTGTACTGTACTATCAGTGCATGGGTGTACTTTTGAGTGAAGAGGCCTTGGAAAACATGGCTACATCAGACTTAGGAAATCATCTGAACAAACTATCAGATCTAATGAAATCAGACTGCTGAGAAAGTGTTTTTTTAAACAAACACAAAATATGGAAGGTCTTTTAAAATTTCTAACACCTTTAGCCCCAGAATGTGATTGACACTCCCTATTAGCAGCAATGGTGGGACCTTGATTTTTTATAAAATTAACAAGGCGGTAAAGAGAGAATTAAACCATTATTGGTGTCCTTCTTGGCCATTGTCACAGGACTCTAAAACCAGTCTCAAATATACAGGTGTATTCAGAGATAGAGTGATTTTGATGATTCTTTTAAAAGCAAAAGGATTCACCTTCCGCTTAAAAAGCGCTGTTTCATCCCTCGCCTGGTATTTCTCAGAGGGTTAGCCATGTTAATCTGTATCTGCAAAAACAATGAGGAGTCCTGTAGCACCTTAGGGTTTGTCTACACAGCAGGGCTAAAGCCAAAATAAGGTACGCGACTTGAGCTACCTTGAGAGCATAGCTTAAATCAAAATAGCTTATTTTGGCTTTTGGTGCTCTCTACACAGCAGGAAGTCGGAGGAAGAGCACTCTTCCTCCAACTTCCCTTACTCATCGTAAAATGAGGGTTACAGGTGTCAGAGTAAGACAACATTCGGCTCGACATTATTTTGACATTACGTTGGAATAACTGCTTGTAGTGTAGATGTGGACTATGTTATTCTGGAATAATGTCAGTCAATCTGAAATAACACTGCTGTGTAGACATACCCTCAGAGACTAACAGATTTATTTGGGCATAAGCTTTCGTGGATAAAACTCACTATGTCCATGCACCTGACAAACTGGTTTCTACCCACAACAGCTTATGACCACATAAATCTATGAGCTTATGAGGTGCCAAAGGACCTCGTTATATCTGATATTGTAACAAGTTCCCACAAAGATTATTAGAACAGAAAGAGGCGGGAAGCATAAAACAACAATGCATTTTTATTTTGTTCATTGGGAGTTCAGTCAGAATCCGCTCAGCATGCCTGCGGACAATCAAGGAACATATAGGGCCCTTTTATTTACCTGCAGTGCCAGTCCATGTGTGGGTGGTTGTAGTAGGAAGAGCATCTCCCACTGAGGTACTAACCTCTGGGATGGGTCAGAAGTGGGCAAAATCACCCTCCCCTCTGTCCTTTTGGTCAATGGCGATTGCACTTCCAAAGCTCTGGTCACAGCTGCCACAGGGCCAATGTTGCTCATTTAGGTGAGAATATGTGAAATGGATGCACATTATGTGGTTGGTTCTCTGTTGGCACTGAAAGGGAGTTTTCTGAGGAGTCTGTGAGTGCATTGGGCGTTATGACATTTGGTTGACAAGACACATGACTTGAGGTTGATGTGGGTGTTCCTGCTACCGTATCTGGTGAGGTCTTTGATTTTAGCGATGGCTTTGATAGGCGATGCATTTAATCAACTTTAAAATCTTTGGGTTAAAGTGGTATTACATATGTTTGTATCTCAAGTGCAGCTATGTGATGGAAGGAGTGAGAGCTGCATAGTGCACTCACAACAGTGGCTTAATTGGCTACAAATTAAGGATAGTTGTTAAAAGGCACAGTTCTGGTATGCTGGTTTTAAGGTGAACCATTACAGAGAAAGGAACTGATCAAACAGTCCAGACAACTGCTGGATGGATAAATGGTGGCATTTGGTTCAGTGGCTAAACCATTAATCAGATAAAAATCATTTTGGATTGACCTTAAAATGCCTAATGTTCAGTTTTTCTCACCAAATGGAAAAATCCATTTTTTTTTATTTTGGGTCAAAATATTTTATTTTGGGTCATCTGACTCCAAACAATATGTTTTTATTTTGTTCTCAGATACTTTTACCCTTTTTATTGGTTAGTTAAATCTAGCTAAATTTTGTAATGAAAAAAAATGCTGGGTTGGCTTTTTCAAAAACTATTTACTATTTACAAAAACACTTGACTGAATTAGTTAACCATTTTGGTCTGCCTGAAACTGCATTTTTTTAGTAAGTAGGCTGTTAAAAAAATTCTCCCAGCTCTTATCCATACTCCAGTATCGATGCCAAGGGTGTTCAGAAAGAAGCAAGGCGTGATCAATATTCTTATTTAACAATCTGCATGTAACCCCCTTTTTCCTCCCCGGGTTACTCAGGAGCAGGTCACACTCATAGGTGTGCCTGGGCATCTGATGGTTTTAACCCAAAAGGAGATCCTGAGCACCCCAGTGGTGATGGTGTTTAGTTGGGGAAAGCCCTATCCACCCCCTTGCTGCAGTCCCTTGCTCGTAATGAATGTACAATGGTGGTGCCTCCACCTGGCTGGCCTTGTACACACTTACTGGTGTGCCTTGAGAGCCTCCAGGAATATACTCATTCCAGCTATAATCTGGATCTAATTCCAGAACAACAACTACAAATCATACACATCTAATAGATTACATTAAAATAAACAATCTTTACTTAACTTAAATAAACAGGGTTTAACAGATTAACAATGAATAGCATGAACAAAGTGCACAACAATAAGTGGAACATGTATATCTAGCATTTACACTGCCAATATTGATCCCACCCCAGAGTGTGCACACCCCTGGACTCAGAGTCCCAGACTCTTGCTTGCATGGGCGCGCTTGAAGAACTGCAGCTGTAATGGAGGTTCTCTGCAGGCAGTGTGTATGAGGATCCAAGCTAGGCAGCAGCTCTGTCCCAGGCAGCACTTTCCCAAAAAGGCCCAATCTCTTACAGCCTCATGCTGTGCCTATCAGAAGCAGCCTGCTAGATCCCAGCTCCAAAGGCCTCCAGTCCTAATCTGCAGCTGCACTCCAACAGCCCCTGGACTGGATCAAACTCCTCCACAGCAGCCTGGTTCCCCTTCTCTTCCACAATCCAAGGGCAGAGTCCCAGACTGCTTAGGCCTCTCTTTTCATGCACATGGAGAGCCTCTGATCTCCCACACAAGAGTCCGTCCTTCCTGTTTTTCCCAAGGGCTCATGGGAATTGTAGTCTGGATTGCAGCACACAGGGTCTTTCCAGAAAAAAACAGAGGCCCCTTTAGTAGGGGGACTACATGCAGTAATGGTCATTGTGCTTTTTACTGTTTGCAAACATCCTTGCATATACCACCTCATTTCCTCAAACACTGGTGAATAAGTAAATGAAGGGGCTTCTAAACATAACAGCAAATTGGCAGAGTTTATTCAGAAGAATTTTTGCAAATGCTACTCCCCCTCTCGTAGAATCATAGAATCATAGAGCTGGAAGAGACTTTAGAAGGCCATCAAGTCCAGCCCCCTGCCCAAGGCAGGACCAATGCCAGTCCTCACAACTGCATTCACCCATCTATAGCAGTGGTCTCCAACCTTTTCAAGAATAAGATCACTTTTTGACTCTACGTCAATCCAGGATCTACCTCAGATCCAAACACCCTTGTGCCACCTCCTTCCCTGCCAATTCTCTGAGGCCCTGTCCCTTCTCCGAAGCCCTGCCCAGCTCACTCTGTGGAGATGGGATACAGGGGTGGAGAGTGGGGGACACTCTGACATCAGCACCCCCTCTCTTCTGCCTTCCTCACCCTGCACAGCAAGCAGGAGGCTCTCGGGGGGCCGCTCCAAGGCAGAGAGCAGGATCAGCACAGAAGTTGGGGGAGGGGCAGGTGAAATGCTAGCACTTGATAGCCTCCAGGCCAAATCAGTCAGGATCATGTGTCAGAGGCTCCAGCATCTGCCAGATCTGCTGGTTGGTGAGCACTGGTCTATAGATAAAAGAAATCTCTTTTGTCTTATTCTGTTGACTAAAGTAGCCGTCCTTTCAACCAATCAACGCATAAAACTGGCTTTGTAGGCCGGCTGCTGTGATTTATTGGTCTCTCATTGACTGCGTCAAATCATTACAGGTTGTTTTCTTTTCCCCTGTGCATACCTGGTACTTTCACACACATACTGACATTCCAGGAAGAAGGAAGATTGCCCTAGTTGTGGAACTGCAAAATGAAAAAGCTACTTACGTTTTAAAAATCCAACCACAGTAACCATAATTGAAAGACTTATTTCATTGTAACAAACTGTATCGGATATAATGGTGGCTTGAAGTTAGGTCCTTGACGCCCAAAATCTCTGATTTTTATATCGCTGTCCTGTGTTTCCTTTACACATTCTTGTTGGAATTTTATAATAATACCTTGCACTGCTTGAGGATCTCAGCTCAATCACTAAAACTAAGGAGTGGTCTCATAACAACCTAAAAAGGAAGAGTATTACCCCATTTTAGATACAGGGGCACTAAGTCACAGAGGGTATGTCTACACTGCCACCCTAGTTCGAAGTAGGGTGGCTAATGTAGGCATTCGAACTTGCAAATGAAGCCAGGGATTTAAATATCCCGGGCTTTATTTGCATGTTCCCGGGCGCCGCCATTTTTAAATGCCCCGTAGTTCAAACTCCCTGCCTGTGGTTACACGCGGCACGGACTAGGTAGTTCGAATTAAAGCTCCTAATTCGAACTACCATTACTCCTCCTGCAATGAGGAGTAACGGTAGTTCGAATTAGGAGCTTTAATTTGAACTACCTAGTCCGTGCCGCATGTAGCCGCAGGCAGGAGTTCAAGGCACGGGCATTTAAAAATGGCGGGCGCTGGGAACATAAATAAAGCCCAGGATATTTAAATCCCGGGCTTCATTTGCAAGTTCGAATGCCTACATTAGCCACCCTACTTCGAACTAGGGTAGCAGTGTAGACATACCCAGAGAGATTAAATGTTTTGCCAAAGATCATGTTGGTGGCAGTTTAAGACAGAGCCAGAAAACTGGACTCCCAACCCTGAGTATTAGTCAGAAAGCTTTCATTCATATTTTTGAATAATAATTTTTTAAAATAAATCATGGCACAGTAATGGCCCAGGGTGCTTTGCAGCACCTAAAATATATTAATCAACAAGCCAGGAAATAAAATCCCTGCTCTGAACAAAACAGGACAGCATAGGGTGATATTATTCTTGATAAGATTCACAGATTAGTAGATCTGATTCCGGAGAGGGTGATTAGAAAGAAGATAGGGAGAGGATTTTTAAAGGTAATGTAGATCCAGACATAAGAGATGAGATCCTGGCCCCATTGAAGCCAATGGGAGTTTTGCTGTTGACCTTCTTGGGACCAGGATTTCACCAAAAGTACAGTGTGAAGGAAGGCTGAAAGTTGGGAGTGAAGAAGGGCACGAGAGTATCAGAGCCCCGGGAGGGTACAGGATGACTCACAGAAGATTGCAAGGGAGAATAAGGGCTTGCAAGGGTCTAGGCTGGATATTAGGAAAAACTATTTTATTAGGAGGGTGATGAAGTACTGGAATGGATTACCTAGGGAGGTGGTGGAATCTACATCCCTAGAGGTTTTTAAGTCCCAACTTGACAAAGCCCTGGCTGGGATGATTTAGTTACGGTTGGTCCTGCTTTGGGCAGGGGGCTGGACTCAATGACCACTTGAGGTCTTTTTCAGCCCTAGGATTCTACAATTCTATGATTCAAAATTATTTTAATAAAAGATAAGAGGATGTGCAGCCTGAAGGAACTGGAGAAAGGTCGGAGAATGACACCATCATTGGGAAAAGGTGGGTTGACATGAGTGTTGACTTCCTACAAAAAACAGAGAGTCCTATCACCAGAGTTAACCTGAAGAACAGAAGGATGTGCAGTCTGTTGGGAGCTAAGAAATGAGATATGGACCTGGGGCTGAAGAAGATCCTAATGGGAGCAGGAAAGAAACCACTGTCCTTCCTGTGGGAACAAATGGTGTAGTTAGACTCACACGGGAGTCATGAGTGAAAAAACTCTAGGTGTGGCACACTGAGGACAGGGTACGTGAGGTCCCCGCCCTCTGCCCTCCTGGTCCCTCCATCCCTGGTGGCTACAAAGTCAACCTGGGTACTCAAAGAAGCTCATGTTGACATCCAGCTTTGAAAATCTTGGCTGTATTGTATACTACAGCCTCTCCAGTATGGTTGAAACAATCTTAAGGGTGCATCTACACTACACCATAGCTTGAAATAAAATATGCAATTTGACCCACGCAAATTGCGTATCTTATTTCGAAATAACTTATTTTGTAATTTGGCGCTGTCTACACAGCGCCAAATTTCAAAATAACCTGCTATTCCAAAACGCCCTTTACTCCTCATGGAATGAGGTTTATAGGGACGTCAGAATAGCGCGCCCATTATATTTCAAAATAACGGGCTTGCTGAGAAGACATGGGATAACTATTTTGGGATACTCCGGTATCCTGAAATAGCGTTGCAGTGTCGATGTAGCCTTACTGTCCAGTGACAGGTGAAACTTAAAAAGAGAGATTAATCCATTCGAATAACACTCCATGCTGTGGAAGTGAGGCAAAGAAGTGATTTGCAGTTTGGTGGCAGTTTCAAAAAATAAAAACAATCAGTTCCACTTGAACAAAATCTGACTTAAAAAAAAGCAATGATTCAGAAAAGTCTTTTATGTCTATTCTAGCATTTGGATTTAAAGCTGTCTATCCTGTGTGAGGTCCCGGCCACTGGGTTAGGGGTTACATAGCAAGTGAGGTGTTACGGCCACTGACTCCACTTCTTCCTCCTCCAGTTTATGAATGGCCAAAATTATTCCTTTTAAATTTGTGAATAGTTTCAGGTCAACTGAAACTGCCAATTTCAGTAAATAAGGGTATGTCTACACTGCACGCTTATTTTGAAATGAGCTATTCCAGAAGAAATACTACAAAATAGCTTATTTTGAAATAGCACACCTACACTACAGGGAAACCTCAAAATTAATCTGAGGCAGGCTTCCCTAATGTGGACGTGCTACCTCAATTTAGCGCCCCAGGAAGCAGTGGGGAGTAATTAGTTTGAATGGCCCTGGGGAGGAGCTATTTTGAAATAGCAGCAGTGGAGCATCCACACTACAGCTATTCCGAAATAGCTATTTCAGAATTGGCGTTATTCCTCGTGGAATGCTGTTTACAGAAGCCGGAATAAGCTGTCCGTTATTTTGAATTTATTTTGAAATAACAGAATTGCTGTGTAGATGCTCACATTGTTATTTCAGAATAACGGCCGTTATTCCAAAATAACTCTGCTGTGTAGATGCACCCTAAATGACTAGCATGAAAAAGTTTGGCTCAGCTCCTGTTGAAATCTTAAGGTCATTTATGTGACCTTTCATGTGGTGGTTTGAGATGAGCAAAACACAATAGAGGGCTCACAGTTTTTGTGATATTTCCATACTTCTATTTCCACTGAAAACCAGAATCCATAGAGGCAGAAGTAAATACATTTTGAAACAAGTATTTCTTTCTATTCATCATGAATTTGCTACTTTTAAGTTTCATGGAATATCCTTTGTTCCAGAACTGTTTGATTAAGGGACTTTTTGGTTCATTGAGCATCCTGAAAAAGCATTTTTAAACATTTCATAGGTACAGGTTGCTGCTCCCAAAACAGGAATTCTCTGTTCCAGCAACATCCGTGGTCTGGCAGGACCATGGTTGTTCCTGGATCGGGGAACCCCAGTAGCCTAGTGTCAAGAGGGCAATCCAGGAGGGGCTGAGTTGAAGCAGCAGGATGAATACTGTGTACAGATGTGGTCTCCTCACCTCAAAAAAGATATTTTGGCCTTGGAAAGGGTTCAGAAAAGGGCCACTAAAATGATTAGGGGTTTGGAACGGGTCCCATATGAGGAGAGGTTAAAGCGACTGGGACTTTTCAGTTTAGAAAAGAGGATACTGAGGGGGGATATGATAGAGGTGTATAAAATCATGAGTGGTATGGAGAGGGCCGGTAAAGAAAAGTTATTTATTAGTTCCCTAAATAGAAGAACTAGAGGACACCAAATGAAATTAATGGGTAGCAGGTTTAAAACTAATAAAAGAAAGTTCTTCTTCACACAGCGTGTAGTCAGCCTGTGGAACTCCTTGCCAGAGGAGGCTGTGAAGGCTAGGACTATAATAGAGTTTAAAGAGAAGCTAGATAATTTCATGGAGGTTAGGTCCATAAAAGGCTATTAGCCAGGGATAAAATGGTGTCCTTGGCCTCTGTTTGTCAGAGGCTGGAGGGATGGCAGGAGACAAATCGCTTGATCATTGTCTTCGGTCCACCCTCTCTGGGGCACCTGGTGCTGGCCACTGTCAGCAGACAGGATACTGGGCTAGATGGACCTTTGGTCTGACCCAGTACGGCCGTTCTTATGACTGGCAGGAGCTGGCAGCAGCCCCTGACAGCCTCCAGCACTGGGACCGGGTTGGGGCAGCCCCCAGAAACACAGGATCAGGTTGGCGACAACCCTTGGCAATTCGGGGCCAGGGCCAGAGCCCCGGGGCAGCCTGTGGAAGTGGGACCAAGGCTGATGGCAGCCCCCAGTAGCATGGGGCGGGAGCCCTGGACAGCCCATAGAAGCAGGACCAGAGCCTGTGGGCTTCCATGGGGCATGAGCCTGCACTGTTGGCAGCCCATGGCAGAGGGTCTGGATCCAAGGCTGGAGAAAGCCCCAGCAGCCCATGACAGTGTGGGGCCGGAGCTGTGGACAGCCTGTGGAAGCGGGGCCAGAGCCCACAGGCTGACACAGGGCTGGGACCAGAGCCTGAGTCCATGGCAGCCCGACCAGGGCCAGAGCCAGCCCCCGGCAGCCCTGGTAGCGCGGGGCTAGAGCCTATGGCAGTGCAGGCTGCTGGAGCCTGGCAGGCAGTCTGGCTGGGACAGCAGCAATGGGGTCAATGACCCAGCTGGCAGCCCGGTAGGGGTTGGAGGGAGTCCCTTCACCTCCCCCTTCCCCAGTACCAGCTGGCAGAGTCAGCGGCTGGGGGATGTGGCAGGGAACCATCTCTAGTCCAGCAAATTCCCTGATTTGGGACTGGTCAGGCCCTGAGGGTGCCGCATAAGAGATGTCCAACCTGTATTTGTAAAATAAAAAGAAATGAAAAGTAATTTCAAAGCAAAAACTTGACATGCTTTCTAGGAAAGTGTCCAAACAAAACAGATTGTTTCAGACTTTGTTTTAGGAATTTTGCAACTGAAACAATTAATAGAAACCAACAGTTGCAAAATGTTTTGGTGTCATCAAATCTCTATTTTCACCCAACCAAAAAAAAAAAAATTGGTTGAAAAATTCACACAGTTCTGGTATGTTCTCCCCAACTTCGATTCTGATGCCACTGTGCAGGTAAAAGGTCCAATTCAAAGACGACTGAAGACTTTAAGAGTCTTTCCACTGATTTCAATAAGCTTTGGAATAGGCCCAAACTGAGCCTGAGTTAACTAGGTGTGCTAGTATTACTGACTACCCTGATTGCGACTGGAATCAAATGTATGAGTTTTGGGAGCCAACCATAATACTTTTAATTACACAAAAGGAAGCATTTCTTGTGTAAAGACATTCCAACTGCTTAAATGTCTTTTAAGCCACTTCAAAAGTGAGCAGCACTACAAAGTAGTAGTCGAAATGCAGAACCAGGCGGCAGGGTATTTCCCTTCTTCTGATGAAGTTCATCCCCCGTCTCTGAATATTGCTAAACCATTCTTGGCAAGGATTACTTTTATCCCTGTCTCACGAAGATACTTCTGAAGAACATTTTGTTGTTGTCCTTGGAATGCACCACATTACACTCAGCAGCTTGTATATGTTTTAGTAAGGAAGGAGCCTGCGCAGACCGTACCAAGTGGCTTCTCTTCACCCTTTGAAAATCCCTCCACCCTTTGGAAGTTGCTAAATTGTAACATTGTGGCTAAGCACTACCTAGAGGAGTAAAGCTGAATCTGTGTTATAATAAAAAAATGGGAGCTCACAGGACTGTTGGGTCCCTAGGCATTTGGTGGGGGAAGGAGGTTCCCCGAGCTCCTGGAAGGGGCGGGGCTGCAGGTGGAAGGGGTGGGGCCACTGCCTCAGATGGTGAGGTGTGCTTGCCTCCCCCCCACCGGCTCTCAGAGCTGGCCAGAGCACACCACATGGGACTCTGGAGTGCTGGAGTTTCTAAAGGGCCTGAGGCTCTAGCCACTACCACCATCACAGTAGTGGTGGTGGCAGTGGGGAGCCGTGGGCTCAGTAGAATTGCTGGGTCCTAGGGCAATTGCCTCCTTTAATCCCCCCCTGTTGAGGGCCTGGGGCCCACAAATCTATTGAGAGCTCATGCCGTTCAGCTAGATGCAGACACCTTTAGCTTTTGGGGGGGCACAACTGCCTCAGAAAAAAACATACAGGTGTAGCGTGCACTCTTGGGAACTGTACTTTGTAGGGTGTATCGACATTGCAAAAAAAAAGTTCCACAACAGTGAATCTCTCAGAGCCTGGACTGTAGACATCAGTGGCTTAGCTTCCCAGATAGGAGGTCTGGAGGAAGGGAGTGGGGCTGACAGGCACCGCCGGCCCTGGGATGAGGTGTGAGGGGGGCCTGCTCCATGCCCCACAAGGGACAGAGCCTTAGGAGGGAGGGGCAGGGCTGAGAACCGTCAGCCCTTAGTGCCACCCAGACTGTGGCTTGTGGTCCCCTTCCCCCAGCCCTCAGAGCAATGTGAAGTGATGCTCCAGTGGCAATTCAAAGGGGCCTGGGCCTCCAGCCACAGCCCCAAGGCAGCTGCCCCTATGCCTGCCCCTCTCCCCCCCAGTCGGCAAGCCTAAGGGAAGGTCACTTGCAAGAATCCATGTTCTCTTAAGCAGAGGCACCTGGGAACGGCCTCACTGAATAAAGAGGATGCCTCTCAAGCACATGGGACTCAGAGTGATTATTAAGTAGCCCCCAGAGTAAATATGAGCACATATTTGATTCGCATGTACCTCTGCCTACATATGTTTTCAGCTTGTGCCTGCCACAGCTCTAGAGAAAATAGTGTCACTAAATCTACTGTGGATGCTAACCTCAGTCTGGTTTGAGCTGAAAAAATACCATATGTAAACATGTAACAGACACAAGCAGTGATCATTTTACCACATTAGCAATACTATTATGTCTTTGAAGGGGTAAAAGTAGCAGAGAAGAAAGATGTTTTTGTGGCTAAGATGTTAGCTGGAGGGTATGTCTACACAGAGATTAAACACGCACAGCTGACCTGGGCCAGCCAACTGGGAGTCATGGGGCTCAGGCTGTTTCACTGATGTGTATTCCAGGCCCAAGCACTCTTAAGAAGACAAGAGAATTCATCCTGCTCAGGATATATCAGACCAATTCCTACTGCGCTGGATTGCAAACATTTAAGCTATGTCTACACTACAAGGTTTTTGCTCAAAAACAACTGTTTTTGTGCAAAAACCTGTGGAGTGTCCACACCTCAAGCGTGTTTTTGCACCAAAAAAATTCAGTAAATCGACAGGACAGAGGGCTTTTGCTTGTAGAGTTATTCCTCTCCCCACAAGGAATAACTCTTTTTTGCGCTATAGCTCTTGCGCAAAAAGGCATCTGTGGATGCTCTGCAGGGGTATCTTGCGCAAAAAGAGCCTATCAGAAAAAGCACAGGTGCTCTGATGGCCATTCTGCGCGAATGGCCATCAGAGCTTTCTTGCGCAAGAGCATCCATGCAGTGTGGACATTCTCTTGCGCAAAAGCACATCGCTTCTGCAATGCGCTTTTGAAGTGTGGACGCACTTTTGCGCAAGAAGTTTTTGCAGAAGATCTCTTCCGCAAAAAGCCTTTTGCGCTGCGCAAAACCCCTGCAGTGTAGACAAATCCTTACATTCAATGCCAAAAGGGCAACATAGGAGAGGTTTTTAGAGACGTTTACTCTCTCTCTGTTAATATAATTCTATTGCTTTTCACTTACAAGGATGTCAGACATTTACAAGCAGAATTACTACACCACCTTTGTGATGATGACTTCAAAACGTTTGATAAAATTTGGATAAACACAGCTCAAACATCCTTGGGTGATAGGGTGTTTAGCAAACTCAGTGTGATAACAATGCACAGAAAATGAGACTTTACCCTCTGTGATTTTAGAGGAAAAGCAGAACACAGAACCCCAAAGTCGCAGGCTCTTTCCATTTATAGTCAGTACATTTTCCCTCCCTCCAAAACATACAATACATGGACCTATAGAATATATTCCCCTATGCATATTTTCAACAGATAAGAACTAAATACATGGCCTTAAAAGAACAGTCAGTAGGCTGGTCATGATTTGTTTCTTCTTCACTCAGTGAAATGACTTTAAGAAAATAATCTCAAGGTAAATGAAAATTAAAGATGAAATACATATGTGGGGAGAGAGTGAACCACACAATATAGCACAGTGATAATGGACCCAGGGTTTCCCTAAAGAAGCAGTAGATGCCTTGCTTTCCATCAGGGGAAAAAAAACACCCTCCCACTTACATACTTTTCAGGTTTAGTCTCTGGTTTGTAACAATGCTCCCTGCTGTTATCTTGTTTTGCCAAATACCTGCAGCACAAATTACAAGTATTGCACATAGAAGAAAAGATCCGCAGCTACAGGGATGGAATGCAAGCATGTACCAAGCTGCGATTGCTTTTTTTAATATAAAGAATATAAATATAAACATTCTCAGGAGGGAAATATAGATAAGCAAATACATGTTTCATTCAGGTGAGCCCAGAGTCAATCAAGGGACTTTGCTTTTTCTCAGCTCACACTCAAAGGCTACATCCTGGATAGCCTGTATCCAGCAGAGAAGAGCATAGATATGAGTTTCTTTAGACCGTTGGTTAGAGAATAGCTAGCGAACAACAATGGAAGGTTTTCCCTCTCCCTAAGGATCCACTGCTACCTGGTGTAATGCTCCCATTCCCTACGTACTAAATAGGATCCTGACCCAAAACTCTGTACAGCCAAGGCGTGAGGTTTTTACACTGACTCCAATGCATCTCCCACATGCAAGGAAAAGACAAACGGGATGAAAACATACTCCTCTGAAGTCAGAGAATCCTGGTATCCAGGGCTTTTGCACAAGAGAGCGTCCACACTGCAAGGACACAGAATGGCCATCAGAGCACCTGTGCTTTTTCTGATAGGCTCTTTTTGCGCAAAAAATCCCTGTTGCCCATCCACACATACCTTTTTGTTCAAGAACTCTCATGCAAAAAGGAGTTATTCCTCGTATAAAGAGGTATACCTACACCACAAAAAGCCCTCTGTTCTGCCATTCTATGGTAAATTTTCTTGTGTAAAAACGTGCTTGAGGTGTGGACTCTCCGTGGGTTTTTGCGCAAAACCCCTGTAGTGTAGACATAGCCCAGTACAATGCCAGCAGAGATGATAAAATGATAGGGAATGTGTTCATAAATATTTTTTTTGCAATCTCGTAACCATCAGATGAGGGAGACAAAGTGGGTAAGGTCATGTCTTTTATTGGCCTGACTTCTGTTGGCAAAAGGGACCAGCTTTCGAGCTCCAAGTCTCTTTTTCAGCTTTGCAATGATCAAAAGCTTTTCCCTTTCACCAACAGAAGTCAGACCACGAACGGAAATTACCTCATCTACCTTGTCTCTCTCATCAAAATGGTATCTGCTTTTGTAAAACAAAACAACAAAAAGAAAATAAATCAAAACTTCTTTTTGATAAGCCCTAAATGTGAAGACAGGGGGAAGATACCAAGTCTGCAGTGCATGGCAAATGGGACTTTCTTTGTTAACTTTCTTGTTGGTAGGGTTGCCTGATGGTTTAACCAAAAATACCAAACACCTCCCTCCCCCCCCCCAAAAAAAACACCGGGGGAAAAATTCTGTTGAGAAAAAAAAAGGGGGGGGAAGGGAGACCAAACCTGTTGAGCAAAAAAAAAAAAAAAAAATTAAAACAGCATGGTCCCTTTAAGAAAAGTTTTTAGGCTTTTTGCCTAAAAGATGGCAGTGGCCATCTTGTTTTCTAGATCAGAGCCAGAAGGCAGTTTCCCTGCAGAACCAGGAGGCCCCCGGGGATGGGCTGGGGGGGCTGGGCCCAGTTGCTGAGTGTGTGTAGGGTTGCCAGGTATTCGGTATTTTTGCCTCCTGGTGTCCAGTATTTTCTGAATTTTTTTACTGGATAGGAGGCGAAAATACTGGACTGTCCTGGTCAATACTGGACACCTGGCAACCCTACTTGTTGGCTGTATAACTATGATTTCAATGAAGGGATTTACTAACGTCCAGCACTGCCCGCCTCAGGGTTCTCTACCCTGCCTTTTGTATTAATCTTTCATAAATCCACCCCTTGGATTGTCTTATTCCAAAGTGGTGACTTACTCCACCACAGCGTAGGTTTCCTCAGCTATGTGATAGTGATAATAAAACTTTAGAATTGGTTTGAATGGAAAACAGAAAAAAACGGGTTCCCCTCTGTAGTGGGGCGGAGTGGCCGCCCGCTGAGCCGGAGGCAGAGGAACCCCTCTGGGAGCCATTCTGGGCACAGCCTAGCCTCGCCCCCTCACCTGACCGGAAGCCAAGGGGTGTGGCTAGGACTATAAGAACTCTGCCAGGGAGCTCAGTCAGGGCCCAGCCTCTGAGGGAGACAGAGGCCTGGCCAGAGCTCCTGGCAGAGGAGGCGGGGACCTGGCCTGGGCCTCCCACAGCTGCCTCCCCTAAGGCCAGCAAAGACTCCCCTGCCAGGGCTGCTGAGGCCTGGCCAAGCCAGCCAGCAGAGCTACCCTCTGACCCAGAGGAACCCGGGGCTCTGCTGGGGCCTGGTGAGTTTGAGGACCTGTCTGAGCCGGAGTCTGTCCAAGTAAATAGACAGGCCTTGTAGTTTGGACTGAAAATTGACAAACCGGATCTGTCTCAGTAGAAGAGATCAGACAAAATGAAAGCTGCACAAGTTGGCCTTCCTTGAGACTATGCGTTATAGGTTTAAATGCATTGAATGACCCACATAGGCAGAATCCTCACTGTATCACTCAGGGTCTAAATTATTATTACAAACGAGTTGGATGCTTGCATTATAACTAACTTCCTTTTAATTATTCATCTATCAGGAACAGATGATCTGGAAATGCGTCTGTAACATTTTCCATAGACCCTGTCAGCTTACACAGGGAGAATATTCCTTTGACAGTTAGGAAAGTTACTAGATGGCTTTTACAGTATGGCCTGAATCCAATGTTTTTTCCCTTGTCGTGTCTGAAAATTTAAAATCTCAGCGACAGTAAATTCCAGGTGTTCCTTTCAGGCTAGAGTGACAGCTTTGAACTCCTTGGATGAAACCAAACCAGGCAGGGAAAAAAAGAAAAAAAAAACAACAATCCTTTGCTTGGATTAGGTCAGGACCCTCTTGGCGCTGTCCACATTCCTCTTCAGCACCTTGGCTTTTTGCTTCGTGTCTGAAAGGGAACAGAAGAGCAGACAATCAGCCGACCGCAGTGCACTTTCACAATTTCTGTATAAAATTTCACTTAATGCAATTCTGGCGCCAGGGCCATGCGTACGATGGTACAGTGGAGAATATGTTTATATAACACGACTGCATGCCACTGCGATCCTTTAAATTCTTCTCTAAGAGCTTTAGTCACTCCAGGTTCACTCATCCAAAACCCTTTATAATCTCAAATATCTCTTGTTACTTTCTCCTGTGAGTGCATTTGTGTGTGTGTGTGTGTGTGTGTGCACGCGCGTGCGTAGGAAGGGGAGATATACAACTGATGTGGACATTTTAAGGTTTATTTCTTCCTCCATCTTGTCTGACAGAAAGGAGGACTCTGCCACAGTATGAATGAAAACGGATGGCCCCCAAAATATTCCCACCTACGATTTAATAAGAATATGCTAAGCACAGGGATGTAATTTAAGACTGGGAAGTGTTGAACAGCTTTTGTTTATTCGTACTGCAGTATTGCTTAGTGGCCCAGTTAGGGATCGTGGCCTTGTTGTGTGAGAAGTGAGACACGTACATAAATGTCCTTACCCCAACAAGGGTTTACAACTGGTGTTTTTAATGAGAAACAGAAGAGGGTACCCGCAAACAGTCAAATGGAACACAAAGTTAAAATGGGATGACTATGATTAGCATGATAAGCAGCAGTCACAGCACATCAGCTTCCTAGCTGCTGTCAAATGCTACCAAGGGTATTGAAGTAAGTTTTAAGGAGAGAGTAAAATACTTACAATACACACATCAGTGTGTGTTACACAAACCTCATTTAAGCCATAGAGAACATTATCCTGTTAGGGTATGTCTACACAGCAACATTATTTTGAAATAACTTAGTCCATGTCTACACAGCAGGCAGTTATTTTGAAATAATGTTGCAATACTGTCAAGCTGGAGGACTTCTTACTCCAACTCCTCTAACCCTCATTGTATGAGGAATAAGGGAAGTCAGAGGAAGAGTGCTCTATTTCAAAATAAGAGCTATGTAGATACTCCCAATTTCGAAATAAGCTATTTCAAAATAATATACGCAATTGACATAGCTCAATTTGCATAGCTTATTTCGAGTTAAGCCCTGCAGTGTAGACGCACCCTACGAGGAGTAAGGGAAGTCAGACGAAGAATACTCTATTTTGAAATAACGCTTCATTTGCATAATCGCGTCATGGCATTTTTTTCAAAAAACGCTATTTCGAAAGTGAAACCACGGTCTACACGCAGTTCTTTCGAAAAGAAAAGCCTTTTTTGAAAGATCCTGTAAACCTCATTTTTGAGGAGTACAGGATCTTTTGAAAAAGACTTTTCTTTTTGAAAGAACAGCATCTAGACCGCGGTTTCACTTTCAAAATAGCGTTTTTTGGAAAAAATGCCGTGACGCGATTATGCAAATGAAGCACGGGAAATTCAAATCCTGGCTTCATTTGCAATTTCAATACGTCTAATTTATATCCCTCTTTTGAAAGACGGATGTAGTCTAGACATAGCCTAAGTGCTGTGTAGACGCTCCCAATTCTGACATAAGCTATTTCGAAATAAACTACGCAGTTGACGTAACTCAATTTGCACAGCTTATTTTGAGTTAAGCCCTGCTGTGTAGATGCACCCTTGCAGTTCTCATCTTGCAAATCAACTGAATGGAGCATGGAAGTTGGTTCTGTTCAAACTCATCCCTCCCTCTAGCCCCTTGTTGGTGTTTTTTCATACTTCTTGGTTCAGTAGAGCTATCTTGTAATGCGTGCCTCAGGTGCCATCACAAATACCACAGTTTGGAATGAGCATGCTGGTATTCTGTCTCCAGGAAACAAAGACGTGCCAGCGGATTTTATAAGGGGAAAAAGATTTCTTAAAAAGTTTAGTTAAAACCTATTTCTGAGCAGAATACTCTTTTGTGGTCTAGTTAATGGAACATTTAAGTGCATATTCCTGGGCTTAACTCAATTTATATGTTTGCTTAGCTCCCTATTAAGACCATGTCACTGCAAGACTTGACAATGTGTGACTCTTTCCAGCCGAACTATGACAGACTTTCACTTGTACAGTACATTACACAGTCATTTTATACCAGATTTTGGGATTAGTCCTTGCAACTTCTTATCACACATCAGAAACTATAGTAAGCAAGTGAAAGTTACTCTGATGTGTAAATAATTGTTGCTGTTTATCTAAATAGCAATGATCGTGTATAGTAATGCTAATATAGCTTGTGCTGATATTGTATGTCATCCAAAAAATCATTTCTGAAGGAGCAACTAGTTGCTTAGCTCCTCCTTAATTTTGTTAGTTGCAGTTGGATGCAGTTTTCTTCATTTACTGCCTTAAACTGTTTTATAGCATTGAAATGAACATTTTTGGGATAAAATTTCTGATAAAAAAATCTATAGAACTAATACGTGTAGTTAAAATTATGATATATTGTGTTAAAGTTCTTTGGCATCTGGTCTTGTGTTTGTTACTGTTGGTTGGGAAATTTTTGCCAAAACATTTTTGTTGAGAAATGCTGATTTGTTGAAACCAAAACTTTTCATTGGAAAGGGCAAGTTTCAATACATTTCTCAACTTGAATTTTTTTTGGAGGAAAAAAGTTTTAAAATTGACATAATGTCCTCCTTTGAACTGTTCTAAATGAAACATTCCAATTTTCTGGTTCACCCCTGTAACTTTTTGTTTTGGAATTATGCAAATTAGAGTTAAGACAATTTAAAATGGTCAAAATTAAAACAAAACATTTTGAAATTTTCAACAATGAAAAGTTTGGTTGGCCCAAACACAAAATAATTCAGATTTTTAATTAATGATTCATGATTTTTCATTAATTTGACTTTTCATCCTGATTTGTGATTTTAAAAAAATCTCAAAATCTCACAAATTTTGGAGGAATGAGAAAAACAGTTCACAACTAGATCTATTTTTCATTCTCTAAGGGTACGTCTACACTGCATGGCTATTTCGGGATACTAGAGGTATCCCAAAATAGTTACCCCGCATCTACACAAACCGCTCATTATTTTGAAATATTTTTTGAAATAATGGGCGAACTATTTTGCCATCCTGGTAAACCTCATTGCATGAGGGTTAAGAGATGGCTCAAAATAGTGCATTATTTCAAAATTTGGTGCTGTGTAGATGCGCCAAATTTCAAAATAAGCTATTTCGAAATAGATTTGAGATAAGATGTGCAATTTGCATAGCACAAATTGAGTATCTTATTTCAAGTTAAGGGTGCTGTGTAGACACACCCTAAGTGTTATCATCATTGTTCAGTAGTATTCTAATAAGTATTAGATTGTTTGAATGTGTTGTATATGCAATGAGTAAAAGATTATTTTAAAAGCATACTCATCAGAGTATCATAGAAAATGAATATATATTTTAATACACATTTCTTCCTGAGCTTTTCATTAACTAACATACACATCTAATGATCATTCTGGGGATGTGGGCATTTAATAGTCATCTTTAAAAAGTAATATCAAATATATTTACCTCCATTCATAAAGGGTTTGATATCAAAATGTCTTACAGCCTGTTCAAATTCAGATCAGCTACACAGTTGTGAATATTTTAGAATTACCTACCTTGGAGGTTTATCACGTTATGCAATGAAAAATATTGGGTAAAAACATAATAAATATCAGCTCAGCAGTTACTCCCTTCAAAGACTTTCAGTTTGATACATCTTGAATTCTAAACAGGTTTATTGACAATTATACATGATGAGGAAGCGGGTACAGTGAATATATGCCATTTGAGAGACTCACACCAACAAATATTCTTGCAACTATATTTCACTTCCAATCAGGAAATCAATGTTGCGAAAATCCAAAAGAAACCCCACAGCTTGCTATTGTATTATCTCAGGTGAAAGTTTTTAAGTATTCTTGGCTCCTTGATGGTTGATTTTGGGGTACCTATGGCCAAATTCAAATGCAAAATAAAATGCAGGCTGTATTTTTGTTTGGACCTGTTGTTTGTATTACAGTAGCAACTCGGGGTGTTGACCAAAATTGGGACCCCTGGTGAACCCACGATAAGAACGGGGCCCTATGACCAAAAAGAGTTTGCCATGTAGGGCATGTCTAAACTACATCCCTCTTTCGAAAGAGGGATGCAAATTAGGCAGATCAAAAGTACAAATGAAACAGGGATTTAAATATCCCGTGCTTCATTTGCATAATCACATCACAGCGTTCTTTCGAAAAAGGGTATTTTGAAAGTGAAACTGCCATCCAGATGCGGTTCTTCGAGGAAAAAAACCCCTTTTTCAAAAGATCCTGTACTCTCCAGTTTAGACCTAGCCTCAGATAGAGAAGGCAAAGAATGGGTGAAAAAAGTAGTTCTAATATGGGGAACTGAGGCACAGAAGCAAAGGTGCTGTCGCTACCAACGTATTATACACTCATGCTTCATTCACGGGAGAAGCTCAGGTACTTAAATTTAAGCATATGCATAAATGTTTGCAGAATTGGGACCTTAATGGCGCTGGGTCACACAGCCCCTTCCTTGTCTGTGAAATGAAAACTGAGAACAGACCCTTGGTCTCCTGAGACATAGTCCTGTGCATGAACTGCAAAGCCAATCTTTCTCTCCATGGAAGAGACAGAGCAGACATCTAGAAAACAAAAGAAAAAAAAAGTAATTATCATAGGACTGAAAGGGACCTCAAGAGGTCATAAAGTCCAGTCCCCTGTACTCCTGGCAAGACCTTTTCTTTCTTTCTTTCTTTCTTTCTTTCTTTCTTTCTTTCTTTCTTTCTTTCTTTCTTTCTGTGACTCAACTAAATGGAGCATAATATCTGTGAATACATTTTTATTCACCTTTAAAGAAATTTCAGTCTGTCGGAGGTAAACAAAATGTCAGTGTTGACTCTTCATTAATTGTAGTGTGACTGACCAGTGAAATATAAGTTATCGTTTCTGCACCTTGCCTGGATATTGTTCTGCATTCAAATCTCTTTTAAAAATTCTGCTTTCTTCCAAAAAATGCTCAGGAGAAGCAGCATCAGAACTTAGTTTGTAAAACACACATGCCCTCACTTGCAGATTTTTCAGTGAATCCTGACTTCTTCATATAAACTAGAGCTGGTTAAAATGTTTTAAAATTTGAAATTTTGACTAATGTTTTGACATGTGAATGCTTTACTTGAAATGTCAATAAAAAGGAGAGGGGGAATTTACAATTTTCCCACAATTTTTCAACCAACACTAGGGACTCTTATTATACGGTATTGAACATAGCATTCTTTTTATTAATGGTGCTTAGCACTGCTCAGGATCTTTGAAAGCAATTCAGAAAAGCATATAAAATCATTAAGTCCATCCCTATTGAGGCCAGCAGTTTAAATAAATGTAAGCTTGTACTAAATTTAAATGTATATAGTATCATGAGCTTTCGTGGGCAAACCACACTTCTTCAGATGAGCTTGAGCGGAGAAAAAAGGAGGACCCAGAATTTATAACAGAAAAAGGAGAGACAGAGAAAAAAGCCCTATCAATTGGGCTAGGTCTACACTAGAGCTTTTTCCGATCGCTATTCCGGAAGAGGCTTTTCCGCCATTGGCCCAGTCTAGACGGGGCCAAATGGTGGAAAAGCCTCCTCTTTCGGCAGAGCCCTTATCCCTCGTAGAACGAGGCATAAAGGGTTCCTCGAAAGAGCACGTTTGCTCTTTTGCAAAAAATAAGCGGAAGAGCAAATGCGTTGCTTGGACGTGGCAGAAATTTTCCGGGATACCGGCCCCGCAGTGTAGATGTACCTTTGTAGTGCTAGTGTTAATGAGGGTACTTGAGAGGCCGTAAGTGTCCCATACTTAGCTTTTGATGTCAGTGAGGACGGTGCCACAGGACTACTCGTTTTTAAAGTTACAGATTAACACAGCTACTCATCTGAGACTTTTAAACTTAAATGAATATAGAGGTTTTCCTGAGTCAGGGCCTATATAAAGAGTTTTCCACATTACTTTATTAACACATCTATACTTCTCTGGGCTTCATTCATGGTGCATGAGGAACTTATCATTAGAAACACACAATGATAAATTTGATTAAAAACTTTTAATCTGAACCACGTAGAATGAACCAGCCTAAATATAATTTTATCACTAGAGGAGAACAAATAAAAAGGTGTGGCATGAAAAGTTTGTTGTCTTAAATTTTGTTAAGTTGAAAGTTATACTATTTATACACATTGCTTCAATAAAACAGAACAAGATTTATTTTTAGACACAGGGTTTTTTTTGTATTCTTAGAAAAAAAAAATATATATATATATATATAAAACTAGACCAATGTAAGAGTTAAGTAAAAATTAAATTAAATTGAATTAAATTAAATTAAATGCAGAGGATGTTATTAGTAGTAGTTTATTAAAATGTAAAAATGTATTGATAATACTTCAACATTCCACATCCTGAAAACAAACTGTTTCAGTTGTTTCAATAAAAACAACATTTTGTATGCAGGCTAATAGCAGCAAAGGAGACAAATCAAAACGCTACCAGAAAACGCATCTAACAAAATAACATGAGATAATGCAATGTTGTGACTCAAAGAAGAATTGGACATTAATATGGATAACAAGAATGTTTAGAGTTAAAATAATAAATACTAAAAACCAGAACATAATTTGGAGGGGATGGAAACTCTTATACTGCAGGTTTTTAAAAACAAGTGAGAGATGTGTCAGGGGTTGTCTAGGTATATTTAATCTTGCCTTAGTGCAGGGGGATGGATTAGACGATCCCTTCTAGCCCTACATGTCTATGATTCAGGATGCAAGATGACCTCGAACTAATGGGGGTTATGATGACACTTCCTCAGAAGCCAGACTATCCATAACTACTTTTTGTGAGGTTTCATGCACCGTCCTCTGAAGCAGGGGAGCTGACAGAATTGCTGGGCCCGGGGGCAAGGAGCGGGAGGGGCTGACTCTACACTCCTGGAAGGGGCCCGGCATCCAGCAGAAGGGGTGGGGCTGAAGGGCAGACTGCCCCTGCCAGTCCTTCAGACACAGCTCTGGCAGTGAGCACCAGGCCCTTAGGAATCACCAAGCCCTGGGGCAGTTGTCCCTTTTATGCGTCCCCACAACCCCTGTCGGTGGGCCTGCTCTGAACCATCACCTATTGGCATCTTGTTACTGGTTAAACTATTTGTTAGTCTCTAAGGTGCCGCAGGGCTGCCCATTGTATTATGTCCTGTTCTGTGGCTAGATAGGGCACTTTGATCTCTGTCTATTGGTCACCGTTCTCCATAAAGCAAATTCTCTAAAGGTGAGTGTCTAAATCACTTAGGCCATATCTACACGACGGAGTCAATGCCAGCATAGTCCTATGCTGCGTGGACACAGCATCTACTGACAAAAGGAAGACATCTGACAGTCTCATTCCTGCACATCATCAGCTATCCTGACAGAAGCACCCTTCCACACTGCATGGAAGGTTTTGTCAGCCTAATTACATAGGCTAGGAAGCGTGATTTTCATATTGCGGACTAGGCTGCAATCTCCTTTGAAAAGACCAGTCTGTGATTGTAAATTAAATATGTGTTCTTAATTCATCCCTGCCAACATATAATCTTTTAAGCCCCTAGCCCGGAGCCATTGAACTCTTGCTGTTTGGTTAAATGAGAGCAGGATCAGGCCCTAACTGATTTGCAGTGAGAAATTCTGAATGAAAACGATTCTGAAAGGTATACTGTGGGTTCTCCACAGTTTCATACTTTGAGAGATTTCCCCTTGATTAAAATACTTTCATTTTCAAATTACTTCAGTGCTGTTTGTCTTGCTTTCAAATGGAAACATGCAAAACCTTATCTTGATAGCATGAGACATCTGATAAGAAAAGAGATATCATGAGGAAATAACAAACACCCCCACTCATGCTGAACAAGAGGTGCTGATAATGAAAATAGACCGTTACTAATGTAATGTGTTAATTACATTTAGACTCCCTTCAAAGCCCCTTTATGCCGCACTGATGGCATGAAATAATCTTAGGCCAGGTCTACACTAAACGGGAAGGTTGAATCAAGATATGAAACTCCAGTTACGTTAATTCAATGTACTTTATTTGAGTTTCCCCACTGTCCCCACAGTGGGAGGCCAATGGCAGCAAGCACTCCCATTGGCTTCCCTTACTCCTTGCAGGAGTAGGAGTACCACCTGCTGGTGGGGGCATCCTCTGAGTTCTATTTAGCGGGTCTTAACTAGACTCACTAAATTGAGCTCTGGAAGATCGATCATGGCAGTGTCGATTTTCACGGGAGTGAAGACATGGTCTTAGTGTGAACAAGACTCAGCTCTGCAGGATTTAATAGAGATCTTCCTTCCTATAAACCTCTGCAGTCCTGGAGAAGTAAAATTTCATCTATCTGCAACCCAGAAGCAGTCAGACCACTGAGAAAGATAGAGCAACCTTAATTAAGAGATAGTTGGCTTTCAGCTCATGTGGTAGAGGCTTATTCTTTAGTCTCTCAGGTCCAGGTTCAATCCCACCTGCTAAAAACCCAGGTCTGACAGCTTTACATATCCTTCACAGGATTTCCTGCATCACAAGGAGTTCCTGTTTAACAACGACCAAAATTCCTTTGAGTAGGATGGGTGGAGGAAGATTTTAAGCTATCAATTGCTGTTTCCATTGTGCAGCTATGGCAATTTACATCAGTGCATGATCTGACCCATTGAATTTTAAGATACCAGGAGGTACATATTAACAATAACTTCACAAACATCACAAGAAATACTCTGGATTTGCACCAGTGTGTCAGAGAATGTAACTTGTTCCTAAGGCTGTGTGAGGAGTCTCTACAGAACTTGAACACCTTGAAATGCGAGGTCTCTGCATTATGCTGTTATTTTGGATATATGAGTCAAGCGCTCAATTAACTCCATGATTAACTTATCACTGAATAGAATACCCACTGGTGTTTCTGGGATCCAAGCCAGCTCCTTAAGTGAAGTTCTGATCTACCATTTGTAGAAGACCACCTCAATTAAGCAATCAGTTCTGTCATTCCCTTATGAGGGAAAAGTTTTTTTTCTCAAGTTCTTGTCTCTTATGGACAAGCCCTACAGAACTGATAAGAAAATGCCAACTCTAATATTGGACCATGTTATAGGACTTAATAGCTTGTACTCCTCCTTTCATATTCTATTTGGAGGGCTTAAAAACGTATTAAAATTTTAGTATTTTCTATTAAGTGGGTTTTAAAGTGCATTTTGTAAAAACCTCATGTATGTTTAGGGTAAAAGTTTCAAAAGCACCTAAGCAACTTTAGGCATCTATGTCCCATTTTCAAAAGCGACTTAGGCCTTTTCTCCTCTAGGGAAAAAGGTGTGTTCATAACACAGGTTAGCTAACACGGGGTAACTAATACAAGGTGAATCCTAGTAAAGACAAGGTGATTTATAGTTTTCACAAGAGTTAGCAGGTCTAGATAAACCATGGGATCTCTCATAGTGTTTAATTCAATCTGCTATAATGTGCTGAAAACTACAAATTGTCTTGTCTTCCTTGGGATTTTACCTCAGGTTCCCTAACTCAAATTAAGGATGCACCTTTTTTCCTAGTGAATCTTCACCTTTAGTCACTTAGGAATCTACATTTCATTGAAAGCCAATGGGATTTAGGTGAAGTTACTTAGGTGATTTTGAAATGTTTACCCTTAATCTCTGTCCCATTCTATAGGATTTACCCATAATGATGGAATCCCCAACGTGATCTGTTTACAAGTTATCTAGGTGAGTAGTTCAGATTTACTCTATTATAACTGATATCGAATCTGACCCAGTATGTCTGACCTAATAGGGAGAGCCTTTTGAACAAATTGCACTACATGTATGTATTAAAAATGACAAGGCCAATGCAAATCTGTATCCTGTTCAGGCTAGCCTTTAGAATCAATGCGGTTGGCAAAGTTCCTCTATGACCTCCTAATACCGTAATTACAAAGTCACAATGGCTGTAATTGCTATATAAAACTTCCACATACCACGACAGTACATAATCATTGAGAGTAAGATTGACAGGGTATACACTGTAACTTACTGATTTTCTGGACAGCTAGGCTCCAGGTAGGGTGTGTTATAGCGGGGGGGTTTTGTGGAATGATGAAATGCAAACAGTCCTCTCTTTCAATCTAGTAGTTTACAGGTGTGCCACCATGTTATCCATACCACTCTACAGCATTCTTTTCAGCTATCATCACCCTCAGTAAAATAAACTAGACTCATACTCATTCCTGAGTTTATACACTGTTAAAAATTTACTGTCAGCTTGATTTATGAACTTGCTTTGCAAAGTTCTGGGTTCAGTAGTGCGTGACGCCATTCTTTTCAAAGACCCTGAGCTCTCTTCTTCAAAACAATCATAATATCATGATGAAGACATCTTTTAAGGAACTTGGGAGAGAAAGCCAGACTGGCTGGTATGTCCCAGAACTTGCCACTTCAGAAAAGCTAGTTTTCTAGGGGTTTAGTGATGGATGAACCTGAGATGGATCAGAGACTCAGGCTATGTCTACACTGCAGAGCTTTTCTGGGATACCAGAAGTATCCCAGAAGAGCTATGCCACGTCCAAGGAACGCATCCGCTTTTTCAGAACAGTTTCACCCCTTCTGACCGAGGCCCCGCTCCTTATGGGGGTGTGGAGCCAGGCCCCCCACATACTTTGCCTGGGGCCCTGAAGAAGCTGTTAGCCCTCCTGGGAGTAGTCCTTGGGCCCAGGCAAGTGGAATACCGATATTGGGTTGATCCACTGCACAGACCCTTGCACGCTCTCCCCAAATAAAGTTGTGCTGTGAGAAAATTTAAACAGCATTTGGGTAGTTTCTCTTCATATTGTCGGGAAACAAATCTGGTTGATATTTAAGCTACAATTTGAGTTCAAGACCAAAGTAGGGTGATAATTTGCATGGGTTCCAATAACAGTAAAATCTCCAAAACTGTTCTTGATTGAGTACAACCCTTACATGGATGTAATTTTTTAGATTCACTGTTCTTAAGAACATTCTGCCATTTGGGGAGAAAATCTTGTGAGATTATAAGACTGTCTAAACCTAAATTAGAAAAATACTGGAAACATTTTTTTTAAATGAAGGAGAGACAGAAAAAAACCCCTCCTTTATTACAAGGATAATAATGGGCTTACATTTCTCAATGTGAGTTCATTTATAGTTTATGGACATGATTCGAATCTTATGCTGGTATCACTCTGTTGACTTCATTAGAATTACCCCGGATTTACACTGCCATAAATGAGATTAAAATCAGGCTCTTAATGTGCTGGAGACTTCTTGTAATGTTGAATCATGTCATGAAAGGTTTCTACTGTGTGCCAAACAAGTAACTGCTTGCAGTAACAAACCCCTGCATCCACTTATTCACTCAATATTTTAATGCTATTTTTAATGCATAGTTTTTATAATGCTAGTTTAATGCATAGTTGTTATTTTTAATGCTAAATTCAGACTTGTGAACACTAAGAGAAATAATATACAGCATGGCACTTCAAAGATATATGTTTATAAACATTTGTGAGGCAAAAAGTAGAGGATGTATGCCAAATGTAACAGGTAGTATAGTATTTTAATAGACTTAGACTCCTTTCATTATCTCTTCCAATATGATTTTCCTAGAGACAAATTCACATTCCAGAGACCATAAAAAAGTCAAGCCATTGCTAATAATCTGTCTACAATGCTCTCAGAAAAGACATCAACACAATTACACTGCTCATACAGATTGAACCTCTCTAGTCCGGCACTCTCTTGTCTGGCACCATCCATGGTCTAGCATGATTTTAGTTAGCCAGATATTCACTTATCATGGGTGTGGCCAAGTTTCTCGCGGCCCCATAAAATTTGTTTACAACCACCAGTCTTGGCTCTCATTGTTCTGTGCTGTGGTTTATTTCTATTTTACCCATAAATGTCTTCTGGGCCTTGGTCTACACTGGCCTAACCCCCCTTATTTCGAAATAATAAGCAGAGCATCCACACTACAAAGCCCACTATTTCAAAATAATGGGATGGTTATTTTGAAATCTGTACTCTTGCTTTTCTTGGGGAATAAGCTATTTTAAAATAGAGTTAGTGTGGACGCTCTGCTACTGCTCTTTCAAAATAGCTACTCCCCAGAGTAATTTGAACTAATGTGCTTCCTGGGGCTCTAAGTCGAGGTAGCACATTCACAATAACCGAGCCTGCCTTGGACTAATTTCGAGGCTCCCTCGTGGTGGGAACACGCAATTTTGATTTTGTTATTTCAGGAGTTATTTCAACTTTAGTTATTTCAAAATAATTTCCTAGTTTAGACATGCCCTAAGAATCCACTATGTAGTTAAAGCATTGGTAATGCTGCTAGACAGTATTGACTTCCTGTGGTCCTGTAAATTCTCTGGTTTGGCACCAGTCAGATCCCAAGGGTGCCGGACTAGAGAGGGTCAACCTATAGTAGAAACAGCTAATTATTCTCTTCTTGATTTTGCTATTACTATTTATAATTACATGGATTCAGAGGAATTGTTTCTTGATCTATCAAGGAATTTCCCTTTGATTTCCCTTTGATATGTATATGTTTTTTCTGGGACAGAGGAGTCATATGTTCAAGTCTGAGTAAGAACAAAATGTTAGTTGTCTGTGTCGTTACCTTTTTTTTCTTCTCGTTAGCTATACATTTGCTATCAGATTCATGGCACCTTTTTGAGGTAGTGATCATTGTTTCAGTAGGAATCATGCACAGAGAAAATACTTTTCTTTAAAGCTGGTTGAGAAATTCTCAATTTTTTGACCAGCTCTTTTTTAAATTGCAGGTGCCCATTCCATGTTGTCAGTTTTCCTTCTCACAGTGACCAGGAACTCTTCATGTCATCTGCTTCCTGCAGAGTTCTGACCCACCCATATAAGGCCCTGTGCAAAGTCTAATGAAGCCAGTGAAAAGGTTCTCTATGTAGCTCAAAAAACAGTCTTCTAAGAAACATTGTCAGTGTTTTTAAAATTATGCTAGTGAGGGTGTTTTATCTTATCTCAGAACCCAATGGACGGAAATGCTACATCTAGATTTTTGTTTTATTTTGGTGGTGTTTTTAGTTGCTGAGTCAGTTTTCCCATCACTAAAGTTTCCTGAAACTTGAAATACAGTCATATATTGCAAGTTCCTTTTAAAATTCTGGCTGCCACCCTTCAATCTAGCAAAGCCCTTAAAACAAAAACTAGAAAATTTGACCCAGGCTAATAGCGTCATAATAGGCTTGTGTCAAGTTCAATTTTTTTTAATGAACATGCACATAGTCCATTGCCACATTAATGTGACATGCTCAATAATATATTATGATATATGAAATGAGATGGCCCATCTTTGCTGTAGATTTACATGAAGCAGCAAGAATAAATGTTGGGTTTTTTCTTTCCCCATATAAATGTTACACTATGCCCCTTTATATTTTATATGTTTTGTCTGTATAACTTTATTTTTATTACAGTAGCATCTAGAGGCCTCAGCTTCAACCATTGTGCTAAGCACTGAACAAACACTCACAAGAGAGAGAAACTGTGGGAGAGGAAACAGGCACAGATTTTGGGTGACATTTACCAAGCTACACAACAGCTCAGTAGTAGAGTTGGGAATACCATCTAGACCTTCCAAATCCCATGCCAGCGCCTGGTTGACTAGGTCGCACTGCCTGCAACAGTGGGATGTATCGGAAACGTAAAGTCAAGTCTATGGAAGATATTCATGTTTGCAGTTAAATTTGTGCATGTCCATGAGGTAGTTAAAACCTTGGTCCCATTAAAGTTAAAGGGAGTTGCGTTACATGGACCGATGTTCCCTTTACATTTTCCATCTATGCAGAATAAATTTTGTTATATGCACCAAGGCATGCGCAGAAGTGCGCCACCAGTGGAAAATATGCTGCTGGCTGTGGGCACTGTGGGTGTTCTGCTAATCAGGTTGGTGGCATTTGATCTCTCCTAGGTGGCCACTCAAGCACTCGGCTTATAGGGAACACTTCTGTGGACCTATGATTTCACCTGAGGATTCTCAAACTTTCTCTGCATTTTTAATGAAGAACTGAAACCAAAATAATATTTTTTCCAGCCCAGCAAGGCATCAGAGCTCCCTGGCATTTAAACTCACCTTGTCTTTGAATTCCATCTTTCTACATTTTATAGGCAACTTTTCTGATTTAGCATAGCTGACCTTAGAACAGCCTATCCATTATTTCTAGTCTAAGTAGGAGGCTGAGGTGGGATACAATCAGCATATGCTCATCTGACTAGGAACTGTACTGTATGTGAACTCTGGGTTGTAAAACTTGCCATTTTCTTAGAAGCACTACATGAATCAACCAGAAAAGAAATTAAAAGAGGCTTTTGTTTTAATAACCTACATTTAGCCTAATCACAGAGGTATTTCAGCTACTGGGCAGGAATTTCAGAGCTAAGGACTCAACACTTTAGCTAATTTATTTTAACTGCAGCGTTTTTCTCTTATAGCTAGGAAGAAAAGATTAGATTTGATTATTATTCTTTCAAAAAGAATCTCCCATTTCCTCCTTCCTCAACCCACACTCACAAACTCATCCTTGCTCAAGTTGATTTTCTGCAAGGACTTTTCCAGTATATCAATATAGTCTCTGGAAAAGTTGACAGGATACAACCAAATGCATTAGAGCTATTACTTTTCTCAAAGAAGGAAATTCCCAGACACTGATCTTTTAAGGCTTTCTTGTCCCATGGGCTTTGCAAAGTTTGGTCTATATCAGAATACAAAGAAGACAAGCTAATAGCACAGTGTTTACCTACTTCTATATCTCCGATAAATCACTGAAAGAGGCAAAGGGATAGCCAACTGTAAACATTACTAAAAGCTACTGGTTGGTACCATTTGTTTTGCTTTAGGGGTGCACAAAAGGAGACTCGTTTTCCACCTTTTGTTATTTGTTAAAACAGATACTAGAAATTAGTTCAGCTTTTCCTAATGTTTGGTGATTTATGAAGTTATAGTCTAGAATTTATTGTGCAGGTGGATTTTAAGGCCGTATTTGACCTTCTTTCACAGCTGTGCTAGTCCACTAGAGTTAATGGGGCTGTGTGAGTGTGACACATTGTACAGTTTGACCTTAAAACAGTAATTTTACCCCTCAATTTTCCGAGCTGCACAGGTTATATTTATAGCTATAGAACTGTCCTCTCCCATTGACTTTAATGAGAGCTGTATGACTCAGTTCTGTCCAATTCTCAATGCAGAAGGGCTCGGTCCACTACTTTTACTCATATCAGTTGTCCCAGTGAAGTGACTCCTGGGGTGCATCTGCACAGCAGGGGTTAACTCGAAATAAGCTACGCAAATTGAGATACCGCAATTGCGTAGCTTATTTCGATATAGCTTATTTGTAGATAAGAACTAGGACAATTAATTGTGAGTCAACACGGCAGGATGAAGTCATAAATTGCCGTTTAAAATATATCTCATAGAGCCCCAAACCATACTGCGTACACAGGCAAAACTATCATTGAAGGTAATGGGAGCTTTGTCTTTGTAAGGAATATGTGATTAAAAATGCATCGCCACAGTCACTTCTACGCATGCATATGCACCTTCCAGTTTTTTTAGTAATAAGCTTTAGGCAAAGTTGGGAAATCAGTTCACATGCTTTGATAGAGCCAGGAGGTAAAATCCTGCCCCTTTAACTTTAGTGACAAAACTCCCATTGATTTCAAGATTTCACCCAGTATATTTTGAATTTCTTGATGAGAAAGCATAACTTTTTGTTATTCCTCCTTCTCCCCACACTCCCCGCCCTGAGCAGTAGGAACACGCTCCCCTTATCTTCTCTGGAAGTGTTGCTGGCTAATGAATTACAGGGCTATGGATGATGCAGCACTAATATGACTGTCACTCGAAAGAGAATGAAGGACCCCAAGAACATAATTTCTCTTCTGGTTTTTAAAGAGGATGCCCTGAATTTGGTGATGTTTGAAAAAGTCCATCCACCATTAATCTCAATTTGAATCTTACTGAGAACTCAGCCACATGTATGTGAGCCGCATGCAGGCCACTTACATAGTCTGCTCTGTGACTCATTGCTTCTGTTTTGCAATAAAACTACTGGTATGTAACTGTAACCCACATGCCTACTGGGTGTGGTTCACTGTCCCATGTAGTGGCACTTAGACTACTTAAAGAGTTAGTCTGTAACAGGAAAAAGGTTCTGGACATCCAACACTCCCATCATCTGAAGAAGTAGGCTGAGCCCACGAAAGCTCATGATGCCATCTATATATTTTATTAGTCTTTAAAGTGCTACCAGACTATTTGTTGTTTTTAAAGTTTTTACAGAGAGAGAGAGAATGAGTTTCCTCTGTAGCATTAGCTAAGAGGCAGCCGGCTTTATAACTCAAGCTGTAGAGGTTCATTCACTGAGGACCCAGGTTCAGTTCTGCCAGTCAGTGTTACATAGCATTTCTACAAGTACATTTACTGTCATCTAAATGTGCAAACTCTTACTCAGGCAAATATTCCTTATGCACGTTGGGAATGCCATGGAGGACCAACATGCTTTTACAACAACTTAACGAAATGACCTCTAGGAAAAAGAGCAATTCTGTCCCACTGTCCACTCATAACCTTTGGTCTCTTTTTTGAGATTGCTGACAAGCACGATGATAAAATAAGGAGAGACTCTCATGGCTGAACCTTCCAAGCATCAAACCTCCTTGCACTGCACATCTGCCACTCCCTGTGTTTAATTGGGTTTATATCTGCTGACATCAGTTATGAACATAAATGCTTATCACTTAATAGGTAGCAGGCTTAAAACCAACACAAAGAAGTATTTCTTCATGCAATGCACAGTTAATCTGTGGAACTCCTTGCCAGAGGAAGTTGTGAAGACCAGGAGTCCAAAAAAAACCAACTCGATAAATTCAAAAAGCATAGATCCATCAATGGCTATTAGCCAGGATGGGTAGGAATGGTGTCCCTAGACTCTGTTTGCCAGAAGCTGGGAATGAAGGACAAGAGAGGGATCACGTGATGATTACCTGTTCTGTTAATTCCTTCTGGGGTATCAGTCATTGGTCACTGTCGGCAGACAGGATACTGGGCTAGATGGACCTTTGGTCTGACCCAGTATGGCCATTCTTATGTTCTTATGGATCATCGTTGTTAGCACAGCAGAGCCATTCTTCCTCATTCTTGCAGTAAGTGTTTCAAGTTCAGCGCCACGTTCTGCTTTCTATTAAGTCCCACTAAGCACAATAATGCCAAACACCTCTTTAGGTCAGGGATGATTTTCTTTGCTCTGTGTTTGTACAGCACTTAGCACAAGAGATGCTGGTCCATGATTAGGGCTCCTATGTGCTATTGCAATACAGATTCTACCTGGTAACACATAATAATAAAAATCTACACATACTGCAGGATGGGTTGGAGTTAATATTCTAGCTTAGGCCCAGCCCTAATCATCCACAGACTATTCTTGTGGTTTCTCAGCCATTTTGCTAACTCCAGTTTTCCATCCTCTAACTCTCTCTGCCGCTTTTCACACTCTCATTGGCGTCATTCCCTGGCTTTCCCAATGTCTTGCTCTGTACAATTCTTTAGGCCTGTGGTTTCTTCCAGAGACTTGTTTAGTTCCACTCGGAAATTGGGTCCACCTTCTCTCCCTTTCCCTGCACACTTGAGTCACCAATTTGAAAAGCTGTAATAGCCTAGAAACACTATTTCGTTGAGCACAATCACACACTTGTGTGACAAGACAAATGTAGAACACTGGGGAAATGTGATCCTAAACTCAGGGAATCCACCCGGCCCTAGAACAGTGGAGAGCTATGTAGTTTTTGAAAGAGAGTCTCCTCTCGACAATTACCTTCAATTAATGGTACACTGCACTGAGCAGAAAAGAATTACTATGCCACTAAATCCTTCCACTCTGGCTGGAATGGGTCCAGTTTGGGTCTAAACTACCCTAAATAGTTCATGTTCAAATTACATAGTTGAAGCTGTCTGGGCCTAACAAGAATATGAATCAACTCCTTTTATGCGTCGTCCTCTATTTTGCAAATCATATTTTTAACAGCTTTTATCCACAGTACACAGCTATGTTTTTGCATTCAAAATGAAAACTTATCCAGAAATATTTTGTGCAGCTTTAAAAATCAATAGTTACTGCATGCAATTATTTCTATAATCTATGCAAACTTCATAGCAAATTATTAAAACAATCAAATGGGCCTGACTTTTACCAAATCCTTTCTGTGATACCAAATTGGTAGATACTGGATAAGGCTCTTTATAGGTACTCTTGCATGGTTTGGGTGGGCTATGTATACGGACTCCAAATTCAATATAACCTGTATAATAGCTTAACAAAGAATGTGGGTGGATTCTCTGTCACTTGTAGTCTTTAGTTCAAATTTGGATGTCTCTCTGAGAGATATGCTATAGCTCAGCCAGGTGTTCTGGACTTGATGCAGGAATTACTGGGTGAAATTTGATGCTTTGTGTTATGCAGGAGGTCACATTTGATATTTATCACAGTGTCTTCTGGCCTTAAAATCTCTGAATCCACGAGGCTGATAATGTTCTAAATCAGCAACGAGATGGGTTGAAATTTTTCTGTCACAAATTGGGGTTTACAAAGTGAAAGACTTTGAAGGAAAATGTCTGGTTTCCTCAGAAAAGAAAAGAAAAGAAAAGAAAAGAAAAGAAAAGAAAAGAAAAGAAACTGGTTTTCAGCAGAAAAGTGAAAGCCTGAAAGCCTGAAAACTGAAAAACCTTTGGACTTCAGATCTTTTTTTTTTCATTTGCTGCCCAAAACTAAGGGGGGGGGGCTCATTTTGGGGGGGATTCAAGTTTTCAATTAAAAGTCAGAATTTTTGAGGTAAGGGAACCCTTACTTTCTAGCCAGCTCTACTTATCAGCTTTAATGTATTAGGCACAGATGTTTTAGCCTATTGCTGATTGTATGAGGCCTGATTATACAGCTAGGTCTTGATCTTCAGAGGTTCTCAAGAGGTTTTGGAGCATTTCCATTCTTGTTGGCTTCAATAGGGTTGTATGGCCTGTAACTCAGAGCAGAATTTGGCCTAGTGGCTTTTGTAGCCACAACCGCAGTGTATGTGGGGAGGATTGTGTGCAGAGGTGCATCACACCAGTGACAAAGGCCTGAGGCATTCTGTTGGTACAGAGCTAAGCCAAGTGCCTCTTAGGGTGCTGAGAACAGCCTTCCTGCTGGAATTGCACCATGTAACCCCTTCTCTGACAGCATACAGCCAACATCCAAGGGACAGTGCCCTCAGCCCATTCTGGCTCCTCATTGTGGTTTTTTTGGCCTATAAACTATGATTGGGCTCATAACAGTTGTGGTCACTTGACAATTTTTGTGGTGTTATTGGTGGATGCAGAGCAAGTGAAGCTCCATGATTCATTTTTTGCTGGAGACTGTTGGAATGGGATTGTCTTCTTGGTGAGCTGTGTGAATTGACTCTGTATTGAAGAGCAGGCTGCTATAAAATGCCTCCTCTACAAACTGTTGATTGTGAATGAAACTTTCGACCAGACCTGGTTGTCATCTAGTTTAATGCGCTGAAAGAAGAAATGTTTGTGTACAGTGCCTAGCACAATGGGATCATGGACCACGACTGAAGCTTTTACACACTACGTAATACAAATAATAAATGATCTGCACTCTGGCCTTGTGTGTTCAAAAGAGCTCAGCTCCCATTTAGGTGCCAATTTTTCACAAAAACCAAACAAACAAAAAACCGCAGTACGCTCAGCGCTTAACTCTTGAACTGACAGCCATGGTCCTGTGATTAGGGCATGAGTCTTGGACATGGGCACTCTGCCACAGACTTCCTCTGTCACCTTGGATGAGTCACATAGCTCCTCTGTGCTTCAAGTCCCCATCTTCAAAAATGAATAACTTTCCCAACTCCCCAACTCAACCTTAAAGAGTGGGAGGTTGCTATGCTGATGGCTGCCATTTTAGATAATGGAGAAATCCTAACCCTGATTGTGGCTGCAGAACACCTGGAAATCCAGCCCTGAGCTCTTAAGAAACCCTGGCCCTCTAATGGTAGATCTCTATTCATACTCAACCAAGGGACTACTAATGACACCCTCCATGATACTACTGACCTGTTACATGAAATAGATCTATACAGGTTGGACCTCCCTGGTCTGGCACCCTCAGGACCTGACTGGTCCCAGATGAGGGATTTTGCCAGACCAGGGGGGAGGTCATTTCTGACCCCCCTGCTGACAGCCCCACCCCCTGCTCTGCCCACTCATCAGGCTTCCCAGATCTCCCCCAGTCCAGCTGAGCCATGCACCAGGTTTCCCAGCTCCTGCCCCTCAGCCCAGCTTCCTGGCTCCTGGCTCCTGACTTCTCCCCCCCCACCCCTCACAGCCCAGCTGGGCCACACACCACCTCCTACTTCCTGTATTACGCCGGGCTCCTGAGCCACCACACCTGCCCACAGTGTGCCAGGACTCTCTGATCTTAGAACAACCATGGTCCTGTCAGACCACAGATGCTGCCAGACCAGAGAGTTCCAGTTTGTAGAGGTGTCACCTGTATCACATTTATGACTTCTACCAAAGTGTAAACTGGCCAAAGATTGCTCATGGCAGTGGGTATAACTGTTAGAGCAGGAGTCTGTCTGCAGGAGCCATAACTCCTGGGGCCTGTTCTCAACTTTTTCACTGACATGTTGTGCCAATATTAATGCTTCTGTCTGTGTGCCTTCGTTTGTCCGTCTATATAGTGGTTATTGTTCACCCTTTTCCTTTCCCTTGGATTATGGAATAGTGGTGGCAACGATCTAGTATTGTTTTTTGAAACTGTTCAATTTTTAACAGAGACCACTTTATACTGATACTTGAATATTTCCCAGAGCTCATGAGAGGCTTAAGTTAGGTTCCTTACTATTTTGAGATTCCTGGAAAAACACTGCTATGCAAATTGCTGGAAAGTCTGCTCACACTGTATCACAAAGTGTATTTTATACTTTCATGCTGTAGTGATTGACTAATTCAGCATGACTGATGTTTCCCTAACACTAATGGTGTATGTGATACTGTGGGGGTAACCCCACTAACTTGATGAAGTTTAATTTGGCCCAAGACATACACCTTGCTTTAGAGCACTGCTTCTGAAACATGTTGTCTCTCAGACCAAAGAGGAGAGAGAAGTGCTTGACACACAGATGACAAACTAAGATTAAACCCACCAAGGTCTACGAAGCATGCTGAAGAAATGATAACTATCTTTGACAAAATCCCAAGCAAAAAATATCTACGTCAAGTAAGATCTCCGATAAAATATGAATATCAGAGTAAAACTAACTTGTGGGTTAGTTTCAAAGAATTTTTGCTGTGAGCTATGAAATTTATCTATGATCTTACAACCCATTTTTGTACACTGAATTTATAAATTCTGATGACATGTGTAGTTTCCTATGGTAAAGTTACATATAACTATAAAAAGGCTGGATAGTAGAAAGCCTCTGCATGTTTTTGTGGTTTACTAAGCAACAAGGGGTACTTATTTTTCACTGCTAGGGTAGCTGGCATTCCTAGATGCAAACTCAAATAGTTAAAACTTAAGTAAAATGTCTCTGCTTTATAACAAGCTGTCCCCTGGAATATATGTTTATTATCCAATTATTATGTTTATTATCCAATATTGTTCATATAGAATGTGAAATTGAAACTAGATCAGTGAGGTTTTCCACTCTCCTTACAAAACAGGATTGTTCTCCACGGTGTGATTAAGAGAGATTTGTCTAACTGTTGTAATAGGGATTTCTGTACTTTCTTTGGAAGGCCAATCCATGGGGTCCCAAAGTTTTCCAGTTGTTAACTCCAGCCTAAACTCTCCTTTGCACTGTATTGTAAATATTTACTCACTGTACTGGAGGATTGCATAGTTTTATTTAAGCATTTCTTATTGTTTTAGTTTTTAAACACCGATTGTGTGTTCCGCTTTATCCTATACAGAGATGTACCAGCCATAGGATGAATCGGGGAGGCTGCTCCAGGCCCCATGCTTTTGGGGACCTCATGGAGGCCACCCCAACCATCCTATGGAGGGGAGGGACTAGGGTATCATGGGGGCCTGGCAAGCACTCACCATGTGGGTACTGGGAGCTGGAGCAGCCTGTTCAACCCTGCCGTGCCACCCTCCTGGCCTGCGGTGCTCAGCTTCTCTGTGGTGGAGGCAGGGCGGGTAGGAATAGAATGGGGGTGGGATGAGGCTTGTGGCAGGAGGGGTCGTGGGCCCCATACCTAGTGCACTGGGGGTGGGTTGCCCCAGGCCCCATGCCCCCCTCAAGGTGGCCCTGATGCTAGATACAGATACAGTCCCTGCCTCAAGGCTAGTACAATTAAAGACATGGGCCTGTCAGTCCCTTCTGAGGGGAAGTAGTCTCACTGGAAAGATTAATGGATTTTATGGTAAGTAGCCACCATAATGCTAATCTAGTCTGATCTCTTACATAACACAGGCCAGAGACTTTCACCCAGTAATTCCTCCATCAGGCTCATAATGTCTGTTTGAGCTATAGCCTGTCTTAGAAAGACATCCAATCGTGATTTAAAGACTTCAAGTGATGGAGAATCCAGTGAATCCTTAGGTGGAATTACTCTTACTGTTAAAAAAAATCTGTTTTATTTCTAGCCTAAATATTTCCAGCTACGACTTCCAGCCATTTGATCTTGTCATACCTTTGTCCCCTACAGTAAAAATCCACAGCTATCAGAATCTTCTCCCACAGTAAGGTCGCCTCTGAACTTTCTCTTGGAAAAAACTGAATAGACTGAATTTCTTTAGACTCTCACCATAGGACATAAAGTTTCAGAGAGGTTGTAAGGCTATGACAGTCCCAACTAGAGCGCTGTAGCAGTTCATGCTTTTAGCTCTGTGGGGAGGGGAGGGACTCTGGGTGTGGTATTTCACTTATCAATTGTGCAGTTGTTAAAACATCCTTTTAATGCTGCTTCCCTACCCTTGCCTGCTTGTTAGTTTCTCTCTCATGTTCAATCTTTACCTGTTAGAATATAAATTCTTTGTGGAAAGGAGTGTTGTTTATATATGTGTTTGTACAGTGCCTAGGCCCAGCTAGCCTGGGGCAACTAGGTGCAACTGCAATAAAAATAATTAATGAATGCAGAGATAAACTGAGGCGATGATTAGATCCAGGTTAGTTTCCAGCTAAGGTTCGACTTGAAGGCAATGTCTCCACTTGCTGGAGGATGGATGCTCTGGTGATCAATCCTCTGAGGTTCGATTTAGCGGGTCTAATAAAGACCTGCTAAATCAAAGGCTGAAGGTGCCCCCATTGGCACTAGTACTCTTTGCTGTCGTGAGGAGTAAGGGAGGTTCATGGGAGCATTTCTTCCATTGACCTCCCACTGTGGGGCTGCCCCAGACAATTGGTGCAAAGTTGATTCCAGGTACCCAATTCATGTGGTGGGAGTTGTGTATCTTGCATTGATTTTCTCTTCCAGTGTAGAAGAGAAGTGTGGGAGGATATTTCCACAGTCAATTATTCCTTGACCTCCCTGTTCAGAATGCTGGTTATAATAGAAAGATTTGTGAGGCCATTTGCCGCTCAAACTAAGCTGGTTTGACACCATGTCACATATGCCACCAAAGAGCGATCAGGTGATAGTGACTACCAGCTACCACTGAGCTGAGGTGAATTCAGACTGTCAACGAAGAGAGGTAGGACAGGCTGCATCAATGAGTCAGTCCCCACCAGAGGCAGTTCATCTTAAGGCATTGCTCCTTCTTTGGCAACAGAGAATATTCATTGGCAGCACTCATAAATCAAATCATTATCATTCATAATCAAAGGGAGACATTATAAGAAATGGCAAATTAATTACAAGTGGCAGGTGAAGCACCTCTGTGTGAGATCAGTCCTGCATACTAACAGGAATAGAGTTGTTCTGGAAGTCTTTTCAATGTGTACACTGGGCATGATTCTCAGTTAAAGTCCCTTTATGCTGCTTGAGCAGTATAAAGGGCTAACTTCGAGGCTCCTTTCCACTGCCAGAGAGGTGTCAAGAAGCCTTAGTCTTGACCCACATTTAGGCCCCCTTACATTTTCAGATCTGTGTAAAGCGGCTTTAGATTAATTAAAAGTAAGAGTCTCTAGTTTTAAAATACCAGGATTGTGGTGCAACAATATTTGGTAAAGCAACTTGTGCAATTCCCCAACACAGATCATGACTTGAAAAACTATTCACTGAAATTATTATTTATTCAAATTATTACCTCACTCTCCTCTTCTCTGTCACCCCTCCCCAATAAAAAGATTACAGTAGCACCAGCACAGAACTGTAATGATTTAAAAGGAAGAGCAATACAATTGATTTAAACAGATTAATGAAGTCATAAAGCTGACTGAAACCTAAACAATTCAAATGAAAGTTCTCCTCAATATGCCAGCAAGTTGGACTTATATCACCTCTCTTTGTGCACCTGTACTCTGAAATGGGAAATGATTTATTCTTTCTTTATGACAGAGTTATGGCTCAAGTATCTAGCTGAATTAATTGAAGAAACTATAAGGCAGGGATATAGCATGTTTGACTTTCAATACCAGCAGTCCAGGTAACCATTTTTTTAACCCCTGTAAGCCAAAACCTAGTTTATTCCTGAAACTGAGTGGGCAAAAATATAATTGGAATGAAACCAAATCACCGCTTGCATGTATAAATCAAAGAATTATGTTTAACCAAGTAACGTCTAGGTCGATTTTCAGACTGTCCAGCTGTAAGCCATGGGAGAGTGTGCATTACAGGTAATCCTTTGCAGCCAGTCCGTGCCAGCTATGTGTGTATTACAGTGCTAGCTTAGAGAGCTTTAGCTCAAGCTGTGTTAGCTCATACTTAGGGTGTTGGCCAAAATGGTGGCCATCTTGCACGCACAACAGCAGCGATGCTACCTAGCAAAACAATTTGAGGAGCTGGGAGCCCTTTGTAACACCATCAATGGAGGGTGTCTGTTTGCTTTTTGTCAAGATGATGTTTAATCCTTCAGGACTTCTCTACCCCTGCCATCATGGTCCCCTATGATGTCCCCAGCAGTGACCCTAAACACCATTTTCTCTCTATGGCTGGTCAGAATGCTGGTTCTCTTTTTCTGTCAGAGGATCTAGCCCCAAAGGCCTACCCAGTTATTACCTCCATGCCAGACTACGGTACTACACTGGAACAGAGAGGGGTGAAGCATGCAGCAGTCAATCTACAAGCATAATAATGCATCAAGAACATATTATGCTAGGGTGTCATGGTCTGCACTGGCTTCTGTGCATAACAAGTCCAGTTGCAGTTCCCCTTTATAAAGTCCTAAATAGGCTGGAACCTGGTCGTCAGAGATCTTCACAGAACCTCTCACTTTGCATCCCAGAACAGTCCATTTTGTGGTCACTTTAGCTGATAAGACTCCTGGGTTGAATTTTGCAGAAGGTGATCGCACAGCTTTTTCAGGGAAAGAATTGCGCGCATGTAATAAGCTTCCACCAAAGACAAGACTGAGTCTAAGATTTACAGTGTTCATAGAATCTTGCAAAAGCCACTTCTTCTGTGGGAAAAGTGTGTATTTTTCTTAGGGAGGAAGGACTATTCTGATTCTCCTTGGATTCTAGTCTTCATTGATAAATTTAGCATAAGAGGATACCTAGACTCCAACTGGGAGGCATGCAGTGTAGTAGAGTTATGTGAAAGTGCCAAATACTGATGAGCACTTAAGCAGAGCATATAATGATAGACTTCTTTATAATTATTATTTAACATCTACATTGCAGTGGTACCTAGAAACTGATATCCCATTGTGCTAGGCACTGTATAAACATAGGACTTCTGTTTTTAGTTGATAACACTTTTTATGCAAAAGGAAAAAGACTGAAATTGGTGTTTGACCAATAAACACTGGAAAAACATCAGACACGCTTACTCAGTTTGTGTAGACTTCATTCCTTTCCTAGTGCACTTTGTTTATCTAGGGGTGTCCCTGCTCCTGGCTTGTATCTAAGGGCAAGTCTACACAGTAAGGCAAAAGTCAAATTAAGCTATGCAACTGCTACTACATGAATTGCTTAGCTGAAGTCAAAATAGCTTAATTTGGCTTTTGGGGCTGTCTACACAGCAGGAAGTCGAAGGAAGAGCATACTTCCTTTGACTTCCCTTTCTTCTTGTGAAATGAGGGTTACAGGAGTCGGAATAAGAACTCCTCCAAATCCCATTGTTTTAAATAATGGCTTGCGGAGATGTGCTCTTTGTTGTTTTGAAATAACATCAATTATTCCGCAATAACGCTGCTGTGTAGACATAGCTTAAGGGTCTGTCAGCTTGGAGAAATAATGAGAAAATGATTTTCATACCATACTAATGTGTTGTGCATTAGTTGATCTGTATAGAGCCTGCTGGCGTGCACTAAATTTCTCTGTTGCACTTTAAAGCAGTGTGATTTGAAACAGTATAACATTAAAGCACACGAGGGAACGAACACAGTAAACACTAAATAAAGGGGTTAAAAACAGGGATATAAAGCTTAAAATAATGTGTAAGCCATTTCTTTCCATAATACATATTAAGGTAGATCCCACTGAGACAAGAATTTTGGTGCAATATATGGAAAAATCTTCCCATTACAATACCAAAGAGACCCCCAAGCACCTACTGATTTTTGGATATTTACAGAGGTTTCAACAGTTGCTAAAAATAAACTCTGAAAAGTAAAGTAACTACATGCCCCCAAACCAGAAGCCCTACTTACAGTACATGAAAATAATATCTAGCTCATATACAGCCCTGTTTATATGCACTTCTGAAAAGTGCTTTACAAATGGGGTTAGTAAGCATGATCCCCACTTCACAGATGGGAAAACTGAAGCACAAGGGCAGGGCAGTGATTTGCGCAAGATCATCCAGTAGGCTAATAGAAGAGCTAGAACTAGCACCCAGTTCTCCTTAGGTCCAGGCCAGTGCTCTATCCACTAGGCCATGCTACCTCCTAAACAGCTCCAAAGAGCTGAATTATGGCTCTCTAATCTGAAATTTAGGCTTGTGAAGTGTGTCAGATGGTGTTCATGCTCTAGTAAGGAGCAAGAGAGGTTATGGCATTTGGGGTTACTGAAAGTTGGAGTAGGTGTCTGTTTAGACTGAAATGTATTTAATTTGACTGAGGCTCTCCTGATGAAAAAAGAAAATGGGAGGGAAGACTGTCATTTTCTTTTAAGAAGCCCATTTTTTTGCCTCCTTTAGACCCATTAGAAATTGCTTCACGCACAACTTAATAACCCAAACCTATCTGAGGAGTTCAGATACCAAATGACATTAAGGCAAAACAAAAAAGTCTTTAAAAATAATAAATCCAGAAATGTTGGGTTTTCATCAGATTCCTGAATAATTCAAGAGTTGTAATGTTTTTAACATTACTTACTTAAATGGATATAGTCTTTCTTCTAAATGACAGCTATAGTTTAATAGAAGGTGTAGGCTCCCTTTTACTATCAGAGCCTCTGACTTTTACTGGGAGGATCAGGATCCTTTGTGCTGCAGTCTAGCCCTAGAGACAACTCCCATGAGACCTTGGGAAAAAGGAGGGCATGGTGGCTCTTTCAAGAGGGAGAGAGAGAGAATTGGTAGGCTCCATTTTGGGGAGAGGAGCCAGGCTGCTGGTAGGGAGCCTTTTCTAGGCCAGGAGCTGTTGTGTTTCAGCTTGAGCCTGTTACTGAGAGCCTGCTGGGGCTTGGATCTAGCAGGCTGCTTCAAGGGCTGTTGATTGTCCCTAGAGGGGAGAGACTTTGGCTGTGCCTGTGGCTGAGAAGGGCCTGCATAACCCTGCATAGAAGGTAACTGTGTGTAACTGTGGCTCTTTGGGCAAGTGCTGCCTGGGATGGAGCACAGAAGACAAACTGATTTTGGGTCCAAAGAGAGCCAGCATGATCTGCCCAGTGAACCAGAGTTGCTAGCATTTGGTGGGGCCTGCTACAGTGGCAGAGATATTTGGCAGCTGGCTGGCTGCCTGCCTGGACTGACATACACACAACCTGCAGAGTGCTGTCTCCACTCCAGCTGTCGACCTTCCAACGGGCACATGCAAGCAAGTGTCTGGGACTCTGAATCCAGAGGAGTGCACACTCTAGGATGGGATAAATAGTGGCAGTGCAAATGCCCATTAGATAAGTTTCCTTTCTTTCTGTGTACTTTGTTAATTGATTTTACTCACTTTTAATCTGTTAAACCCTGTTTCTTTAAGTTGTTAAGTAAAGGTGTGTTCATTCTAATGTAATCAATTAGATATATATTATATATAATTGTTGTCTTGGAGTTAGAGCCAGATTATTACTGGAATAATTTTATTCCTGGAGGCTTCCAAAGCACACCATTAAGCGTGTACAGGGTCAGCTAGGTGGAGGCACCGCCATTATATATTCCTTTAGGAGCAAGGGACTGCAGCAAGGGGGTGCATAGGGAATCCCCAACTAAACAACATCACCACTGGGTTACTCAGGATCTCCTTTTATGTTAAAAATGTCAGGCACACAGGTGAGTGTGGCCTGCTTCTGAGTAACCCAGGGAGGAAAAAGTAGGTTACAAAGGCATATACAGTTCAGGAGAATTGGCTTAAGCGTAGGTGTTCTATCAGAGAGTGTGTGGTATTATTCTCACAGCAGCAAAGATTGCCGAAAGATAAAGTAAATACTTCTTGGTTCCTGCTCTTCCCATATTATTTTGCAGATACAATTTTTGATGCTATAACAGTATGTTCGTCAGTGTTGGCGGGGTGTGTGTGTATGTGTGCAAAGAATGATCATAGTGGGCCAGATCAAAGGCCCATCTAGCCTAGTATCCTGTCTTCCAACAGTAGCCAATGCCCAGTGCCCCAGAGGGAAGGAACAGAACAGGGAATCCTCAAGTGATCCCCCCCTGTGATCCATTCCCAGCCTCTGACAAACAGAGGCTAGGGAAGCCATTCCTACCCATCCTGGCTAATAAGGGTTGATGCCCAGTGAATCAACATGGCCTGGGGCTCCCAGCCATTGCTGCTGCCGCAACAGCAGCAGCAGCTGGAGCCCCGGGTGCTTTAAATCACTCCCTGAGGACTGCATAGCATGCTCCGAGCAGCACTGAGGGGTGCCTGGGGGAGATACGGCATGCTCCATGTGGTGCTGACACTGCTTGAGGGAGGATAGCTCCACCCCTTTGACCCAGGGCCCCGCCCCTTTTGGGGGCACAGAGCCAGCCCCGCCCTCCTTGCTCTGGGGTCTGGTGATTCTGTCGGCCCCACCAACATTGTTTACTCCTTCTCTCCACAACAACTGCATGCTAAAGAGCTGCACAAAAGTTAGAGAAAAGCCATAACAAGCTAGACAAATTCAGACTGGAAATTTTATATTTTTAACAGTGAGAGTAGTTCACTGTTGGAACAGTTTACCAAGGGTGGTGGTGGATTCTCTATCATGGGCAATTTTAAAATCTAGAGTGGATATTTCTCTAACAGAGATGCTTTGGGAAATATTTGGGCAAGTTCGAAGGCCTATGTTACATAGAAGGCCAGACCAGATGATCGCAACAGTCCTTCTGGCCTTGGAATCTATGAATGACTCTGAACTTCAGAGTGAGATTCTGTCCTTCGGGTCTGGCTACTCTGCAACTGAAAGCGCACCTCCTGAGGTCTCTAGTGGGTCGGATCTCGGGTGGCTAGTCTGAGCCTCTGCCACTGCTGCAACATCCACACTGCTACTTTCAGTCTGCTAACCTGAGGAGAACAACAGGTGTTTTTCCACGAGGTGTGGGAGACACATTCCCAGCTGCACTGTAGGCATGCCCTAAGAGGTCCAGCACAGAATTCATTCCAATAGACAGTAGCAGTGACAGCAGCTGAGAGCCCCAGGCCTCTTTGAATCGCTAGGCCCCAGGGCAACTGCCCTCTTCCCCTTGCTCCTGTCAGTGGGCCTGAGCAGGGGGCGGCCCGTGCATATAGGCCAACTAGGCCATAGCCTAGGGTGACGTGTTAAACGGGGCGCCCAATGATGACATCACGTCATTGAGGGCTGTGGAGGTGGGGGCGCCGATGGCGCATTCCGCCTGGGGGCGCCAGCTGCCAGCAGCCCGCCTCGGGCCGCCCCTGGGCCTGAGTATCTCTCTTTCTCTTCTACCTGTAGGGCTAAAACTAGAACTGGTCAGGAACCAGATTTTCCATTTTGTGGGAAAGGCTGTAATTTTCAAATTCTGAAAGGCAAGAAAAATAAAATAAAAATTTCCCATGAAATAAAACAAAAAACATTTGGAATCAATCGACTTTCATTCCAATTTTGATCTTTTATTTATTTATTTATTTACAAAAAATGTAAATAAAGTAAAAAAGCAAAGCAAACAAACAAAGAAAAAACAACATCCTGAAACAAAGTTATTTCAGAATGGAAAATTGAAATATTCAGTGCTGAAGAGGTAAAAATGGAAAACTCCTTTGTGGGTTTTTTTCCTAAACTTGTTTAGCTTTTGACAAATGGGCACCTTTCCAATGGAAAAATGTTCCCTCTGAAAAATCTCCAAACAACTCTAGTAAAAACTTCAATAACATTTACAATTTGGAAGAGATCACGCAGCAGAAGCAGGGCACTTTCCTAAAAAGTCCTAACAATATCTAATGAATAAAAATGCTCAAAAAGAAAACCTCACATAAAATTGGAACTCCTAGGAAAACCAAAATGGCTCATAAACTTATTTTTTACAGAAGTCCCTCCCAGTTGACATCTTCTCTCCTGAAATCATATCTCACCTAGGTGGCAAGTTGCTTGAGGTAGGAGCTATACACATACCTCTCATCTCACAGCAGTTTTACACAACATAGCTCAGATAACTTCTGGTGAAAACAACAAGGAGTCCTGTGGCATCTTAGGGTATGTGTATACAGCAGCATTATTTCGGAATAACTCACGTTATTCCGAAATAACGAAGAGCACATCTACACTACCAGCCTTCATTTCAAAATAACATTGAGCTGGAGGACTTCTTACTACAACTCCTGTAACCCTCATTTCACAAGGAGTAAGGGAAGTTGAAGGAAGAATGTTCTTCCTTCGACTTCCTGCTGCGTAGACAGCATCTAAAGCCGAGATAAGCTATTTTGACTTAAACTACACAGTTGATGTAGGTAAAGTTGCATAGCTTAATTCAACTTTAGCTCTGCTGTGTAGATGCACCCTAACTTTAAAAACAATAAATAGTCCTGTAGCACATTAGAGGCTAACAAAAGTATATAATATCATGAGCTTTCATGGGTAAAACCCACTTCATCAGATGACTTCCATGAAATCAGCAATGATCACAATGTTTTCTTGTGAAAACCTAGCAGGAGCAGACTCCATGTTTGCCACCATTGGTCATAAGGAGCCTTCCAATATATTGATGATGATGAAGCTAAGGATTGTGTCTACTGCAGCGATTCAGAGAATGAGTGGATGGATATAAATGCCACAGATATGCTGGAAACACTGGGAGCATATTGCATGACACCAGCTAGAAATACAGTGTCTGTGGCTATGCCTACACTACAGGCTTCTTGCTTAAGAAGCTTTTTGCGGAAGAGATCTTCTGCAAAAACTTCTTTCGCAAGAACACGTCTACACTAAAAAAGCGCATTGCAAGAGCGCGTCCAGACTGCATGGATGCTCTCTCAAAAGAAAGCTCTGAGTGCTATTCATAGAATAGCCGCCGGAGCACCTGTGCTTTTTTTGATTGGCTTTTTTTGCTCAAAACCCCCGTTGCCCTTCCACACACACGTTTTTGCGCTAGAACTCTGGCACAAAAAGGAGTTATTCCTCGTAGAAAGAGGATTTCCTGCACTGCAAAAACCCCTGTGTTTTTTTGATTTTACTGTAAATTTTCTTACACAAAAACGTGCTAGAGGTGTGGACACTCTGCGGGTTTTTGCGCAAAAACAGCTGTTTTTGCACAAAAACCTTGCAGTGTAGACGTAGCCTGTGAGTCTGCTGGTAACTTTGGAAGAGCACTATTTCAAATGTATTCAGTTGCAATAGGTAGCATGCAATAGTCATAAACAAAAGGAGGTAATTTACTAGCTGGCAAAAATGTTACTGATAGGGGAATGGGAAGAAAAGCAATCCATGTCCCAGTATGCATGGCTGCTACTCACCCTGCTCTTCCGAAATGGCACCCTTGCTCTTGAGCCCTTCCTAGGGCAAGTGAAGAGTCTGGAGCTCTCCACAATGGCTTGGGCTGCCTTGGCAGCTCTTACCACAGCCTGGCTCAGGTTTCTGGCCTGGCCAGGAGGTGAGGCCTCAGGGAAGAAGAAGAGAAGGGCTCAGGGTCATAGAGAAGTCAGGTCTCCAGCATGAGTCCCACTTTTGCCTTTTGAAAAGACCTTTGACTCTAGGTTCATGGTCAGGCCGCAGAGCCAGGGATGCTGGAACAATTTTTATAGTGGGGGTGCTAAGCAATGTTCTCTCTAATCTTTTCCATTCATGTGCAGAATCAATTTTTATGTGCTCTGAGACTGGTGTGAATGTGCACCACCAAGACAAACACAAAACCTAGCTGTGGGCACGCTGCCAATCAGCTGGGTGGCATTTAAATTTTTCCTGAGCAGCTGTACAAGTGCACGGCTTACGGGCCACACTGATTGTCACCATATGATACATATAAGGCCACCTTAATTAACACAAAACACAGTGTATTTGTGTATTAATGTTCCAGGTTTTTCTAGGCAGGATCTTCAGCATAACAGGGAATCTTTCCATGAAGAACAGGATCCTTGTCAAAGAGCCTTGCTATCCCATGAACCACATGTCGTGTAATTGCATAAGAGGCTTCCATGGTTTTAAAACAAACCTCGCGCTCTATTAAGAGAACTATTTACAAAGATGCCGCAACTGCAGCTACCGTTGAAATCACGTGCAAACAGACTGGCTTCTTGGGGCTTCCTGCAAAATCTTCTGCAACCTGTGCTCTTCCCTGCTAGTTACATTCCGGTTGCTACGCCTTGCTCTTTGTTCAGCTACTTATTTGCAAATTAATGAGGCAGTTTCATGGAAGTCTAGTCTTTGGAAGTCCATCAGCTACTTGGTACAGGTTGAACCTCTCTTGTCTGGCACCCTCGGAACCTGACTGGTGCCAAACCAGAGAATTTGCTGAACCATAGCAGGTCAATATTGTCTAGCAGCATTATTGACACTTCCACCATGTACTGGGCTCTTAGAAGACATCTAGGGGGTAAATTAGAACTAAATAATAGCAGAGAACACTGAGAGCCAAGACTGGTGGCTGTAAACAAACTTTATGGGACCCATGATACATGGACATTTGGCTAACTAAAATCATCCCGGACCACGGAGGTTGCTGGACCAAAGAGCGACGAACGAGAGAGGTTCAAATTGTAAAAGGTCATTGTGAAGCTATTCTTCTGAGAGATCCATTTCACAGGGTCTGGACTTTGAAAATACGAGGGTACTTCAATGAAGATCTTCTCCAGCACAGCACAAATACCCCAAATGCCTCTAATTTTGAATTCAGGGAATATTGCTGAGAGCATGTCAATAGGCAGTTTTGTAAACCACTCCTAAATGATTATAAAAGCTACCACATACAATGCTGAAGAATGATATAAAACTTCTGCTCTGGCTGTGTCATATAACAATGCAATTGTGCCAAAGAATGTTACTGTCCTCCCTTCTTTTTTGTTCACTAACAAAATAATAATTCCAGATAGCACACTAAACTCTCACATTATACAGGTTTTGATTTTCTACCATTTGTAGCATTAAGCTAGAGGGACATGAAAAACCATGAGACTCAGAATGTGAACATTTTTGGAGGTCAAAATTTAATTGATTTGAACTCAGAAAATAATTAACCCATTTCCTTGAAACTCAACAGCAAATTCAAACAGTGCTCCAGGTTTATATGCTGAGAATTTGGGGGAAGATCTGGTGTCTTTTTCATACAAAACAAAACAACTGAACACTTGCATTTTGTTCTGCATTTAAAACAGCTTTGGCTATGGAATTGCAACAGCTCCTCCTTAATACGTAGGGCAATTTGCTCACCAATGATGCTGCAGATGCAGTAAATAATATCAGGAAATTTAGGTTACAGAGACAGGGTCTTGATTTTCTTCTGTTTACTTAGGCAATACTCCCACTGATAATGATAAGACAAAACTGACTAATACAGGATATGGTTGACTCAGGTAATATACATTGGCTTACCTTGGAGTTGAAATGCCATTAATAAAAATAATAGTGGCAATGGGATTTGATTCTTTCCCATTTTTTCAAAATGTTGAAATTCTATGAAGTTCTGCAAGCAGTGACAAAGTTTTACAGCATTGGAAAAAGAATTTTCAAAGAGAAAGAAAACAATCCACATTCAAAAAATTTCACCCAACTCTAGTCTAGAGTCTAGACCATTGATTCAATTAGGAGTTGTCACCGTCTGACTCTTTATATGGTATGTTATATGTTTCCTTTATGGGACATGCTCGGCAGTCCCCACCCTGGACGTTACATTAAAAAACATTGCCAGCTATTAAAGCTGATGTAAGCAACATATTTAAGGAAAACTTTGATTTAGGAATTTCTTTGGGATTCAACTTAAAAAAGGTGAATCAATTACATTCTATGAAACTTCTTTGGGTTTCTTTTAAAAACTAATCTCCAAATTGTTTGTTTGCTGTTGACATTGCAAATAATGCTCAGTTCTCTTTGATTTAACCCATCTCAGCACTTTGAAAAGAAAAGTATAATGTATTTGAAATGCAGCCTGGTGTTTGAGACATAGACATTACAAAACTGCAGTACATCATTAAGAATGAGTTAAAGTAGGTCAGCAGAGAACACTGAGCTAAACAGACTAATAATGTATTTTGCTGGTAGACATTCATCTACCAAGGACTCATGCTTTATGTGTTGGCACCAACGCAAGATAAGAATTTTGATTTGTGGAGTTTTGAGATCACATTTGTACTGAAAAAAAGGAAAACAGCGTATTTACCTTCTTAACATTTTAGCCTCATTTTTATTAAAGGGATACAGTCAAGTCAGCTTTAGCTCCAAATTTATATTGTTTGTAAAAGCAACCTTTAAGGTACAACTCTTTCTATGTATAAACATTATATATAATATGCATATTATATATATACACTCACATTATACATTACACATTATACAATATATAATATATAATTATGATTAATTAATTATAATGTATAATATATAATGTATAATATATATTTAGATATACATATGCATATCTATCTATCTATATATGTCTATGTCTACACTACAACGCTATATCGGAATACTGAAGTATTCCGAAATAACTCTCTCACGACTTCACAGCAAGCCCATTATTTCGGGCTCACTATTCAGATGTCCCTGTAAATCTCATTCTACGAGGAGTAAGGGACGTTTTGGAATAACAGGTTATTTTGAAATTTGGCGCTGTATAGGCAGTGCCAAATGACAAAACAAGCTATTTTGGAATAGCGTAGAAATAAGATACACAATTTGCGTAGCTCAAATTGCATATTTTATTTCAAGTTATGGTGCATTGTAGACACACCCTATCTATCTATCTATCTATCTATCTAACCAGAGCTTAGATCAAACCCACAATTAAACATTCCCATCCAGTGTTGGAACCCAGTCATTACAGCTTTGTAGTAGTGCATGAAACCTTGACTGTGAAACTGACTAGAAACTAAAATGAAACTAACCAGTCTATTTTTTATTGTTCAGCAGGATAGGCAAAAAGCAAGGTAACAGTATAAAGAGTCAATACTGAGCAAGATTTTTAAAGTGAAAGCTATTTTGATTGCCAATGGCTGTGTTTGGAAAATAGGTAGAAAAAATTGACTTTTAAAAGACTATAAAATTACACCCAACACTGCAGCATCCTTTTTTCAGAGTGGCTCCATGCTGAAAAGTGACTTTGCGAAAATAATTGTATGCAATGTTGTGGCAGCGTGTGGATCACAAGATATTAAAGAGACAAGGTGGGTGAGGTAATATCTTTTATTGGACCTACTACTGTTGGCGAGAGATACAAGCTTTCGAGCTAAAAAAAGAGCTTTCTTCAGGCCTGGGAAATGGACTCAGAGTGTTACAGCTAATACAAGTGAAACAGATTGTTTAGCATAAGTAGTTAATACTTATTTCAAGGGATCTTTCAATATGATGTGCCTACATATTTCCAGGGATCATTCAATACAACACACGACAGCCTTTGCCAAACACGGCCACTCCACCAGAGAAGTAGATCTCATCATAGAAGTGGCTATCTAAATACTCTGCTTCCATACAGAAATAACCTCCCCTTCAACTTCACACCCTTAGTTATCACTTGCAACCTCACACTGGAACCCATACAGGGTGTCATCGAACAGCTGTAATTCATACTTGAAAGGGACCCCATCCTGAAAGAAATCTTTCCTGAACCCTCTCTTCTGGCCTTCAAACAATCCTCCAACCTCTCCAAGCTCATCATTAGAAAGAAGCAAGCTCCCGACAGATTAGGAGACAGCAACTTAAAACGGCACCAGACCCTGCCAGAACACCAGGTACAAAACCTGAAGACATATCTCCGCCACTACAATGATAAACACTCACCTCCCTACATACAGATCTTTAAAAACGTCTGGGTTCTCCACACGCCTATCCCAGTGTGAGGTGTACCTCATCCAGAGTACTAAAAGCCCCAACAACAACAATGTGGGTGAACGAGATAATCACTACACTCTTGAATAAACTCACAAGGTGATCACTTTATATCTGCCCTCTTATTCCTCACCCTCAAAAGAAACCTGCACAATACTTTAGGCCATGTCTTCACTTTGGGGAAGATCAATGCAATCGGTCTTCCAGAGTTCTGTTTAGCAGGTCTAATTAAGACCTGCTAAATTGAATTCAGAGGATGCCCCTGTCAGTGGCCAATATTCCTGTGAGGCATAAGGGAAGCGCTTGGCCTCCTGCTGTGGGGACGGTGGGGAAACTCGAATCAAGGTACATTGACTCCAGCTAAATAATTAACATATTTTGATTTGACCTTCCCCTTTAGTGTAGACCTGGCCTTAAAAAGATTAATGTGGGAACTTAAAATCATGTTTTCTAGAAACTAAAATCATGGACTAATTAGAGGCACTGGATGTATGGCTTATTTTAAGAATCGATAACCCACTCATATCCCCCACCCAACTACACCCTGTTTTTTTTTTTTTTTTGCCCTCATGTTGAATGATGGGGCACAGCTAAATACAAGTGAAACAGATATAGACTTCACCATGAATGATCCCTGGAAGTATGTGTTAACTACTTATCTTAAACAGTCTGTTCCACCTTGTATTTAGCTGTATCACACTGAGTACATTTCCTAAACCTGAAGAAGAGCCCTGTGTAACTTCCAAAGCTTGTTTCTCTCACCAACAGAAGTTGGTCCAATAAAAGATACTACCTCCCATATCTTGTCTCTCTATTGGATCCAGCATTACCAGCTAAAATCTGATCAGTTTAACAAGTGAAAACTGGGTTATGCTGAAAGTCATGCTCATTTTTTATTATTTATTTTTCTATTGCTTTAATAATTCATCATCATTCGGGAAAACACTGTCATTTAAAGTTAGCTGACACTTATTTTTGCGATGCCCAAGCCAGAAGCTGAGCTGGCCCTTTAGGTGCTAACAGGAGTACAAAGTTTTAAAAGCAAAATGTGGTTAAAAGAAGTTTAACAAATATGACTCATAATACACAAAGGCAGCAGGTCTATTGGGCAAAATGACGCTGTCTTTGTGGAATCCTGTTTCAGAGCAGAACCCATACTTTAAGTATTCTGTTTCATGCTTTCTGGAGCCCATTGTGAAATCTTAACCCTAAACTCAATGCACTTTTTGTAGAACATCAGCTTGCATAAGCATTTAGTAATTCATATGTGTTGCTCAAAGGTGACTTACAACTACAGATTAACTGGGCCTTTTTGCTTTCTTAAGAGGTATGAAAAAAATGAGAGGCTTTGTATTAAAAATTTAAAAAACATGTTTTGACTGTTTATTTACATAAGAAATGTATTTCTTGCCAATCCCAAAAGACACAGTTGATACAGGAAAGCAAGGGAAATGATGATAGGAGACTAGTTAAGACACAGAATGTTAAGTAAATCAAATGCCAGGTATTATTAATTTTGTTGTCTATTTTACTTTAATGGCAAGTAAGGACTTTGGAGAAAGTAGACCATTGTTACAAATGTAGCACCTTTGCCCTTTCAGTTAATTCGTGAGAGTTCATAGTAAAACCCCTTAGCGGCTCAATCCATTAGCAGACCAGACTTGATCTTCCTTGTTTCTTCAGGTTAAAAAAATACAAGCAAAAAAAAATTTCAAAAAAACTCCAAAGGAACAATCAAACCAAAGAACCCTCCAGCCTTTCTTTATACATAATAAAACAGCAATAAAGAGAAAAATCCACATTTTAAAAAATCCATTCATAGTCATTTTCATTATGTTTGCAAGAATACAGAAAATCTGCCTTGAAATTCAGTTTTACCTGTAAATATTATTTTACTGGATAATTCTATTATTTTATCATGTAGGTAAACTTTATGAAAATTACCTTAGTGCATTTATTTTTCATATAGGAAAAGATGTCCGATTTTGTGTGTGTCCTGAAAGCACATTATTCTAAAATAGTTTGCAATACATGGGAGATTGCTTATCTTGCTATATTTAATAGAATAATCTGAAGCTATAAACCCGGTTTAATAAGAAAAAACAGATCTTCTGCCATCATGTGGAATGTAGCAGTATCTCCTCATTTCTTGAAATTATCTACTGATGGTTTAATACTATGATAAGGGATGTATGATGACAATAATGATACTGTGTATCTCATTTAGAAAATAAAAGGGCGCAGCAGAATGTAAGCAGATGAAGTATATTGCATCACCTGTTTTTAAATAAAAGTGCCCATTATTTTCAATGAAGCGTTCTGCTTAAAAACAATAGCATGATATTCCCTTTGGCTTATATGGTTTGTGTCAGGAAGCCTACCCTACTGAGGTCTGGATACTCCTTCCGGACTGCCGTAGATAAAACATAGCTCATTGAATCAACAGAGTCACGCCAGTGTGAGAAGAGAATTGGTTTAAACTGCAGCCTCATGTCCCCCAAGAGATCTTGTAAAAAAAAAAAAAATCAGACTTGATTCTTTTATCCCAGCACCAGTGCACTTGTGACTCCACTGAGCAGAATAAAACCCATCCTGTTCAGAGAATTGCTGAGCAAAATAGCCCTAAAAAAATCCAAATGCCCAATTTATTTCTACAAGAATTTTGCCTCAGTAAAGGCTGAGAATTTCAGTTTGCAAAGGGTTCTGGACACCCAGGTTCCATTACAGCTAATGAGAGTTGGGGATCTACATTCATAAGACGGTCAGTCTCTGCCAGGGAATACAGAATTTGGTCTGCAGCAATCATTAAGATTGGATATATAAATGGAGTTGGTCATCTGGTAATTTCTCCCCTTCTCTTCGTACAGAATCATCCTCTACTTTCCACTCTATAACACATTGCTCAGGATAGATTTCAGTGTCCCAAGCAATGGCATGGTGTGGAAATTTTACCACTGGGACATTTTGGCCCCCGACATTTAATAAAAAATACCCTTTGTTTAATTTGATCCCATTGTTCCTTCTTGTACTGTCCCCACTTTGTACAGATAACACCATGAACAGTTCTCCTACCTACTTGGTGTTTACATCTGACCTTCCTAACTCTCGTTTATACTCCAGATGACATTCCAAGCTGACTCAGAAGGACCTTATTCTCTCAAGGTGAAGCTAGATGTTAGCTGTTGTGAAAATTATAGAGTGCTGATAAAGTTAGAGTGCTAGCTGTAAACTCTCATGGAGACTTCTCTGAATGCCCTTTACAGAAGCTGCCATTTAAACTTAAATGGAAAGTTAGAAGTAAAATATAATAATCAACATTCAGAAGTCAACATATGGCAACAGATTTACCATGGGTTCCAAGTGCACCCCTAGAATTTGGAGAATGGAAGGGATCCTCCTTATTTCATATTTCTCTAATTGTGTAGGATTGGCCACTGCCACATCATATTCTACTTTGTAGGTTTGCCACGTAAAATGAATAGCAATAGTGAAGTCCCTATTTGACTTCATGGAATCTCTGGCACTTCTGGTGTTTTTTGTTTTGTTTTGTTTTCTTTTATTGTTTGTTTGTTTGTTTGTTTGTTTTTGTTGTGTGGAGATAAGAGTAAGTGAGTTGATAGGATTTGGGGAATAGAAGGGAATGTTTATATTATGAGCATCCCTTATGGTAGAAAAGCAATGAGGAGTCCTGTGGCACCTTAAAGACTAGCAGACTTATTTGGGCATAAGCTTTTGTGGGTAAAAAACAACTAAGTGGACTCTTTCCTCTCCCCCCAGAAGCAGCCTAACATGGCTACCCCTCTGAGACTTATGGTGGAAAGACTGTCTCAAAGAGTAAGGTTTTGCCACATTTCCTATAGAGGTTCAAATTTTAGAGTCACCTGATTTCTTTTGGAGGATTGTTCTGTAGCGAGCTCTTGTTGATAAAGTATATTTTGTCCCTAGTACTTCCATGCTTCCTCCTGGGCTTTGTTATCTGTCTGTGAGACTGTAGAGGATATAAGGAACATAAGGTGATAATGGTATTGTCTTGAAAGGGCAAAAGGTATCATGGGATGCTGAGTGTAGAAGGGTGCAGTGTTCATGCAAGCTGTGATTTTCATAAATCATGGGTGATTTGGCCAGAGTCATTTTGAAAGGGCCCGAGGAAATGCTGAGGATCCTGAAAATCAGGCCCTTTTATGGTTTATCAAGGTGGGCGTCCAATATGGAACCATCCAACATCACCAGCTTTTTTTAATCTTGGCCTTTATCTAAAAAATAAACTCAGATAATGGGACAACAAGGAAAATACGTTTCATTATAAAATAGAAAAATGACATTTTTAAATAGCTTTTGGATGATGGTGTCAAACTGTAACGCTTAAATATAAGGCAGAGGTAAAAGCTTTACAGTAACTTCCTGTTATGGTGGTTTTAATTTCTGGAATAATTTGAATCTCTGCTATCACTTCAGGTTTCATCGCTTTGTGATGCATGACAGGTCAGAGCTACACTGCTTTAAAATAGAGATTTTAAAGATTGCCGAGATGATGCTAACTGCAAAGGTTGCTGTTCTCTGTATAGAGATCATCCTTGAAACTATGCTCAGGATAGTCACTTTCCTCCCCCTCACACGCACACCCCAGAAAGGAACAGTTGCTCAGATTGTAGAGATTGCATGTAAAATCCTCTCTGAAAGCAACAAGGTTTTGCCAGATTAAGGACTTCATAGGGAAAGCAGGATCTAACTCCCAAAACCATACCAATGGCCCAGATTCTCTGGTACATTGGAGGCACTATTCATCATACAGTTAACCAAAGCTGCCCTAAAGTGGGCATATCCAGCTACAGCATGAAAAGATCTTCCAGGGGTATAGAGATGTCACGGCAGCTCTTATATTACTTGGCTTCCCAATTGCTGGTGCAGAGCATGTAGCTAAGGAAAGGAAGGTTGGTCACGGCTTCTTTGTGCCCAGTGTATTTCAGAGGCTGCTGGTAGTCAGTGTAATTTAGAGCAACCCTTCAGGCTGCTCTAATTTGCTCAGAGAGACAGTATGTCACCTGAAGAATCACTGGATTAGGGGAGTAAAAAGATATCTTTAAACCAATTTTACCTTCTATCCACTTGAGCAGGGCAGAACTCTCCTCAATTGCAGCCTAGGATTCAGGCAAAATTTCCTAGGACAATGAGAAAATAATATTTTCTCACAGCTACCGGAATCCACTCCTGAGTTCTAATCCCAGGGCTCACTGTGACTTTGAAGCAATCACTTATCTACTCTGCTCTTAGATTTCCCATCTGTAAAACTTAGACCACAGGGTTGTTGAGGTCTAAAACATTTGTGACAGTTTGTACAATACTTTGTCACCATTGTAAACATTAAAATTAATGGGCCCAATTGTAAGCTCATTACTCAATCAAAACTTTTTGTCTTAAATGCCGTGGAGATGAGAAATATTATTAAAAAGAAACATTATTGCAAGTTCTTATTTCCATTGAGAAATCTTGTACCTAAGATTTTTTTCCCACAGAATCTAGTGAATGCTTATCTCTCGTCATGTGTACACTTATTTATTTCAAATTGTTTATACAGGATAACTCCACCAACTAGGAAAAAAAGAAAAATAAATAAACAACCTCTGCATGCCTCTAAATGGAGGAGTATGATGCACTGGCTTTTTACAAATACAAACAATACAATGAATGCATAGACTTACTATTACAAGTTCAAGTGGCAAGGCAAGGCAAATTAATCAGAACTAAAATTCTTTCCACAATCTCTCTTTAGACACTCGCCTGACAAATGAGATTCCTCGTGGCTGCTGCCAATGGTAATCTAAAGTTTTAAAATCAATAAACAGGCTGTAAAATTGCATCTGTAATCAGGATAAGGAACACAAACATTTACAGAGTAACATGCAAACATAACAAAATGCTATAGCCTACTATAATTGAATGAGCCACTCTGTTCAGATGCCATTATTTTTAAATGTGTGTTTAATTTAGAATCTCTGCAGAGATAAAAATGCAGAGCCACGCTAAATTGGTAAGACCAAACGCCTGCAGATATCTCCAGATTAACCCACCTATCCAGCACCCATCTATAGTAAAATATAAATTACAACTAAGCGAAGGAATTGAGGTTTCCCCCGCCTCCTCAGTATTATGTGGCATTGTTGAAATGCACAGCGATAAAGCTGAGCATTGTGGTAAACTGCGTATTATTAAAACAAGTTACAGAACTAGCCTCAGAACATTCCCAGGCGTATGCATCTTAAAAAGGCTTTCTATCTGTTGTAGCAAGTTGCTAGGAATGGAATGTCTGGGAGAGAGCTCTTACAGGTGTTTCGGGAACACAGTGTTGTATAACCTAGAGGTACTGCCCAGTCATGCAGTCAGTTTGCACACATACAGCTGATCTTCCCAGAGCTACAGGGAATAACCCATAGCAGCCCGTGTAAAGAAAACAATGCTTCACAGGGAAGAGTGCTAAACAAAAGAGAGAGAGAGCTGTTTTCTGAGTGTGTCCAGACTACAGGGTTTTTTCGAAAGTGGCTTTTCAAAAAAACTTCTCCTGCATCTAGACTGCTGCCGCGTTCTTTCGAAAGCAAATTGAAAGAACGCGGCAGTTTTTTCAACAGCGGAAAACCTCATTTTACAAGGAATAACGCCTTTTTTTCGAAAGTGCTCTTTCGAAAAAAGATGCTATGTAATGCAAACTGGATGCTCTCTTTTGAAAAAGCACAGACTGCCTGGATGCTCTCTCTTGAAAAAGCAGCTTGCTTTTTCGAAAGTACCGGTAGTAGTCTAGAGGCTCTTTTTCGAAAGAGGCTTTTTCAAAAGTATCTTTTGAAAAAGCCTCTTTCAAAAGAGGCTTGCAGTCTAGATGTAGCCGAAGAGCGCAAGAGTCAAATAAAAGGAAGAGCTACCCCTTTGGGAAGATGAGCTGCCTTCAGTGAAGGGGCGAAATGTGAAATAATGTTACTATTAGAAACACGGGCACATTTTTATGTAGAATTTCAAATTCAGTAACTGCAAGTGACCAGTTACAGAGCGAATGAGTGTGCTCTACAGCCTTAGCTGAGAGACAGCTGGCTTTTTCAAGCTGTAGAGGCTCATGCATTAAGCCCCTGAGGTCGGAGGTTTGATTCTGCCTGTCAGCGTTACACAAGCTCGGGGTTTTATTAGCGAATCTTTCCAATAAAAATATGTTGTGTTGCACCAAAGAAAACTTTGCTACAGTTCATAACGAGAAACTATGACCATGTTTGTCAACTCTCATGATTTTATTATGAGTTTCACCCTCTTTGGTACTTTCCTGAGCTTCACAGCTCCTGGGTGATGGAGGAATCCTCACTTTCACTTAAAAATAAATAAATGGCTAAACCTCACAGCCATGCAGGATGCTCTCTGCTCCTTAGGGCACTGATCTAAGATGAGTGAGATCTGATTTCAAGTCCTTACTTCCGCCCGGACTTCCTGTGCAACCTTTTGCAAGTCAGCCTCTCCGTGCCTCAGTTTCTCCCTTCTCCCATGAAACAGGGATAACACACCCCTTCCTCCCAAGAGCATTGTGAGCATAAATAAGACCTTACAAAAAGATGAGTGAAGCTGACTTGAGTGCCCACAGTAGACTTAGAAATCAAATATAATTGTTTCACCTACAAATCACGAGACTTTTAAAAACCTCTTGAATTTTTGACCATAACTCCTGACTTAAGATATGACAGGCAATACTCCTATCAAGAAACCTATGCCTTGAGCTCATGATTTTATATATTTTTTGTTAGTCTCTAAGGTGCCACAGGACTACTCAATGAAGATGTTATTAATGGCTGTGGATAGATAGTTGGTGGCTAAGAGCAGATGGTTTGAAACCTGCTTACAGTCCAACTTCATTAGTAGGGCTCTATCTAATTCAGTGTCAATTTCACAGTCATAGGATTTTTGAAAATTGTAGACATCATGATTACAAGTACTTAAAGCTGAAATTTCCTGGTGTTGTAATTGTAGGGATCCTGACCAATAAAAGAGTGTAGGAGACCTATTGATGAACCTAACCTCCATGATTTTACCTAATTCTTTTTCTAATCCTGTTATAGTCTTCGGCGACGCATGAACTTGCCATATACACTGCTATATTGAGGAGTTTGTGGGTTCAGCCAAGAGCCAGACTGCATACCAGTATTATTTAGTCAATGCTGCTACCAGTCAGTGGCAGCAACACAAGAAAAGCCAACGAACAGGTGTATTAAGGCCTATAAGAAGGCACAGGGGAGCCGACAGCCTTCACAGGCACTTGGGCAAGGTGTGGAGGGGGCAGATCCATGCTTTCAGAAGGGGTGGGACCTCAGGCAGAAGGGGTGGGGTTAGGGCAGCCAGCCCTCAGCGCCAACTGAGTGCACCATGCTGGCCGTCAGGCAGCCCTCAGTGCTGTCCAGAGTGTGGCGAGCCCCACCCCAGCACTATGCACTGTCCAGACCGTGCGCAGCACTCTGGCAGTGATTTAAAGGACCCGGGGCTCCAGCCACTGCCACCACAGCAGCAGTGGTGGCTGGGAGCCCTGAGCCCCTTTGAATCACCAGATCCCAGGGCAATTGTCCCTTTCCCCCACCTATTGGCCGGCGTGTGAAGGTACTAGAAAAAAGGGCTGGTCATATTAGAGGTTCACATCTGGTATTTAATTTAAGAGCATTGCCCATGTTTGTACGGATGGTGTTGTATTCACTACAACATGTTGCTAAGTTTAACACCATGGTAAAAGATGGAGTTTGCTGTTACAGTGTTGACCACAACTTTGTGGTCAACATATGCCAGGAGGAATCATTTTCATGGATTAGCCCTTCATACAACCCTGCACTTAAGCATGTGCTTAAGTTTCACCACCTTTGAGATTTAAGTGCTTGCTGACATATGGTCTTAGTCACAACTGGCCAATGTCATGGTCCAAATCATAACAGAGATTTGAATTCTTCAGAGCTGTGTTCGAACACACACACACACAACTTTCATGAAAGCAAGTCTATCGAGTGTCCACAGCTCCTGTCAAAACTCATTCATGGCATGCTGACTGAACGGGCTCCTGGTGAAATATTTTTTCACACACATTCTAAATCAGTGTGGAAAGGTGACTACGTTCACATTAGTGAAAATATCCCCAGTATAAATACAGCAATTTCAAAGAAAAACTCAGGCCAAAGATTTCCAAAGACCCGTAACAGACAAAAGAGATGCAAATATACATCACTTTGTGCGATTGTCATGACAACGTGTTAAAAGAGAACGAGAGGAAAGAAATCAGGAACACATGACTGAAAGAGAAGATGTTGATATTGGAGATGGAAGATGCAATGACTGGAAGCTGAAGCCTCCAGAGTTTCAAACCAAAAACTCAAGAAGAAGGATTAATGCAGGAGTTAGGACATGAGCCAGTGATTCAGCAGATGCATTTTTCATTGCTTTGCACTTATTTAGGCTTTCTGGGTGGCCTTGAACAAGTCACTTACTTTCTCTGTGTTTCAGTTCCTCTTCTGAAGAATGAGGATGAATACACTACATATTGTGAGGAACATGGCAATAGGGGCCATATAAATTCCTGAAATGGATGGAAATGCAATGCCAATTTTATGTATGAGTTTAGGGTAGGGGTACTTAATCATTGGACCATATGACCAAGACATGTGGTAAATTCTCTATTACTTTTAAGTTAAGAGTGATGTACATTTTTCAGATGTACACAAGTGACTCAGGAGCCCTTAGGAGTCCTTAAGAGGACTTTTGGGAATTAAATGCCTGTCTCTTTTGAAAATGGGACTTAATTTTCTTGAAGTATTTTAGATTGAATCCGCTTAGCTTAATCCCAGACCGTACATGGACACATGAATTTCTTCAGGTAATAGAAGCATTAAATGTTGCATATACTATTAAAACCTTATAGAAAAGAGAAAAGACAATATCAACAACAACAACAAAGAATTGAGTGCAATTTTAACCACCCCTAAGGTAGTCCTTAAACAATATTTCTGTCTTATAACATACCAATAACATCTGGACTTTCGTTATTTTTAATACTATCTACTCCTGATCAAGTCAAATTCTGGAAGATCATTTTGCTGATTATATGCTGTATTGTTTGTTCATGTGAAGCCACTCACTTATTTTGCGTTCCCGCTTTTGATTTTTGGAACGACTCCAATTCTCCATCTACTTAAGAATTTATTTGGCACATGATAATGCTCCTGAGAGGCACTTTCAAAATCTCACATCAGTTTTTATGAACCTTGTGTAATCCCGCAGCAGAATTATCTGTCTACATAGGTTCTAATTGGCATTTATCACTGTTAAAGGCAAAGCCTTCCTAAAAATGGATAGCCATTATCTCATGCTGCATCCGATAACATGCATATTGTTGTCCCCTGTATTTCAATAGCTGTGTGTGTCACCCCTGACTCTATCCCATCTCCAGCATTTATGATCATCTTTGAAATCACACTGATCTGGCTTATGTGTTTGTGATACATTACTTGCAGCTTCACCTTTCTGCTACTTCCCAGTATAAAAAATAGCCTTTCATCATTTTAATGAGACCTGTGGCGGTAACTCCACCTCTCATTTATTTTTCAATTTCTGAAACACCATCTCAGGAGGGCCCACACCCAAACAGCCGTGACTAAGGCTGACTTGGAAACAGCCTGAGCATCTCCAATATATTCTCCAAATGTGTGTGGCAACCAGAGAAACTGACGGTGCTGCCTGAAGATATTGGCTGAGACGGTTTCTCAAGGGGTGAGTTAATACCTTTCGCAAGGTTTGCTAGTGCAGGCCAAGTGCTTAGCTTGGCATGCCAGAACGTGATTGGCTCTCTTTTTTCTCATCTACCTTCCCCGTGCAAGATGAGACGTTACAATTGTATTCCACAAAAATAAAAACCCAAGTAGAGTAAATCCCTGAGACAGCATTTCATACAAACGAAAAGTAAGTGGGAGGAAGATTCTAAACCACTAAATGCAGCAATAGACTGTGGATCAATTATATGTGTGTGGTGTAATCCAGATCTCAGAGACCAGGGTGATGAGCTACTGGTTCTGGGAAGAGTTAGAGCTTGTCTACAGTATGGGGACCACAGGAACATAGCTACTGCACTATAGTTATGCTGCAATAATCACACGTTGTAGAAGCAGTCTACAGTAAGAACATTTTTCCCCTTCCAGGTACGAATTTCACCTCCCCCAAGTGGTGAAAACTAGGTCAACAGAAGCTTCCATCAAATGGGCTGTGTCTGCAATGGGGGGTTAGATCAGCATAGCTACATTGCTCAGAGATGTGAATTTTTCACACATAAGAACATAAGAATGGCTAAAATGGGTCAGAGCAAAGATCCATCTAGCCCATGTCCTGTCTTCCAACAGTGGCCAATGCCAGATGCCCCAGAGGGAAGGAACAGAACAGGGAATCCTCAAGTGATCCCTATCCTGTCATCCATTTACAAGCCCTGACAAACAGAGGCTAGGGACACCATTGCTACCCATCCTGGCTAATGGCCATTGATGGACCTAACCTCCATGAATTTATCTAGTTGTTTTTTGAACCCTGTTATAGTCCTGGTCTTCACAACATCCTCTGGCAAGGAGTTCCATAGGTTGACTGTGCTCTGCATGAAGAAAAAAAATCCTTTTTTGTTTGTTTTAAAGCTGCTACACATCAAGCAACCTAGCTATGTCAGTCTAAATTTTAAGGGTAGACTTCACAGAGATGTAGGAAAGCCCTGTATGAATGAGCATTAGTAACTAACTAACTATTGCCCCTATAAGAAGCAGTAACAGCAATCAATATATCAGTTGGGACCATACTGTCTTGGGAAAGAAATTCTGCTTGCAGTCTTTAAATCAGTGGTCATGGAGGGTCCACAGACTTCGCCTCAGATTTCCAAAGGAGTTTGCATCTCCATTCAAAATCTTTTAGGGGATCTGCAAATGAAAACAACAACAGATTGAAAATCACTGCTTTAAATTATGATTTGAGGACTTCAGTAACTCAGCCAGAAGTTATGCCTCCATTACAGGAGTGGGTAGGTGAAGTTTTGTGGCCTGCAAAGTATAAGGGTCAGACAAGATGACCATGATGGTCCCTTCTGGCCTGAAGTCTATAAGCCTAAATCAGGACAATTCATTTCCATTCTTGGTTCCACCACAGGCTCACAAGCTCCTGAGTAGATCACTTATCTTCTCAGTCCTTGTGTTTGCCTATCTATAAAACTGACCTAGCAATATCTCACTGGGGCATTAGAGCATAGCTGATGGCTGAAAAGCATGTAGAGATTTTTTTTTATGGGAAAAAACCCCCTGAAGATACATTTAATTAAAATAAAAAAAAATCATAAGGAACGCAAACACTGTGGTGTAACAACTTGAATGTATCGATAAGTAGACAGTTACATGGTATTGCTAGCATAGGGTCCACATTTAAAGCTATTTTGGAGTCTGCCACCTAAGCATCACATTTAAAGGTCCATGAAATGCACAGGTGAGCAAGCAAAGTTAGAATGGGGCAACTGGACAGAACATAGGAGTGGGAACTGGAACTTCACAGTTCAGAGTCTGGTCCCTGACACTAATACACTAAGGCACTGACCTGGCAAAACCTCTCAGCACACACTTAATTTAGACATGAACATAGGTACACTGACTTCAGCAGAGCTACTCGTGCTTACAATTAAGCTGTGCTTGTGAGCTTTACTATGCTGAAGCCAATATATGTCAGGCAAGTTACTCAGGGCTAGCCAAATTGTCTAAGGTAGACTTTAATTTGGGTGGGAGGACCCTCCATTTTGGCTGCCAGTTGTAATTCTTTACAATCAAGCCGATGTCCCTATAAATTGAGGTGCTCAGAAGCCCCTTTTGAAAATTTGGCCCCTTACCGCCTTTGTGTCTCATTCACTCCCTCTACTGAAAAGGAGATAGCAGTGCTTACGTCTCCATGGGTGTAGTGAGGATTAATTAGTTCATGTTTGTGTAGAGTGCAGTGAAGATGTTCAGTGCTACTGTACAGATGCATTTTTTGAACTGTAAGTTTTATTCTTTTCTTTAGTTTAGTAATGTAAGGTAATATATAATCATATTTAAGATTGTAGTAAGTCAAATCCTTTAGTAAATATATATCTCCTACATTTCCTTGTTCTAAAGTTTTAGTAAGTAAAGAGACAGGATCTCATATTGTGTCTATGTTAATAAGATTAGAAATATCGAAGGCCCGGGCCTTCGATGTGAATGGTTTTGATTTTGCTTAATATAAAACAGTATTGTTTACCTTTGAAGGATTCTGTGTGAGAGACTGTTTGTATGAATGAGATACGGTGTGAAGGTCATCATTAGAGCCAGATGGTCAAGAGAGAAGGGGGAGAATGTGGGGTGAGGACAAACTGTAAAAGACAGACTGCAAAGACATATCGGCGTCAGAGGAACCATCCGTGCGTACCCATGGTCAAGGATTGATCAGATTGACAGAATTGACAGCTCTAAAGGTGAAGGGCGGGCACCCCTAAAAACAACTGGTTAAATCCAGGAAAGGATGAGCCTTTCGAGATGTTTTGGGAACACTGACAAAGACATAACACTCCGGTCACAGGCTGACAAAGCGGAATCCATTGATTTCAACAGAGAAAAGGATTATAAAAGCAGGGTGCTTTGCTATGGAACTTTGGGTTTGTCTTGCCAACAAATCCAGAGGAGCATTGGATCGATCAACCGACAAAGGCCCTGCTCCCCCCTGTGTTCAATCTAGCTGGCCACTAGATTGATATAGACTCTGGACTGGTAACTATGACATCGTCTGGCGAGACTTTGTGTGTATGTTGTTTGTGTGTATGAGTGATTGAAAAGCATATGCAACTGTTGTATTCTCAATAAATGCGGCGTACTGCCTTCTCCCCTATAAAAGATTTCATGTGCTTTGTTTAAGCAGATAACAGCATTACATGCTACTGTCTACCAGAGCTGGCTGGGTGAGGTGCAGAACCATGAAGATTAGGTAATTTTTAAATAGTTTTTTTTAAGGCATTTCTGAACTCTTCATTTTTACTAATGGCCTCTTGGGGGATAGGAGGTTTCCTTTTAGTTGCTCATGGCATCTAGTGCTAGTTTCTTTCACTCTTAGTCACTCACATGCACAAGCTGCACCTACACTGTGGCCATTCGGGCGGCATGAACAACTGTGCACGCCAAAGTGCTGCATAATAACGCCTCTCTGGATGTTGGGGGTGAATACCGAAAGGGTTCCTAGTTCATATTAATGTTGTCTTGTGTAAAGAGGACTGCATTAACACAAACTAGGAACCTTTTAGCTCACACCCACAGCATCCACCTGGGGGAATTACAGCTCAGCACTTTGGTGCGTGTTGCTATCCACCCCTCTGTAATCTGAACCACAGAGGTGGGGGTGTTGAAAAGTTTCCCTGCCACACAGAGCCTACATCCTTATCTTGATGCATGGCTATGCTAGTGTAACTAAAGGTGTGATGTTTACTCTAATTTAATATAACCTTCTTCAATTTTAAATACAACATATTTCAGTTTAGTTTAAACCAATTAAGAACAGTTTTAAGAAACACTGAAATACGCCACTCTTAAACCAAAAATACGGGATGTTTTTGATAGAAGCAGAGGTAAGCCTCTACCAGAACTTGGCTCATATTCTGTTTTGTAAAATACCGGATCCAAATTGGGATGAGAACTTAATTGCTTAGGATTCCTTCGCTAGTTAAGATCTTGGTACAGAACTAGCCTAGGAACCAAAAACTGATTTTCATTAGGTCTCCAAGGGTGTGTCTACATAGCACCATCACTAGAAATAAGATACGCAATTTGTGTAGCACAAATTGCGTATCTTATTTTGATGCTATTTCAAAATAGCTTATTCCATCATTTGGCACTGTCTACACAGCACCAAATTTTGAAATAAAGTGCTATTCCGAAACATCCCTTAGGGTGCATCTACACAGCACCCTAAACTCAAAATAAGTTACATAATTTGCGCTATGCAAATTGCGTATCTTATTTAACGTCTATTTCAAAATAGCTTATTTTGAAATTTGGTGCATCTTCACAGAGGCAAATTTCAAAATAACGCACTATTTCGAGACATCCTTAACCCTTGCGGAACAAGGGTTACAGGGATGCTGAAATAGCATGCCCATTATGTTGAAAAATATTTTCTGGTATCCCGAAATAGCCGCGCAGTTTAGACGTACCCTTACTCCTCATAGAATGAAGTTTACAGGGACGTTGGAATAGCGAGCCCGAAATAATGGGCTTGCTGTGAAGACACGGAATAGCTATTTCGGGATACTCTGGTATCCTGAAATAGCGTTGCACTGTAGACATACCCCAAGGTTATTAGCTACATGGTTATTTTCTGGCACTGACATGGAAGATTTAAAAAATAATGCTGCTGGATAAACCTTTAATGATTTGTTTGGATTCAATATACTGAATGAACTAGGGCTGAGATTTGCTAAAATAGGAGACTTAAACTAGAATCTGAAATTCAGATTTAGACACATACTAGGGCAATGATTCAGCAAAGAACGGAAATGTCTATCCCTGCACAGCAAAATACTTATTAGTGAATATTGAGATGCTTTGCTGAATTGTGGCCTCATTTTTAGAAGTATTCAGACCCGAGCACATCCTGCTAAGGTCAGTGAGAGGTATAAGGGCCCACAGTTTTGAAAATCAGATCACTTAGTTAGGGGGTTAGGAGCCTAATCTTAGACTCCCCTTTTGGAAAATCTTGGCCTGGATATTTCTGTAGATCAGTATTAGAAATATCTGGATGCACAATCAGACCTTATCTCTTCTGCTCTATGTAGGTTTTTATATCATGCTCATCAGTGTAGTACCTGAGACTTTCAGTAACAAATTAAACAATGTGGTTTACACATCTGCCAAGTGTTTGTTGTCTCATCCTCTCCCCAGAGGGAGAAGCACGTGGAATGTCTTCTGTTTGTACGGTGAAGCTTTCGTTGTTATTTGTTTTGGTTAAATATATTGGTTGCTAGGTGGTTGCTATTGTGGAAGGCAGGTCAAAGAAATGCACTTGCACTTGGAGCCGAAAGTGACAAGGTTTGTAATAGTCCTGCGTTTCTGAGGAAATTCATTCCACAGTCTCTTAGTCTGAGTGACCTAATCCAAATGAGAGTTTGAAATTGGATTGAAGACTTTCGTGCGACCAAGGTTTTTTCATGTGATTCCCAGGGTGCCCTCTTCCCATTTGGAAATAATCCATTGTTTCCAATCCCAGCAAGTTGCAAGGAGTGAAGGGATATGGGAAAACACGCGTTACAATGAATGCTATTTCTGAAGTGCTGACAACATGCTTAGTCCTGTACAAGACACAAGCGAAGGCATACCCTACCCTGAAGATCTTACACTCAAAGAGTCTGGATTTAGTTCAACTTCTGGATGATGATTCAGTTTCTCTCGTCCTGTATCGGAGTTAGTTTTTCCTATGCCTCAGGAAAAAAAAAAAACCTTTAGAATTGAGACTGTTTTAACTCTCAGATCAAAACAAATGTAAAGGCATTCAGATTTTGAGTCCACAAATTCAACAGAAGTCTCAGAAGTTCTTCTTTGGTGGTAAAAGGAATCATATTTTTAAACTGTTTCACAAAAGATCCATCCCTTTTAATGATCATTGCTTATCCTGTGATTTTGGGTCGCAACCACAGCTCATTGAAGTCAATGGGAATTTTGCCCTTGATTTGAATGGGGTTTGGCTTCTCCTAGTCCCTTAGTACCTAAATCTGGGTATGTCTACACTAGCTCTATCTCGTCAGTTCGAGCTAGGTAGACAAATGAGAGAACTCCTCGTGGAATAAGAAGTACCGGTAGTTTGAATTAGGATCTCTAATTCGAACTACCTACTCCGTGACGCGTGTAGCCGCGGGCACGGAGTTCGGACTAAGGGGGATTTAAAAATGGCGGCGCCCGGGGACATGCAAATGAAGCCCGGGATATTTAAATCCCAGGCTTCATTTGCAATTCCGGTTGCCCTCATTTGCCTACCTAGCTCGAACTGATGAGCTAGTGTAGACATACCCTATGTTCCCAATTGAGGGTATATCTCTGCATTGTAATTTCTACCATGGCTAGCATATCTCTGCATTGTAATTTCTACCATGGCTAGCATATGTGAGCAATGTGGGACTAATAGCAGGGAAGATAATGTAAGGTAGGTAGTACAAACCTGCCAAGGACTATGGCACACCCCAGCTCCCTAACCCGTGCAGTGCTAGCTTCCCTGCTATTTTTGCCTAGATTCAAGCTAGCTTGGGTAGACTAGCCCGGTAAACAGCTTCTTCTGCACATACATTTTCCAAGACAGTGCCAGAATGCTCACTGCCTTCATTAGTGCCGGATCACCCTTTAAAAGATGCAGACAGAGGTGTGCAAAGAAATACGTTCGTCATCCCATCTGGCAGGACTTCAGTGAGCATAGAGACTTAAAGGTAACCAATCATATTGTGGAACGATCTGCATTGCTAATACCAAGCCACAGGGAAATACAGCAATGCAGCAATGTCTGGGCACACTTATCATTTAATAACTTCCTCTCAGCTTAACTCCTGCAGATCAGTTGGCGGAGCTCGGTTTGCTCCAGAGTAGTAATAATAAAACTTCCAAACACTTCACAGAGATTAATTAATCCTCACAATAGCCATGTACAATAGACAAGGATTGTGATCCCTGTTTTACAATGGAGGCAATGGAGGCAGTGAGAGTTTAAGTGATTTGTTCTGTCTAATCTAATCTTGCTCTAGCCAATCTCATCTATCTGTGTATTTATAAATAATAAATTACCATGATATCTAGGCAATAGACAAGGGATAGAGGCAGTGTCATCAAAAGGATTAGAATCTTGGGATTTCCTGCCTCCCAGGTTTGTGTGTTCTCTGGACACCACTGACTTGAGAAATATGACATAACTGGGAAGGTTTTTAAGGGTTTTCATTGGTCTCACCCACTCACGTTTAAAATTTTAATTTAGAATTTCTAGATTGCCTATTGACTTATCAGCTGTTATTGAATGGTGATGACACTGTGTTTGCTGAATGCTTCTACATCAACACTGATGCAAGACTCCATCATGATCATTATCTAGCGGAACACAGGGCACTGCCAAGGTTCTCTGTAAGATGAGCCCTTGAGCGGCTGCCCAGGAGAGATACAAATGCCACCTAGATGATTGGCAGCGTGCCCACAGCTGGCAGCATGTGTTTCTACTGGTGGTGCACATCCACACATGACTTGGTGCACATAATAAAATTTATTCTGCACATGGATGGAAAAAATTAGAGAGAACATTGGACACTACTCTCTCTCAGACCCCCTCTCTGCAAGGTCTGGATGGCATTGGAGGAGGGGCCTGAGACTTGACTGCTTGAAGATGGAGAGTTAGTGAGACCTGCACTGGCTGGGGGAAGGAGCTGAATGTTGCCCTCCCACAAGGCCCTTGGGGATTACAAGGGAAATCCCCCATTAATGTTAATTCCCTTTGGGGCACTGGATCTTGCTCAGTGCCGGAGGACAGGGTAGTGGGCTAGATGGACCTTTGGTTTGACTCCATATGGCCGTTCTTATGAGTCCAAGAATGAGTGAAGAACTGGCCACAGGAAACTGATGGCAGTGTATCTGCAGTGGTGCCATGTTAGAAGGCCGTATAGGGGTGTACATCAGGTTGGAGCTTGCTTGGAGGGACAGACTTTTTGTGCCGATGGTGTTGGCCTCCTATGGGCTCCTCAAGATCACAGGTGTGAGTTGGACCGCTCAGCCCATTCTATGGAAGGAAAACACTCTGTTCCCCCATGCAAATAATGATTTCATTTGGGGGCACAAGCAACCAGGGCCTCTGTGCTTAGCTCTGTACCAAAGGTCTGGGGCACTCACTTTAAAAACATGTTCTACCTCTTTCAAAGCCTCTGGTTAAATTTTTATCTAAGGCATCAGATTTAGTAATTTGTAACTGATCTAATCTCCCTGCAAAATCCTTGCTCACCGAAACTGTATCCAGCAGTTCCTCACTGTAAACTTTGTTGTTCTCATAAAAAATAGAACCGCAAATTATGTCAGTGTCTTCTTCTTTATTCTGCTTTTTTTCATTCACAACTTATCACCTTCTCTTTTAAACTAAATCAAACTGATTTGCAGATTGGCTTCACAATAGCACGTTATGAATCATATCTCCAAATGCCAGCCATCTCACTGTGAAATGGCTAATCATGTGCAATTAATATTATGGACAAGTAATGAATCACATCATCACAGACTGTCTACTGTAATATTAAAAGGGAGGATTTAAGTGATCACAGCTACCTTTTCATTAGCTTTCCTCCTGTAAGATACAGTAAAAAGAAAAGGAAATTCCAGTCATACATATCAGCTGTTATTTCCATGAAACAATGCCTAGGAATCGACCGGATAGGCACTCAGGAGATATCTAAACTAGATGGTTTCAAGCTTCCTGTAACTTACCATATTTACAATAAGATGTGCATCTTCTCTGAGATCGAGATTATCTCTGAGAAGAAGGAGTAAAATGGTTTAGTTAAAAAAAGATTGGCCCTTATTAGAATCAAGACGTCTCTTAAGTTTTCAAAGAGCTGTATGTCATGCCTGGTACACACACAACTTAAGAATCTATTCCTGCCAGCTAATGAAGCTGATCTTTTAGCTCAAGTGATCAAAAACAGCTCTTGGAGTTGAAGTTCTAGGGTTCAGTTCCCCCACTGATGGCGATGGGGATTTTATTTGTACTGAGTCACAGGTTGTTCGAGAAGTAGTGCCCTAAAAGAAGCTTGAGCTCTGGCAGAAATGAATCACTTGTGATGAGCTTATCGAACAGAGGGCAGGTGTAATATATAGGATTAGCACGTGTATCTGATTGTGATTCATTTTATTGACTACCAAAATCACAATTTTAGGAACTTCTGTAGCTTCAGAAGTGTACAAACTTATGTATTACTAATTTGATGTTATGCGGAGCTAGCAACGTGTGCTTCATGAGTGTTTGATATTAAATGTGGAGTTTTCTGAGTATTTAGACATATGAGCCTTTTTTTTAAATTTAGGTCAGTGAACACATTATTTCTAAGCACCAGTGACAAAGATTCAAATAGAGTCTGGTGCATTTTTAGAGAACCGATAATGTACTTTACAGAGAGGGTGTGATCTGAGAGTTAGATGTTTAAATGCATTGACTGGCCCTGCAGTCATTCTCCCCTGTAGTTATTTGCACCAACAAAACTACAGGTGTAAATAGAGGATTCCTCAGCAAATCAGGCCTTAGCTGAATTTATCACAGAAATGTTTCCACATTCACAACAAAAAGATTTACTATGGAGAACAATGTTGTACTGGCTGGAAGGGGTAGATAAGATGATAAAAGTAACTAATCAGTGGTCTTGGAAGGATTAAATTTTTATGGGTAAATGTCAGTAAACATCAATTTCACTGCACACATACAAATGGGTGAAAAAAACATTTCCAGTGAAAATGACTGAAATTTACATATAGGTAAAATAAGAAAAATACTGCCCAAGAACTTACCGGGTTTGATATGAGGCTTTGTATATTATGATATGTGACGTTGATAAGTTGTATCTAACGGTCATAATGATTTCACTTTTCAAATCTCTACATCTACTCTCATTAAATAATTATTGTTGGATTCCACTCCCCCATGCAGCCTACGTAATTTCTTGCAACTGTGAAAATTTAAATAGATAAAAATTGGAAAGAAAATGCTTAAAATAAATGTTGACATTGTCCATCAAAATCATACACAAAAGGAATTCTGCCAAGCCTACTGACAATAAAATGTACTGGTTTTGCTCCCAAAGGATCTCATTAGATATGCTGATTCTGTAGTAGCAAAATAAATAAAAAAATAATATAAAGGTTAACAAGTTTAATTGAAAAAGCTATGCTATGAAATTGACCCATAATGACCGAGACCGCGAGCAGGATCTACATGAATTTACACCAAGTGAAGATCTGCCCCATGGTCTTTATTCAGGTTGGGTAAAATTCACCAGAGCCTTCTGGAACATCATAGGTCCTGAATAATGGGGAGACAGCCATAAGTACAATGGCCATGTGAGTGTGTTTTCACATTTTGATTGCACAGGCCAACAGCCATGCAGATTTTTTGAACCCAGTCCCTTCACTTATTTGGTTCAGAAGGCTGGAATAGCAGCCATGGAGGTTAATAGAACAGCTGCCATTCACTTGGGGGGGGGGAGGATGGATATCATCCCATCTCACTTCTGCATGCCTCTTATGTAAAACGTGAACACGTGATCTTACTTCAAGTGGCTGTCTCCATCATTAATGCTTACATACTGGCTTCCATTGTCATAGTATCTGAGTGCCTCAGAACTTCTGTGTGAGGCAGCTATTCTTATCCCTATTACAGGAATGAGAAAAACAAGGCATAGAGAGATTAAGTGACTTGCCCAGCATCGCACAGGTAGTCTGTGGCAGCAGAGAAACTTGAACTCAGATTTGCTGAGTCCAAGGAGCATGCTCTAGCTGCTAGACCATCCCTTCCCTGGTGCACACCATTGGCCTTGGCTGGAGCTTATGGAGTATTTTAATGGAATTTCAAATGTTTCGTTTTTTTGATTGAAAAAAACTCCAAAACAAAAAAGATTTTTACTTTTCAGAAATGATATTTTTGTTTCTTTGCTTTTTTCTCTCTTTTCTTTCCTTCTTTCTCACCTCTTTCTCCTTTCCCTTTTTTGCTGCTGGAAAAGGGAGAGAAAATACAACAATGTGGAAATATTTTTGGTTTTCAATTTCACTTTTACTTTAAAACAATAAAACAAATCACAGTGGGAAATTTTGGGGTTAAAAAAAGGAAAAACAATTTCTGTGAAAAATAATTGGCATTTTTTGCTCTGCTCTAAGTCTGACATTGACAAGGGACTGCTGAAATCAATAGAAGTATGTCAGAATAGAGACAGAATCAAAGGTGAAGGAAGACTGGAATTTGGTACATAATTTTAAAAATAGATTAATCGAATACATAGAACACTGTTAGCCAGGATAGACAGGGATGATGTTCCTATCCTATATTTGCCAGAAGCTGGGAATGGTCAACAGGGGATGGATCACTTGATGATTATCTGTTCTGTTTTTTCTCTCTGGAGCACCTAGGATTGGCCATTGTTGAAAGACAGCACACTATTGGTACATCTAGACTACAGGCTTTTCTCGACAGAGGCTTTGTTGACAGATACTGTAGTCAGTATCTGGCAACAAAGAAAGCCGCTTTTTTGACAGAGAGTCTAGATGCTCTCTTTTGAAAAAGCACAGTGTGGCTGCAATAGCGCCTTTTTTTTACATAACTGTCGAAAAAAGGCGCTATTCCTCGTAGAATGAGGTTTACTGCCGTCGACAAAACTGCCGCGTTCTGTCGACTTACTGTCAACAGAACTCAGTGGTAGTGTAGATGCAGCATAGTTTTATCGACAAAAGTCCACTTTTGTTGACAAAACCCTGTAGTCTAGACATACTAGGATAGATAGACATTTGGTTTGATTAGTATGGCTGTTCTTATGCAAAAAAGTCTCTTCACATCCTAGTCAAGAACTAGGAATCTAGGCACAGATACTTAAACATAGTTGTTTCAGCCATATTTGAGGCCATTTTGGGTTATGTTTTTGCTGGCCCTTTTGTAGGTGTGTGGGAGCCCTGAGACATAAGCCCATCTTCTTATTCTCCTTAGGGCTGTTTAGCTCCATGCCCTTGGCTTCTGTCTTGCAAACTCAGATTGGCTCCTTGTGTTCTTCCATTAATAACAGTCTAACTTCAGCTAGTTAGTGAAAACATTTTGCAAAAAATATAAATAGCATTTAAAAAAAAAAGTTGACCGATACATACAAACAGGTTGAAAAACAGTAAATTGTTTTCACAAAACAAATTAAATATATTTCTATATTAATGCACAAATCCAGAAGATTCTGAGCTCAGATACTGAATGTTCACAGGTAGTAAAGTTTAAACTGTACATTTTCAATCTGCGCTTTAATGGTTAATTACATAACTCATCTAGTTAGGGCGTAAAGAGAACGCTATGACTTACATTTCTCATCTAGGTGGCATGAATTTTTAGTATTTGTAATGAATAATCTGCAAGCTGAGACTCGTTCCCCAAGAAATTTGTCAATGGTTTTAATAATTTAAACAGAATCTTTATCTTTATGCTCAATTTGAAAGAGTTAACATTTGATTGATAAATTATTCTTTGGGAGTTATTCTCACAGATGTACTGTTTTGAAAGCTGTAAAGGTGACTGAGAGAGAGAGAGAGAGACAGAGACATTTAATTTCATAAACTATTTAGAAATGTCATAATTTGGCTTTATTACTAACTGCAACAAAACCTGAAAACCACCCTACAGGAAAATCCTGGAAAATTTGTTTTGATGAATCAAAATGAGTTTGATTATTTATTTGAAATTATATCAAAATATGTAATATAATACAAAATGCAGAACATTTAAATAAATTGTTCTGGAAATGCCAAAATGGGATGTTTTAATACTGTGAGAATGTTTTCTTTATTTTTTTTCTCCGAAACAAAATTCTGGCAAAATCAACGTTATTTTTCAAAGCATTTCTATTATAATGGAACTGCATTCTTCAACAGAAACAATTTCTATCAAAGTTTATCCAACCAGGTATAAAGAACTGCAGATTTTCCCCAACCCCTCCTGTTCTGTGAAATTTTGACATTTAAAAAATTTGCCAATGAGCTATAACTAATAGGGATCCCATCTATTGATCATTGAAGTTTATGGGACTGTTCTGCATCCAAGCAACCCATTAACACCCAAGAAATTGTAGAATTGGGAACAAGGTAATTCCCACAGATATTTAACACTATTTTCAAAAAAATTACAGATTTTCTCCTGCAGGATATGTCTATCATTATTTCTTGCAAAATTTGAAGCAAGAACAAAAATAAATTTCATGTGTATTTTAGCCTGAGATTAATTCTCCCACTGGTAGGAAAATATAGGGGAATGTTACAAAAGTTTTGTTGATACCATTTCTATTTATCAAGCTGTCACTTGGATGTGTCTTCCTTCTTGAACTACTGATAATATATTGCTTTCTGTATTTTAATCGGCATAAAGCAAACTAACTATAGCAAGTTTTCCCTGTAAGAAAGGCTTTGTTCATGCTACCAGATTATAATTTAACATTTTTGTTTCACTGAATTTAAATGATCGGTCAACATCATATTGCTGCAAGAAAAAAAATCAAGATGGTATATGTGTCAGTTTTGAAGTGGTAATTATAGTTATATGCAGTGAAGTATTTATTAAATTATCAAATTAATACACCTTTTGACATGTCAGGGTTTGTGGGTAATTATAGTTTACTATTGCGGTAATAATTTGTATGATTTATGTTACCTATAAAGCAGTACTGAGAGCCAAAAAGCTGTCTGGCATAATTATTGTTAAGAGGTACGATCAACAGATATCTTCAGCCAAAAGAACACAGCCCTAAGGGTAATAGACTCAAACAAACAGAAGTCACTTCAGATGTTCACTTCACAGTGTGTCCTTTCCCCCCTAAAATACAGGCCACCCACTGCTCTGGGTTACATTAACTAAGACCCTTTGCTTGAGCATCTTTGTTTTCCACAAATAATTTTCTCATGATTGTAATTTTGTCATAATTCTTTCCAGGTTGAGAAGGGGGAACCTAATGGGGAAATGGTTTGATTTAGGTGAAGCAATTTGGAGCATCTCACTCTCATGATGCTCCATTCTGAATGGAAATGGAATATCAGTTGAGGTGCCATCACTATTTATTTATTTGTGCTTCCCAGGACCTACAATAGTCTACTGAAAGACAATTGCAGCAAAAAATAATAGGTCCTGCAAATTCTTAGCATGTACAGGGGACAGCTTTCTGATTCAGAAAGTTGAGGACATAATGAGGGGGTTTGCACTTTGCATATGGTTTTGACCAACAGGGACAAAATAACAGAGGTTATGGGGAACTTGGGAGGAAGTGATTGTGATGGTAGAATTCAAGATCCTATGTAAAGGAGGACAAAAGAGGTGCAAAACAAGGATACTACACTTCAGAAAGGTGGATTTCAAAAGTGGACTCAGAGAAATTGTAGTCAAGGTCCCATGGAAAGACCAATTAGAAAGATCAGGAGTCAAAGGGGACTAACAGTTCTTAAAAGATATAATACCAGAGTCTCCACATCAATCTATTTGGATGCAGAGGAAAGATAAGAAGAGCCACAGGAGGCCAATATGGCTGCACAAATTTACTTTTTAGCTATCTAAAAATGGCAGTATGTAAGGACAAAATCAGGAAAGTCAAGGCAAAGAATGAGTTATAACTGGCAAGAAACGTTAGAGACCAGAAGTAAGGGTTCTTCACTTATGTCAGACAAAAAAGAAAGATCAACTACGGTGCGGGGTCTACTGCTCAGTAAAGAAGGTGAGCTGGTAACCACAGGAAAGGAAGGCAGAGCTGCTCAATGACTATTTCCTTCGGTCTTTTAATAAAAATGTGTGACCGTCTGTATTCCCTATAAACTGTGCATTTGTGCGGCCACCCAGGAGAGATTCATACACTACCCAGCTGATTAGCAGAACACCCACAGCTAATTTTTTTTTTTGTTTCTACTGGTGGTGCACATTCATACATGCCTTGGTGTGCATTAAATTATTCCATGGGGGGAAGGGATTCAGATCAGGATAATTAAGAACATGTCAGTGATCTTTTGACCAATGTGAATGAATTCAGATCAGCAGGCCTGGGTACAATTCACCCAGGGTACTGAAGGAATTAACTGAAGAAATCCCATAGCCACTGGCAATATTTACAAACTCATGGATGGCAGGAGAGGTCCTAGAAGGGCTATGTACTGCCCATCTTTAAGAGGAACTGAGGAGCAATATAGACCTGCCAGCTTCACTTCAAGAGCTGGGGAGCTAGTAGAGCAGTGGTAGGTAACCTGCAGCCCACGGGCCATACGTGGTAAGCCGCAGGCAGGCTGCCAGACAGGCTGTTTACCTTGTGTCCACAGGTACGGCCCTCCCATGGTTCCTACTGACTGGGAACCAGTGTACAGAAAGGATGCAGAGAAACTGGAAAGGATCCAGATGCAAACAACAAAGATGATCAAAGAGATGGAATGCAAGCTATATGAGCAAAGATTGAAGGCATCGGATATGTTTAGTTTGGAAAGGAAGAGAGTGAGGGGATATGATAGCAGTCTTCAGATATTAAAAGGCTGTCATTAAAAGATGGAGAAAAGTTGTTCTCTTTTGCCGACGGCAGATCAAGAGGCAATGAGTTCAAACTACAGCAGAGCAGCTTTAGATTAAACCTCAGGGAAAAAAAAACAACTTCCTAATTGTAAGAACAGCAGGATAATGGAACCGACTGCCTAGAAAGGTTGTGGAAAGCTCTTCACTGGATGTTTTCAAAAAGAGGCTGGATCGCCATCTGTCTCAGGTGGCTTAGACACAACAAGTCCTGCATTTTGGCAGAGGATTAGACTAGATGACCCTGGAGGTCCCTTCTAACCCTGTGATTCGATGACCCCCTTGTGCTAAGTGTTGTCCACACTGAACAAAAGAATGGCTTCTTCCTCAATGAGTTTATAGTCTAAATAAAGTTTACTCTGTAAAATTATTCCATATTTTTATACACATTGATACCATACTATACAAAAGAGCCCCCCCAAACTCTGAGCACCGCAGACAAATTCTTAAAATTACATCTCCGGAAATAAAAAACTCTGTAATCACCCATGAACAATACTCTCCTATCTTATCATCAGGGCTTGACAAACTGCTGTTTCTACTCGCCCATGGCGAGTAGATTTCAGCTGGTCGCTCCGTGTGCCCCATTCACCGGCGCTGCACGCATGTGCAGTGCCAATCTGGCGCATGCGTGGTGCGGGGCTGGCAAGTAGCTCTCGCCGCAGTTTGTCGAGCCCTGCTTATCATCATCTGCCCCGCAACACCAAAGAGAAAATCAGGCCCTTGCAGCATGTCCCCCACAAACTCAGACCCCATTTCAGGGAGGTATTTAAGCTCATGCCTAAATTAAGCATGCATGTTTGCTTCAGCAGCACAACTCACATATTTAACATTAGGCACATGGCTTGGTGTCTATGACCTCAGGGCCTGGGATTATTATAGACCAAGTCTCTTATCTTGCAAACACTGATATGTGTGTTTCACCCCAGTGCGGTATTCTCACTGGAATCAGAAAAGTTCCCATGCTTGAAGTCAAACAAATTAATAGGAATTTGTAAAATGGAGCCCTGTGTGCGGGGAATAGTTGGCTGGAAGGTGCAAGGACCTAAAAAGAGAATTCTGCCAGCTGTGCCCCTTCTTTTTTCTTTTCTTTTTATGCCAACCGCATGCTAACAACTGGGCCTCCGTCTCACTGGGAAAGCAAGAATGAGTCTTTTTTGTCAGCCATATCTTGATGTTTTTAATTTATTGCAGATATATATAAATAAAATGTGTGTGTATATTCACACACACACTATGACTACATTTTCACACTGCCAGACAACACCCTGCAGCAAGTAATTAACTGACAGCTATTTTTCCTATTTCAATGCCCAATGTTTCTTCTTGGCACTCAGAATAGGTGTCAGAAGAGCTGCTCTTATACAAGGAGGGAGTTGGTAGATACCTGCCCACTGTATTCCCAACATGTGGGAAGCTATTAATGTATAAACCATCCTACAACTTTGGTAAGATTACTTAGAAGCATGCTGCCACTGCACTGTACTGAGCCCTCCTTCATTTGGGAGAATTGTTTTTGTTCCTTTATCGCTGCTTTACTCCTTTATTTACTTCATATGTTGCTGAGACCAGGTGGGTCAGATAATATTGTTTATTGAAACAACTTCTGTTGATTAATGTCATTCATAAGCTTGGCAATTGCTTAGACTTGCACTTCTCATCTTAGAAAAGAGGAGACTAAGTGGGGTACCTGCCCACTCTATCTATAGATAGAGGTCTATAAAATCATGACTGGTGTGTGAAAAGTGAATAAGGAAAAATTATGTACTTATTTCCGCAATAAAAGAACTAAGGGTCACCCAATGAAATTAATAGGCAACAGGTTTAAAACAAACAAAAGGAAGTTTTTCTTCACTCAGTGCACAGTCAACCTGTGGCACTCCTTGCCAGAGGATGCAGTGAAGGCTAAAACTTTAACAGGGTTCAAAAAAGAGCTAGCATCAGCAGTTCCCAACCTTTTCCAGATGGGGACCCATTTTGATAATTCAGGAAGACTTGGTGACCCAAGGCAATTCAAAAATGGGGGGAAGTAGGCGGAAGGCAAAGCCACCTGGGGAGACACTTGGTGACCCTTTGAAATGTAATGGCAACCCATATTTGGGTCCCAACCCATTGGTTGGGAAACCCTGAGCTAGCTAGATTCATGGAGGTTAGGTCCATCAATGGCTATTAGCCAGGATAGGTAGGAATGGCATCCTTAGCCTCTGTTTCTCTGAAGGTGGGTGATAGGGGAGGGATCACATGAGGATTACCTGTTGTAATCTCTCCCTCTGGGGCATCTGGTATTGGCCACTGTCGGCAGACAGGATACTGGGCTAGATGGACCTTTGGTCTGACCCAGTATGGCCGTTCTTATGTTCTTATAAGACTTATGTTCTTATGTAAGGACTATGGGACAGATTCTCAACCAAAACCTGCCATTAAAGTTCAAGGATATAGTTAGAATCATAAAATACTAAAACTGGAAGGAACCTTGAGAGGTCATCAAGTCAAGTCCCCTGCCCCCATGGCAGGGCCAAGCACCATCTAGAGCATCCCTGATAAATGTCTGTCTAATCCGCTCTTAAATATCTCCAGTGATAGAGATTCCACAACATCCCTAGGCAATTTATAACAGTGCTTAGCCACCCCGATAGGAAGTTTTTCCTAATCATAGAATCATAGAATACTAGGACTGGAAGGGACCTCGAGAGGTCATCGAGTCCAGTCCCCTGACCCCATGGCAGGACCAAATACTGTCTAGACCATCCCTGATAGACATTTATCTAACCTACTTTTAAATATCTCCAGAGATGGGGATTCCACAACCTCCTTGGCAATTTATTCCAGTGTTTAACTACCCTGACAGTTAGGAACTTTTTCCTAATGTCCAACCTAAACCTCCCCTTGCTGCAGTTTAAGCCCATTGCTTCTTGTTCTATCCTCAGAGGCCAAGATGAACAAGTTTTCTCCCTCCTCCTTATGACACCCTTTTAGATACCTGAAAACGGCTATCATGTCCCCCCCCTCAGTCTTCTCTTCTCTAAACTAAACAAACCCAATTCTTTCAGCCTTCCTTCATAGGACCTGTTCTCTAGACCTTTAATCATTCTTGTTGCTCTTCTCTGGACCCTCTCCAGTTTCTCCACATCTTTCTTGAAATGCGGTGCCCAGAACTGGACACAATATTCCAACTGAGGCCTAACCAGCACAGAGTAGAGCAGAAGAATGACTTCTCGTGTCTTGCTCACAACACACAATAATGCATCCCAGCATCATGTTTGCTTTTTTTGCAACAGCATCACACTACTGACTCATATTCAGCTTGTGATCCACTATAACCCCTAGATCCCTTTCTGCCATACTCCTTCCTAGACAGTCGCTTCCCCACTTTACATTTGTCTTTATTAAACTTCATTAATATTGAACCTAAACCTCCTTTGCTGCCATGTAAGCTCTTTGCTTCTTGTGCTATCATCAGAGGTTAAGGAGAATGTTTTTTCTCCCTCCTGCTTGTAACACCCTTTAAGGTTTTGCATCCTAAATGTATGTTCGCATGGAGCCAAATGTCAGTGCTTAAAGCTACCTTGCAACAAGGAGAGGTTCATGATCTGCTGAAGGAGATTTTACTTTCTCCAGGAGAAATCCTTCCCTGCCATTATGGACTGAAACATGTCTTTTCCGCTCCACATCTACCTGGCGGGTGATGTCACAAGCTCTGTCTTGCTGCATCTCTTTCGCTTTATTTCTGCTCCTACTTGTAGAAATCTCCCTGCTGTGTGCATCCACCATGTCTTGAAGATACAGAAAGCTGGAGCCCTGAGTATTGGGATTGCTCAGCAATGCCAACCAAATGAGCCACCTGATGCTGAGCCAAGCCCACAAAGTTGTTTCACAAGCTGGATGAGCCCCGTGCACTGGCACACAGTAGGCTGCTTGATCTGGATTTTTTTTATTAGATGATCTCAGACAAAGAGTCCCTTGCTGTTTTCTTGCAGTGAGTGATGAATGTTTATGCAATTCATAGATGATTTACCCAGTGTTGCTTGGGTCCTTAACTCAATTAATTTTTGGTGTTTGGAAAAGAAAATGGAAATGGACATGCTTCATTTAAATCATTGCTCTGGGGTGGGGCTGGGAATGAGGGCATCAGGATGCAGGCTGTCCCGGGGAGAGAGGAAAACCCCAGCCTTCTCTCACAACTGCTTGAGGTCAAGTGAGAAGCACCTCTTCATGTTCGCTTCAGCGGGCACAGCTGAGGGAAGGGTGCATGTCCCCTGGCCAGGACAGGTCCAGGTTCATCTGCCCCCTGCACTTCCCAGCCATAGTGAGGAATGCAGCAAGCTGTGCACTTTCCCCTCACTACCTGATAAAAGGGAACAGCCAGCAATGTTCCTGTAAGAATTGGGGGAGGGAGCTTTGCTCCCGGCACCCTCCATAATGGGTACCTGTGGGGTGGGATGCTCAGGACAGGGGCAGTTATGGATAGGGAGGAGAGACACATCCCCAGCCAGCCCCTTTTACCTGCCTAGTTACTCTGTCTGGGTATGTCTACACTAGCCCCCTAGTTCGAACTAGGGAGGCTAATGTAGGCATTCGAAGTTGCAAATGAAGCCCAGGATTTAAATATCCCGGGCTTTATTTGCATCTTCCCATCCGGGCGCCATTTTTAAATCCCCTTAGTCTGAACTAACTGCCCACGGCTACACGCGGCAGTCAAACGTTAACTCGAACTAAGTTCTTAGTTCGAGTTAACTGTTACACCTCGTGGAATGAGGAGTAACAGTTAATTCGAACTAAGGACTTAGTTCGAATTAACATTTCACTGCCGCGTGTAGCCGCGCGGCAGTGAGTTCGGCTAGTGAAATTTCAAAGCGACGGGAACATGCAAATAAAGCCCGGATATTTAAATCCCGGGCTTCATTTGCAACTCCGGTCGCCTCATTTGCCTACCTAGCTTGAATTAACGAGCTAGTGTAGACATACCCTCTATTTTCTGTATGGTTTTATGAGAACTAATCCCATTCTGGGCATATCCCATTTTCCTGGCACAACCAAACTCTTACCTTGCTTTAAGTTATGATGAGAGGAAGCAGTATACTGAATTTGGTGGTCCTAGCTCTTACTGTTTAGGAGGAGTTCTTGAACAAACAGATAAAAAAAGAGACAAACTCTCTCAAATCTATAGTAGACTTGCAGATTTATCCAGCTCAGGTACACAATTTTGGAATTCCATCAAATATATTTTGTTTCCTCATCCCTAAAAACTCTTCTCATTTATCATGTTTTAACAAAAAAGAGCTATAGTTTGGTTTACAACAGAGGTAGGAAACTTCAGGTCTGGGGGTCAGATACAGACTCCAGCTTGCCTGGATCTGGCCAAGAGGTTCAGGGGCCCCCAGCATTGGAACCTGCACTAGTGCTCCAGCCCCCTGCTGCCCCACTGCGGGGCTAGAACACACAAAATCTACTAGGGCTGCAGCCCCCAGGCTCTGCTGTGGAAGGGGAATGTGGGGAGTGTCTTTCTCCTTCTCAGTCAGGGGCCATGTCAATGATGGTTGTTTTCCCCCCTTCTCACCTGTGTGTGGTCCCTGACTGAGTTTTCTGTAGGTCAGCAGCCCCGTCCCCCAAAAAGTTCCCTAACCCAGTTTACAACAATATTTTCTTCTAGTTTTGAAACCTAAGCTTTGATTTATCTGTGCCAAACCAGAGAACTACTCCAAATTTCTCTCTTTTATCTCCTTTCTATAAGGTTTGTTGAGAAGCAATCCTATTCCGGGTTCATCCTAGGTTTCTGGTCAACGTGGTTCAGTCTCTTTCAACATTTGCTGAGTTATGTCAGTTTTGAGAACTGTACTTACTTTGGTGATTCCATCTCTTTTCTGCTTGGTTTTAGGAGAAGCAATCCCATTCCAGGCACCTCCTATTTTCCTGGCACAACCAAACCTAACCTTGCTGTAGGTTATAATAAGGGGAAGCTGTATACTCACGTTGACAGTCCTAACTCTTACCGTTTAGGAGGAATTCTTGATCAAACAGAAAGACAAACTCTCTTAAATATGTAGTAGACTAGAAGATGTACCTGGCATTGCTAGGTTCCTTAACTCACATACGTTTTGGTTTTCTCATTTAAATCATTGTTTTGGGTGGGCCTGGGGATGAGGGGTTCAGTATGCATGCTTCCCTCAGGAGAGATGACCACCCCAGACTTCTCTCACCTCAGCTGCTTGGGGCTAGGTGAGACGCGCCTCTCCATGACTACCACAGCTGCAGCAGGCCAAGCTGGGGAAGGGAAGCTTGTCCCCCTGATGGAGGCAGAGAGACATGCAGACAAATAGATACACAAACAGATAAACTCTCTGAAATATATACGGCAACAGTTCCCAACCACAAATCCGCAGACTGGTGCCAGGCCACGAACTGCTGGCTGCTGGCCATGGCACACTGCCAGGCCATACCTGTGGGACTGGGGTATACCCTGGGTGCGTGGCTGGTGGCTGCCAAAACTGAAGCCGGCTGTTCGTGGCAGCTCTGGGGCTAAAGTTGGCTGCTGTGCAGTGGCTCAGGGTATGGGGTACATATTTTGGCAAATCTGTAACACTTTATTTGAATATTTGTATATTCATTATATGCATGAATATGCAAATATGCAAATAAAATATTATTGGTCCTCCAAAAGTTTGTGAATGGTTTTGCCGGTCCACAGTATAAAAAAGGTTGGGAACGACTGAATAGGAGGCAGCTGTCCTTTTCTTCATCCCTGTACCCTCCTGGCCCAATGGAGTTATAGCTGTCCCAGCCCTGACCTCTGGCCTCTTGCTTTCTTATGGTCATTCTACAGTGTTACTGTTTCTTCTACCAGACTCCCTTTCCATTTTATAAGGAACAATCACATTCCAGGCACTTTCATTGTCCTGGCACAATCAAACCCTGACTTTGCTTTAAGTTAGGATAAGAGGAAGCTGCATACCAAATTTAGTGGCCCTAGCTTATACCGTTTAGGAGGAGTTTTTGAACAAATGAAATCACAGATGCATAGACAGACAGACAGACAGATTCACAATTTCTCTAAAATATATAGTAGATGGTGAAATATGTAACATTGCCCATGTGTTGCTGTGGTCTAAGAACTAGGCCTCAGATTTGAGCTCCAATCCTCACTTTAACATTCTCTGTCTCTGGGAGACTAGGTAAGTAACTGAACTTGGTTTCCTGGTATAATAGGTAATCATCATAATAGGTTAATGGGCATGATAATAATTGTCTTACCTGCCTTACACGGAGAAGATGCTGTGAGAATTAATTAGCTTGTGAATCACTTTAAAGATAAGTGCAGTGTTATTAATAGGTAAAATCCATCGCACTTAAATACAACTGGAAAGTGATTGTATGATATTACAGTGCTCAAATAGCATGGACATGATAGCCTTCTAAATATCAACAGGTGGTATAGAAATAAAGGGATAGAAAACAGACAGATCTCTGTGGTGTTTTCATATAGCACCTCGATCTGTGGCGCAGATTCCAGGGGCACAATAATACTCAGCTCTCAATTAATTTTTTATTCCTGGGTAAGTATTATTTCCATTATGGGATGGAGAAACAGAGGCATGGAGAGGTTACACAACTTGTCCAAGGGTGCGCAAGAAGTCAGTGGCAGAATAGACCCTAGAGTTGAGATTTTTCAAGGCAGCTTATACATCTTTCATTCCATGCAGCTCTTCTAGCACAGCGACCTGTCAACTGAGCCACACTTCCATCAACAGGAGGTCAGCGTGGGGACTGAGTGAAGGGCATAAGCAGGGAATCACAATCGTATTGTGGAGACTGGTGAGAACTGTATCCCAAATGCAGCTCATAGATTCATAGATACCAAGGCCAGAAGGGACCATTATGATCATTTATGTTGACCTCTATATAGCAGAGGCCGGAGTTAAATCACTGAAGACTAGAAGTATTGTCCTGTGAACTTAGAAGGTAGGTGGAGGCACAAGATTGTGGCTATACTTTAAAAAAGGAAGTCAGATAGACACTGCCAGAAGGGAGGTTTTAAGAAAATGTATACAGAAACAAGTTAACAGGGGCAAATCTGTTTCACTATTTTTAAAAATAGGGAGTACTTTGCAGCATCAAGGTAAGGAACCAGAGGTTGGTGGGCAGACTAAAGCATTCAGGGTATGTCTACACTTGCTCCCTAGTTAGGACTAGGGATGCAAATGGAGCATACTGAAATTGCTAATGAAGCGTGAGATTTAAATATCCCACGCTTAATTAGCATGAGTCGCCGCCATTTTGATTAGGTATTGCGAAATAAGTTGTTCAGTGTAGACGCGTTATTCGAGAGAAAACCTTCTCTTGGAATAACTGTTATTCCTCGTGCAATGAGGTTTAACAGTTATTCCGAAGAAGGGTTTTCTCTTGGAATAACGCGTCTACATGGGCCAACTTATTTCGCAATACCCTGAATCCAAAATGGCGGCCGGCCGCGAATATGCTAATTAAGCGCTGGATATTTAAATCCCGCACTTCATTAGCAATTTTGGTATGCACCATTTGCATCCCTAGTCCGAACTACGGAGCAAGTGTAGACATACCCTCAGAGAATTAGGTAGGGATGTTACCTTTCTTGGTATTGCTTGGTGTTATTCTAATTTCAGCAGAGTGATCTGGCTTTGAGAGGTTAAAGAATTTGGACTCTATTTCAGGGCTCTATGCAATGCCCTAATGTGGCTGCCAGGCTGGTGCAGAACAGCTCATGGCATGAGCTCAGCACCTATTTTATAGCATGTCTTCCCTACAGGGATAAATCTCAAGCTATGCGAAAATGTAGCTGGAGTTGACAGAATTTAGTTCAACATATTCCAGTATCTTCACTGTGTTGTGTCAATGGGACGTGCTCTCCAGTCAACTTCCCTTACTCTTCTTGGGGAGTTGAAGTACCAAAGTACCAAAGTCAATCAGAGGGTGCTCTGTCATTGATTTAGTGGGTCTTCACTAGACCCTCTGAATGGCCCCCTACTTCATCAATTACAGAAAGGTCAATCTCCCCATAGTGAAGACCAGCCCGATGATTAATAATCAGCAAATTCAAGAACTGGTTGTATGTGCCGTCAGGTAAACAAAAAGGTTGCCGCTAAATCTCAGTGATCCAGCCAAGGCTCTGATCTAGCCCTGGAATCCTGGGTTACTATTTAGGAATGTCTTTCTTTTCCCAGCTTCACTCAGATTTTCTCACCGAGGAAGCAGGCAAGTCTTCTTAACTGGTCTGCCAACTGCCTATTGGGTTGGCTTGAAAGGATTAGGTTTTTACTGGCAAATGCTGATTTCACCATACACATGCAAACAATGAAAAAATATTTCCATCATTAATAATCAAATTTACAGTCAGACACAGTAAAAAAAAAAAACCCACTGGTTATGAACTTGTGGAGTTTAATTTAAGGATATTTGTTTTGTGTATTTTGATATGTGATGTTGACAAGTTGTGTTTTACCTCTTCTAAAATTTAACCGTTTGAAGCTCAACATCTATTGTTATTAAATAATTGTTGTCTGACCCTCCTGATCGTCTGAGCTCCCCATAGTTTCCTGGAACTGTGAGCATTCAATAGATAACATTTTAAAAAAACGCTTAATACCTATAATTTTGCCCAACTGAGAAAATTTAAATCACCAAGAATCAGAAACAAACACTTAAAATTAAATCTAAATATTATCAACTGAAATTATATAAACAAAATTAAAAATTGAATGCAGTCAAAACTTCCTGTAGGTCTGTGTCTCTTCCTGGTACTTCTAGAGCAGGGGTGGGGAACCTTTTTTGGATCGGGGGCCGCTGACCCACAGAAAAATCAGTAGGGGACTGGGGGCTGTGGGGAGGTGGTGGGGGGCCTGGAGTGCCAATATGGGCTCCCCAATGCTGGGGGAAGCCCTAAGCCTCGGGGGCCAGATCCAGGCAACTGGCCCCTGGACCAGGCAACCAGCTCCCAGACCTTAGGTTCCCCACCCTGTTTTAGACCTTGGAAGGATTAAATTTCAGTAGTAGCCCAGTTCATGCAGATTTGATTAAATAGGAGAGTGACAAGGTGTAGATGCCTCTAACATGGGACAGAAAAGGCCTGGTAGACCCAGTCACACATAATATTTTTGTATTCACTGGGACCTTACACTATGAAGCCATTGCATCAAAATGCCCTTGCTGCGTGGTATGGTCCACCCATATCAATGTCACAACATAGCGATGCACTGGGTGAAATTGATGCTTCCATAAAAATTTATATTTATTTCAGATGCTTTTGGAGATATAGTAGAGCCTCAAAATCTTTTCAATGCTATCCCTTCCCCATTAAACCCAATATAGTATAATAAATATATGGAATCCCAAGGAGACCGAATCCCCCTCCTCCGGCTTCCAAAATAAAAGGCAATACAGGAGATGTGTATTAGTTGCCAGCCGTATAGGATTTGTGACACACAACTGAGCTGTACTGTTATGACCCAGTAAAGGGCAATAGTGTATGTGCACACTCACCAGTGCATTGCTATTACAAAAAACCACACACACACGGAGGTAAAACAAATGAGAGCTGATCTATTCTCTTCTGAACGCCACGGTGTAACTGCCATACATGTTAATGGGAGATATTCACGTGCATCAAAAGGAGCAAAGCCTCTTTTGTGAAGACAAGATGAAAGCCTTTTACAAGCGAGACCTGCTGGTGGAGAAGGCGTACTTTCAGATGGAACCTATGGGTTTACACTGATGGGTTAGATTTTTTTTTTAATACAATACATTTTGTTAAGAAGAAGGATTAAAGTATTTGCCAAAATGATTTGTGTTGACAAAATGGCTTAGTACATTTGGCAGATTTATTTTATGGAGCAGAATAAATTAAGGTGTCTAGGAACCGCCCCTCCCCCCACAAATGTGGGTTATAGCCAGTGAAACAATTTCAAGTATTTCAGAAATTCTATTTTTATTCACTTTGCAAACGTGCTTAGTTGAACTGCCAGTCACTGTTACATTTCCATTTCCAAGCAATTAATTAAAATCCCAAATCAGGGTGTGTTTTTTTTCTTGATCATGCCAGCAGGAGTTGGTTGCCATGGAAATAGAATGATCAGTAGCATTTGGGGGTGGAGGGGAAATGGTCTGCATTTGGGCTTTTATTGCTGCAACATAAGTGAAAGTCTGGAGGTGCTTATTGGCTGAGCTGGGGAAGCGGGTGGCCCCCAAAAGTGCAAGTGTCAATGGGCAAGGGTTCTCAGGATTACATTGTTTTTAGGGGTATCATGCTGATAATTGTAAAAGTCATTACCAATGGCCTTTTTCATTCCTTCTGGCTATACGTGAAAACCTGAATGTAACGGATCACAGAATATTCTCTGCTCCTAATAAGGATTTTCTATCTGTAATTGGCTATATTTGCAAAAACCCAAAATTTTTTAACCCCGCTGGTCCACTAACTGTTAGATGGATAGCTCATTTTCAAACAATACAGCAGGACCATGGTGTTTTACAAGAGTGATTGTACCTTGGAAGTATTAAAATGGCATGCGGGAAGTTTGTGTTTACACAAGGCATAATCCAAAACCCACTGAACTCAGTGGAAAAACTTCCCTTTACGTCATCGGTTTTTGGGTCAGATCCTTCTTTGAAAGGTAAATCACAATTTGCAGTATATGTCATCTAAAGAGAATCTATTAGACATAAAAATAGTCATTTTTCAATTGCAGACAAGGTTAAAATGAAGGATGGTAGCAGCAAGGTTTTCTACATCATTAGGCTGTTTAACACAGAGGAATTCAGTGCTTCACATGTGGTACTTATTAAGCTGTGCATGAAATCAGGAGATTGGTAACAGAATTACAACATGCTTAAGGTTACAGGTCATACACCAAATTTTATCCTGATGTATTAGCTATAAATTAATCTGAAAATAATTAGGAAAGAATCCAGATATTAAAAAAGAAAAGTTTTGGAGAATACTTGGATTTCATGTCATGCCATAGCACAAAATTCCACAGATGAGGAAGTCTAAAGACACTGAACAGTGTCCTAATTCTATTGTTGGGAAGGAGAAGGAGTCCTCTGAAACAAGCTAGCTCCTGAAGTTCTTACTCCATTCCCCATCACAAATAACTCGCACAGAACTCAGATCTTCTGTGACTTGAATTTTATTACTAATTCCCCAGTCGGGTCCGATTTGTTCAAGTATGACTGGTCTGGATTTTGAGTGAGCTGGATTAAATGGTAAATACTGGGGTAGGGTTTTATATTTGGATGCATCCATTTTCAACAATCCCAACATGTAGTTTTCATTAATAGTTTACGCTTCAATATCAAATTGGAGGCAACGAGGCTATCAGATCTGGCTGTCATTCATAACAGCCTTCCCAGATGTAAGAGGACTGAAGTCTCAAATTTACTCAACCCACACGTACCCAACATCCTCCTCTTGGAAATAGCGTTGGGTAGATACCATCACTGGACCTAACCATGTCAGTTATACGATCAAGGGCTCATATTCCTGTACATCCAGCAATGTGATATATGCCATCATGTGCCAGCAATGTCCCTCTGCGATGTATATTGGACAAACCGGTCAGTCACTTTGCCAGAGAATCAATGCTCACAGATCAGACATCAGAAATCTACACACACACAAACCTGTCAGCCAGCATTTTAATCAAACTGGCCATTCCCTTAAAGACCTGAGAACATACGTCTTACTACAAAGAGACTTTAACACCAGATTACAGAGGGAGACTTCAGAACTTTTATATATGCTAAAATTTGACAGGTTGCAAATGGGCCTTAATATAATTGATAATTACCTTTACACATTACAAAAACAGCCTCTCCACCTTTTGATATTCGTAGTAACTCCCGATTAGCCACTTAATTGACTCTTACAATGAGCAATTTCCTTCTTCCTTGTCTCTTCCTTGTCCTCTCACTCCCACCTTCTGTTCTATGTCGCTGATTCGTTAGTTTGTAATTTGTTTACTTTTTTCATTGTATCCCTCTGTTATATAATGGTCATGCCAATTCACTTTCAGAATAGGAACTGAAGAAGTGGGTCTGCCCCACGAAAGCTCATCACCTAATAAACTATCTTGCTAGTCTTTAAAGTGCTACATGACTGCTACTTTTTTTGTTTTACCAAGATCAGACTAACATGGCTACCTCTCTGTTGCTCTGCCCCATTAGGCTCTATCTGTAAATATTTATATGGCCCCCTTCCCCATAATATCTGAGCAGCTCACAATGTTCAATGGATTTATTAGAGATGCTAAGTGACTTGCCCAACATCATAGAGGAAGTCTGGTATCTCCTGAATTAAACCCAGATTTCTCAAATCCTATGTTAATGTTCTGTAAGAAAAGACGCACCCATTATCATTCTAATGGGATAAACAAAAAACTTCAAACTTTAGTGACAATCCCAATTTTGTGGCTAAGCCCTGTCTTTAATTTACTAGGGCAGTTGTTTCATGACAGTGATCCTATGATAACTGTTCAAGTTTTCTAATCAGATTTTTTCACTTATATGAAAAACTTCATTCTTTTACTATCAAAAAAAATAAAATAATTTAAACTATATAAATGTACATAAAATATATAACACCAAAAACATACCACACATGTGGATAACATATATAACTATACATACATATATAATTAATATAAAATGCAAATATATGTATGCTACTATTATGTACTATATATTTGAAAGAGTTTGTCTGTCTGTCTGCCTGTTTGTTCAAGAACTCCTTCAAACCGGTAAGAACTAGGACCACCAAATTTAGAATGAAGCTTCTTCTTGTCATAACTTTAAAGCAAGGTAAGGCTTTGGTAGTGCCAGCAGAATGGGATGTGCCTGGAATGGGATTGCTTCTCAAAAAACGATATAGAAAAGACACAGAATCGCCAGGCAGGTGAAAGGAACTGGCTAGGGGTGCACCACTCCCTGATTGGGACTGCTCCAGCCCGAAGACCCCCACTCCAAAGCTGCCCCTTAGAGAGGGTGGGGGAACTGAAGCTTGCCCCCCGATTTGTATGAAGAACATTACTGGCAGTTTCCCTTTGTCAGGGAGCTCTGGGCAATGAGGGGATGTGGGACATTAGGTAGTGTGGAATTTGTGGAGGTAATCAGGAGTAGGAGTGTAGGAGGTGTGTGTGTGTTGGGGCACTGGGGTGTCTATGTGGGGCATTAGGAATTTGTGGTGGGGCTGTGCAGGGGTGCTGGGTGGGAGGGGGGGTCTAAGGGCAGAGTGGTGCTGGGTGGCAAACTGCACTTTCCACTCACTCCCTGACAAAGGGGAACAGCCAGAAATGTCCTTGTATGAATCTTGGGGGGAGCTTCAGTCCCCCCAGAGCCCCGTATGGGGCAGGTCTAAGTTCGTCTGTCCCCTGAGCCTTTTCCCCTCCATTTGAATGGGTATGCATAAAACCACTCCGAAAAGAGACAGAATCACCAGACAGGTGAAAAGGGTTGGCTGGAGGCAGCCCACTCCCTCACCTAGGACTGCTTCAACCCCACGCCTTCTACCCCCCAAGGTGCCCATAAGGGAGGGAGGGAGGAAGGCCTGAAGTTTTCCTCTCCCCCCGATTCATACGGGGACATTGCTGGCTGTTCCCCTTCAACAGGGAAAGTGCACAATTTGCTGCATTCCTTCCTCACTCTGGCTGGGGAACACAGGGGCCAGACAAACCTGAACTTGCCTCATCCAGGAGACATGCACCCCTTCCCAGGCTATGCTTGCTGGAGCTGCAGAGGCCATGGATAGGTGCTTCTCACCTGGCCCCAAGCCGCTGTGGTGAGAGAGGGCTGGATAGTCCTCTCTCCCCAGGGCAGCCTGCGTACTGAACCCCTCATCTCCAACTCCACCCCAAGGCAATGGTTCAAATGAAATATGCACATTTTCACTGTATTTTCCAAAAAACATTAATTGAGTTAAGAACCCGAGCAATGCTGGGTATACCTTCTAGGGTATCACAAGATAAAAACGACATTAAGAAGCAGATAATATTGAAAGGTATATTTCTGTAACTTAAGGTACAATGCTAATATATTGGTATAATTCTTTTGGGAGGGAAAACAAGGATTATAAACCCAGCACATTCAGAAGTAAGATTAAACTTAAAACATCATCCAAATGTATATGCAAACATAGAGTTAGAGAATCCAACAACTTGATCTCTAGCTTGTAATAGCACGATACAATAGCCAAATGTTTATGGCCATGAATGTTCTCTTTCAAAATGGTCATCACCGCCCATTGTTCCCTCAGGGAAGATGATAGCCCACCATATTGTGAAGAATTGGAGGGATGGACTGTGAGAAGACTGTGGCAATCTTTGTTAAGGACCAGCTATGATCTCAGTCCTCGTCAGCACAGTAGGAGGTGGAAGCCATTTTGAAAAGGGACAATTCTTCATGGAATTCCTCAAAGTAGAAAATTCTCTTTATCCTCTGCAGGAGACATTTTCAGTTATAGAGAATAGCAGCACAAAATAACCATTAACCTTAACCAAATATTTTAGTTTTAGACTATATTTGGGTTTCATGTGATATTTGAAGACTAGTGCATCAGATCATTTGGGAAAAATGTTTAATACAAGCTGCTAAATTTCTTAAACACCCATGTAAAAATTTATTGTAACTCATAAATGAATTAATGTGTTTATTGTTAGTTCTCAAGAAAATCATTCCATGCTTAACGAACAAGTGCTGCAATTTGACAGAAGCTATGCATTCTTTTTTTCCAGACATAGTACCTGCATCCCCACTATAAGTGCACACTTCAACTCATTTTTAATTATGGAGTCCTAGTTTCCTCCCGAGTGTTCCAAGTACTTCATAGTTACGTTTGCAGCCAGATTTGCACCTAACACCAGAATAAAATCCCACTAAACAGTCAAAGAATGGAATTTAGTTTCCATATTAAACATTCACTCTTCAGAGGTCAATTGAATTTTCTGTCACATTTTCTTGATGAAATATTTACCAGCGTTGTCAAAGAAAATGTTTAAAATGAGCCTTTAAAAATGTCCTGATATACTCAAATGTTTTCAGACCCCTTTCAGATAAATAAACACAATCTCTGTAAATTACAATAATAATCTCTCTCTCTCTCTTATGCTCATAGTCTTCTTATACATACACACCCAATTTCGTAACAACTAAAAACTAAAATGGAGCTATAGTGATTTACACCATCTGGATGCTTAGTTTTTGCATTTCCTGCTGCTGAGGATTGTGAAGATGCTTGTGAATTATAAAAGTTACATGAATGTATCATGAGCTTATTTATCAAAAAATTAATGACAGAAATTTATCCCCCCCAGTTTACATTTTTCAGTCATTCAACAAGGGTGCGTCTACACTGCAGCGTTTTTCCGGAAAAACGGCCATTTTTCTGGAAAAACAATACTTGCATCCACACTGCCATTGAGTTCTTTCGATAAAAAGTTGGAAGAATGGAGGGGTTTTCCTGACGGCAGTAAACCTCTTTCTACAGGGAAGAAGCTTTTTTCTGAAAAAGCTTTTTTGGAAAAAGACATGTGTGGACATGGAAGAGGGAATTTTTTCGAAAGAAGAGGCCTCCAAGAAATAACACATGTGCCCTGGTGGCCACTCTGTCCATACTAATCACAACTTAAATGCGAGATAGCGTCCAATCAATCTGCATGCTATCTTTCAAAAAAGCACATCTCTTTTTGTTGCGCATTTGCTGTGTGGACGCTCTCTTTCAAAATAAGCTTTTCCGGAAGATCTCTTCTAGAAAAGCTTCTTCTGAAAGAAGCTTGCAGTCTAGACGTAGCCCAAGGGAGAAGAAAAAAATACCACGTGATTCTGATGACTAGCCATACAACACTGATCTTGGACACAGTGAGGTCTAGCGGACAGAGTCCTGCACTGGAAGTCTGCTAGGTTAAACCAGGGGTCGGATCCCATTTCTGTCTCTTAATCTGTTGTCTGACCATGGGAAAAGTCCCTTAGCCTCTCTGTGCCTGTTTCCTTTTCTGCCATTTGTCTGTCTTGTCTCTAGATGGTAAGATATTTTGGGCAGGGACAGTCCTTAACTTTGTCCATAGCATTCTGTGTATTTGTACTTCAGTTGTGTCTCTATTGGGGCCCCACCGCTCTACTGAAATATAAATAATAGCTATTAACAGCACTGCTCAGTCACTTTGTTTCTTTTGCAACCCCTTCCCTCATCCATGTTTGTATATTTAGACTATAAACTCTTTGGATAAAACAAATCAGATGAAAGGAGCAAGAGGAGGGGAAGCATTAACAACATCAGAACAAATTAATTATCTGAACATACCCAGCAGGCATTAACCACGTCGGACATCTGATTAACCCTTTCCTAGAGGCCACATGCCCCACAATGGTGCCAGAGGATACCCATCAAGATATGAAGGGACAGATTATCTTCATCTGATTTATGCTAAGTCATGGAGATCTGGGTACTCCAGTAGGAAATTCTTCTTCATAGCCATTTACGGTTGCATTTTGGAACGAAATTTTGGCGGTGCATCGAGATGAACGAGTAAGGCAAAATGGTTTCTCACCTTTTTTGTTTGCATTCGTCTCTCTTAAAATAATAATTAAAAACAAACAAAAAAGTCAATTTTAAAACTGCAGAATCAATGGGTATGTCTCAGACCAGTCTCTGGTCATGAGTAACTCTGTGAAGATTTTGATCATCAATAGAATACAAAGCAATGCAACATCAAGTTCCCATTTTTGCCTTCCCTCACCCACGTACCATGAGACCAACTAGATTGGCTGGCAGTCCAGCCCAATGTTGCTCCTCCTTACGTTATGCAAGGGTCAGATTTACACCTGGGATGCCCCTAGATGTAGGGACTCATAGCCCCCCCAATGGCAGCTGTGAGCTGTGGGGTGCCCCTGCTGCCTATGTTCAGTTCAGAGCTTCTAACTTCTGCAAGTGATGGAGAGGGAGGGTACCCCGCCACTTTTCATTTTTAAGCATCCTGCTGTCTGGTGCCCCTCTACCCATGGACCATCCACTGCCCAGCAACCCAAAACACAAACTGCCCACTGCCACTGCCCAACATTCCCCACAAGCCTCCCAGAGACCCACTGTCCCAAGCCCTGCCCTCCCCTCCACCCAGCCACACTCACTGGCCCAGCTAGAAGGTGGCACTGTCCACCACAGCTGGACTGAATGAGGAGTGCTCAAGCAGAGCTACTTTATGCTGTCTCCCCCTCAGCAGTTCCCAGCCAAGTTCCCACCCTCGGCTGGCAGTGGCAAAATTTGAATTTTTAGGTACCCCTAGAAATGTGCCTTCTGTGCTTAATGGGAAATCTGGCCCTGCATCAGGTATCAAGTCCCCTTTCAGATTCTGCTCTTTAGGCGTCTAGGCATGCCACATCTATCTATATTTAAAGATGTGTCGGGTCCACTTATTTACCACATTAATTCAAGGCATCTTGACAATCCCTTTAAATAGTTTTGATGTTGCCCCCAGGTGATAAACAAGGTAGCAAGAGCATGCTCCCAACTTAGCCAATGCCTATCTCGTGACAGATCCAAGAATCACGCCCATCCCCATTTTGATCTTCCATGTCATCTGTGGTCAAACCCGAATCACATCAAATGTCCAGTAATTAGATGTGCTCTTATAAGATGTAGCTCATATACTTGCAGAGAGAATCCATCAGCAAAGGCTGCCTGGTTCCCTCGTGGACTTGTACAGTGCCCTTCCCTCAGCTACTGAACGGTTAAGACATTTGGTTGAACACACTTGACTTGAACATCAGTGTGAATACAATCTCAATTTACAAAAAATATCCCTCATGCACTGGGATGCACTAGGGCATTGGGACAACTCCTGTGGATAAAGGTTTACAGGGGTCAGGCCTCAGGGATGTGTAAGGAGGAAACAAAAGAGCCTCTTGTCTCGAGTCCCCTTCAGAAATAGTTGTTCAGCCTTTGATGTGAATGTTTTATAGGTTTCATTCAAAGCCACTGTGCACTCCAACGAACACTCGTTTCAACCAAAAGATCTCAAAGTATGAGATCTTTCAAAGAGGGTTCCCATAGCGATGCAGAAATTCGGGCATTGTCTAGACAAGGAACATTTTATGTGTTTGTCTATAATGATGCAGCTCCACTGGTGGAAGATGTAGTACGGGCAAGGCACAAGTGTCTATACTGCTGTGTACGCTGACCTTGGTTAGCTGACACGATAAAGATGCCTTCTGGGAATTAGATATGATGCATGTCTGTTCTACAGTCCCTGCCTCCCATTTCATCTAAAGAGCTTTACTAGTGTCAAACAGTGCTTGCAAATGTTCTATAGTCAGAATGCATGGATGCTAATGAGGCCGGAACCAGAATTCCTCAAACTTAGCCTGGACCCAGACACTCAATTTGGATTCTTCTCCTCTTGTGCATCTTCACCAGTCCTAAAGGGGTTGCAGGCCAAAACCATCCACAGTAATATCAGTGCCTTCAAATGACACCCTTGGCCACCGCTGTGCAATCCCATTGTCTTGCTTGGGACAGGTGACTGGATGTCTAGCAAACCAGTCTGTGGACTGTGAATGATGCACAAGGAAGGAAGCTGTTCAGCTCACACCTTCTTTACCCTCTTGGCTCTGTAGTGCGATCAGGAGTTAAAAGCACTGAAAGACTCTTGCTGGCACTAGGGTGAGATGACCTTAGCTGGACACAAGACATGTATCTGCTCACGATTTCCCCCCCATAATTTTCCACAGTGGAAACTGGAGCTGTGCACTCAGACCGTGAGGTGACCTGCTTCCATTGTGGGGCAAGGATAATGGAATGGCCTGCTCAGCTGTAGTTAGGGAAGATTGAGGGGAATAAACTTTTAGATGACAACCTGAAACGGAGTCGATGATGAAATGAGATGAGCCTCAGAAGCTGAACATTTCTTACATTCTCAATAATAAAAGCGATTAACAAAGCATTTTTAAGAGTGTTTTATCTGGCGTATCATGGAATAAAGATCTAGATATATGCAGTAATTAAAGATCAACTTTGATTTTGATAATCCTTTTTAATTGCTTTTTTAATTGTTGCAAAAATTTTAAACATTTCTGTGAAGTGCTCTGTGGAAAAACGCTGATGTAGAGAGATTAACTAATCAAGATCGCTCCATTCTGTTTGAATAACTAGAAAGGGACTTTGAGTGGGTAAGTGTAAAATAAATCTTCTGACTAATGTATGGCTCCATGTAATCTCATCTCACCTTCTGGGAACAATGTATAACAAATTAAAGCTTGGATCATGAAATGTCATACAAATCTGGCAGCACAATTTAAATCGGAGGGGAAAACTACTATTCTCTTGGTTCTTAATAGCCATAGAAAATTTCAATTACAAGAGAATCTTGACAAACTCTACCTTGAGGGGATGAAGTTTAAAAGTTTTTTAACCATCTCCAGTGTCCCAAAGAATGTAGGTTGGTTTATCCATTCTGACCTGTGCATACTATCACAGATTCCAAAGTCTGTTTGAAAGCAAGATACAAAATACGAACTATAAAACTGAAAATGTTCAGACATGGAGATAATAAAACTCTTGCTCAATATGGGTCCAAAAATAAGATTATTTGAATTGGAGTGGACAAACTTGTTTTGCCTTACTTTCAACTTTATCAAGAACCGTGAGTTTGAAAGTATACCTTGAACTTGAAAATGTGAATATTATAGGGTTCATGGTATACTAAGAAAGGATGAAAAATAGGAAGAGAGAGGTGTCAGAGAGAAAAAAAAAATCTCAGGAGAACATAGGATGAAAATGGAACAGAGTGGAAAATTTGTATAAAGGGACAGGAGTAAGGAAGGAACACAGAGAATAGAGGGAAAAATTGTAAAGAAGAAATAAATATAGGTGAAATATATACCATAAAGATGTTTCTGATAGTTCTACTGCTGCTCTTGAATAGAACATGCTTCATTGCATTAGTTAGAAAAGAGTGTGTTTGTTTTAAATTAATCGTTCTTGGGGGCAGTAGGAGAGCCATGGTTTAAAGTATGGGAAAAAAAACATTTACAAATCTGGATGAAGTTTGTGAACACAGCAAGCTTAAAAAAAATGAGCAGTTTTTCCAGCTCCCACATTGTGAAGTACGAGATTAAAAGTATGTGTGCCTCACATATTGTATCTACACGGCTGATGTAATGATCAAAGTTGAATAATTTAGGAGAAAAATAAGAATTTGTGTGCTTACCCTGAAATAGCTCCTTGCTCCTAATGGAAGTTCATTTTGGTAGTAGATGCTGTTTCAGAGGTCCAATATAATGCAAGGTGACTTTACTTTGTGTCTCTTCTTTCCTTTAAAAACAAATGAGTCAAGCATTGCCCTGGGTGAAACTTCTTTTAATTAAAAAATACAGATTTGGTGACAACAAAATATTTTGCAGATTTGTGGAATTGTTCATCTGATCGAAAAAACCCAACACAAATCAGAAAATATCAAAATATTTTGAGTTTCGGAAGTGAAACATTTCAATTGTTCGATTCAAAATTACTTTTCACATTACAATTTTCTTACTTTTTCTTTAAAAAAAAATAAAATCCTTTAAAATACTCAAAATCAAAACTAATGCTTATTTTGTGATTCACTGAAAATGTCTAAAAAAAATTGGAGTGTGTTTTTTCTAAGGAAATTATAAAACTAGGCTCTGATCTTTCAAAGCTATCTGTGTAAGCAGATCCTTGCAATAGGGACTGGTGGAGGAAGGATAACCTAGTGGTTAGAGTGTTGATCTGGAAGATCTTGATGAGATTCTCCACGGCCACAAAGGCTTCTGATGTGATTTTAGGCAATGTCTTTCTGTACTTTAGTTCCTCCTCAGTAAAATGAGGCGGATACTGATGCTTCTGAGGTTTTGGAGGTGCTCAGTTGCTGTGTTAGTGGGGGCCAAACATCTGAAAGCCCACCCCCACAGAACCCATGCTAACCTCTTCATGGAGATAAAGGTCTGCCTACTGTGATAGGTGTGGGATATTAGTGGGTTGTATGAATATAGACTTCAGTAGAATAATTCCAGCATGTCACACACTCTTACTTCATTCTCAGCATATTTTCAAAGACACTGCTAATTTCCGACATTTACACTGTTTCTGTTTTCCAGCAGTCAAACCAAAAACCTTCTCTTATTTATTAAACATCTAAGTACATTTGAGATTCCCGTCAACAGAATTAAATCTAGACAAGTAGGTAATTCCTTGGACACTTATCACATGGCCAAGATTCATTTAAAAGAAATTATTTAATTTTGAAGTATTGCAGTTATAGTAAATAGGGAAATCTACCTCCTTTTCCAAAGGAACTATTTGGTAGCACATGGAATTAGCTTGAAAAATAGGCAAAATGGTGAATGACTGTTACTAAAAATTGTGTGTAGTCCTGTGACACCTTAGAGACTAACAAATACATATATATAATATCATGAGCTTTTGTGGGCAAAACCTACTTCTTCAGATGAGCTTTGACCACAAAAGTTCATGATACTATATATGTATTTTTGTTAGTGTCTAATTAGGTGCCACAGGACTACTCATTTTTAAAGTTACAGATTAACATGGCTACCCCCCTGAGACTAAAAATTATAACATTGTTACTATAAATAGAAATTGATTCTGTTTAAATTTCCAAATATGAGTGTAAAACAATTAAAAAATATATGCTTTAAATGATACTGTCTGCTAAGAAGAATTTTAGATCTTAATTACAGCTTGTACCTTATTTTTCATTTAGCATTTGTGTCCTTCAGATTTCCCTAATTACTAGATCTTCTTGAAGAAAATGCGATGATACCATTCAAATACACAGCTCCATTGACATCACCTTAGCAAATCATCCCTTGCCACATGTTTTGAACAAAATATTCAGATTTATCATTTAGAAATGACATTTTGTTTCAATTGTTGACTAGTATACATAATAGTTGTTTTGTCATGTAATACCAATTTGAAAATGAAATATTTTAATGAACCCCAAACATTTTTTTTCTTGAATTTTCTGATTCAAAGCAAAGGCAGATTTTGAAACCTTAAAGTCTTTTCTCTCCTCCCCATAGCTCTATTTATTAACGTGTGTGTGTGTGTGTGTGTGTGTGTGTGTGTGTGTGAGAGAGAGAGAGAGAGAGAGAGAGAGAACTTTTGAGTGGTCATGAAGTCCAGCCCCCTTCACTCATGGCAGGACTAAGCATTAAGAAAATGTATTTGGTTACATAAAATATTAAAGACTAGTTAATCTTTAGCTTATATCTTGGATTTCCATCCATAAATGTCTGTATAATTTTTTCCAGCTATTTAGAAACCTTTCTCCCTCTATGCAAACTACAAGAGGCAATCATAATAACTTGCAGGGATCACTTGCATGCATAGGCATCAAGTAAACATTTGCTGGGTTAGGCCTTGTTTCATAATACCCGTCCAGCTTTATCTGATGGAGAGATTGAATTTGTATGTGCCTACTCATTTGGAAAAGAGTTTCTAAACTCACTGACCGTTCAAGATCTCAGAGTGGTCACTGATGAGTATGGCATGTTTAGTAAGTTATCCTTTTTTGTATGAACCTATATCGCGGGATTTTCAATTGTGCGTTTGGTAAATTTGCTCCTCCTAGCAACACACCTTTAATCCCAACTAAGACATGGTGCAAGAAAACCAAAATCTTATGTATTACCAAGTTCATCAGCCTCCAACTTTCAGGAAATATTAAAATTTGCAATAATTTTTAAATGAAAAGTTTTACTTCCTTCTCACAAGAAAAGGATGGATAAAATCAATTGATTTTCTCCAGTGATAATGTCCTCAGTGTACTTCTATGAGTGTTTTGTAATATAAACACAGGTGTCTAGGAAAATAGTGTGAGTAACATAAGTGAAGTATGACTTACGTATTCCAACATTCTGAAAAAAAGAGAACTTAAAATAAGGTAAACATGACATTCTATGGGATGTCATTTGAAGACTTGTTGGACTGTAGCATTTATGAAACCTTGGTTTAGATCTTCAGCTTGTGTAAATCGGCGTAGCTCTCTTGACTGCAACAAAGTTACTGAGCGTTACACTAGCTGAGGATCTGAGCTGATCTTTCTGAGGTTATGTTAGAAAATACCTAACAAAAAACACACATCACTTCTGAGAGACAAACTGATATTTTTAAACTTAAAAAAACAACAAATAGTCTGGTAGCACTTTATAGACTAACAAAACATGTAAATGGTATCATGAGCTTTCGTGGCCCAGCCCACTTCTTCAGATGACCAGAGATTTGAGTTTAGGATGTTCAGACCCAAAATAAATGGGGGAGAAGGGAGAGGGAGGGAAGGAAAAAAAATTAAGGGGGCGGGAAACAAAGAGCAGAGGGTATGTAAATATCAAAGGGAAAACTTTCATAACTTTTGTTTTATTGAGTTAAGACATGTTGATTCATCTAAAACAGGGGTGGGGCCTATTATGAAGATTCCCGACACCTCACCTTTTCTTGGTACATAGGATTTAGCCCTGGAAAAGGGAGGGTTAAGTTCTGTAGGAGCCTCTTGTTGCAATTTTGTCAGCGTGTTGCTACTTTTTCATCTCACAGCTGGAGATGGAGCAACCTCGTCTGCTTACTAGCGCAGCCCCCCTACAGTCCTCAGCTACATTCCTTTCCTTGTTCACTGAAGACTTTATTTGTTGATTGCTAAGAGCAGGCACTACTGCGGGAAAACGTGGCAGTCCCCAGCTTGACACAGGAGACGCCTTTCTTTCCCCACACAACAGCCATCTCACATCTCCAGGCGCCCAAGGCGTAAGATTGGAAAGGTGGCTGGCATGCCTCGCCTCTGACTATTATTAGAAAAGCAGAAATGGCTGCCCTAGACCAGCGTGCCATGGGAGAATTGAACTGCAAAACAATTAAATCCATCTTTAGTTGCAACTCGTTAAGGCATCTTGAGACAGTGTCACTTCCGTGACCTTGCAGAATGTCTGCAGCATTGCAGAAACAACATGTTCCTCTTTGTAGCAAGAGAAGCATTCTTATGTTATTCTCTCTCTCCGACCTAGCCCTCCTCCTCTTTCCCTGAGCAAATCCCCATAACAAATAAAGTTACACTTCAAGACTGGATTACGCAGGCTGTTAGGTTTGCATGCCAATGTTTACTTTAAGTTAAAAATGATACTTCAGAGAATTCGAATAATATGTTTAAAGTATTTCCAGGTTATTGCTTTGCTTGTATTTGGTTTGGCACTGATTCTCTCCATGGGTATGTCAGTTTTGAAGGAGAGATGAATGCCGCTCCGTTACTGCCTGGGCCTATTGATCATCCGTTTAACATCTGTTTGCTTTGTTTATGTGCAATTTTGAAGGGATTCACTGAGAAGTTAAGAGCATTCACTGCAGCAAAATTTCTTCTACAGGAACTTGCTGGCAGTTGGGGAAATACTCACTTATGGCACCAAATTCTAAGAATGATTATTATAATTATTAGTACCCACTGGAGTTATGTATAAATCAACAGTCCTTTTTGGTCTTAAAATCCAGGGACCTATGCAAGCCTTTCACCCAATGTATCACTATAGTGGCTTATTTGGGAGTAGAACCTAGTTTTCCTGAAACCCAATCTATCCACTAGGTAACCTCTCATATAACAGAATTTAAAACAACAACAACACTTCATCCAAGGTGTTTTCATTGTCTATGAAAGAAATCTGAGGTAAAACCCTGACCCAGTCACACTTTGTGGCAAAACTCTCATCGAATTCAAGGGAGCCAGGATTCCACCCATGGTGTGGTCTTTTCTCATGACTTTTCTATTGAACTCGGACATTGCTGTGGTGCATATATCATTTATTTCCCCAATTAATAGCAAATGCATCTGGCAACAAATGCCGTTTAAAGTGTGGCACTTTGAAATCCTAGTAAACCGGTGAGTGCATATGAGCTTCAAATTGTCTGCCAATCTTAACCAACCGATAGCATATAATCAGGGAAGATGGAATATTAACCCCTCCATTCCATGCATATGCCTGGAGATGCAGCTGACACAGTGACTGCATACACTGATTGAAAAAGTTCCATGTTTGTCTATGAAAAGTGACATTTTGACAAAACGGAAATGTGTATGAACAAATTCCAATGTTCATTAAAAAGGGTTGGGTTTGCTGTACAGGTTGGACCTGCCTGGTCTGGCATCCTAGGGACCTGAGTGGTCCCGAACCAGAGAGTTTACCGGATCAGAGGAGGCTCAAAGGTCCCCTGCTGCCCTTGTCTAGCAGGGCTCACAGCTGCTGCCTTCCCCAGCCCCCGACCGCCACTGGGCTTGTACCTTCCAGCCCAGCTAGCTGCCGGCCTGACTGGGGTTCCCCTGCAGCTGATCCAGCCGGGGGCTTTCCGGCCACCACCGGTTCCTTTGCAGCCAGTCCAGTCTGGGGCTTCCTGGCTGCTGCTGGTCCCTCCACAGCTGGCTTAGCCTGGGGCTTCCCAGCCGCCAGTGGCCCCCTGGCACTGGCCCCGCTTCAACCAACCCATCAACCCTCCTGATGCTGGGCTCCCAGCATTTCCAGCTTCTGGGACTCTCTGACCAGCAATATTCACGGTCCTTGCCGGTCCATGGATGTTGCCGGACCAGACAGTCCCAGATTTTGGAGGTGCAAACAGTACTTGTGCTGGTAGGAATGTTAACTCCTAGTGGCACTCCAGATAGGCCAAAAGGCATGAAGGGACATTAAATGCAGTTTACTAGTCCTCCAGGTTCAGGGAGGAGCAATAGCCCAGCAACCTATAAAGTTAAATTGCAGAAACACAGTAAAATAGCCATTCCAGCAAACAGAATGATAGACAATGCAGTGCCTCCTTCATGCCTGTGATGGTATACTGTTAACAACTTCAAATTGGGCTCTATGGCAACCAGCACTCTGGTCACTCAAAGCACCCAGGGCATAGGCTGCATAAATGTAGCAGGAAGAACTTACATCTGCTGGTAGCCTGATGAGTTAATAAGGTCCTTGGTTCATCAGCTGGAGAATCCAGCAAGGATGACAGGCAGCATAAAAAGTCAACACAGAGGGTATGTCTAGACGGCATCCCTCTGTTGGCAGAGGGATACAGATTAGGCAGGTCGACATTGCAAATGAGGCAGGGATTTAAATATCCCATGCCTAATTTGCATAAAAATGGCCACCAAGTTTTGCCAACTCAGCACTTTGTCGGCAAAAAGCGGCAGTCTAGAGGGGGATCTGTTGAGAAAGAAAGCCTTTTTCAACAGATCCTGTAAACTTCCTTGAAGGAGGTATAAGGGATCTGTCGAAAAAGGCTTTCTTTCTCGACAGATCCCCCTCTAGACTGCCCCTTTTGGCAGACAAAGTGCTGAGTCGGCAAAACACGGCAGCCATTTTTATGCAAATTAGGCATGGGATATTTAAATCCCTGCCTCATTTGCAATGTCGACCTGCCTAATCTGCATCCCCTCTGCTGACAGAGGGATGCAGTCTAGACATACCCAGAAAGTAGTAAGGGGCTCCTCCTAACTACTTCTGTATGGTTGTATTATACCTGGTGTTCAAGGAGACAAACAATAAACACATGGGAAATGCAGCTTGGTAGACATGTGTGCTGCTTAATTCACCAAGAGGGCTTACCAGCAAGGGTTTTCCTAGAGCAGAAGAGCCCATTCATAATGCTCTAAATGACATCTCAGGAAAGATTCAGATTCAGAAACCCCCACGTAGGTGTGTTTACACAGGAATTTGGAACGAAACTGTTTTATAAACCAATTGAAATTAAATTGATGCCATCTTTTGTGTGTAAGCAAGCCCCATATTTTCCTTACTTTGCTCTGTGTGCAACATGCCTAATGGTCCTCCTAGATGATGCATGGGTATATCTGTCCTAGAACTGGAAGATGTAACTTCTGCTTTCAAGTAGGCATATTTTGATTACTCCATCTGTGCTAGTGCATTAAAATAGAATTGCACTGTGGCAGCACAAGTAGTGGGAGGAGCTAGCCATGTTAATATGTATCTAGGGTCTCTGATGGGATCCTGTTTAGAGCTGCTAGGTCCTTCTTCTGTTTGTGCCACTGCAGCTGTGCTTCTATGTTTAACATACTTTCTCAATCAGAGCTATCATAGATATGTGTCCTGGAAGTTATACCTTCAGCTCCAATGTAGATATATCCTATGGGAAGAGTGGGAATGTACATAGCTCTGCCCAGGCATGAGGTCTCAAAGAACTTCACAGAACCAAATGACCATGCTTAAAATTCTCCAGCAACATTTCTGGAAACTCCCTTTAAAAAGGGAGGGATGTGGGCAATTATAGCATATGAAATTGAGTGCTAAAAAATGCCTGGACTCTGTAAATATTTGGGGAGAATATAGGGATGAAACCATTCATGTGTGCTTTATTAGGCTTTAAATAATGGGCAAATGCAAAGAAAGGAAGACTTGGTCAAGTTAATTAACACTTAGTCAAAGAAAAAAAGAGACATACCAGGACTTTTAGGAGTACCATGATATTGAGATAAAGGAATAAATCATTAATTGGTTATCTTATTACAGCTACAGAAAGAGCCCTTCCAAGGTCACCATGACTTTGACAGTGACCACAGCTATATTGCTCTTAGGAACTGAAAGTGAAAGAGCAAAACACAAAAGGAGAATGGAGATAAGGAAATTGGATATGTAATTATGCAAAGGTCTTTAGGGAGGGTCAGATGATTGCAAGACAGGTCAAAGGGCAAAGTGTGTAATCAAAATGGCTGAAATAATAGTGATCTATACATGCATTGTCCCCTTTCAAACTGACATCAAAGAAACCTGAAAGTGGCTTTAAGAAGATAAGTAAGAGGATAGGAATAGAAATTAAAAAAAAATTAAAATAATGAAAAATGTACCAGAAAAAGAGATACAAACATTTAAGCTAAGGTACAGGTGATCTGAACAATAAAACAAGTATTTGCAGGCTTTGCTTACTTGAATAAATAATAGAAGTATTAAGATTTTACTGCTTAACAGCAGAAATTAATTCAATGGCTGCATTAACATGTATTTTTTCCTGTTTTCATGCTTCTTAAACAATTTGTCTTTTCTAATAGGTTGAAAGTGGGAATGGGTGTAAAAGAAGGACAGACCTTTGCTCCCTCATAGTATTTTAGCATCTCAGATATATTACTATAGCGCCCCCTCTCCACCTGGTTACCTTCTTTAAGGCCAATCTGCTTACAGGTTTAGATGGATAGGCCTGGGTTCTTCTGGATCCCGCCACCCCCTCACTCCTTCCTGGCAGGGTCACCAAGGCAGCTTGGGAGGAAAATTCTAACCCAGGGTAATCCCCACGTACTTGCAAGATAGTTGGAGACTCCCAGAAAATAACACAAACACATACACTATAATAAACACAATTATATTAAACAGAAAACAAATATAACAGAACAGGGTAAAACACTATTTTTAGGGTCACCGGTGCCCAGCAACTGTAAGGTTAGTGTCCCGTTGGTACGCGTACTTTGTTGGAGCCCTTGATGACTTTTGACTACAAAATTCTTCTCTGCAGTGGTTTAGCAGTGGGGCTGACTGGGTCCAGTACAGCCCAAAGGACTCACAAGTGGGAGAAGGCGGTAAATCCCTCCACCGGTTTAATATGCAGCAGGTTATAAAATCCCCAAACAAATTCCCTGACTTACTAACTAAAAGATGGTGCACTCACACACTCCAAGAATGAGCCTCAGGTTCAGAGATGACTCAGTCACTGCAGAGGGGCTGGTCTCTTCTGGCTGGGATCCTCTTCCGGCAGGAATCAGGCTGCTTCAATCCCAGAATTTCCCCGCATCACAAAAGAGTGCAAGGCTCAAGGTGCAGCACAACTGCACCAAAATTCAAACTATAACCTCCTACCCCAGCATTCAGACACACACACAGCAGGCAGCAGCTGAACCAGCAGACAGAGCAGAGCTGACCATGGTGACTGGTCTCACCCAGGAGCCGGAGCCAACTCAGCCTGGCTGGGGAAACCTCCCAGCAAACTCCACAAACTGGGACTCAACAGTGGAGAAATAAAACCCAGCTGAGGGATCCTGCCTTCAGGTCCCTAGAGGCTAGTTCTCAGGGGGAACCCTGCATGCAGGCCTGGGGCTTACTAGCTCCCACACAGCCAGCCTTCCCCTTCCCCTGCTGGCCCCTGACTCTCCAAACCATGGCTCCTCCTTCCCCTCCTCCACTCTCTGGGAGGGGCATCTCACTCCCTATGGGTTGCTGGGCAGACTCTGACCTTGGTAGGGCGGGGGAGCCAAGGCAAACTCAGTGTGCCTGTCCCTGAACTGCCAGCAGACAGAGCCCCAGGAATCTAGGTAATCTCCTTGGGGGTTACATTACTAATTTCTAGATGTTTACATTTATCTATTCATGCTTCTATTCTTTCTAATTTTGGCTGAATGTGCTGTGTTCCACCCTTCTGAAACAGGGCAGCATAGAGTTAGAAGTCTCACAGATATTCCAATCTGTTCTCATATTCCAGACGCAAGATGTGTTTTGATGCATAAGAAAGCAAACAGTCCTTGGAACAAATTTCATGCGAGGCTCTTCATTTCAGTTCCATGGGCAGGCAGGTGTTCCCACTTTCATTTTGTAGTGTCCCTTGTGGTAGAGAATAGAAGAGACAGGCTTAGGTGATTTTTTACTAAATCAGTTCTACGAATAAAAGCCCTAGTGTAGATGTAGGCACGCCAGGATCAAGGTGCATTATGCTAGCATAATGATTCCCTCTTCCACATGGGAATACAAGCTTGTCTATACCACGCTTATAAGAATGTCAAGTAAGACCACGTCCACAGCTTTATAAAAAAAATCAAGACATTGCGGCTGTGTCTAGACTGGCAAGTTTTTCCGCAAAAGCACCTGCTTTGCGGAAAAACTGCCAACTATCTACACTGGCGGCAATTTGCAAGAGCACTGACTTTGTAATGTACAAAATCAGTGCTTCTTGCGCAAATACAATGATGCTCCTGCTCAGGCAAAAGCCCTCTTGCGCAAAATGCTTTTGCGCAAGAGGGCCAGTGTAGACAACCCAGAATTGTTTTGCTCAAAAAAGCCCCGATGGCTAAAATGGCGATCGGGGCTTTTTTGCGCCAAAGCGCGTCTAGGTTGGCCACGGATGCTTTTGCGCAAAGCGCTTTGCGCCAAAAAGCATCCGTGCCAATCTAGACGCTCTTTTCTGCAAATGCTTTTAACGGAAAAACTTTTCCGTTAAAAGCATTTGCCGAAAATCATGCCAGTCTAGACGTAGCCTGCATGTCTACTGCTTCTTCTCTCCCACTAGGCCAAAAATACTGTCAAAGAAGGAAATTAGGTTGGTTTGGCATGATTTGTTCTCAACAAATCCCTATTGGTCATTTCTTAGAACCTTTTTGTCCTCTAGGTGCTTACAAACTGAGAGCTTTATCATTTGTTGTAGTATCATTTCAGATACCTAACTTCGGCTGTCTAGTCTATAATTTCCCAGGTCCTCATGGTTCCCCCTTTTAAAAAGAGGTATTGTGTTTTCCCTTCTCCTCTCCCCTGAGACATCACCTGTGCTCTGAGAGCTCCTGAAGTGAATCATTGGTGGTTCTGAGATAGCACATTGCATCTAGGCTCCATACTTATTATTTATTTATTGTTTTTTTACTGAGGTAGTATGGAAGCCCCGTGTGTTGACCAGGACCTTATTGCTCAAGGTGCAGTCCACACTAGGCTTTTAATGACATAGGGATCCTCTGCACTTGAAATATTACAGGGTAGACAGTACCTATGCTGACGGGATGGGTTCTTCCCTCAGAATAGGAAATCCTTCTCCCTGAAAGGTGATAGTTAGGGTGATGGACAAATACTTCCATCAATCTAGCTATGCCTACATGGCGGGTAAACTGGCATAACTGCATTGCTTGGGGGGGGGGTCTGGATTTTTCACACCCACGAATGAAATAGCTGGATTGGCCTAACTCTTTAGTGTAAACCAGGCCATATGTAAGCAAGGGGAATGGGCCTGCTACTGAGGAGAACTTTTCTGGCTTCTACACTATGCTGGTGAAACGGGCTAATGAAAGGATCCGAGTCCCCACTCCCACTTCCGTTACCCAGAGGCCTGCCTCATCTTGAAGGCTTCCCTTCCACTCTCCTGTGTGGCAGCGTCCTCATAACCCCAACAAGGCTGGGCTGAGGATTCCTGAGGGGCTCCAACCTTGTTGTGATGACCTAGGAGAGGAGCTGGGCGTCCCCACTCTGGCATGCTCTTTCCTCACTCGATGCTTCTCTGGTCCACTGCTCATGGCAAACAGTTCAAAGCAAACGCAATTTATTAAAGAGCAATCGAGTTTAAAAAATGAGGAAAAAGTGGGAACGGTGAAAGGAAAACATGTCCCTCTGCTCACTGGCAGGGGACATCACAAACAGCCATTGCTGGAATGTCAGGGCAATTTGCAGTAGGTCCCAGGCCTCCTCGTAGGTCCCAGGCCTCCTTTCCAGGCCCTGGCTGTGCCCAAGGATGCTTTGTGGGTCAAACATTTGCTCTGGTGATGGCCACATGCCTTCTCCCCAGCGTCAGCTCTCTAGTTAAGGTTACAATTCCCCTCCCAGTCTAGCCTGTAAGACCTCGTGGCTGGTGGGGTCTCCCTGTGCTGGGCCTCTGTCCAGGGCCCTTCTTGCTTTCCCCAACTGCTCACTTCACCCAGCGCTGGATTGCTCCAGTCCCAGCTTCACTCTCTGCTGCTCTGCCTCTAGCTCTGCTTCCCTGACCCCTATGGCTTCGTGGCTGCAGCTTTGCTCCCAGTCCAGGCTCTGCTCTCTGTGCTCTGGCTCTGGCTCCTTCTGGCTGGCGCAGCTCTGCTCCCCATCCAGGGCTGGCCTTACCATGAGGCGAACTGAGGCGGCTGCCTCAGGTGCCAGACTGTGGGGAGCGGGGGGCACCACTAGGACCCAGAGCGTAGAAAATTGTGTCTGTTGCTGGTGCAGCAAAGGGGCATGGAGGGCGTCATTTGAGCTCCCTGCCTCAGGTGCCAAAATGTTGTGGGCCAGCCCTGTCCCCATCTCAGCTCAGGTCTCTGCTCTCTCCTTAGCTCATCCCCACTCTGTCTGAGCCAGGCAAAGCCAGCTCACATGGAAGACAGGACCTCCACCCCCCCCCCCCAGCCTCCTGACCCCCCTCATTAGCCTTCCCACCCTGCCAATCAAGCTGACTCAGAGTGTTGGCCGCTTCCCATTGTTCCTTGGGACTGTCTGTCTCAGGGTCCTGGTTTCTCATCGACCCTTTCCTTCCCTTTTAGAACTGGAGTTAGCCAGCCAACAACCCCACTGAGTTTTTGTAAGGGGCCAACAGCCCCATTACACATAGATTCATTCATTCCAAGACTAATCTAGTCTGACTTCTTGTATAACACCAGCTAAAGAGCATCCTCAAAATAGCTATGTCAGTTAAAAAAAAATTAAAAAAATCACACCCTAATGGACTTTGCTCTTTTGGCAAAACTTTTAATTGTAGCCCAGGCCAAAGTTACAAAGCAACTGACTTTTAAAAGCTCTCTCTAGGTTTCGAGGTTGCAAGCCTCATTTATAATGCCAGGGCATGAAGATATTTGTCACAGTTTTAATACCCTCACATCTCTTAATACATTGCTTTAAACTGCCAAAAATAGTAATATTCTCAATCAAGGTGACTATATTTTATATACAAGTTATGACTTACTCCTCTCTCCCAGGGGTGTTAATCAGATTTCATTTATTTTTATAGCATTAGGGACATTAACATTACCCTCTAGAAATGTTCCCCTTTCTATTTGTCCTTGGATAAGATATCTCCCGTATTAGGATAACTTTCTTTCTCAAGATAAATGTTTCCTGATAAAACAATATTGTTAACCTGTAGCAACTGCAACATCAAATAAATGCAGTTGTCAAGTAAACTTTGAATGGGGAATATAAAAATCAACAACCCCTTCTCCCCCCAAAAAACCCAGGACACAGATTAAAATATTGTGGCATTTTTCTTTGATATTCCTGAATCCATTTATTTTCCTGGCTATCGCACATGATTGAAGAGCACAGAAGTCATTTGAAATAGTACAGAACGACAAAAGATGTATTAGTATCACAGATGTAATGTGCTTCGTTTCAGAAAAAGGATGGATAGACTTGGGTGCCGTGTACACTGCTGCATATAATAGAGAGGAGCCTGAATCAGACACCCTTGAACATTCTATATTTGCACATCTGAACGATAGATGTTGAGATGAAACCCTCAGAGGCCCAGATAGGGTTTAAGGGATCCTGACAGCTCTAATAAGCTCACCTAATACACCTGGGGTGGATGTGGTCAGGCTGAAGGAGGAATTGAAAGAAAGAATGTAAGAGAGTCAAAAGGAGAGGCAATTTGGCAGGTCCCTCTTGAGAAGAGTTAAGACCTGGTCAAGGGGGGAAGAAATGCATGTATCTATAGGTGTCAGGATTAGCACCTATATTGGGCCCTATGAAGGGGCAGGGCTTGACGTAAGTGACCCTTTGAGTTATTGTCCTGAGAAAAGTGTGAAGCATCAGAGTGAAGAAGAGGGTTGAAAGCTCAAACCAGAGGACACAAAAGAGGTCTAGTGGAATTTCTGGTTGGGGTGGTATTTGCTAGAGAGACTGCGACTGAAGAGAAGTCCTAGAAGGGGCAGAAGACCTGCTGGGGTTTGCTGCAAGACATTATTTGGAATCAGAAAAACACTGTAATCCTGGAGGGGTGGGATGTCAGGGGAATCTGTCTGGAGCACCTTGTCAGTGATACAGGAGACCTTCATGTAGGATCAAGGTGGAGGGACGCTGAGGAGGGTGTGGGGCGGGGAAGGGGAGGAGGGTAGAAAAACTCTAAGGGCATAATCTCGGACACGCTGCAATGTGTTTGAAAGCTTCCTATACTTCTGTCTCCCTTCAGTTGTTGTTTCAATTTGCTGGAGTGCTTTGATCTAGTCCTCTGTGAAACACGTCTTGCTCAAAGTGCTCTTATGCACTGTAAACCTGCACGAGCAGGGTGCACAAAGCCAGTCAGTCCACCACAGTCTAGAATGGGATTGAGTCACACTCTTGCTTGCTATGAACCTCTAGCTTATGTACAGAAGCCTCTCCCAAGGTCTCAGCCAAGCCCTAAAGAGAAACAGGTTGAAAAACAGACTTTTGTGAGCAGCGTAGTTGTAGCCATGTTGGTCCCAAATATGAGGGAGACACTAACATGAACAATGTAATACCACCAGCAGTGTCTCATTTAAATTTTACATTATGGTATACTTCTGTGGCTCTGTTTGAATCAGTGCCTAACTGTTTTCAATAGTCAGTGAGAGTTGCAGGTTGATTTTTAAAAAAATTGGTACACTTGTTTTTGTGGAGGAAATGGGGAGGTGTAAACTACTACACGATTGAATAAGTTTGAGACCCACTGGTCTAACTAATAACTACAAGTAACTGCAGCAAATGAACTCAATTCAAAGATTTTGCATTCATGTAGATATTCTCTTTGATAAGCCGATGTACTTTTAGAGGTAGACGCAAAACATCTTGGATTGCGAGAGCTAGATGTGTGACCTGTTCACCGTGCCTTACTGAAAACAGCCCCAGTGACTCATGTGAGTAAATCAGGAGGGTTTCGAATATTATCACAGTTCATTCAGCTATACTTTCCCTACCAGCGCTTTCAGACTTTTCAGGTCCTACAGTGCTGCTCTCCAACTAATTTTTTGTTCTTCTCTCTGGCTTCTCTCACTTGTGTTTTCCTGCACATTCCCTGTCCTCCTTCCCATAAGAAGCAAAATGGTTTCCCACCACTGCTTAAGAAATTGTCTGATGCACTTATGTGTCTTTCCACTAGACAGCAGACTTTTTCATGTTGCCAGTATTCCCCAGGCAATTCCACAATGGCAGGAGGAGCAGAGGTTGGAAAAGAGGCCAGGAGCTTTTTTAATTACAGGAGCTTGTCTTAGGGCTTTGGCTACCCTTTAAGTAAATATGTTTCTTATTTTAACCTCTTGAGTGCCCCAGGCCTTGCAAGTGTATGTCACGTACATGGCTGTATGCAGTGAGGTGTAGGTCATGCTGTTACACTGTTTAGAATGGACTCTGCCTTTTCAAATATGCCTCTGGGTGGAATGTCCTTCAAAGGAGTAACTAGATTAGCCACTAGGTCAAAGACTAAGTACCTGGTCCTTGGGACCTAGAAACTCAATGCCTTGTTCTGAGCAAGAACTGCTGCCCATAACAAGTCCTCCTCTATTTTCTGCCTCTGCCTCCATGTCCAATGCTTGCCCGTTCTGCGTGCTTCTATTCTAGTCCCAGTGCGTGGTCTTCTAGTGCTCTCCAGTCATCAACAGTTGAGGACAGTTTGATGAAGGGTGATGGAATTGGTTATTAGTTTTCCACTAGTGACTAATGTAACTTTCTGAGAGGCACTGAAATCCAGTCACTTATATTCACTGAGAATTATCAGAACTATACATTTGAAATTTCATTTTAATCTCCTGAGTTCCAGTGTTCATCAAAACACCATCCTTTCTCTCTAAAATGTACATTGTATTCATTTATGGGGACCAAATATAACTTTCTCTCTCTCTCTCTCTCCCCCTAACTCCCCTTCTGCAGATCTTTTTCCTTTCCTAAATTCAGTTCAACTTTTTTCTGCTTTCATTTTTCCCCTTGCTTATTTCAAGATTAAGGCCTCTTCAGCAAAACCAGCATTCTGTGGTTTATGTGAATCAAGAGTTTGTGCTGTGTATATTGAGCCATGGATGCCTAATGAGATTACACAGGTAGTATCAGTGGAAACATTGTAATTTTGTGGTGAGGGTTTAGGAAAGCAATGAAAGTCATGTCACATATTTCCTGTTGTATTACCTCAAAGTGCACCAGGTGTTGTCAACACTGTTAGCTCCATTTATTATATGGAGGACTTAGATTACTCATGCTCGGGAAATTAGCATTAGGTAACAGTCAGTGGTTCAAATGCAGCCCAGATCCAACAAATGGAGCCACATAGGCCTGTGCAGCACTCAGCTGGCTCCGAATGAGTTTGATGTGGGCCAAAAGGGTCTATGTCAGCAGTGGGCAATAACAGGCGCACCGCATTAGCCAGGGGGAGCTGCCGCTGCTGTCTTTACCTGCACTTCCACAGGTACCGGTCCTTACAACTCTTATTGGCTGCAGATTGCCATTCCTGGCCAATGAGAACTGTGGGAAGAGGTATCCCTGTCTGCATCACTTTCTGAAGCTTCCATTGGCCAGGAACGGTGATCCGCAGTCAACAGGAGCTGCAAGCACTCGTACCTGCAGAGGCGCAGGCAAATAAAGTGGCAGCGACCCACCTGGGGCTAAACCTGGTGAACCGCCACCATCTTAGGGTACGTCTACACGGTGACATTATTTCAAAACAACCTGTCTTTTATTTACCAATGCAGTGTGTCCTGCACTTCCCATAAAAATTTAGCCAATTAAAATAATTTTATTTTTCATTATATATAGCACATTATAGGATTGTCATGGCCAACAAACTTAAAGTAATGCCAGTGACTTCTTTACCCACAACATTTACTATTTTTACATGTGTCAAAAGCCTGTCAGAAAAATGTGATATAAAAACCTGACATTTTATATCAAAACACAATATATGTCATCAAACTTCTTGTGAAGACTGCAAACTCCTTGGGTCTAAAAATAACCCACCCTTTCCAGATGAGCACTAGCTCCCTCTTGTTTCTTAGAATTTACTTTTTTTCCCTCAGGCTAACCACAAAGCCGCCCACCCCTTTCTTATTTTATGCACGTATTCAAGTGCTGGTGCCAAACAACCGGTAATTTCTCTCTCCTAAGCGGGTAAAATGATTCCTTTCCCACCCAAACCTGAATGCATTGGGTTTGTAGGCCATTATGAATTATTTATACGGTGATAGAACTATCAAAATATTTTCACCCAAACCTTCCTTTGGAAATAAATGGCTTTTGACCAAAATGAAAATGTTCACATTCAAAAAGGGAGGGGGTAATTAAAACAGAACATTATTAGCTTTTTTTTCTAAAACAAAAATTTTAAAAAATCAGTTTTTGTTCTTTGTTCCTCCCTCCCCTCTCTTTTCCACTTTCCACCTATCACAAGCAGGATCATATAAATCAGGGAAAGAAAAGCTCAAAACTTTATAGTGACAGATATGGCTATTGTCTGCAGTATCGTATCATGACAGAGAAGGAATTTTATGTAATTACAGTAAAACTCCAATAGTCCGGCATCCAATAGTCCGGCACTCCTGATAGTCCGGCATCAAAATGGCAAGAGCCTAGTGAGTGAGCTTCGGCCAAAAATGAGTCACAAGGTAACAGCGGCAGCAGCTGAACTGAGCAAAAGGTAAAAAGGCTTAAAAACTAAAACATTACAGTATACTGTATACAGTATGTACAATAAAAAGGGTTAAGAACACTTTATATACAGTATATAATGTATACAGTATATATATAACCTGCTTATAGTACCTCCTGATAGTCTGGCATATCTGATAATCCGGCACCACCTAAGTCCCATAGGTTCTGGATTATCGGAAGTCTACTGTACATGAAGCAAGAGTGATCACAGCTCCTCCAAGAATTAAAAACGGTGGGGATGATTACGCAAATTCACTCAGGTTCTAACGCTGCCAGAGAGGTTTACCTGGAGAGGTGCAGTTACCTACACTAGAGTTGCGTACATTCTAGATCAGCAGCTGGGTTGGGTTGTGGAGTGTTTTAGGGCATAGTGCATTTGCCTGGGGAGTACTGCGTAGTGGGTTCAAGTCTTGTCCTCCCTAGGAGTAGCTGGATAGCTGAAACAGGCTGCCCCAGGCATGGAGCTGGCTCCCATATTAGGAAGGCAAGATAAGGGGCCAGCTGAAAGTGCACAGTAGCATATTGTGCATCAGCTGACCCTTATGCATCCTGCTGAAGAGCACAAAAAATTCCCTAGTGTGCATTAGCATAGTCCTGTTGGAATGTTTAGTACATGCCAGCAGGGTCTGCATGGGCCAGTTTGTGTGCAACACACCAGTGCACAATAGCATTTACATGCCTCTGGTGTAGACAAGCCCATAGGGTATGTCTACACTACAGCGTTATTTCGAAATATCTAATTTTGAAATAGTTATTTCAAAATAACTTATTTCGAAATAACGTGTCTACACACAAAATGCATTTAGAAATAGCTTTTTGCTATTTCAAAATAGCGCGTCCACACTGAGTGGACGCTGAATCACATTTAAGGCTGGCCGGAACCAGGTCCGGTAGGGCATCAGGTCAGGAGTTACTTTCTGTGGCTGCTGCCTGAGGCTATCTGAGGCCTGTGCTTAAAGGGAACCCCCTGGACAGTCAGTTCTCAGGTTTCCCTGCTTGCTTGCCTACCTTGATGAGGGACAGCAAAACATTTTGTCTCTGCATGCTCTGGTTGCCCTCACTCGGGACACCACAGCACTCTGCAACATGGAGCCAGAGCTGTCCCTGGGCACTCTGGTGCTTCTCCTGGACATGTTGCTGCAAGCCTGGCTGCACTTGCTGCAGGCTGCCATCTGGGAGGTCCATCGGGGGGCTGTCAGTATCCAGGAGGCCCTGTGGGAGAGCTTCCACCCTGAGGAGCACTAAGAGCCTCCCTGGTCTGCCCCACTGGGGGCTTGTGCCTCATTCCTCCCTCACATCCTTCTACTTACCTCCTCCTAACCCCCCTTCCTGATGTCAAATAAAATACACGTATTTTCATGAACACAAACTCTCTTTATTTAACACGAGGCATAAGGGAATGGTCGACAAAGGCTTCCCTTGTCGACCGATCCACGTCTTGACTCGCGGGCTGTGCCAATGATCAGCTGAGCTGGCATAGCGTGGTGGCCATTTTTATTTTAATGAAGCTGGGGATATTTAAATCCCGGCTTCATTGACTATGTCGGGTAGCCTATTTTACATGCCTCTGTTGGCAGAGGCATGTAGTCAAGACATACCCCCAGTGTCCCAACACACACACACCTCCTACACCCCCACTCCTGAGAACCTCCACAAACTCCACACTATCTCATATCCCCCATCCCCTCATTGCCCCTACCAGCCCTACCAGAGAACCACTCTCCCAAGTCCTATCCTTTGGCAGCACTGCTGGGAAGTGATACTGGCCACCAGACTGAGTGCTCCAGCTGGGCTGGGTGGGGCTGTCTCCCCCTCAGCCATCCTCATCTTGTGTTGGGACCAGGGAGCATCAAAATTTGAAATTTTAGGTGCCCCTAAGCATGTACTTAAATAGTAAATCTGATCCTGTTTACAGGCTGAGCCCCACAAACATGAAACAGCTGACTGAGACCAGCTCGGGTGCAGCCACAGGTCTTTCACTGTAGTGTTGCTATTCTATCCTACAACACCATGATAGGACCTAATATGAGGTGCAGACTAGCCCACATATTGCTGCTGCCGAGCTTTTGGATCTTCCTCTGAAGCATCCAGTGCTGATTACTGTCAGAGACATGATACTGGATTAGTTGGACCGTGGCAATCCCTGTGTTCTTTGAAAACCAAGCTCTCGTCACCTCCAGAAATGATGTGACCTTCACTGCAGTCTCCAACAATTTGCCAGATTCCAATGGAATTTCCAATGATTTACCTAGATGACTCAAAAAAAGATTAAAGACAGAAAATGTGATGCATGTGTGGGAAGAGACACGGTGCTGTTTTCCATGCCCTGCACTTTTAAACATATGTAATCTCTGTGGCCAGGTCTACCCTAGACCCTGAAGCTCAGCTAAAGGTATGCAACTCCAGCTATATGTGTAGCTGGAGTTGACTTACCTTAAGCCGAGCTTGGTGGTGTCCCTACTGCAGGCAAGAATAGGAGAATATCCCTTACTCCTGGCAAGAATAGGAATACCAGACACCGATGGGGACACCCTCTGAGTTTGATTTAGTGAGTCTTAACTAGACTCACTAAATCAAACCCCTGGAAGATCAATCACGGCAGTGGCGATCTTCCACAGAGTGAAGACGTGGCTTGTATGTCTGCTGGGGATGGCTTTGAGTAGGTCAAGACTTTACAGAGAAGATTCCATACTCTGTTTTCTCTCTCATGGGAATTTATATTTGTTCTTTGATATAGAACATACTGTCAAAATTTCACCACCCACACACAAAACCTTCCCATTGTTTAAACAGCTCTAATTAAAATACTACAGGGAGAGGAACAAAGCTATTTGTTTACCATGAACATTCAACGTAGTCATATATATTTCAGACCATAAGGGTATGTCTATACTGCAGTCAAAAATCCATGGCACTGCACTCCAAACCAAAACATCCACACTGCAAATTTTAGCCCTGCCATCAGAGCCCTAAGACCCAACTCAGCTGACCCAAGACAGTTGCAGCAATAATGAGGATCTTTTATTGCAGTGTGGACATACCCACCATCCTTTTGCATATACTTTGCAAAGAAGACCTTGATCTTTCCAGGTTTGTTCACAATTTGGAATTATTCAGTGTATGTTTTCTGGTAATGTACCGAGAGATGACTGTTCATGAACTGTTCTTGGCACATATTGCTGATGATGTCAGGCCCTTTGAAGTAAGTGAGTAATACGGGTTCTCACATTGTGATTTTTTTTTTTTTAGAATGAGGGTACTCCAAAGCACAACTTGCCCAATACTAGAACTGAACTAGGTTTAGCAGTCCCTACCTTGTAGCTTCAATGAATTCACAGTTTACCCTGAATAAGGACTTAAGGATTAGGTCCCCTTTCTAGTCAATATCATTTTCATCTGGAAAATGTGGCTAATACCCTTCCTTATCTACCTCACAGGATTGTGTTGAGGGTTTTATATTTATTTATTGTACTGTGACAGTGCCTTCAAGATCCAGTCATGTCCCAGGACCCATTGTGCTAGCCACTGTACAAATACAGGACTAAAATCATAGAGTAGAATCATGGAATCATAGAATACTAGAACTCGAAGGGACTTTGAGAGGTCATGAGAGGTCCAGTCCCCTGTCCTCCTGCAATAACTGAACCATTCATTACAGATGTTTGTCTAATCTCTTCTTTAAAAACCTCCAATGAGGGAGACTCCACAACCTCCCTAGGCAATTTATTCCAGTGTTTAAACACCCTGACAGTAAGGAAGTTTTTCCTAATGTCCAACCTAAACCTCCCATGCTGCACTTTAAGCCCATTGCATCTTGTTCTATCCTCAGAGGCCAAGAAGAACAATTTTTCTCCCTCCTCTTTGTAACGCCCTTTTAGATACTTGAAAACCGCTATCATGTTCCCTCTTAGTCTTCTCTTTTCTAAACTAAACAAGCCCATTTCTTTCAGTCTTCCCTCGTAGCTCATGTTTTCTAGACCTTTCATCATTTTTGTTGTTCTTCTCTGGACCTTCTCCAGTTTCTCCACATCTTTCTTGAAATGTGGTGCCCAGAACTGGACACAATACTCCAATTTAGGCCTAATCAGTGCAGAATGGGACACAATATTTCAGCAGAGGCTTTATCAGTGTTGAGTCAAATGAAAGAATTACTTCTAATGTCTTGCTTACAAATCTTCTGCTAATACATCTCAAAATTATGTTCACTTTTTTCGCAACAGCGTTGTACTATTGACTCATATTTACCTTGGGATCAGCCATGACCCACAGATGCCTTTCCATAGTACTCCTGTCTTCCAAAGCACTTGTAACCCCTCCCAGTTTGGTATCCTCTGCAAACTTTATAAATTATCTAAATCATTGATAGCCAGACTCAGGACCTGCAGGACTCCACTTGATATGTGAATCAGTGATAACTACTCTCTAGGAATGGTCTTCCAACCAGTTAGGCACCCACCTTGTAATAGCTCCATCTAGGCTGCATTTCCCTAGTTTGCTTATGAGAAGACTAAGCAAGACAGTATCAAAAGCCTTACTAACATCATGAATTACAGGTTGGACCTCCCTGGTCCAGCACCCTGAGGACCTGACTGGTTCCAGATGAGGGATTTTGCCAGACCAGGGGAGGTCATTTTTGGACCTCTGCTGCCAGCCACCCTGGCCTGGCCACTGGTCTCCCAGCCAGCTCCCCACCTACTCTCCTTGCTGCCCTGCTGACCATGGCAGCCACGTGCACCGTGTGCTGGGGCTCCAGACAGCCGCATGCACCAGGGCTCCCTGGGCAGCTCCGCATGCCAGGGCTTTCTGAGCAGCTGCACATGCCGTGCCAGGGCTCCCAGCCCTGTTGGGAAGCCACACGCTGGGTCTCCTAGCCCTTTTGGGCAGACCCACTGCCACATGCTAGGCAGTCTCGTTGTTAGCTCCCTGTAGGCAGCCCACTGCCTTGGCGGCCTCACAGGGATTTTTACTGCTGGCCCTCCACCAGAACTCTCTGGTCTTGCAACATCCATGCCAGACCACGGATGTTGCCAGACCAGAGAATCCCAGTTGAGAGAGTTTCAACCTGTTCCACATCTACTGCTTCTTCCCTATAAACGAAACTTGTTACTCAGTCAAATAAAGTTTTTAGGCTGGTTTGACACAATTTGTGCTTGCCAAGTTTATATTGATGATTACTTAACTCTTTATCTTCTTTGGGGTGTTTGTAAATAGATTACTTGATTTTATGCTCCACTATCTTTCAAAATACTTAGGAAGCTGATGGGTCTATAATTCACTGAGTTGTCCTTATTTTTAGATTGGCACTATATTTGCTCTCTTCCAGTCCTCTAGAATCATTCCCATTTTCCATGAGTTTTTGAAGATAATCACTAGTGACTCAGATAGCTCCTCAGTCAGCAGCTTGAATATTCTAGGATGTATTTCATCAGGCTCTGGTGACTTGAAGGCATCTAAATGTGTCTCATTTGTAACTTGTTTCCCCTATTTTAGCCTCAGGTCATCTACTTCATTCTCATTATTATGTTGTTAGATATTGGATCACTACTAACATTTCCAGTGAAAACTGAAACAAAGAAGTCATTGAGTGCTTCTGCCATTTCCATATTTTCCAATATTGTTTTTCCTCTTCACTGAGTAACTAACCCTATCCTTGGTCTTCCTCTTGCTCCTAATGTATTTATAAATTTTCTTGTTACCCTTATTGTCTCTAGCCAGTTTAATTTCATCTTGTGCCTTGTCCTTTCTAATTTTGTCATATGGAACGTGGATGGCATCATGGTATGGAGAAAGTTGCATGATGGGAACTTGTCCCGAAGTGATTCGTTTCTACCCCATGACACTTTGCAAAAATTTCCCAAAAGTTAGCATGCTGGGCAGCAGCAAAGGGCACACTGGGATACTTACCCAAGGTCTACTGCACTTTGCATCTGCACATATCCCCCTGGTGAGTATGCACAGCTCTGACTCAAGCAATCCTGTAGGTATGCGCATGTGTGATATGCTAACTTCGGCACATATACATGTAACCCACACACCTTCTGGGTGTGGCATACTGTCCCATGGAGGGGCATTTAGACCAACTATAGAGAGAAAGGGTGAGTGTGTTCTACACTTTAGCTGAGAGCCAGCTGGGTTTTAGCTCAAGTTGCAGAGGGTCAAGCACTAAGCTCCAGAGATTCCTGGACCAATTCCTCCTGTTGGCATTACATACGCTGACATAACATCTGTTGGCTGAAGTGTGAAGTGTAGATACACCTCGGTATGGCAAATGGGAGACTTTCCTTAGACATCAGTAAGGGTTGGATCAGGCACCAGAGTGCTTTCATATACTCAAGATGGTAAAGCAGAAAGATCCCTTCATGTTTGTGTGTACAGAATATAGAAGCTGATTAAAAACAGAAAAAGAAAGATCACATTAGAAGAAGAGGCTTTTACTTTGGAATTTGTAATAAATCAGTGGGGCTGGCTGGCAAGCGTCAGAGGGATATTATCCATATATAAAAGCCCAGAGCACCACAGGCGACCAGAGGAATGGCTGCATTCTGCAGCACCATCCCCTACAGGCCCCAGGGTTTTGGGAAGGAAGCTAATTTAGCTTGGAGCTGCATTAATTCTTCCAGGATCTCTCTCCCTGATGCCACTGTGTAACCCTAGGGAGAGCCCGTCATCCATCACGATGGCTGCACATGGGCCAGTGGTGGGGTTTAGAGCTTGGCCCCTGCCATGGTGAAAGCACCTGCCTCTATTGCTTGAGCAAAGGGTACTAAAGGCTTGATCCTGCCAGGTGCTGAGCACTCTGTAAATCACCCTGCCAGGCTCATAAGCATGTGGTTAAGTTACATGTGATCCTATCTAGGTCTCCTGGAAAGCAATAGAAAAATTCCCATTAACTTTAAGAGGATCAGGCTCATGAGCATGTCAATGATGGATCAGGGCCAGAGTGCTTAGCACCTAGCATGAGTGAGCCTTAAATCCTGGAACAGAAAGCGTATATGACATTTATAAACCTCTTACGTGGACCAAACCACTAGAGGGGGACAGAGACACACACTTTGTCAGTGTGGGTTCCATGGGCATCTCTATGACGTTCACCTAACAGAGATTTCCTGATCCTCTGGTTTCAGTTCTGCAGATTTCTTCATGGAAAGGAGCAATGTAACCCCTAGGCAGCTCCTCAGACATCTCAGAATGAGACCCTCATTTCACTGGGCTTTGCATTGCATCTAAATAAATTCCACGTATGATTGTACCGACGTGTAATGGCATTGTGAGTCAAATCACTTTAAATGTAAGCTTAGCCCCTGATTCTTAATATATTAAACCTTTAATAGACTTACAATTTGGAAACTGAAAAGATCAAAGTAATAAGCAGCAATGTGCATAATACAAAGTTGGAAAGACTGGTATTCTTCTGGTATATCTGTATTTGCTAATTTATGCTGCAGGAGCAATAGGCTTTAATGGCAGAGAGGCAAACACGATTATTTTCTAGAATAGTGAGTGCACGAATTGATTTCAGCCTTTTTCACTTGCTTATAACTTTCTGGGGAGGAGGGTCATTTTAGGCTGACATTTGCTATGTTTGGACTCCTGTGAAAGAATTTTTTCTTCTAAAATTTTGAGCCAGACTGCTTCCATTTTAGTTATTTAAGGGTGAATGAAACACATTTTGGCTTGTATGTTTCCTTTAGAAAAGTGTCGCTTCAGTGAATTAAAAATGATTAACGTTAGAAACTGTAAACACAGTTACACGGAGGCAGCAGACACTGACAGCTGCACTTAAATCTGGGTTTGGGGGCAGTCCCACTGCTATCTAGAGGACTGCATTGGTACTATGCATGGATCCAAAGTGAAGTATATGAATAGGCACAGGCCCATCCCTAGGCATAAGCAAAATACGGGGCACTGTATCATAGAATCATAGAGCTGGAAGAGACCTCAGGAGATCATTGAGTCCAGCCTCCTGCCCAAAGAAGGACCAATTCCAACTAAATCATCTCAGCCAAAAACCTCTAGGGATGGAGATTCCACCACCTCCCTAGGTAACCCATTCCAGTGCTTCCCCACCCTCCTACGGTATGTCTACACTACCGAGTTAATTCGAAATAACAGACGTTATTTTGAATTAACTGTAATAGCTGTCTACACGTACAAACCGCTATTTCGAAATTAATTCGAAATAGCGGAGCCCTTATTTCAAATTAGGTAAACGTCATTCTACGAGGAATAACACCTAATTCGAAATAGCTAATTCGAAATAAGTGCTGTGTAGACACTTATTTCGAATTAGGGGGCCTCCAGCCCTTCCCAGTTCCCCCTGGTGGCCACTCTGGGCCAAACCAGGAAAACTCCACTCCTCTCCCCAGCCCCAGGGCCCTTAAAGGGGCAGACTCTGGCCACTGGGCACGTGCAAGAGCCAGGCCTGCCGGCAGCCGCAGACCCTCAACCAGTGGCCAGAGGATGGCAGCCAGTGGCAGCCAGCTCTCCCCTGCCCAGTCCCTCAGCACCCAGGGGCCAGCCAGGGGCTGTAGACGGCGCGCGCCCTCCTGGACTAGTGCGGAGGTCATGGACCTCATTGAGGTTTGGGGGCAGGCCCCCAACATCCATGATCTCTGCACTAGGCGGAGGAACGCGGCCATCTATGGCCGCATGGCTGCCACCATGGACAGGAAAATCCACAGGCGCACCCAGGAGCAGGTGTGCCTGAAGGTTAAAAATCTGCGGCAGGCTACGCCAGGGGCAGCACCGCAACAGGGGCTGCCACCTGCCCCTACTTCCCCGCCCTTGATCGACTCCTGGGGGGCGGGGCGGTCTGCGCCAGCCCGGGAGGCCGCAAGCCGGGACTGGAGGGCCCTGACCCGGGCACACCAGAGGGGCCACCGCCAGCTGTTCCAGCACCGGAGTCAGCAGGGTCGTCCAGGGAGACCTTACCAGGTAAGTGCCAGCACTGTCCCCTGCCCGGGGGGGGAGGCAGGGAAGGAGACCAAGGACCATGCACGTGGGCCATGCCTCCCACGGATCACGCAGCCACCTGTGCACATGCGAGCACATGCCATGCCAGCCTTGGGCAGGTGGCTCCAGCTGCGTGACACCCAGGGGCTGTGGCCTAATAGGCACACGCGTGTGTGAAGAGACCTGACACGCTCCCGACCCCGGGGCGGGACCCAGCAGGACGCTCTCCTTTCACACGCCCCCTCTACACAGAGGCAGGGGACATCTCCCCCCCGCCCCTGCCACACTATACACGGCACAGGGGCATGGGTGCGGTCTTGGGGCAGCTCCCAGTCCCGGGGAGAGCCAGACATCCTGACCATGGCCTCTGTGCAAGCACATCGGCTCTGACGGTGCAGGGCACAGTCGCCCTCACGTCGCGGGGGGCACTAGGCATCATCCACTTCGTCCCCAGGGAGAACTGACCACTTCCCTTCTTTCTCTACAGCTGCACCAGCTGCTCGTGCAGGGCGCACCACCCCTCCTGGGACATGCTCCCGCACCCACGGCCTGCTCCGGACCACCACCACGCGGCAGGAGTACTGGGACCTGCACCTGGGGGCCCTGCGAGCCCTGAACCGCACCGTCCAGGCCGGGATGCTGGAGGACCTGCAGCTGCGCTGAGAGCAGCTTGCTCAGGACCGAGCGCTGAACTCAAACCTGCAGGCCCTGCTGCAGAGCATTGTGCCCCGTGCCGGTCCTGCGCCTGCTGCCTCCCCAGCTACTGTCCCTCCTCCCACTCCTGCCTCCCCCCCCACTGCTTCCTCCTCAACCTCCACACCCTCCTCCTCAATGTCCACACCCCGCACCTCATCCTCCGCACCCTCCTCCCCATCCCCCCGGGGATGCCCAGGCCCTCCCCGCCGTGCTGGGAGGCGGTTGGCCCGGCGAGACCCCACCCCTGAGCCCTGAGCTTCCTCCCCTTGTTCCCTGGCTTCCCCTTCCAGCTCCCTTCTCGTAGTTTTCCCCCTCCCCTCTCCCACCCTCTCTCCTGCCCTCTCCCTCCTCCTTTCCCCTGTCTCCCCAGAGTTTTATTCCCCCTCCCCAGTTGTGTTAAATAAACCCAGTTTCTATTTTTCAAAAATATGTGTCTTTTATTTGAGATCAGGAAGGGGGGGCTAGGGAGGGGTAAGTGGAAGGACGAGAGGGAGGAATGGGGCACGAGCGCCCGGTGGGAGGACCGGTGTGGCTCTGAGGGCTCCTCGGGGTGGACGCTCTCCTGCAGGGCCTCCTGGATCCTGACAGCCCCTCGATGGTCCTCCCGGATGGCAGCCTGCAGACAGTGCAGCCAGGCTGCTGGCAACGTGTCCACGAGACACAGCAGAGTCCCCGGGGGCAGGTCTGGTTCCATGTTGCAGAGTGCCGTGGTGTCCTGAGTGAGGGCAAGCAGAGCACTCCGAGACACAAATGCTTTGCTGTCCCTCAGCGAGGTGGACCAGCAAGCAGAGAAACCCGACAACTGTCTGTCCGGGATGGGGGTTCGGGTCCCTTTAAGCACAGACCTCGGCTAGCCTGAGGCAGCAGCCCCACACACTAAGTCCGACCCTGATGCCCTGCCGGCACTGGTTCCGGCCAGCCTTACCTTCGATTCAGGGTCCACTCAATGTGGACGCGCTATTTCGAATTAGAAAAACGCTATTTTGAATTAATTTTTGGGTCTAGATGCGTTATTTCGAATTAGCTTATTTCGAATTAACTAATTTGAAATAAGTTAATTCAAAATAATGCTGTAGTGTAGACATACCCCTAGTGAAATAGTTTTTCCTAATATCCAACCTAGGCCACCCCCATTGTAACTTGAGACCATTGCTCCCTGTTATGCCATCCGTTACTACTGAGAACAGCCTCTCTCCATCCTCTTTGGAACCGCCCTTCAGGAAGTTGAAAGCTGGGCTATCAAATCCCCCCTCACTCTTCTCTTCTGCAGACTAAACAAACCCAAATCCCTCAACCTCTCCTCATAGGTCATGTGCTCCAGCCCCCTAATCATTTTGGTCACCCTCCACTGGACCTTCTCCAGTGCGTCCACATCCTTTCTATAGTGGGGGGCCCAGAACTGGACACAATACTCCAGATGTGGCGTCACCAGAGCCAAATAAAGGGGAATAATCATTTCTCTAGATCTGCTGGCAATGCTCCTCTTAATGCAACCTAATATGCCATTAGCTTTCTTGGCTACAAGGGCACACTGTTGACTCATCTCCAGCTTCTCATCCACTGTAATCCCCAGGTCCTTTTCTGCAGAACTGCTACTTATCCAGTCGGTCCCCAGCCTGTAACAATGTGCGTGTATGCCCACAGCGGCTGCAGGGCTTCCTCCTTCCTTCTCCCTCATGCGCTCCTCTTGGCCAGCCAAGGGATCCCTGCTGCCAGACTGGTGGAAGACAAGAGCTCCTAGCTTCTGCATCTCTGCTCCAGCCCCAGGGAAGCCCTCAAGTCCCGGCTGTGGGGAGGAGGGGAGCAGGGAAACCTCAAACCCCCGAAAGGAGCTGTGCAGAGGTAGGGGAGAGAGAGAAGCCTCAGCCCCTGGCAGGAGCCACATTGAGGAGTTCAGGGGGAAACACCAGGGCTCCAGGAGCCGTGTAGCAAGGGTTGTGGGGGAAGTACCAGGCAGCCAGGCCCCCGGCAGGGGGAGGGGACAAGGGGGGGAGGGGAGGAAGGAGAGAGAGGGAAGAACCTGGACCTTGAAAGAAACTGGGGGTGGCCATCAGTTGTGTAGGGTCCCATTATTTGTAAGAACATAGGAGCTTGTGAGATCCCAGGGGCATTCTTTGTTTTTTTAAGTTCCATGGTGATCTGGGAATAAATCCCATTTTCTTAAATGGTTCAATAGTTTTAAAGGAATGAATGTTTCAATTAGATAGTTTCACCAATAAGCAGATGCAGTGGAGTTTTTATCCCCCCAATTTTAGTGTGAGGCTTTTGATCCTATCCCAGTTCAAGCTCTATATTAACAAATCTGAACATGCATAAGACTGAAACTCTTGAGCCAAATTTCCTCAAGTCTCATTGAGATCAAGAGAGCAAGTCAAGTTTGAAGAAACCACATTTATAATACATATAGGCTGCGTCTAGACTGGCAAGATTTTGCGCAAAAGTGGCTGCTTTTGCGCAAAAACTTGCCAGCTGTCTACACCTGCCGCTTGAATTTGCGCAAGAACACTGACGATCTAATGTAAGATTGTCAGTGTTCTTGCGTAAATACTATGATGCTCCCGCTCAGGGATAAGCCCTCTTGCGCAAATGTATTTTGGGCCAGTGTAGACAGGGGAGGACTGTTTTGTGCAAAAAAGCCCCGATGGCAAAAATGGCGATCGGGGCTTTCTTGCGCAAAATCGCGTCTAGACTGGCCATGGATGCTTTTGCGCAAAAGCACTTTTTGCGCAAAGGCACCCGTGCCAATCTACACGCTCTTTTGCGGAAATGCTTTTAATGGAAAAACTTTTCCGTTAAAAGCATTTCCGCAAAATCTTGCCAGTCTAGACGCAGCCATAAAGTTGTAAATGGCTGAACTCTATGCACTGCCAGTCGAGGACCAACTTAACAACAGCATCCTAATAATTTTAAGGTGCTCCAGAGCTTTCAATGGAATACAGTTTGAGAACTCAATTTTGTGTAGGAAATGCCAATTTGTTTAATTATTTATTATCTGACAAATATCACAGAGTGTTATACAGAGAAATCATATGTTAAGACTGAACATTCAATCTAAACTTTTGGAAACTCTTGGTTTCTCCACTGACATTCTTTTAAAGATATATGGAATTACAAGTAACATGTAGATAATACATTCATGGCAAAATGCTGGCTTCCTCTGTGCTGACTACAGGGAAGATGGACAGTGCTATGATCGATGTTCTGGAGTTCAATTTAGTGGGTCTAGTAAAGACTCACTAAATCAAACTTAGAGTGCACCCCCATCGGTGGCCAGTGCTCCTGCTCCTTCAGGGAGTAAGGGAAGTCAACCAGAGCATTTCCTAACATCGGCTTACTGCTGTGGGGACTGTGGGGAAACTCAAATTAAGGTAATTAGTGTAGCTGGAGTTGCATATCTTAATTTGACCTTCCTCTTTAGCCCCTCTGTTTTGTGAGCAGTAGAGCTGGCCATTTTTTTTTTCACAATTTTGAAATGTAGATGAAATGTTTAGACCTGTGCCTGCAGGAAAAAAATGCATTTACTCACATGGGCTTGATCTTGCAACATTTGCGCTGTAAGAGCAGCTTATCACAAGTTACTGTTTTGTCATCAGATAAATAGGAAAAGTGATACAGATATTGTAAAGCAAGCCAATGGTTCTGGTGGATGTAGCATCAGATTTCAACCTCATCTTCTGTCATGTAATATAACAAATTATATTTGTGACACATTTACCTGTTTCTGTCAGTTTGGGCCAATGGACTGACGCACTAGCATAGCCAAGAGGGCCTCCCCCCTCCTTCTCTTTATGTATAGCCATGTGTGTTTAAAGATCCATCTTACAAGCTCTGACTGATTTGGTACAACGGCAGTTGACATTTTTTCTTTCCCATGTCACAGAACCCACTTTTAACGACTTGTCAAGCTGTCTCTGATGAATTGGCATAGCAGAATATGGGGTAGACTCTAGTAATTTTCTTTTATATATTGCAGAATTTGCTTGACAATTCCCCGCATATAATCTGGTGACCTGACATTTTCACATTGTCATATGCTCCATACCTTTAGCTGCTTGTGTTCAGCTTGGATCTGCCTTGAGCAATCCTTTGTAATCTGCCAACCCATTGCTTGTTAGGATCTCTGAAAATGTGGGCTAGTTTAGCCGCTTTGCTGCTGCCTTGAATAATTAACACACCAGACACTGTGGAAATGTGCAGACATCACAGATGATTATCAGCATTTAAAATAACACATCTGCATTTCATGGCACTGCAGGTCAACAGGAAGTAGCTACGAAATCTGGCCCTGAGAGAAAAGTGAAACTTATGTTATCATGACTCATAAGAACGTTGTGGCTATAGATGGAAAAGATCTATTACATCACTGCGTCCATCTCTTGGCCAGAGCAGGACATAGTCATTATCTAGAAGAAATATTTGATAATAAATTTAATACTATACAAAATCCTAGACATGCCTCCTAAAATTGTGGTTTCTAAAAATGTTCTCTCTTTGGACATGCATACATGTCCAAAGAGAGGACAAAATTCTCCTTTCCAATGTATCTGTGATTGGCTCAATCTGAGAACCAACATACAACATCAAATTGTGGGACTGTGAGCTAAATCTAATCCAACTAGTAAAAAAGTTTCTTCCCTCCTGAGGGAGATTAGTATTTCCTGGACGCTAGTGGAAATTAGTGTTCTGGAAATTACATCTGGAAATTAGTGTTGTTTAAGCACAGAAGATGTGTTTAAGCACAGGAGATGAATCTTTCAAATTATAAGAAACTTTTAAAAAGGGAGCACTAGGTGAAGGCACAGCTAAGTCTATGTCCATGATACAGACTGAATCACGAGGACTCCTTTCTGAATGATGAAATGGTTCTGTGCTGGAATAAGAGGTTGTTTTGTGTATACGTAACCATGAGAATCATATCATTTGAGGCCTAAGAGGAGGCCTTGATAGGAGGAAACAATTTGTGACCAACATTTCTGCTGCTTCTATGTTTTTATAGATAAAATATACCATTTAAAATATACCGTTTACATGCCTCCAAATTTTGAGGCATTTTTATCTTATTTCAGTTTTGCTAAAACTCTCCTGAGGGTCTCCATTTGTAGGCCGAAGGAGACTGTGTTGTAATAATCTAATCTCAAGGTGACAAAGGCTTGGGTAGCTGAAGTAAGGCCTGCATCTGAAAGAACAGGTTGCACTCGTTTTGCCAAGCCACCATCTACGTCCCAACTTCATGTAGGTCCTGGGTAAACGCTCCTGAGCAGATGTAAATAGTTATAGCTCTAGAATGACTATTTACACCAGCTGAGGACCTCCCCCTCCCATCTCATTCATTCCCCTGTACTCTTGCTGCTGTACCATCCCTGTCTCCATAATCCCTCCTAAATCCTGGGATCTTCAATTCCAGGCGCCCTGGCGAAAATGCTCAGCTCTCCAGATGGATTTCAGCAGAGTTAGGAGAAAGGTTATTGGGAGTCAGGGAGAGTGAAGCAGGAGGACACTTCTCACCACTCCTAAAATGTATACCATAGTGATTCCTGGGAGAGTGTGTGAATCTGAGCACCACTTTTCTGGTGTTTGACCCCGATAGACACTCTGCCCCAGGTATTAAAGCCCCAGATTTTCGTCAAATCATAGCGAAACTCAAACTCTATGGATTTCGATGTGTCCTACACAGCTCCTTTGCAAACCTATGTCCTAGTCCAGGAAGCTATGACCAGGTGCTGACCCCGGTCTCACATGTAGCCATGCAGAGCACTGAGAATTTTGCCAGCTTCTCCCCATTCATGTTTTCAAGCAAGGGTCAGAACTTGCTCTCCTCACTCAAGGCTTAGCTCAAGAGACAGCCTCTGGTGAACACAAGAGGTTTAATACTCATGCTGTGCTTTGGTTTTAGCTCAGCCCATCTTAGGAGTTTCCTGTGCTATGTACTGTGGTTACTGTAATGCCACCTTTCTGACAACAGCGACGGAAAGGCGGGTGAGGTACAGCCTTTCATCGCGCCCTACAAAGCTCTCTGTAATTAAGGCCGCTGTTAATATGGTCAAGCAAACAGCCCAGGAACATGTGGGAAATGCATTCTGTTGCCCTAAAAGGAAAAGAAAATGATGTGGCACAACGGTGAACCCTTGAAGTGAGAGGCGAGCAAGCCTGCAGTAGTGCTGTATAATCTTCACTTCGCTTCCCTTTCCTGCCATGAAACAGTGCTCTCAAGTGCATCCATCTCATTTCCTCAACCCCTGCTCACAGCACAATAATGATTCCTCTCTTAGAACCCTTTGAAAGTAAACGCATCTCTTCAACAGCCAAACAGCCCCCCCCTCCACCCCACCTACGTGGTGTCAAACCATGTGAGTCCACACTCTGTGTTTTGTGCGTCATGAGAGTTCCACAGCTGCAGAGCCACTTTTATGGGTGGATTTATGAACATGATTTATTTTAGGATTTGGTGTTTCTGTTTATAATCTTCTCAGACGGATCCAATGCCTAATGCAATCAAAGGGAATCTTTCCCCTGATTTCAAGCAGCGCTGGATTAGGTCCTTAGCACAGGCACAAATAAACACCCACAAACAACACAATGCGCTGATCCAGCAATCTGCATCACATAGGCTCTCATTTGAAATACAACTTACCAAGTTATTCCAGACAGTGATGCAGTATTTAACTTTAAATATAAGTAAACTGACCAGCATTTTAGCACAAAAATTATATATTATCTGTTGAAAAGTACCCTATTCTAATAGGATGTTAGAGGCCAATATAAAATTAAGAACTGTCTAGGATTTGCATGTGTACAGAAAGGATAAAAGAAGAACCACCAATCTATCAATGTTATTCTCATTTGCAGTTTCCCATCCAATTTATTTTTACCTTTATCCCTGTTAAAAACCACGGAGCTTGGTACTTTTCAAGGATATTGGAATCTGGCTGATAATATTTGACTTAATCAAATGGTGTAAAACATAAATGAACTACAAAAATGGTTCAAAACACGTGTAGCAGAGAGTTTTGAATCATTACTGTGGATCACAGCAAAGGGATCTGAGTATCACATTGCAAGGTTAAACTGCTGTTATGTCAGAAGAATGAGAAATGTGTTTGTTATTATGATATAAACAGATATCCTTGCACTGCATTCAGGTTTTATCACTGAAGGCCATATAACAATGTTTTGCTGTCAGCCATCAATGTAATTTTTTAAAATGTAAATGTCTTGGTCTTATACCTGTTTTACGCCATCACTCAGTGACTTTAGAAAACCACAGAGCAGAGTAGTTTTCACATGGTTTTCAGTCTAGCAGGCTAGGTGTCCGTTGTGGGTGTCTTTCAGAAACTGCAGGTTTTAATCTAAGTAAAGGGGATAAGGGCTCTGCACAGGAAGTAAGAAACTATAAGAATCTTTGATTAGTTTGGGCTCCTTTCCTTTCTCTACCCCCGAACAACCCACTGCTGTTACATTTGCACCATTGACCTTGATAATGGGGTGTGTGGGGGTGTGTGTGTGGGGGGGGGAAGAGTGCTAAGCACAGAGGAGAAATTCTGTGCAAAGCAATAATTTCAGTGTAATTCAGTGGTATAGACTTAGAGCATCAGCTAATGCCTCCTGAAATCAATTAAAAGACTCCAATTAACTTCAGTGGACTTTGGATCAGACCCAGGGTCATCCTTACCCATACTCAGAATATGCAGCTGCATAAGGCACCAGAAAATTTGGGGCACCACTGGGTCTTAATATCCACCCATCTCTTCCTATCCATGTTCTGGTGCTCAGCTTCCTTGAGAAAGGATCAGGTTAATTTAACAGTAAAAAAGTCTGCCAGACCTATTAGCAGAACATCAAACCTGTGGAAAAGCCATTCTGGTGGTAATGAAGTCATTTAATAGGCATTGGCGAACTCTTGCAATATACGGTCCGTTTCTGAATTTACTGAGTTAGTCTGGAGGACCCTACTTTAAAATTTGCTTTAATACTATTTCATTAGTGTGATGCTGAAGCTGATAAAATCACATCTCTAGAAAATTGTCATTCCTCCCGCGCTGTCGTCGGGCATACGGGCACCAGTTTAACAGTACTGGGTAGGGCTCCATAACTTCATAAATCCTAACAATGTGCCTTATCAGGCCCCTGTTCATCAATGTACAAAAGCACATACTTAGGTGCCTTGTTATTCAGCCACTGGCCACTGCGGAGGGCAGCATCTGTGGACGGTCAACATCAGCAAAATGTCTCATGTCCTGCCATCCGATTACCCAGATGGGCTGCATATGGCCCGTGGGCTGCAGACTGCACACCACTGTTCAATTTTGTTGTCATGCTAGCCTGTGACTTTAGAGCCAGCCACCATGGGAGCTGTGGGAGCTGAAATAGCAGGATTAGCTTCTACCTCCCTAAAATGATTGAGTCCGATGCACCGAGAGCCCAAAGAAAAACTGCTTTATTTCATTCAGCAGCTTTATTTTTCTTAGAAGAAAACTACTTTGAGGGCTGGACATTTTCTTCAGAAGGTTCCCACGACAACCCCAAAAGCAGAGTGATTGAATCACTCTTAGCAGTTTTCTTGAAGAAAGAAAAACCCTCCAAATGTCAGCGATTGCATACTTTATTTTAAGGTTCCCTAATCATCGCTTCGCAGTTTCAGATCTTTTGAAGCCCCCATTTGTTCTCTTCCTTGGTACTGTGATGAAAAACAATTTGACATACAACTGGTTTTCTATGAACAAAGTTTTTTTTTTAAGTTAGTCTTTAGCAATTCATTATTGTAGTAACACCTACATACAGTAGCAGTAAAATGATTTAAGCATAACACATCATCTTTTACACCTTTTTCCATTGTTCTTAGAATTGCATTTGTTTTCATTAGGGTATTACACAGATCAGATTGAGATGGGATTTGTGTGAGTGAGATGATACCATTGCAGATAATAATGTATTGCATCCGTCATGAATAGCACTAAAAAATCTTCAGATAGGGGATTACCATGAAAGAAATGATATGCTAGCAGTTTAATTGTCAAGTGCTAATTCAAGTTAGCAAGATGGACTAAGGATGGGTAACAACATTTCCCAATAGGGGGGAAAAAAGAAAAAAAATGAAGGTAAGATCAAAAATCTTAAGACAAATGCTTTAATAATGCTGCTTAACTTGATTTGTAATAAGGGGAAAAAACAAGATCTTCTGAAAACCAATGCCAGTTTGCTTAGCAAATGCTTTGTCTGCAAGTAGAGTGCAATATGGAAATGCACTAGAATGAAAAATTATTGAGGAGAAGCATACACAGAGAAGCAGTTGAAAAAAAAGAGGATTTAGTTAAAGAAAACACATTGGATAAGATAGAGGAAAAGGTTTGCAAAACAAAATTTTTGCTCGAAGTAAAAGTCAGAGGTGATTGAAAAAGAAATTCCGTGAAAATGCCACTGAGCATTTTTTTCTGAAATTGGAACGTTTCAAAAATTTCCGATGAACACTAGTTAAAAGTGGATTTTCCCTTCTTGTACTAAACCGGACCAAAAGAGCCCTAAAGTGGTCCGTGGTATGATTTGCATAGGAAAAGAATGTGGTTGTCAAATGCAGACCACAACTTTGTCATTGTCTTTATGCTGTTTTAGTCTCCTTAAAACTTTTTATTATCCTTTGGGGCATGAGCTAATCACCAGTTAGGTTCAAAAAGTAATTTCCACCCATGGTGTAGTGGTAGTTTACAGTGGGGTGCATTATGGGGGGTGGTGATAGCTTTTGATTGAGACTTCAGCACACAGTTTATGGAGATAGATGGACTCAGTTCCACACTGAACTTTTCTTGGTCATATGTTGGAAGTTATTCAAATGGGGCAGCTACTGGGTTATTAAACACTCAATATCACTTTAACTTTCTTAGTATAAATGCTTTTGAGACAGATCCTCAGTTAGTATAAATTGACTTAGCCAATGAGCATCACTGGATCTCAACCAGTTTACATCAACTGGGAATTTAGCCCTACAAGTATATTTAGGAACAGAAAATTGCACATACTTGATTTCTTTGCTACTAAGGGATCTCTGTTCTTTTTTTAAGGAGGAAAAAAATCAACAAGTTGTTATGATGACAGCACTTTATTCTCCTCATCTAAGATCTCAAAATATTTTTCAATTATTTATTATTACACTTCCCACTGCCTGTGAAGCAGTTCAGCATTATTATATAAAAAAGCTGGTAAATAAATGAAGTCAGAGGAAGATTAATGTGACTTACCTACGGTTATATGGAATCAGTAAAAGGACCAAGAGTACCTAATTCTCAGTCCTTGGCCTTAACCACTAGACAGTATTGCTGCTCCTCTGTGCTACAGAGGCTAAGGGATTTTAGTTATATACATGGTCAAGCAATTCAAGTCAGCAAAGTAAAGGACAGAATCTGTTGCCGCTGTGGTTAATAAGAGTTTGGCAACTGATCTGAATAGGAGCAAAATCCATTTTGAGGTTGGTGTGTTCAAATCTTCAACACAGAGAATGGACTGATAGAAGGAAAAAAGCTCATTCAAATAAATTTTCTTTATTTTTCTTGAAAACTTCAAGCCCATATCAGGAACCTGCAATTACAGTCTATGGAATCAATTGCACTCTGGCCCCGATACAGCAAAACAGTTTAGCATGTGCTTAGCTTTAAACAACATGAATACTTGGGTAAAATTACTGCTCTGTGTTTCCAGAATCTGAGGTGTGTTATTTATGAAGAGTGCTGCATTCTCTCTACATACTTGCTGGGGCATCTCTTCTTCTGTCACTATGCCTGCTGTTTTAGGTTCCTAAATAAAATATTTCAGTATTTAGGTAGCCACATTTGACAACATCGAGGGGTTTGATTTCTTGTTTATATGCACAAATGTATAAACAAGAGCATATTTTCCCTTATTATTTGCATAGCAAAGTAAGAAAAATATAGTCAGGTTTTAATTAACATTTCCCCAGAAAAACCCAGTGGGTTAAATTTATGGTATTTTAAACAAAACAAAACAAACAAACAAACAAACAAAACCATTCTGCAAATCTTTTTCAAAAGCTCTAGGTTGGAAAACCCAATCTGTGGCTGGAATTGCCACAATTAGTGCATGCTAATAATCAATTCACTAATCTAAAGTAGTTGCATTGGTGTTGAGATGACAATTCATAAGGAAAAAGTTTTGAAAATATTTCATTTATTTTTCAGAATTTTATTAGAAGTCATTATGTACACCTGAAATGTCATTTCCCCCATAAATTTGGTGAAATTTTAAAAAGGTTATATTTGCATAGCAAAATGCCATAGTTGTATGTTTTTGTTGCAAAGCTTCAACTTGAAATAAATAATTTCTAACGAGATTTGATCTCTTTTTGAAGAAAGAAAAAATGCAAAAACTGGAAAGCTCATTTTAGGTATTAAAGATATTGTTTGCATTTTTAATTCACTATGTTAAAATGTATTACTCTGATACAGGAGTTAAGGAGGAGGTTGCCTATAAATTACATTACTTTACATTTTATATTTCTCTGGCTCTGCTGTAGGACTTCAGATGCTATTGGGATATTCATCTATGTGGCAGGCTTATTCTCCATGACTGACAGAAACACTGGTTTTTTTTAAAGAAATTTTACACAGATCAAATTACTAATTTTGAGCATTATTTCATTTAGTTATAAATATTTCAAAGCCCTTTATGTGATATTATGGGGGGCGGTTTTCAGGGAACTATACCAGAGCTGATATTTTGGCAGTAGTTTCTGTCTATCAAACAAAATATGTTCAACAGACATCTTGTGCAAGCAATACTGAGCAAATAATTGATTTGGGTACCAAACTAAAACAAGTGATGATGATGATAATAATAATAATAATAATAATAATAAGTATTATTCATATTAATTATTAACAGATTATTAAAATCTGTTTCAAAATGAAAATGAATTTTTGAGTTTTTTTTGAAACTTATTTTCAGAAACATTTTCAATGTTGTTTCAACATCATTTTTATGCAGGATTTTCAAAGTAGTTGAATTATGACCTTTTTCTAACCAAGCTGTTTTGCAATTTCCAAAATATTGTTTTCAAGTTTTAAGGAGAGGGAGGTTGGGAGAGGAAGGTGTCAAAATTATTTTCCAAACTTGATCTGAACTCACAAATAGTTTCAGTGACTAAAAAATGCATTTTTGAGTAAATTTACTATTCACCAAAACTATTTCAGTCAAATCTTGCAAACACACGCTAAACAGTTTCAATTAGAACTGTATTAAGAAAGGTCTTCAGAAGTTAAAGCAGAATTTTTTCCTAGATATGGGCCTGATCCAAAGCCCATTGAAATTAATTGAAGTCTTTACTATTTTTAAAATCTATTTTAAAATCTTTACTATTTTTATGCCAGTAAAATTGACCAAAATGGACCATACATTTGGTAAGGCCCTATATATAAGAATAGAAAATTTCTTGCATCTAGTGATCCCAAAAACACACCTCCACTTTATTCCTTGTAAACAGGGTTTGATTCATTCACCTCAAGTTGCTAACACCAGGGTTTCATTTTGCATAAGCAACCAAAAGAAGAATGTTAATAGCCACCCACTAAGATGCAGTAACTAACCCAGAACTAAATGCGTTCTGAAACAGAGAACTGTTACAACTGAGCTGTCTGTCATGCTGATTCAAAATAGGAATTTTCTAAATGGTGGGTGCGACATAAGATTTACGGACAGGTAAAAGAACAGAATTTTTACCCATGCATGGCACAGAGGCAAATTGTTAAACGTATGAGATTCGAAAGGTCTGTTTTCATAATATCTCCTAATGCAAAAGCCTCCTGGGGCAACAAGACAACTTACCTGCCAACTTTGACATTTCTATAACCAAATCAATATTTCAGTGGCCTCGCACTATAAATCTGATGTTGATTTGAATTTCCTGAAAGTAACAAATGATCCAATTAGAAAACAAACAAAAAGGTGAGAATAATTATGCTGGTTATTCTTTCATGACGATAAGGTGGGCTTGACAAGACAGAATACTCTTCGTACACCAGAGTCTGTCTGCACTTGCAATTGATCTTAGAAGTTAAAGGTTTCCTTTGCATTTTTAACACACTAAGTTAAATGTATTACTTTGATAGAGATGTTAAGTAGCAGTTTGCCTACAATACCACATGCCTTTTGCTTTACATTCCTCTGGCTTACTGCAGAATTTCAGATCCATGTGGGGATATATTGTCTACATACATGGAAGTGAGCCTTGCTCTGTGATATTTTACAGTATCACAAAGAAGTATAGCTTTTACAAATAAATTCAGCGCAGCTCTTTACTTCATAGTCTCATTCATATGGAAAATATGGAAGTGGCAAAAGTCCTAAGTGACTTTTCTGTTTCAGTTTTCACCAGAAAGTTTAGTGGTGATGGGATGCCTAACATAGTGAATGTCAGTGAAAATAAGCTAGGATCAGAGGCTAAAATAGGGAAACAACAAATTAAAAAATACTTAGACAAGTTAGATGTCTTCAAGTCACCAGGGTCTGATGACATACATCCTAGAACACACAAGGAACAGACTGAGAAGATATCTTGAGCCAGTTGTGATTATCTTTGAGACATTATGGAAGACAGCAGAGATTCCTGAGGACTGGAAAAGGGCAAATATAGTGAAAAAGGCAAATAAGGACCCCTCCTGGGAATCACAGATCATTCATCTGAATGTCAGTACCTGGAAAGATAATGGAGCAAATAATTAAGCAATCAATTTGAAATACCTAGAGGATAGCAAGGTGATAAATAACAGTCAACCTGAATTTGTCAAGAACAAATCATAACAAACCAACTCTTAGTTTTCTTTGACAGGGTTCCAAGTCTTGTGGATTGGCAGGGAAGCAGTAGATGTGGTATATCTGGACTTTAGTAAGGCTTTTGACACTGTCTTGTATAATCTTCTCATAAACAAACTAGGGAAATATGACCTAGATGACCTACTATAAAATGGGTGCATAATTGTCTTGAAAATTGGTCCCAGAAAATAATGAATGGTTTACAATCAAGCTGGAAAGGCATATTGAGTGGGGTTGAATGTAGATCAGTTTTGGGTCCAATTGTGTTCAATATCTTCATCAATGATTCAGGTAATGGCATAGAGAGTACATTTATAAAGTTTGCGGTTAATACCAAGTTTGAGGCGGTTGCAAGTGTTTTGTGGGATAGGATTAACATTCAAAATGATCTGGACAAACTGGAGAAATGGTCTGAAGTAAATAGGATGAAATTCAAGAAGGTCAAATGCGAAATAGAAAGGAACAATCAACTGCACACATACATGGGACATGACTGCCTAGGAAGGAGTCCTGTGGAAAGGGATCTGGTGTTATAGTGGACCACAAGCTAAATAGGAGTCAACAGTGTGACACGGTTAAAAAAAATAAGCCAGAAAAATATGGAGAAATTGGAGAAAGGGAAGAGCAACAAAAATGATTGAAGCTCTACAAACTGTGTTTGTTTAGTCTGGAAAAGAGAAGATGGGGAAGGGGATAATGATAACGATTTTTGACTTCATAAAAGGTTGTTACAAGGAGGAGAGAGAAAAATGTTCTCCTTACTGTCTAAGGATAGGACAAGAAGCAATGGGCTTAAATTGCAGCAAGGGCAGTGAAGATTGGACATTAGGAAAAACATTAACTGTCTGGGTGATTAAACACTGGAATAAATTGCCTGGAGAGTGTTGTGGAATCTCCCTCACTGGAGATTTTTAAGAGCAGGTTAGACAAACACCTGTCAGGGATACTCTAGATAATACCCTGTTTGTATACACAAAACCAGGTCTTTGGCTGCTGACTTAAAACAACAACAAATAGAAAGAAAATCAAGCACTTCACTAGAAAATTATTATTCAGACACTACTGGCCAAATCTTCCATTGCATTGTACTTTGTGTAGCCATTTACATCCTGTAGAAAGTGGGTGTGAAATGCTACTGAATCAGGAGGAGGAGGCTTTCCACCCACTCTAACATGGTGTAAATGACTGTACAAAGCACAGTGCGATTCTGCGAGGCTGTTCTGAATGTTGTAAAGTATGGTTGGTTTTGCAGGACCTAATAAAAATAAAACAGGTATTGTTCTCTGACTATTACTGCTCTCTCCCTCACACTGCAAAAGGAAATTGGATCATTTTTATTCTTACATGGTGAGCTTCATGAACTGACCTCCTTACCTGGCATGGTTCTGAAATTTGAAAGAAATGCCCTACCTAGCCTGGCTTACCATTGCCATTATCTGCATAATAAAGTTAGACCGTAGGTGTAGTATTTATACACACACACACACACACAATTTTTACAGATATACAGGGCATGCCCAAAGATAAACAGAATAAGAATGACTAGAGGAAGGGGGATGTAACTTAGTAAGTGACATCCAGAACGGATCTGATAACGTCAAATGACTAAATTGAGAGCTTTTGATGAACATCTTTTCTCAGGTAGACAGTGGGGGAAAATGTAGATGAGCTGATAACGTGAGATTTCCTCCTCAATTTGGCAGAAAAGTTGTTCCTTATTCATTTTTCATCTTGTTTCTTTGTGCTAAATATGAAAAAACCCACCAAAAGAAACAAGACAATTGTGTTATATTGTACTAAACTTTGTCACACTTTACAGAAATTTAAGGAGATAGGTTGGTGAGGTAATATCTTCTAGTAGACCTGCTTCCAGGGGAGCCTGGGCAAGGTGGGAGGGGGGCCCAACTCCATGCTCCCAGAAGAGGCGGGGCCTCAGGTAGATGGGGCGGGGCCTCAGGTGGATAGGGCGGGGCCTCAGGTGGATGGGGCGGGGCCTCAGGTGGATGGGGTGGGGCCCAGGGCAGCCAGCCCTTCACACTGCCCAGAGCATGGTACCCCCTATCGCCCAGTCCTCAGACCTACATGGAGCATGAAGCAGTGATGATTTAAAGGGCTTGGGGCCCCAGCCTCCTAGCAGCAATGGTGGCTGGGAGCCCCAGACCCCTTTGAATCACTGGGCCTCAGGGCAACTTCCCCCTTTGCCCCTCCCCTTGTCAGTGGGCCTACCACTTCCTGTTGATGAAAGAGGCCAGCTTTTCAGCTTACACAGAGCTCTTCTTCGGGTCTCAGAAATGTACTCAGATTTCTACGCTGCGATTAGGCACCAGTGGCTGGCTTGTGATATCTGACTCAACTCATGCTAAGGGACTGTTTAATCTTGGTGTAGATGTTCGCTCTCTGGCTACAGCCCTAGCGCTGGGATCCTCCCTCCCCTGACCTCACAGGATCCTAGAACCAGGTCTTCAGCATGAGCACAAATGTTTATACCACAGTTAAATAGTCCCTTCGCCCAAGCCTTGAGAGCCCACATCAGCTGTCATGAGCTAGGCCTGGGCTTTTACTTGCAGTGGAGACATACTATGGGTATGTCTACACTGCCACCCTAGTTCGAACTAGGGTGGCTAATGTAGGCATTCGAACTTGCAAATGAAGCCCGGGATTTAACTTGCAAATGAAGCTCCTGCAAGGAGGTTTAATGGTAGTTCGAATTAGGAGCTTTAATTCGAACTACCTAGTCTGTGCCACATGTAGCCTCGGGCAGGTAGTTTGAACTACGGGCATTTAGAAATGGCGCCCACCGGGGAACATGCAAATGAAGCCCAGGATATTTAAATCCTGGGCTTCATTTGCAAGTTTGAATGCCTACATTAGCCACCTAGTTCGAACTAGGGTGGCAGTGTAGACATACCCTATGAGTGTCACAGCTGAATACAAGAGTGGACCTGATAAAGAGTTAACACGTGTTAATTACCACTGAAGAGGTTCAGGGGTAACTGTGTTGGTCTGTGACTGAAAAAAAACATCTAATAGTCCTGCAGCACCTTAGAGACTAGCCAAAAATGTAGATGGTATTGTGAGTTCTCATAGTCACATCCCACTTCTTACTCCATTCGTTTGAAGAAATGGGTTGTGTCTACGAAAGCTCATGATGCCATCTACATGTTTTGTTAGTCTCTAAGGGTGCATCTAGATTACATGGCTCCATCGACGGAGCCATGTAAAGTAGGTTTACTCGGCATAGCCAAAGAAGCAGGGATTTAAATAATCCCCGCTTCATTAAAATAAACATGGCCGCCGTGCTGTGCCGCTGATCAGCTGATGTCAGTGTGCCGACGGTTTCACGAGGCATACCGGAGCGGTCGACAAAGGCTTCTCTTGTGGACCATGCCGCGTCTAGACTACCACACTGTGTCGGATCAGCTGATCATCAGTACAGCGCGGCGGCCATTTTTATTTTAATGAAGCGGGATTATTTACGTCCCCGCTTCTTTGACTCTGCCGAGTAAACTACTTTACATGACTCCGTCAACGGAGCCATGTAGTCTAGACGCATCCTAAGGTGCTGCGGGCCACTTCGCTGTTTTTTAATTTTTTTCACTGAAGAGATGTTAACTGGCCACGTGGCCTTGAATGTGGCCTTGAACGTGGCCTCTTGCAATATGTGGACACGGCTTGTCTGGTCTGTTCTACCCTTCCATTTACCTGTCACACTCTCTCACCAGCAGAAATTGGTCCCATAAAACATAAATCCATAGACCAGTGCCGGGCTGCAAACTGATAGCTGCCAGGCCGCGATGGCTTTTGGGGCTGGGGTATATCACCCAGCACCTCCCCTCCCGCTGCAGCTGTTGGGAGAGGCGTGTCCTGCCCCACCTTTCAGCCAACCAGTGCCGGGCCGAGGTCGCCTCCCAGACGTGGAAATGAGGTTTGCTGCGTACGGGAGGGCCGTGCGAAGCCCAGCATGGCAGCCTTAGAGCAGCCATGACCCGGGCAGCAGTGCTTAGCTAGCGGCTGGGAGACAGCCCAGGGCTGCGTGAAGGGGCAGGACAGTGACTGGAAGCTCTGGGGGCAGGGCTAGTGGTGGGGAGCTCTGGAGGTGGGGGGCTGTAAGAGGCAGGGGGGCTGGCACTGGGAGGCTCTGCGGGCAAAGCTAATACTGAGGGAGGGTGTCTGGAGGCGGGGTTAATATTGGATACTGGGGCCTGGCACTGGGGGGGGATGAGGAGGGATTGGATGCAGTGGGGCTCTGGAAACAGGAGGCCCTGAGGGGTCTGGTGGTGGGGGTCTGTAAGAAGCTGGGGGGCTGGCACTGCGATCTCTGGGAGTGAAATTAATACTGAGGGGCTCTGAGGGTGGGGTAATATTGGGGACTGGGGACTGGCATGGGGAAGCTCTAGGGGGGGGTTGGATGCAGTGGGGCTCTGGAAATAGGAGGCTGGCACTGGGGCATCTGGTGGGAGGGCTGTACGGGATGTGGGGCTGGCACTGAGGGATTTTGGGGGCCTGGGCTTTTGGTGGACCAGTTACATTTTATTTGCATATTTGGATGTTTACCATTTGCATAATGAATATGCAAATATGCAAATAAATGTTACCCATCCACCTAAAGTTTGTGTCTGGGTTGGCTAGTCCACGGTTTAAAAAAGGTTGGGAACCACTGCTATAAAAAATATTAGTCCCTTGTTTCTCTAGAATCCTCAGACTAACACAGTTCTACTTTTCACAAGGAGTAATGATATTTCCGAAGTTGCAAGTCCAAAATAATGATAGTGTAGATGCTCCGGTGCCGCTAATTCAGACTAATTGGCCTCCAAGGGTATGTCTAGACTGCATTCCTCTGTCAGCAGAGGGATGCAGATTAGGCAGGTCGACATTGCAAATGAGGCAGGGATTTAAATATCCCGTGCCTAATTTGCATAAAAATGGCCACCGCGTTTTGCCGACTCAGCACTTTTTCGGCAAAAAGTGGCAGTCTAGAGGGGGATCTGTCAAGAAAGAAAGCCTTTTTCGACAGATCCCTTATGCCTCCTGCAAGGAGGTTTACAGGAGCTGTCGAAAAAGGCTTTCTTTCTTGACAGATCCCCCTCTAGACTGCCACTTTTTGCCAACAAAGTGCTGAGTCGGCAAAACGTGGTGGCCATTTTTATGCACATTAGGCGCGGGATATTTAAATCCCTGTCTCACTTGCAATGTCAACCTGCCTAATCTGCATCCCTCTGCTGACAGAGGGATGCAGTCTAGACATACCCCAGGAGGCCTCCCACAGCTCTCCAGAGTGCTTCCTGAGGCCCTGAGGCCGAGGCAGGTTCTGTTAATATCCACGCACTACCTTGGACTACATTTAATTCTTCCCTGTAGTGAGGACACGGAACTTTGAATGTGTAAAATTGGGTGCCCATAAGGCAAATTTAGTAAATTTGAAATAATTGCCTATTGTAGACATTGCCATGGAAAGCAGGACTACACTACCATTATTTTGGACTTGCAACCTTGGGAATAGCATCACTCCTTAAGAAAAGCAGGACTACAGAGTTCAAATTCCATGGCACCTTATTCTAGAATAATGGGCTTGGAAGTGTGGATGTATCGCTTAGAAAATCGACCTGGGGGGCTAATTTCAGACTAAGGTCCTAGTGCAGACCAGGCCTTACGTGCTACCGGACTACTTGTTGTTGGTAAAAATGATACTCCTGGATCTAACTTAGTGGCTCTGTGTCCTCTGCACCATGCTAGGTAGCACCTCCCAAGTAATTAAAATAGAAATAATAATTACATCACAGATGTCTTTCTTCCTCCTAGCTCTACAGAGAAAATAGCTGCATTAGTTGCTATTTATTTTCTACACTTGTGTGGAGACTTTAATAATGGAAAAGCATGCTAAAGATATACAAAATCTAAAAGTGGCAAGAAGTTTAGCACAACAGGTTAGTTTCCCAAATATTCGCTATGAAAGTCTGTGATATTCTTGTTTAAAAATCTTCCCCACATCCCATTACAAAACAGAAGCAACACAAGCCAAAATCAAACTTATGATGTAAATTGTTGCAACTACGGGTCTTACACCTATTTTCATACCAGAATTGAGGAGAATTTTACCATTGATGTTAGATTTTGATTCAGAAAGGAACTTAAGCACATTTCTAACTTCAAGCATAAGTAGTTCCAAATGAAGTCAATGGAACTACTTACCTGCAGAAACTTCATCATATGCCGAAACATTGCTGAATCAATGCCTTAAAGGGAACAGAAAAAGTTGCACTAATGACTTTCTAATAAGTGAAATATTTTCAAATAAATAGTTCCCTGGCTCAGGAGATACAATCTGATGGACTTTAGATTGCATCTATTCTCATTAAAGCTTTTTCTTCCTTTGATTACATTATCTCCCCTCCTCCCCTTACTAGACACATTTGGATTTTGAATTCATGTTTTATTTATTCCTTATCAAATCCACCAAAGTTTCTGATCCATTCCTTCACCAGTTTAGGCTTCAGTAATCGGTAACATGTAGATTCTTGTTTCAAAGCAGATATTAATGAACAGATTTCACTCAGTCCATGCCACATCTGATTGGAATAGACAGTGGTGCATTTCAAAAGAATCCAGGCCCACAGATCACCTTAGCCCTAATTTAGGTATTTCTGTGTTTCTAGCCCCACAAAGACATTAGTGAGGGAACTATAAAGGCAGGATTTCTTTGACTGGATTCTCAAGTAGAATAAACTTTTACAAATGTAAAAAAAAATGCCTAAAATAAAAGGGTTGGATTTACTTATGCTCTTTGAAGCGTTTCTTTGTAGACAGCACATCAGTGTGTGTAGGAAGGAGAGGAACCAGAAATAATTTAAGAAAACAGTGAGTTCTGTCTGAATTATATAAAAGGAGTTGCATTTGATTAATTTATTTTTTACATAAACTGCTGAATAATCACGGTCTCTAACACATTGGGCCCGAGCCTTTTCCAGTTGAAGCCAATAGGAGCTGTGCTACACTGAGAGAAGAAGCAGGCCCCATGGTTTTCTCAAAGAAAATACATTTCAAGGCAACCTGGCTGATTCTGCTTATCAGGCCCGGCCAAAGAGTTTGCGGGGCCCAAGGCGGCATGTTGTGGTTGGCTACACCGCGTGGCCAGGTGGCTCCCAGCCAGGGCAGTGAGTGAGCAGGGGGGCGCCTGGCACCGCGGGGCCCTGAAGGCGCAGGGCCCAAGGCAACCACCTTGCTTGCCTTGCCCTAAGGCTGGGCCTGCTGCTGGCGCATTAGGAGCTATTTCATTTGAGACACAAATAGGCTGACACTGCATTGCAGAGAGCAGTCATCAGGAAGGAATCACTACTTTAGCAAGGAAGGGACGGTTTCACATATACCCAGTTTGACAAATTGGAAGGAAGAACAAAAGGGTCAAATACATAAACCTGCTCACATTAACCCTTCCATTTAGGCAACTCAAAAAAAAAAAAAAAGGCACTTCCAAAAAAGCAGGGCTGGGTTGCCTGGGTTACTGGTGTGGCCCGGCCCCCCTCATCAGCTGCTTCCCCCAATGCCCTGCCTGCCCCCTCAAGAGGAAGAGGGGGCCGATAGGAACAAGAAGCAGGAAGGCAACGGGGAAGAGGGCAGACAGGAGCGAACAGCAGGTGGGAGGAAGGGGTGGAGAGGAACAAGACGGGGGCAAGGTGGGGAGGGAGCAGAGCATAGGGACCCACAATCAGGGCCTCAGGGGAAAAGAGAGGAGGCAGAGGAGGGGCTTCGGGGCAGGGTGGGAGAGCAGGGCTACAGTATAAGCATTGGGGACCCTCCTGGGTTTGGGCCCAGCATCACAGCATCATTGGTGCCATTGTAAACCCAGTGCTGCTAACAAGGGACCAGTTAAGCTTCAAAACAGCATGGTGCTCTAGCAGGGGATAATTACAGCAATGGTACCTGAGATTTACACAATGAATATTGGTCAGACCATAACTCAGTCATCTTGAGTCCCCGTCACATCTGACCACTGGACAAGCCGCCTGGAAGGAATCTCTCCGGCAAAACTCAAAGAGATAGAGCTTGACACTGTGTAACCCAGTTGGGTTGTGGGGCCCTGACCCATCCAGTGGCACGGAGAACACTCGCAGAGGCTACCTCTACACTACGAGCCTCTTGCAGAAGAGCAAATGCAAATGGAGCAGTCTCATTTGCTTTTCCTTTTCCTTTCCCTTGTGCGCAAGAGGTTTTTGCACAAAAAAGCACTGTGTGGATGTTGCCTTTTTGCACAAAACCCCCTTTTGTGCAAGAGCCGTTCTTCCTCATTTTGGGGGGAAGAACGGCTCTTGCGAAAATGGGGCATTTTGTGCAAAAAGGTGCCATCTACACAGCACTTTTTTGCACAAAAACGTCTTGTGCAAAAGGGAAAGGAAGAGGAAATGCAAATGAGAGCATGACATATGCAAATGAGTGTGTAACTGCCACCAGGTAGATTTGAACCTGGGACCTCTGGAACTGAATATAGGAGCTTCTACCCTCTGAGCTAAAAGCCAGCTGGCTCCCAGCCCCTGCTGTAGAGGTCTCTTGATCTTAACTGTTGTTGTGGTCTAGGTACCACTTCCATTGCTCAGTAACCACACTAGGTGTATGGGTTACATACTTCCCCTAGGTGAGGAAGCACATCCCAAGCTTCAGAGACCCAGTTGAGATCCCGGATGAGCCCCCCCTTGTAATCACCACCAGGCAGATTTGAACTGTAACCACCCCAAGGTGGATTTGAATCTGGGACTTACGGAGCTGAGTATAGGAGCCTCTACCCGCTGAGCTAAAAGCCAGCTGGCTCCCAGCCCATGCTGTGGAGATCTCTTAATCTTAACTCTTGCTGTGGTCTAGGTACCACTTGCATTGCTCAGTAACCACACTAGGTGCGTGGGTTACAAGTGCTCCATTTGCATTTGCTCTTCCGTAAGCGGCTCGTAGTGTAGACGTAGCCAGAGAGACTAATGAGTCTGCTCTGCAGCCTTAGCTACTAGCCAGCTGGCTTTTACCTCACGCACTAGAGGCTCGTGTTCTACGCTCCAGAGGCCCTAGGTTCAACTCTGGCTGTCTGCACTACACCTGCTCCTACTGCAGTTGCTACTGAAGATTGCATCCACTTTCAGGATACTGAGTGCACACAGGTCAACAAGCTGTCTTTTTCTCGGTTACGCAGCTCTTCTGCTGCACCTATACATCCTCTTCGATGTGCTCATCTTTAGCTCAGTCTTGACTGATAATGGTTTCAAGCTTGTTTGTCAATTTGGCTGCTGATTTGGGGGAAAACACTCAACTGCATTGAGAATTGTGTAGCTCCTCTAGAAGACAGTGATTCATTAGGATGGGGTGGGGAAGCTTTTTCGGGTCAGGAGTCGCTGACCCACAGAAAAATCAGTCGGGGGCCAGACACCAGTGAGAAGCAAAGTGAAAAGCTCTTGACTGAGAAGGAGAAAGACACTCCCCACATTCCCTTTGCACACGAGAGCCATGTGGGGGGCCAGGATAGTAGATTTTGTGTGTTCTAGCCCTGTGAGTGGGTGGCAGGGGAGTTGGAACACCAGTGCAGGCTCCCCAATGCTGAGCCTTAGGGGTCAGATCCAGGCAAGCCAGGGGCTGCAACCAGCCCCCAGGCCTGAGGCACCCCACCCCTTCATTAGGACATTATGCTTTCAGTAGTTATGCTCTGGCCATTGGGTAGATGGTCGCTTGAAGCAGAGCTATATAAATCCATGTGTTAATAACTTTAAATTATGGTTTATCCGGTGGAATGTTCTTTTTCATCCCGGTGCAAATACCTACAATCTCCTCTGTGTTTCAGAATGTAGCTGATGGTGAAGCAGGATATGTCTCCTTAATGGGCAATGGATCAAACTATTAACAGCAGGGTGGACTAGGAGGCTGGGATTTGGTGGGATTTATGGAAGGTCATCTGTAGGCAGCATGTGAAAAATGTTCTCAGTTTCATAGGAGCTTCTAATCAACTATTGCCTCCTCGGTAACTAGTCAGTGGGCACAGAAAAGGCATTTTACCCCTTGAATAGGAAATTTGGCACCAGCAATTAAATTGGACTAAAGGTGTTATATATTTCACAAAAGCTGTGTGGCAGTTCCTCAGAGTAAATTGACCTCAACATTTCAACCTAGAGGAGGAGGGGAGCACACCAGCCTGTCTTTGCTTCCATCCTGTGTTCTTTATGACTTAACGGCACTCATGGGCACAGAACTTACTCTTGCCCATGGCCCACACTGAGGAGAGCTGGGGGAAAAACAGTGATATTCCCTCTGAGGGAACAGTATGTTGACTGCCCGCAAAATCTCTTTGGTCCTACTCTGCAGACCGGATGCCAGGTAGCCAGGCTGGGTGCTAAATAGCTCAGCCAGGGGCTGGGTGGGGTTTGGAATCTGCTCTCCTGCTCACCTGCAGACTACTCGAGGAGCATATGGATGCCACTTTTGCAGTAGCCCCCTCTGTTCAAGTACACAGGGGAGAAACCAAGCAGCCACTGACCCCACCACTATTTTTGCATAGGCTCCTACTGTCACATAAAAGTCATATGTGGGTCCTGCAGCTTAGCAGGCCAGGGATGGAAGTTTCCACCCCTGCTGTACCCAGCTTAGCATAGTCTGGGACCCTGCAAGCCCAAACAGCAGCCCAGCTTTATCAGCTTTAACCCATGCCTTGAGCTGGGAAACTACTAAGCGGTAAACAAGTTTGACCTCGGTCTCAGCTCATAAGAGAGATAAGAATGGCGTTGAGCCAGGTATGTGCACACCTGGTAAACAACTGTAGTATAACTAGTGTAGGGAGTCCCGTGCCTACTGAGTCTCACCAGGGACCTAGACCTTGAAGGGTGCCCTGGATTCCCCCAGCTAGAGCCATGTCTACTGCAACCTGGTGCAAGGTAACCAGAACAGGACTCCCCGCAGACTGAAGGGGCATAAGCATTTCCAAGTGCTTGTTACTCTTTTCTGCATTGCACTGCCTGTGCTTGTTGGCGTAATACTTTGCAGTAGCTGTGTAACCATCTGGCAATATTAAGCCTGTAATAGTAGTGATGTAGTGAAATTAATAAAAGCAACTAACCCTAATCAATTCTGTCTTGAAGCGAATCCATAAACCTGTTGGGCCCTGGTCCTGTGAGCTGGGCAGAGCTCTGCCTACTTAAAGTGTAAACTCCTTGGGGGCAGGGACTGCCTTTACTTATAGGGGTGTTCCAGGCCTCACCCGGTGGGCCTTCAGTCCCTAATTAGTAGGGCTTCTGGTCACTACTTAAGTATCAATGAATGATAATAGTGCATGGAATCTGCAGCCCTTCCAAATCCACTCGCCACCCCCTGCACAACAGAACAGCATTGATTCTACTACCTTGGGTCCCAGAGCATAGAGATTTAAAAGCAGGACAGCCATCCATGCTGTGTGACAGATTCTAATTGGCTCGTGTTTGGATTAGGTGCAGATTAGCCCCTGGGCACCATCTTTGTCTGGTCTTTGATTCTTTCCTCTCCGCTCATAAAACAGCTCTGCATGCACATGGAGCGGGCAAAGAGCTACTGAAACGAAAGCTGAAACTGAGCGGCTGCTTCGCTGATTTTCGCTTTGCAACCCCCATTTGGTAAATTCCTGTTTAATTGCTCCCTCCAAGGCCTGGAATATTTATAGGGACACGCACGGCAGCAGACTCAAATATGCAAAGTTAAATGGGCCACGTTATTTTAGAAAGGTGCCTACAGAAATGGTTAGATGGAGCTATTTCACTGATGTCTATATCAGGTGCATGCATTCTTGTTTCAAAGGGCATGCAGAAAGACAGAGAAAGGGGGAGCTGTTCTCCTGTAGCTTTATTTAACTAGTGCCTGAGGTGGGTGTAGTGTTTAGAAAAGGGAAAAAACCATGAGGACAACTGGGTTCTTTTCCCATTTATGCCAGTGATCTTGTCCAGGTCACATTAACTTCTCTGGGCCTTAGTTTATTCACTTTTAACATAAAAATAGTACATGCCTCCCTCAGATAGTCTTGCTGAGTAGACAACCTGGCTTTCCTAGAAGAGGCGCTGTAACATGAAGAATTTACTTTAGGTGCCTAAATCCCTTAGGCTGATTTGAAAAAGTGTGCAACCCAATGGTCAGGCATTTCCCAATGTATTTATTCCAAATTGCCGTATAAACAATAGACACATAGCACAACTGGATGGATATAGTATTCTCCACAGAATAGCACTATGGGGAAGGAAAGTACTGTCTAAAGACACTTGCGCTGAGTAAAGGGCCATAGGATTTTCAGTGTCCTTACAGAGCGAGAAAGTCCTGGGCTTTCATAAACATAGGCCCTTGATGTGCAAATTATATTTCTCGTCACTATTTTATCAGCTGTAGTTGCAGGTAAGTAACAATAAGGACCCACACCTGAAGAAGAACTCTGTGGAGCTGAAAATCATGTTTCTTTCACAACCAAAAGATGGTCTGGTAAAAGATACTTCCTCACTTACCCTGTCTTTCAGATAAGAATCCAATGAGTGTGTGGGGGAGGGGGGGGGAGAGAAAGGGAGGAGGAAATTTTGTCTTTTTCAAGTCTCTCACGTTGTGCATCTGGCAGCATTTGTGTGGTAAGTTTGGGTGTTTGGCTATGGTCAGTTTCCCTGGTTGCTGAGGCGACATAGCAGCGGGGAGATGAATATCTTTTGAAAAATAGGAAAAAGTGGTTGCAAACTCACAAAAAAAGGGCAGGGCCTCTGTATACCTGAAACTAAAAACTTCTGGGTGGTGGTATTTTTAAACTAACTTAGATGTGGTCTACACTACAGCCCTATATTGGTAGGACTATATCATTCAAAGGCGTGAACGAAATCCACCCCTTTGAGCAATGGAGTTTACTGACCTAACTCCCTATGCAGATACCACTATGTTAGCAGGAAAGCTTCTTATGCCAACATTCATTGGCTACCTCTACCCTACAGCCTAGATTAATGCTCTGAGATTGATCCACCGGTGGTCGATTTAGTGGGTCTATTGAAGACCTGCCAAATTGACCATAGCTCACTCTCCTATTACTCTACTCCAGAGAAGAAGAGTAAGGAAAGTTGACAGGACAGTTTCTCCCATTGACCCCATGTTGTAGACCCCGCAGCAACTTGACTTAAGTTGTACATTGGCTCCAGCTACATTACTCACATAGCAGGAGCTGCATAGCTTAAACCGCTTTCTGCTGTAGTGTAGATGTAGCCATAGCTACCACTTCTTGAGGAGGTGGATTAACTACACCAATGGGAAAACTCTTTGGGTATGTCTACACTGCAGAGTTTTTTCAGAAAAATGGCCATTTTTAAAAAAAAACTTCACTTACGTCCACACTGCAATCACGTTCTTTCAAAAAAAATCAAAAGAACAGAGGGGTTTCTCCAACATTGGTAAACCTCTTTCTATGAGCTCTTTTGGAAAAAGGCGTGTGTGGATGGAGAAGAGGGAGTTCTTTTGAAAGAAGAGGAAAGAAGAAAAAGCACAGGTGACCTGGTGGCCACTCCGTCCATAGTAATCACAACTTAAATGCGAGATAGCGTTCATTCAGTGTGGACACTATCTTTTGAAAAAGCAGATCACTTTTTCTATGCACTTTTACTGTGTGGACGCTCTTTTTTAGAAGAAGTTTTTTTTGGAAAATCTCTTCCGGAAAAGCTTCTTCCAAAAGAAGCCTGCAGTCTAGACATAGCCTTTGCCTTCAGCTTAGAGTATCTTCATTAAAGTAGTGGCATAGCTGCATGGGTGCAGCATTTCAAGTATGGAGTTGCCGTTACATTTCAAGTTGACAGTGTCTGTTTGATTTATATCCTTGTGGAATTGTCCAGTGTGTTCCAGAAAGAAGGAAAGACAGAAACAAGAAGGGAAGCAGGATTGGGGGAATAAAGGTTTCAGGAGAAGTGTGGGTTTTACTCCCAACGTGCTACAGATGCTCTCTGTAAATTTTGGCTTGAAACATGACTTGTGAGTCTCTGTTTCTTCATCTGTAAAATGGGAATAGTAACACATCCCGTCCTCATCTGAGGATAAATTAATTATTGGTCACTGTCGGGATCGGCACCCTCAAAAAGCCTGTAAATTCACTGACATTATTTAAACGCCAATGAATTTTGGCCTGTGGCAAGGCCTTTGTGTAAGGGTTAGAGTTTTGTTTTACTGTCCTTCGAACTATTAAAGGACAGAGACTGTGTTAAAAGACTTGGAAACTGAGTGTCATGAGAATCCTCCCCAATGCCCTGATCCTTCAAATCCTTATTTATCAGGTGGTGTCCCATTGACTTGGCTGCTTCTGCACATAAGAATAGAGGACTGCCACATCGGGGCATCTTTATTATGTACACTCAGAAAGTGTATGACATACTAATCACCAGACCACAGTTATTTTCAGTTCATTTCAGCTGCTGTAATGAGGTTACCCAAGAGGTTATCTTTGGACAATTAGCAATCAGTTAATTACACAAATACAGGGCCGGATCCTCCAACCATTTGTCATGCATGGAATAATAATACCTATCTCTTAGACAGCACTTCTAACAAATAGCCTCAAAGGCTATGTCTACACAGCAGGGTTATTTTGGAATAACAAAGAGCGTGTCTACACTGCAAGCCATTATTTCAAAGTGATGGCGAGCTGGAAGACTTCTTACTCTGACTCCTATAACCCTCATTTTACGAGGAATAAGGGAAGTTGAAGGAAGCGTGCTCTTCCTTCGATTTCCTGCTGGGTAGACAGTGCCAAAAGCCGAATTAAGCTATTTCAACTTGAACTATGCAATTGACATAGCTCAAGTTGTGTAGCTTAATTTGAATTTTGCCTGGCTGTGTAGACGTGCCCAAAGTGCTTTACAAAGGAGGTCAGTATTTTACAGAAACTGAGTCACACAAAAGTGAAGCAACTTGCCCAACATCAGCAAGCAGGCCAGCAGCAAAGTCAGGAACAGAACTCAGGTCTCCCAAATCCTAGGACAGGGGTTGACCCGCTAGGCAACACTGCTCTGGAGAGAAGCAAGAGTTCTATTTGTTACCATTTAATTTTTCCACTGACTTTTTAATATTATTTGTACTACCACAGTGACATCTATGATCCCCAGTCATGGACCGGAATCCCATTGTGCTGGATGTTGTACAAACATCACAAAAGCGGGTGCTGCCTCAAAGAAATACCCATGGACCTTGAAGGGGTTGACAGGATTGGGTTCTACAAAAACAATAGCAAAATTCTGAATTCACTGTTGCAGGTATTGGAATCAATAAGCCTCTGGCATTGGTAAACTCTGTTCTTGTGAAGCTGAGTCACTCTGAATCATCTGATATCCTCCGACAGGAGGGAGGGCGCTTTCTTCCTTTTAACAACCTACACAGCAATTGCTGCTCATAACAAAATGATCGCAGTCTTGATTTCTCTCGACTGGTACACTGCGGGGCAGACCATGTCCCCTTGAGTTGCACATGAAGGGGAACCCCGGGGCATTTCCTCGTGGCTCTCCCCACAGCCACGTGGAAGGGGGCTACTTAATACAACCCCTCACTTCCCTTCCTGAGCCCTCTGGGGCGTGAGCTGAAAATGGAGGTGAAGACGGAGCAGGGCTGGGAAGGAATGTGCACAGGAAGAGGGAAGTGGGGGCACATACTACTCCCCCCCCATTCAGGCCCTGGTGGATTAAGCTGAGAAAGGGAACACAGCCCTGTGCTATGTTGTGTTAACAATTCAGGGGGCAACTGCTCAAGGGGATACACAGCGGGATAGAATATGCTGTTGTGGGTGGCAAAAATAGCAGCCATAGGTGGTCGAACTAAGGGTATGTCTAGACTATAGGGTTTTGTCGACAAAAGTGGACTTTTGTCGACAAAACTATACCTGCGTCTACACTACTGCCGAGTTCTGTCGACATAACGTGGACAGAACTTGGCAGTTTTGTCGACGGCAGTAAACCTCATTCTACGAGGAATAACGCCTTTTGTAGACAGAGTTCTGTCGACAGAAGGCGTTATTGCATCTACACTGTCCTTTGCGTCTACACTCTACACTGGATCATAGAATCATAGAATCATAGAGCTGGAAGAGACCTCAGAAGGTCATCAAGTCCAGCCCCCTGCTCAAGGCAGGACCAATCTCAACTAAATCAACCCGGCCAGGGCTTTGTCAAGCCAAGACTTAAACACCTCTAGGGATGGAGACTCCACTACTTCCCTAGGTAACCCATTCCAGTGCTTCGCTACCCTCCCAGTGAAATAGTTTTTCCTAATATCCAACCTGGACCTCTCCCACCACAACTTGAGACCATTGCTCCTTGTTCTGCCATCTGTCACTACTGAGAACAGCCTTTCTCCATCCTCTTTGGAACCTCCCCTCAGGAAGTTGAAGGCTGCTATCAAATCCCCCCTCACTCTTCTCTTCTGCAGACTAAACAGACCCAACTCCCTCAGCCTCTCCTCATAAGTCATATGCTTCAGCCCCCTAATCATTTTGGTTGCCCTCCGCTGGACCCTCTCCAATGCGTCCACATCCTTTTTGTAGTGGGGGGGCCCAGAACTGGACACAATACTCCAGATGTGGCCTCACAAGAGTCGAATAAAGGGGAATAATGATATCTCTGGATCTGCTGGCAATGCTCCTCTTAATGCAACCTAATATGCCATTAGCCTTCTTGGCTACAAGGGCACACTGTAGACTCATATCCAGCTTCTCATCCACTGTAACCCCCAGGTCCTTTTCTGCAGAACTACTACTTAGCTGGTTGGTCCCCAGCCTGTAACAATGCTTGGGATTCTTCCGTCCCAAGTGCAGGACTCTGCACTTGTCCTCGTTGAACCTCATCAGATTTCTTGTGGTGCAATCCTCCAATTTGTCTAAGTCACTCTGGACCCTATCTCTGCCCTCAAGCGTATCTACCTCTCCCCCTAGCTTAATGTCATCCGCAAACTTGCTGAGGGTGCAATCCATCCCCTCATCCAGTCTAGACTGGATGCAGTCTAGACACTCTTTGTCAACAGAAGCGTTGTCAACAGTATCTGTCGACAAAGCCTCTGTCGATAAAAGCCTGTAGTTTAGACGTACCCTAAGGATTTGAAGAAGTTTCCATGTTATAGAGGGTGTGCAGTTTGGTTCAATGGCTCAGCCGCCCTGTTACCTCGCTTTGTGTTCTTGGAGAACACGGGCATGTGAAGATCCCTCCCCTCTCCTGGGCTTCCGCCTGAACCAAAGCCCAGGCAATGAAAAGGCAGAGGACCACAAATGTAAACCCTTCTGGACAAGGGGAATAGCATCAAGGAAACATCCCTAGCCTCCTCTGCATTGAAGGTAGGACATTAGCATACAGAATGGAGACCAGCACTTCCAAAGCAAGAACCACACTGAACTGTGGGACACAGAAAGCAGGAAACCACTGCCTGGTGAGAAGTCTCTGCTCCGGATACTAATGAACCTATGCCTGCCCACAGCCAGATCAGTACTTATCAGACCAATTTTAGTAATAAATCCTCTATTGGTATCCAAAAATATTAAAACTGCCTGATTGCATTCTGAGCTTCCTCAAAGGAGCTCCACGCACAGCCGGGCATGATCAGTTTCTATTGTCTAGGGTAAACAAAACAAAGTTAGAATACTCCCTTGAACCACCTGTTTACCCATAAACAAACCTAGTGTCCCCCTTGAGCCATTGTTATGTCCCTACTGAAACTCCTACCCTTGCTCAAGTAAAGTGTTCTGATGCCTGGACCTAAAGCAGGGCTATTCAACTTTGGGGACCACAGTGATACTCACAGCAGATGCAGAAGGCCACAATTTAAGTGTGGTTGCATATGCATGCAAATATATATGCAAATATATGCAAATAGCTTCTTTCACACTGACAGGCATGAATACAAAGATTAAGCCTTAAGCCGCGGCTCCAGACCCAAACATGGCCAGCGTGAGCCAGTCAGTACCTCTCAGGCTCTGCCCATGAGGCTAAGCAGCCAGCACTTCCCACAATGCCCCGGCGCTCCCAGCACCTCCTCTCTGGGGGCTAGAAATGCCGACACCCTGTACCCATCTGTGCCAGCCAGCCTGTCCGCTTGCGTCTTTCAATGCTCACCCTGCCAGGGAGACACCTCGCCTTTGTAGAGCGTGTTCCCAATGGAGGCCATGTTCAAAAGATCCCACCCGCGGGCCGCGTGTCAAGCCCCGCGTAAACCCAAACCGCACTGCAGGCCACCAACAAATGGGCTGCATGTTGAGTAGACCTGGTCTAAAGTCTGCATCCGTTCCTTTGGGACTACATCTGCTCTTCACTCATTGTGCTGGGGGCTCTGCTCTATCTCTCTACAACACTCTGGACCCCTCATCTACCTGGGAACCCCCATCAGTTCAAGCTTCATGGAGTTGTAAGATCTCTCAATCTCTCTCTCTTTCGTTTTCCCCCACCCCTCTCTAACACCTCCTTATTTCACACCACAACCACTTTCACATCTCAACTCTTCTGCTAGTAACCACCTTGATGAGTGAACCCCACAGGATTTTTGAGCAATTCAGGGATCTTTATCTTAGGTACAAGGAGTGTTGTTGCAGAATGAATGGGGAAACCAAAACAACACCCCCAAGGGGCGGGGAAAGAAAGAAAGAAAGAAAGAAAGAAAGAAAGAAAGAAAGAAAGAAAGAAAAGTAACCAGTTTAACAATGGAAAAGGTTCAGAAAAGGACAACAAAAATGATTAGGGATTTGGAACGGGTCCCATATGAAGAGAGATTAAAAAGACTGGGATTTCTCAGCTTAGAAAAGAGAGGACTAAGTGGGCATCTACACCGCACTGTAACCTGAAATAAGATACACAATTTGAACTACACAAATTGCATATCTTATTTCAATGCCATTTCAAATAGCTTATTTCATCATTTGGTGCTGACTACATAGTGGAAAATGTTTTTAAAAGCGCTGTTCCGAAATGTTCCTCACTCGTAGAATGAGGTTTACAGGAACGTCGGAAGAGCGAGCCTGAAATAATGGGCTTGCTGTGAAGATGCAGGATAGCTATATCGGGATACTCTGGTATCCTGAAATAGCATTGCAGGGTAGACATAGCCTAAGGGTGGATATGAGAGAGGTCTATAAATTCATGACTGGTGTGGAAAAAGGGAACAAGGAAAAGTTATTTACTTGTTCCCATAAGAACTGCAGGTCACCAAATGAAATTAATAGGTAGCAGGTTTAAAACAAACAAAAGGAAGTTTTTCTTCATGCAGCGCACAGTCAACCTGTGGAACTCCGTGCTAGAGGAGGTTGTGAAGATCAGGACTTTAACAGGGTTCAGAAAAGGATGGGTAGGAACGGTGTCCCTAGCCTTTGTTTGTTAGAGGCTGGAAATGGATGACAGGAGAGGGATTACTTGATGATTACCAGTTCTGTGTCAGCTTGAAAGCTTGTCTCTTTCACCAGGAGAAGTTGATCCACTAGCCTGGCACACAGATGGTTACACAACATTGCAAATGTATTTTTCAATGATTGGTGTTGCTGCACAATTGATTTAGGAGCCTAAATTTCATTGTCAATGTTCATTTTCAATTATTGATGGAATTTAAACTCTTATGTGCCTAAACCCCTTTTGAAAATGTGGTTAGGGATCCTAAACCAGCTAGGCATTTTGCTGATGAGCACAGTGGTGACTAAATACTTTTACAAATCAGGGCCTAGATGTCTTAAGATCAACCTGCCTGAGTAATCACCTCCCTGCTATGTCCTACTGCCACAGTGGAGGCACTCATGCTGAAGAGCCCTTGGTATAAATGAGAAAGAATTGCTGGTTGTTTGTTTGTTTGTTTGTTTTTTGGACTTCCCAGCTATGGAATTTCTCCCTTTGTTCTGGGATGCCCATAATCTGCTAACCTTCAGGGCACGCTGCAAAAACTTTTTTTTCCCAGGCATTGGAAAATGAGGTAGAGAACCGAAAAGGGGAGGAGTTGTTTCACTGATTTTAAGATCAGAAGGAATCAGGATGACCATTGAGTCTAGCCACCTATATAACACAGGTCAGAGAATCTTATTCAGTAATTCCTACATTTATCCCATAACTTGTTTGAATTAGAGCCCAAATCTTAGAAACACATCCAATCTTGATTTAAAGACTTCAGCACAATCTTATGTAAAATTTACCAGTGGTTATGTATCCTCACTGCTAAAAATTTGCAGCTTACTTCTTCCTGGAATTTGTCTAAGTACATCTTCCAGCCACTGGATCTTGTTATGCCTCTGTCTGCTAGATTAAAGATACATCTACTGGGTTAGAAGTTGTTTGTGAGTTTTTAAATTGTCTGTCTCAGGTGATGGGCTATCTTAAATTGTTTTGCTGTGCTTAGGACTTATTTTAAGGATCTGATTAAGACCTCTAGAATATATAGATAGGCTTCCCTTTTTAACATTTCTGTATGTCTGAATAAATGTTTATGTACAGTAGAGTTAAATAAATAATATTTGTTTTGATTTGTTGGTAATTTCAAAAAAGTAAAAGAAAATGTTTTGGATCAACCAAAAGGTTTTCTTTCATTTTGAGAGTTTTTTTAAACATTTGAAATAAAATTAAAAGTCATCTCAAAACAACTTTTTATTTGGAGTCAAACCATAAATATGTTTTATTCTGGAAAGTCTCAAACTAAACATTTCCCCCAGCTCTTGTGAATAACCTAGCACAAGGGGGATCTATTCCTGACTGAGCCCTTTGAGTGCTCATGTAACACAATAAAGGGTAAGCATTTGTTCTATCTTTAAATGTTTGCAGGATGGGCTATTTATTGAAAAACAAGTGAGCGCTCTTTAGCTAATTCAGCACCTATGAATATCATAGAACAAAGCCAAAGATTGTGCCACCAAGAAAAATAAAATAAATTAAAACAAACACTAAAAAAAGCAAGTTCAGATCTTGATAACACTGCACTTTTGTCATAATTTGTAAGAACTTTCCCCTACAAGTTCAATTTTGCCTCTTTTGGAAAGCATTTTTTTTAAAAGTCCTATCTGATTGAAAGCATTTCACATGCAAAAAAGCCAAGGTAATAAAAGGTCAGTTCCTCTATATATACAGAAAAAGATCACATTATAAAAACTGCCTCGTTCGAAAAGGCTCGGCACTATCTGTCATGCATTTCTATTGCACCTTATCACTGCAGCATCTGATTAAGGAGTGAAATAATTAAGATAAATGACGCAGAGTTAGGGCAACTGATCCCCTTTTACTATGGTTCTTAAATCTGCAAATGAAAACTCTGAATCTGGGAAGAGGGAAACAAGGGCCCGATCCTGCCACCCCCTGAGTGATATTGAAATAAATAGAAGTCTTGCTTGAGTAAAGGAGTTTCTGAAGAGAGCAGTTCTCTGCTTCTGCTCCACGCCAGCTGCACCACGGGTTGGAGCTTTTAGAGAGTGGGAAAGCAGGTTCTAAGGCTGGTGTGTGTGCCATGGGCGGAGCCTAAGTTCAACTTCCAGCATGTCAAACAGCACAGGACTGGCACAGATTACTTCCTCCCTGGTGCAAGAGGGACCCAGGAACCACTGAGTCAACTGCTTTTTCGCTCTGCTCCTAGGCCAAATCCAGCTACATACTGTCCTAGAAGGCAGAATGCAAGGTATAGGGCTCAGACCCTAAAGCACTACAACTGCTGAAACTCTACAAAGGTTTCCACAAATGATGAATTTCAGGGCCCAGAGATGGTGTATTTACATGCCTTTAAGTTTGTTATAAACATTTACAAAACACAAGGACAAAAATGAGCATTCTCAGCGAAATACGTCTGACCGCAGTTATTTCTGATGAGAAAAATGGCTTGCAAAACAACCGAGAGGGATTTTTTTTGTTTTGTTTTTGACTTGGTCTCTTTTGTTTTCAAAACCAAAGGACTCTGAAAACATGTATAGCATTGGCAGGCAGATAATCACACCCTGTTGAGGTTCATGCAGAGTTAAGGAAAACCAGAGATTTTGAAGCGATTAGGGAGAGCGAATATCTAGCTTAAACTGGTTTGTGTTACCCTGCATCAGCTGTTGGGGTTTTACGCAGTTTGGAAACCCATCTTGAAACCTGACCATGATGAACATGTCTGATTCAGCTCAGATCTGCTGTGCCAAGCAACTATTTTTCTTAACTAAACATTATCCTTTGGCCCCAGTGAGGTTGCTTGTCGTGCTGGAAATGGTGGCATAGGGGCTGTTGACGCATTTCTCTGAGGCTGCTGGTTATAAGGATGAGAATGAAAAAGCCAATCAGCAGTTCACAAGTGGCCTAGGTTAGATGGATTTTACAAACTGGCTCTTCCCCGGGTTTTTAGCATTGATGGCAATAGGAGCGTCTTCACTGTATTTCCCTCTGTCACCATTTTTGAAACACTGTATGTGAAGTAGCGTCTTCCAGAGAGACTTCCTCACTCTGGGATCACTGAAACCCCTCCTCCCAGCATTAATCCTTACTTACTCGAATAGTCCCATTGACTTCAGTAGGTAATAGCTCTCCAGGGGCCCAGGAACAAGGCTTCTTACTGCTCACCTAACAAAGGGGCCCATCATCCCACTGAAGTCACCTCTGAGAACATAAGAACGGCCATAATGGGTCAGACCAAAGGTCCATCTAGCCCAGCATCCTATCTGCTGACAGTGGCCAATGCCAGATGCCCTAGAGGGAGTGAACAGAAACAGATAGTCATCAAGTGGTCCATCTCCAGCCATCCATTTCAAGCCCCTGACGAACAGAGGCAAGGGACACCATTCCTACCCATTTTGGCAAATAATAATGATGGACCTAACCTCCGTGAATTTCTCTGGTTCTCTCTTGAACCCTGTTAAAGCCCTGGTCTTCACAACCTCCTCTAGCAAGGAGTTCCACAGGTTGACTTTGCACTGTATTAAGCAAAACTTCCTTTCATTTGTTTTAAACCTGCTGCCTATTCATTTCATATGGTGACCCCTAGTTCTTATATTGTGGGAACAAGTAAATAACTTTTCCTTATTCACTTTTTCCACACCAATCATGATTTTATAGACCTCTATCATATCCCCACTTGGTCTCCTCTTTTCTAAACTGAGAAGTCCCAGTCTTTATAATCTCTCTTGATACGGCACCTGTTCCAAACCCGTAATGCTTTTTGCTGCCCTTTTCTGAATCTTTTTCCAATGCCAATGTAACTTTTTAGAGATGAGGCAACCACATATGTATGCAGTGTTCAAGATGTGGATATACCATGGCTTTATATAGAGGCAGTAAGATATTCTTTGCCTCATTCTCTATCCCTTTTTAAATGATTCCTAACATTGTTTGCTTTTTCCTTTTTGACTGCTGCTGCACATTGAGTGGATGTTTTCAGAGAACAATCCACAGTGACTCCAAGATCTCTCTTGAGTAGGTATAGCTAAATTAGTCCCCACCATTTTGCATGTGTAGTTGGGAAGTATTGGGAAGGATTGGATTCACAGACAGGGCCGGATTAAGGGGAGGGGCTAGCCGGGCAGCTGCCCGGGGCACCAACCTATGGGGGGTGCCTGATTGAAGTGGTAAGGGGCGCCGCGCGCCCGGGGGTGGGGCTGCGCATACGCTGCGCGCCCAGGTGTGCAGCACCCCTTACCACTTCAATCAGGTGCCCCCCATAGGTTGGCGCCCGGGAGTGCAGCTGCGCATGCGCTGCTCGCCCGGGGGCACGGCGCCCCTTATCATGTCAATCAGACGCTGCGTGCCTGGGGGCGGGGCCGCTCATGCGCCGCGCGCACGCTGCCCATAGCGCAAGTATGGCTCGGTCCGGCACTGTCAGAGTATTGAATGTCTCCAGCCACCCACGTGAAATTCATCCTATGGGAATGCGGGCTCCAGAGTAGAATGCTCAAAGAAGAAGTAGAATTAGTAAATGCATGGTAAGCCAAAGCTTTACATGTAGGAGGCTCACATGCATTCAGATTGCTAAACTTTTTACTCATCACTGAAAAATTTCTCCTTCCCTCACCATGCTGAAAAGGACATGAAGCTTCCTAACGGTGAGTCACACAAATACAGTCACAGTCTCAGAGGGGTTTCTGTGTTAGTCAGTAGCTTTAAAAACAATGAGCACTTCTGTGGCATATTAGGGCACGTCTACACTAGGAAATCATTTCAAAATAACTAAATTTGAAATAATAACTCCCAAAAGAATTATTTTGAAATAAGCTTATTCCCCGAGGAAAGCAGGAGTTCAGATTTCAAAGTTACCAGCCCATTATTTTGAAATAACAGGCTTGGTAATGTGGTCCCTTGGTTTATTATTTTAAAATAAGGGGGGTTATTTTGAAATAACCCCCTAGCGTAGACCAGGGCTTAGAAACTAACAAATATCCATATATAGTATCATGAGATTTCATGGGCAAACCCCACTTCTTCAGATGGGATGAGATGAAAGATCATCTTATCCGTGAGCTCTTCTTCTCGAGCGACAATGCTGAACTACTATTGGAGGACTGGTGGAGTCCTTAGAAATGGATCATATCTGCAAGCTGCTGATTGTGGGTGGATCCTTCTGCTTGTGCGGAACCTGGTTGATGCTCTGGGGTTCCATATAGACACCTGGCTCTGCCCCTTACCGAGCAAGATTGAGAGCTGAGAGCACAGTCATATAATATCCAGAGATTTGAAGACTTTGAACAGTTCAGAGGAGGTGGACAGCTGCCTGCAGGACAAATTCCTTACCATCCAGATCCAGACTTGGGATTGCCTGTGTTAAACCTCATGCCTGTCTTTTGTGCTATTTTCTGCTGCGATGTCACATAACCGGAATGCTGAAATTCCTGGATTCTGTGCTGTTAATGTAGCATGGAAATCATTTTTTTTTTTGGTCCTTCCCTGAAAAAAAATGAAATCAAGCACTAAGCAGCTAGGATGGGTTCCCCCGGAAGGAGCTGAAAGAGAAGGGAAGAGAGCAGTAAAGGTGAAAATGTGGATGAGATGAAAATTGATCTCCTCCCTTCCATTTGTTTAAATTCTGCAGACCTGGTCCTCAGTTAGTTTCTATGTTGTGCAGTCATTTACAGCATAGATTAGTGAATACACAGGGAGTATGAATCACCACCTAGTAGCAATGGCAACATTTTACACTTAGTTTGCACAGGTATAAATAACTACAAAAAGGGCAAAGCATTGACTAACCAGGTCCTAAGAGTTGCCCAAATAAACTAAGGGCCTGTTCCAACTCCCTTTGATCTCTGTAGGGCCAGGACTGATCTTTATTTTTGATTGCAGCAAGGGAGGTTTAAGTTGGACATTAGGAAAAGCTTCCTAACTGTCAGGGTGGTTAAGCAATGAAATAAATTGCCTAGGGAGGTTGTGGAATCTCCATCAATCTTTAAGAGCAGGTTGGATAGACATCTGCCAGGGATGGTCTAGACAGTGGTTGGTCCTGCCGTGAGGGCAGGGGACTGGACTTGATGATCTCTCAAGGTCCTTTCCAGTTCTAGTGTTCTGTGATTCTGTGATTTAATTGTCAGGGCTATAATGAATTTCCCATGTCCTCAAAATGTAGCATATTCACGCTGAAAATAATTAATACCGAACAGGAGATTTTTATCAATCTGAGCGATAACAGCTGAAATTAACTATGCTTTCATGTATGATTTTAAGTAGGTCAGATAAGAAGATCTGTTGTAACCAACTCTTATTTTACAGATATAGATTGCGTCGTACAGACACACACACGCATACTTTATGTCTATAGAAAATCTACCTTAATCAGCAAAGTCTCCTTACCCCACAGAAATAAGCAGAAAATTCATTGAGCAAGCTCATAGATTCAGAGATTTGAAGGGAAGAAAGGAACATTATGATCTTCTGCATAACAGAAACCTTACAATTCCACCCAGGAATCCCTGAATCAAGCCCAATCAGTTGAAGGTTTAAATGAGGATATTTAAAAAAGAAAATAGCTTCTATGTGCTTTATTTGTTTTCTCAGTATTGTATCCTGTCCTCTCTCCACATTGAATAACTCACAAACTGAGGCAGGATCATCCAACAGGGTTTTAAAATGCTTACCTTTTTAATTACATTTTCCTTTGGGCAGTAGATCAATAACAAGAAAAAAACTGATATTAAAAAAAAAGACTAAGACGTGCCCCACAATGGAATATGTTATCAATGTGATGGAGTTTCAGTTCGTCTGAGTCTCTGATGGTGTTCATTAATCGCTCGAGGAGCACAATGCATCAAAAATGAATTTCTTGAACATGTGCTAAGAAGCAGGGGAAAGATGTCTTTATCCTGTAATATGTTCTAAGCACATATTTAACAACATATAGTAACTTGTAAAAATAATAATAACTACACATCACTTTGTGCTGAGTTCTTTTTTCTTTTGTATAATTTTTATCCATTACTTAAATTACTGTTTACATTTGTATTATTTATTTGTATTACCTTAGTGCCTAATAGACATAGTCATGGACTAATATTTTATAAATATTAGTTTAAGTGGGATTTGGGCATGGAGTTGACTGAAAAAAATATTTTTGTGTGTGAAAAATATGGAGAAAAAATATGTTTGATTTTTTTTCCACAGAAACAATTGATGAAAAGCCAAAAACTTAAATTTGGGGGGGTTTGAAAAACTAAAACAATTTTCTGGTAAAAACTTTTGTTTGGGAGATTTTTCTCCCCCCATTTCCAACCTTTTTTTCCCTCATTTAAAAAAAAAAAAGGAAGGAAGGAAAGAAAGAAGGAAGGAAGGAAATGAGGTGAAGCGGGGAGAACAAAAGATTTTTTCTCAAAAACTGAAGCAATGTTTTTCATTGATTAAAAAATTAGAACCTTGAAAAAATTGTACACGGAGGATTTGTTTCTTTTGAATAGCCATGGAAATGTTTCAATCCGCTTTATTTATGCACGTAACTAAAGGTAAATATGCTTAAGTATTCTGCTGAATAGTGAGATATATAAGTATGTGCTTAAATGTTTTTCTGAGTTTCAGCCCTAAGCCTACTGAAGTCAACAGAAAGATTCCCTGGACTTCAATGTACTTTGTATCAAGCCTTAAATGCACATTCTGCATTTGATCCTGCAACATAAAAGCAAATGGGAATTTGCCAACTAACTTGAATAGGAGCAGGATCAGACCTCAAGGCCCTCATCCTGTAAACATTTTACACATGTGAGGAATCCCATTAAGCATGTATATAAGTAAAGGGCATGAGTAATTGTATACATGGTCAAACACTGTGGGTCAAAACACTGACCCACACACAGAATGCAGTACAGAACTACACTGCCATATATAGCAATCATCACTGAGTCTTCTCAACCTAAAAAAACAAGGAGTCCTGTGGCACCTTAGGGCACGTCTACACAGCAGGGCAAAAGTCAAATTAAGAAACCTAACTTCAGCTATGTCAATTGCGCAGCTGAAGTCGAAATAGCTTAATTTGGTTTTTGGCGCTCTCTACACATCAGGAAGTCGAAGGAAAAACACTCTTCCATCAACTTCCCTTACTCCTCATGAAATGAGGGTTTCAGGAGTCGGAGTAAGAAGTCCTCCATCTGAACATTATTTTGAAATAACGGCTTGCTGTGTAAACATGCACTATGTTATTTCAAAATAATGTCAGTTATTGCAAAATAATGCTGATGTGTAGACATACCCTTACAGACTAATAGATTTATTAGGGCATACATTTTTGTAGGTAAAACCCACTTCTGTTTGAGGAAAGAAGGGGCCCGAAAGGCTTAATCCAAAGCTGTTAGAAGTCAATGAAAAGACTTTAAAAAAATTCCCTGCCGCATTTGCAACCCTAAATTAGTGCATGAAAATCTAAAAATGAAACTTACCAAGACAAAAAAAGTGAAATTGCCCAGATTTAGTGAAATTCCAACAGTATATAAAATGGAAAGTAAATGAGGATTTTTAAAATGCTTTCATCTGTGGAGTTATATCAAAAAGATCTATAATGACATTTATTTTATGGAAATCTATGATTTTTAGATCTTTAGTTTCCTTTTAAAATACCCAATAATCTTTTTATCTGATTTAATAAATAAGGCTCTAATCCTACTATGGAACTATACCAATTTGCACCGAGTGTGTGACACAATATAAAGCATGATACTATTTTGATCTATGCTATGTCCTATTATTTTCTGTTAAGTTGCTGGCCACTGTTTGCTTTATTTCTCCTCAACAATTCTGGTTTTGCGCAGTTGTGTCTCTGAGGTGTGGAAAATGATCATTTAGGAAACTGAGACCTAATACTCCTGAAACTGCTGAACTTTCAATTCTCAGGGAAGTTATTTTCTGAGGAGGTGCTAAAAATATTAGTCCTCAAAACAGCATGACCTGACTCTTGCAAACACTGTAATTTTAGGAGTGGTGTGCACTCGAGGTCCAGTTTAATAATTTGTTGTGGGCATTCTCAAGCTTATCTATAAAATACTTTTCCTGAAACATGGACTGTGATGCAATTGACAGACAACAGCGACAAAAGATTAATGGCCGTGTCTTATAATAATACACTGTTCCAAGCTGAACTTTATATATCACCTTTGTTAATGATGACAGCATAAACAAAACAATTACATGTTGAACTTCTCTAGTCTCGCAGTCTCTGGTCTGGCAACATCCATGGTTCAGCATGATTTTAGTTAGACAGATGTCCACTTATTATGGGTGTGGTCAAGTTTTCCACGGTCCCATAAAGTTTGTTTACAGCCACCAGCCCTGGCTGTCAATGTTCTGTGCTGTTATTTAGCTCTAATTTACCCCTAAATATCTTCTCAGAGCCCAGTAAGCAGTGGAAATGTTGGTAATGCTGCTAGACAATATTGACCTCTGTGGTTCGGCAAATTCTCTGGTTCAGCACCGGTCAGGTCCTGAAGGTGCTGGATTAGAGAGGTTCAACCAGTAATATTTGGCTGTGGGAACCAAAGAGTTGCAGGAAAGAAGATGCTAGATCAGAATCCAATGTAACCCACAGTTTCTCACCTCTTTTATTGCTATGCATTCCCCATTCTTTCCGACCTGTATCCTCCTTCAGAAATAATACTGAGTATTCACAAGCTGAGTCCTTTTCAATGTTATGTAACAAACAAAGACTTGCTCATTCTTGTCTTTGTAAACAATCCATCTGCCCTTCAACAATTTTAAAATATCCAAGATTACCCAACTCTTGTTTCAGCGTGCATTTATGTAGGGAGTTGTAACAGTTACAGCTTTCAGATTGTCTATGTTGTTATTCATTGTAGTCATGTAGCAAAACAAAGACAGCCCCATAGAAAATGGTTAGTGGATAAGTTCAAAGATGCTTCCACATAACTAACCTACAGTGCTTCATTTCTGGGGGATAAAAATCTAATTTTATTCCCCTGTTCTTTATAGGAAGGGGAAAAATTCTCTTTTATGATGACTTTATACCTTGTTTTGGATGTAATATCCTTAGGGGATAGAACACGGAAATAACCATTTGCATGTACATCAAGAAGAATATTTCTGTACAGGAAATCTAACTTTATTTTTAGTGACTTTAATGCTTTGATAAGTAAAGTTCATGGAAAAGCCATGTAATTGGCAGAGAACTTTTTTACCCTTGCATCAAGTCTCTTAATCCTTAAACATTAGAGTAATTTTGCATCTAGCCCAGGGTAAATTAGTTTCTTTGGGTTTTTTCAACTTTCCAGCATTATTTATTTTCAATTTGAAATTCTTTTAATATCAAAGTGGGTGTAATTAATTCTCCATTTCTGATGATCTGAAAATTAAAATGAGAAATTACAAATTATATATCAAAGAACTTTCATAAAATATACCTAATAAAAGTAGTTTAAATTTACTGAACCTACATAACAATTTTTGTGGGTTGTTTTTCATACATAAAAATCCCATACTTTAGTGCCATCTAGTGCACTGAAAAATCATGTAGGAAACTTTCTCAAATTGCCACCAGCCTACCTTTCTAGAAACACTTCAAAAATCCAAGATTTTAATTTATCACGTGAAATAAACAATGGGCTGCCTATTTGTGTCTGACATGGCACTAAAAACCATACCAGCAAATATATATGAAGGATTCCCGGTTGTCCTCCCTTTCCCACTTTAAAAAATCCAAACGGACTCAAAATTTGGGTTATCTCATCTGTGTTAAAAATCAGCAGACTCCTCTGTGAAATTCAGTGTACAACTAAGTATCTTGTGCTTGATACCTAGCTGTGAATTTATTCAGCTATCTGAAATACATAATATTACCCAAAGCCTGGACAACCTGTCATTCATGTTTGATTAAATACTGTACTGCTAGGTGCTATGGGGAGGGGGCTTTGATAATAATAGAGCTGGGGAGGAAATTTGGGGAAAAAAAGAACTTGCATAATAATTTCAGTGTTTTCCCACTCATATTTTATGATCATCTCTTAGGAGATAGATAGTGTGGGTAAAATAAAAATTAACTAGCCCTGAAATGGTAAAAACCATATAGTGTGGGTAAAATAAAAATAACTAGCCCTGAAATGGTATGAAACATATAGTGAATAATAGACATTAGTCCAAATTTCTATTACATTGAAAACAAAGTGGAATCTAGCCTCTGAATGAATCTGCTTGGATTCATTGCCCATCTCTAGCTCACCAATACAAACTTTGGCTTCCAGTGTCCTTCCTCAGCATCAGTGTTGCAATCTACGATATATTTGAGAGAGTTCGTGTGCCAGTCTGTCTGTCCATCCATCTGTGTGTGTTCAAGAACTCCTCGTAAGTGGTCAAATTTGGCATGCAGCTCCCTTTTCTCATAACTTAAAGGAAGGTCAGGGTTTGGTTGTGTCAACCAGGGCCGGCCCACAACATTTTGGCACCTGAGGCGGGGAGCTCAAATGATGCCCCCATGCCCCCTTTTTCTCTTGTGCCCTCCTTCCTCCAGCATAGCACTCCACCATCTCTGTGCATCTAGAGCTAAGAGAATGCACCAGCAGCAGACACAATTTTCTACACTCTGGTACTAGTGCCCCCCCCCACACACACACAGTCTGGCACCTGAGGCGGCCGCCTCAGTTCGCCTCATGGTAAGGCCAGCCCTGGCGTCAGCACAATGGGATTTGACTGGAATACAATTGTTTCTCACAAAACACAAAGGGTGGGGTCTGCAGAATGACCACGGGGGGCAGAAAGAGAGGGGCCAGCTGGGGACAGGGCTCTGGATGTTGCTGGCCATCGAACAGGGGCAAGGTTTCCATGCTGGTGAACTGGCAGCATGGAAGCATGGCCCCCTCCTCTCTGGGGAGTTGGCAGCTGAGCAATGTAGCTTCCTTGTCCTGGTCAACCCCGGGGAGCCAATGCCCAGGTAGTGTGGCTCCCACTGGCCGGATCATCCCCAGGGATGGGCCAAATTACTGCACCCCTGCCCTGAGCCCCCACATACCTCCCAACTCTGTGCCCTGATTCCTGCACCCCCCCACCTCCTGCCCTGAGCCCCTCCTCATCCCCCATCCCTGACTCCTGAAAACCCCACACCTCCAGCCCCCTGCCCTGAGATTCCTAAGCCCCTTCCCTGACTCCTGCACCCCTGACATGCCCAGTCTGTGCCCTGACACCCTCCTTAATGACCCAAACAACGTCTGGTAAATGTGCTAGTTCACTAATACAAGAAATAGGCTATAACCCAATCAGATGCCAGTGTGAAAACTGCTGCTGCCCCAGGGCAGTGCTACTGTATGAATCCTTGACTTGGAATCATTTATAAAGATTTTTGAACACAGCAGCAGCTGGTGTAACTTGACCTGAAACCTTTGAAGCCAATTGCACTACACTGATATGCACTAATGGAGGATCTGCACCTTTGCTTCTAATGCACTTATTATATTCTGTTGGCTAGTTTAATGTTCCGTTTTCTGTTGACACCTCTTGTAATTTTTTAGAATTATCCATTTCCCCTTCCCCATGAACATACATGAAAACAGGATGAAAAACACTTTCTACATTGAATAAATAAAAACATAGGCTAATACAAATGACACAAAGTTCCCAATGATTAATAATAACCCATGAAGTTCTTCAGTTCCCTCTGTTGGACTAATCTAGCAGGTTTGCCAAAGCCCAAGGGAGCACTTACGGATATGCCATGCATAAAGTTTGATAGCCTGGTGAACATTTTTGGAAAATAGAAATCCTGGAGAGGACACGCAGCGTAGAATCCAAACGTGTATTATAAAACCAGATGGAACAACCATTGACATAAGACCACTGTGGTCAAAGAAAGGCTATTTTTTTCCTGATGAATTCTGCCTCAATTAAAAATGAGGAAAATCTTTCATGACAGTGGTATCTGTTAGGCTGGGAATGATTTCCCAAGAACAGTGGCCAAGAGCCCAACCCTAATTATACACAGCAGAAAGCACCTTCCACTTTATGGACTGAGTCCGTGAAAAATGAATGAAATTTTTGCCTTTCTCAGCCTGTTACTAAATTACGTGAAATTCAGAGTTCAGAATAGGGATGGGCAACACCCTGTTTGACTACTTGCCTGGTTATGTAATACAGGCAGTGCTTGTGTAACCCACACACTTATGGGGTGTGGTTCATTGTCTCCTGTAGTGAGCGAGAATAATGAGTTTGCTCCAGAACCTTAGCTGGGAGACAGCTGGCTTTTAGCTCAAACATAGAGGCTCATTCACTAAAATCCAAAGGTTGCAGGTTCAGTTCTGCCTATCAGCACTACAGCTGGACAGTATGATTGGGTCTGTAGGCATTACAGTTGCTAGCTGCTTTTAATGATCTGTGGAAAGCACTGGCGATTTGCACTCCGATTATCCACTCAGATTCTGCAGCAGGTTTAAGCAGGTAGCGAGTTTTGATAATCCTGATGTTCATGACTAGAATGGTAGGTTTCTGATAGAAAATGCATGGGGAAATAATGAATGCTTAACATATTGAAAATCAGACGTGATCAACATTTAGGACTCATATTATTTTTTTAACACCTATCACTTCCTTGTCTTCCCATACATGGTGAACATTCCTCTTCATTCTCCTGAAAGGCAGGTTCAGCAAAAGGTTTAGTTCACTTTAGTCTCAGAGTCTTTGATCACCAATCTGTACAATTTACTGTATAAAACAGCACTTTCCCTCCCCCCCTGCAACACACACACTTGCTTATAGGAATCTTCAATTGGAATCCATGCACTCTACCTCTGCTGAAATCACTGCATGCTAGTCAGCTAAATAATTAACCAACCACTCCATCATGTCACAAGTCTGTTGATTTAAAGAAAACCTTGTTGCAAGAAAATACAAACATCGAGGCCATGTCTACACTAGGAAACTATTTCGAAATTAGTCAATTCAACTTAATAACTCCTGATTTAACAAATTCAAACTAGCGTGTCCACATTATGGGGAAGCCTCAAAATTAGACTGAGGCAGGCTCCGTTAATGTGGATACGCTACCTCAGACTTCCATCCCCAGGAAGCACTGGGGATTAATTAGTTCAAATGACTCTGGGGAGTCATTATTTTGAAATAGCAGCATCAGAGTGTCCACACAATCGTTATTTTGAAATAACTATTTCGGAATTAGCGTTATTCCTGGTGAAAAGCAGGAGTACAGATTTCAAATTCTATGGTCCGTTGACATGCCCTAAGTGCCCATGCCAAAATGTCTTAGCCACACTACTCATGCTAAATTCCAACAGCGTAATTCTGTTCTGCCCACTTAAATGCCCTAGAAAATACAAGGCTGTCTCACCAGCTGAATGATCCAGACCACACCTATAGGTCTCAGTGGCTTTGCCTCAGGATATAATTTAATGTGTAAACCAACCTGAGACATGTCAAAATAAACTATTTCCTAGGCCACTATAACCTGCAATTCCCTCAGCTCCCTTAGCTCCTTACCTTAATTTAGTAACTCCTCTAGGAGCCATTACCCACTCTGCAGTGTTCTAGCTTAACTGAGCTCTTACTAGTCTTTCTAAGTATTAATTGATTTCATGATGTCACCTGACCCCTAACACCACAGCCTCACCTGGGAGGCAAAAAATCAGTCACAAGTGGAGCTAGACCAATAGGAAACCTTTTTCTATGATTCTTCCCTCAACTGTTGCATCCTGTCCTGCTCCAGGATATTTCTCCAAATCCATTCCTCATGAAAATCAAATTCCAGTCAACAGTGTAACCCAGAAACAAGGTACAAACACATAATTTCAGACCCACCTAGAGGAAATCTAGAGATATACACAGAGGTGGATCTCGGAAGGGGAATAGAGTCAAAATTATATGTGGAGTAGATCAGCAAGTCCAATCCCACCAATCTCAGAAGTCAACTCAGGATATACAGTAGTTGGAAACTCCCAGGGAAAGTAATCCCAGGTTATGTAGAACTCTTACATACTAAACATACAGAAAACAGATTCACTACTCAAAGGTAAAACTTGTCATTACTTTAATATAGCCAGGAGGCAAACTTGGGCAATTTAACAGATGTTTCCAATTTTTAAGTGAGAGCACACAGCACAGATTAGTGTTCCCACTTTCTCCTCAAAAGCAAATGCCAATAAATTCCAGGTCTGAAATTTTACTATTTAACCCAAGGAACAAATGAGTTGATCTCATTGGCAATGGAGGCAAAAATGTAATAGTTGTGATGTTAAGAATGATAGCAAGTCTCTTAACTCATTCTGCCAGATACAATCTATCCCCACTGGGTGTGATGAAGTTACGATGGAGTCTTTAGTATATGATCACATTGGATTGGGTAACAGAAATATTTGCTATCATAAAATCATATCACTAGAACTGGAAGGGACCTCGAGAGATCATCAAGTCCAGTCCCCTGCCCTCACAGCAGGACCAAGCACGGTCTATATCATCCCTGATTGATGTCTGTCTAACCTGCTCTTAAATCTCTCCAGTGATAGAGATTCCATAAGCTCCCTAGGCAATTTATTCCAGTGTTTAACCACCCTGACAGCTAGGAAGTTTTTCTTAATGTCCAACCTAAACTTCCCTTGCTGCAGTTTAGGCCCATTGCTTCTTGTCCTATCCTCAGAGGTCAAGGAGAACAATTTCCCCCCTCCTCCTGTGACACCCTTTTAGATACCTGAAAACCGCTATCATGTCCCCTCTCAGTCTTCTCTTTCCCAAACTAAACAAGCCCAATTCCTTCAGTCTTCTCTCATAGGACATATTTTCTAGAGCTTTAATAATTTTTGTTGCTCTGCTCTGGACCTTCTCCATTTCTCCACATCTTTCTCTAAATGTGGTGCCCAGAACTGGACACAATACTCCAATCAAGGCCTAACCAGCGCAGAGTAGAGCGGAAGAATGACTTCTTGTGTCTTGCTCACAACACTCCTGTTAATGCATCTCAGAATCATGTTTGCTGTTTTTGCAACAGTGTCACACTGTTGATTAATATTTAGCTTGTGGTCCATTATGACTCCTAGATCTCTTTCTGCAGTATTCCTTACTAGACAGTCACTTCCCATTCTGTATGCGTACGGATACACTGTGGGGTTTTTTTTGAAAGGAGGTATGCAAATCGTGCTCTCATTTGCATATCTTCTTCTGAATCTTTTCCTGGAAGAGGTTTTTCTGATATTTGGCCCATCTACATGAGGCCAAATGTTGGAAAAAATCCCTCTTTTGAAAGCCCCCTTATTCCTCGTAAAACGAGGTTTACAGGGGCTTTTGAAAAAGGGTTTTTTTCCGACATTTGGCCCTGTGTAAATGGGCCAGCTACTGGAAAAACCTCTTCCGGGAAAAGAATCTGAAGAAGATATGCAAATAAGAGTGCAATTTGCATACCTCCTATCGACCCCGCAGTGTAGCCGTACCCTATGTGTGAAACGGATTGTTTCTTCCTAAGTGGAGTACTTTGTATTTGTCTTTATTAAACTTCATCCTATTTACCTCACCTATACTGAGGTGAGTGACCTGCTGAATGAGGTCCAGATGAACCCCAGATACCAATAGCACGGAACACTGAGGCAGATTGAATCTGACCTTTTTCTACTGCTCTGTGGTCTGCATTTGCTAGAAAAAGCCCAGAGCAGCCCTTTTTTATACCTAGCACACCCTATGGATCCCATGAGGTTCCACAGGATGCAAATCAGTGGAGAATAGAGGCTGGAGATAGCAAGTGACCTCTCAAAGTACAGGATTCCCACTGAAATCAGTCCCATTCCTTCCTTCAGGCCTGGGTAGCTATCTGTGTTTGCTGATTCTATTATCTGAAGTGACAGCCATGCTGTCTCTTATTTGGACCTGTCAATCTGGATGGGCTGATGAAGTTCTGAGCCATCTCCAGCGGTCATGAATGAGGGACGATATTTATGTAACATTGCCTATCTTCCAGGAACCACCTATCCTCAGAGGCGCCAACAGCCTCCAAAGGCCCACTGGGAGGGGGCAGGGGTTAGCTCCATGTTCCTGGAAGGAGCAAGGCCTCAGGAGGAAGAGACGGGGGCAGTTAGCCTGGGGCGTCACCCAGAGCATGCCTCAATGCCCCCTCAGCCCTTAGAGCTGTCCATAACACGTGGTGAGATGCTCTGACTGCTATTTCAAGGACCCAGGGCTCTGGGTGACGAAGCTGTCACAATAGCAGAGGTGGCCGCTGGGACCTCAAGGCCCTTTGAATCACCAGGCCCTGGAGCAACTGCCCCCATTGCCCCTCTCCAACTCCCCCTTCAGTGGGCCTGCCTATCCTCAAAGTTACGAATCTGGCTGATCTCAGATTCCAATTTACCTTGGAGTAATTTTCATAATACCCCATTTCTCTGGGGGTGTTGTAGGGTGTTTTTTAAGGTTGACTGGCTTTATAAATACTCCAAATGCCCATAGATATCCCAAGGCCAGAAGGGACAGTTAGATCATCTAGTCCAGAGGTGTGCAACCCTTGGGGGTCGCGGCCATCTTCCTGGGGGGGTCGTAGCACTTTGATCCGGGCTGGCTGGCATTTTGTTTTCCCTGACGTACATGCGGTGGGGGTGAGAGGAGTGGCAGGGGAGCAGACAGGCGTTTTAAATTAAAGGGGCCTCAACAAAATGTTCCCAGGTTTTCTTTTTCCCTCAACAAAAATTTTCCCAGCTCCGGGGGTCACGAATGAAAAAAGGTTGAGCACCACTGATCTAGTCTGACTTCTTGCATAACTCAGATAATAAGCTTTCATCCAACAATTCCTGTCACACTCCTTTACACAAAACCACACGGTGACTGTACTTTCCTAGAGGTTTTTCTGGGTAGAAGAATGATAAGGCTCTTGCCTTTCTCCAGTAATGATTAATTTTTGTGGGTTGCCCCTCACTAGGTACCCACTGGAATTTAGGGGAATGGCTCTCCACCCCCACTGTGAAGGTTGTCAACTCTTACTAGAATATCACTAGCTCGGTGATTTACCTCAGCTCACTAGCTGTTTTCACAGGAACTGTGAACAGAAACCCCGTCTGAAAACAGCAATTGGCATCTGTGGGTGTCAAGCAGGTTTGCTCTCCGTCACAGCCTACTTTCACCCACAGGTGTTAGCCACGAATGGTTGATATTGGTAGGGTTGATATTGATCACAACTGCACAGTTGTCTTCTTCCATTAACTGCCTATATATTCTCCATCCATTTTGAATATTTCTCCATTTGCTGTTGGCAACAATTCACGATCATGCACAAAATCTTCTTGCCTAAATTTCATTGATGCTTAAATACTGTTTCCATATGACAAAGACCGCTGCAATGGCAGGATCTAAAAATGAGTTTTAAAGCTAGGTATTTCCTGTTCCACTTTTAACTGCCTTACCCAGGGGGTTTCAAGCTTCATTGTGTCATGACCCCCTTCTGATAACAAAAATAACTATGTGACCCTAGGAGCAGGGACTGAAGCCTGAGCTTGTCTGAGTTCTAATGTCCCTGGCAGGAGGACAAAAGCTGAAGCCCAAGGGTTTCAGCCCCAGATGGGGTCCTATAACCTGAGCCTCTCACCCAGGGATGAAACCCTGACACTTCATTCCCGGGTGGTGGGGCTTGGTTTTGGCTCCTGGAGGTAGCACTTGGTCTTCAGGCCTGGGTCCCAGCAAATCTAACACCAGCCCTGGTGACCCCATGAAAACTGCATTGGGACCCTGAAGTGGGTCACAACCCACACTTGGAGACTCTCTGACCATACCCAACACTGACACTTCATAGAAAGACAATCCATCCTTTTCTGCTTTGCTTCTGAAACAGTCATGATCCTTGTCTGAAAATTGGGGAAACCAAAAGAGTGTTGGGCTAGGAGCAAACATGACACTGAAAATGGACACCCAAAGGATAGAATGCCTGTGAGTAGTCCAGAATGTATTTCATGTGCATCCATGGAGTTTCTTTCCGCAGCCAAAGAACCTTCCATCCTCTGCCCCCTCCCCTCAGCTAGTAGTTTTCCATGAATAATCCCCCAAATAATATTTGGATGATTGAAATATTAGGGCATAATGTTATTACATAACACACAGCATGTCAAGGATTTTCATATGGGTTGGAAACCTTTTTTTCCCCCTTTGATATACTAAAAGAGAAGTTAATGCTGTCATGAAAAAAATTAATGAAATACTTTAAAAAGTTATTTTACACTTTAGCCATTTTGTTCTAAATTTATGTTCATATTTTTGGAGTGACATCCATCATGTTGAAGAAGAACACTGTTAGGGTATATCTACACATCAGAGTTATTTCGGGATACCAGAGATATCCCGAAATAGCTACCCTGTGTCTTCACAAGCTACCCGTTATTTCAAAATATTTTTCGAAATAATGAGTGTGCTATTTCGGCATCCCGGTAACCCTCATTCCACGAGGGTTAAGGGATGTCTCAAAATACCTTATTTTGAAATAAACTTGAAATAAATTGCGTATCTTATTTCAAGTTTAGTGAGCAGTGTAGACATAGCCTTAGACAGTAGCTTGCATGTCTGAGCTAACAATGAATGAGACAAGAAATAAAAGCCCAGTGGTCCCTCATTTGTCAAGGGCAACTGTTTTGATAGCTCAAATGGGCATGGTTGTGTTAAGCGACGTATTCCCTCTGCAAGATAAAGTGTGCTCTCTGCTCTCATCGATTTCTGTGACCCAATCTCACTGAATCAGGTCCTATATAGTTGCCACATGCACAGACCTCAATAATCTACAGTTGTTGCCTTCCTGGCAAGGAGGGACGACAGACTTGCCTGGCCCTAGGCAAAATGTGGAGAGGCACAATGCCGCAGTGCTGGAAGGGGCATGGTCTGAGGCAGAAGGGGGAAGGGGAGCTGAGGCAGCCAGCCCTCAGTGCCACCCAGAGAGTGCCATGTCATGCCCCACCCCCTAGCCACCTCTCAGAGCCATCCAGAACATGCTGTGTGGAGCTCTGGCAGTGTTTAAAGGGCCTGGAGTTCTAGCCACTGCCACAGTAGCAGTGGCAATGGCAGGGAGTCCCAGGCCATTTTGAATTGCTGGGCCCTGGGTAACTGCCCTCTTTGCACCTCCCCCCATCAGTGGGCCTGCTATTAGTCAGGCAACTGTGCCTTTGGTTATATGTGCCCTACCTGCCACCTTTGAATTACTTGCATGTGCTTCTGGCCACCCTGGAATCTGAGCTGCTACACATCGTCTATCGTTGGGGCTCCCAACCCAGTAGCCTCACTAGTTAGCAAGATTCACCCAAAGCTCTCTGTTTGAGCCACAGCCTGTTAGTGAACTCAGTGGGTAGGACATTCAAGAAGGGCATCACAAACACCAGCAAAGTGAAATTATTTCACAGATATTCGTGGGAACACAGCAATGCTCCTGTAGTTAAGTCACTGGCCTGGAAGATCAGCCCCCAATTCCTAGATCTTCCACAGATGTCCTGTGAGTTTTTGAGCAAGTTCTTTAATTTCAATTTGGTTCTTCCTCGCTTTTCTACCTCACAAGGGTAGTGTGTGGATAACTCCATAAATACTTGGGAGGGAGTAGGATACAATACATTTGGGATTGGCGGAGGGAGGGGAAAATATATAGGGATATTTTGAGTATATGTTGGTTAATATCCATGAGTGATTCATCCATGATAATGGTTAATATCCATGAAAGTTCCATCTATGATAAGCACCATATAAACTGTTTTATTAGCTGGTTTTGTGTTCAGAGCTGACCTGTTCCTCTCAGCCATTAAAAATATAGTTGTACAGCAAGTTAGACTTGAAAAGGATGTTTGATGCTTGGTTTTGGTTTTAGCATTGCAACTTTCATACACTAGCACCGTAGTGGATTTCCCATCAAGGTTGACTGAAGTTTCAAACAAAGAGACTGGTTTTATTCACTTAAAAAAAATCAGAACAGAAGCTGTGAGTCCCACAACCAACTATCCTATCTCGGTGGTTACTTTGAAAAAAAATTGAAATGTTACAAATGAGCAACTCTTGCTTGGTGCCTCACAATTTTTCAAGTGAAAATAATTTTGTGATCAGACAAATGATTCATATTTCCTTAGTACTCACCGAAGAGAGTACTTAGAAATTTGATTCTTAGAAGTTAAATTCGGTTGTGTAGGAAGCTCTGTAGGAGATGTACCTACATTCATTAAGATCAGGCAATCTCATCAGGAAGTCACAGAAACAGGGTTGCAGTCATTAGTAATGGTCATATTTTGTGTTTTTTGTTGTGCTTCCTCATTTGAAGATCACCAGGTGCTTTACCTGTCGTAGCTGCTCTTAGATAAAAAAGGCATAAATGAGCTAACAAATGAGAGGAAGGCTTTGTGGGCATGTCTACACTGGGGAATTATTTTAAAATAACAAGGCAAGTGTCCACACTAACAGTCCTGTTATTTTGAAATAATAACTCCTGCTTGTGAAGAGGAATAAGCTTATTTCAAAATACTTATTTTGGGAGTTATTTCAAAATAACTTAATTCAAAATAACCTGGTAGTGTAGACATAGCCTGTGATGAAACTGGGAATTGAGTGCTGAGCTTGAATCCTGCCTCTATAACAGACTTTCTATATGATGTAGGCAAGTTACTTAATGGCTGTGCCTCAGTTTCCCCCCGTAACGTGGTTATTACTAATACTTTTTTTCACTTGTCTATTTGGGCTCTTCAAGGCAAGGAGTGTTGATTACTCTTTTGAGTTTGTACTGATCTTAGCTCAGCTCACTAGAGTCATGATCAGCAAATGATGCTCAGTGTTACTGTATTATCATATCATATCATATCATATATTAGTTAGTTAGTTAGTTGCTAAATCTCCATAGGTCTGCAAGGTCTTTTCAGTTATTTGGGTTTGATTAGTTTGGAAAAGAGAAGACTGAGAGGGGACAGGATAGCAGTTTTCAAGTACCTAAAAGGGTGTTACAAAGAGGAGGGAGAAATATTGTTCTCCTTCAATTTTGATGACAGGTCAAGAAGCAATGGGCTTAAATTGCAGCAAGGGAATTTTAGGTTGGACTTTAGGAAAGACTTCCTAACTGTCAGGGTGGTTAAACACTGGAATAAATTGCCTAGGGAGGTTGTGGAATCTCCATCACTGGAGATATTTAAGAGCAGGTTGGATAGACATCTATCAGGGATGATCTAGATGATGCTTGGTCCTGCTGTGAGGGCAGGGGACTGGATACAATGACCTCTTGAGGTCCCTTCCAGTTCTAATAGTTTAGGATTCTATGATTCTATGAGTTGTTACATCAACTTTAGACTAGAAATTTCATATGATCATGCTCAGATTTTCAGTACTTTCCTCCTTCCAGCCTGGCTGAAAACTGCACAAGAATTTCCTCTCTCACTGGTGGTTTGGTACTTCCACTTCTTTTCTTGACCCAAGATGGTATCTGGAAATGTCTATGGAAAATTAAATATTATCCGGAGAGGTGGCCGGGGGAAGAAGGGCGGGTGGGGGGGGGGAGAAGACATTGGCAGGGCAAGGAAAGAAAAAGAACAGAACTTTTTCAACCTTCAAGAAAGATGAGAGTTGTTCTTTGTTTGCCTGAGATGGTTAATCTGTACTTAGCATGAATATCACTGATAGGGTTTTCACCATTCACTGGTATTTCCCAGTTTCCACTGGTGAATGTATAATTGCGTTGTCTTCAGCTGGAGAATCCAGATCCATGAAATCTCATAGCTGCATCATAGCTTCTACCCGCTTGCATTCATGATGGCAATGTTTACCTTGTGATTTCCTAGGTTCTTGTCCTCTTCTTAAACATCTTAAATAGATAGAGCTATATAGATAGCCTATTGAAAGGAAAATTCAAGTTTTTTGCTTTTTGTTGTTTGACTGTAAAGAGGACAGCCATCGTAAAGACAACTATGCGGGTTAGGAGGAAATGAAGAGGCATACTCACTCTACACAGCAACATTATTTTGAAATAATTGGTGTTATATCAAAATAACTTAGTCCACTTCTGCACAGCAGGCAGTTATTTTGAAATAATGTTGAAATACTGTCAAGCTGGAGGACTTCTATAACCGTCATTGTACAAGGAATAAGGGAGTCGGAGGAAGAGTGCTCTGTTTTGAAATAAGTGCTGTGTAGAAGCTCCCAGTTTCAAAATAAGCTTTTTTGAAATAAGCTACACAATTGACATAGCTCAATTTGGGTAGCTTATTTTGAGTTAAGCCCTGCTGTGTAGAGGCACCCTTATTTTGAAATAAGCAATTCCGGAAGAAATACTCCAAAGTAGCTTATTTTGAAATAGCACATCTACACTACAGGGAAACCTCAAAATTAGTCTGAGGCAGGCTTCCCTAATGTGGACGTGCTACCTCGATTTAGAACCCCAGGAGGCACTGGGGAGTAATTAGTCTGAATGGCCCTGGGGAGGAGCTATTTCGAAATAGCAGGAGTGGAGCGTCCACACTTCAGCTATTTCGAAATAGCCATTTTGGAATAGGCATTATTCCTCATGGAATGAGGTTTACAGAAGTCAGAATAAGCCTTCCATTATTTCAAATTTTTTTCAAAATAACAGAATTGCTGTGTAGACACTCGTATTGTTATTTTGAAACTAGCCAATTAGCCCGTCATAAGACGGGATTTTCAGGTCTCTCCTCCACGTCTGTCTTCTCTCCTGAGCCTCCGGTCTCTTGCTCCGTCTCCGTCTCTCTCTCTCTCTCTCTCTCTCTCTCCTCCTAGTACTGCCTCCCTCTCTCTCTCTCTCTCAGCTCTCCTCCGCCTCCTGCCTCTCTCTCTATGTCTCTCTCTTTATCTTCTCCTCCCCCTTCTGCCTCTCACTCGGGGGACCGCAGTCCCCATGCTGCATGAGGGGTGTGGAGCCCAAACGGTCGCTTGTGCCACTTGCTCCCACGCGGTAGCCTGGCTGAGCGGTGCAGAAGTCAGCCAAGCGCCATGGTGGGAGGTGAAGGGGGGTGGGGCAGTGACGTTCACGGCCAGGGGGCAGGGCCTGGAGCCACTGTCACGCCGCACGTCAATGCCCTGCCCCCCTTCGCCTCCTGCCGTGGCACTCGGCTGACTTCTGCACCACTCAGCCGACTTCTGCGCCACTCAGCCGGGCCGCCGCGGGGGAGCAAGCAGCGCAAGTGGCCGTTTGGGCTCCGCACTCCCCATGCAGCACAGGCCGCCCAGAGGGAACAGCCAGCATTTCAGTGTTACAGACTCTCAGACACTGGGCTACTATATATATGATAATGTCCATTATTTTGAAATAACTGTTCTGTGTAGATGCACCCTAAGAATTCCTTACCTTACACATATTCTCTCTCTTTAACCAAGGCTGGCAGCCCTCTTAATATCCAGTGCCCCCAATTGGTCCCTGGACACAATTTTTAGAGACTGAATTCAATCCTGTGTAAGGGATTTATGCAGCCCCCATCACTTTTGTGTCTGAGCTCCCCCAATCTTCACTGCATTTATTCTCACAATACTCATATGAAGTAGGGAACTGATATTATCTCCATTACGTCAGTGGGGAAACTGAGGCACGGAGGCTTGTGTGAGCTCACCTAGGAGGGCTGTGATGGAGCAGTAAACTGACTGTAGTTCGCCAAAGTCCTAAGCAAGTGTTCAAATCTCAGGGTCACCCTTCCATGCCTTCCACCTTTGCTGGAATTCAAAGGCCCTCTATTCACTCTTGTCTGAAACCAGAGAAAAAGTTTGCATTAGGTATACATGGACTTTTCCACAAAAGAGCATTTCATGGAAATTAAGCCTAACCTGCTTACTTAGCCAGTGAATGTAACGTCTGCAAATCAGGGCCATTGAGGTGTATATCAGAATCGGATGTTGCTTTATACTACATTGGCTGGATGTCACTGTGTGTGTGTGTTATGAATACAGTAGCTAGAAGAGGAAGGATTTGTTCTTTATGGGCTTGATCCAACTGACATCAGTGGACATTTTTCAGTTGGTCTCACTGAACTTAGGATCAGGCTCTGTTGACCAAAAAATACAAAACAAAACAAAACAAAGCACAACAAAACAGGCAAATCATTCTACCAGTGAAGATGGGGTTACTAGTTATTGATGAGTGAATGGATTGATTGATTGATTGATTCCACCTTTTAGTGTACTTTATGTGGAAGACTGTTCACTTGTTTAATACTTTTAAAATGTTTACTCAAGTCTCTCTGTTTCATTCAGATGAAATATTTCAGAGCAGTTGACAAACATACACAATGATTTTACTGAAAGATAATAAAAAGTAGACATCAAAATATGTTTTTTAAATAACAAATACATTAAATGCTTAGGTAAATACCATAAAGCTTCATGAAGGGTCAAATAACCAACCCACTCACCAAATAACAGTGAACAAGCTCAGACAGAGCAAACATGCATTAAAACAAATCGGTGACTGACAAAAGTACTGGTTTAGTACAAGTCTCCCTTAACTGCCAGGAAATAGGCCATCAAACCTTCATCTGTAAAGTGAAGTCACTGCTTGTAAAACTTCTGTTTGTTGCAGAGTCCTTTGACACCAAGCAAAATCCTACCTCCTTTTTGGACCTCTTATTTGTTTCTAATGTAGCCTAGCAGCAGGTGAGCTGAGAGAGACCCACAAACTGAGCAAACACAGGTCAGTGTGCAACCTCTTCCTGCCTATCTCTCTCTCGCTAAAACTACTTGGGATAGGATTTATCCACAATACTTGATTGCTTCAGTTTGTGTTCATTTTCTCCTGGGGGTAAGGAGATGCTTATTGTAATATTTTGTTAACCACAACTGATGCCTAAACTGCTCTTTTTAATCTCCTCACTCAGACAGCCTGTTGTTTCTAACTTTTCAATAAACTATTACACCTACCCACCCACTCTCACCGTTAACAATACCTCTGCTGCTATAACCCAGTATGAAGTTGTGATTCTTCTCCCAGACCTCTTCCCCACTGTACGTAACCCACTGCTCAGTGGGAGCTGTGCATTCCTCTCTGTGTGCGATGCACAGAAGATATGAATCTAGGCCGGTTAGTTCTTTAGCTCAAGCTGTAGACATGTATGTTATTAGATTTGGAGGTCCTGCTTTCAAGCCCTGGTGATAAATAAGATGACAGCCCATTATATGTACCCCATCACTTATTTTTGGATTTGTACACTCTAACTTGTATGTATTTCCAAGGGGGTTTGCCATGCTAGGTTGATGTGCCATGGCCCATAAAGTTTCCTCCATCTTCTCTTGTTACCTATAGGCCAGTGGTTCTCAAATGCTTTGGTCTGCGGCCCACCCCACTCAATACAGACCTTTCCACTGACCACCAGCTAACCACCCATGATGACAAAATGAATGCAGAAGTGGGTAGAGGAGCAGGGTCTTGAAGGGAGGGTGCAGGGGTGGGGTGGGTGTGCAGGGTTTTGGCAGGATGGGGATGTGGCATCTAGGCTTGAAGGAGTTGAGGGGGCACTTTGTGCCTCCTCTCTCTCCCAGGCACTGTCCCTTGCTGCTCCCATTGGCTGTGATTCTGGCCAATGGGAGCAGTAGGAAGAGACTCCAGGTGAGCGGTTTCCTGTGCTGCCGTTCCTCCAGATGGGACGAGGGAGAGCGGCAGGACATGGAGTTGCTTCCTTCCTCCACAAACTGGACCTGTGAGACTCTCTCTTTGCCAATGCAGTGGGAGGTTAGCGCTCCAACCATGAAGGGGGGGACACTGGGCTGGCGCACCGGCGCAGACTCCCTGCTGCACAGAGGTGCAAGTCCCACGCCTACAGTCCTCCTGCAAGATAGTCATGGACCACTAGTGGTCTGCGGCCCACACTTTGAGAACAACTACTATAGTCCCAAGTCCTTTAAATGACACTTTTAAGGGATGTCTTCTTGTCACTCTACTTCCTTCTCTCGTTGGCTTGACTAAATTTACATTACATTGAAATCAGCAGCGAGATTCATGCTAAAACAACAGCTTAGGGCAACATAGCTCAGCAGGGACTACAGGGCTCTACACTGTATTCCAAATAATTTGAATCACTGATTGCTTACAATTCCAGTAAAAGGTGGTTTTGTACTTTTACGGCCATTTATAGGCCAAGCAGATGCACTCGGTGCCATGTTTAAAAGTAAATTCATTCAGGAGCAAATCCTGGTATTATTACATAGGTGCATGGCATCCAAGGGATAGCAAGCCTTGCATAGCTCCACTCAGCTAATGTGGGAAAGGTGTGAAGAGCCTGTATTCTCCATGTGCCCCAGAACTGATCTATGTGGGACTCCATCAACAGCAGCAGATGAGGGTAGAGTGGGTTGGCCAGTGATTCTATACAAACTACCTTTTCCTATTAATTGAGTCTCTTTCTTGAGTGCAGCTTGTTTAGGCCCAGATCTGGACAAATCCTGAAGCTTGTGTTTTAAAGTTAATGACACGTTCAAGTGTTTTGTTGACTTACAGTCTTACTGAGGAACCAGGAGCTTAATGAATAGTTGGATCAAGAATCTCATCTAATTTCATCTAAGGGTGCTTCTACACTGCACCATTATTTCGAGATAACTCGCATTATTTCAAAATAACTATGTGAGCATCTACACAGCCATTCCGTTATTTCGAAATCATTTCAAAATAACGGACGGCTTATTCTGAAATCTGTAAACCTCATTCTACAAGGAATAATGCCTATTCCAAAATAGCTATTTCAAAATAAGGCGTGTGTAGACGCTCCACCGTTGCTATTTTGAAATAGCCCCTCACCAGGGCCATTTTAAGTTATTCCTCCCCAGTGCCTAGTGGGGCTTTAAATTGAGGTAGCACATCTACATCAGGGAAGCCTGCCTCAGATTAATTATGAGGCTTCCTTGCAGTGTAGATGTACTATTTTGAAATAAGCTCTTGCGGAATAACTATTGTGGAATGGCTTATTTTGAAATAAGCGTGCCGTGTAAAAGTACCCTCAGATTGGTTTATGTAAAGATACATTGCTGGTGTAAGTCAGCATCTTGGCTTCAATGACGTTTCACTGATTTACACCAGCTGATGGTCTGGTCCATAGTAAAGATGTATCAGTTCATTGATCATTGTGATTTTATCTTTGAGGGTAATTCACTCACCTCCAACCCAGCTTTCTTTCCTTCAGTAATCTAATGGCTAATTCATAAATGACAAGCAGTTCACCCAGAGATGGCACGTAATCCTCGATGGTGAGGAGACACAATTTAAAGGATCAGGGGAGGTCATAGAACCATAGAATATTAGGACTGGAAGGGACCTCGAGAGGTTACCGAGTCCAGTCCCCTGCCCTCACAGCAGGACCAAGCACTGTCTAGATCATCCCTGATTGATGTCTGTCTAACATGTCCTTAAATATTTCCAGAGATGGAGACTCCACAACCTCCCTAGGCAACGTATTCCAGTGTTTAACCACCCTGACAGTTAGGAAGTTTTTCCTAATGTCCAACCTAAACCTCCCTTGCTGCAGTTTAAGCCCATTGCTTCTTGTCCTATCCTCAGAGGCCAGGAAGAACAATTTTTCTCCCTCCTCCTTATGACACCCTTTTAGATACCTGAAAACGGCTATCATGTCCCCTCTCAGTCTTCTCCTTTCCAATCTCAACAAACCCAATTCTTCCCATCTTCCTTCATAGGTCATCTTCTCTAGACCTTTAATCATTCTTGTTGCTCTTCTCTGGACCTTCTCCAATTTCTCCACATCTTTCTTGAAATGTGGTACCCAGAACTGGACACAATACTTCAACTGAGGCCTAATCAGCACAGAGTAGAGTGAAAGAATGACTTCTCGTGTCTTGCTCACAACACACCTGCTAATGCATCCTAGAATCATGTTTGCTTTTTTTGCAACAGTGTCACACTGTTGACTCATATTTAGCTTGTGGTCCACTATAACTCCTAGATCCCTTTCTGCTGTACTCTTTCCTAGACAGTCGCTTCTCATTCTGTATGTGTGAAACTGATTGTTCCTTTCTAAGTGGAGCACTTTGCATTTGTCCTTATTAAACTTCATCCTGTTTACCTCAGACCATTTCTCCAATTTGTCCAGATCATTTTGAATTATCACCCTATCCTCCAAAGCAGTTGCAACCCCTCCCAGGTTGGTATCATCTGCAAACTTAATAAGCGTACTCTCTATGCTGATATCTAAATCGTTGATGAAGATATTGAACAGAGCCGGTCCCAAAACAGACCCCTGCAGAACCCCACTTGTTATACCTTTCCAGCAGGATTGTGAACCGTTAATAACTACTCTCTGGGAATGGTTATCCAGCCAGTTATGCACCCACCTTATAGTAGCCCCATCTAAGTTGTATTTGCCTAGTTTATTGATAAGAATATCATGCAAGTCCGTATCAAATACCTTACTCAAGTCTAGGTATACCACATCCACCACTTCTCCCTTATCCACAAGACTCATTATCCTAACAAAGAAAGCTATCAGATTGGTTTGACATGATTTGTTCTTTACAAATCCATGCTGGCTGTTCCCTATCACCTTATTATCTTCCAAGTGTTTGCAGATGATTGCCTTAATTACTTGCTCCATTATCTTTCCTGGCACAGAAGTTAAAATTGACTGGTCTGTAGTTTCCTGGGTTGTTTTTATTTCCCTTTTTATAGATGGGCACTATATTTGCCCTTTTCCAATTTTCTGGAATCTCTCCTGTCTTCCGTGATTTTCCAAAGATGATAGCTAAAGGCTCGGATACCTCCTCTATCAGCTCCTTGAGTATTCTAGGATGCATTTCATCAGGTCATGTGATCGCCCTACACATTGCCCCTGAGATGAGGAGCAGCAGCAGATTCAGGAGTACTGGGACAAGGGTGAGTGAACGCCTCAGGGAGCTGGACTGTGGTAGCTGGACTATGCAGGCAGGGGCTGACTCCAAGGAGTGTCACCAGCTGGTACCATTCTCCTTACGGGAGAGAAGAGAGCATGTCAGGGGAGTGCCTGGCCATGCAGAGGCTGCCCAGGTTGGGGAGCAGGGTAGGGAGAACTACCGGGGAGGGCACAAAGAGGTAGGGGTCTGAGTAAGTCAGGCCCCCACCAGTATCCAATCCACTGGCTGCTGGCAGGAGGAATGTGACAGTTTTAAAACTGTAGGGGTGTGCCCCCCTCCATCCTGTGGTTTAAAAACCTTTTGTGCTAAATGGAAGGCAAAATGCAGGGGAGGGGACATAACCCCATGTGTCCTCCTCCCCCCACATGGCACCTCTAATTTCACCCATATCAATGCTGGTAAAGGAGCAACGCAAAGCTGTGGACAGTGCCCTAAGTGTCGCCTTCACTGCAACACTCTCCCCTCCTTGCCTCTCTTTGGGGGTCTTTGTGAAGCATTAGCAACAGATTTTAAAAAGGAAAGAGGCAGCCAGGCTGACACCTCCCAGGCAGCCGCTGAGACGAAGAGCTGATGTGGCTTAGCGTCTCACGTGACCCCTTTCTCAAAAACGATCCTCCTTGCTGCAAACCTCTGGGCTCGGTTTCATGTGGGAACTGGGAATTCTCCTGCAGGGAAGCCAGCAAAGGGGAGACAGCCCGCGGGCACTCCCCGGGGGATGTGGGGCTGTAATTATGTCACCACTTAGCGGAATAATGAACCCTGATGGGCTGAAATGAATCCTGGTCCCAACAGGCTGAACTTTTTAGCCTGTCCCATATCAGCCATCTCTCTGTTTTTAGGGATAGAGTTTCAGTAAAGTAAAGGGCAAGGCCAAGTTCAGAATGGGACCCTGAGCAGAGGTTGGCCGTAATAATATCACTTTTACTTATGTGTCTGGAGAATTTTTGCTACCATATATCTGGCAGGAATTTAACCCCTTATGGTACATACAGTTTCTCTAAGGAGGGATTTTTAAATTAGTTGAAATTGAGCAGAAATCGCTGCATTGATGCACAATTAAATACATATCTTGGGCGCGTCACTTAACTACTCAATTGCATTCCACCCTTCTGTATAAGGGAGGAAATGATACTTATCCTCAGTTAATTTCAGATAGTGCTTTCAAAAGGTAAAGGGGATGCTTTTCAAAGAGCCGATCATCTCTCTTTGTTAAAGTGACTAATTTCTGTGTGATGCACGGCCTTGACACCCCCATCAAAGCAATACCCATCCACCTGGGAGCAGTCATGGTGAAGTGTGTCACTCCACTGCCCTCTAGTGCCAACCCACAGATGACAAGTGTTAGCACGGTTACAATTAGGGGCAAACCCAGTCCTCCTGGGGCAGGTGGGCCATCAGCGTGGCAGAGTGTTCATGATACAGAACTCAGCTCAAGCTCCGTGCACTCGGTGGGGTTGGAATCAGGGAAGGTGGGACGGAAGGTCATGGTGGAATTGGTGAACGATCAGAGCATGACAGTCCTCAGGCTCCGATTCACTGTCTAACATGAATGCCGACTTCATTAGCTGGCTCTTTTCACCTGTGACAATCATAGCAGCTAAATCCCAGGCTGATGTATTGAGCCTGTCTCCAGCGGTATGTCTGTTTTAGTGGCTCAAGACATGCAGCTGATAGACGGACTCGGGTAAATGCATGAGTTATTCACATGTCTGAAGAGCTGCAATGCTGATGTGTCTATTCTCATTACAATGCAGAGAACTTATGGCCATGCCAGCCTTTACCATTAATGGGAGTAAGTCCCCATGCATTCAAAATGACAATATACATATAGGGAGGACCAAAGTTTTCTACTCCTTTGAAATACATCCATCCAAAAAATTGCAGACCTTTCTGCAGACCACACGCCAATCACTCATGATGACAAAATGAGTGCAGGAGGGGGGTTGGGTGCGGGGTCTGGCTGGGAGGTTGGGTGCAGGAGGGGATGAGGATAGGGCAGTTTGGGTGGGAGGTAGGGTGCAGGAGCAAACTGAGGGTGGGGGTCTGGGAGGGAGGGAAGAAGCATGCAGAAATGGGCTGAGGGACCTGGGTGGCAGGTAGGGTGCAGGAGTGAGGTGGGGGATCTGGGAGGAAGGGAGGGTGCAGGAGCAGGGTGAAGGTGCGGAGTCTCGGTGGGAGAGGGATGGCAGGGTGCTTACCTGGCTCCACACTTCCTGCAGCTCCCAGGCACTGCCTCTCATTGCTCCTATTGGCCATGATTCCAGCCAATGGGAGCAGTGGGGAAAGCCTACAGGCAAGCAGTTTCCTATGCTACCATTCCCCCCAGCCAGGGGGAGAGGGAACAGCTGTACACGGAACCACTTCCTTCCTCCCCGCAAGCCAGATCCAGCCCATGAGGCTCACCCCGGAGAGCAGGAAGCCAGTGCTGGCACTCCAACCTTCAAGGCAGGGAGGGAGAAAGGGCTGGAGCACCAGCACAGCCTCCCTGTTGTGGCGGGCGAGCTCTGAAGCTGCGGGCCACCAGCAAGATGGTCGCAGATGACTAGTAGTCTGGAGACCACATTTTGAGAACCACTGCTTTAGATAGAAGACTATCAGTATTTCCTGAAAATCAGAACCCTTTGAGCCTCAAAACTAAGCTACCCAAAATGATCAATCTCTAAAGGCTCAGAAATTATTCTTTCCTCAGAAATTTTATAGTTCTGAGCCCATAACTCAAACATGGGAAGAATTCAGTCCAATTTCTCCAAAAAAACCTCACAAGTTTCCACAGAAAGCAGACATTTTAATGAAAAAAGTCATGATATTGAAAAACTGTTTTAATGGACAATTTTCAACCAAATTTTGACCAGCCCAGTCACTCTTGGCCAATCACTCTTGAAAATGGTGGCCATTCACTTTACCACAGGATGCCTTTGAGCAGATATTATTATAATCCTAGGTTATGTCTACACTGGCAGCTTCTTGCGCAATAACTCTTGTGGAAGAGTTCTTGTGCAAAAACTCTTCCAGAAGAGAGCATCTACACTGGCATGTGCTTTTGCGCAAGAGATGTGCTTTTGCACAAGAGCATCCATGCCAATGTAGACGCTCTCTTGTGCAAGAAAGCTCTGATGGCCATTTTAACCATAGGGCTTTCTTGCGCAAGAAATTCATGTTGCCTGTCTACACTGGCCTCTTGCACAAGAACAGTTGTGCAAAAGGGCTTATTCCTGAGCGGGAGCATCAGAGTTCTGGTGCAAGAAGCCCTGATTTCATACATTAGAAAGTCAGTTTACTTGCACAAGAACACGCGGCCAGTGTAGACAGGCAGCAAGTTTTTGCGCAAGAGTGGCCGCTTTTGCACAAGATCGCGCCAGTGTAGACACAGCCCTACAGTGTAACCATATATCCCTGCATATGAATAACTACAACAGAAACCTCTTAAGAGGCATGGCCATAGGTCATCAGACAGAAGGACTATAGAAAACGTTATTTTACAAATTTACCTTTAAATCAATCAGGTAGAAGAGTTATAATTCTTAATGTAATGCCCCATTGCTAGCAAGTGTGGATAGCAAATTGTTAACAGGGAGCCCCATATCCCACACAAAACATGATTCAACCAGCTGTAAACATAACCTCCGCAGTCCTTGGAGGATTGTTCCTTTGATGCTCAACTCATTCAAGGCATTTCCCATCAGCCGCCTCCAATTTTGCATGTGTGGTAAGTTATTTAGACATGATTTCAAAAGCAGGATGGGTTCTGAGAAGAGATAAGATGCAAATCAAGCTCATCCAGTCATTCAATCCAAAAACAATATGCCTCCATGGTGGGATATTAGAACCTCTTTAGGGATCCCAAGTGAGACGTCTTGAATCAAATCAAAGCTATCGCTGTGATTACACTATGTCACAGACCTGAGGATCCTCCCCTATCTGCAGTGGGCATCTTGTGTCGGGTTTCTCACGCTTTGGAAACCAAAGCAAACTCTTTGAATAAAGGGAATAAAATGCTGTGGCATCTGTGAAGTCATCTATTCCTCCCTTCTTATATTTAAGCTATATTAAGATGAATATCAGGGGTGGGCAAGTGAATGGTTTTAGGTGGAAATTTAAGGAAAAAATAATTACAGGGAAAATCCTTCAGCACTTATTGAGGTTAAAACTCTTATTGAAGGTTAGATCCCTGTCACAGAATAGCATCAAAGCCACATTAGACCACCTATTGGCATTAAAATGGTTCAGGGATAAATATATGACATAAGCAATCAATCTCCCATGGCCAATAGATGCAGTTTCTCACTGATGAGCCTGGAAATCCATTCCTTTTGATTAGCCTCTGTGACGGACCGGGCCGAGTCGGGGCACAGCTGAGGGCGTCCGCTCAGGGCGAATTGCTCAAATTCGGGGCTCCTTACAGCCCCCAGACTGGTGACCTTCCCAAACAGGCCACAAACCAGTCCCACAGAGCACTTCAGCTGCCTGCCTGAAGCCTCACGAGCAAAACCCCTCCGACACCCCAGCAATATCCGTGCCCCAGATGGCCCCGGGCCTCATACACAGGTGGGGGGTCTTAGCACCCAATCCCACTACCCCGAACAAGTTCTGTCCGGTTCCAAGAAACCAGCCACAGATCCCTGGTCAACTTACCCTCTGGACCTTACCCACAAATCACGCTGGGCCAATCCTTTAGCATCTAACATCTAAAGGTTTATTACCACAAGAAAGAAAAGCATGAGAGTAAGGTTGCTAAAGAATCATACATTACATGCATCAAATCTCCCAGTCCTCAATGCAGGCTCTAGCAGAGATGTTACAGCTGCTGGCTTAAGAGTCCTTGTTGCACATCCTAGAATCAGGATGGGTCCACAGTTCTTTCCGGCTCTTCAATCCCTGCACTGCTGCCTCTGGGATGCAGTGCTGAGCTGAAGACCAAGATGGCGTCGACCACATGGCCTTTTTATACATCCTTCCTGGTCTCTTCTTGGCTGCAGCAGGTCACCTGGCCAGCGGCCAATCTCTGTGTTCCCTGCTGGCAGCTCTCAGGTGTCAGCCCTCATTCTTTAAGTGTGTCCTTGGCCCATTGAGTGCCATTGTCCCACAGGGCCTCGCTAATTAGCATGTCCATAGGCCAGGCCCTGCCCAATGCTCAACCACATGCAGGGAAATATTCAGTATCCATACAAGTACATGCTTATAATTGCACACACAGACATTATACAAACACATGAACAGCGTACATAGGATTAGCAGACAGTGAGCTTCTATTCAACACCCCCACATGGCCCCCCTTTTATACCATTTTCTGGGGCCAACACCCCCACCTATGGGTGCAGCAGCGATCTGGCTGCTCCCCCCTCAAAATCCAGTAATGTGACAGCCTCACCCACTATTTCTGTGTTGTGAAAGTAAGTCAGGCTACCTTGAGATACTTTCCCATCAGCTCTCACAAATCAGGCAAGGTCTGTTCAGTAGAGTGTGTGGATGATGAGAGAGACAATCAAGGGAAATACAGGAAACAACAGTGGGGATTCAATGAGGTTATTTCCTCTGTATCACTTAAAATCAAATATCCCAACATTGTCATACTTTTAGAAAGGCTGTACCTGATCCACCTTATAATTGCATTGCTGTAAAATGGGTGAAATTTCACTGAAGTCATTGGCGTGAGGGCAGAATCAGGTTCAATATTTTTAGTAAGGCCGGGTCTACAGTAAAGGGGAAAGTCGACTTAAGATATTCAGTTCCAGCTATGTTAATTATGTAGCTGGAGTCAAAGTATCTTAAATCATGTTTTGGCTCCATCCACACAGTGGGAGGTTGACGGGAGCACATGTTCCCTTACTCTTTGTGAAGGGCAGGACTATCGGCACCGACGGGAGCACTTTCTCAGTTTGAATTAGCGTGTCTTCACTAGACCCGCTAATTCAAACCCCGAAGATCGACTACGGCAGCTTCCATATTCTCTGTAGTGTAGACAAACCCCCGAGAGAGGTAAAGTCCAGGTATTAACCACTCTGGTCATTAAAATAACCCATGGCACTTCCATGTAAGAAAGTGGAAGAAAAGAGATATATTTTCTCTCATGTTCTGGGTAAGTTCCAGTTCAGGAAATTTCTTCCCTCATTTCCCCCTGTGGTTTCAGCTAGATTTAACAATCTTCCTAATTTACACCCTGAAATTATTGATTTGTTCATTAAACAGCTGCCACATTTCATCCCAAAGGGGGCAGCAATTTAAAATACTGCAGTGTTTTAAAGTACAGGTTGAACCTCTCTAGTCCAGAACTCCCTGGTCTGGAAATATCTGCTGTCTGGAATGATTTTAGTCAGCCAGATTTCCACTTTTCATGGGTGTGGCCAAGTTTCCTGCAGTCCCATAAAGTTTGTTTATAGCCACCAGTCCTAGCTCTCAGTGTTCTGTGCTGTTATTTAGCTCTAATTTACCCTTAAATGTCCTCAGACAACCCAAGTAAGCAGTGGAAGTGCTGGTAATGCTACTATACAATATTGACCTCCCATGGTTTGGAAAATTCTCTAGTTCAGAACTGGTTAGGTCCCAAGGGTGCCGGACTAGAACTGTTCAACTTGTATTTTAGGGTATGTCTACACTAGCTCGTTAATTTGAGCTAGGTAGGCAAATCAGGCAACCGGAGTTGCAAATGAAGCCCGGGATTTAAATATCCCGGGCTTTATTTGCATGTTCCCGTCCGGCCGCCATTTTTAAATCCCCCTTAGTTCGAATGAACTGCCCGCTGCTACACGCGGCAGTTTAAAGTTAATCCGAACTAAGTCCTTAGTTTGGATTAACTGTTACTCCTTGTGGAATGAGATGTAACAGTTAATCCGAACTAAAGACTTAGTTCGATTAACTTTAAACTGCCACGCAGTAACGCGGGCAGTTCGCTCAACTAAGGGAATTTAAAAATGGCGGCCGACGGGAACATGTAAATAAAGCCCGGGATATTTAAATCCCGGGCTTCATTTGCAACTCCGGTTGCCTGATTTACCTACCTAGCTCGAATTACCGAGCTAGTGTAGACATACCCTTAGTGACTTCTCTGGGATAAAAGACGATATCTAAATAAAAGATTTGCATTATTAGAACATGTGAAGACTACTGCTTGCCACCATTTTTGAAGTAATCTTGATTCTATCTTTGTTCCCTAAAATGGAAGGTAGCGGGGGGCAGGAGAGGAGAAGAAAGACACATAAAAAGACAGATTCAAAGTTCACTGAAGTCATTGAGAACATTTCCACTAGCATCAGGGAGTTTTAAATCTGGCATTAACTCATGTTTAGATTAAAATTAGGTATAAACTCATCTATTTTATACTCTCTACAATCTGTTCTAGATCTCCATACCACCTTTATCTCTGTAGTATATGAGATCTTACAGTCAGGCAATAAGTGATGTGATTGGTTCATTCTTTCTCATTATGTACGCAGGGGACAAATTGTCTTTCAGGACAGGGTTTTGTTTTTGTAGAAAGGGGGGATATTTTAATGTTCTCTGTGGGGGGCAAGGGGGAAGGGGTTCAGTGTACATACTGGTCGGTGTTTATGCCAGAGAGGATAGGTTGAAGATGTCCACCTTTCAGCTGGTGCAGCAGGCTTTGAGGTTTTGATGGGCCTTTTTTCTCCTGAACAGATGAATTTTACCTTTGTGTAGAAACCTTCTTCGTTGTACCAGAGAAGCAGACATGTTGACTATGGTTTTCATGCCAGAACTTTAGGTGACCTTGTAGATATGTTAGACCTTGACCATTGAGCACTTGGAAGTTAAGGAATAAGGCACTGAACTTGACACACTATTCTATGGGAAGCCAGTGTACCAAGTGGAGACTAGGTTTGATGCGCCTGCCAAAGCTCATGTGGACCTTTATCCAAAGGAGACTTCATCCTGGCAGCTCATTCTTTTAAGTGTTTCTCTCTGCCATCCACATAATCGCCATCTTGCTCAGGTGTAGTTTCAGCTAGCTCCAGTGGCTGCGGGCCTTTTCTAAGAAAAAAGTTGCCTGCCTGACGGAGCACGCAAAGTAGCTTTTACTACTACTAATGTGTTTTGTGATTTGGTGGCTTTATCCCTTCACGGGTGACTAATGGATGTTTAATTCGATTCAACCCAAACACAAGCTGACCTGCTTCCCAACCCTGCATTATTGTGAAGGCATTCCTGTGCAAGTGGCCCAACCGTATGAAAATCTAAACAAACGTAGCATGTGAAAATGGCATTTAAGCCTGTTAAGAATAAAGTGTGAAAATAAACATATTAGGCAGCAAGGATATGTTTTGTAAACACATCAGGATTTGTGAACAGATTGCCATACTGCGTTAAAACCATTTATCCTCCCTCCCCCATTGGTGACTACAGCCATTTCATAACAGCTTCTTCCTCCTAAGTGGGTAAAGAGACATATGTGTTTAGTCTATTAGAAGAGACAGCAAGCACATTCTGGGAGCAGTGAGATCGCCGAGTCTCAGTTACACTCGCACATGAACTAGCATAACCTAGGTCACCCCCTTCATCAGCTAAATGGCACTCTTTGCTGCCATAGGCAATCCCTTTACAGAGAGTTGCCGCCCTGGGCTGATACCTTTCCTCCTCCCACATCCTTTCAAACAGGATCAAATGCCAACTGCTTTTCAATGCCAGAAGGTAGTCCTGGAACCAAAGAGTTAATAGGGGCCCTGATTAAACCAAGCACTTGGGCTCTCAATTAATCAGTCCTTCTCTATTCAGCAGTGCATGTGAGCATGTGCTTAACTTTAAGCAGGCACTTATAGCCATTGAAGTCAACTGGACTTACACACAAACTTAACTGCTTTGATGAATTGGGGCTGAAACGCAGAGCATCTTCCAAATATGTATAATTCTCTTTCCTGTAAATTATTATCTTGGAATCTTATTTCCTTTTTCACTCTACCTTAATCACTCAGCTACTTTAGGGGTGGGTGCCATGCAAGCACCTCAGCAGGCAGACAACAGACAGATATGTACATTAGCAAAATTACGATCTATGGAGATGTGTGTTCAGGCATCAGAAATTTGTATTTCCAATACACCTGTTAAACCCTAGGATACTTTTTGTATTGTTTTTTTAGGGTAGGCCATTGATGCATATGTTATAGAGACTCCCCCGCTCCTCCGTCTGATCCATAGAAGACAGGAGTTTGAGCTTCAGCTCACACTGTAGACACACATGCTTTTATCTCTTGAGGTCTTCAGGTCACTGTAGTGCTGTGGTCACGAGCTAAAAGCATTAGCTGCCCCAGCTTGAGCTAAAAAGCCACAGCTCTGTAGCTGTAGTTGTAACAGACTCATATCTGCTGGTGGTCAGACATGGAGGAGGGACACAACAACCACATGCTGACCTATAAGTCACACTCTTAATGTTCAGACAATAGATAAGAGATACAAGAAATGGCGTAGGGATATCCAGACTGGGCAAAAGCAGGGGGAAAGCTATAAAGAAGTCTCAATTGTGAAAATTGACTTGATTTGGGGTGCTTGATTTTCCCATGCCCAACCAACTTTGTGCTTCGGGCCTGTTATTCAGAGTGGGCTGAGCAAATCAGGCTCCCTGAAGGTGTCTTAAGTTGTAATTACTAGCCATTTTTTACAAAGTTAGACCAGTGCATAAAATCTTCTCTGCTGAATATTACCATGAAGGAGGCATAACAATACTGAGCCAAAATGGCTGACCATAGGACATTCAGCTGGTGTGAGCGGACACCACCTCATGAATGTTAATGCGATTGCTCCTGCTTACAACACAAAAATAGCAAGTGATTAACTCCCCTGCCCCCTCATCTGGATGCCAAACAAACAACCAAGAATGAACACAGCAATGGGTGAACATCACGTTGTCTCCCTACAATGAACAGTTGCTCTGAAGAAGTCTGTGCAAGGATCTAAATGTGGAACCAGTTGCAGTGGGCAGGGTAATATTTGTTGAGTATAGCAAATTGATTGATGTTTGATTGCTAGATAATGGTGCTTTAAAGGCCTGACCCATAAGTCCATTGACTTCAATGAGGTTTGGATCAAATCGTACATTCAGTAATAATTGGTAAAGGAATTTACCACGCAGGCCCATATTTTTGGTTTCTATTCAGTTATAGAGGGCTTCTCTATAGTTTGCAGAAAGCCTGGGTATAAATCTACCATGTGTAATGGAAGGCTAAATGATGACTGCTCACCAGGTGGCATTGTGGGTAACAAACCTTATTTAAGCTAACCTCAGCCATAAAAGGGCAGACCATTAAAAGATCTTATACTGAACACATCTGGTGGGTATCTTTCACAGAAGAAGCCCCTGTAGCCAGCCCAGGAGCCTGATGTGGTGTCAGAAGTAAATGGATGCCATTTAAATTGAAAACAAAAGGCAGGAGTAAGTTGAAAAACCTGAAACTAGTGCAAATAGCAATTACAGGTTGAACCTCTCTAGTCTAGCACCCTTGGGACCTGATCGGTGCTGAACCAGAGAATTTGCCAAACCCCAGGAGGTCAATATTGTCTAGCAGCATTACCACTGCTTACTGGGCTCTTAGAAGACATTTAGGAGTACATTAGTGCTAAATAACAGCACAGAACACTGAGTGCCAGGACGGTGGCAGTAAAGAAGCTTTATGGGACTGTGGGAAACTTGGCCACACACATGATAAGTGGACATCCAGCTAACTAAAATCGTGCCAGACCACGGATGTGCCAGACCAGAGAGTGCCAGACCAGAAAGTGCCGGACTAGAGAGGCTCAGTCTATACTGGATATAGTCCAGTACAAGTCTTGGTGGGAAGACAACTCAAAACAATTGTTTCAACTTTGGAAAATAGGCTGTCTGCAAAGTGACCAGACCTGAAATGAGACAGCAAATCAGATAAAAAGGCTAAAAGGGCATATGAACACTTTTTCAAAGGATGTCACTCAGTAAGTCCATATCTACATTAGTGAACTTACAGCAACACAGCTGTACCGATGCAGCTGTATCACTACAAGATCACTTGTGTAGCTGCTCTGTCTAACCATAGAGAGTTCTCCCAGCAATGTAATAAAACCACCTGCACAAGAGGCAGTAGCTACATCAACAGGAGAAGCTCTCCCACCGACATAACCCTGGGCATATGAGCGCTTATGCCATGGAAAACTATCTAACTCAGGGTTGTGGTTTTTGACATCCCTGAACAACACAATTTTTGCCAACATCAGTGGTAGTGTAGACACAGGCTAGCTCTGAACCTGGTGACCATATACATATGAAAGTGGATGGAGAAAAAAATTGACAACTGCAACTGTCTTTATAGAAGAGCCCTTCAATGCTCAGATTATACGTGATCAAGACTGACAGTGGAGAAGCCATAAACATATACAGTTTGTACTGCCAGAAGAACAATAAACAGAGCAAACTCTACAGAATGTAAATGCAAATGAAGAAAAAGAAGATCCAAGGGTTCCAAACCAACTACAATGAATCATTGCAACTACCGGACAACCAGGTGACTACTTTGTCACTCATTCAAGTCATGCAATTAGTACACCAGTACAACTTAGGTATGTAACAGACAGACCCACACTAAACTTCAAAGATAGCAGGATAGTGTACATTTTGCAAATGGTAGGAATGTGGAACTTAAAGCAGAAGCTGTAATGGAATACTAAACTGCACTGCATAGCTCAGTTATTAGGTAGAGATGTGTATACCGTATCTTAAGTTAACCCTGGCCTTATGGACAGAACATTAAAGGATCTTATACTGAACACATCTGGTATGTATCTCACTCAAAAGGGAGTCCTGTAGCCACTCAGTATCTGGCACAGGAGTGTGACACCCTAAGCTAGTCAGCAATGCTCTTAGGCTGTGTCTGAGTATGTTGATACTGCAGAGTTTTTCCAGAAAAACTACACTTACATCCACACTGCTATTGCGTTCTTTTGAAAGAAAGTTTAAAAAAAGGAGGGTTTTTTTCCAACAGCAGTAAACCTCTTTCTACAAGGAAGAAGCCTTTTTCCGAAAAAGCTTTTTCAGAAAAACGTGTGTATGGACGCAGAAGAGAGTGTTTTTTTCAAAAGAAGAGGCCTCCAGGAAAAAGCACAGGTGCCCTGGTGGCCGCTCCGTCCACAGTAATCACAAGTGAAATGCGAGATAGCATCCAACCAATGTGGATGCTATCTTTCAAAAAAGCACATCACTTTTTCATTGCACTTTTGCTGTGTAGACGCTCTCTTTCGAAAGAAGTTTTTCTGGAAGATCTCTTCCGAAAGATGCCTGCAGTCTAGACATAGCCTCTATGTAACACTGACAGGTGGAACTGAACCTGGGACCTTTGTGCATGAGCCTCTACCACTTGAGCTAAAAGTCAGCTGGCTCTCAGCTAAAGCTTTATAGATGATCCTGTACAATGTGCTCCGACTGTAATGCTCTCTTGTTCAAGAGTGCCTCTGATATGTTTAATGAAATCTGTCTTTCAACTCCATAGACATTTGCTATAAATATTCCTGCTGTAACACACACCCGCACCTAGTATTAGCAGTCACATTTCTAGACTCAATATAATACTCTGACAAAGGCAGTGTTGTCTATCTGAGTTGTCATACTCATTATGGATGATGATGTCCACGAAATACCACAGGAGATCGGCAAGAACTCAATTAAAGTTGCCAGTTTAATTGAAATGATTAAAGAATTTCCTTCCATTCCTAAAGATGGATAAAGAAGTTTCCTATCTTTAAATTTCAACACAGTGGCTGATAAATTGGAGGCATTTTCTGTCTTCAGATACTGCTGAATGCTAAGGCTTCTATGCCATCAGAAATGACTTGAGAGAGACAGCAAGGGAATCAAGTGACTTCTTAGCACCACTAAATAGGTTGATGCCTATAATTCCTAAAACCATAACAGCTCACTAGTAATTTCTGTCATTTCAACAATATAGTTTTAGAAGAGATTTTAAAATGTATCACCGCTATTTCATCAAATGCCACATTTCACCTTCTGTAGCCACTATTTTGTATCCTTCTTTCCTATTAAATTGACTTCACTTCTTCAAATGACACATCTGTTTAAGCCTTATCTGTTCAAAGAAAGCTAATAAGCATAGCTAGGTTTAAAAGGATTAACTTGGATGGGAATTCTAAAAGTTTTCAAACATTCTTGATAATATTTGCTATTAAAAAGGGGACAGGAAAGATTGAAAAAAATGCATTTACCTTTTTAGAAACTCTCTTAAATTTACAGTCACATGGGATTAACTCCTGAGAGGTCAAATGAATTAGGACCAAACTTCCATGTTAAGGGCATTCCTGATTAAAATATCCTGTAGCTCTGGATAACTATCTAACATCCCTCAATGTGACAAAAGAAATATTGTATTTTTGTTCTGAATACTAACACTCAGAATGTATATATGTATATGTATATATATGAACTACATATAAATTATAGATATCATTTTATGATGCATTCAATGGTTTACTTCAAAAAGACAGGCAAAAGTAACTGGCCATCTCTGAAACAAACAAACTAAAAACTTTTTAAGCAGTTACTTCCTTTTTTTCAGAGCCACGATGAAAAAGCTGCACAAAAGAGGGTAGTCCTGTCTTCTCTAGCGTTCAGGGTACAATGCACCCACACAGGGTCCCGTGAACTTCAGAAGGTTCTGTGGGAACACAATACTTCATCCACATGTTATATGTTGCGAAAGCAGGGCCTAAAATGTGGGAAGTGGGGTCAGAGCTGATTCAGAAACATTTCAAGGGCAGGCTAGAGATTGTATCACTTTCAAGGAAGCAGCACAGTCCTGATCTTATGTGATGCTCAGCAACCACAATTCCCATTGGAATCAGTGGCAAAATTAAAGTTTCCATTGATGTCAAGCCTGCAAGGACTGGAACAGAAAGCTCTGCACCTACAAAAGTGCGATTGGTTTTACACAGACTGGAGCTCGCGGCGGGGAGGCAATGGGTGGCAAGAGGCTGCATGCTCCTTGCCCGGCCTTCTCGGCGTGGGGATCGCACGGCGTCCTGTGCACATGGCTGCACATGGAGCACCGGTCTGGAGTTGACAGCCACATTGAGGCAGCCGCTCAGGAACCTTGTGCTCCTGCTCACAGGGGTTCTGGAGAGCCCTGCCTTACTCCCAACCATCCCACCACAAGCCACCACTAGGGAGGATGGGGCCATGGATGCACACACTGCAATTGTAACCCGCACACCAGGGCTATGTCTACACTACATCCATTTTATGCAAAAAATATGCAAATGAGGCAAAACGTGGAATATCGACACACCTCATTTGCATAATTAATTAGGCTCCATTTTTGCGCAAAACCTCCCCTCTTGTGCAAGAGACGTTCTTCCTGAAAAAAAATGCAGAATGGCTCTTGTGCAAGAGGGAGGTTTTGTGCAAAAAGGAGCCGTGTAGATGGCTCCTTTTCTGCGCAAAAGCCTCTTGCATAAAAATGGAGCCTAATTAATTATGCAAATGAGGCACAGCAATAGCCACGCTTCGCCTCATTTGCATATTTTTTGTGCAAAATGGGGGCAGCGTAGACATAGCCCTAGTGTGGGTCGCTGTCCCATGTAATGGCACTTAGACCACTTACAGCAGCAGATAAGAACAAGAGACCTCAACAGCCCAGGCTGAGCATGAGCTGGCTTTTAGCTCAAGTGGTAGAGGCTCCTACACTAAGCTCCAGAGGTCCCAGGTTCATATCCACCTGGTGGCGGTTACACAGTGCCTCATACAGCAGATGGGCATGTCACACTCTGGGGGCAGCATGCATTCCTGGGCAAGTGTGGTGAGGGGGAGGACACCGGTCCCCTGCCACGGGAACCTCCTGGGAGGTGGAGGAAGTGGTGGGGACCCCAGCAGCACCCTCCCCACCAAGTGGCATCTGCCACTCGCACACCCCTTCCTCCAGTGGGCAGGGGTACAAGTCCTCTCCCTGTGGGACACCACCACTGCCAGACCTAACAAGGAGAGAAGCCTTGGTGCCCTGTCACCCCTCTCCACCCACAGGCTGCTGTCCTGGCTGGCATCTCCCCATGCCTGCTTGTCTTTGGGACATGGGGGAATTGAGGCTTCCCCCCGGGATGTCCATGCCCCTGCAGGAAAGGGCCCACTGTCTAGGCCACAGATGGTCTTGCTGGAAGCACATCGCCATCATCTGAACTGAACCTGAACCGAGACCTTTCCAAGTCAAGTCTGCTCTGAGATAAGGGCTGGGCTTTGGGCACCCTGTCTCCGGGGATGACTGCCCTTCTCACTTTTATTCACTGCTGGACCAGCTGCGAGTGAGGCGCGACCCACACCTCATGCACCAGCCTCGAGACCCCGTGGGATCCTCAGGTGAAGGTGACCCCAAGAAGACCTATAGCGGGAGCATATCACCTGCCTGCGTACCCTGCAGCGGTCTCTGGAGGTGGACATGGAGCTGCGCCGCACCACCTGGCAGCAGCTCTTGCAGCAGGCCCAAACCATGTGCATGGCTTACCTCCCACCGTGGACCACCTGCTGGCTGTTCCTGCTCCTACTCCTGCCCCAGCTCCTGCCCCAGCTCCTGACCCTCCGGCTTGTCCACCTAGGCCCCCCGTGGCCGGTGAAGGCACCGCACAATAGGCGGTGGGACCAACCAAGTCAAGCGCCAATCCAAGCCCCATCCTTGAGGCTCTCCTTCCCCCTCCTCTCCCTTCCTTCCTCCTCTTCCTCCTCCCAGGTTCTTTCCCCAGTTACAATTACCCCAATTAAACACAAAATAGAGCGTCTTGTTTCAAAACAAAAGGTCTGCTTCATTATATCAACAGGGGAAGGGGAAGGGGGAAGGAAGAGCAGGGGAAAGAGGGTGGGGGAGGAAAGGCACAGAGGAGCAATGCAAAGGCTCCTTGTGGGGAGGCCCAGGGGAGAGCGTCACTGGGCTCCTTGTGTGAAACTCTCCCTCAGGGCCTTTCAGATGCGCACAGGCACCTGATGGGCTTGCCAGATAGAAGCTGTACATGGCTGTTCAAAGACCCTGGCCAACTGTTCAGCCTCTACCCCCCCACCCTGGCAGGAATGGCTCCCTCTTGTTCTCGCATATATTGTGGAGGACACAGCAGGCCGCCACCACTTGGGGGACGTTCCGTTCACCAAGGTCCAGGTGGGTGAGGAGTCAGCAGAACCTCCCTTTCAGATGCCAAAGGCACCCTACACAACAATGCAGGCCCTGCTGAGCCTGGCGTTAAACCGTTCCTTTGTGGGGTCTAGGAATCAAGTGTAGGGCTTCATAAGCGAGGGGAGAAAGGCGTAGGCAGGATCCCCCATGACGTACATCGGTATATCCATGTCCCCAACCTCGATGGTGTGGTCAGGGAAAAAAGTGCCGATATGCAGCTTCTGGAAGAGGCTGGAGTTGCACAAGGCGCGGGCGGTATGTGCCTTCCCTGACCACCCGACGCTGATGTCAGCAAAATGGCCTCAGTGGTCCACCAGGGCCTGCAGAACCATAGAAAAGTACCCCTTGTGGTTGATATATTCACAGGCCCAGTGGTTGGGTGCCCAGATGGGGATATGGGTGACATCAATAGCCTCCTCCCCCCTGCAGTTGGGGAAGACCATGGTGGCAAAGCCAGCGACGATAGCATCCACGTCACCCAGGATGGCCGTTGCCACCTGTAGGAGAGAATCTCAGGGTTGGCAGGGCCCTCGGGAGGTCCCCAAACCCAACCACCTTCCCAGGGAGGACCAACCCCCTACTTTCCCCTTTCTCAGTCAGGCTTTGTGAAGGTGGGACTGGAAAACCATCCAGAAAGGAAGCCTCCACCACTCTTCTCCATTCCTTAGGGAACCCCATTCCAGCAGTCCACCACCTTCTTGGGACAATAGCACGAGAGCGCCAAACCTGCATGAGCAAGGCCCTGACGGTTGATCTCCCCACGCCAAACTGGTTCATGGTGAAGCAGTTTCTGTCTGATGGGCAGCGGTGAGCCACTCACACAGCTCCAGGAAGATGTCCTTCCACATGCAAAAGTTCTGGAGCCACTGCTGGTCGTCCCACCACTCCATGACGATCTGGTCCCAGGACTGAGAACTGGTGTCCAGTTGCCATAAGTGGTGGTGCACGGTGTACAGGGAAGGGTGGGAGGGGTTGTGCTGCATGAACAGCACGTGGAGAGAGGAGAGAAGGTGCCCCGCAAGGAGTTGGGGGTCCAATAACTGCAGCAGGAGGTGCAGCAGGAGGTTTAAGAGCTGGCAACTGCTTGGAGGTATTCCTCTCTGGCTGGGGAGTGCAAGATGCAGACGAACATGGACCTGCCCCAGCCAGAGGACATGTGCCCCTCCCTTAGCTGTGCACCCCTCCCCTAGATGTGCACTCTTTCCTTAGCTGCCCCCCGAGGCATCCTGCGTACACTAGGAAATTATTTCAAAATAACTTATTTTGAAATAGCGTGTCCACACTATAGAGAAGCTGCAAAATTAGTCAGAGTCAGGCCCCCTTAATGTTAATGTGCTACCTTGACTTAGGATATGTCTACACAGCAGGGCTTAACTCCAAATAAGATACCCAGATTGAGCTACATTAATCGAGTAGCTTATTTCAAAATTGGGAGCGTCTACATAGCACTTATTTCGAAATAGAGCACTCTTCCTCCGACTTCCCTTACTCCTTATACAATAAGGGTTGCTGGAGTCAGAGTAAGAAGTCCTGCAGCTTGACAGTATTTCGACATTATTTAAAAATAACTGCCTGCTGTGTAGACATGGACTAAGTTATTTAGAAATAATGCTAGGTATTTCAAAATAACGTTGCTGTGCAGACATAACCTTAGAGCCCCAGGAAGCATTAGAGAGTAATTACTTTGAATGACTCTGGATTATTTTGAATATTTTGCTATTTCACTTAATTTGAAATAGCAGTTTGAATAGCTATTTGAATTTGAATAGCAATAGTATTCAAAATAACTATTTAAAAATAAACGTTATTCCTCGTGGAAAGCAGTAGTTATTATTTCAAAATAACCAGCCCTTTAGGGTATGTCTACACTGCACGCTTATTTTGAAATAAGCTATTCCAGGAGAAATACTCAGAAATAGCTTATTTTGAAATAACACATCTACACTACTACAGGGAAGCCTCAAAATTAGTTTGAGACAGGTTTCCCTAATGTGGACTTGCTACCTCGATGTAGAGCCCCAGGAAGCACTGGGGAGAAATTACTTAGAATGGCCCTGGTATGGAGCTATTTTGACATAGCAACAGTGGAGCATCCACACTACAGCTATTCTGAAATAGCTATTTCGGAATAGGCATTATTCCTCGTGGAATGAGATTTCCAGAAGTTGGAATAAACGGTGCGTTATTTCAAATTTATTTTGAAATAATAGAATTGCTGTATAGATGCTCGCATTGTTATTTCAGAATTATGGCCATTATTTCGAAATAATGCTGTTCTGTAGAGGCATCCTTATTTTGAAATAACGGGTTTGGTAGTGTGGACACTCTGCTTGTTATGGTGTAGACCGTGGTGTAGAGCTTATGGACTGGTAGTTTGATATACTTATATTTATATAGATACCTCTTGGCCCTGAAGGATATAACTGCAACTTCTGTAGGAGTAAAGCATTGCTTATCAGATCATCAATCTAGAGTAACACTTGTCCCCCAGTCCGCATAGCAGCGGGGAGTGAAGGCCCTCAAACCTTTATTGTCTGGGATTAGGCAGAGAAAAGGATATGGCCTCTCCATTCCTTCCCAGAGCTTTGATTGGCTAGAAAGTTGTTTGGAAATCCCTCCTTTATTTCCAGTTGATGGAGTTCCTTCTACTAGGCTATGTCTACACTGCGAGTTTTTTGTGGCAGAAAATATGCTAACGAGGGACTCATTAGCATAAGTTGCGATATCATTAGCATATTTTCCACCGTTTCTTTTTGGGCAAGGGGTTTTTACGCAAAAAGAAGCAGTGTAGCTGCTTCTGTGTTGCGCAACCCCCCTGTTTTGTGCAAGATCCTTATGCCTCTCCGGGGGTTTTGCGCAAAACGGAAGCGGCTACACTGCTTCTTTTCACACAAAAAACCCCTTGCACAAAAAGAAATGGCAGAAAATATGCTAATGATATCTCAACTTAGGCTAATGAGTCCCTCACTAGCATATTTTCTGCCTCAAAAACTTGCAGTGTAGACAAAGCCCTAGAGTATGCTGTTGCCATGCAAGAAGGGATTGTGTAGCAGCGGAAGATAAGAGGACACACACTTCCATTGCAGAAATGCAGCAAATTCAGCTGGATCCTTAGTCCATAGTCCCCAAGAACTTGCACCAAATTACCCACAGTCCAAAGATTTAAGGTGCAGTAACCCAGGACTAAGGGGCCTCGGGCTGGAGGGACAGTGAAGACTGTAACTGTTGAAGATAAGATTTCTATTCTACTCCCATTGACTATCTGTTTCCAAGGTAAGGTGGCTCAGGCCATGGTGATACAGCTGCTAGGGGAAACCTGTGCATTGGAGCGATTCTTGGGTGTCTTTCTACTTGTAAAAGTTTGAAACAACCTAGGAAAGACAGGAGCCCATCACCTCAGTAGCATCAATGTACTCCTACTTGTAGCCATTTCCACCTGGGGCCAGGATTTGTCCATGTGTAGATAAAGGATGGCTGTTTCATTCCCTGTACACAGTGGAAAAGTTACAGTTCCACAAGGTGGTTGTTGAAACTGTTGCCAAAGGTACATTTGCACGTCTTTGGCCTAATGGATAAACAAGGCTTTGCTTTGGCTTGCGGGTCACCCAGAGAATCTGTTCCCACAGTTCTATTTAGCTAATGAAGTCATCCAAACCATGCACAAAGTGGCACCAATGACCCTTATGTCTCTGGATGCCAAATTTGAAAGGTAACACGATAGCAGTTTTGGATGGAGAAACAAAGCAAGTCTATGTGTAACCACATAAGCAGGGGAATGACAAACAAAGATGCTATAGAATGGAAATAGATAATTTCGGACAAGGAGAGTGTAAAGTAATCCCCGATGCCTTTTTCACTGCTCCTTGCCATGCGGTCTTGGCTTTCTGTTCCCCTTCTCTACTTTTTCACCTTTTATAACAAATAAAGAGATTTGTTTTGTAACATGGGGCAAAACCACATAAACAGAGTTACTAATTCCCTCCAATTTTCAAATACAATCGAATGTACAAGTATCCCACTCATGTCTGGGACAGACACTGTCCCCTTGTACTAAAAGGCTTGACATTAGATACTCCAGGAATGGCTCATTAAACATTTATTTCCTCCTCTTATTTGTGTTGTCAAACAAGTTCACTTTTCTTTTCCCTTTCCTTTTTTTTTTAAAAAAAACCTCATTTCAAAAATAGAAATAAAACACAGAACAAGGTTGCCAACTTTCATGTTTTTATAGGGGGAAAATGTTTTTACTTAAAAATATGTACCACCCTTAAATGGCAAAAAAGAATATTGAAATAAATTCCAGTTTTAAAACATTTGATTGTAAGTGTGAGAATCAGGCCCTTTGAACTCAGTTTATGTCATGGAGAATAATTAGAGGTAGTAAGTAGGTCAGGGGAGTAAAAGACACAAAGTGCCATCTATCTATCTATCTATCTATCTATCTATCTATCTATCTATCTATCTATCTATCTATCTATCTATCATCAACCAACAGCCATATCTGGTCCTCTGGGCAAGGTGGTGGGGGCAGCTCTGTGCTCCTGGAAGGGGCGGGGCTTCAGGTGGAAGGGGCGGGGCTGAGGGTAGCTGTTCTTCAGTGCTGCCCAGACCACACTGCTCCCCACACCAATGCTGCGTGGAGCACACTGCACAGCTCCCTTGCCTCTCCAGTCAGCCCTAAGAGCTGCCTGAAGCATGTAGCGCAGCACGCTCTGGCGACAATTTAAAGGGCTCAGGACTCTGGATGTCTCTGCTGCTGCTGCAGCAGCAATGGCCAATGCCCCAGGCCTCTTTGAATTACTGAGTTCAAGGTCAACTGGCTCCTTTGTCCCCCGCCTCCTGTCAGTGGGCCTGTCTGTCAACCAAGGAAAATCTTCCTGTTACCAGTATAATTATACCTGTACAGTTAAATCACTATTGTTTTGCAGATACAACTTTCTGTGTGGACACTTATTCCAGATTGGGTGGTTTAAACCCTTTCCAAACAACATAAACGACACTGGATATGCTGGAATAAGAGTATCCACCTGGGGAGTTACACCACTTTACATTTCCACCCTATCTCACACTGGAATATTTTTCCCTACTAGACAAGTCCGTAGTTGCTCAGATAGCTGCTGTTACTATAATATCTGAGTAGCTCACATGCTTTCAGATATTTACTCCCACAACACTCCAGTGAGGGAGGGAAGCACTTTTCCCCCATTATATAGATGGTCAGCTGAATCCCTGAAAAAGTGACCTGCCACAATCACACTGGCAGTCTGTGGTGGAGCCCAAATGTCCCATGTGAATACCCTAACCACTGGACTATCTTTCCTCTACTCTAGTTGATAACCAGTAATAACTCAAGGCAAGAAACAACTTCTGTAGAGTCACTGCTTCCCCTCCTGCACAGATGAACAGCAGAGGAGTGCTTGGGTTGTTGACTCCACACCTTTCTAATGCGCTTGTCAGTGCACCAAAGGATACATGTTGTGTCAGGGATGGGGGGCATGGTACATGATAGAGTGGGTAAATCAGAAGATAGGTTGTAGCCCACTGACTCACAATCAGTTCCCTTGTCTGTTTTCCTCTGAGAGAAGCAGAACCATACATGGCCCTGTAAACAGGACTTAAGGCAAAAGCGGAGCTGATCCACTAGCATTTGTTGTCCATGACTGAGTCGTGCACGTGGGTATTAATACAAACCTCTTTTAATAAATCTATATCGCTATAAATAAGGAGTTATTTTCATATGGCACATGATTAATGTTTCACTCAAAAATCTACAATCCAAAAGGACACATTTTGTCTTCGTGAGATATGTCGTGGTTTCCTGTGGGTAACATATTGAAAATAGTGAATGTTTCCCTATGGGCCATTTCACGACAATAAATCTAAAAGCTGTTCCTTATAAAGAAACATTGTCAGCAAAACATTGTTTAACAGTTGTTTTAAGGTCATGCTTTCTGAGCCCACGTATGCTTCCCACAGTATGTACGGCACCAATATTTGATATAGTTAACAACTGATTGATTGAATATGTATGTGTCCATGGGGGAAGGGGTTATTTTCATATGAAATCATTTTGTTTCTGTCTTATCAGAACTTGCAGAATGAATTAAAATGATTAGTAACAAAGTATCTGGTGTACTGGACAAGAGCACTGTCGGTAATAGAAATTAATGTGATTTGGAAAGTCTAATATGATCTCCAATACACCTTGAATGTTGGGGTTTCCAGGCACAGATCCTCTCATCCTTCTGATTCTAGTCACAATCCAGACTGAGAAGGGTCATTTTTCCAATCTAGTATGGACATAGCCCAAGTTGGTGGAAAGTTCTCCAAACCATCCCATTCCGTGTGATTTCTGTCAAATTGGGCCAAAATTGTACAGGAACATTTCATGAAGTATCCACGTGATTGAACCGAAATGTCACCCTAGCTTTATCTTCAAGTATTCTGAACATCCTTTCTGTTCCAATGACTAAAATACATCTTCTGCCTCCTCCTCCTTCCTGGATTCCTTGATATCCGTGTTTCCCTCCAATCCATCAAAATGGTGCTGCTAAAATGTCTGTTTCCCATTCATCAAAGCACATGAGCATCTGTTTAACTTTAAGCCTGTACTTAAGATCCATTGAAGTTAAATCCACATTTTTGTTAAAGGGATTGAAGCACAGGCTTAAAGCTAACCCCATGGTTCAAGTGTTTTGCTCAATTGTGGTTATCATCTCTACCCATCCACAAAACCACATGACTGGATTCTTCAGCCGGCTCCCCATTTCCCATTATTAGCTCAACCCAGTTCCCATTGGAGTCAATGAAAAAGCTGACATTAACTTCCGTGGGAGATGGATTAGGATATGCAATTTATTTTCTTTACGTCTAGCTTTCCTACAGCCGGCTTTGTAGCTCTTGTCTCCTAGCATGTTCCCAATACCTCTTTGCGGCATTATTTCGGGATGTCTCTGGTATCCCAAAACAGCTATTCTGTGTCTTAAGAGCAAGCCCAGTAAATTGAAATATAACGGGCTTGCTATTCCAAAATCCCTGTAAACCTCATTGCACGAGGGATAAGGGACATTTTGAAATAAGCTATTCCAAAATAACATTGAAATAAGAGCTTATTTCGAGGTCAAGGGGCTGTGTAGTCGCACCCTTACTGATGGTATCCTTTTGTCCCATTCATGTCCATCTCCATTCCAGTTTTCACCTTTTTTTATGCTGTGCCCTTAAAATGCTGGTTTTAAGCATCCTGTGCCTTAGGTTATCCATTTGTAACCTTCTCAGAAGTATAGGAAGTATCTTTGCATGTGTCTGTATAAACTGGGCTTGGGAACCCAAGGAGTCTAAAAACCCATACTCATCAAGTGAGCTGGGATTTCTCAGGCGTGTGAGACAAGTGTTAAACTGGAACTGCAATTTTTATTCTAACCTCAACTGGGTTGTTACCACATTCTCCCCATTCCCCCGCCACCTGCGGTTGTCTGTTTATCCACTGTTGTATAACATCTGACACTGGACGGTGAGCTCCCTGGAGCAGAGATTGTCTTCTTTTTCACATGTTTGTACAGTGCCTTGCACAATCAGGCCTCAGTCCTTCACTGGAGTACTTTGGTACTGCTTTGTTAAAATAAAAAGGTGCATAAGGATTTGCAGGAATTGCCTTGCAGTCTTCAGCAAGAGGAGGGGACAGAACATAAGAACGGCCATACTGGGTCAGACCAAAGGTCCATCTAGCCCAGTATCCTCTGCCGACAGTGGCCAGTGCCAGATGCCCCAGAGGGAGTGAGCAGAAACAGGTAATCCTCAAGTGATCCCTCTCCTGTCATCCATTTCCAGCCCCTGACAAACAGAGGCTAGGGACACCATTCCTACCCATTCTGGTTAATAAGTATTGATGGTATTACATTGACCCCAGGAAGCCCGAACCCCTCATACTTCAAACTGTATCCACCAAGCCAAACAAAATAAAAAGTCAATAATAAAAATAACTAATTATTTATGTTATAACAAAGAGTATTGGTGCCTATACTACACTGCTAGATTTATTGTGCTAGTGAAATCCATACACCTTCTGGTTGTGGTGTACTGTCCCATATGGTGGCAAATAGACTATGTACAGAGAGAATGAATACATTCACTCTATGGTCTTAGCTAAGTGCTAGCTGGCTTTTAGCTCAAGGGGTAGAAGTTCATGCACTAAGCTCTAAAGGTCCCAAGTTCAATACCTTCTGTTGGTATTACACTAGCTTGATCCAAGCTAGCATATATGTGTCTACCTGCCACCACAATATAGATCTAAACAAGGTGAAAGACAATCCCTGACTGCAGATTTTACCACCAAATAGACAGGATAAAGATGAGGAGGGGAAACAGTGTTACAGCATGGGTCTGATGGTAAGTCAGCAGCAGAACCGGAAAAATTCTCCCAATTCCTATCATTCTGCTGTGTCCGTCTGAGGAAAGCAACCTGTCACATAACCTCCCCAGATTGTGGTGCCATCTATGACTATATAACTCATCTATTTCTGCTCAACAGCTCACTAATAATGCAAGCTGCCCTTGTTCTCTCTAAATTATTTTTGTGAACTGAACTGGGAGAGCACTTGTGAGAGAAGAGCCTGTTGTTAGAGGTTTCAATGCCATTTTGAATGTGACTGGCAGCATGTACTGGCAAGTCTCCATCTGGCCAGCATAACAGTGTCATTTCTAATAATAAGGGCTACAGAGACATTTCATGAGCTTTAAAGCAATGCTTTACTGCAGACTTCAGGGGCTTCTTATTCCTGGAAGTGTTAATAAGTAGGGGTACGTCTACACAGCAGGGCTAAAGTCAAATTAAGCTACGCAACTTCAGATACATCAATTGCGTAGCTCAAGTCGAAATAGCTTAATTCAGCTTTTGGCACTGTCTACACAGCAGGACATCGAAGGAAGAACACTTTTCCTTTGCATTTCCTTGCTCCTCGTGTTATGAGGGTTACCATGAGTCTGAGTAAGAAGTGCTCCAGCTCGACAATATTTCAAAATAAAGACTTGTGCAGGCGCACATTTTGTTATTTCAAAATAATGTCAGTGTCGACATAGCCTATGATGGAAAAAAATAGGCCTTATTAAAGTGAAATTCACCTAAACTTGGCTAAGCCAGTCACTGAAATGGTATTTTTAAAAGGGTGGTAGCTCTTGTGTTTTACTTAAACATACCTTCAGCCTGAACAGTGCACTGGACTGCGAATCAGGATTAGACATGGGTTCTAATCTCAGCTGGGCCAATGGCCTTCTCTGTGATCTTGGGTACATCACTTAATCTTTCTGGACCTCTGCCCTTTGTGCATCTTGTGTATTTAGATTACAAGCTCTCACTTTGTGTTGGGGCAGCACCTATCGTGATGGAGCTGTAGTCTCAGCTGGGGCCTATAGGTGCTACTATAATACAAGTAGATCAAAGAAATAATAATCCAACTCAAAGACAACATTTCCAGTTATTTAAATAGTAAGAGCATCAGACACTTTGGCCAAGATTTTAAAAAGTGGCTTGCACTTGTGCAGGCCTGCGGATGCGGGTGTGGGGTGGGGGGAACAAAGGGAGCAATTGCTCTGGAACCCAGAGATTCTTAAGGGCTGAGGGGTCCCAGCCTCCATAGCCCTGGGCCCATCAAATTGCCACTGGTGCACTGTGTGGTGCACTCTGGACTAAGGGCTGGGGAAGGGGCAGGCATGGCATGCTCCAGATGTTCCTGAGGACTGGCTGCCCAGCACTGACCCTTCCATCTAAGGCCCCACCCCTTCTGGAAGCACAGGGGCCTGGCTTAGCTGTCTCCCCTGCAGTTGTGTGTCAAGACACCTTAAAAGGGTTTGATTTGTGACATGCAAGGTGCATCCACTCGAACAGGCTCCTCTTCGGTATCTCACAATTCACACCCCAAACCAGTCATCACTTTTTGAAAATCTTGGTCATTGTGTCTGTCCCTCATCCAGAAAACTGAATGTAAAATGTTGTGTATGAAAATGACTTCTAGAAGAAAATACCAGACCGCCCCATTAACAAATACAATCAATGGGAAACTATTCTGAAATTACTAAATTCAATTTAATAACTCCCAATTTAACAAATTCAAAATAGCGTGTCCTTATTATGGGGAAGCATTGAAATTAGTCTTAGGCAAGCTTTGTTAATGTGGATGTGCTACCTCGGACTTAGAGCCCCAGAAAGCACTGGGGAGTAATTAGTTTGAATTACTCTGGGGAGTAGTTATTTTAAAATAGCATCCATATTACTGTTATTTCAAAATAACTATTTCGGAATGAGTGTTATTCCTGATGAAAAGTCGGAGTACAGATTTTGAATTAAGTGGCCCGTTATTTCAAAATAGTAGTGTAGATGCCCCACTTATAAATTCGACCTAAGGGAGGTTATTTTGAAATAAAGTCTTAGTGTAGACCAGGGCTAATTGTTTAAAAAATGAAGGCTTTGCTATTCAGGGGTGTCTGTATTTTCCAGAGGAAAGATACTTGTTTTCTTATTACAGAAGTGCCTGAGTTCATTTCTGTGTGCTGATGGTCACAATTAGTGCTTTAATCCCATGTAGCCAGTCCTGTGAACACCAGTTCATTGATTTTAAGGCCATACGGTCTGACTTCCTGCTTAACCCCAGCCAGACAGTTGCACCCAGTAATTCCTATATCAAAGTCCTTTTGGGTGGGGTTACTCAGCTGAGCAAGGATGGCACAGGTATGTAAGAGATGTGAGATTGGGCCGCTGATCCTTATTAATGCTGAGTGTCTTCTGAGAAGGGCTGCAACCCGGCTGCAGGTAATGGGACCTGAGGTTGAGAATACGTCACACCATGTCACAAGGAGCCTAGCAACCTGCAGGATCAGCCTTTACAGCCACAAGGTCCAAAATCAGGACAGTTGATTCATCTTGTCATCCTTCCAAAGGTCCCATACATTTGATTGTGTGTGGCGCTCTTGGACAAGGCCAAAGTCCCGTCTCTTCTGTATGCTGCAAAATACTCCAGGGCACTCATTCTTCATAAGAGCAGGGATTACCCTTGTGCAAAATCAGGCTCACTAACGGGGGAGGGATGACAAAGGGGGCAATTTTAAAGTGCTCAGGGCCCCGGCCGCTGCCACGGTAGCTCTGCCAAAAAGCATCTCTTGATTCAAAGATGCTTTTTATACCCCCCATGCAGATTCCAGGCAGAGTTACTCAGACTTGGAACCTGCATGGGTCACATCTAATGTGTCTTTCAATCAAGAGACGCTGCGGTGGCTTTCCTCAGAGCAGGCAGGTTGGGTCTGGGGAAGGGAGGGGAGGCAGGGTATGGCTGTGCCCTCGGGCTCATCCAAGCAGGTAGGGTTGGGGAAGAGCTGGCCCAGGGCTCCTCTAGCTGGGAGGAGCATTTGGGGCTTCTCTGGAGGGGAAGGGGAGAGGGTTGTGGCCCTATCTGAGGGAGCGGGCCCATTGCTGTCAGTGGGCCCGTACAAAATGTTTCTTCCCATCACCGAGACGAAGTGTCACATTACAGATGGCTGCATTTTCATGGTGCTGAGTATGACATTTATAAGCCCCCATACAGCAATGCATTTACATCTGGGTTAAAATCCCATTCAAGTCAGTGGGACGGAAGTACACATTCCGGGCATGGCTGAATAGGGCTGGGGTGCTGAACTGGGATGATAGTATTTTGGGATCCTTCAGTCTGAAATTAAGATCATGTATTTACCATTATTACACATGCTAACCAAAAATCACAGTCAATGAAAAAGAAAATAGAACACATTTCTAGTGTGTAAGTCAACCTAAAACTAATATTTCCAAGCAAGATTTAGATGATCCTCTGCCGGACAAAACCCTCTACTATTGCCTATAGTCAAAACCCATGCCCCCATTGTTAATTCCCGCTACTATTTTCTTTCCTTTTAACTAGCACTTATATCTGACAGCTGTAAAGGCTTTCAGCCATAATAAATCTCTCCGACTTCCCAAAGCAAACAGCGTTGAAGAGAGTGATCCCTCCAATAACATTTTGTCAGCTCAAATCACCACTCTATTGTGAGTTCCTTACACCATCAGTGCTGAATAGTTGTTCCCAGCCTCTCTCTGGACCTTCCTTCTGCTTTCTTTTACCTTCTGTCCTGATACTGGTAGGACATAGACCCTAAAAATAAGATAATTCCACTGCAAACGTCACATGTTGATTGGGTAAAGGAATAGTTCCTCCGCCTCTTTTTTAAAATCTTGCCTTGCACCTTATTCCCAACACAATTTTGCATTGTATCTAATACAATCTCCCGAGTTTACCTTCCAGGTGTTAGGCTCTCAGTTGAGAGAGATATTGGTTTTCTGTTGCTGGATGCCTGCCATGCAACAGGACCTTGATTAAGGTCCTGAAGTTACAAACCACCAATTAGGTAGAAAAGGCTTTTGATCACTGCCAGCCTACCCTGAATTTGAACAAATTACTATGAGTTGTGAAAACCAGAGGCAGAAAAGATCTCTGAGGTCATAGGGCCTCCCCCTCCCGTACATTTACCAGTGTTTAATAGGGATGTTGGTTAACTGGTAAGCCTCGCCCTTAACAGGTGAGGCTTACCAGTTACAGTTAACCGGTAGGGGCTGGAGCAGCCCCCCCACATATCACGTGCAGGGGGCTGCTCCAGTCTTGTGAGGCCTACTGCAGGCAGCGGATGCTTCAGCCCAGCTGCAGAAGCCTCCACCTGCAGAGGCTCCCTTCCCCCGCTTCCCTCCTTTAATTGATTAACTTAAAGTTTAGCTGGTTAACTAATTAAATGGGATTTTACACCCCCCTAGTGTTCAGTCCAGTCTAATATTAAATGCCCTTTGAAATAGGCTTTTCCAACACTTTCCTTGGGATGCTCTTGGGGTCTGGAGCAATCAGTAAGTCAGACAATGTATCCAGAGCCTTAGAACTGAGAAGCCCAGTTCAATCAGTGTAGAGCGAGCTGGCTTCTCTTAAACCAGCTCCACCCAGCATTCCAAGGCTTCTTAATGTGTGACTGGGCTCTCTCCCCTTTATGCCCCAAGAGACCACTGCAGTCACATGAAGGGGCTTGCTTCCTTTGTCCTTCGATGGAATCCATCACCAGTGCAACCAGGTATACAGCTGCAGATGCCCTTCAGCCAGTCTCTACAAGGGTGGAGATAGCAAATAAAAAAAATTCAAAGGCTTTTCCCATAATTTCCAATGTAGCAGGGGCATTATCATAGAATCTGAAGACTGGAAGGGACCTCAGAAGGTCATCTTGTCCAGTATTATCACTCAAAGCAGGACTAAGTATTATCTAGATCATTCCTGAATGGTAGTCTAATCAGCTCCTAAAAATCTCCAGTGATAGAGATTCTGCAGCCTCCCTAGGCAATTTGGAAGATTTCCTTATGTCCAACTTAAACTTCCCGGGTTGCAGATTAAGCCCATTGCTTCTTGTCCTGTCCTCAGAGGTGAAGGAGAACAGTTTTTCTACCTGTTACTCCTCGAACGGCAAATGGGCAAGCACTCCCAACTGAGAGAGAGGCGATGGTCTTTGCCAATTCTTCAAACTTCTTCCCCTTGACAACCAGTATCTCTTTAGCCTTATCCAAACTGAGCATCAGCCTGCTGGTTTTCACACAGGTCCCTATGTTGACCAGCCATTGTTTGGGCAGGAAAAACAATGCTGCCAGAGTCTACTGAGAAGGAGGTAACAGAACCGAGGACCCTACACATACTTATGAAGTTGTTGCTCTGCTCAAGTTTTCCCAGTGATTTCACATATACCTGGAGTGGGACTCCACATCTGAGGAAATCAGTGGCAGAAGCAGAGGGGAAACACCATTTACTCAGCATCACCCTGTATGATCTCTCAAAAGAGACAGGGAAGTACACAAAGGCAACTGGCTATGCTCTGCCAGGTCACATGGAAACAAAAGATGTTATGATCCAAATATGGAAGAACTTCTCCCTAGAACATTGGACTCGAAGGGCAAGTTTATTCTAGCTAAAAACCTCCTGTCAAATTGATGAATCTTTGGTATCATCCTGAGAGAGATGCTCTAGAGTTCTAGCAAAACTAGATTCTCAGCATTCATCCAAGCTGAATCATTTCTGACAAAGCTATGGCTTGCTGCCCTGCATGTGAAACTTTACACTGCCTTGCTCTATGTCTCATGCTCCTGACTTGATTTAACAACGCAACAATGCAAAAGCAAGCAAAAGAAATAGGAGAGTAAAAAATTTTTACTAGCGAGGTGGTGTTGTCAAGGGGTGCATCTTACACTGCACTGTAACTCAAAATAAGATACGCAATTTGAGCTACGGAAATTGCATATCTTATTTCAATGCTATTTTGTAATAGCTTATTTTGTCATTTGGAGATGTCTACACTGTGCCACATTTCAAAGTAAAGCACTATTCCGAAAAGTGCCTTACTCCTCGTACAATGAGGTTTACAGGGATGTCAGAATGGCAAGTCCAAAATAATGGGCTTGCTGTGAAGACACAGGATAGCTATTTCGGGATACTCCAGTATCCCGAAATAGCATTGCAGAGTAGACGTACCCTAGTGGATTGAGCACATGATGAACAGCTCTAGCTGAATTCCTAGGAAAATGGTGAGTCCTTTTCCATGCCATAAGCTGAAAATCATCACATTTGACAGGCAAATGTAATGTTTTGTTTGGAGCAAAGGGGAGAAACTGTATTGGACACATTCTTTTATGAGACAAAATATTTAAAGAAGGAAAAGGTGAGTCTGATTGATGACGAGAAGCAGGCAATAAAACTGCCTGATTTGGTTCAATATTTTGTGTAAATACATCAAGTTTATGGTAAACAACTCAGGAAATGTCTATGAATTGGGATTTTTCCCTATGTGCAGAATCGTTCAAGCATCTTTCTTTCTTTCTTTCTTTCTTTCTTTCTTTCTTTCTTTCTTTCTTTCTTTCTTTCTTTCTTTCTTTCTTTCTTTCTTTCTTTCTAAAACCCCAATGATTTCAATTGTATCTGGACTCCAACTTACACTGCATTTTTCTTTAGAAGGGGTATGGCCTAAAAGTGATCTGGGAGTCAGAAGATTTGGGTTCTGTTTATGGTTCTGCTACTAACCTCTAATTTTGGATCTGATCCTTCACTTTAAGATCAAATTCTGACAGGCAAAAAAGACTAGAGTGCTGCACAACTGTGAAGTCGCTGTCCACTCTTAGGCTTTGTCTACACTGCTGGCTTTTGCCGGCAGAGAGTATGCAAATGAAACACTGATTAGCATTTTGTCGTGCTTCATTTGCATAATATATCTGAGCTGTTTTTGCGCAAAAACAAGCAGTGTGGACGTTTCCTTTTTCTGCAAAACCCCTTTTGCACAAGATCCTTATGCCTCTCCCTTGTGCAAAAACGTCTCGAATAGATTATGCAAATGAAGCATGACAAAATTCTAATCAGTGCTTCATTTGCATACTCTCTGCCGGCAAAAGCCAGCAGTATAGACAAAGCCCTTGTTTTGTTCCCCTCAGAGCTCATGCACAGACGATTACTAAGGCCTTCTGAGAAGAAAGCCAAGAAAGACATTCCAGGTTGAAGCATATGCCAGGAACATAGCCTGCAAGTTTAAGCACATGCGCCAGATAACCCAGCAGTCTCTCCTACATACAGGCCTGAAGGCAGATTATTCCTGAACTTGAGGAGAAAGATACTTCTGTGGCTGCCTAGAAGTTGAACATGAGCTTTTGTAAGCTCTACTGTGTATGAGTCCAGTTAGAAACTGCTTACAACAGTCAGAATTTGGACCTCAGTGATTTTTGTACTGTGATTTCACCTGAAAAAGGTTACAATCAAGGTGGAATTTACTGTTTTGAAGAAGCCCAACACAAGGCCTAGGTACTACTTAAATCATACTTAGGCTGGGTGAGGCCTTTGCAGCATTTACTTCCCCTTGTCTTTAGGCCTTGAGGTAAATGTCACCCCTGCTAACAAGTGAGAGGGGATAAATAATATGCAAATAAGGATGCAACTTTACCATTCCCAACAACAAGAACAGCCTTTTAGAAGAAGATGGCAACAAAGCACCCTTGCAGAGAAATCGAGAATTTGCAAGGGTTTGCACCCAAGTAAAAATTCATTGTCTTTGTAGACAAATTGCCCTGTTTTTGCCCTCCAAAGGGAATCCAGAAACGACCCTTTTCTAATCATGAAGCAAAACTGCCTTCTGTTTTGTTGGGGTAAAATACTGAGGCGGAAATGAGAAATGTTCTGCTTTTCATGAGCTTGCCAGTCTCCATGCTTAAGAGAATGGTGTTTTGCCCAGAGCTAGACCAAACACTGGTGCCGTAACCACGGCGATTGCAACCGCCATGGAGTCCTCGGGATCGCCCATGGAAGAAAAAATAAATACAATAAAATAAATAAACGGTGATGTCCTTTAATAATACATTTCCCAGACTACACAAAATGTTCATCCACAGAAATATTTAGATTGTTTCTTCTTGTAAAAATCCCTTTTTGCACCGCACATGCTCCCAAGGCAATGTAATGTGTGCCCCCACTTTATCAAGTGAAGACAGCTTCACTGCCCGTTGCATTATTGCGTGGAGAGAGGCAGAACTGATCCTATTGCCAATCCCTCTCTGCCTGCTTTCCCACCCACCTGCTTCAGGCTTCACTGCAGTGGAAAAGACAGGGAATGCCAATGCAGCCATACAAGTTGGTGTGGGCACTAGCTCCCCCATGCAGCCATTTTCAGCTGGCCCCTAATGAGAAGGGACATATAACATAGGAAGATGGCATGTGGGCTAATCCTTAGACCAAGAGTATGTCTAGACTGCGAGGATCTATCGGAAAAAGATACACAAAATGCGCTCCGCATATTGAGTATCGTTTTCCGATACTTTTGTTGGAAGAGGCTTTTCCGAAATTTGGCCCGTCAAGACTGGGCCAAATTTTGGAAAAAAAACCTCTTTCGAAAGCCTCCTTCTTCCTCGTAAAATGAGGAATACAGGGGCTTCCGAAAGAGTGTGTTTGCTCTTCCGCAAAAAAAAGTGGAAGAGCAAAAGCATTCCCCGGATGTGGCGGAGTTTTTTGGGGATACCTCTGGTATCCCGAAAACCCCCTGCAGTCTAGCCATACCCCAAGGGAGTAGGAGTCAAGAACTCCTGAGATGGAAACCTGACTCCCTGGATGTCAATCAGAAAATTCCCAATTCCTTTAGTGGAGCCAGGATTTCACCATTGGGGATTGTGTTACATTTAGAGAAATAGAACTAGCAGAATCTTGTTTGGGGGATTAGGCTATATGCTGTTTATTGTGAAGGCAGAGTTAATTTACTGTCCCTAGCTACTAAAATTGTCTACCACACATACACACATTGATACCTGCAGTTCTACGGTTGGAATATAATGACCAGCCTCAGTTGCTCATGTGAGTCCACTGGCCCGGTGGTCTAGACAAGAGGAGGAGACCCGGGTTGCGTCGGTGAGCACGGATGCTCCTGGAGGATTATCAGAGAACCAAAAGACACATCCCTATAGTTTTGCACCCATCTTTTTATATGTTTTAGTCCATAGATCCTGTCCTGTCCCAGCTCTCCAGGGCACTACATGACCATGAGTCATCAGTTAATGGCAGATGCAACTTTGATCTTTTTCTTGATGGGACTTTTGTCTCTGTCCTTGGGTGGGTTCTTTTGCAGGGCTTGCCCACATTGTTCTTTGGCCTTCAAGGTGGTGCTAGCAGCTAGTCACCAAAATGGACTGGCATCTGGACTGATCTGATTATACACACACCCACATTCACAATTTTAAATGAGATTATGCACACAGACCTATCTTTAAACAGAATTAACGCTGTACAAAGTTTAAAATGGGGTTTCAGTTACCGTATGGGGTCACTTTAGTTACAAGGAAAAATAAACAAAGTTATAATAACAGGTTCTTCAGAAGCAATTTCTTAACAGGCTATTAATAAATTCATCCAAAAGTGGTTAACATTGTTTCATTTATAAAATTCCATTCATAAAAATTGGTCCACAATTCCTGAGGTTACATAGGTATAATTCATTAAAAGGGGGACTTCATTCTTCCACCCTACAAGTGTTCCCTTTAATATTTTTGCATCTATGTGAAGAATAAATTTTATGATGTCACTGAGACATATGCAGACATGTACCACCAGTAGAAACACATGCTGCCAACTGTGGACACTGTGGGCATCCCGCTAATCAGCTGCGTGGCATTTAAATCTCTCCTGGGTGGCTGCCCAAGCACTCAGATTACAGGAAACACTGCTTTGGGGAGGTTGTCTAACACTGAACTGCCAGGTAATCTTGGATGAGTCACTTAACTGCCGTGTGCCTCACCAGCTGTAAAGTGTGAATAATTTTGCTCCTCTACAGTACCTCCCAGCAGCTGTGGGGGGCTTAATTAATGGATGTTTGTAAAGTGATTAGAAATCCCTGGATGAAATGTACCAAGTGTTATTAATAATGTGGGCCAGATCATCTTCTGGTGTAAACTGGAAAATAACTCAACTGAAAACCGTCGACGTGCACCAATTTATACCAGCTGAGTGTCTGGCCCTGTATGATTTTGTTATTATTTTCTGCCTGGCATGCATTGATGAGAGTTCAGGACATTTCAGCTAGAGATAAGACAAACTTGAAATAACCAATGCAGTGGCATCTCGCCATTCAGGGAAAGACAAAGCGCAAAGTACTTTGCTTTTATTACTGTGCAAAACCTGTCAAGTGCTGACATTGTAACCTCCAGGAGGTGGTGACAGCTTTCAGCAACTCATGCAGCTTCAAGATGAATGCTCTGTAAATGCAGGATGGAGTCTTGAAAAATGAACTGCTCCAGTGGGTAGGCTGCAACACTCTGACGGCTGTACAGGAGATGACAGTCCCTGTTGGTCTTGAGCTGAAACCAATGAGTCATTTGCCACTGATTCCAATGGGTGCGCTATCCATTTCCTAGTGTGTCTGGCCCGTGCAGCCTGGATTAGATGCATCAGGACTGAGTCTTGATTCTGCTATACCAGTTTTATTCGCCAGCTGATGACAGTGGAGTTGCACTGGTGTAAAACTGATGTAACAGAGTGAAGACCTGGGCCCAAACATATCAGCTTCTGCGAAACAATCAGGCCCAGAATTCAGCAGGATTCAAAAAAGGATCAGATATTTATATGACTCATAAAGCTACCCAGGTTTAGATAATTAATAGCAACAAACGTTTTCATAGAGAGATAAAATCTCATGTCTCTGGGCTTAAGCTAACCTCTAACCATTAGAGAGCAGGATGAGACTGATGTGGGAGGTGGAATATCCCACCTGCTAAAGGTAAGGGTTCTTACATCTTCCTCTGGAGCATCTGGTCACTGTCCGAGACAGGATACAGGACAGTGTGGATCTAGAGTGTGCTTCCACTCTGGTGATTATGATGTTACTAATAGCAACAAGACTTTCTGATGAAAACCACTTTCTTTCCCCAGCCTTTCCAGCCTTTCTTTTTTACACTTCTATTTGTGGAAGGTAAATAAATTGGATATAAAAAATATCACTCCAGGCTGCAGCTTCCCCAGCATGGGCACAGCTGGGAGTGAATTTGATTCTGTTGAACCTAAAAGATCAGAGTATTTTCTATGCTCCAGAAATACATCGCGTCCCCCCTGCTGCCATTTCAGGGAAACTGCATCTCTATTCTCCTCCATGGTCCCTTGCGAGCACTCACTTGAGGTTTCCAGCTCCTAGCTATTGCCTTACTTGAGCAGAGACCCACATCTCTCTCCCTTCAGATCAGGGGGTTTAGGCTCCCCAGCTCTCTGCCTTACACTGTGATCTCCCCAGCAAACCTATGCCTAATGGCCAGTGCTTGCACTTTATTTTCTCTCTGAAAGCTATGAATTGCCAGCAGTTACAAGTTACTGAACAGCTCTTTCTAAGCAAGCACCCTTATTCTTAAGGTAAAAGCTTGACAAAGAAAACATACACAAATAATAAAAGCTTACCAGAGGTCACCTATCAGTCTTCTCGGGGACTTGTAGGACGAAGTCTTTCCATTTCTTCCTGAAAGGATTTGGCATCTTTCGACAGGAGAGCCTGTTCATTTGCTAGATCAGAAATAAGGCCCTGTGTTAACGCAGCCTTTTGAAACTTTCTTTCTTTCTTTCTTTCTTTCTAGTCTCTTTCTTTCTTTCTTTCTTTCTTTCTTTCCCTAGTCTCAGTAAAACCCAGTTTGAACAAGTATATGCAAATCTCTCTGGGATTAGGGGGTTACCTCTCTGGAGGTGTTTGTCACACGACTGATTCACCCTAATCATACCCATTATTTTTAGTTTCTGAAGGAACTATGGTAAGCCTGCTTCATGGAATAGAACATTGTTTCTCAACCAGTGGTACGAGTACCCTTAGGAGTACTCAAGAGAAGTCTGGGGGGTATGTCAACAACTGAAATTTGGAGAAAACTGATTTTTTGTTTAAAGTTTTACAGCGCTTTATTATTTTTGTACTTTTTACACCCAAAAATTGCATCGCCCGCCCGGCTATGATTAAGTTGTTTAAACAAATGTGTTGCAATGGTAGGAACATTTTTTGTGTGTCTGAAAACTGTAGGTATTGGGAGTACTATATATATATATATATTTAAAAGGGGTACTTTATAAAAAAAAGTTGAGAAACACTGGAATAGAACACAGTCATACCTCCAATCCCTGGCCCCCTAGAATAACAATATGTTATCTGCAGATACTGCATGCAATTGCAATATCTGTCACACCCACAAAATAGAGATGAATACATAATTAACCAGGTAGTAGTAGTAGTAGTACTGCAAGAGCGTGCCATTAGAATTGGGATGTCATTTTGCTAGGTATTGTATATGCATCTACAGCAGAGAGCCCCTACCCCAATGAATTTATCATCCAAACAGACAAATATAATCATCCACCATTTTACAGATGGGGAATTGAGGCCCTGACCAATGGAGCCTCTTGCCCAAAGTCACACTGTAAGTCTATGGCAAAACTGAGACTCGACCATCAACAGCTTTAGACTCCCAGCCCATTGCCTTATGCACAGGTATTCTTCTTCTTAATACTCAAGCAGACTAGATGGCAAGTGGAGCTTTGTTTATTTGATGCCTTTTTTTCCCACTACAATATCACCTGCTATTGCTATATTTTGGTCACAGATATTATCAACACAAAAATAAAGCAGAAGAAAGACAGTTGCAATTTGAGCTTGTCCTTCTAAATGACTCGTTTCTTCCATGAGGCCCACAAGAGGCAAATTACTGACTTGTTAGTCCTCTTCTTTTAAGACACAAGGCTGCATTCTGAGCCAGGCGGGCAGATTCGTATGTCTCTACAAAGCCTCTTTTAGATGTTGTGGTAACTCTGCAATGCAGTCTACTGCCATGCAACTGATTACAGGATGGGATTCTGGGACAGTAAACTCTCCAGAGCAGGGATTGTTTCTATCTTTGTGTTATTTATAGGCTGCACTATCAATGCAGCCACAGCAGGCTGGGTACTTCCTACTTGAAGGTCCTGTACATTGCAGATCCCTCCAGCTGTTTGTATCATTGGATCACTGTCATGTCCATCAGCCTGTTAATACACATGCTGATGCTCACTGGCTAGCACTCCTGGGAGACCCCTTTCCAAATGAGCTGAAAACTGAAGGACAGCTGCAGGCCTGAGAAGTGAAAACAGCAGCTCTCTGAGGGTGTGTCTATACTGCACTCTAACTCGAAATAAGATACACAATTTGAGCTACGCAAATTGCATATCTTATTGAGATGCTATTTCAAAATAGCTGATTTCATCATTTGGAAATCAGCGCCAAATTTAAAAATAAAGTGCAATTCCAAAATGTCCCTTACTCCTTGTAGAGTGAGGTTGACAGGGACATCGGAACAGCAAGCCTGAAATAACAGGCGTGCTGTGAAGACGTGGGATAGCTATTTTGGGATACTCCTGTATCCCAAAATAGCATTGCAGTGTAGATGTCGCCACAGAGAGCAGTGAACCATGAGTGAGGACCAGAATATTCAGGGCTGTCCTGACTCTTACACAGAATACGTAGTGGCATAGGGCACCAAAAATTTGAGGCACCACTGAGTCTTACTGTCCACCCTCCCGCCTCTTCCTATGCCTGTTCTCTGGCTCAGCTTCCTTGGGAGAGGATCTGGTTAACCTGTCAGACCTATTAGCAGATACTGATACTGTGAAAAAGCCCTTCGAGATGTAATGAAGCCATGTAATAGGCATTTGCCAACTCCAGGTATAAACTCTCAGTTTTTGACTTTACTGTGTCAGTAGACAGGATCTTAGTTTGAAATGTGTTTTAAAATATTTCATTGTATGTTGCTGAAGATTATAAAATCACATCTCTAAAAAATCATCCTACCTTCCCCCAGTGGCCATTGAGCACAGGAGCACCATTTAACAGTACCCCCTAAATCCTAAGGGCAGCCCTTTGAGTATTAACATCTTTAGGAGGCCTCTCAACTCTGTTGGTTTGTCTCAGATAATAAACCTCTCTGAAGATCACTTATGGCGATTGAGGTCCCCATTCAGCAAAGGGCTTAAGGATGGGACTAATGTTAAGCATGTGAGCGGTTCCACTGAAGTCAAGGCCACATGGGTACGTCTACATTAGCCCCCTAGTTCGAACTAGGGAGGCTAATGAGGGTGACTGAAATTGCAAATGAAGCGCGGGATTTAAATATCCCGCGCTTCATTAGCATGTTCCTGGTGGTCGCCATTTTGAAACTGACTAGCCCGAATAACTGCCGCGTCTATCGCAGCGGCAGTCAAACGGGAGTCGTAAAAACCCTTAAGAATTAGCTGTTAAACCTCATTCCACGAGCAGTAACAGCTAATTCGAGTTAGGGGTTTACTTCGAACTCCCGGTTCACTACCACGTGTAGACGCGGGCAGTTATTCTGGGCTAGTCAGTTTCCAAAATGGCGACCACCCGGGAACATGCTAATGAAGCGTGGGATATTTAAATCCCGCGCTTCATTTGCAATTTCGGTCGCCCTCATTAGCCTCCCTAGTTCGAACTAGGGGGCTAGTGTAGACGTACCCTAAAGGCTTAGAAGACAGGGATGTGTTTAATTATCTTGCTGAATGAAGGCCAAAGATTTGAGTTAAATTAAGCCTTTCTGCACTTTTCCTAGTTGAGCAAGGATAGGCCTAGAAACGTTTGAATCCTGGGCCTGCTCGGGCAAACGTCACTCCTTTTCACGGACAGAGGGTTGCTGCTTCTTTAGTTCCGCACCCAAGGAGAGAGCAGCATAGTAAGCAGCTGCTGTGGCTGTTCTGTGTATTATTATGGTTTATTTATACAGGCCCATCGATGGGGAGGGGGAGAGAGGGCAAAGGGTGCCGTTGCTCCTGGGGCCTGGCAATTCAAAAGGGCTCAGGGTCCCCAGCCTCTGTTGCTGTTACCACAGGAATTGCAGTTTGAATTGCTCCAAAGCCTTGGGCCCTTTAAATCGCCGCTGGAGTGGCATGCAGCATGCTCTGGGCAGCTCTGAGGGCTGATGGGATAGCGGGGGCCAGTGTGGTGTGCTCTGGGCAGTGCTGAGAGCTGGATGTGGTGTAAAAGGAGTGGTGGAGGGGTAACATGGAGAAGGGACAAAGATGGAGTCATGGGGAGGGTTATAGACACCCTCCCCCTGGCCTCTGCACTGTCCTTCTCATCTCTAATTATGTGATGATAACCTGCCTCTCCACCTGATACCAGAGATTCATACTGTACCCCAAACAGAAGCATCTTTATTTCCCTGCTATCCCAATTATCATTGCCCCATAATTCTAGTTCCTGCTGCTTCATCTCTCCCCCTATTCTTCTTTCCCTCCTCTTCTAGGTCACCACTTTCTCTCCTCCATATTTGGTTCCCCAGGTCCCCATTTCCACCCTTAAAACTTATCTCTAAGATGCTCTTATTTTTATTTGACTCCAGGCTACTGGCACTGCTTCTTCTCATAAATGTAGACAGCAGGGTAAGGGTTCCAAAAAATGTCCTGTGTCTGCGGCACCAGATTGTCTGAGGGCCTGATTTTCTGTGAATTAAGTTTTTTCTAGTGTCTCAATATTCACCAAAAATCAGTAGGATACTACCCACTGATTTCTAGAATATTCCTGTGAATTTTGGAATTGATCAGATGGGGCATTCAAAAGTTATCACATTACTTACAGACAAATAATCAAAGAAATGCATTGAAATTGAGTCTTCCAGACAGAGAAGAACTTCCATGAAGTTGGCCAGAAAGCCTCAATTTCTTCAGCCAGTGAGTGTTTTGGAATTTGAACCGGGTCACCTTTCACCACATCGAGGGCTCACAAGATCACATCACATGATACGGTTGCAGATCCACTTCAGAATTTCCACTGGAAGTGTCTGAGCCTGCATTCTTTGTGCACCCAAAATTCCATTGACATCACTGGGAGTTTTAAGGTGCATGAGGAATGCAGGCCTGGGGGCTAAAGATCCAATGAAGTTAATGGGATTTTTTCCTTAAGGACTACTACTGGTTGCACCTCTCTAATACGGCACTCTCTGGTCAGGCGACATCCATGGTCTGGCATGATTTTAGTTAGCTGGATATCTACTTATCAGGGATGTCATCACCCCTGATAGTTTGTTTACAGTCACCAGTCCTGCTTTCAGTGTTCTGTGCTGTTATTTATCCCTAAATGTCTTCGAAGAGGCCATTAAGTAGTGGAAGTGTCAGTAATGCTGCTAGACAATGTTGACCTCCCATGGTTTGGCAAATTCTTTAGTTCAGCACCAGTCAGGTCCTGAGTGTGCTGGACTAGAGAGGTTCAATCTGTACTGGATGACACCCTAAATAATGCACTAATTCAACCTATTAAGCAAACACTTAAGATCCATGTGGAACCTTATAGACTAACTGATTTATTGGAGCATAAGCTTTCATGGGCAAAGACCCACTTCGTCAGGTGCAAAATTTCCTGTGTCTACAGCACCAGGTTGTCTGAGGGTCTGATGCATCTGAAGAAGTGGGTCTTTCCCCTCGAAAGCTTATGCTCCAATAAATCCGTTAGCCTATAAGGTGCCACTGGACTTCTTGTTGTTTATGCATATTCAGGCTAACACGGCTACCCCTGTGATACTTAAGATCCAATCACCTAAAGTAAACGTTTAAGCACCATCCTGAAGACAGTTGGCTGCCTGAATTAGAATCTAAGTTTTTTGCTGAAATAATTATCATGAAACCAAATAATTAAATACTTAGTCTACTCTGTTCATTTGTTCATCTGCACATCCAGTAATCTGACATTTTGCATATGCCTGATACAAAACCCATGTCATATTTGACTGCTTTGGCAGAATGGCTGCTATTAATGAACCAGCAGTTTTGCAAAATCTTGTAAGTGATGCTTTTTCCCTAGCCCAGCACATTTTTTCCAGGCTATTTAAAGCTTTATTTCTGAAGATCTAAAGTGCAACATTTTGCAGATTATCTCTGAGCCACTGCAGATTTGTTGTGTTTTTTTCCCAGAGACTGGTAAAATCACACTGGCTCCAGAGGTTCAACCTTCTGCCCCTGCAATAGAGGTCATCAGTAGCATGGAGTCAGTGTTAGATATCTCCCAATCAGAAACAAATAAAAGTTAGCCCACTGGGATTTCAGCTAGGCCATTACTGCCCTTCCAATGAACAGTTAAGCTTTGTAGCATGCCTGCTTGAGAAACAGCTGTTTGTCTAACCTTTGAACTGCTCAATACATTAATCTGAAGCATAATTTAGCTCTGTCTGAGCTTCTGAATGTGGCACCAATAACTGGCTAGCATAGATTTACCAGTCTTAAAAATAATCAGTTTGTTGGAAAAAAAATCTCCTCTTCTCTTAGCTTAATTAGGCACTATAATATTTGGCAAGAATAAGAACATAGGAACATAGGAACAGCCATACTGGATCAGACTAAAGGCCCATCTAGCCCAGCATCCTGTCTTCCCACAGTGACCAATGCCAGGTGCCCCCAGAGGGTATGAACAGAACAGGTAATCATCAAGTGACCCCACCCCTGTTGCCCATTCCTAGCCTCTGACAAACAGAGGCTAAGGACAACATTGCTACTTATTCTGGCTAATAGTCATTAATGGACCCATCCTCCATGAATTTATCATAGCTCAGACTGTTCTGAAAATGCACCATCCTTCACACTACAGTTTGTTTATGCCACTCATCAGACATCCATAAGCAGTTCTTGTTTCTTGATTCAGCACTTGGAGAAGGGAGGATGAGCTTTCAAGGGAGAGCTTTAAAAAGGAGAGCATGCGTGGGAGGGATCCTGAGTCATTAGAGGGCCATTTTGGGGAAATCGGAAGTAGATTTACTGATTTACAGAAAACAGTTCTTCTGGAAGGCACTTTTATGGGTAATCCTATAGATCTCTGTCACATGGCATGCTGGGCCTTTAAAGGTAGGAGTCAGGTTAATCTTTGCCCTGTTCCTGGCTTCAGCGCAGAGCTGAAGGATTTTGGGACCAGTAGTTCCAGAGGACCATAGAATCATAGAAGACTATGGAAGGGACCTTGAGAGGTCATGAAGTCCAGTCCGCTGCCCTCACGGCAAGATCAAGCACCATCTAGATCATCCCTGATAGATGTCTGTCTAACCTGCTCTTAAATATCTGTAGTGTTGGAGATTCTACAACCTCCCTATGTAATTTATTCCAGTGCCTAACCACCATGGCAGTTAGGAAGTTTTTCCTAATACCCAACCTAAACATCCCTTGCTGCGATTTAAGCCCCTTGCTTCTTTTTCCATCATCAGAGGTCAAGAAGAACATTTTTTCTCCCTCCTTCTTGTAATACCCTTTTAGGTACTTGAAAACTACTATCAAAGACACTGGAGGCTGGTAAGAAATGCCGGGGACAGGTAACTGTATTTAAACCCCTTTCCCTCAAAAACAATGAGGACTCCCGTGACACCTTAGACTACGTCTACACTGCACAGTTATTTCGGAATAAGCTATTCCGGATTAGTTATTCCAAAATAGCTTATTTCGAAAGATCACATCTACACTGCAGGGAAGCCTCAAAATTAGTCCGAGGCAGGCTTCCCTAATGTAGACGTGGTATCTCTATTTAAAGCCCCAGGAGAAATAACTTAGAATGGCCTTGGTGAGGTGCTATTTTGAAATATCAACAGTGGATCATCTACACACACCTTATTTAGAAATAGCTATTTTGGAATAGGCGTTATTCTATGTAGAATGAGGTTTACAGAAGACGGAATAAGCTGTTTGTTATTTCAAAATTATTTTCAAATAACAGAATTGCTGTGTAGACGCTTGCATAGTTATTTTGGAATAACAGCCATTATTCCAAAATAACTTTGCTGTGTAGACACACCCTTAGAGACTAACAGATTTATTAGAGCATAAAAGCTTTCATGGGTAAAACCTACTTCATCAGATGAATTGGAGTGAACATTATAGAAGCAGGAGTGTATATAAGGAAGAAATTGTTTGTGTTAATGAAGCTAATCAAGTCAGGGAGGGAGTGGGTCATTCACAGCATTTGGTGTGGAGATGTGACTATCCAGAGAGGGGAAATTGCCTTTGTAATGCATTAACCAGTTAAGATCCTTATTCAGTCCTGAGTTGATAGTGTTGAATTTGCAAATGTGTTCTAGTTCAGATGTCTCCCTTTGTAACTGGCTTTTGAAATTCTTTTGTAGAAGGACGGCTACTTTTAAATCCATTAGGGTGTGTCTATACTACATCCTTAGCTCAAAATAAGCTACGCAATTTGAGCTACATGTATTACCTACCTTATTTCAAGTTATTTTTGAAATAGAGCGCTATTCCAAAATGTCCCTTAATCCTCGTGGAATGAGGTTTACAGAGATGTCAGAATAGCACACCCGTTATTATGAAAGCTATTTCGAAATACTGGCACGCTGTCAAGACGTGGAAAATGCTATTTTGGGATACCGGAAATAGCGCCACTGTCTAGATACACCTTTACTGAATGTCCAGGGAGGTTCAACTGTTTCCCTACAGGTTTATGTGTGTTACCATTCCTGATGTCTGATTTGTGTCCATTTATCTTTTGGAATAGATACTGTGCCATTTGGCCAATATACATGGCAGAGAAGCATTGCTGGCACTTGATGGCATATATCATGTTAGTGGATGTTCAGGTGGATGAGCCCCTGATGATGTAGCTTATGTGGCTAGGTCCTGCAATGGTGTTGCTTGTATAGATGTGTGGACAGAGCTGGCAAAGGGGTTTGTTGCAGGGATAGATTCCTGGGTGTTTCTTTGGTGTGTTGTGTAGCTGCTGGTAAGTATTTGCTTCAGGTTGGGAGGAGGGGGCTGTCTATAGGTGAGGAATGGCCTGTTTCCCAAGGTCTGTGAGAGTGAGGGATTGTTTTCCAGGACTAGTTGTAGATTGTCAATGATGTACTGTAGGGGTTTTAGCTGTGGGCTGTGGGAGATAACAGGTGGTGTTCTGTTATTTACCTTGTTAGGCCTGTTCTGAAGCAGGTGACTTCTGGGTATTCATCTGGTTCGGTCAGTCTGTTTCTTCTCTTCCCCAGGTGGGTATTGAAGTTTTAAGAATGCTTGATAAAGATCCTAGGTGTTTGTCCCTTTCTGAGGGATTGGATCAGATCCAGTTGTATCTTAGGACTTGGCTGTAGACAATGGATCTTGCAATGTGTCCTGGGTGGAAGATAGAATATGATGTTTATGTGATCATTATTTATTTGTACTGTAGTGTCCAGGAAGTGGATGTCTTATGTGGATTGTTCCAGCCTGAGGTTGATGCTGGGGTGGGAATTGTTGAAATCCTGGTGGAATTCTTCAAGGACCTCCTTCATTTTCCTCAGAGTGCAATAAGATCACGAAGAAATGGATTATTGATGTTTCTTGTCTCTGTGTATGAACAAACTGAGGACATATCCAGTGAAAAAGGCTTGAGAAGGAGGGTGGATAGCTGCTGGAGGAGCTTTGTAGAGAGCTGGACCTGGACTCCAACTTAAAGCACCAATAACTCTTTGGCAATCTCTCTATTGTAGTGTACAAAAAAAAGAACAACATTCAGCGTGGACACTGCCAACCTCTTCCGTGGCCAGCAAAGAACCAAAGATCCTGTCACAGGGGTGGGAAAGGCTGAGTCATTCCAAAAAGAGATGAGTCTAAGCCACAATGGTCAGATTTACTCACATCTGAGGTTTCAATTTGGATTTATCCCTGTAAGAGCCTGAACGAAAGCCCACTGAAGTCCAGGAGAGTTTTTTCCATTAACTTCAATGGGATTAACATCAGGTCCTACATAAGGGAAAACTTAGAAGAAAAAAAATATGTTGACATTAGAAACTGAGGAAAGTCCTATTTTTACAAGATGGCAAATGAAAAGTTTTGGCTGATTAGATGCTAAATAGTGAAAAATCCAATCTGAGGATTTTTTCTCTCAAGCAAAAATGTTTAATTCTGACTCCTCATTAGGAGCATAATGAGGGTGTGTCTAGACTACAGGGTTTTGTTGACAAAAATGGACTTTTGACGACAAAACTATACCTGCGTCTACACTACCGCCGAGTTCTGTCGACATAACGTCAACAGAACTCAGCAGTTTTGTCGATGGCTGGCTGTAAACCTCATTCTATGAGGAATAACGCATTTTGTCGACAGAACTCTGTCGACAGAAGGCGTTATTGCATCTACACTGTCCTTTGCGTCTACACTCTCATGTCGACAAAGCAGCTTGCTTTGTCGACAAAACTGGCTGTAGTCTAGACGCTCTTTGTCGACAGAGGCTTTGTTGATAGTATTTGTCGACAAAGCCTCTGTCGACAAAAGCCTGTAGTCTAGACGTAGCCTAAGTTATGTTGCCCTGGCCTTCCTGGGATCCCAGAGAGGGCTAAAGAAAGACATGGACAATCATTCTTCCAAGAACATCTGTTATCTATCTTTGCATCTAGGTAATTACATAGCCCTTCCCAGTGTAGTATTGGAGCATGGATTTTACCCTACTCGCCCCCTACGAGGTAGGGGCTTCAGGATACAGTGACTGAATGTGGGGTAAATTAATTCCCTTCTATTCACTAACTCACCTTCAGCAACAGGATAAATGCTGTGAGTAAGAACCATTCCTTCCAGATACCAATGTCCTCAGCTCTCCCAAATATAGTGACTCTAAAGGGAACATACAAAAACCTGTTGGGGAACACTTCAATCTACCTGGGCATTCATTAACAGATCTTCAAGTGACTGTTTTGTTATAGACCAATTCCACAAGCCAAATACGCAGAGAAGGACTGGAACTACAATTCATTCACAAGTTTGATACTCATGCTAATGGATTAAATGAAGATACCGGGTGGCTGGGACATTATCAACCTACCAAACAATGAAGGTGCCAATGAGTCTTTGCTTGTATAGTATCTGGTGTTAGTACTCTTCTTCTCTATTGCCTATCAAAAGTTCTTATCTGCCTTTTTTGACTATCCAGTCTTTAGGTGCTTATAGACTATTTGTTTTTCCTGTTACACTCCAGCTCCGCTTTCCCCTTGATATTTTTATACCCACTACCTCTTCTTGTTCCCCCCCCCCATTTTTTTCCTTCTCCCCCCGGCCCTCCCATTTTCTCCTATTTGTTTTAGTTCTAGACATCCAACAGTCTGGTCATCTGAAGAAGTGGGCTGCGCCCACGAAAGCTCACAATACCATCTACATATTTTGTTAGTTTTTAAAGTGCTACCAGACTGTTTGTTGTTTTTTAAGTTTATCCAACATTTGAAGTTATTTCCCAAAACCCCCAGCTCCAGGAATCAGGAGATTGCATAAGCCTCTCAACTTTTCTTTATTAAAAAAGTAAGGATCCTGCCATGCTGAGAAAATGCTTGAAAAAGTGACTTGCATATTCGCTACAATTGCACAAAGCAGAAAACAAACAGAATGACACCTTTCTCCCCAAATTTTTGTTGCAAGCCTCACGATTTTTTCTGAAATGACTCATGATTTTTGAAAGCCTAAGGTTAATAGTTGCATGATTACCTAATATTAATAGTTACTTCAGAGGGTCTTTGGTGGTCAGTTAAAAGGCGAAATGAAGAACAGGGGCGGATGAAAGTTTTGCGAGGCCCAGGGCAGCACAATTTTGTGCATGCGTCATGCAATTTTGCGCATGAGCTACGGCCACAGCCGACAGGTAGTAGCGTGTGCGCGGGGCCTATTGAAGCGCGGGGCCCGGGGCAGCCGCCCCGCTCGCCCTGCCCTATATCTGCCGCTGATGGAGAAGAAAAGAGGCACAGAGAAGTGCAGAGGCGGGAATAAGCCCAAATTGTTTTTTTGTGTACAGCCGGTCCCCGAGTTGCGAACGGTCGACTTACGACCGTTCGCAGTTACGACCAAAAATGTCGTAAATGGCGGACCCCGAGTTACGAACGTGATCCACGCTTACCAACAGCGCGGTCGCGTGTAACTTAATGGGGTCCGACTTACGAACAAACCGAGTTACGACCAATTGCTTGGTCCATAACCGGTTCGTAAGTCAGAGACAGGCTGTATCTCGTAACTGGTTTCTAAAAAGAAACGTGTAAGCAGGGGCTGAACTGCTGCTTGCTATCAGCCAGCTAAAAGGAGGGGGTGGGTGTGCCTGCTACAATTGTTTAGCTCTGCAAGGTAATTAACTGTTAACTGTTGATATGTAAATACAGTTCATGCCAGGATGTGGAGAGAATACGAGGTGTGGCTATGTAAATCCCATTCAGCGAGGGCTGATGGAGGGTCAGTGTTGGAATGGAATGTGGAGAATTGTAAATAATTTGGGACTGTTATGGGGGTCACTAATCATGCTACCCCTAAATGTGGGAACTGTAAAACATGCCACCAGTGCTTGCAGGAGAGATACCACCATCATTGTAAGAGGTCTCTGAGGAACAAGCCTCCCCCCTTCCAGAGTTGAATGAACTGAGCTGGGGGGAAGGGTTAAAGGGCTTGAGTCAGCCTGCTTCACACCTGCCAGGTGTGAGCTGTAAGACTGGCCCAACCTGCCCCTTTCCCCCTTTGTTTAAAGGACAGACCTAAAGCAGACTCCCTGAGGAGTCTTTTCTTTTGCTAGTCCAATGGAAGCTGGATTCCTTGGCCAGTCCAGCTGGTGGCTTAATAGTTGAAATCACTGAGAGCTGAAATCACTGGTTTGGCTGAGAGCCAGACCCAGTGAAGCGGCGGTGGCCAGCAGAGTGGCTGGTGGGAATCACTGGCTGGTGGCGTAACGTGGCTGGTAGGAGCGGCGGCAGGCAAGGAGCGGCGACCAGCGGCGTGGCGCGGAGCGGCGACCAGCGGCGTGGTGTGGAGCGGTGGCAGGCGAGGAGCGGCGACCAGCGGCGTGGTGTGGTGACCAGTGGCGTGGTGTGGGGAGCGGTGGCAGGTGAGGAGTGGCGACCAGCGGCGGCAGCACGTGAGGAGCAGCGGCAGGTGACCAGCGGAGCGTTCGGTGGTGTGGGATGATACAGCTGGTTGAGCGTGGCGGAGTGTTGTAAGGTGCCTCCTATCTATCCCCCCCCCCACCCCAATTTCTACCCAGGTTGGGAGGTGAAACCCTGCGGGTGAACTTTGGGACTCTGGGTGGCACTGACCAGGGACAGAGACTTTTGGGATGTCGGACTCTTTGGACTTCAGGTGATTCTTGGCTGGGGAAGGTGGGGGCGGGGGGGCGCTTAGCTCAGGTTTGGGTTATGAACTCTGTTTGTGGTGTTTTCCCCAAGTTAATGCCGTATGACCTCTCTCTGTTTCATTAAATGTTTCTTTCCTACACTCAGACTCAGTGCTTGCGAGTGGGGGAAGCATTGCCTCTCAGAAGCACCCAGGGGTGTGTGAATTTCCCAGATTACTGGGTGGGGGCTCGAGCCGGTTCTGTGTGAGATGGACCACAAGATATTGAACCCAGCCCTGGTTACTGCCAGGCCTACCCAGCAGAAGGGTTACATGTGGAAGAAGGAAGGCTTTAGGAGGGATCTGAAGGAGGAGAGAATGTTAACGGGGCAAATTGAGATTGAACAAAATTAGGGTTTTGTTTACATGGTGGTGCAGAAAAAGGCATGGGGATGGAAGTAAGGGAGGGAGGTGAATTGGGCAGCTCCCCAAAATGCTGCTATTGCTTTTGCCCAGTGCCCAGGTTAAAGCACTGGACGGGGCCTCAGGACATTAGAGTTTAGTTCCCAGCTGTGCTACAAGTTTCCTGTGTGACCCCTACACGTTCTTTAGTCACTCTGGCCATGATGGAAAGCCCAGGCCTGCCGATGAGGGGCAGTGGAAGAAAAGGGGCAGCTGCTCCAGGCCTGGCAATTCCAGAAGGACTGAGGCTCCCAGCCGCTGTCACCACTCCTGCAGCAAAAACCAGAGGCCCGGGCCCTTTACATCACTGCCGGAGCCTCAGCTGGCATACTCCAGGCAGTGCTGAAGGGTGGCCCAGGGAGGCTAGTCCCAGCCACACCCCTTTCACCCAAGGCCTGCCCCTTCTGGGAGCACAGAGACACCTCTCCTTTGTCCAGGGCCTGCAACTCTGTCCCCTCTCTCCCTCTGGGAAACCCTGTTGAGTTCTGTGAGGAGTCCCAATTCAATTCACTTTGGATCGGCCCTTCCATGACACTATTCCCTATCTGAAAAATGGAGCTAATCGTACTTCCCTACCTCACAGAGGTATCATGTGAGTGCTACCGAGTGTCAGATGCTCAGCTGGCTGTGATGACTGTGGGTGCGGATGGTATATAAATACCTGGGGAGAGGAGACACACCAGTGTGAAATTGCTAGGACACGTTGTCATGCTGTTCGATGTCTGAGGCCTCATAGACGGCAGAAGAAGATGCACAGTGAGGCTGTCATCAGCATTGCTACAGTAACTACCCCATCCAGCGTTACAGAACTATTTAGCCAAAGTGCATCATATCCCCTGCTGCCTTCATTTTGCTTAATCTGCATTCTTACAGTTCTGTAATCCTCCTGGGAGACTTCCTATAAATAGTGTCTTGGCAATTAAACCTTCTCTCCCTGCAAACTAAGCTGTAATTGTTATTGGCAGGTAGCTTGTAGCAGTGTCTCTGATGAAGGAACTAGAGGATGAAACACATTTTAAATAATGAGGGTTTATCTTTCCAAAGAAAGGAAAGTTTATCTTAAATGCTAATTCTATTATCTGATGGAGAATCTAATGTTTTCCTATACAAATTGCCACTCCAGGGAACACCCAGGAACTGAAATGTTAATTGTGAAAACCTGCAGCCCTCACAGAAATGTGCTGAATGTTGTCTGGAAAGGCGGGACAACTCACTGCCTTTACAAGAGTTTGTGTCCATTATTTTTAACTGTATAATCTGAAATTTCGTGTAGCCTTCAGATAGAATAATCAAAAGGAAACACATGAATCAATACACAGGGACTGAGCCAACGGAAAGATGCAAACATCAGTGAACTGCTGATTTTCACCATTGCGCGTGGAGTAAGATGCAGCATTGCACATTTCTAAATGGCTCACTGGGGAAACTGTACAGTCAAGGTAATACCTGTAATAAATAGGCAAGAGGAACTGGGCTATTCCACAGAATATTCTGGGAATGTCTTGTCACAAACAGGTTGGACATCCCTGGTCCAGCAATCTCGGGACTTAGAATCATAAAATCATAGAATACTAGAACTGGAAGGGGCCTCCAGAGATCATCGAGTCCAGTCCCCTGCCCTCATGACAGGACCAAGCACCATCTAGATCATCCTTGATAGATGTCTGTCTAACCTGCTCTTGAATATCTCCAGGGATGGAGATTCTACAATCTCCATAGACAATTTATTCCAGTGCTTAATCACCCTGACAGTTAGGAAGTTTTTCCTAATGTCCAACCTAAACCTCCCTTCTGCTATCCTCAGAGGCCAAGGAGAACATTTTTTTCTTCCTCCTCTTTATAACACCCCTTTAGATACTTGGATTCCACTATTGTGTCCTCTCTCAGTCTTTGAAGGATTAGAGTATGCATGATTGGTGAATTATTCACCCACCTGCTTCATGCTGAATGTCTCCAGAGGCAGGGGTGGCCTTGTGAGTATAGGCCGACTCGGCCATCGCCTAGGGCGCCGCCTTCAACGGGGCACCCGGGGCGCCCAATGATGACATCACACCATTGAGGGCCGTGCAGGCAGGGGCGCCGATCGCGCGTTCCGCCTGGGGCGCCAGCTGCCGCAGCCCGCCTCAGGCTGCCCCTGTCCAGAGGCTTGACATTTCTGTGAGTGTGTGATGGATCCCTCAAGCTGGGCTTACCGCGTACCCTGTAGATTGAGACACATCTACCAACAGCTCCTGTCAGTGACTGAAAACATCACACCAGGATCCAGAATTTTTGCAGTTACTCTGCATTCTCATTCTGACTGCCTAAATTCACTTCTCCAAGCCCCAGCATCCCATGACATGGGAAAAAGGGTTTCTAATGGAGAATGGAATGAGGTGTCAACATGGAAAATACAGAACAGGACACAATGCCCTGCCTTGGATGGACAGAGGTACTTGACTTAGCTCAGAAAAACACTTCTTAAAGCTTTGTCTGGGACCCAGTTCTCTGGCTCTATGGGTGAAGGTATGACAGGTTGTATTTCCAGTAACCAGAAAATAATTCAATATTGGGTTATTGGGAATAAATATATCTGACTATTATTATATATATATGATGCGAAAAAAAGACTTCCGATAGCAGGTCCCATTTGGGCACATTTGGTTGATCAGCCACCATTAAAAAGACATACAAAGGGATATATGTGCTCAGGCCTCAGGACTGTAGCTAATACAGATTAAGAAATTTACCCAGGGGGCAAGTTATTCCGTAATTACCTACTGCAGGCAGGACCGACTTTAGGATTTATGGGGCCCTATGCAGTACTATTAAACGGATGCTCTAGGCTCGATGACAGCTGGGGGAGAGGGGTTGACAATTTTTTACAGATTTGATTTTATAATCTTTAGCAACACACCATTGAAATATTTTTAAAACAAATTTTAAACTAAGGTCCTGTCAACTACCAGAGTAAATTGAGAAACTAACAGGATATACCTGGGGTTGGCAAATGCCTATTAACTGACTTCATTACCCCTTGAATGGCTCTTTCACAGGTTCAATGTTCTGCTAATAGGTCTGGCAGATTTTTCAATTTTAAGTAAACTAGATCCTTTCCAGAAGAAGCAAAGCCATAGAACAGGGATAGGAAGAGGTGGGTGGATGGACATTAAGACCCAGTGGCAGCCCAAATTTTCAGGTGCCCCTATGCAACTTTGTATTCTGCTTCTGGGTAAGGATGTGGCATAATGAAGGGGTGAAATGTGTATGGAGGCTTGCAATTTTATGATATTTCCTAATGTAGAGATCTCCTCCTTGACTGCAGGGTTTCCTGTGTCTTCCTCATCTGGTATTGGATATTGTCAGAGACAATACACTGGACTCTATGGCCCAATGGTCTGATTAAGCCTACCACTGTCGATGTTCCTAAATGTGCATTTCTTGCTTTATATCTGCATCGTTGTAACTGTTCTTGTTTTTTTGTTTGTTCGTCCCATTGAAAAGGAACCATTACTAATCACATTCATTGTGGTAGTGCCAAAGGCTATCCAAGAATGAGGCTCTATTATTCTGCCCCTGTTACCCTTTTATATATTGGTTTTAGGCACTAGATTTTCAGCTGATATAAATCAGTGTTACCTCACTGAAGCCAATTGACCTATGCTGATTTATGCTGAGGTTCTGGCCTCTTATCCCCACATGGAAACAGGTACATCTTTATGGCAGTCCAATTATTTATTTTAAACCTGTCCCAACTGTTCCTCTTCATTCTCTTCCCAGAACACCTCCTTTAACCCTGGTGGTTCATCAAGATTATTCAGAGGTCCAGTTCTTTTTAAACTAAAGATACTGTATTCATAACACAGAAAAGATTTGTTCCTATCAATTCTTTATCCCCACCTGGCTGACAGATGGGAAGACACAGCTGCCTGGTTCTTCAATCCTCACCCAGAAATAAATACTTTAAGACCTAGAGGAGCTGGACAGCTGGGCACAGAAAACAGTACAGCCACTTTGGAAGTCTACTTGGAAGTCAATAATGTTCCAAGTGGCATTAACTCTTCTGTTGTGCGTTATGCCCCTTCTCCAATCTCCCTTGCAAAGGAGAATTAAGTAACACAATGGTAACATGGGGGAGAGAAGGAGAAGGGAGGGACAACCAGAGAAGGGTGGTTTCAAAGGAGCACTAGAGAAGAACCAGCTCTCTACACTACCTCTGTGGGATTATCAAGACTGTGGCCTAGATTTGTGGGGGGTCCTATCTTCTCCTGTCACTCACTGAGCATGGGGTTAGAAACAGCTCCATCTTGAGGAGAGATGTACTAAGAGGGGAAGTTTGCAGACATGCTAACCAAGCCTCTTCCACAGAAGGAGATATTCCGGTCAATGGAGCTGGTGAAGATTAAATTATTATTTGTAGAGTTGGTTGAAATTTCCCAAAGTTTTGAGTTTTCAATAAAAAAGGAAAGATGAATTTTTAAAATTCGTGGAGGTCCCAATAAAAAACAGGCCCCCTTTTTGCTGTCAACAACCAGGCAAAAGGGGCCTGGAAAAATGCATCACCTAAATTTCAAAGGGGATCCGTCATGCTTCCATTTTGGGGTCCTTAATTTGAGCCTCATTAAAGGGCCCTACATTTCATATGGACAAAGGCCAGATTTTAAATGTATTTAGGTACCCAGAAATGCACATAAGCACTTGGTGAGGGCTTCCAAAATGCTGGGCATCTAACTTCCATTGACATCAATGAGAATTAGGAGACTTGGTGCTTCTGAGCATCCCAATAGATGTTTTTTCTGCATCTTGAGGTACCTAAATACCCTTAAAAATATGGGCCCCTGGGTGCTCAGCACTTTCTCAAAATCAGGACCAAATAAAGTGTCTCATGTTGAATGCCCAATATTTAGAGTGCAGAAAATCCTGAAAGATTTGTTTTTCAAATGCAGGTCCCCATCTTATGTGCCTTACAGGAAATGTAAATGAAAGCAACAACTTTTATTACAAACATGGCAGGAAAAACACATTCATTTTCTAAACTTTAGCTTGTTTTATATGTATAACCATTATTTCCCATGGCGAGAATGCCTATTAAACAGACAAAAAAAAGGAATGGAAGTAAAGAAATGAAGTCAGGAGGAATAATGACTGTTATATCATTATTTATAAACATACAAACAGAAAAGGAAAATACACAAAGACATTTGTTTCAGAAATGCCTTGCCTCAAATAACATATAAATGATCATTTAATGTAATGAGATTTTTTTCCCTTCTAATGAAGTGTAGTTCCTTTAAAAATAACCCAGGGATAATGACAATAATGAATAATAAATATTAATAATTACCTATAATGGGTAATTAAAGTTTAATAATTAGTGTGAAAGTCAAAAAATAACAAGAAAAAAACTCATTTGATCATACTGAAACATGGAGAATTTGAAGGATGTTGTATAATCACTGCAGCATAGGTTAATGATTGTCCATTTGAAGTCTGCATTCATTTATGTTCACGGTTATGGGAATGTAACAGTTGATAGAGCAGTTTGTGGCAGAAAAATTGAATATGTAAATATGATTCCAAACGTGAGTCCACTGTGATGGGGTTATCTCTGCCAATGCAGTTCTCATTGGTGAGATTGTGCAAGCAGGTGCTTTTGAAGTGTCTGCTACAAAAGTGGGTTTAACTTCGGCGAGTTATGGGTCATACTCTGAGCTGGATGAGGCAGATTCTCTTCTGGCGAGAATCTCTATTCTCTATTGACCTGAACAGAGTGGTGCCTCTATATAGCAGCTGAGGAACTGGCCTGAGTTTCCTAAAGTCTGTCTGCATTACAGGTGTCTTGAAGCAGGTCTCAGACTTGTGCAGATTCTGAGATTTTTGCTGTATCAATTCCTAGGTGAAAAGGGGCTCCCAAGCCACAGGTGGTCTCCCCTCTTAGAGAGGGGAAGCAATGCATCATGGGAGATTAAGTTCAGCCCATAAACCCAGCCCATAGAGGAAAAGTGGGACATGAGGCAAGTAAACAACAATTCACATGAGGCACCATGGCAACGTTTCCAAATCACTGTATTTCAATTTTGGGGCACCTGGTTTTTTTTGACAATAAATCATTTTTTTTTTAAAGTAGACACTTTTGGCAAAAAAAGTTCATTTAATTAAACCCCAAATGTTCTGTCAAAAATTAATTCTGATCGCAAAATTTCCATTAGCCTAATTTAGCAAGTCCAAGAGGTGCTGTGTGTATTTCTGAGAAATGCTCAACATTTTGCAATATCCTTGAGCTGCAGCCAGTTCCTTCTTTTTACACTTAGATTGTTTCAAAAGATGATCAGGGTTGGAATGAAGTAGGAGATGGGTTGCTATGCATGCATTGAGCTATTGGTGAAAAGTATCCCTCTCTGGTATAAAATACCAATGTTTTGAATTCATATTATTTGTCTTGTGACAGCTCCAGGAAACTCCAAAAAAGGATCAGAGCCAAACTGGTGGTAGGTCTTATAATAGAAACATGAGGAGAAACAAGACAAGAAACCAAAAGCACAAGGAGAAGGACAAGGTGACAGCACAACAAGTAGTACAGCAAGCGGCAGTCACAGCAGACCCAGAGCATGCTTTTCACCCATAAAGCTCAAGATGTTTTAAAAAAGTTTTATTATTCCCACTTTACAGATGGGGAAAATTGAGGCACAGGAAGGTTAAAGTAACTTTCCTAAGTCTGTGTACTGAGTCTGTGGATGAGAAGGGAGTAGAACCTACAGGAAGATCCTGTGTTGTATGTGGTATATTGAAAACTATGCAAAACCCCACAAGTTGTTGCTTTAAATTGTAATAGTTTCCACCCCCCCAAGTGCTTGGAGACTAGAAGCTCTATAAGGAAGCATGGGTCTAGCAAGAGGCAATCTGCAGATAGAAAGCCTAAGAGTAAGGAGCTTCCTGCTCCAGGGAGCAGCTTGCTTCATCTCTGTTTCCGGTTCTTGTGTGTTATTATTCTGAATTGCATTATGTTGCAACCTTCCAGTAGTCTAGACAGCAGGCTTCTTTCAGAAGAACCATTTTTCGGAAGAGATCTTCTGAAAAAACTTCTTCCGAAAGAGAACGTCCACACTGAATGGACACTATTTCGCATTTAAGCTGTGATTACTATGGACGGAGTGGCCACCAGGGCACCTGTGCTTTTTTCTCTTTCCTCTTCTTTCAAAAGAACTCCCTCTTCCCCATCCACACACGCCTTTTCCTGAAAGAGCTCGTTCGGAAAAAGGCTTCTTCCTCGTAGAAAGAGGATTACCAACGCCGGAAAAACCCCTCTCTTCTTTCGATTTACGTTCAGAAGAACACGATTGCAGTGTGGACGTAACTCAGGTTTTGTCGGAGTGGGTGTGAGTATCCTGCCCTTCATTCCTCTGCTCATGCCCTAGGACAGCAGGGTTACTACAAATATATAAGACTCTGAAAAATCCCTAATGTGCTGCACTTAAAGAAACAACATGCAACAGAAGAAAATGACTCTGGATGTTTGTGTGTGCAAGTGAGTGAAATTAGCTTTTCCCTTAAAAGGAGCATTAGAATGTTTCAAGAAATTAATGGAAAGGAGGATCCAAGAAAGAACAAAGAGGGGCCTGGATAAATTAAAGATCTTATCTGAAACCAAACTAGAGTAATTGACTAAATTAACTTGTCTTAAAGAGACATGTGCTGAGACACTGCAAAATAAAGAAAAGATAAAGGGAAATTAGAGACTTTAATATGGCATATAAACAGCACTGGGAAGAAACTGAAGGCAAGAGTAAGAATGCTGTTGTCAAAGGGGAAGAAAAAAGGTTTTATATGCATATAAGTCACTAAATATACCCTTGAATTTTTCAACAAGGATCCTAATCATCTTTCTGCTGAATCCCAACAAAGAAATTCAGCATTCGGATGATGTATATTTTGAAATATTTCAGACATGCTGTATGCAGGTGCACCTTATATTCAAAACATTTACCCTTTATTAATTTAAAGAGACAGCGGGTTTCTTGTTCTAATATTTGGGAATAGCAGGTATGTCATTAGTGGAGATTCATATTCAACCTTTTCCATCGATAAGCTTTGCATATGCTACCTTTTCATCAAAAAACAGAAAAAGTACCAAATGAACAACAATGACTGGTATCCATAAAGTTCTATCATGAGAAATTCTCTGGTTATTATGGTAGTATTCATGTAATGATGCACTTTGCAAAAAAGCTAAGAGCCTTAAAACCCTTTGTGTGCATGTTCAGCAGAACAAAGATACTGACACGTACAACAGCCTCAGTTTTGAAAATGTTACTAGAGCATAAAGAAGTTAATGCTGCAAAACCCCTGTGTATACTGAATCAAGCTTCTTTCTCCCCAAAAAAATCGTTTCTAATTCCTGTCTAGAATCCTAGCATAGGATTGCATTAAGAGAGATCTTCTAAGGACTGGCTTTATTAACCTCCCAGACATGCTACAAAGCCTATTTTTTCCTCGCAGGTATATAAGGATTGGGACCTATTGTGCTAGGCTCAGCTGGCATCCGCTGCAAAAAAACCAAACCAAACAAACAGCCTGCCCCTACCTTATGCATTTTACTGCACATTGCTGACTCAATGGGATTTACAGACGTTCAGCACCTTAGAGGATTGAGCTGTAGCAGAAGTGGTGAATAGGGTGAGCCAGACTGGAGTTATGTTGGGTTTATTGTTGTTTAGAAGACAGTTTCATTATACACATGGGTCATTCCGTAACGACATTGTGCAATTGTACATTGAAAGGTACTTGTTTTAAAGGAAGGAAGTGCCTAAAATTTGAGATGGGTTGTGATAAAATAGAAAGAGGCTTAAAAATAAAGTTGCTGCTGCTGCCATTTGGTGCTATTTCCCCAAAATAACCTTTTGCTGCAAAATAAATGGCTATTTTTATAGGTTCAAGTTTATATCACAGCTTACCAGAACATGTCCAACTACTATAACTAATAATTAAATAGTAATACATATTAATTAATAAATCAAGATGGTTTTATCACACTTTTTACTCCAAAGAACCAAATCCCCAGGGTGAGCTACAGGATGTGTACACCCTGCATTTATTTCACAGAGCTCCTCTCTACCTCCATTAGGAAAATAATGCCACCTCCGTGGTGGTAGGGCCCCAGCAATAATGCACACTCATTTAGGATGGAAAGGGTCAAATCAGGGTTTCCTCTTTGTGAGTGCAGGGAGCTAGGGACACTAGTGAAGTTCTGCTGAGTGGAAACCCCTGCAGAAGGTGGTAGATTCTCCCTCTTCCTGTGAAATAGGCTTGTAAATGATACAACACCATGTGCCGGGGAGCAGAGGTCTGTCTGGGTCTCTTCTTTATAGCTTGCAGGGAATTATGGGAGTGGGGCAGGAATGTGTAGTGGGAGGAACAGATCTTACATGATGTGGCTGCACATGGAGTAGGCAGAAATAGCGTGATGGAAAGGCAGGGGCCATGGCAGTCTCTGAGGGGGTCATAGAAAGCACAGAGGGACTCCCCAGCATCTCTGGAGGCTGTGGAACCCCACAGCTCTGTCCAAGCACATCGTCTCTACTTTGGGAGGATTCATTCCCTGTTTGAAAGCGTCAGGAGAATCTAAGTGAGCCACAGTGCGTTGGAATCTGGCCAGGACGGAGAGGCATCCTGACTCTTTGCAAAAAGTCCTGTGGGATCTTTGTGCTCAGGGGACCCTTGGCAGCCCCTCTTGGAACAATGGCACCTTCTATGCCAATAAATGTGCCTAATTTGTTAGATATTCCGTTAGAATATATTTCCCTTCCCACCCTGTTTATTTTTAATCAATTTCTCTTAAATACTAACAATGCCTTCATTAGTGCAATTTCTACCGGCACCCTTGGGAGGTAGAGAGCTACTGTTATTCCATTTTATAGAGGGGGATCAGGGTCAAGCACCTTGACAAAGGTCATACTGGAAGTCTGTGGCAGAGAACGGATTTGAATCCAGGTCTTCCAACTTCTAGGCTGGAGCCTCAACTAGTGAACCATATTCCTTCTCTTTCCCTGACATTTATTATTACCATTCCTATGACCAGGACGACTGTGCTCTTTTCAGATGAGGACTGATGTAAATATCAATGGTGACTGGCAGCTAGCTACTACAATGATAGGTCAGTAGATTTTAGATGAATGTGTTATCCTCAGGCTACTATATGCTGCCAATATTGCAGTAGCATTTAGATCTTATTTCTCTTATTTCTTCCCCCTGGTCCTGCAATGTCCTTTCTACTGACACATAAACTAGTATTTGATGATAGTATTATTTACATTTTTAATTACTTTGTGTCTACTGGGTATTTACTTTGAACATAAGTGGCAAGCTGTTTGGGAGCTAGTGTTTCTGCAGCACAGCTAATTAATTGATGAGAAATAAGTAAATAAAGAGTCTTGCAAAAGCAAAGGGAAAGAAGACAGCCTGCCTGTTTCCTCTTATTCCCATGCGATCACTCAGTTGTTGCCTTACTCCAGCCTTCCTCTTTTAAAAAAAAATATTATCATTCACCTTTGTAATTGAAACAAGGCTGCAAAACTTTCCCCAAGCAATACTCTCTTATGTGAATAGCAGCGTTCGCAGGTCCACTATCCTTGCATTGACATTCTTTGCGGGCAAGCGCACGTCAGCTCAGGAAATTCTCAACACGTGTTGAGCTTTGAAATTGAAGTCTGAGCACCCGGGGTCAGGAGCAGTTGTAAACACAAGGAGGGTATCAGGATGAGAACAGTAGCACTGATTTTTATTGGGGTTATAAGGATGCCAGTAGGGATAAAGACATTTAGGGTTTTTTTTCTCCTATAAATCCTTTTAACACACAAAGAATAAATATGAAACTACCTTTTAGTAAAGTGCAACCGCAAGGGCTAGGTTTTCTATGGCTGCCCCCACAACTAGAGCTAACTTTTCAAAACCTCTCAGCCCCCAGAAGTTCCCAGTGAGTGATTCCAGCCACTTCCATTAAAGTGCCCAAGGTTTTATCTTGACTGCCAGCATGTATTGACAGATCCTGTTAGCTTATAACTAGCCTAGCTTGTCTCTGAAACTCTAGTCAAGGCAAGGCAAGCTCTACTTTAGCAGCTGCTAAGTGGGTAGAGTTAAAACCTTGCCTCTCCTCTTGACCTGCTTAGCATGTCTTACAGCCCAACATGCCTTTTCTTGACTGATGGTTTTAGAAGGTGCTAGGTGCTTCAGGCTTGTTAACGTGATCTGATAATATCACACCTTGACATCCCAGTAAACCCAAGGCCTAATTAGGAGCTGAACTTCATTGACAAGCTGGCCCAGATCAGAAGCCCATTTTGTGCAGGTGGACATGATCATACAAAAGGCAGGCCAGGGCAGTAGAGAAATTTGGGTGTCCCTCCTGTGTAGCCTGTGGGCTACCCTGAGAACAAAAAAAGTCTGCTGTCTCTGAACAAATCAATTGCTTAGAAATGGGAAGGAGCAGTAGACAGAAATCATAAGCAATGCAGTGATATGGACGCATTGGAGAGAGTCCAGTGGAAGGCAACAAAAATGATTAGGGGACTGGAGCACATGATTTACAAGGAGAGGCTGAGGGATTTGGGCTTATTTAGCCTACAGAAGAGAAGAGTAAGGGGGGATTTGATAAAAGCCTTCAAGTACCTGAAGGAGGGCTCCAAAGGGGTTGGAGAGAGGCTGTTCTCAGTGGTGACAGATGACACACACAAGGAGCAATGGTCTCAAGTTACAGTGGGGGAGGTCTACATTGGATATTAGGGAAAATCTATTTCACTAGGAGGGTGGAGAAGCATTGCAATGGGTTACCTAGGGAGGTGGTGGAATCTCCATCCCTAGAGGTTTTTAAGTCCCAGCTTGACAAAGCCCTGGCTGGGATGATTTAGTTGGGGTTGGTCCTGCTTTGGGCAGGGGGTTGGACTCGATGACCTCCTGAGGTCTCTTCCAACCCTATGGTTCTATGATTCTATGACACACCCTTTTATTCCAGGTTTAACCTTGAATGAGGAAATGAGTTCCTTGAGGTTAGTGCTGCTGACAGTGGTGTTAGCCTCCTCCGAGAATGGGACCATAGAACTATGCCTTCTTCCTCTCTCACAGGCCAGCAACCGGAGCATGGGCAGCATGACCTATTGCAAAGCACGGAGCAATCTCTGCAATATGCTCCCTTAGGATATGTCTACACTGCAATTGGACACCTGCAGCTGGCATCGTCTGGGCTAAGGAGCTGTTAATGTCAGTGTAGACAATGTAGCTCGGGCTGCAGTCTGAGCTCTGGGGCTTTCCCATCTCATAGGGTCTGAGAACTTGGCTTCCAGCCCAAGCCTGGACATCTACACTGCTATTAAACTGCCCCTTAGCTGGAGCCATGAGAGCCTGAGTCAATTAGCAAGGGGCCTGCAAGGTTTTAGTGGCAGTGCTGACATACCCTCGGAGCAGGGGTAAGCAAATACTAGCCCACGGGCCGGATCTGGTCCACCAGGGTTAGCCCCTGGGCAGGGGTAGGCCCCCCCCCACCATATTTACCTGCACCTCCACAGGTGTGAGCAATCACAGCTCCTATTGGCCACGGATCGCTGTTCTTGGCCAATGGGAGCTGTGATCAACCATCCCTGCAAAGGCACAGGTAAATACAGGGGCAGGGACCTGCCAGGGGCTACACTTGATGAGCTGCCACCGTTTCATTGCTTACCCGGGTCTTGGAGTCATGGTGCTTGCATTATGCACTATGCTTCTAAGAGCTCTACCTGTGACAGTGCCCCACTTCTGAGGAGCTGTGACTGCCCTATCTATGTCAGAGGAGTGGCTACTTTAAGGGGTAGAAATAAGCTATTTTGATTGCAGGTCTAACTCCGTGGAAATAAGTTGGAAGGTTCTGCAGGGCTGGAGTGAGTCACAGGCAGTGTAAAGTCCGTGCCTAGGGTCCCAGTCTTTGGACTTGTGTGCTTATGTCAAAATCAGGGCTTTAATTAAAAAAAAAAAAAAGAAAAGAAAAACAGAGGAGAAGCACAGTTCTAGCATTCATGACTGTGAAGGAGAAATTGAAAATGTGACCCAAGTGAAAATGGTGCACTGACATCTGCCTGAATCTGCAGAATGCTTGAAACAATAGCCCTGAGATAAGGGAACTGACCCATGCATCTCAAAGGGCTATTAATCCCAAAGACCACTGCTTTAAAGGCTCCCACCAGACCCCGTCCATGAGAGGACTGTACGTCTACACTGCGGCAGTTTTTTTGGAAGAGGAAATGCAAATGAAGCACTCATTTGTAAATCCCTCGCTCTCATTTGCATATTCTCTTCCAATCCTTTTTGTGGCAGAGGTTTTTGTGCTAAAAATCCCTGTGTAGATAGGGCCATTTGTCAGAAAAAACCCGTTTTGCGCAAGACCCCTTATTCCTCAAAAAATGAGGTTTACAGGATCTTGCACAAAACGGGTTTTTGCGCAAAACGGACCTGTCTACACTGCTTTTTTTGCACAAAATCCTCTTCCACAAAAAGCATCAGAAGAGAATATGCAAATGAAGCACAAGAAGTTGCTAATGAGCTCTTCATTTGCATTGCCTCTTCTGCAAAAAAAGAGGCAGTGTAGACGGAGTCTTAATTCAGCTTTTGCCCTGCAGTGTAGACGTGCCCTCAGTGAATTGTCTATATTGCTTCTATTTAATTAAAAGTATGATATTAAACCAGTTTAGTCAAGCCAGTGCAAAAGGCTGTGTGGATGGTCTTAATTTTTTAAAATCAGTTTTACTTTGTTTACAACTGATTGGGAATAGGTATAAGTTATACTGAAATTAATCACTGTGAAACCAAAATAAGTGTCTGCACAGAGATTTGTATTAGCTAACTTAAGTCAGTTGAATGAACTCATGAAAGTTTGTGTGCAAAGACCAACTTAGTAAACAGACCTCTGGCAATTGTAACTTCAAATTTCAGTAAGGTTCAATTTTACGTATATAACATGAGTCAAAGAGTTGAGCAGATAATGTACTAAAAATATGTATCATTCTGAAGCTTTTAAATTCCACCAGTTGCTGCAAGAGATTTGCAGTCTTTTGGGGTGAATGATGAAAGTGAAAGGTGTTTTGTTTTTTTCAAACAAGAATTTTCAAAGTGGAAAAATAGTCTTTTATCCAAAATGAAAAACTTTGTCAAAACAGCTGACTTCTAAAAAAACTTTAACTTCTCAAAACCCTTTTTTAGCAAATGTTTCATCAACATAGTATTAAAATCTTTTGTTTCTCAAACTCAGAATTATATAAAACAAATGAAAACCTCTTGTTTTGGGGAAAAGAAAATGTTCAATAATAGTTTTGAAACAAATGCACAGGAAAAGTTTAAACAAAACCAAGTGGTTCTGTTTCTAATCCTGCAGAACTGAAACAGCTTCAATATTTCAGGACTACGTGTGCCTCCCCACCTTATTTTTCAACGATCTGTAATAAATACCACTGAGGAACTAGGAGTTCCCAGTGAAGTTCTCTTTGTGCAGGAGAAAACTAATGTTAAGGTTCCGGAATTCTAACCAGTTTTCTGATTGCAGAATGTCCATGAGTGGATTGCAATTTCCTTGAATTTACTGAAATTAATTGACATATTTGGAATCATTCAATCTATTTCTTTATGTTTTCTTTTCTCCTATTGATTGCTATAAATATTTGATATTCAGCCAAAAATGAGACTCAGGAGTGCTGGTGAGGGGTTTGGGTCACCTGACTTTGGTCAGGGTGATAAAGGTCACATGACATAGGTCAATATCTACTGACACCACTGGTTACTGTTACACTCTCTAGTGGTAATATGAGCTACTTTAGTTAGTTATGAATGGTCACATGATATTTTTTGTGATCCCTTATTGGACAAGATTAACTACTGCAATCAAGAAGAGGCTTTGAAGTCTCATTTGGGGAATTAAATCCTTAAAGGAGAGGTCATAGTTTAGTGAGAAGAAGCAATGAGCTGATAAACAGGATTAGGGACTTTTAGAGACTCTTAAACCTTTTACCTTTTCAGCCCACACAGGTGTTGCCGCAGGCATAATTCCTAGGAAAATTAGGGATACTGTAAAATGTATTGTCTGAGTACTTGGTTTACATTAAATTTCATTTCATTGCTTTCACACAGAGTAGTTGCTTAGTACGTGCACACTCCTGGCTGCAAAGTGTGTTGTCTGATCCTTTTGGGGCTCCTTATGGGCTGTATTCTATAATGTGTTGAGCATGTTCCATGAGCTATTTCTTCTCATTTCCTTCCACTACAGTCATAGGTTTTTCCTTTGGTTGGGCACATGAAATGGCCCAGATCTTGCATGGGGTATGGCTCTTCCAAAAACCAACAGACAGACAAGCCAACAGGCCCACAGTTGTTCCATGATTTGTGTTTCCCCACAGTCACATATCTGAGTAATTAGAATAGCCTGTTTCTGCGTGTTGGCTTTTGACCCATTGGCTCTTGTTCAGAAGTGATCTAAACATCTCCAAGTCAACCAATTTTTCTCTGTGCTTGCAGGAAGGAATCAGGCATTTGGACCTTCTTACTGAGCATTTTGAAACATATGAGCCACAATTCCTGCCGTGTAGTCGTTGCTGAAACCTTTCAACCCACTACGACAGTATTTTCAATTCACATGGTGTCCTTAGACCAGGGGTGGGCAATAATTTTTGATGGGGGGCCACTCCAAGAATTTGGAAAGTGGTAGAGGGCTGCACTCTTCCATGATATTAGCGGAAGAGAAGCAGGGTCTGGGATGGAGGTTGGGTGCCAGAAGGGAGCTTGGAGTAAGGGAGGGAGTTTTGGGTGAAGGAGGCAGTTGTGATCTGGGGCACTGGGCAGGGGTGGAGGGGGTTGGACTGTGACCTAGGGCAGAGAATTGGGGTACAGGAGGAGGTGCCGGGTTTGGGTTGTGAGCTAGGGCAAGAGGGGACTGTGATTTGGGGCAGGGGATTGGGGTGCCATATCTGGGAGGGGATATGGGTAGAGGAGGGGGTCAGAGGATTTGGGTATGTGGAGTAGGGGGCAGGAGTGGGGGGCAAAGGGTTGGGGAAGAGAGGGACTAGGGTGCCAGAGGTAGGCTCTGCCAGGAGACTTACCAGCCAGCAGCGGTTCCTGAATCAGCCTCCCTGCCTGCCCTGCCTGGCACAGGCTTCAGCCATGCACTCTGGAGCCCCTTGTGCTTTAGGGCTGCCTGTTATTGAAAAAGGCAGCTCCCATTGGCCAGTTTCTGGCCAGAAACCGGCCAATGGGATTGTGCTGGGGGCAGGAGCAGCTTCTAAAGCTTCCCCTTCCCCTCCGGACTCTCAGTTTTTAAAGAAAAACCACCCCATAGCTGCGTTTCTGAGTAGCGTGCAGGTGGGGCGAGGCAAGCGGGGAGCCTGCCTGGGGCTCCCCGCAGCATTTGCGGGTCAGATCCGGTGGCTTGGTGGGCCAGATCCAGCCCAGGGGCCATATTTTGCCCAGGCCTGCCTTAGACCTTTGCAAGAGATGCCCAATAATGAATAAGATCAAATCCTTACTAGACTGTCTGCTTGGGCTATTGGAAGAGCTTTTGGGAACACTTGATCTCCTGCTATTTGTTAAGTACTACCCCATCCCATATTCAATAGTTGTTGCCTGTTACCATTCTGTAATTTTCTTTCATCCACACCACTGTAAGGGTATGTCTAGATTGCATCCCTCTGTCGGCAGAGGTATGCAGATTAGGCAGGTCGACATTGCAAATGAAGCGAGGATTTAAATATCCCGCGCTTAATTTGCATAAAAAGGCTGCCGTTTTTGCCGACTTAGCACTTTGTCGGCAAAAAGCGGCAGTCTAGGGGGGAATCTGTCGAGAAAGAAAGCCTTTTTCAACAGATCCTGTAAACCTCCTTGCCGGAGGCATAAGGGATCTGTCAAAAAAGGCTTTCTTTCTTGACAGATCCCCCTCTGGACTGTCACTTTTTGCCAACAAAGTGCTGAGTCAGCAAAAACGGCGGCCTTTTTATGCAAATTAAGTGCAGGATATTTAAATCCCCGCTTCGTTTGCATTGTCGACCTGCCTAATCTGCATCTCTCTGCCGACAGAGGGATGCAGTCTAGACATACACTAATTGGCAGAAGGTAACACTGGATATGTTGACATTTAGAGGTGGGACTCCCCAGCTGGAGGAACCATGCCCACAGCAGCTCCGATCAAGTTATAATAGTAAAAAATAGAAGTGGAGCCACGGTAACATGGGCAGTGGGACTAGATGGAAATCTTATCCAAGATATGAGGGGTATGCTTGGGGCAGTTATCCCCTCCTGCTTCTGTCTTGTGGTACCTGTGTAACCCACACGCCTACTGGGTGTGGTTCACTGTCTCAGGCAGTGGCACTTAGACCACTTACAGCAAGAGATAACAACAAGAGGGCTCTACAACTGAATCTGAGAGCCAGCTGGCATTTAGCTCAAGCAGGCGAGGCTCCTACACTAAATTCTAATGGTTCCAGGTTCAAATCTGCCTCCAGACACACACTCCTGTATTTACTGTATATCAATCAGAGCTAGCAAGGAGATATCTCCCTGAGCTGGAAATTATACCTTCTAGCTCTAGTGAACATAAGAATGAACATACTGGATCAGACCAAATGTCCATCTATCTGTCTTCTGATAGCGGCCAATGTCAGGTGCCCCTGAGGGAGTGACCAGAGTGATCCATCCCCTGTTGCCCACCTTCTGACAAACAGAGGCTAAGGACACCATCCTGGCTAATAGCCATTGATGGACCTATCCTCTACGAATTTATCTAGCTCTTTTTTTAAACTCTGTTATCGTCTTGGCCTTCAAAACATCTTCTGGCAAGGAGTTCCACAGATTGACTGTGCTTTGTGTAAAGAAATACTTCCTTTTGTACAAGCTATGAAGTATAGTGTAAACATACCTGTAAGTGGAGACCTGCCTGTGAAAGGACTAGCTAGATCCTAACTTGCCTTATTTAATTTTTTCCGTGCCTGGTTTTGGGAAAGAACTTTACTACTCCCTGTCCCTCTGCTGAGTTAAGCATCTCGAAGAAAACCCACCACTTTGAGTATGACAACCAAAGCGTTGGGTGAGCTCAAAATTCACATGAACATTGTGGGGCATAAAAGACTCCATCACTTGAATCTCTGCAGAAAGAGCATAACTAAGGAGCGGGGAAAGACCAAAGAGAAGTTGTTGGGTGTCAATATAGAATATGTGATGCTATTTGTCCAGTCTGTGACAGGGTGGAACCAAAGATCAGCAATTGTAGGATGCCTATAGCCCATGAGTCCTGGTAAAACATTTGTGACTTTGCAAATAACCTGGTTTTTCCAACTGATAGCTCTGGATTTTGAGATTAACAACAGCTAGAGGAATGCTTCAAGATCCTTTATACATGTCGTACAGCAGTGCATTATCACCTGTTTTAAGTCCTGAATTTAGCCCCGTATTTATCCTCACTTAGTTCAAATCCTAAAATATTAATGCAGATATTAAAGGCAAAAACTCAATGGGAACTTTGTCTTGGCAAAAAGTGAGCCATGATACTGAGCATTTGATCCTGTGGTGAACAGTCTGAACATTGCATCATAAGCTTTCGTGGGCAAAGACCCAGGTATACCTGCCTCTGGAATTTCCACTACAAGCATCTGACGAAGTGGGTCTTTGCCCACAAAAGCTTATGCTCCAATAAATCTGTTAGTCTATAAGGTGCCACAGTATTGGAACTGAAAGTTTTATTCTTTTTATAGTTGTATTTTAGGTTTAGTAATATAGTAATGTAGTTTAATGATGTAGCAAGAACACGACTCCTTGTCGCTTTTGCAGATTCAGACTAACACAGCTACCCCGCTGATACTAGTCTGAACATTTTATTTCTAGCACGCAAGTGTGATGCTGAAAAAGGTGGCACCAAAATAATTTCCTTTTATAAAATGACCAGTCTTTAAGACTACAGTAGCAGTTCCTGAATCAACACAATTAAGGGGGAAGGGCTTGCTACTTCAAAGACTGATTGGGCTTTTCTTATTGGTTCCTTGCAAATATTTCATAACACAGGAACCTTTTTTAACAGTAGAATGACATGCAGCTTTGAAATAATAACTAGGGGAAGAGAGTAAACTGAGCCATATTTATTCAAGCATTCCAGGTGCCCTCTGCAATTGGTGACCAAGTCAAGTTATAAGAAACAATAGAGTCCCAGGGGCCTGCCGCCAAAAAGATCCACAGCCACTAAATGCATTAAGACATTAATGTCTACTTTGGGATCAGTTCTCAACTTAACAGGTTAACCTCTGCTACTCAAGGGAATAAGCAGCAAGCGAGATTTAGCCAAAGCTTGTACTTAGACAGTAATTGATAGCCGCAGCCCACCCATATGATACATTTTTTGATGGAGATAATTTTCCTCTCATAAGGGAACTATCTGTAGAAATAATTTAACTTGACATCTCCACAGTAAATCAAAATGCTGCAATCTGACATAGGTACTGCTAGATGATCTTAGCCAGTCGAGCAAAAAATGGAAAAAACCCCTTGGCTTACTTTTTTGGCCATTATTTCAGAAGGAAAACTGTGTTTGTTTTAATCAATAGAGTCTGCCTTTCTAGTGGAGTCGTGAGGACTGTGCTTGGTGTTTGAGATTCTGGCCTCGGAATGCTGGTTTCCAGTAAATTATCCCTTTGGGGGGGGGGCAAATGTTCATGAAATAATAGATGCAATTTTATTTCCCATATAAAAATTCAAATTCAAGCGAGTGTTCATCGCAGTAAAAAATGGGAAATTTCACAAGTTTCATGGTGCAAACTGATCTTTATCTAAATTAATGAGTAATTAAAATTTTCACTTACAAATAACACCATTCCTGGGGAAACAAATGCTCCTTTTTTGAAAGAGAGAAAACTTGCACTATTTTGTTTTTTTTTTCTCCCCCTTCACAATATTGCACAGAACTCATTCATGAAAATAAAATATGAAAAATGTCAGGTTACGTCAAATACATGGCAGTTCTTTCTACACAGGCCTCATTTTCAGTCACAAGTAATGCCCACACCTTTGGGAATACCCTTATGCATAAAAATACTTGCACGCAATAGTGTTTCTTGGCTCAGGGCTTACAGCTGAATATCGGCCCATCTGCTGTACCAATAGCACTCAGAGCATTTCCCGTCTGTCATGTCACTCAACATCTTTATTTCCAAAGTGAACCACATACTTTAATTCAGTTCTGTTATAAAGGAGGAGTACTTCCATTTATGCCTCTGACATAGATCTAATCCAAAACACATTTTACCAACTGCAAGAGGCTATTTCACTGCTAAGTGCATCCCTTTGTCTCAGCATTTTACAGATTAGGGTCACCAAAACTCACTGAGGCTAAGATCTTGAGCCAAAACCTATTGATGCTAATGGAAAGAGACTCCAATTACTTCAATAGATTTTGGATTGGGCTCTGTTCTTTAAAAGTTGACACTTAAGGCCGGGTCAACACTAAAAGGGGAAGGTTGAATCAAGATACACAACTTCAGCTACATTAATTATGTAACTGGAGTCAATGTACCTTGATTTGACTTTCCCTGCCCCACAGTAGAAGGCTGATGGAAACACATGCTTCTGTTGGCTTCCCTTACTCCTCACAGGAACAGGAGTATTGGCACTGAGAAGGGTGCCATCTGAGTTCTATTTAGTGGGTCTTTACTAGACCCACTAAATCAAACTCCAAAAGATTGATCACGGTAGCATTGATCTTCCCCAGAGTGAAGACATGGACTTAAATTCAAACTTATAAATGTATTTGCAGACATATAACATAGATAACTATGAACAAGCATGTGTTTGCATGCTCATTTTCCAGGATTTTACATGTCTAGTATATGCATTGGAACAATTTAAGGAGGGGCAAATTCAATGCCTGAAAACTGACAAGGTCAAGACATAGATCTTACCCCAGGCATCAGCTATAACTCCACCTGTGTGTAGAAAGAACATGGAAGCAGATGACTCTGTCTACTAGCACTGCTGAGCTGCCATAGAAGAAGAAGTAATCTGTTTTAGGTAAAGGTTATCACTAGTTAATTCCCACCTGGAGTAAAGGACATTGAATTATTTTAGATATAATATATGGGCTAAAAGTGTTAATATAATCCATTTACTGTCCAAAACTGAATAGTGTTAGACAAGGTACAGAGTTTGGTCTACATAGACTTCAGTCGGCTTAATACCATGGCAAACACAGTGTCAGAAATCCTTTAAACCTTTTATTAAAGATGTAAGCAGGGTCTGAATCAATGGTTCCATTACAGCCAGCTGGAAAGGGGAAAGAAATCCTGGGTGTGGTTGTGCTCACTCAATTGTTTAGCCCTGTAAGGTATTCAAGTATTGTTGTGTAAATACAGTCCATGCTGGAATGGGAAAGAAATCCTGGGCATGTTTATGTAAATACAGTTCAGTCAGTTGCTATAGGCCTGATAGATATTCAACTGTTAGAATGGTATTTTGCCTATTGTAACTAATTTGGCTGTTGTGGGGACACAAACCATGTTAACCCTAAATGTAGGAATTGTGAAATGTGACCACCAATGCTTGTAGTTATTGGGAATGCAGAAAAGCGGACTGTGTTTAACTCATCAAAGGAGAGACATTGTCATTATAAAGACTCTCGGATGGACAAGGCTTTCTCTTCCAGACTCTGTGAAGTCAACTGGGGGAGATGGACAGAGCTCTGAACCAGCAGGCTACATGCCTTCCAGGCATGGGATGTAAGACTGGTTCAGCCTGTTTCTCTTCTCCCCACCTCCACTCCCCCCCCCTTCCCAGGTCTAATGATAGAACTAGAACAGACTCTCTATTATTTTAAAATTATTCCAGAGGATACTGGAATCTTTTGGCTGGAGTGTGCTGCCAGCCAAGAGCTGAAATCACTGAGAAGCTGGAATCACAGAGAGCTGAAATCATTAGGTTTGGCCCAGAGCCAAATCCATCACAAGGCCAGTGGCAGTGGCAGGCAGGCAGCTGGCGGGAGCAGCGGCAGGTGGCCGCTGTGGCGCCTGGCAGGAGCAAGTGGCTGGCGGGAGTAGTGATGAGTGGCCAGCAGGTGGTCGGCGGGAGTGGCAGGCAGTGGCCAGCAAAGCAGTGCCAGAGAGCAGCGAGCAGGTGGATGAGATGCCTCCTATCCCCCCACCTCAGGATGGGAGGTGAACTCTGCAGATCATCTCTGAACTCTGGTCTGCCCTGGCCAAGGGCAGCAACTGAGAGTGGGGTGCAGAGAAGGGTGGGCATGTGAATGGGACACTTACATTACTGGACGTGTGAGCCTGAGAGGCAAAGGGCATTGCCCAATGTACTTGAGCTGGGACGTTTACTCGTGGGTTGGTTATGAACTCTGTGGTGTTTTCCCAAGTTAATGCCATGTTGTTTTTCTCCCTCTTTCATTCAAAGTTTCTTTTCTATGCTCAGACTCTGTGCTTGCGAGTGGGGAAGCATTGCCTCCCAGAGGCGCCCAGGGGTGTGTGTGAATTGGATGAAAAAGAACTCCTAGATATTGAACCTGGGCCTGACTGCTGCTGGTGCTAACTGGCAGAAGGGTTACAGAGATAAAGAAAAAAACGTTAGAGCACTTGAACTGGGGAGTATTAAGTAATGCTTTCATGTTAACAACATTTCTTCTTCCCTTTCCTTTTAGCTGGAGAAAGCTTATAAAAAAATATCCTCCACCCTCTCCTCCTCCCCCCCCGGCCATGATGGTGAAGCTTGATCCAGGAACCTTGCTCTGCTCTCCTCTATTCATCACCCCTCCTCCCACAGTCTCTTTCTTTAAGAACCCAAAAAGGGAATGAAGGGTGGAATAGCCCGTCCCTTCAGCATGTTATCTAACAATTAAGTCAAATATGCAACACACCAATTTTTGTTTATTAATTTCCTTTTTCACTTTGTCTGTTTTTACCAAACATGATTTTCATGGTAGTCCTTCAATTAAATCAATACAACCAAGTTTTTTTATTCTAATTTAGTTTTTCTGTTTCCTTTTGGTACCTTTTCCCATGAGCATAGAATCAAAGAATCATAACAATGTAGGAGTGAAAGAGACCTCTGTAAGTCATCAAGTTTAGTCCTCCATATTGAGGCAGGACTAAGTATTTAGACCATCCCTGACTGGTGTTTGTCTAACCTGTTCTTAAAAACCCCACAATGACAGAGATTCATAAACTTCCCAGATAATTTGTTCCAATGCTTAACTTCCTTTATAATTAGGAAGCTTTTTGTGATGTCTAACCTAAATCTCCCTTGCTACAATTGAAGCTCCTTACTTCTTGTCCTGTCCTCAAGAGAACAATATATCACCCTTCTCTTTAAAACAACCTTTTACATATACTTCTAGACCTTTAGTCATTTTTATTGCTTTCATCTGAACTTTTCTCCATATTATCCACATCCTTCCCAAAAGGTAGTGCCTAGAATTGGACACAGTATTCTAGCTGAAGCTCTATCGGTGCTAAAAGAACAGAAGAATTAATTCTTATGTCATGTTTACAATACTCCTGCTAATACATCCCTGCATCATGTTCTTTTTTTTTTCTTTTGCAACAGAATTACATTGCTGACTCACAGTTTGTGATCCACTAAACCCCCAAATCCTTTTCTTCATTACTCCTTCCTAAGCAGTCATTTTCCATCTTACATTTGTGCAATTGATTATTACTTAGGAGGGACTGTTTACAAATGTCCATATTGCATTTCATCCTATTTATTTCAAACCATTCCTCTAGTTTGACAAGATTATTTTGAATTCCAGTACTCCACAAGGAGGAAGGAAAAAAATTGTTCTCTTTGGCCTCTGAGGATAGAACAAGAAGCAATGGGCTTAAACTGCAGCAAGGGAGGTTTAGGTTAGACATGAGGAAAAAACTTCCTAACTTCCAGGGTGGTTAAACATTGGAATAAATTGCCTAGGGAGGTTGTGGAATCTCCATCATTGGAGATATTTAAGAGCAGGTTAGATAGACATCCATCAGGCATGGTCTAGACAGTATTTGGTCCTGCCCTGAGGGTAGGGGACTGGACTCGATGACCTCTCGAGGTCCCTTCCAGTCTTAGTGTTCTATGATTCTATGATTCTACTGTCTTCCAAACCATTAACAATCTCTCCCAGCCTGATATCATCCACAAACATTGTAAGACTTATTCTTTATACCATTATCCAAATTGTTTATGAAGATACTGAACAGAATCACACTCAGTACAGATCTCTGCCGGACCCCATTTACTATTCCTTTCCAACTTGACTGAATCTTTGATAACTACTCTCTGAGAACAGGTTTCCAACTGTATATGCACCCATCCCACAGTAGAAAGTCTCAGAGGAGTAGCCATGTTAGTCTGTAAACTTTAAAAATAATGAGCACCTTAGAGACTAACAAATATATCATGAGCTTTCATAGGTAAAACCTACTTCATCAGATGAGTTGGAGTGGAAATGACAAAATCCAGAGTATGTAAAACAGCAAAATCAGTTACCTGTCAATTGTAGGACCGGTATTAATGATGCTAGTTGAGTCAGGCTAGATGTGTGCCATTCATAGCTTTTGATGTGTAAATGCAAACATTAAAGGTGGGGGAAATTGCCTTTGTAGTGTGTTAACCAGTTAATATGTTTACGCAAGTCCACGTTGATAGTGTCAGATTTCATCTAGGCTAGATTCTCTGCTTTTGCTTATGTGAAGGTCATGTGAGATACGATCAAAATCTTACTATGGTGGAGACATATTACATCAACTGCATCCCCCCCATCAACATGGTTTCTGATTCAGTCAACAAAGGAGCTTCAGTTGGTTCAACATATTCTTAAAAAATCCATGTTGACTGTTACTTATCACCTTATTATCTTTGGAAGGTAAGCTGACTGCTCTATAATTCCCTGGGTTGTCCTCATTCCTCTCTTTATAGATAGATGCTATATTTGTCCTTTACCAGTCCTTTGGGATCTCTCCCATCCTCTATGCGTTCTCAAGCTTAATCATTAAAGGCTCAGAAATCTCTTCAGCTAGTTCCTTAAGTATTCTAGGATGTATTTTGCCGGGTCCTGCCAGCTTAAAGACATCAAATTTGTCTAAGTAATTCTTAAGTTTTTCATTTCCTAATTTAGACTCGGATCCCAACTCATTTACACTGATATTCACTATGTTAGCCATTCAATTACAGTGAAACTTTTTGGTGAAAAGTGAAACAAAAAAAGGGTATTTAACACCTTGGCCATTGTCAGGTTTTCCATTATTGTCTTTCTCTTCTCATTAAATAATGGGTTTCCTCTGCCCTTGGTTGTCTTCTTATGCTTCTTGCTTCTTATGTATTTTTAAAATATTTTCTTGTGACCCTTTATGCCACTCACTTTGCTTTGAGTCTTAGGCTTTCTAATTTTGTCCCTACTGGCTTGTATTTTTTATCGTCATTCTTTGTCATTTGACCTAGTTTCTACTTTTTGTATGACTTTTTTGAGTTTCAGGTTGTTAAAGACCTTCTGGTAAAGCCAGAGTGGTTTCTTACCATACTTCCTGCCTTCTGTATGCAATGGTTAGTTGAGTTTTGTACCCTTAATTATGTCTTTTTAAAAAACTGGCAACTTCCCTGAAGTCTTTTTTCCCTTAGGCTTGCTTTCCATGGGAACTTACCTATCAATTCTCTGAGTTTGTTAGTCTGCCTTCTTGAAGTCCATTGTCTTTATCCTGCTGTTACCCCCCCCCATCATTCCTTATGAACTCTAACTTTTACCCAAGCTGTCTTCCATTTTCAAATTCTTAACCAGTTCCTCCCTATTTATCAGAATCATATCTAGAACAGCCTTCCCACTAGTCAATTTTTTCCATCTTCTTTAGCAAAAACTGCATTCCAAAAAATTGTTGGATAATCTGTGCCCTGCCATGTTAATTTTGCCAATAGATGTCTCATCACCATCGACCCCTGTGCTTTGAATGATTTTGTTAGTAGTTTTTTTAAAAAGCCTCACTCACCTGTTCTTTCTGGTTAGATGGTTTATAGTACACCTCCTATTATTGCATCACCCTGTTTATTTTACCTTATCAGGTACTTACAGCATGCCTAACTCCCACTTCAAGATCAACCTCAGTGCAAGTGAGTACATCTTTGATATACAAGGCAACACCTCTTCCCATTTTCACTCCTTGTTCTTTCTGAACAAGTTGTACCCTTATTCCAGTCATATGAATTATTCACCCAGTCTCTGTGATGCCAATTATCTGATTATTCACTAATGTTTCTAGCTTTTGTCTATTTATTCCGCATACTTCTTCTTGCATTAATATACGTGACAGGATGTTCATTAGATTTCCCCCCTCTGTACTTCTTGTCTCTCCTTTGTCCCTGCCATGATGGCCAACGTTCCTCCTAGATTCCAACTCTCTACCAGGTCTCCATGTTCTGGATTCACCTGTGTGCTTTTGTCTCTTGCTCATATCAAACCTAATTTAAAGCCTGCCCCACTAGAATAACCTGTCTGTATCCAAAGATACTGTTCCCTTTCCTCAATAGATGGACCCCATTTCTGCTTAGGAGTCCTTCTCGGAATACCATCCTACGGTTGAAGGAGCCAAAGCCCTCCTGGTGACACCATATGCACAGCCATGCATTCACTTCTTGGATGTGTCTGTCTCTGCCTAGGCCTCAACCCTTGACTGGAAGGACTGATAATAATGTCATCCGTGCCCCTCATTTTCATGCCCAGCACCCCAGAGCCTCATGGCACCATTAGTTTCAGCATGAATGAACCCCATGGAGTAGTAGTTAGAAAGCCCAGATAATCCTAGACAATCCTTCCATAAATGCATCAGATATAGGCCGCGGGCAGGTAGCATAACTCCCAGGATGCCAGGTCAGACCAGAAGGTGGATGCCTCCATCCCTCTTAAAAAGGAGACACCAACCAACCACCACCCATTGTTTCCTCTTGGAAATGGTGCCCACAATCACCACAGCCTTGAGATATAGAATCATAGAACAAAGAACACTAGAACTGGAAGGGACCTCGAGAGGTCATCGAGTCCAGTCCCCTGCCCTCACAGCAGGACCAAGCACTGTCTAGATCATCCCTGATTGATGTCTGTCTAACCTGCTCTTAAATATCTCCAGAGATGGAGACTCCACAACCTCCCTAGGCAACTTATTCCAGTGTTTAACCACCCTGACAGTTAGGAAGTTTTTCCTAATGTCAAACCTAAACCTCCCTTGATGTAGTTTAAGCCCATTGCTTCTTGTCCTATCCTCAGAGGCTAAGGAGAACAATTTTTCTCCCTCCTCATTGTGACACCCTTTTAGATGCCTGAAAACCGCTATCATGTCCTCTCTCAATCTTCTCCTTTCCAATCTAAACAAGCCCATTTCTTTCTGTCTTCCTTCATAGGTCATCTTCTCTAGACCTTTAATCACTCTTGTTGCTCTTCTCTGGACCTTCTCCAATTTCTCCACATCTTTCTTGAAATGTGGTGCCCAGAACTGGACACGATACTCCAGCTGAGGCCTAATCAGCACAGAGTAGAGTGGAAGAATGACTTCTCGTGTTTAACAACACACCTGTTAATGCAGCCCAGATTCATGTTTGCTTTTTTTGCAGCAGTGTCACACTGTTGACTCATATGGCTTCTCCTCCCCTTTTGGGGGAAGATTCCTCATCCCTTGTTCCCAGAGCAACATACCAGTTTTTTTATATCTCTGTGGTTGGTGGATTAGAAACAGAGGTGGAACATTACCTTCTCCCCTGAAGTAACCAGCAACCAGCTTCCTCCCTGTGAAGCAGCAATTTCCTCCACTCTGGTAGTGCTATTTCAGTCTTCCCCAGCTGGATTACTTCTTTGACTTTGGAATTTTCAGCGAATTCCTGATACATGGAGATGCTCCTTAGCTGAGCCACCTCATCCTCTTCTCTCCCCAACCTGATTCCTGAGAGTTCACACCAGGTCTCCCCAGCCTGGCTTTGTAAGAGTGGGAAATGCAGGCCACAGACTTGGCAAATCCACACCAGGACCTGGGATCGGTATGCGTGGTTGGGTTCTCTATCTGACACAGGCAGCAGGTGGAGGAGCCAGGAGCAGTTCTGGGATGACCTTTTTGAATCAGGGTGATTTTATTTTTTCTCCCTCCTAAAAATTCCCTTTCAAACTCCCCTGCTTGCTGTCCCATGGTCACGACCTCTCCTAGCTGTGTAAGGGTCTCTCTTCTAAGCCCTTCTCTCCAGATATAATAAGTTAATGTAACATCTTATGAATTTTCACATACCTTTAGCAGTTTATGCTCCAGTTAGGGAATGTCTGCAGACTCAGTTAGGGCAAGGAGGGAGCCAAAGTCTGAACTGTGACCTCTGGAATAACAATTTGGAGGATAAAATCATGGCCCCTGAAAGTTTTTTCATTGATTTCAATGGGCCAAGATGTCCCTTTCAGATTCTCCTGGGAGGTGCAGCTGTCCACCATCCTTAACTCATGGCTTGTGGAGTCTTCAAAATGAAAATTTTAATGCATATGAATTCAATTTTAAAAAAACTTAAGGATTTTTTTTGAAGTTGGGTAGGTGGTAGTTAATGGAAATTCCACTCCCAAAATAATAGATGCAAATCCTCTCGACTGTAATACACGTATTTTATATATTTCATGCATATGGCAAGCTCCAACATTTAAGATCTCTAAAACAGGTAATGCTGCAGACAAGGGGCATTTTCAGAAAAAGGAATAGGAGCAGAATAGTTAATGCTGACTTTTCCTGGTAATGTTTTATGTTCTCTTCTCATGGTTCATTAAACTGGACCAACATAACAAAGTCTTTGATCCTACCAGTAAAATGGAATGCAAAAAAACAATCATAGACCTAGTAATGTGGTTTGCCAAACAGAAAACATTGTGGTGATGCTTAGATGAGAAAATATATTTTGAACTAGTTCACATCACTGAGACTTTATTAAAACAGAGAACGGCACGGAGTGTAACTGAAGGGTGATTTCTACCACCCAGGGGAGAGCTCTCTGGGGCTTTGAATATCTCTGGGAGAGGTGCCATGTAAGAAGGATAGGGGAATTTTAGAAAGTTTTATACCTTTTCTTTTCTAGGCCCTTGCCCAACGCATCATTTCTACAAATATTTGGCTACTGTGCATTGTAATGACTCAGTGCAAAGTTAAAATTTAATTTTCTTTCAACATACAAAATGTATGTATAGTCTAGTTGCAAAGAGTGAAATCAGTTAATTGTCTGGCTCATTCAATTGCACCAGGGCTGTAGTTAAGGTTCTGCAGACTCTTGTCCTTCTACCATGATACTTCTTGGTCTCTAAGGCAGGTCTATGTTTACCAGGAGATTGGCACTGTCGTGACTGTTTCCCTGGGGGCGATTTAGTGTGTCTAGTAAAGACCAACTAAATCGACCGCTGATTGCTCTCTCATTGACTCCTGTATTCCACCAGAACAAGAGGCATAAGGCAAGCAGAAAAGAGAGTTTCTTCCATAAACCCCTCACCTCCCACAGTGGAGATCTCACGGCAACTCGATCAAAAGTATGTCAACTCCAGGTACACGATTCACGTAGCTAGAGTTGCGTACCTTAGGTCGACATTGTCCCATGGTATGGACTTGCCCTGACATATGCAGAGAAATAGTTCTAACAACAGAGGATGAAGAAATGTGTCTTCCAAGAAGACATAGTTATACCCCGGCAAACTCTAGTGTAAGGATAGCAGTATAGTTTCATCATTGCAACCTGGAATAACTTATGGCTGCAAACCACAAGCTTACATGCTTAGAATTCACTTTCCATGAACACATGTTTAAATGAAACTAGAGGAATTTCAACACAAAAGTGTTGTGAACGTGGCCCAAACAAATTTGTTTTTAATCCCAGTGGATTGGCTGCCGATTTGTGTGTGTGCGCACGCGCACACCATTCATCCAGGTTCAACCTACCAGTATTAAGTTTTTTGGATACAATAAAGGTTTACATATTGTGGCCGGTTGGGGCTAAGCCCCTAGGTTCTGCACTTCTTGGCAGGGTTTTTCTTCGTATGCCTCAGAGGCTCCTGGTGTCCCTAACACTGCCACGAAAGCAAAGGTGCCCCACTATCCGAGCCCTTTTCATCATAGGCAAGTCCAGGGTATGGGAGATCAGTCCCTTTGTTAGACCACAGGGCCTCCCCTGTTTCTTGCAGGCAGCCCACCAGCCAGGAGGCGGTTGGGGAACCCAGTCCCACCTACTTGCTCCGGGTTCCAGCCCAGAGCCCTATGGGGGGGGGAGGAGAAGAGACCTGAGTGGGTTGCGAGGCCTGGCTCTTGCTCCATGGAACAGTGGCCCCTCCCTGGGCCACTTCCCCAACCCCTCCTGAGTACCTCCTCCCAATGCCTTGGGTCAGGCTTTGTTGCAGGCTGTCTACAGTCAGTGTGTGTGTGTAGTGTGCTGTGCTGTGCTGTGCTGTGCTGTGCTGTGCTGTGCTGTGCTGTGCTCCTTCCCACCACCTTACCTGAGGGAGGGTTATTTATGGTGCACTCGTCAGCCTTAACTGGCCTCAGGTGGTCTCTTTAGCCTTTCCTTCAGGCCGATGACAGATGGGCTTCAGGTGTTGAACTGCTGGGCCACAGTCTCTGGCAGCCTATACTAGGTACATAAAACTGCATACCCAGCTCCCCATGTATCTGCCTAGGCTTCAGCAGCCCCCTGCTCTCAGGCTGCCACAATATTTTAGCTTTTGCTGAAAGCCTTGTACTCTCTTTCAATTTCATTACCGCAACATCAGTGTTAGCTTATGGTATGATCAACAATAAAATATTACGGCCAGTTCTCATCTGTTTACAAAGAAGTAACATCATTGACTTGGTTAGACTGACACCAATGCAAGTCATGGAAGAATAAAGACCAAAGTATCCAACTGAATTAATTAATGGAAGGCAATGAAGTACTTGTATGAATGAGGGCTGCAGGATTCCATGCCATGCTAGGTAATATGGGCTAATTTCTGGTAGCCCGGTTTACATTTGTGATGGATAGAAGGAGTGCTGGCAAGCATTCAGTGACTAACGGGTTAAACACAGGTAGATAGGGGGAGTTGGCAGGAAGCCAGAAGAACCAATGGGATACAGTGCTGAAATTTGAATTGTAAAGATAAACCTGCCATTTTCCTTTGTGTAAATTTTAAGCCAGGAGCTGGGAAAGCAGGATGGTTTCAATCCAGGCAGGACTACCATGCCTCCAAGAAATACTGGGCATGGAAATGGACTGGACCTTGAAGTGGATTGTGAGTAATAAGGAACAATGTATATTTAGTCGTGATCAGGGTATTTTCTTTGTTTTGTTGTTTGGTTAACTTCTCTGGATATTAGGAAAACCTATTTTACTAGAAGGGTGGTTAAGTACTGGAATATGCACACACCCCCACTAACTGTATCTAAGCTGCAGCCCAGAGAGACTATGTTCCTCTGTGTTTTAATTTGTTTTTCTTTAGTTGCTCTGTAACACCTACCCACCAAGTATGCTCATTCAGTCTATCTTTTTTTTGTTTTGTTAATAAAATCACCTTTTGTAAGGCGATGATTTAATTCTTGTGTCCTGGAAGATAACAGGAGGTCTGTGTATGCGAGCCTAGACTGAAAGGTCTGCTATCAGAGATTGCAGTTTGTTTGTTTGTTTCTTTTTCAAGCTCTCTTGTGGTAAAAGAGCTTGGGGTCCGCCTCTAGAGGAAGTTCAATAAGTGATTCTTCCTGGGTTTCAGAAGAAGGAGTTTTTACACTTGATGGTGGCAGCCTATCTCCCAAGGCCAGGGAATCTGTAACCTTGGGGAGTTTTTAAACAGAAGCCCATAGAGGCAAGGTATTTGATGTCTCTTGTGGGCCCCCACCTTCTGTACTTGGAGTGCCAGAATGGGGAACAACCCTGACAACAATGCATAAAATTCTTCTCTGGGCTGATGGCCTCACTATGTAGCATTTAACTTCCACTTAAGCTCTCAGGCCAGGTCTACACTACACCCAGCAGCTCGGCTTAAGGTAAGCAACTCCATAAGGTAAGCAACTCGGCTTAAGGTAAGCAACATAGCTGGAGTCAACTTATCTTAGGCTGAGCGTGGCAGTGTCCCCACAAAGGGAGGTCGATGAGCCCAAATGCTCACATCAGCTTCCCTTACTCCTCGCAAAAGGAGTATCACATGCCGGTGGGGGTGCACTCTGAGTTTGATTTAGTGAGTCTTGACTAGACTCACTAAATCAAAGGTCAGAAGATGGATCGTGGCAGCAGCGATTTTCCTTTTAGTGTAGATGAGACCTCAGAGTAAGGGCCAGAGCCCCAGCTGGTGTAAATCATTACAGTCAGTCGAGCTACACTGATTTACACCAACTGCAAAGCTAAAGGTACATTTACACTGGAGCTGGGAAGTGTGATTCCCTGCTTCGGCAGATGTACATACACTAACTCTGCTGGAGCTGATATGGGGTGCAGACTAGCCTGGTGAGTATACAGGGAGGATCTTGAGTAGAGTAGTACTTGGCTAGCCTGAGCTGCCAACCATGCTACCATAGCCATAGTTTTAATTTCAGCTTACAAGCCTGAGCAGAACTTGTCATTCTCAGCTACTTGAGCTGAGAATGACATCTCCCAGCTACAGCCAGGAGCATGCACAGGGATTTACATTCCACCTCTTCAGGAGGGGAGTATTCTGGGTCACTTGCTTTTCTCCCCATGCTCCCAGGAAGAGCTTGTTCCGCCCTCCCCTTCCCCCAGCCCCAGCAGGAGCTCACTCTCCTCCCCACCACTTGGGGAGCTTCTCCCTGATCCACCATTGCTGTCCTGGGTCCAGTGGAGTACTATGCCCCCAACTTGCCCATTCCCCTGTTGCTCTCCCTTGTGCATGCCCCTCACTGCAACACACCTATAGCCTAGGATTAAAGTGGATCATAGGCCTTTTATTAGCCTTCTGTCCAGGGGAAAATTGAGCAGCGGTATCAGAATCTGTCCCTATAAAAATATACTAACGCTCACCATTGTGGGAAAGAATGAAGCAAATTGTTCCCCACATTTCTGAGTTCAGTTTCGTCTTGCACCCTGCTTTAAGACCAAGTTTAGGAAATGAGGATTCGCTTTGTATTGTCACCTCTAACTTTTTTTTAAAAGTCACTACATGCTTCAAAATGTTTCTTTGAAACAACTGAAGAGTGAACTTTAATTCATGTTTTTTAAACAAAGGTTATATGCGACTTACAGAAGCCTCACAAAAGAAAAATATCAGCAAGAATTTCACATTACGTTTAGAGTGCTACTGACTTTCAAATTTCTCCACAGGTATTATTCCCCATGAATAGGAACAAAGAGCAAAAACAGTTAAAAAAGCATATTCAAATGTGTGCATAAAAAGGCATGGTAAATGAATACTGTTTAGTTTGCTGACATAATTACTGGAATGTAATTTTTATGAGTCGTAGAAATCTTGGCATTTTCACTGAACCAGATAATTAGACTCTGAATAGAACAGGGTCAGAATAATTAATACATCAAAACTAGATGAACTTTTTCTAATTATTTTTATTTAATCTCTATTATAATTATTGTTATACTCTGCTGAGCATGATTGCCTCGTGTTCATAGATTTGAATGCCGTCTTATAGTTGCATCCTGGGACTTTGTGGAATATTAACAAACCGTGGCTTGGAGAAATTAGAATGGTGTCGTTTCATGATGGAATTCTAAATTGGAATTTTTGTATTTTTTCTATATAGTTGCACAAATTTTTCTTTGCTATCATTAAAATATGAATTTTAAAGTTTTTCTTAACTTTCAAGTGAAACTTTTTCTAAAGTTTAAAGCAAACTCTTAATGTGTTCTCGCTCTCTCTCTTGCTCTCTCTCTAGACAGTTGATTTTTATTTATGCAAAAGAGAATGAGAGAGATTAGAAAATAGATGACTAAGGAGGGTATAAAGTCATGAATGGAGTAGAGAAAGTGAAGAGGAAAGTGTTATTTACCCCTCCATGTAACACAAGAACTGGTCCCACACAATGAAATTAATAGGCAGCAGGTTTGAAACAAAGATAATAAAGTACTTCTTCACACAATGCATAGTCATCCTGTGGAACTCTTTGCCAGGGGATGCTGTGAAGATCAAAAGTAAACTAGGTTAAAAAATAATTAGATAAGTCAATGGAGGTTGGGTCCTTTAATGGTTATTAACCAAGATAATCAGGGTATAGTCCTATGTTTCAGATGTCTCTGAACCTGTGACTGCCAAAAGCTGGGACTGTATCACAGAGGATGGATCACTCAGTAATTACCTGTTCTTTTAATTCCCTCTGACGCATTTGGCAGTGGTGACTTTGGGAAGACAGAGTACTGGGCTAGATAAATCTTTGTCATGTTTCTGGGCTAGATAGATCTTTGATGCACCCTGAGTTACAAGAATATATCAAACTTCAGATCATTTAGACTCAGGGAATATGGAGTTTTGGAGAGTACTGCTAGTCTAAAAAACTCCAAGGGAAATGAGTCCTGAGAATGCCTTGAAACCATAATGCCTAATTTGACATCATGTAACTACCACCTGGCAGATTTGAACCTGGGATCTCTGGAGCTTAGTGTAGGAGACTCTACAGCTTGAACTATAAAGCCAGCTCATGCTGGGTTTAAGCTGTAGAGCTCCCTTGTTCTTATCTCTCACTGCAAGTGGTCTAAGTATCACTACATGAGACAATGAACCACACTAGGGCTATGTCTACACTGGCGGGTTGTTGCGCCAGAGATATGCAAATGAGGCTAAGCATGGAATATCGCCAAGCCTCATTTGCATTCCTAATGAGCTGCCATTTTTGCAGAAGAGGCTCTTGCACCAGAAGGAGCTGTCTACACTGCTCCTTCTTGCGCAAGAAAAACCCTCTTGCGCAATGCCGCTACGCTGATTATTTTCAGGAATAACGGCATTGCGCAGAGGGTTTTTCTTGCGCAAGAAGGCAGTGTGAGACAGCTCCTTCTAGCGCAAGAGCCTCTTCTGCAAAAATGGCGGCTCATTAGGTATGCAAATGAGGCTTGGCGATATTCCACGCTTAGCCTCATTTGCATATCTCTGGCGCAACAACCCGCCAGTGTAGACATAGCCTAAGTGTGTGGGTTACAGTCACACACAGCCATTCTATTAATCAAGAAGGTGATTTCAATTCAGGATGAGGTAGGAAGATTGATCTAGTGGAGAGGACCTTGGGATAACCTGAGCTGAGTTCCTTGCGTGAGACTGTCTGAGCTTGACCATATCCTATCCTGTGCCTCTCTATTGCCCATCTGTAAAAGAAGGTATTACCCTTCCATATGTCCCAAAGATACTGTGTGTCTAAAATTCATGAATGTTCAGATACTATGGTGATGAGGGCCAAAGACTACTCAGACAAATTGCATAGTATAATTTCATGGACATGGAAGGCTATTCACTCATGTGAGTTGTCCCACTGAACCCAAATAACTCACCGACCCCTTACCTTCCTTCTCCTCCAGAGATCAATTAAAAAGGCTGCCAAGCCAGCTTGCTGACAAGCCTCAGGGTCATTCCTTCCCACTGGCTGGAAAGAATTTTTCCATCACAAGGGAGTAGTTTCCCACATTGTTGCAAACATGGTCCACTGTTAACATGGCTACATTTTCCGCATTTTTGGGTGGGCTAAAAAAAGGCACCTTTAAACTTGCACAATCCGTGCTCACTGTAATCCATTTTCCTTATAGCCTGCCCTCAAGATTTTAGTTCTTTGCCCTAGGTCAGCTAATTTATGAGCAGGCCATTCATCCTGGGTATGGGAGAAGTGAGGGAGGACACCGAGGGGAAGTATTTAAGAAAAAATAGCCTAGCGCAAGAAAAATAGAAACTTCCAGGCACTTAGACACCCATTGAAACAACCTTCATTATTCCTAAGTGGGGCCTATTTCTCAGTTTATAGCTCATCCTCCGTTCCCTTCCCACCCCTTCTCCCTATCACTTTGTTTCCTCTTCCCTTCCTTTGGCTCCATGTTTCTTCCCTCATTCCATCCCCCACTCTCTTCCTCCCTTTACTCTCAAATGTCTTATAGGAGGAGAAATTAATAAAACTGGGAATTTTAATCTTGGAGGGAGCATATGATTAAGGTCTATAAAATCATGACTAGTATGGATAAAGTAAACAAGGAAGTGTTATTTACCTCTTCTCATAAACACAAGAACTAGGAGTCACCAAAGGAAATTAAGAGGTAGCAGGTTTAAAACAAAGAAAAGGAAGGATTTTTCATACAACACACAGTCATCTGTGGAACTTCATGCCACAGAAAGAGCAAGATTATAACAGGATTCAGAAAGAACTAGATAAATTCATGGAGGATAGGTCCATCAATGGCTATTAGCCTGGATGGGCAACAGGGGATGGATCACTTGATGATTACCTGTTCTGCCCTTTTTCTCTAGGGCATTTGGCACTGGCAACTGTGGAAAGACAAGATACTGGGCTAAATGAACCTTTGGTCTAACCCAGTATGGTCATTTTTATGTTCGTAGCTCAGCTCACTTGGGATGATGTTGGGTCTAAACATTTGGCCACATCATCAGCTGGTGTTAGCTAATGACTTCAATGACTTGCCTAGCTGCCTTTACCTTCCCTAGCTAACAATCCAGTCTATAATTTCTAAACAAAGAGGCTACGTCTAAACTGGCGGCTTCTTGCACAAGAACAGCTGCTCTTGAGCAAAAACTTGCCGGGTGTCTACACTGCACGCGCTCTTGCGCAAGTAAATTTACAGTACAACATCGGAAAACAGGGCTTCTTCCAGAAGAGTTATTCCTCGCCCCACGAGGAATAAGGCCTCTTGTGCAAGAGCTCTTGAGCAAGAGGACAGTGTAGACAGCCAACATGAATTTCTTGCGTAAGAAACCCCTATGGTTAAAATGGCCATCAGAGCTTTCTTGCGCAAGAGAACATCCACACTGCCATAGACACTCTTGCGCAAAAGCACATCTCTTGTGCAAAAGCACATGCCAGTGTAGACGCACTCTTGTGGAAGACTTTTTGTGCAAGAACTCTTCCGCAAAACAGTTCTTGCGCAAGAAGCTGCCAGTGTAGATGTAGCTAGAGAGTAGCACTCTGCACATCTTCCTAAGTCACTTTGTTCACAAAAGCCAGATTACGGTATTCTTATTCACACTGAGTGATACATACTCCATAAGTATTCCTAATCATTTACCTATTTCATGTACTTATGACCATGGGATCTGAATCACTCACACTGTTTAGTTTATTTAGCCTCACAGCTCCCCTGTTGTTCCCATTTTACAGCTGGGGAACTGAGTCTAAGGGTTCATCTACACAGCAACATTATTTCAAAATAACTAGTGTTATTTCAAAATAACTTAGTCCGCATCTACACAGCAGGCAGTTATTTCAAAATAATGTTGAAATACTGTCAAGCTGGAGGACTTCTTACTCCAACTCATGTAACTCTCATTGTACGAGGAGTACGGGAAGTCGATTGCTCCCGATTTCAAAATAAGCTATTTTGAAATAAGCTACACAATTGACGTAGCTCAGTTTGTGTAGCTTATTTCAAGTTAAGCCCTGCTATGTAGATGCACCCTAAGTGACTTGTCCCAGTCACATAGGAATCTGTACAAGAACTTAGAACTAAACCTGGATTTCGAGAGCTACAGAATAGTGCCCTAACCTCTACACCATATTTCTTCCATGCTAGTATAAGAAACTCTTTAATTTCGGTAAGGGCCGTGATTAGCCCCTCAGCTGTGATTAGTTCATCTGAACAGCAAACTACATCACTTTTTCGATTTTCTTGCACCAAAACCAGCTTATTCCCTGCCACCCTTGCTTGCCCTTACCTGCTCTTTGGAGGGCACTCAGATGAGGTGAAGGGGAGCGATTCTAGCTGTTAATTGTCAGGGGAGAATTCCCAGTGTGAAGAGGGAAAATTTTCTGGCAAGAACACAGCAAAGGTCGGCCCTGCACTTGCCACCTCCAATCCCACTTGGCAGAAGAGGGCATGACTGTCTCCATAATATAAGTGAGAGCAACCCTTAAGCCAGTGCTTTTCAAACTATGGGTTGCAACCCAGTACTGGATTGTGGAATGTCGGGCACCAGGTCTTGTTGCTGCAGGGTGATAAGTGGGGGTGCTAAGACCTGCCTATCCTAGCACCGCAGATTGTGCTGTACCCCAGAAATTACCTGCAGCATGCCTGGCTGCCAAGCACTAGCTCCGCACTCCCATTGCCTGGGAACATGCAGCTGGCTGCCTCTGGGGCACAGCTGGTCTGCGGTGCCAGGAGAGGCAGGAAGCTGCCTTAGCACCCCCGCTGCACCGCTGACTAGGAGCCACTTGAGGTAAGCCCCTCCTGCTCCAGCCCTGACCCTCCCCCAAAGCCAGAGCATCTTCCTGCACACCAAAACTCTTATCCTCATCCCCATCTCGGAGCCCACACTCCAGTCACATTATGTTGGGTCGTGGGCACCAACAATTTTCTTCGACCAGGCCATGAGAAAAAAAGCCACTCTCTTAAGCTGTTCTGACACTGAGGACAAAGTCGACACAGGAACAGGAGCCATAACAAATTCCTGACATCCCACCTTGCACTGAGCAGAGCTCAGGCCCAGGAGCTAATTAAACCCTATGTGTCTGTGTCTTCAGAAACCAAGGGACCTCTTCTGTTCCCATTGGAGACCATGACACAGTTGTCAGTGATTTCAGAAGAAGCCTGATTGGCCCCTTAATGCTGGTGCCTGTTGCTTTGAAGAGCAATGTGAGTGTAGCACTGAAACAAAGTTTATAGTGACAAATGCAGACATTGCCATCCAGTGGCACCACGTGTTACTGCATGTACACAACTCCTCCTCAACAGCACTATTGTACACAAGGGGAAACTCACCCCAATGCACAGACCCAGCATAAAACTTAAGGCTCTGTGAAGGATTTTTAAGGACTTAAGAGGGATCAATTGGTACAGGGATTGTATGTTAGGATGAATAAGTACATTGTGACTTTCTCCCCCAAGGCAAAACTAAATATGAAGATCAAACATCTCACCTGTGCTCTCTCATGTATTTTATGAACTACTTCATTAGGGGGATAAAAGTAAGGATCTTTTCCTTTTATACTGTGATTGTAATGATATGTAAGACATTCTACCTAGACTACAAAGTAATTAAAAGAACTAGAAGCATATAGTGAGTACATACAATTGATCTTCACTTTTCTTCATAAATGAGCAGACAGTTTGATCATTCCAGGCATAACCTCAAATAAGCTCCATTAATTAAGCTTCCTACGTGACCTCCCCTTCCTCCTGACACTCTAGCACATTTCAGCCACTTTTGTTAGTACTAATCAGAGTCATCGGAGTTGGCTCGCCCTGTATTCAGCAAATGCCTATTCTAAGGAGGGACCATTTAAAGAGATGTCAAAAGCTAATTATTGCTAATTTCAGGAGCAGAAAAGTTCTACCTGAAGTTAAGCAGAGTACCATATTTCACCATTGACAGCTGAGAATGATGAATAAGCCAACCAGATACTGGATACAGTGGCCGACTATGCTATGTGTTGTCCAAGACAAACGTATGAGCCTGAGGTTATGAAGTTAGGAAACTGTTCCTTCATTAAAAGTTTAATTCCCCTCTTGCTTGTGTAACCACCACCAAGGCAGATTTGAACCTGGGACCTTGGGAGCTGACTCTAGGAGCCTCTACCCTCTGAGCTAAAAGTCAGCTGACTTCTAGCCCATGCTGTAGAGGTCCCTTGATCCTAACTGTTGCAGTGGTCTAGGTGCCACTTGCAGTACTCAGTAACCACACTCCAGGCTGCGTTCACTGCCATAGTAATATGTAAATGAGGCTGCTGGAATATCGCCGAGCCTCATTTGCATACCTAACGAGCCACCATTTTTTCAGAAGAGGCTCTTGCGAAGAAGGAGCGTTTACACTGCCTTCTTGTGCAAGAAACCCTCTTGCGCAATGCCGTTCTTCCTGAAAAGTAATAGGTGTAACGGCATTGCGCAAGAGGGTTTTTCTTGCGCAAGAAGGGGCAGCGTAGACGCTCCTTGCGCAAGAGCCTCTTCTGACAAAAATGGTGGCTCATTAGGTATGCAAATGAAGCTCAGCAATATTCCATGCTTAGCCTCATTTGCATATTACTTGCACAAGAAGCTGTGAGTGTAGACATAGCCTAGGTGTGTGGGTTACATACTTCCCCTAGGTGAGGAAGCGCGTCCCGAGCTTCTGAGACACAGTTGAGATCCTGGACAAGCCCCCACTTGTGTAACCACCACCAAGGCGGATTTGAACCTGGGACCTTACTCTAGGAGCCTCTACCCTCTGAGCTAAAAGCCAGCTGGCTCCCAGCCCATGCTGTAGAGGTCTCTTGATCTTAACTGTTGCAGTGGTCTAGGTGCCACTTTACAGTTTAGGCGCGCGCGCTTGCAAGAGTTATGTAAATGAGGCTCAGCGTTGAATATCGCCGAGCCTCATTTGCATAGAATGAACCGCCATTTTCACGGAAGAGGCTCTTGCAAGACAGGCTGTCTACACTGCCCTTTCATGCAAGAAAACTTTGCAAAGCCGTTATGCTGATTATTTTCAGGCATAACGGCTTTGCGCAAAAGGGTTTTTCTTGTGCAAGAAGGGGCAGTGTAGACAGCCCCGTCTTGCGCAAGAGCCTCTTCCGCGAAAATGGCGGTTCATTAGCTATGCAAATGAGGCGTGGCGATATTCCAACGCTGAGCCTCATTTGCATAGCTCTGGCGCAAAAGTGCGCCAGTCTAGACGTAGCCTAGGTGTGTGGGTTACACTTGCACCACTGTAAATCATGAGAAGTTACGCTAGTATTTACACTGACGTGAGGGAGAAAGGAGTCGGTTTCTAACACTCAGGGGCTATGTCTAGACTGCCCCCTTTTGCACAAAAAAATTCAAATGAGGTGAAGCATGGAATATCGCTGCACCTCATTTGCATAATTAATTAGGCTCCGTATTTGCGCAAAAGCCTCTTGTGCAAAAACGGAGCCTCATTAATTATGTAAATGAGGCGCAGTGATATTCCACGCTTCACCTCATTTGCATAATTTTTTTTGCACCAGTGGGGGCAACATAAACATAGCCTGCATGTAGTTTGTTTGGAGCTCGATAGTCAATCTTTATTTTGCAAAGCAGATTACAATGGCTCAATTCAGTGGTTTTCAAAGTATGGGAAGCGACCCAGTATTGGGTCGTGCAATGTCAGGAACTGCGTCACTTTGCTGTGGGGTAACCAGGAGACCAGCAGGGGTGCTAAGGTAGGCTTCCTGCCTGTTCTGGCCAATGGGAACTGGGGGGCGATGCCTGCAGGCGAGAGAAGCACGCAGAACCACTTGCATACCTCCGCCTAGGAGCCAGACCTGCTGCTGATGGCTTCCGGGCGCAGCACAGTCCACAGTGCCAGGGCAGGCATGGAGCACCCTGCTGTGCTCTGACCCGGAGCCTCTGGAGGTAAGCCCACTCCCTAGTCCCTTGCCCTGAGCCCTCCCCCACTCTCAGCCCCCTCCTGCACGCCAGATTCCTGACTCCACCTTGGAGCTTGCATTCTAGTCAGAAGACATGATTATGTTGGATAACAGGCACCAACAATTCTCTTCAACTGGGTCACAAGAAAAAAACCTTTGAAAACCACTGGCTTAATTAATGCGATTCCCATGAATGTGCAAGTCAGATTTGGCCCCGGTCACTGCCTTGTGAAAAGCATCTCTCCATTGACGTCAGTGGTTTGGTTTTGTTAACATCAGGGGAGCTGTGAGGATTTACCAAGGATCTGGCCCTAAATACTTACTTAGTATGGATACGTTTCCTAAGATTATTTCCCTTTTTATTAATGACTATGACCATTCATAACCTTGTCTTTCCTGCGATATATTTAGGAAACGTGTGTCTGGCAAAATATCATCTCATACTTGTTGAGTAGAGAATTAGAAAGTCTGAGATAAATTTTCTGTTATGCTCTGTTCCTTTTATGCCACTCAAGCAGAGCAAAGGGAATCAGTTTGGGTCATAACCGGCTCAGAAACAGGCCCTCTGGCAGTGTGAAACTAGCATACCCCCAGCTGATATTGCCCAGCAGTCTAGCCTAGGGGGGGTGACTACACAGAGCTCCACCCATCTGTCACTGGAACATAAGTTAGAAAAACTTTCTGCGAATGCCAGAGCCAGCCTAACACAGAATCAAGTAGCTGCAACCTGACAGCATGTTGCACAGAGTGGAATGTTGACACAGGGGAGAAGTGAGTCTCGGGGTCCTGAACCTTGCCACTAGTGTTATCACTTGTACATGCATAAGAACATAAGAATGGCCATACTGGGTCAGACCAAAGGTCCATCCAGCCCAGTATCCTTTCTGCCAACAGTGGCCAATGCCAGGTGTCCCAGAGGGAGTGAATCAAACAGGTAATGATCAAGCGATCTCTCTCCTGCCATCCATCTCCACCCTCTCACAAACAGAGTCTAGGGACACCATTCCTTACCCATACTGGCTAATAGCCATTTATGGACTTAACCGCCATGAATTTATCTAGTTCTCTTTTAAACCCTGTTATAGTCCTAGCCTTCACAACCTCCTCAGGCAAGGAGTTCCACAGATTGACTATGCTCTGTGTGAAGAAGAACTTCCTTTTATTTGTTTTAAACCTGCTGCCCATTAGTTTCATTTGGTGGCCCCTAGTTCTTATATTAAGGGAACAAATAAATAACTTTTCCTTCTTCACTTTCTGCACACCGCTCATGATTTTAATGTAGTTTAAGGAATTTGCTGATGGAACGGATTTCAAATAGTGCACTTTTGGATCTTATGAAAAGCAGATACTTCATGTGACCCTATTGCTGATACACATTGAATGCTAGATTTGTTTAGTCAATTTGCATCCTGCTCTAGAGTACTGAACGCTGTGAATGTGTGACCAAGCATGGCAGACTCTTCCAATGGAGACAAACAGGTACTGGATCAGATCTTCAGCTGCTCAGAAAGTGGGAGAGTGATCAAGTGTTTAGACTGTTGCCTTGGTACCACAGGGCATGTCTATACTTACAAGAAGATTGACGCTCCGGAGGTCGGTCTTCTAGAGTTCGATTTAGTGGGTCTAGTATAGACCCATAAATCAAACTCTGAGGGCAGTTTCTGCCAGCATCTGGTACTCCTCCTTCTGCAAGGAGTAAGATAAACCAACAAGACTGTTTGCTCCCGTTGGTCTCCCGCTGTGTGGCCGTGGCTCAAGGTAAGCCAATTCCAGCTACGCACTTTGCTTACCTGGAGTTGCATCCTTTAAGCCGACTTTCCTGGCCTAAGAGAGCAATGTTCTATTCCCAGTTCTGCTAGTGCCTTTCTCTGTACCCATAGGCAAGTCACTTAGTCCCTCTGTGCCACCGTTCACCATCTGCAAAATAGGAATCATACTACTTCACAGGGGTGCTGTAACAATAAGTATATTAATGATTGTGAGTCGCTCGAAGAACACAACAAATAGGGGAGGCATAAGTACCTAAGGCAACCAAATAAGTATTGACTTCAAGGTAATAACATGTGGTGTAAACAGGCACAGTTCCAGTGAACTCAGGGGACGTGCTGATTCATATGAGCTGAGTTTTTTATATTTTACTCTCTTTGAAGCTTCTTGGAAACACTTGGGTCTATGACTCAGAAGAAAAGTCATAATTAATGTGGTTTTGAACCATAGTCATACCAGGTAAAACTCACTGCAGATAAAGCAGTGAGCATGCAACTGTTTTAAACACACCTTCATTCTGTGAAAAGACAAGCTGATTTCAACATCTGTAAAATAAAATGTGACAGGCAAGACTTATCTGTCTATTGAGCATGGCTTCTTATTTATCATGCCACTGGGACATTCAAATTGGGTTCTGAAACAAATTATACCATAAGCCAAAGAAAAAAAAAAGCATAAAAGGTAAATACCGAAAACACAAGATTGTGGTCCGCGTCAAAAGAAGTGAATTCAATGGATGCTCACATTCTAGACTACCTTACTCAGTTTATGGGACGTATGTGCTATACGAAATAATTCCACTGGGAAAATGAAACTTCCTACCATATAAATAAAGTTCATCTGTGTCAGAGACAGAACTTTCTTGGGTAACAGTCCCTGACTGTGAAATGAACTCCCAGAGGAATGAAGGGCTGTTGAAACATATAATTCTCCAAGATGGGTATGTCTAGACTACATGGCTCAGTCGACGACGGAGCCATGTAGATGAGTTTACTAGATATAGGGAAATGAAGCGGCGATTTAAATAATCGCCGCTTCATTTACATCAAAATGGCCGCCACGCTGTGCCAATCAGCTGTTTGGCGACACAGCATGGTAGTGTGGACAGTTTACTGGGGCGGTTGATAAAGGCTTCCCTTGTCGACCGCGGCACATCCAGACTACCACGCTGTGCTGCCAAACAGCTGATCAGCACAGCGCGGTGGCCATTTTGATGTAAATGAAGCGGTGATTATTTAAATCGCCGCTTCATTTCCCTATGTCTAGTAAAACTCATCTACATGGCTTCGTTAACGGAGCCATGTAGTCTAGACATACCCAATGAGAGAGAGATTTAAGCCCACATAACAGGTGTTAAGCACTACCACAAGTTGCTCAGATACTATGGTGATAAGAGGCGTATAAGAACCTATATAGAATAGAATACAATACAGGTTGAGCCTCTCTAGTCCAGCATCCTTGGGACCTGATTGATGCCAAACCAGAGAATTTGCCAGACCATGGGAGGTCCATATTGTCTAGCAGCATTACCACTGCTTTCTAGGCTCTTAGAAGACATTTGGGAGCCAAAAAACAGCACAGAACACTGAGAGCCATGACTGGTGGCTGTAAACAAACTTTATGGGACCATGGGAAACCTGGCCACACCCATGATAAATGGAAACCTGGCTAACTAAAATGATGCCGGACCATAGATGTTGCTCTACCAGAGAGCATTGGATTAGAGACGTTCAACTTATAAAATATAAATTTATTTTGAATATAGTAAGATAGATGTATCTGGTTGATCCATCCCTCACTGTAACTGTATCATCCCAGTGCTAGTTTCAGTTTCAGGCAACAATCTATTTTGAAAAACCTCTAGGATATTTTTCCTGTTGACTTTCAAAAGAAAACTGGGCACCCCATAGGCCAAAACTGTGTTGGTAAAACCTAAATGAATAGAATTCAAACAGTAGTAGCTCCATTCCTCCATTCCAATATTGCTAATCCCCCCCTCTCAATTTCATTGCAAGACTCTTGCTACTTGATGGCTTTCTTTAAATCTCCACCTCCTGGAGGCCTGTGATTAGGTGAGAAAGATAAGTTTCTAGCCCTGGCAACAATGGCAGAAAGCTTGATAGAGTAGCGGGACTATGCCCTAGAGATACAAAAAGTAGAAGACAAATAAAAAGAACTAAAATATGTATTTTTAGGGCATGGCTCATGATTTTTGAACACCTGTGGTTGTTTGTACTCTGATTAAAAAAGTATGTAGAGAAAATGATTCTGTGAATATTCTTGGGAGTTAACATGTGCATTTTTTTGTCTGGAATGTTACAATAGATTCTGATTCAAATCAGATAGAGGGGAAAGCAGGAGACTTTGCCCATAAATGAATTCTGCTTGCAAATTTATAGGTGCAAATTTGAGCCCGTGCATATACATGAATATTGACAGGAGACATGATGTTGGGGTAAAGGCATTGGGCAAGGAGTCAGGAGTTGTGGTTTCCATTCCTGGATCTGGTACAGACTCCCTGCATTATGGAAGTGATTACCTCACGTCTCTGTGCCTCCTTTCTCTCATCTGCAAAATGGGAATAATACATGCAGCACTGCTGGGGGGAGGAATAGCTCAGTGGCTTGAGCATTAGTTTCCTAAACTGAAGATTAGGAGTTCAATCCTTGAAGGGGCCATTTAAGGATCTGGGGCAAATCTGTCAGGGATGATACTTGGTCCAGCTGTGAGGTAGCAGACTGGACTCAACTCAATGACCTCTCAAGGTCCCTTCCAGCTCTATGAGATAGGTATATCTCCATATTATCACCATCAGTGTTTAGAGGCAACCAGTTGCTGTATGTCTACCTCACCAAAGTGTAGTGATGTTTATTTCACTAGCATTTATAAAGTACTTCCAAATCCTTGGGTAGAAGTTCTTCAGTACTAAGGGCTAAAAAATGTAGTCCCATTTACACATTTGTTTTCTCCTCAGTATATTCCCTGGTAGATAATGGTGACCTGTAGGACAAGGATTTCCAATTCACTGACAATGTAGGGTAATGTTCTACAACATATTATAATAGAAGTTACAATTGCCAGCTTCAAGAACACCCATGGCACATCACTAACTCCATAGATACCTGCCTACTGCTAACCAGCAAAGATATAAAAAATTCCACTGATTGTGTTGTACTAGCCCTCATGTCCCACCCAAATTCCAGTGTGAGTAAGAACATACACTGCACTCACCTCAGATATAAAACATCAGACTAAAATCACCTGTGGCCTGATTCAGCACTGTACTTAATCATATGCTTATCTTTAGGCATATGCTTAAGTTTACTGAAATAAAATAATTTGCTGAATAGGGATGGACTTAAGCATGGGGATACTATGGTGCTGCAGCCTTCAGGATCATAGATTTAATGGTTAGAAAGCATAATTAGATCACCTACTCTGGCTTCCTGAATATCACAGTCCAAAGAATTTAATCTGTTACTCCTGTATTGAATCCAATAACTTCTGTTTGATGAAGAGATGCCTATCCGGGGACAAACTACCATACACCCCCCCAGGACAAGTAAGTTATCCATTAGTCCTTTAATATCTCTGGCAGGGAAAGGGAGCTCTTGGCAAAATCCAACTCTTTTGTCATCATACCTCCTACACTTGTCCTTTAATGGCCCTGCTGACTCATTGTCAAGTTATCTGACTCTTTTATGTATTGTTTATCTTGATTTCCTTTATTTTAATTCCCTCTACTATTTCCGCCTTCCTTTAATCAATTTTTATGACTTCCTTCAATTTTGTCAACTAGCATTTTCTTCATCCCTCCCCCACCCTCTGTTATATTCCCAGTCCGCTGCTTTATTTTTCTTGTGAGATCTGGGAACCAAAGGAAAGGAAGGGAGTTTGCATCAATGTGTGGGCTGTAAATGGAAGAAAAATTGTTATCATATGTTGAAAAGTAAAGTTATTGCAGCAATTGTTTTATTTTCAGGAACAGCTAAAGTAGTTAATGTTACTTCTTAGATTTATCGCACAACACTGAAGAGTTAATGATATTCATATAGTACTTAAAAATGCATCATAATTATATAGTGTATTTGCTCCCAATGGAGTCCGAAGCACTTTGCAAAGTACAAATTAATTAACATCTCCTTGAAATGAAACTTCCTCTGGGGTGGCACACCACACCTGTCCAACAGAGCACAGCAACAGCAGGAATACCTTAATGCAAGAAGTGAAAAATATCATCTGAGAATTTCAGAACCATCCAGGAATTAGATGAGCAACTCCCAATGAAATCAAAGGGAGCAATTGCCTCTAAATCCCCTAGCTGGGCCTCTAAATCCTCTAGCTGGATTTGGAAATCTCAGCCATTGCATCCTGCAGAAATTCAGGTGTGCAGTGTATGTTCTTACTCACACTGGAATTTGGGTGGGAGGTGAGGGCCAGTATAACACAATCAGTGGAATTTTTTTCCTTAATCATTTTATCCCTCTAAATGAAATAGCCCTATTATAACTACAGTTTGATGCTTATGTAACCCACACACCTAGACTATATCTACACAGCTTCCCTCTTCCGCAAAAGTCTATGAAAATGAAGCACAGATTAGCATATTGCCACGCTTTATTTGGATAATTAATTAGGAGCTGTTTGTGCACAAGAGGTTTTTGTGCAAAAACCCCCTCTTGCACAAGAGCAGTTCTTCCTGAAAACATGAGAAAGAATGGCTTTTGCGCAAGAGGGGCTTTTTGTGCCAAAAAAAGCCATCTACACAGCTCCTTATTGCGCAAAAGCCTCTTGTGCAAAAACAGCTGCTAATTAATTATGCAAATGAAGCACGGCAATATGCTAATGCACACTTCCATTGCATAGGCTTTTGTGCAAGAAGAGTGCAGTATAGATGTAGCCTTACATACTCTTCCTTTCTATTCACATTTCCACATCTGTCTCTTCCACATCTGTCTCTTCCTGTCTATTCACAACATTTCCACATCTGGCACCCTCCCCTACTGCATTTTATTTGTTTTCTGCACCGTCTGGAACCAAATTATTGCAGTGTGATCGCATTTTTCTTTGTTCAGATTCTTATGCCATGCCCATCACCTTGGTATCATTGGATTGCACTGTTAGTTCCAGAACTTTAACCTTTAACTAAATATCTGATGGCTGGGTGTGCTCAGAATGAACGGAATGCTTGCTTCTTCTATCAGCAAGATTGCAGATTTGCTGTAAACAAGGGCACAGGAATAAGTAAATCCAAATCTGCACTAGAAACTTTTCAGTACTGACTTGCGGTGTGATTTTCCACAATATTTCTAGACCCTAGAGGAGGTACAGTTATGCCAGCAAAAAGTACCTTTGCTAGCACAGCTTATTTTGCTCACCAAACCAGTGTAAGCTATGTCAACAAAAACATGTTTGACAGTATAAGGAGCATATATCCTAAGAGGGATCTGCCAGAGTAGCTATTCCAGCAAACCATTTATGTGTAGTCTCCATTTTTTTGGTCACACCAGGCTCTGACTGACTTTGCAAGGGAAGTTGTTGGGTTTTTTTTATTAAAAGCATGGTCTTTGTGAGGGTAATAATTTGCAATGAACTGTTTGTCAAGGCATCCACTCCTCTTGCTCACAAGTGCCAAATATAAATTTAAAACAAAATAATGTACATCAGATAGTTTCTCTGCTAGCTGCACCAAAGTGCAGTGACAGGGTCATTTTTCTTCCCTCTGGCTTTTCTGTTTCATTTGTCCCTGAGCTACTGAGTTTGTGATCTTTGCTTCTCCTTTACCTCGGTGTATTCAATCATGCTTAATCACAACTTTAATATGGTTTCCTTCCTGGTTGGTTGTGGCACATATTGAATTAGGAAGCAATCCTGTCCCAGATCCACAAACATGCTGCCAACCTTATTTCCTCCACTTAATGTAATCCAGTCTAGGCCTGGATAATTGAAGGTTCCCATTACTCCCACCCTGGTCTTTTACATGCTTCTTAGACATACAGGATAAGTCATTTCTTAACCCAGTTCTCTCAGAACAGGTGGTCTCTATTATATTGGGTTGGGGCCTGACTCTCCTCTCATTTGCCCCAGTGTAAATTAGGAGTAACTCCTCTGAGGTCAACAGAGTTACAGCAATGTAAAGCCAGTGTAATGAAAGAAGAATGAAACCTTTTGTTCCCCACCCCCTCCTCAGCAGCTGATGGAACGAAGAGGAACTGCTCTGTTTTCTACTCGTTCTTTTCCCACGTTAACCCCTGAGTCAGGGCCCTGTGTTTCAGTTGAGACTTACCCACTGGAAGAACTATTTGTGGAGACCATCGGCATTATTTCATCACTGCTGAAAGGGCTGCTTAGCTGTGAGCAGAGCAGTCCGGTCCTGGAGATAGAGTGCATAAACCAGCGTTAGGAGGCTGGATTCTCTTCTCAGCTGTGGCACAGGTGGACTTTCCACATGGTCTTGACCTTCTTTGCAACTCTGCTCTCACTTCTGCAAAATGAAAAAGAAAACCTACTAGAAATAGAGTACTGCAGTATTTGGGTACAATCTTGGGCCCACTGAAGTCAATGGATGTTTTGACATGGATTTCAGCGGGGCCTGGATTTCACTTGTCAACACCCAAGTAGAAATATGGATGACCATGACCAGCTCATGGTCAGTCTTTTGAACACCCACTATAACCTGCAAGAAAAAGTACATAATATAAATGACTAAAAAGGTGAAAAATATTGTCCAAACTCTTTTTTTGGATTCTTCTTGTATTGAGTTAATCCAGTTCTAGTTTAATAATGGGAGCACAGTCACAATGCCAGCTGCAGTATAGTTTAAACAAGCTAATCTAAAACCATATGGGACATTTTTCCCCATTGACAATTCCTCAGAACACAGTACACATGTGTTTTGCCAATCAAATGGGTACATGTGATACTGTATGATGAAGTAATGGTTTGTTTTAAATGTCAGTGTGTTCCCTTTGCCATGAGTTAATTCATGCTGGAGAAGGAGGGGGCAGCTATTAACAGCTATGAACTATAATTTGACATAGAGGGAAAAGGTATTGAGGGCAGCTCTCAACTTTGATTTTTGAGGATGTCTGAATCTCCTCTATCCATTCTATGTCCAAAAGTCTAAGAGAATTATCAGGACATCATGATTTAGGACCCAGAAAATTCAATAGGCTTCTTTTCCTAAAATCAAAGGGATGAGACATTTTATTTTTAGACAACAAGTATTGGTTTGGGGGAACATTTAATATTTAGCACATCACATCTTCAAATATACTAAGCAATCATTAAACAGTTAACTGCCAGCACAAGGATAGGTAAAAATGATTTGATGGAGGGTTAAAGTTCCCTTATGTGGTGAGTGTGGATGGAGTAAAAAGTGTACAGAGAAATAAACTGAAATATTAGACAGACACAAATCAGTGTAGCTCCAGTGACTTTAGTGGGACTATGGCTTGTTGTACCATCTAAAGATTTGGTTCACCACCATTAGTAAATAACATGCATATAAAAGCCAAGATGACACAGAAAGAATAGATTTCATTACATTGCATAAGATCAGGTGACTCCACACATGGTATTACTTCAGTCATCATGTTTTCGATGGAATGCTTTATTTGCGTCACCATGGAATGGGCCAAAGTCTGCTCTCTGCTACAAAAGTGCAAACCCAGAGTAACTCCATCAGTGGAGCTTCGAGCCCTTGTAAGTAAGAAAAGAACACATCGTTTTGGTTTTGCATAACTGTCTTCTGCAATGTATGCTGTATTGGGTGCTTTTAAAAACTCCGGTTATCTGAAGAAGTGGGCTGTGCCCACAAAAGCTCATGATACCATAGAATCATAGAATCATAGAGCTGGAAGAGACCTCAGGAGGTCATCAAGTCCAGCCCCCTGCCCAAAGCAGAACCAATCCCAACTAAATCAACCAGCCAGGGCTTTTGTCAAGCCAAGACTTAAAAACCTCTAGATGGAGATTCCACCACCTCCCTAGGTAATCCATTCCAGTGCTTCACCACCCTCCTAGTGAAATAGTTTTTTTCTAATATCCGACATAGACCTCTCCCACTGTAACTTGAGACCATTGCTCCTTGTTCTGCCACCCGTCACTACTGAAAACAGACTTTCTCCATCCTCTTTGGAACCTCCCTTCAGGAAGTTGAAGGCTGCTATCAAATCCCCCCTCACTCTTCTCTTCTGCAGACTAAACAAACCCAAATCCTTCAGTTTCTCCTCATAGGTCATGCGCTCCAGCCCCCTAATCATTTTGGTCGCCCTCCGCTGGACCCTCTCCAATGCATCCACATCCTTTCTATAGTGGGGGGCCCAGAACTGGACACAATACTCCAGATGTGGCCTCACCAAAGCTGAATAAAGGGGAATAATCATTTCTCTGGATCTGCTGGAAATACTCCTCCTAATGCACCCCAATATGCCATTAGCCTTCTTGGCCACAAGGGCACACTGTAGACTCATATCCAGCTTCTCATCCACTGTAATCCCCAGGTCCTTTTCTGCAGAACTGCTACTTAGCCATTCGATCCCCAGCCTGTAACAATGCTTGGGATTCTTCCGTCCCAAGTGCAGGACTCTACACTTGTCCCTGTTGAACCTCATCAGATTTCTTTTGGCCCAATCCTCTAATCTGTCCAGGTCACTCTGGACCCTATCCCTGCCCTCCAGCATATCTACCTCTCCCCCTAGCTTAGTGTCATCTGCAAACTTGCTGAGGGTGCAATCCATCCCCTCATCCAGGTCATTGATAAAGATGTTGAACAAAACCGGTCCAAGAACAGATCCTTGGGGCACTCCGCTAGAAACCGCCAACCTGACATCGAGCTGTTGATCACTACCTGTTGGGCCTGACAGTCTAGCCAGCTTTCTATCCATCTTACAGTCCATTTATCCAATCCATATTCCCTTAACTTGCTGGCAAGAATATTGGGAGAGACCATATCAAAAGCTTTGCTAAAGTCAAGGTATATCACATCCACTGACTTTCCCATTTCTACAGAGCCAGTTACCTCATCATAGAAGCTAATCAGATTGGTCAGGCATGACTTGCCCTTTGTGAATCCATGTTGACTATTCCTGATCACTTTCCCTTCTTCCAAGTGCATCAAAATGGATTCCTTGAGGATTCCCTCCATGATTTTTCCAGGGACTGAGGTAAGGCTGACAGGTCTGTAGTTCCCTGGATTGTCCTTCTTCCCTTTTTTAAAGATGGGCACTACATTTGCCTTTTTCCAATCTTCCGGGATCTCTCCCTATCTCCACGAGTTTTCAAAGATAATGGCCAAAGGCTCCACAATGACACTTGCCAACTCCCTCAGTACCCTCGGATGCCTTAAATCCGGGCCCATGGATTTGTGTATGTTTAGCTTTTCTAAATAGTTCCTAACTTGTTCTTTCCCCACCAAGGGCTGTCCACCTGCTTCCCATCCTGTGTTGCCTAGTGCATTTGTTTGGGAGCTAACATTGTCCCAATGAGTACTTCAGCTTTTCCCACATCATCTGTCACTAGGTTACCTCCCTCATCCAGTAAGGGCCCCACACCCTCTCTGATCACCCTTTTATTGCTAACATGCCTGTAGAAACCTTTCTTGTTATCCTTCACATCCTTGCTAGCTGCAATTCCAATCGCGTTTTTGCCTTCCTGATAATTCCCCTGCATTCTCGAGCAATATATTTATACTCCTCCGTAGTCATCTGTCCAAGTTTCCACTTCTTGTAAGCTTTCTTTTTGTGTTTAAGCTCACCATGGATGTCCCCGGTAAGCCAATCTGGTCGCCTAAAATATTTCCTTTTCTTGCTGCGCATCGGGATGGTTTCTTCCTGTGCCTTTAATACGGCTTCTTTGTGTTTTGTTAGTCTATAAAGTGCTACCAGACCATTTGTTGTTTTTTAAGTTTATCCTGTTCAGACTAACTCGGCTAACCCCTGAAGCTTTAAAAATGAAGTAAGTCCCCGACTTCCAACTCCAGCAGTGGGCTCATCTCTACTGGCAACTTCTCACATGAGCACCGCCATGCCTTCTTTCACAGTGTACTTCATGCAGTGAATTCTCTAGAACTTGAACCCTCTGCCCTCACCTTCTTCATTTATTTTCATACAGAAAGTAAGAATGGTGGAGCACTTTGAGTGCTAGCCTGGAACTTGCATACCTGAGTCCAGGTCCCTGCTCTTGATAAGGCAACCTGTCTGACTTTGGGCAAGTCTGTGCATCTGCTCCTCAGCATGCAAAGTAATACATCTAAAGAACGGAGGCCATTCCTACAGAATGGGAGACTGTACTGCAGAAAACCGTGACTTTAACAAAGGACTTAGGAGTCAGTATGGTCAAGCAACTCAACATGATCTCCCAGAATACTAATGTGGCAAAAAGAGCAAATATGATCCTTTGATAATAAACAGAGGAGTAGGGGAAGTGATTTTATCACAGGCGATGGCGTCGCTGAGATGAATAATGGAATACTGACTGCAGTTCAGGTGTTCACCTTTTCAAAAGATGTTAAAAGATTGGAGAGGGTGCAAAAAAGAGCCACAAAACTGATTGAAGGGCTGGATAAAATGCCCGACAGTGTGAGACTTAAAAAACCCCAGCTGTTTAGCTTACCAAAGAGAGGACCAAGAGGTGACTTTATTATATTATCTGAAAATCATTACAAGGTGAACATGGTGGGTACTAATGGGCTGCTTAGTCTGTTGAGGAAAGACATGACAAAAATGAAAGCCAGCACGCTGAAGACAAAAAAATAGGAAATAAAGTATTTTTTTTAAACAGTGAGAATAATTAACCCTTGGGACAAACTACCAAAAGAAGTGATGGGTTCTCCAGCTTTTGAAGTCTTCACATTGAGACCAGATGTTTTAGGAAGATGCTTTAGCCAAACCCATGTCATTGGGCTCGATGAGGAGTAACTGAGTGATATTTAATGGCCTGCAATATACAGGAGGTCAGACTAGATGATCTGATGGTCTCTTCTAGCTTTAAAATCCATAATATGGGTGTAATAGCACTTCCCTGTCTCGCAGAGGGATAACAAGGTGCTCAGATGCTGTGGTAATACCTGAGGTAGAGAGAGACTTATTTCTATTATCATGCCAGTAGGAAATTGCCATCAGATCACAGATTAGAACTCAGTAGGCTTTGCCAATATCCATGCAGTAATACGCAGCAGATTCCACTAATTAGCAATCTCTCAGTAAACAGTGAAAGCTGCCATTATCCAACAGCAAAGCTAAAGGGAGGTGTGCAGGGCTGCAACAAGGAAGGGCTGGGATGTACTGTCACTGGCTGCAGCCTAAAAACCTGCCTCTAGCTGGTGCTTCCCTTCCTTCTCTCTCTGCAGGCAGCCCTCAGTGCTGCTTGGACCACCATGCCCCTCCCCTAGCCAGCCCTTAGTGCATCCAGAGCATACTGCCTGTGGACCTAATGGCAATTTAAAGGGCTCTGGGATCCAATCTGCCACCACTGTCATAGTGGCAGTGACCAGAAGCCCTTCTGAATTGCCGGCCCTGGGGTCGGGGCGGATGAGAATTTTGCGGGGGCCAGGGCAGCACAATTTCGCGGGCCCCTCTCACCGGGCATCTCCTCTCTCACCTGTGTTGTGCGGCGTTTCAGTATGCTACGCATGTGCTCCTCCACCGTGCGGCACACGGCGCCGGGGAATTTAAAGTGCGGTATCCTGCCGGCCAGTCCACCCCTGAGCACGGGGCCCGGGGCAGCCGCCCCGCTGCCCTGCCCTATATCCGCTGCTGCCTGGGGGTGTTGCTTTCTTTGCCACTTCCTGTCAGCACATCAATTATCTTGAATCATCAAGTTGGATGTATCACTAGATTATACAACTCACCCATTCACAGCATGCTACCGTTGCTGTATTGGTGAAGGTGGGTTGTAGCTGTCTACCTCTGTCATCTCCTCCTAGTCACTTGGTACATCAAGGAGAATCTGAGTTTTTTTGTTTTGTTATTTTGTTTTAAATTTTCAACTTCTACTATCCAGTGCTCGTCCCTGGTACAAAATGCCTCTACAACATCATTATGCCTAATTCCCATCTCTATGCAGCGGGACTGGTTTGACACGGGGACAGCTGCCTAATGGCACTCAGTGTGTTCAGGATCAGGGCCTATACCGTGCTATGCCATGACAAATCGGAGCCTAATGTAATATATACAGAAAGCCATACGACTCCATGGCCACCTCACTCACTGTGAGCTGTCCCAGTGGAATCAATGGGGTGGCTTGTGTGAGGGCTTTGTCCCATGGCGGGGGTGCAGTAGGTTATAAACATGAAAATAAGAACATTAAAGGGACTGCGGGGGAGAGAGCTGGGTAAGGCTCATGCCAGAAGTCCAGGCAGCGTGGCGCCAATCCGCCGCGGTCCTCTACGCATGGATTAGGTTAACTAGTTTGGGCACCCTGTGTGGTAAGCTGTGACGTAAGTCATTCCTGTGACTTGCCCTTACATCTCCAAGGCCTCTGAGGGGTAGTTCTGAGAAAAGGTGTGATGGATGGGCAGGGGAGGGGGGAACAGGGCGGGGAAACTACAAGGTACAACTGGGTGGCAGTCATGCCACGACTTAACTTCTCACCGGGCAGTGACCTTGGTGTGTTTTCATGTTTATCTAAAAAGATAAAAGGTATGTGATTGCTCAGGAATGAAAACACGGGTAACATTCAAACAGAGGAAAGCAGAAACAGCAGTTGAAGAGGGAGGGAAATGTAAACCAGCACTGAGAAACGTTTGACATTGCCTTTTTTTTTTTTTGCTGTAGAGGTCATGGCTGTATTATATTGAAACAAATAGGAATGACCGAGCAGAAGGTTTTGATAATGTGGAACAGAACTCTTATAGGGTTATTCCTTACTGTCAGAATGTGTAAGATCCTAAAATTAACAATATAAATATGACCAGGGTGAATGGCTTCAGATTTTTCTAATCACAAAGATACATTAAGTTTGGGGATTTAGTAAGTGAGTGATCAAACAACGAGATTTATACATATATATATTTATGTGTATTATTTTGCTCTTATATTGCGTAGGGCTCTTGGGTGTTTCTGAAAAAAATATAAAGTGTTTCAGTCTTCTATAAAAATGACAGTAAATGCTTTAAAACTAATGCAGAATATGTAAAATTAAGGAATACAATTGTTAGGGGAAAATGTTTTGTTTAGCAATATGGGGCCAGATCCTGAGCAGAGATAAATCCAGCATAGTTCCACTGAAATTAGTAGAACTATGACATTTACACCAGCTGGGATCAGGCCTGTGATGTTTCTTATGCACAACCCATATTCATAGCTGATTCAGTAACGCTGACACCATGCTTTTACTCAAAGATCTTGATTCTTACCTGATGTTAGTTGCCTACTGAAGTAATTTCTGTTGAAACCAGTGGATTTACTTCTGATTTACACCCACTGTGCCCAATGATCTCAGAAGCTGGCCCCAAACTTCTTTGCAAAAACTGGGCATAGGGGGATGGGAAGGTTGCAAGGAAAAAATCAATTTTTCATTTGACACAAAGTGAATCATTGCTTCCTTCTGGGATGCAGTACCTTTTCCCACTGTTGGTTCCATTCCCATCATGCCCTTGACCTTGGAGGTCACCTGTCATTGGAAGATGAAGCTCTGAATAAACAGAGAAGACCCTGTGGTGTCTCTTATCTCTTTGTTTTGCCTCAAATCTCCGGGCGGAGTTTTAAATTATTCATCCACTAGTACTCTCTGTGAGTTACACGTCTCCGTCACCTACCTCCCCCTTCCCTTTGCTTCCCCATTTGTGAGTGAAGGCGGTATCCTTGGGAACCTTATCAGAGATCACAGATTCAGGCTCCAGAAATGAAATAAAAGAGGAAATTGGCTGTATTAGCATAAGAGGAGTCAGCCTGGAGTTGAATACACACATCACCCAGGAGCACCACTAGCTTCTCTTATCAGTAATGTCTGATCACCATTATATATATATCAGACATTACTGATTCCATATATATATATATATATATAATTAAAGAATATATATATATATTCCATCCGTCCCACTCTTTTTTCCATCTCATATGAGGAAATGTATGAAATGTCTGAGAGTGTAAAGTTCCTGAAATGGTTTTCAATGCTTCCAATCTTTTCTAGCAGTACCCAAAACAGCATAAATACAATGTTATGTTGTTTTTATAAAAAAGAATGCTAATGCTGTAAAAACACTGGAAAAGAGTCTGGACTAAGATTTCAGATGGGAAGATTCTGTTGTTAGTAAAAAAGAAAAAAGGAAAAGATCTATCAGGTGTGTATCAGCTCACCCATCACAGTATATATCCTTAGTCACATAATACTTATCTGACTTCCAATGACATTGTCTAGTATGTTCATGAAATAGTACAATAGAAAGTTAATTTTTTTCTTTCTATGTTTACTTTATATGTTTTATTTACAGGGAGAAGTTATTTCAAACTCAGCAGCTATTGTAGGTCTGATCTTTCCAATGCAAACATTATACTATATTTTATCAAACAGAAAATGTTGTACTCATTTCTGCATTGTGGATATGAACTCTAAAGTTCTGCTTTCCCTGTGTGCATGGAAATTCCATAGATATATCCGCAGACCCCAGTTTTGCTCATAATCTGTTAGGGCCATAAATGAAAGCATTAAAAGCAATTGCCATACTGAAGGGAGCATATGTACAATACAAGATGAAAAATATGTCTCATATGGGATCATTTTAACTTATGTCTTAGACTAATTCTTCACTCATTCCTATGAAATTTATTATGAGGAATGAAATTTCCATTACATTGGAAACTCACTAATTAGGACATTGCTAAGCCACAAACCTGTAATTCCCACACAACATATGGTATCATTACACTTTTCATATTAGCTAATACATAAGGCTGCCATGAAGTCATATCACTATTATTTATATTATTTATAATGGGCATGCTACTTTACACACAGATAAAGGATACTAGGCCATATGTCATGATTCTTATTGAGCAGAATCCTTATTGAAGTTAATAGACCTGCTTCCAATTTCATTTACACCAGAGGAAATCTAAAGCCACTCTACTGAAATCTGTGGGCTACAGGGCTAGTTTAAAAAATTCCTGTCACAACTGTTTTCTACAGGAAATTGGGGTTTCAAGTCAATTAAATTTTTCATGTAAAGCATCCACTTTATGTGGACCTTAATATGGACCTTTTTTCTTGTTTTTTGTTTGATTTATTTTTTCTTTTTGTTCTTGAATTATTCCAGCTAAAAACAAACAAACAAAATAAAACCACCGAAAGATGTTTGGATAAGCTCTTCTGGGCTTGGAAAAATGTCTTTCAGTTTTTGGATTTTCAACCAAAAAACTTGAAAATGTCCATGGGATTCTTTTTAGATCAGCTTTAAAGGATCTAATTATTTTATTATAATAACTCAACACCAGAATAACTCCACTGCTGCAGTGGTGTTACTACTGTTTACAAAGAGGTGAGAAAAGAATGAATTTCATAGGCATTAGTGGTATTGCTGAAGATTTACACTGGTCTAAATCACAGATGACAGCATTCACGTGTCAAACTAGTTTACCGTCTAAAGACATGATCTTCAAAAGGGTTATGTCCTTAGCCTCATGCACAGACACTCTGGTTCAATGACACTCCACAAATAAAGAGAGCTGTGCTTGAAGGTCCCTTTGCAAGACCAAGTTTGGAAGTGATCCTTCAAAGTGTAGCAATCACTGAGGTCAATAGGACCTTGCACAGTGGTAACTATGCATGAGGTTTTGTGCTCCAAATTGGGCCCCAAAGGTGAAACCCTGGTTCTACTGAAGTCATTGGCAAAACTTTCATTGACAATCAGGCCAGAGTTACATCCAAGATATCTTTATGTTTCCTATAGTGTCAACCAGTAGATGTTGAGGGATGGTAGTAAACATTAGAAGGATTGCAGGAAAGAGGATGAGAGCCAATGACATGGCAAGTTGGCTTTGATTAGTAACACACAAGCCTTGAAGGTTATGTAAATTCTCATTTTGATTTCTTGTGATAATGTTTCCAAGAAGGGAAGGTGAGTTCAGGGTTCTCAACTGTCTCCATTCTGGGGCCCTCCCCCATTTAGCAATATGGGATGGGTAAGATGGTCATGAAGCCTTGACACCTGCTTATGACATCTCTGAGGTTGAGATCCTATGCACTAGGGTTTATAGGCTTTATAGATGATCATAGAATCATAGATATGTAGGGGTGGGGGGAAACCACAAGAGGAATCTAGACCGTGTTTAAAGAGAAGGCTTAAAGGTACCAGAGGCTGCAGACATGGTGGATCCTCTCACAAAGGATCACACTTGTTAATTTATTAAGACACCAATGCCCTATTCTGTATACATGCCAGGCATCCATAACTCCCATTCACTTCAGGGACAAGTACCAACACTAGTTATGATAAGTCTCCAAATCTGGAAATCTTTAATGGATCTAGAGTGTCTCAGCCCCATTCTACCAACTATTAATTAGCTTGTTCCTAGTACTCAAGGTAATTGCATTTTCCTTCTGAAAAGAAATGGGAGACTCTAGGAATCTATTTGAGATGTATGTTAGAGCCAAGGATACAGAACTGTTGCATGGAAAGATGTCAGTGGAATGTAAGTTCTCCCCCATATACAAAATGACTAAGGGCTTGGCTTTCCATCACTGAAATCAGTGGGAGCTTCACCACTGAGTAAAATGGAAACAGAATACAACCTTTAGGGTACGTCTAGACTACAGGCTTTTGTTGACAGAGGCTTTGTCGACTGTTACTGTCGACAAAGCCTCTGTTGACAAACAGCGTCTAGACTACATCCAGTTCTGTCGACAAAGCAAGCTGCTTTGTCGCATATGAGAGTGTAGACGCAAAGGACAGTGTAGATATTACTTTTGTCGACAGAACTCTGTCGACAAAAGGCATTATTCCTCGTAAAATGAGGTTTACCACCGTCGACAAAACTGCTGCGTTCTGTCGACGTTCTGTCGACAGAACTCGGCGGTAGTCTAGACGCAGGTATAGTTTTGTTGACAAAAGTCCACTTTTGTCAACAAAACCCTGTAGTTTAGACACACCCTTATAGTCCTATTTTATACCACTGAAGACAATGGCAGCTTTGTTATTTACTGCAGTGAACTCAGCCTGGATCCTTTTCTCCTGTGATCAAACATTCATATATTACTCACTTCTAGAGACAGAATGCTTAGTGATGTTCTGCTCTCAGATGGGAAATCCCATGGGCCATATCCCACATTGCTGTAAATCAGTAGTGTTCTGCCATTGGACACTAACTTATGATCTGCTCCTGTAGTGTCATGGAAATTGGATCTGTTCAAAGTACCAAGTGTAGTGTAGTGGTAGCTGCATGTCCCAGCATATTAGAGAGACAAGGTGAGTGAGGTAATACCATTTACTGGTCCAACTTCCATTCGTGAGACAAGCTTTGAATCCATACAGAGCATATCTTCAGCTCTTTCCTATACCTAAAGAAGAGTCCCGTGTGGATCTAAAGCCTCTCTCTCTTACCAACAGGAGTGTCCACTAATACACCTCACATTGTCTCTCATAGTAGAATGAAATATGGCATAAGATTCTTGTGTTAACATTAATAAAATGGAAGCACATTGGTTTCGGTTTAAAGACTCTGCCTTTTGAGTAATGGACAGGTCTCATAGAGCGATGTAGTTTTTATAAACAATGAGTAGTCCTGTGACACCTTAGAGACTAACCAAAATATATAAGATTATACACTTTTGTGAGCAAAGCCCACTTCATTAGATGAACTGGAGTTGAAATAACAGATACCAAGATCTATCTCTATCTCTATCTCTGATAGCAGAAGAAGTACCTGTCAATTGTAGGACACATGTTAATGAGGCTAATTAAGTGATGTGCCCCATACATAGCTTTTGATGTGGAAATGCAGATGATAAAGGCAGGAGAAATTGGCTTTGTAATGCACCAACCAGTTAATGTCTTTGTTCAACCCCAGGATAAGGGTGTCAAACCTGTAGATGAATTCCCGTTATGCAGAGTCTCTCTGTGACTGGTCAGTGAATTTTGTAGAAGAATGGCTACTTTTAGATCCATGACTGAGGGTATGTCTAGACTGCATCCCTCTGTCAGCAGAGGGATTCAGATTAGGCAGGTCGACATTGCAAACGAGGCAGGGATTTAAATATCCTGTGCCTAATTTGCATGAAATGGCCACCGCGTTTTGCCGACTCAGCACTTTGTCGACAAAAAGTGGAAGTCTAGAGGGGGACCTGTCGAGAAAGAACGCCTTTTTTGACAGGAGGCATAAGGGATCTGTCAAAAAAGGCGTTCTTTCTCGACAGATCCCCCTCTAGACTGTCGCTTTTTGCCGACAAAGTGCTGAGTCGGCAAAACGCGGCAACCATTTTTATGCAAATTAAACGTGGGATATTTCAATCCCTGCCTCATTTGTAATGTCGACCTGCCTAATCTGCATCCCTCTGCCGACAGAGGGATGCAGTCTAGACATATGACCAGGGAGGTTAAAATGTTCCCCTACAGGTTTGTGTGTATTACCATTTCTGACGTCTCACTTGTGTCCATTTATTCTTCATTGCAGAGACTTGTCTGGTTTTGTTTTTATAGGGCTACATGATATTAGAAAGACAGCTCCCAGTCCTTTTTGGATTTGCTAGAATTTTTTTTCCTTTACAGAATTAAGTTTTTTATTGGAAATCTGATCTTCCTGTTTTCCTTTGGGGCATTTTTTTGTCAGATCAGCATGACCGGAATGAGACTGGCCACTCTAAATAGTGTAGGTGACAGTCTGTTCCTCAGGAAATATTTCCTGGCTCTGCAGTACATGAGCAATGGTTTTTGACTTTGAAAATAGCTGCTTGGTTCAATTACAAATCAGAGAGACCATGGAAGCCTTTATTGTTTCAAGAACCTACTGAGGGGCTTTGTAGTCCAGTGGCTCACCTCACTCAGTGGCTTACGCAATGACTTAATGTCATTGGGAAATCCCCATAATGCAAACTAAATCCTACACAAAACTCCTGGGAATGATTCAAAATTCAATATTCCTTCCCTGAAAGAAGCAGGAAGTGTTTTTTCCATCACTCTGTCATTGCTCCGAGCATGCACCCTTTTCAATTATTTTGCAACTTCACCAACCAAAGCAAACTCAAGATCCTGCATCCGGGCCACCATTCTTTGGATTGGATGGGACCAGAGCTAGATCAAAACAATCCCGGAGCCTGGACACACTACTGCTCTATTTCACTATAGCGCGTGTGCGAGCGCGCACACACACACACACACACGCTTCAGTACCATAGCTCTTGGACTAAAGATTCTCTTGACTAAGGGTGCACAATTAGTGCTGTGTTTATGCCCTAAGACATGTGGGGCTTTTTTGTTTCAGAGAAAGAAAATAAATATGCTATGGACATTATAGTAACTATGCATCGAATTAGGCCAGGAATGAAACGGTGGAGCCACAATTTGTGTTTCTTTGCAGAACTAGCTTTCTGGCTCTCCTTAGATTCCATGCAAAAGCAAGTGTATATTAAAACATAACTATATGTGGTCCTATATCAGTAAATCTGTTTGCATGTTTGAAGCAAACAGAAATGATTTGGGGCTGTATTAGGAAACAGAAGATTGACAGCTCCTCAGAGCACTGTGGGATGTCTTAACACTATAGCCACGGATACCTTGTCTGACTCAGGGTGTGTCCACACTGCAGCGTTTTCCCGGGAAAACGGCCGTTTTTCCAGAAAAAACTATACTTGTGTCCACACTGCCATTGAGTTCTTTCTGCGATCACAGAGGACCAAATGTGAACTATCTACGTGCACTGAGTGCAACTACTCACCTGAGTAGTACCATTGAATAATGATAAAAGTTTGTGTATTCTATCATTGAATGAGGAAACTGGGGTGGGGAATTCACTCCACACCAGCATGGAGGGGGTAACAGTGGCTGGAGAGGCCAATTAGCCTTAGGATGCACCTGTTGAGGAACAAAGGGGTAGCAAGACTGAGAATTAAGCTCATCTGGTCAGGAACAGGCCCACCTTGCATACAGACTAGGAGTTGAGGACACAGAGGGAGCTGATGCAGTGAGATGAATCTGCAATCACACAGCCTGATACAAAGGGGGGAGACAGGGGCTTCAGAAAGGCAGGGCAGGATGCAGTAGGGAAGGAGCAGTAAAGTATAGACCTGAACTGCTGGTTTGAAGGTCCCTAAAATTGTGTAGAGGCCTGGTCCTGGTTCCTCAACCAGGCACAATAGGGCTACGTCTAGACTGGCATGATTTTCCGCAAATGCTTTTAATGGAAAAGTTTTTCCGTTAGAAGCATTTGCAGAAAAAAGTGTCTAGATTGGCACGGACGCTTTTGCGCAAAAGCACTTTTTGCGGAAAAGCGTCCGTGCTGTCTAGACGCGTTTTATAAGAAAGCCCCGATCGCCATTTTCGCTTATCGGGGCTTTTTTGCGAAAAACAGTCCTGAGCTGTCTACACTGGCCTTCTTGCGCAAATACATTTGCACAAGAGGGCTTTTTCCCGAACGGGAGCAGCATAGTATTTGCGCAAGAACACTGACAAGCTTACATCAGATCGTCAGTGTTCTTGCGCAAATTCCAGCGGCCAGTGTAGACAGCTGGCAAGTTTTTCCGCAAAAGCGGCCTCTTTTGCGGAAAAACTTGCCAGTCTAGACGTAGCCTAGGAGTGGGACAGTCAGCACAATCGAGATGGAGACTATTTGAGATTTTGAGGAAAGAGACTCTGATAAGCCCCCGGAGGATGATGGTGACTGGAAAGGAGGACTAAGCCATGCAAGAGAGGCATCACCATTCCTGACCAGTGAGAGAGGAGCCACAGAGCAAGTGACTGAGGCAACAAGCTGAGCAACTGCCTCAAATGAGCCAAGAGGAGGCGCTGCTGGGTGAGGAGCGGCAAGACCCCCATGACAGAATGTTATTTGCTACTGATGCTTTATTATTATATAGCTGGATACCTTTAACTATTAGCGAATATTGTTTCATAATTTGTTAAGTCAGTCCAGAACAGTTCTAAAGACGGGTGTAAGTCAGGTCCTCAAATGGCTTCAGCACCAATTTGTACCAGCTGAGGACCTGGTGCAATAAAGCTAGGCTGATTTATGCCCATCTGGCCTGTGGTGCCTGTTTTAGACTCTATGGGTAAATTCAGTGTGTGTTGGTTCAAAGGGCATGATTGGAAAGCAGAGATAAAAGAAGCCGTTATTGTTGAATTAAGCGAGTCCCCTAGCTCTTCAATCTTTGTTATGTTCAATCAGAAAAATATGGGAGCACAGATAACTAGACCACCCTGAAAAAAACAAACCTCATTTAAAACTGGACTTTGAAACTACTACAAAGGAATAAAAGAAGGATGACTTGTTTCTTTTCACCCACAATGTTGATGTCTGTGCCTGCTTGCTTCTTTCACACTGATGCATAACGTCTTTGGATGCTTATCACAATAGCCCCCTTGGTAAATGAATATTTTCATTGCAGTAGCCTTTGGAACTTTAACAAAGAAAGATGGCAGATCCCCTCCCACAACATTAAAGATTTCCTATTCACTGATAGCAAACCATGTTCTAATGTTTAAACAAACCCAAACGCTTGGGAAAATTTTGATGTGACCCCAGTGTGCATGTTAAACAGTTTACATTACAGCAAACTCTAGTTTTCCCTAATGTGTGCTGCACTTTGGAACTATGTCAAAACGGAACAGTTTCAAAGCTGTATGATCTTCACCCGGGGGCCTAATTGAAGCGGCATGAAAAATATTTCTTTCTGTTTTTTTTTGTTTTGTTTTAAATAACGCTGGATTTGAAGCTGGGTATTCTCCAGCAAAGCTTATGAAACTGACAAACATTTACCTCCCAGTCCTACAACCCTAAAACTTCTATCATATAAATTTAGAGCATAGGTCAGACAGAGGAAAAGCATATTAGAAGAAGCAAGACATGCCAAGATTTATTCTCCCTGTAAAGCCAGGTTTTTAAAGTTTTCTTCCTTTCATATGTGTTGTTTGAAAAGAGATCTGAAGAAAAGCCCAAATCCCCATATAAATGCATATACTTTCAAACAGTAGAATACCTATGAGCCTGCATATTTAGCTATATCTCATTTTGGTGGACAGGCCATTTTACAAAGGCTTCGCAACACAAGCTTTTGTTGTTGTTTTGCGTTTTAAATGCAGTTGGCGCTCATGTTGTTTTAGAGCACTTGTAGAAGTTTCTTTGCTTCCAGTTGAAATAAACATGAAAAAATTGATGTTTAATTTATGGTTGCTAGGGAACATTGTTACAGTATATATAATATACTGTATTACATATATATAATATACTGTATTAGACACACACACACACACACACACACACACACACTGTAACAACGTTTTGGTTGGAGAGTAATACACACACACACACACACACAAACACTCTAGTTTAGATGTATGTGACAAGATTTACCAAAATGCTTTTATAACCCACACACCTACTGGATGCAGTGTACTGTCCCATTTAGTGGCACTGAGACCTCTTACAGAGAGAGTAATGAGTCTGCTCTACAGATAGCTAATAGCTGGCTTTTGACTCATGCACTAAGCTTCAGAGGTCCCAGGTTAGATTCCTCCTGCAGACAACCGGGGCCTGCGGGCGTTATATTTTCACATACCTTAATTTATAGGTGCTCAGTTTGAGATACCATGGGTCCCAATCCAGCAAGGCACTTAAGCACATGTTCAAATAAAAAAAAGGCCTCAGTTTCTTTCTTGGACCAGGTCCTTAAAGGGACTTGATTTTTTGTAAGGTGGGTTTCAATATTCTCTGATGTGTTTCCATGTGAGCATTTAAAAACTGCAGCACTCAAAATCACCAGTCACCTTGGAAAATCTTGGACCTACTACTGGAATATGCTGCATGTTCTCACTTACACCACTGTAACCTCAATGCCTTCATTGGTATTACTCCTGTTTTGTACTGGTGTAACCGAGAGAATTAAGCATTGTTGTTTTCCATAATCGGGTATTGTAGCCATTATTGGATCTGATTAACTTCATGGATGAGGAAATTTAGATTTACAGTGTAGTTCAATAAAATTAAATCCAGATTATTGGATGCAGTTGCATCATTTACAGCATGTTGTCTATAAAAAGTTTTAATAATCCAAAAATGTATCAGCTTCAGTGAGTTTCTACAGATCGAATGCAAATACATTTCCCAGCCAAATCCTCAGCTGATGTAATTCAGACATGTTAACCTACACCAACTGAGGAACGGTCCCTGCTTTTAGCTTTAGACTGGACAGTATTTTCTGCTGGGGAAATATCAGAAAAGAATTTTATGCAGGACAGTGAGGACTTAATGAAATGCTTCATAGTATGAAGGTTAATCAAATGGCTCGCTTTAAATGTGATCACAGGAGACGTCAAGAATTATGAATATTGGATTTGCAGCATATTCAGTTAAACTCTTTATAGCTCTTCCAGAATATTTAAATAGAGAGATTTCATAACAAGAGCCCCACAACATAATAAGTACTTGCAGCTACTGTTACTGTCAGAAATAAGGGTCAGAGATTTTGTTTCATGTTAGTGGATCCCATGTCATGTGTAAATGCTTCAGATAGAAGTCACATATGATACCTATAGCTGTTAATTGAGTAGTCTCACCAGTCAATTCAGTATGTCAGATTCTTTGGACTGATTATTTAGCATTCTCCAATCCAGATGTACTGTATTACTTTCAAGTAGAAAAACACTCAGTATCTATGATATTCATCTTCTCTCACCTCCTAATAGAGGTTAAGGAAATGTACAGTATCATTAGAGCGATGTCAGTGGCTATCTAGGTTTGCTTGGCTCTGATGAGTATTAGGTTAAGAAATTATTGTACATTCAGTTTAGGATTCAAATACTTATGGAAAGTTCTTATGGAATTTAATAAGGATGAAATCAGCCAGCTCCCATTTAAATGTAATGCTTTCTATAGGAATTATTCTCAAAACCTCTAGAATTTAATTTTCTTTCCATAGGTCCTTATTTAAACACTTGATTTCCAGACATAAAAGATTAATTCACAACAAATCAGTTATTCAATTGTTTTTTCCTCTTTTGAACATAAGAATGGCTATATTGGGTCAGACCAAAGGTTCATGTAGCCCAGTATCCTGTCTTCCAACAGTAGCCAATGCCAGGTCCTCCAGAGGGAGTGAACAGAACAGGTAATCAAGTGATCCCTATCCTGTCACCCATTTCCAGCTTATGACAAACAGAGACTAGGGACACCATTCTGACCCACCCTGCATTTACAGAATGTCCATGAACAGGTCAAGATTTTCCTCTATTTATTCATCAATCAAAATTATTTGATTGATTGTTTTAATTGCTTCTTTTAAGTTATGCATTGTTATTTGAAAGTTACTGTTTCATTATGATGGCCCAGATAAGTTTCTTATAATTGACTAGGCCCACAATCCTATAAATAACTAAGTACACAACAGTACAATTGTTCATGCAGTTAAAGTTACTCACATGCTTAAATGGTTGCAGGATCAGGGCCTCATTCAGCATAATTCCTATAATCAGGTTTCTGGTATGAATGCTTGGAAAACAAAATTAATAATCACAAATAACTCTCATTAGAGAGGAATGAACTTACAGTGACTTTCCCTTTGGTGCATGGGTACCATGACCCTAGAATTCTTAGGGAGTTCATGAAGTATTGGTTGGGCCCTACAAAATTCATGGTCCATTTTGGTCAATTTCATGGTCATAGGATTTTAAAAATCCTAAATGTCATGATTTCAAATATTAAAGTTAGAAATGTCATCGTGTTGTAACGTAGGGGTACTGACTGAAGGAGGAATTGTGGCAGGGTCAGAAGGTTACTTGGAGGGGGGGACTGCTACCTTTTCTTCTGCATGGCTGCTGGAGGCCACACTGCCTTCAGAGCTGGGTGGCCAGAGAGGGGCAATTGGTGGACAGTGAAGCTACGTCTACACTGCAGCCTTTGTCGGCAGAGACAATGCAAATGATGTGCTCATTAGCATTTCTGGCACTCTCATTTGCATAGTCTCTGCCGATCCGTTTTGCGGAAGAGGTTTTTGCCCAAAAAACCCACAGTGTAGACGGGGCCAAAAACCCTTTTGCGCAAGATCCTGTATAACTGCTTTTTGGAGGAATAAGGGTTCTTGTACAAAAGGGGTCTTTTTGGTGCAAAATGGCCCCGTCTACACTGCAGTTTTTTGCACAAAAACTTCTTCTGCAAAACAGATCAGAAGAGACTATGCAAATGAGAGCACGAGAAATGTTAATGAGCACTTCATTTGCATTGTCTCTGCCGATAAAGGCTGCAGTGTAGACGTAGCCTCAGCTCTGAATGCAGAACCACCGTCACCAGCAGTGCAGAAGTAAGGAGGGCATGGGATGGTTTTTTCACCCTTACTTCTGCACTGCTGCCTTCAGAACTGGGCCCTTGGCCAGCAGCTGCCTTTATCTGGCCACCCAGCTCTGAAAGCAGCAGAGTAGGAGTAAGGACATGGTATGGTATTGCCATCCTTACATCTGCGCTGATATTGGTGGGGTGCTACCGTAAGAGCTGGGTGCCCAGCCAACAGCCAGCACTTTCCGGCCACTGAGCTCTGAAGTCAGTGCAGAAGTCAGCACGCAATACTGTGACCCCCTCAAAATAACCTTGCAACCCCCAACCTTTTTTTCCAGTCAGGACTCCCAATTTGAGAAACACCGGTCTACCCCTTGAAATCTATATAGGCTAGATTAAAAGCACACAAAAGGCAAGATTTCATGAGGGGAGACCAGATTTCACAGTCCATGATGCATTTTGCATGGCCATGAATTTGGTAGGACCCTACATATTGAGCCTACAGCTCTTATTAAGCAGAGTATTATTTACTCAGGCAAAATTTCTGCACATGCTACAAAGACTCCAAGGTTCAAGCATTATGATTTTTCTGTGTAGATAAGCAGAGAACTGAAACAAAAATGTGTGACAATAATTTGAGAACTTCTGCCTTCCATTTTTCACATAATTTCATTTTTCCACCTGGATCTATTATTATTCCGCAGATGAGGACCTGTTTTTACATTCAGTCGTGACTCTCATGCCAGGTAACTGTTGGGCATATTGTTAAATATTGGAGGTGATCAGAAAATCAAAAGCAATTTCAAAATTCCTCAGAACTTTTGAGGACATATATATATTCAGTTAGAAAGAACTTTTAAAGCAACTTTGTGGAGAACTAGAAACAAACAGATCAAACAACAGTCCACCTACATTTTCCCATGATTCAGGATCTCAGCCACTATTATTAGATCGGTTACTGTCCTTCTCACACCTACGTAATGTCTTTAGAGAGTTCCCTTTATTTGTTGTGCAGGATTTCAGTGCTGCAGGCTATAAAGCAAATTTTATGGGATCAATCACTTCTCATTAGAACATAAGTCCACAGAGCCAGGGAATTTACTGATGTAACCTCTATGAGCTTAGATTATTTCTTTTTTTAGAGATGTTGGACTTCACTAAATGATTTTTACTTTATTATTTTTTATGCTCTGGGACTTGTTATCATACATAAATAGTTTCCGAAGCAGAGCATGTATCATATGTGTGGTCATTACATGATAAGAGAACAGAATATTAGATAGTAGAACAAAGTACACTGTGTTTGCAGAGGGTAATCAAGACTAGAAAAACAAAATCTTCTCTGGCTTTGAAGGGAACCTTAACTGTTTCATAACTCAGTCAATGATGAAAGTCTTCAAGTGATATTGGAAATAATGCCTCTGTTGGAAAAAAGGTGACCACATTCTTTTTTTGGTTCTTTACAGCCAGTGAGGGCTACATTTCACCCAGGTGAAGTTCAGTGGGAGTTGCACCAGAATTTTAACTGGAACGGTTATTACTATAGTCATCCCAGGATAAATTCCATACTTGTAATTACTATGAATTTAATTCCCTATCATAATGCATTGAGCTACCATTTTGTTTTCTGTGGGGGCCAAATGGCAATTTGAAGCTGACTCTTGCAACTACCCCCTCCTCACCCAAACCCAACAAGCAATTCAGATTTCATCTTTTAAAATGTCAATGCTTTAATTAAAAATAATACAAGAAACTTACAGCTGCCAAGCGCTTCGTCGGCATTAATTAACTGAGCTTCTCAATGCCTTTGTGATGCAAGCATTTATGTAGGCATTTTGCAGATGGGTAAATTAAAGCATAAAGATGTTGAAAAGCCACATCAGGTTCATTCTTTAGTGTCATTCTTCGTTATATGGATTGTGGTATGGCTTAGGAGTGGTGTACAACCACCAGAACCATTAGTGCTGTACAAACAGAACAAAAAGATGGTCCCAGCCACAAACAATTTGAAATCTATATAATAGACATAAGACAAAAGATGAATACAGACAGATAGATGGGGAAGAGAAGGAAATTATGAGACAATGGGTATGTCTAGACTACAAGCCTCTTTCAAAAGAGAGCGTCTAGCTTACAGCCAGTACTTTCGAAAAAGCGAGCCGCTTTTTCGAAAGAGAGCACCCAAGCAGTGTGGATGCTTTCTTTGAAAAAGCCCTGATTGCAATCAAGAATGCCTTTTTTCGAAAGAGCACTTTCAAAAAAAGGCGTTCTTCTTTGTAAAATGAGGTGTACCGCAGTCTAGTAAATCCTCAGGTTTACAGGATCTTTCGAAAAAGGCTTCTATTTTCGAAAGAACCACATCTAGACTGCGGTTTCACTTTCGAAATAGTGCTTTTTCAAAAGACCACCATGACATGATTATGCAAATGAAGTGTGGGAAATTCAAATCCTGGCTTCCTTTGCAATTTCAAAGTGTCTAATTTACATCCCTCTGTCAAAAGAGGGATGTAGTCTACACGTAGAGAGAGGGATTGAACAGAAAACTTCCTTTTGTTTCTTTTAAACCTGCTACCTATTAATTTCATTTGGTGACCCCTAGTTCTTATGTTATGGGAGTTAAATAAACAGCGCTAAGAACATTTTCTAAATTTTTGGAGCCTGCTGGCAAACAGGACCTAATGGGGATCCTTGAGCTATATCAAGGTTACCCATTGTGCTCTATAGGAAGCAAAACTAGATGCGTGGTGGGGAACTCTGGAGATCTGGCTGGATGCAGTTCTCAGGGTTAGAGACGCTGATGGGCCATGAGATGGTTTGTTTACCGAAGCGTCCACAGGCATGACTGCTCACATCTCCCCGTGGCTGCAGTTTACTGTTCCCAGCCAATGGGAGCTGTGGGAAGAGGTGGCTCAGCCCATGCCTCTTCCCACAGCTCCCATTGGCCAGGAAGGATGAACCACAGCCACTGGGAGATGTGAGCAGTCATGCCTGTGGACGCTTCGGTAAACAAACCATCTCATGGCCCATCAGTGTCTAACCCTGAGAACTGCATCCAGCCTGCAGATGCTCAGGTAAACAAACCATCTTGTGACCCACTAGTGGATAACCCTGTCCCTGACAAACCGTATGCAAACTAGTGGCTGGAGGTTCCCCCACCCCTGAAGTAGAATATCATAATGGTCCTTTACGGGCTTGAAGCCGATAAATGGGTCTTTCATGCCAGTTTGTGCCTGATCATTGCAATTATCATTTATATTGTGCTGTAACATGGTAGTGCACATTTTCCTATGTCTCCACTTCTCCTGACTGGAGGTCTTTCTGTTTGGCCAAGTACGTAGAGGAGCAGAGGTCTGTGTGTTTTTCATTCCTGATGTTGATTGTAGCGTTTCCTCAAACTTTCTAGGTTATAGAGTTTTCCTCAAGCCCATGTAAGCCCTCACCAGCCCTCATCAGCCCACCAGTAGTACTGAGCAGTGAGAGAGTGGGGGTATGTCTAGACTACAGACTTCTGTCGACAAAAAGCGTCTAGACTACATCCAGTTCTGTCGACAAAGCAAGCCGCTTTGTTGACATGACAGTGTAGATGCAAAGGACAGTGTAGTAGATGCAATAACGCCTTCTGTCGACAGAACTCTGTCAACAAAAGGCGTTATTCCTCATCGAATGAGGTTTACAGCTGTCGACAAAACTGCTGAGTTCTGTCAACATTATGTCGACAGAACTCAGAGGCAGTGTAGACGCAGGTATAGTTTTGTTGACAAAAGTCCATTTTTGTCGACAAAACCCTGTAGTCTAGACACACCCTAAGAGTCATATAGATATTAAGGATGGATGAATGTCAGATTTGCCTATGATCTCATGCTGTTGTCCGTTTTTATCATTATTTCCCTAAAGGATAGGAATAAGTTAGTGAAATAATACAGTGATGGGAGTCCTAAAAGTACCTCCGGTGAGAAGTAAATATAATGCACCATTGTAAAGCTGAAATGCAAGACTGTACCCTAGAGGACACTCTTGAGCTCTGAATAAGGACTTCAGGATTAGGCCTAAACATTTCAAGATGAAATTGCATCATAAAAGTACCAGAACATCATAGATCTAGCTACTGTCCTATGTCATTGCATGAACATTGACATATGATATGGGCCCTTGAATCTGGAGTAGAAGAGGGGGAGTAGAGAGAGGGGCTTAGAGAAAAATAGGTCTTGTAGTTAAGTCACTAGAGTGAGACTCAGAAGATATTAGGTCAGTTCCTGGCTGTGCCACCATCTCCCTGTGTGACCCTGGGCAAGTCATTTAACCTTTCTATGCCTCTCTTCCCTTTGTAAAATAGAGACAATAGCACAGCCCTATCTCTCAGGAGTGTTATGAGAGTGAAGTCTTTACAATGTAGGTCCTCAGAAGCCATGGTATTAAATAGCTTGTGAGAACCTAAAGACAGAGCGAGAAAAGAAAGAAATGGGTTTGGATGGGGAAAAGGCTCTGTCATCCAAACCAAATGGCATATTTAGCACTGATTGAACAAACCAAAAAAACAGTTCTAGTATAACAGGGTTTACATATTCTGCGTACATAAGAAAGTACAAGAAGGAGCAATACCATTAGTTATTACTATTAACTAATAACAGGTGGGTCGCAGTCCATCTAACCTACATAAAGCATTCTTCTCATGAGCTTACACTACAGCTTAATCATCATCATTCCAGCATAGAAACACTTTCCAAATATGGTAATAGGTGTTGGGTTTTTTGAATGTCAATGCGGAAGCTGTTTGAACTTCATCTGGCCTCCTGATTTATCAATTCATTGTTCATTACTAGACACATGATGCATAATTCCCTTCCCAGTGACACTTGTGCAAATCAGGAGTAACTCCTTTAAAGTCCATGGACTTACACCAGGCTGAAACCAGTGGATGGGGTTGCAAAGTTAGGCCCACCCTCTCTTTTGGCATTCAAAGTAGAAAGTGGGCCAAATTGTCACTGGGTGTAAATGGCACCAGTTCCTTGCACTGCACCAATTTGCACCAGTAAATAATTTGGCTCTATATAACTGAGGCCAGCAGAGTACTTACATATGTGCTTATTGTTAAGCGCATAAACTCTGCCACTGATTTTTGTGTGTGTCCTTTTCCTGGGTCATTTACCAACTCACATGATTTAGAATATATTTGTTTCCTGGATTTCCAGATTCATGTTGATGGACGGGCACAAACTTGAAATTATGGAGGTGGGGAGATGATGTGACTGATACAACAGCAGTGAGATGCACATCTTACAAGAAGCACAACTCTGGGCATGTCGTACTGCTTATGCCTGTGACACCTTGCGGCTAGTAAATGCACATGCGACTGACAGCTTGTAGCTGAGTTTCTGTAACAGAGGCATGTTTATTGCTGTATTATATGGAAGATTAGCTAAATGCTGATTTTTAACTGGAGGAGAGAGTGTGGGACAGTGACGAAGTAAGTATATGGCCCTCAAGAATCAGAGGGGTAACCGTGTTAGTCTGAACCTGCATAAACAACGAGAAGTCCTATGGCACCTTAGGGTATGTCTACACTTGCCTCCTAGTTCGAACTAGGGAGGCAAATGAAGCATACCGAAGTTGCTTCATTGCATGAGGAGTAACAGTTAATTCGAGGGAAAGGTTTTGGATCGGACTACCGCGTCTACACGTGGCAAGTTAATTCGGGCTACCGGCTTTTTAAAATGGCGACCGGCTGCAAATATGCTAATCAAGCGCGGGATATTTAAATCCCACGCTTCATTAGCAACTTTGGTATGCTTCATTTGCCTCCCTAGTTCGAACTAGGGGGCAAGTGTAGACATACCCTTATAGACTAACAGTTGCATCTGGTGAAGTGGGTTTTTGCCCACAAAAGCTTATGCTCCAATAAATCTGTTAGTCTATACAGTGGTTCCCAAACTTTTCAGCATCATGCCCCCTTTCTGATTTTTGAGAAACCCTCACGCCTCCCACCGCCCGCCCCAAAGCAGCAAAACTTGTTGAGCAAAAAAAAAAAAAAAAAGGGAACTGACCGGGGCCAAAAAACAAAAATAGCAGCAAAACTTAGGGTGGAAGATAGACGGGGTGGAGGGGCTGGGTTGCCTTGCACCCCCTGGAATTTCTTCCAGTTTGGGAACCCATGGTCTATAAGGTGCCACAGGACTTCTGATGTATGTGGCCCTCAACACTGCAATGTGTGAACACCTCATAACCATTCATGCATTCACCTTCGCAGCACTCTCACAAGGTAGGTTATCACTATTTTTACTGTTGGAGGATAGAGGCAGAGAGAGATTCGGAGCCAAATTTTCAGAGGTATTTATGCACCCAAATATGCAGCTAGTGACGAAACTGGATTCTAGGCACCTAAATACCTTCAAAAATTGCCACTAAATAACTTGCCCAAAGTCACACCCGAAAGTGGTGGAAAAACAGAATTAAACTCACTTCTCCTGAGGTGCTCGTTCCTTCAGCACTAATCATCTTTTTCTGAGAAGGACAAATGTGTCTTATGGGACTCCAAATAAGACATATAATATGTCTGTGCCTCAGATGACCTGACCCTAAAATGAATGTATTAAAACTACCACTCACCTGCCACAGAAGTACCTCTGTTAGCTCTCTTAATTCTTTTAGTTAGAACAACTAAAAGGCTCTTCATCTCACAAGCAGGCAGAAGATTCTGGGACTGTGCGCTGTGTCTCCTAGGAGGAGAAATGAGGAATACATGGGGTTTCACTATATCTTGACCCGGGAGTGTAATTGTTTTCCTGGGATGTGCAAAAGCATTAAGGCATTTATTTGTTTTGATGGAATGAGAGGAGGGGAAGACCAGGAAAGATATGCTCCAAGCTGAGAAAATGTATGGGGAGCATGCACAGAGCTGAAGGGAAAAAAAGTATTAGATCAGCCATCGGCTAGGGATATGACAAGAATGATAGGGCTTGATTAAAATGGAGTGTGAGCTACTGAATTGGGAGAAAATGTATTTCATTTATATGTCTCTCTGTTCCTATGAGCCGTGGAAAGAAAAGTGTTTTCATCCTTCAGGCCTTATTAATGCCTCCTTTATCATCCTCACAGGTTTTCTAAGCAGAGGGTCAGAATCTCAGTATAAATCATTGTAGCTCCATTGACTTCATTGGAGGGGACTTCTTCAATGGAGCTACCCCGATTGACAGCGGCTGAAGATTTGGCCCAATAGCTATTCAATTTTCTAGCTTCATGTGGTATTTACATCTGTCTGCTGTGTGCAGGGAAAGGGTGACTGCACGCCGATCCTACTACTCTTTATGTGCCATCCCCAGATAATTGGATCTGAAAGAGACCTCAGGAGGTCATTGAGTCCAGCCCCCTGCCCAAAGCAGGACCAGCCCCAAATAAATCATGCCAGCCAGGGCTTTGTCAAGCCAGGACTTAAAAACCTCTAGGAATGGAGATTCTACCACCTCCCTAGGTGACCCATTCCAGTGCTTCACCACTCTCCTAGTGAAATAGTTTTTCCTACTATCCAACTGAGGCCTCCCCCACTGTAACTTGAGCCCATTGCTCCTTGTTCTGCCATCTGTCACTACTGAGAACAGCCTTTCTCCATCCTCTTTGGAATCTCCCTTCAGGAAGTTGAAGTCTGCTATCAAATCCCCCCTCACTCTTCTCTTCTGCAGACTAAATAAACCCAAATTCCTCAGCCTCTTCTGGTAGGTCATGTGCTCCAGCCCCCTGATCATTTTGGTCACCCTCCGCTGGACCCTCTCTAATGTGACCACATCCTTTCTGTAGTGGAGGGCCCAGAACTGGACACAATACTCCAAATATGGCCTCATCAGTGCCAAATAAAGGAAATAATCACTTCTCTAAATCTGCTGGCAGTGCTCCTCCTAATGCATCCCAATATGCCATTAGCCTTCTTGGCTACAAGGGCACACTTTGACTCATATCCCACTTCTCACCCATTGTAATCCCCAGGTCCTTTTCTGCTGAACTGCTACTTAGCCAGTTGGTCCCAGCCTGCAACAATGCTTTGGATTCTTCCATTCCAAGTGCAGGACTCTGCACTTGTCCTTATTGAACTTCATCAGATTTCTTTTGGCCCAATCTTCCAATGTGTCTAGGTCACTCTGGACCCTATCCCTGCCCTCCAACATATCTACATCTCCCCATAGCTTAGTGTCATCCGCAAACTTGCTGAAGGTGCAGCCCATCCACCTGACATTTCTGGTCAGGTGAGATGGGAGGTGAGTGAAGGACCACAGAGACAGCTAGTTTCCACTCTCAATTGCACTGGTGTAAATCTGGTGTAACTCCTTTGAGTTCAGAGAAGTTGCTTGACTTTAATAAAAATCACCCCATATTGACATTGGTGCAATCTACTGCAGAATCCAGCAGAGGGAATAAAAGTAATAACAATAGAAAGTTAATGAGCTAATGGAATATGTATTTAATAGAGAAAAACTAACATTCTTTCCAGGAAACATACACAAGAATAATGGGCTAGATATTAACTTATGAAATGTTACCTACAGTAAGTTACTGTTGCATGTCTTTTCTACTGTAGACAAAATGAATTGGAGGCTTTGATTTAACATAATGAAAATTTTCTGTATTTTCCTCAGTTGAGGAGTTTCATTGAGACTTTATATTAATGTTTCATTATACAGTAGATGGGAAAGGAATCTACTTGCTTTTTTTTTCCCGACAGCCTTTTTATCAGACATTAGTGTGTATTTCTACCGCAGTCGTGTGAAACAAGCAATTGTAGATGTTCGGAGCCCATAGCGAGAAATGCCCTTTGCTTGATGTTCCTCCTGCATCAACATCTGTCATCAAATCTAGCAACAGCTCGTTTCAGGGGAGAGGTTGGAACATTTCACTGTGATAACACAATGTGTCCTCTCTTTCAGTCACTCAGGTGCATATAAAAAACACACATAAAGGGTTCTGCTTAAATTTTCATCGCTGAAGAGTCACGCTCTGAGGAATTTGAGAAAAAAATAAGCGTCAGCAGATGAATAAAGATATCATAAACTAAACCTCATTAACATCAAGCCAAATCCATACCAAAGGAAAGAGTCCTACCAACTACTTGCAGGACTAAAGTGAGTGCATTTGGCTCATTACTGTGCGATAATACATTCTGAATGTCTGGCATTAAGCATATTATTATTATTGTGAGCTATATCTGCTAGACAGGTGGCTCTGTCCCTCTCTAGGAGTAGCTAGTGACTGATGAGTTTGCAACAGCTTTGGCTATCAGAACTGATTTTTTTTTTGGCTCAGGCATTAAGATCAAATGTTCCCTTGATTGTGCCCTGCTGCCAATGACCCACCCAAAAGCATTGGTGTTACAGTGATTAATTAAAATTTTCAACAACAATGGCTTAATGGTTTTCAAGAATGAAATACATTATTTTACCTGTGAAAAAAATACTACTTATAACAACCATTTTGTTGAGAAGCTCCATACTTCGGAACATGGACATGAAATGTGGGAGGTGAGTAATCTTTTATGTCAGGGATGTGCCTTTTTCCCTTCTGGAGAAGAGCTGCCCAAATTCAGCCGAGTTATCAGAAAAATCTCACTGCTTACAAGCTCACCTGAAATTTCTTAGAGTTTGACAGCTCAATTCTCTGAAGATTCTATCTCCACTGAGCATGCTCCAGCCTAGTGCTGCAAGAGCTAAGCAGAACTTTCAATGCAATTGATGCTCTCACCTGTTGCGGGTTGTCATAAGGCATGGTACTGTGGAAAAAGTAGTATGTGATTATGTAATTAAAGACAGCATGATAATGCATATAGACAAATAGGAGATGTGTAGAGATTGTGCAGGCAACCTCAATTCTGGCATTTCCCAACATCTCAGTGTTCAACTTTGCAACCTTAACATACAGGGATGCCTAGAGGCCCCATCTGCAAATGAGGATGAAATTATTCTAGGTCTTGTACAAATATATGCATTAGATAATTTGCCATCTAAGTAGACACAATGGCTGCGTCTAGACTGGCATGATTTTCCGCAAATGCTTTTAACGGAAAAGTTTTTCCGTTAAAAGTATTTGAGGAAAAGAGCGTCTAGATTGGCACGGATGCTTTTGCGCAAAAGCACTTTTTGCGGAAAAGCGTCCGTGCCAGTCTAGATGCGCTTTTGCGCAAGAAAGCCCCGATCGCCGTTTTAGCCATCGGGGCTTTTTGCGCAAAACAAATCTCAGCTGTCTACACTGGCCCTTTTGCGCAACAGTTTTGCGCAAAGGACTTTTGCCCAAACGGGAGCGTCAAAGCTTTTCCGCAAAAAGCACTGATTTCGTACATGAGAACGTCAGTGCTTTTGCGGAAAATCAAGCGGCCAGTGTAGACAGCTGGCAAGTTTTTGCGCAAAAGTGGCTGATTTTGCGCAAAAACTGGCCAGTCTAGACACAGCCAATGAGTAAAAATCTGAGGACATGGGAGGGAAAGCAGAGGAACAGACTGGTGAAGTCCATGCAGCAGGTCAGATATATTAAGAGAACAGAGGAGTCCTGTGTTGCGGTTCAATTTGCTATCCTAGATCAGTGGTTCTCAACCAGGGGTTCCTATACTCCTGGTGGTACAAAGAATCTTCAAGCAGATACATCAGCTCATCTAGTTATTTGCCTAGTTTTACAACAGGCAATAGACAAAAATACTAGCAAAGTCAGTACAAACTAAAATTGCATACAGATGAGTTGTTTATACTGCTCTATACTTTGTACACTGACATGTAAGTACAATACTTATATTCCAATTGATTTATTTTATAATTACACGGTAAAAATAAGAAACTAAACAATTGTCCAGTAGTGATGTGCTATGACACTTGTATTTTTATGTCTGATTTTGTAAGCAAGTAGTTTTTAAGGGAGTGAAGCATGCGGGTACACGAAACAAATCAGACTCCTGAAACACTTTCAATAGTCTGAAAAGGTTGAGAGCCATGGTCTTTGGTTCTCCAAAGGAGTCGCTGCCTCTTGGCAGGTGTCACATTCACCCCCTTGCGTAGCCCATGGAAGGGCAGGGCACCAGGAAGTTGAAGCTAGAAAAAATCAGACTGGAAATAGCGTGTGTATTTTTAACAGAGAGGGTAATGAATTGCCAGAAAATTTACCAAGGGCCACAATGTATTTTCCATCAGTGGCAATTTTAAAACCGAGACTGTTTTTTTTTTTTTAACATCTGCTGTAGGAATTATTTTGGGAAACTTCTATGGACTATGTTACAAAGGAAGTCAGACTAGATCATAATGGCTCCTCCTGACCAGGGATGTAAAAAGTTGTTTAATTTATAAAGCTTATATGTACGTTTTATATCGCAGCATGTTTAACCACTAGGATTTTTAGCAGTTACAAAATTACATTTTAGTTTTATATTGCAGAGCCCACAGCAAAGCCGGCATCCTGGGAGCAGGGCCAACAGCTCCTGCTGGCCCCACTCCTGGGAAGCCAGCATGCAGCTTGCAGTGGGGAACTGGGTCAGGCCCTCCATGGACAGGGGCTTCTCTGGCCAGCGGTGTGACCTGTGGAGCTGGAGCAGCCTCCTGCCCCAGGTGGGTGGGGAGCTGCTCCAGCCCCTATCGGTTAACCAGAACTGGTAACGTTAAGGATTGAGGCTTACCCATTAAGTGGTTAACCATTTCCATCCCTGTTTCTGACCTTGGAATCTATGAATTACGTGCTTCCCAATACACAGAGCACGCTGTAAAATGACAGTCTTGCTCCAATAGTAAAGCTGCATATATATGAAATACTTTATAGTTAAGCACTAAAATACTAACTAATGTCCCAGTTCATGGCTACAGTGAAGAGTACCACCGTAACTCTGCCCTCTTGCTATTTGTCTGCATGATGACCTAGTTTTTAACTACACAATCATCTGGTATGTTTTCAGTAGACTGGACTATCATACCTCAGCAGGAGGGATGCTTATATACATACTCATAGCAGGATTTTTCTACTCGCCCAAGAGCTGCAGCACATGAGTTGCTTGATGCTTCTGACACCAATACAACGAACAAACCACATTTACATACTAACACTTAAAATATAAGGCATCTGATACAATGAGAATGTAACTCATAATTTTAAAGCTTGTCCAAGTCTTAATTTAATTAAATCATTAAATCTTTTGCTTAGTTTCTCTGTGGCAGACCTACCACACTATGAATGCGGTAAATGTTTTTTTTTTAAATAGTAGGATATATTTGTAAAGCCAAAAAGGGACCATTTAATACTTAAAAAGAGAGTGAGAGCGAGCGAGAGAGAATAAATTGCTCATTTTTTTCTTAACAAATGGCTGGGAGTGTTATAATGTATTTGATTTTTTTTTTCCAGAGGTAATCTTAGATGTGGAGTGAATGAAGTGAAGTCTGTTATCAATCCATAACATCTGCTGCAGTGTCAAGTGATGAAATGGGTGACTCCAGAGCCCAAGACAGCTGGGATGGCTTTCTTAATGCAGTAGGGTATTGTGCAAACAAACAGGCACTGATACGGTCTATGGTTGTCACAATTATTCAGGCTGGTGATACATCTTCCTGTATTAGCTGCTTGAAAAGCCCTATTTCTTTTAAAAGTAAACTACTGTATAACAATCTCCCATTCCGGGCTATAACTCAGATGAGCACACACATAATAAAACACTGGACATAAAAATAACTATAAATTTAAATTTGTAATCAGCAGTAAAGCATAAAATAAAAATATGCAGGATAAAAAAAATCTGCTTACAGATTCTAGAGCTATGAAATAGCATATACCCTTGTTGTGGAATCTACACTGGTGAGATTATTCTGTATCTCGGAGGAGCCTCCCTCGGTTATTGGGATATTTGGTGTACTGCGTTCAAAAGCTAAAGATCAGACGAGTTAGAGATAGAAAAGAACTGACAATTCACTGAGCACATCCCTCTGGAAATGCGGAATTATTACTGTTATCACTTGGGATGGTTTAGATAAGGGAGCACATTAAAATGTTTCAAATAGAAGGAAAGAAAGAAGAAAATCAAGATTTAGGATCCAATTTGTAAATAATCAAAGCCAATGGGAGGTCTCATATTTTAGCACTTTCCACATACTTTCTTGATATTAACTAAAGAACCTTAAAATACCCCCTAAAAGATTGAAATTGTTATTAGACTGAGTGCAAGCCACAAAGTCTACTCTTGCTATCAATCCCTCTCATCAAGAATATTTTTCCTTTCATTATGAAGAGGAGTCAACCCTAGCAGTAGGTTGCAGTATGGTGTCTTCAGATGAATGGATTTAGTCCCCACTTCCAAGAGTTAATAGGGAGAGATTGAAAGAAAACAGGTTCAGAGGAAGGCAATGAAGAAAAGAATCAATGTTACCAAACAATTCACGTCCTTACTTTTATGCAGCGCTGATACACTTGGCACTGTGGCTCTGCTAGAGGAAATCAGACCAAAACAAGTGTTTGTGGTGGCACTGGTATCTGGAGGCATCTCCAGAAGTTACAAGCTGTAAGAAAGAACTTTCTGTTCAGCTCCAAGGTGCCTGTGAGAAATCAGTTTGGTGTGAAAAGTCCTTACTTCTATTCCACAAGATGCAAATTGTCTGCTGACAATCCTTGTCAACCTGTCAATGATCACAAATTCCTAACTAAGTGAAAGGGGGCTTGAGCTGCCAGGATACATGCTGGTGGAGACTGCATAGCAGAGGTCTGTAACAATCCTCAGAGGATGGAAGCAGGCGGCTTCACTTTAGAATAGGTTTGTTGTGGTTTGCCTAATATTAAATACCAAGTTTCATTTCATTTTTAAAAGTAAGAAATAAAGAGGGCAATTTCCCAATGTTCCCTCTAATTTTTTCCATCGATGTGCAGATTAAACTTTACTATGTGCACCAAGGCATGTGAAGATGTGCACCACCAATAGAAACACATGCTGCCATCTGTGGGTGCTCTGCTAATCAGCTGGGTGGCACCTGAATCTCTGCTGGATGGGTGCACGGCTTACAGGGAACACTGCCCATCACCCTTTAAGACATCCATAGACAGTTCCAATTGCACCAAAGCCTCTACAGATAGAAATGGAGTTATGGCAATTGTCAGAAAAACCTATGCTTGCTTTGCAACTTCCTCATGCCAGGTCTGAGTGGCACCTGTAAAGCCAGATCTCCTGCTGCCAAAGTGTGCATAGGAAGCGACAGCGAGAACACTACTGACAATCAGTGTCAATTCTATGTTGACACTGAGGGTCAGATTCCAGTCGGGCACAGATACTGCCCCAGAGCACTGTTAGAGTCCACACATCAGGTATATATCTACAGGCTGGTCTTGTCCTCATGAAAGTTAGCAACAAACCTCTTGTGTTTCCTGGTGGAAATGGAACTTCCCATTGCTGAAGCAATGCTACGCTGTATACCAGGCAGTATAACTAGAGGGCGTATCCCATACCTGAGCAGGGAGGCAAGGGGTTAATTCCTTGAAAGCGAGGCCCAGCCCTGCAGCGTGTGGGCAACCCAGGAAGTAAAGTGAGAAGGCATCCACCTGTCCTGCAGAAGGACGGGCATGTAAACAGGCGCAGGAAGCAGAAAGGGAGAGAAATGGCTCTTCTTGCAATTAGCAGAGCAGAGCTAAGTAGAAAGAGAACCTGAGAAGCAGGATGCTTCTTCTCTGCTAAAGGACTAGGTCAGACTCTGTTTGGAAAAGTCTGCAGATAAGACAGTTTAATTCCTTATTTCCTTTGTTGTAAAGTCTGCAAGGAGCCTGCCAGGAGTGTGGAAGGGAATATGTTGCATTGACCTAGAGGCAGAAGGAAGCTTAGGCCCTTTCCCTGAAAAAGAAGTTAGAGCCTTAAAGGAGTAGGTGGATATAATCTCCCACTGGTGTTGTCTGCCCTGTGCATTGGAACTTGGTGATATAGCCCCAGCCTAGCCTGGCACAGGTACAAATACTAGGTGAAGTGGATTCATTTAAAGAGGTGACTGGACATTGTGGTTACTTCAGCAGTGTTTTCCCAGCTCGTACGGTCAATGTAAACCTCTGTGCAAAACCCTACCAGGCCATAGTACAGGGCTTCAGCTGGCTACAGACAATGAGGAAAACCTTAGCAGCGCAGTTCCAATGGAGTTGAGCTGCTGGGCAGCCACAAATGGATACGATGGGGTGGGCAGTAAAATCACCTCCTGTTTTTCCCAAGCATGCAAACCTTGAAGGCTGCACAGCAGTGGAAGAACAGAGCAACCTCAGACTGCCCAGTTCTGCGGATAGATTCTTCCTTTGGGAACGAGACTGTAAACTGTGAACTGCTGTGAGCAGGGACTGGCTATGCTCTCTCTGTAAAGCCCCATGTTCTGCTATAGCAGAATAGGCATATATTAAACAACTAGTATCCAGGAATTCCTTTATGCTAGTCCCAGTTCTGACAGCAATTCTCTCACTAGCCTTCCACGAGTCATCCCACCTCCCCCTGCCATAAAACTCTCCATCAATGGACTAGATGGGAATTCTTACCATTCTCTGGGCTGTGTGGGGGTTTATTCATTGTGAAGATGGAAAAAAGGCAGAGTATTGTTAACAATGCTTCATCTGTGAGGTCACAGCTAGTTGCTATGGCAACTATAATGTCAGAATCAAGGGATTATAAATTCAGATAATGATCTAAAGCAGCCCTACATAATTTCCAAAGTACAGCCTGTTCTGCTCTTATTGAAACCATTGGTAAGTTGCCATTACTGCACACAAATATCCCTCTGGACAGAGAGAGAGATCCTACTATGACTGAAAGGGTATAAAGAATTGTTTTAATATTAGTCTCTGTGCTCACTACAGCCCATGAGATGCTCACAGCTGTCTAAGGGCTAGTGAGTCACAGAGGAAAGACTTGTCCATTATGGACACTAAGGGTATGGCTAGACTACAAGTTTTTGTCGGAAGAGGCTTTTCCGACATTTGGCTTGTCTAGACTGGGCCAAATGTCAGAAAAAAACCCTCTTTCAGAAGCCCCCTTCTTCCTCATAGAACGAGGAATACAGGGGCTTCTGAAAGAGTGCATTTGCTCTTCTGCAAAAAAAAAAAAAAAAGCAGAAGAGCAAACATGTTCCCTGACGTGGTAGAGTTTTTTCAGGATATCAGAGATTTAGCCGTACCCTTACCTGCTGCACGTCATCTAGATACACCTGTGCCAAGTGGGAGCAGCCAAATAACATTAGCACTCTATGTTCATGTTGCAAATGTGATCACTGCACAAAATGCAAGGCAGGTGAGAACCAGGTCCAAGATTTATCAAGTAGTCTGTAGCCTATTGTACCGAAACTTAGGGTACGTCTGGACTGCAGTGCTATTTCGAGTCTTTTACACCAGCCCATTATTTTGAAATAGATTTAGAAATAACGGACTCACTATTCCAACATCTCTGTAACACTTGTTCCATAAGGGTTAAGGGATGTTTCGAATGGCAAGTTTATTTTGTAATCTGGCACTGTGTAGACAGCACCAAATTTCAAAATAAGCTATTTCAAAATTAGATCGAAATAAGATACGCAATTTGCTAGCTAGGATTGTGTATCTTATTTCGACATATGGGTGCAGTGTAGATGCACCCTGAGGCTACATTTATACTGCAACACTATTTCAGGATACAGGAGTATCCCAAAATAAGTATCCCGCATCTTCACAGAAAGCCCATTATTTCGGGCTCGTTATTCCGACATCCCTGGTAAACTCCATTCCATGAGGGGTAAGGAATGTTTTGGAATTGCAGTTTATTTCAAAATTTGGTGCTGTGTAGACAGCTCCAAATTACGAAATAACCTATTTCAAAATAAGATACGCAATTTGCATAGCTCAAATTGTGTATCTTATTTCGACCAACGGTGGTGTGTAGAGGCACCCTTAGGGTATGTCTATACTGCCACCCTAGTTCGAACTAGGGTGGCTAATGTAGTCATTCGAACTTGCAAATGAAGCCCGGGATTAAAATATCCCGGGCTTTATTTGCAAGTTCCCGGGCGCCACCATTTTTAAATGCCCGGTAGTTCGAACTCCCTGCCCGCGGCTACACACGGCACGGGCAAGGTAGTTCGAATTAAAGCTTCTAATTCGAACTACCGTTACTCCTCATTGCAGGAATAACGGGCTAGGTAGTTCAAATTAAAGCTCCTAATTCGAACTACCATTACTCCTCCTGCAATGAGGAGTAACGGTAGTTCGAATTAGGAGCTTTAATTCGAACTACCTAGCCCGTGCCGCGTGTAGCCGCGGGCAGGGAGTTCGAACTACGGGGCATTTAAAAATGGTGGCTCCGGGAACATGTAATAAAGCCCGGGATATTTTAATCCCGGGCTTCATTTGCAAGTTCGAATGACTACATTAGCCACCCTACTTCGAACTAGGGTGGCTAGTGTAGACATACCCTTAGAGACTATTTATGTCCTCTTTCCAGACAACCAAACAGCTCAGCATCTATTTTAAGTCACAAATCTCTCTCTCTCTCTTTTTAAAGAAGATTGTTCAAGGTTTTAAGTGCTATTCTGGTATCCAAGATGTTTAGAAATGACTTTGAAATAAACACGACATTCCACAAGCAATTAGTCCATAATATAGTCTAATTGCTGTTGGCATATGGGAAGGCAGGAATTGAAAACAGCTATGATACTGATGCTTTGCAAGTAATCTAATTCATATGCAAGGTCCCTTATATTCATTATTATGCAGATATATGCATGTGCACAGCAGCACCAGATTAAAATAAAACTGGGTTAATATTATGCAGACTAAGAACTTGATGTGGTATTGGGTAATTAATATGGACTTCATTGGTGCAAGTAGGGTCATGTTATCTGGGTTTTGTTAGCAGAGCTGGGAATAGGCTTGTTATAAGATGAATCATGTGCCTCAGTTTCCCCAACTGTAAAACATGGACAAATACCTACCTGATAGATTCTAGAGCTGGTGGCCCAGAAGTAGGCTTGTTAGCTCCTCTCCAAAAGAGTGGAGGAGAAGTTGAATTATGCCAATGCCTGGGTTTGGTGGAACTGCTGGACTCCAGAGGTTCTATTGGCCCCCAAATAAAACAAATGGGGGGTCAGTTCTGCCATGGGATCCTCTCAGATCTGCCTGTTCCTTATATGGCTTTTATCAGCTAGGAGATTGGTCTGGCTAAGACCATTACTTGTCCTTCCTTCTCCCTGAAAGCTTCTCTAAGCGCTGAATAGCCCCCAAGGGGTCCACTATGTTAGACACTCTACAGACGCATCATAAGAAACCATCCTGAGATTGAAATCTAAATAGATGAGCCAAAGGCACTATGTACTACCATTTTAAAGACAGGGGAAAAATTAAATGGCTTGTCCAAGGTAACCCAGAATGTTGTGGTAGAGCTAGAAATTGAACTTGGTTCTCCTGAATCAGTGTCCAGGGTGGAGGTGGGCAAGATGTTTTCCATGAATAAACTATTTGCTGACAAACTTAGTTTTAATTGACCCACCATTGTTCACAATTGGATGTGTTGATCAAATAATGCTAATGGAACTGAAAAAGCAAAATGTTGTGGTAAGGATAAAAAGAATGGTTTCAGTTTGATATTTCTGAAACATTTTGATTTTTTGGTGTGGGGTGACAAAGAGATGGTAGGAGAACGAGAACATGGTGGCACTGCATCCACCATATAACCATTATCCAGCAGTTAGAGCACTCACATGGGACCTAGGATACCCAGGTTTGTTTTCCTGACGTGCATGAACTTTGGTAGCACCTCTTTTAATGCTTGACATCAAAATGAAAAATTGTGTCGGAGCAAACACAATTTCTTTTGTTTTGTACTCAGAAAGTGTTTTGACCTTTGAATTTAGATCCTCTGCATTTGTCTTCTTTCTGTAGTTCAATCCCGGGGTATGTCTACACTGCATGGCTATTTTGGAATACTAGAGGTATCCTGAAATAGCTACCCTGGATCTACACAAGCCGCCTGTTATTTCAAAATATTTTTCAAAATAACAGGCATGCTATTTTGGCATCCCAGTAACCCTTGATGCACGAGGGTTAAGGGATGGCTCGAAATAGAGTGTTATGTCGAAATTTGGTGCTTTGTAGAGGCGCCAAATTTCAAAATAAGCTATTTCGAAATAGAGTCGCAGTAAGATATGCAATTTGTGTAGTGCAAATTGCGTATCTTATTTCGAGTTTGGAGTGCTGTGTAGATGCACCCCCACTGAATTTAATGACATTCTACAGGTGGAGCTGAGGGGAGAATTTGGCAGAGTATAGAACTGTTTTTACAAATAGCTTTTAGTTTTCTGTGAGACATCTGCTGCTCCTTATCACAGCTGAGAAACGTTCAACACTATCTATTTTGTATACCAAATTAGGACCAAAAACTCCTATCTCCTGCTATGCATGATTGCTGAAGGAACTTCCATGTGTCTGGGGAATTCTCCTCCAATGGCTGCTATCAAAGTTCTTGTGCTAATGGATGTGGCTAGAAGTGGACAGCTAGTGCCACAGAACAAAGTGGGAATCAATTAAAGGTAGTGCTCATATTATGAAGCCACCCGCGCTAGCCTCACCACTTTTTCCAGTATGCCTGCTACAACTCAATAAAGCCTCCTTCCCAGGATGTACCAAAAAAAAAAGTCAGTGGGGAAACTAGACAAATATTAGACCCAACAACATATAGAGATACCTCTTCGGCACCATGCCAGTGCATCTTCTAGTGAGTTGGAGATTGGCAGCATCTAGGGGTATGTCTAGACTACATGGCTCCATCGACGGAGCCATGTAGATGAGTTTACTAGACATAGGAAAATGAAGTGGCGATTTAAATAATCGCGCTTCATTTACATAAAAATAACGCCGCGCTGTGCGATCAGCTGTTTGGCGGCACGGCGGGGCGCAGTCTGGACACTCCGCGGTGGAAACCAGCGGAAGCCTTTGTCGACTGCTCTGGTAAATCTCATTTCATGAGGCGTAATGGAGCGGTCGACAAAGGCTTCCGTTGTCGACCACGGAGCATCCAGACTGCCCCGCTGTGCCGCCAAACAGCTGATCGGCACAGCACGGCGGCCATTTTGATGTAAATGAAGTGTCAATTATTTAAATCGCCGCTTCATTTTCCTATGTCTAGTAAACTCATCTACATGGCTCCGTCAACGGAGCCATGTCGTCTAGACATACCCTTAAGGTATGTCCACACTGCAGAGTTTTTTCAGAAAAACGGCCATTTTTCCAAAAAAACTTCACTTACGTCCACACTGCAATCGCGTTCTTTCGAAAAAAAATTGAAAGAACAAAGGGGTTTTTCCGACGTTAGCAAGCCTCTTTCTATGAGGAAGAAGCCTTTTTCCGAAAGAGCTCTTTGGAAAAAAGATGTTTGTGGACGGGGAAGAGGGAGTTCTTTCAAAAGAAGAGGAAAAAAGAAAAAGCACAGGTACCCTGGTGGCCACTCTATCCATAGTAATCACAGCTTAAATGTGAGATAGCATCCATTCAGTGTTATCTTGTGAAAAAGCAGATCACTTTTTCAATGCACTTTTGCTGTGTGGATGCTCTCTTTCGGAAGAAGTTTTTTCGGAAGATCTCTTCTGGAAAAGGTTCTTCTGAAAGAAGCCTGCAGTCTAGACATAGCCTAACTGTACAGCAATCCTCTTTAGCTGTAGACTACCTTAGGGTATGTCTACATTATGGGGGGTTTCCGGGATACCAGAGGTATCCTGGAAAAACTCCACTATGTCCAGGGAACGCATCTGCTTTTCCGCTTTTTTTTGCAGAAGTGAAAACATGCTCTTTTAAAAGCCCTATCTAAGAGGAAGAAGAGATCTTCCAAGAGAGGGGGGATTTTCTGAAATTTGGCCCAGTGTAGACAGGGCAAATTTTGGAAAAGCCTCTTCCAAAAAAAAATCGGAAAAAGCTGTAATGTAGACCTAGCCTTAGTGGCAAAATATAGCTATCTGCATTAAAACTAGAGGAAAACATTCCTACTTTTGTGTGACCTTTAATAGCCACAAGTGGCCAGTGGTTTCGTAACTCACCTGTTGATCCATTCTAATTCTTTTTTTTACTTTTGGAGGATAGGATTAAGAAATTCATCAGAAAGCTATAGTAAGACCTGATTCAGATTAATCCCTAGTATATCTCAGTCAGCAAAGTTACACCAGAGTTGAATTTGTCCTGTGGGTAGCATTAATCCAAAACTTTTAAGAACCTTTCTACCACAGCAAAACTCATTATAGTTCTAAACGTGTGCTACATTAGTATTTGGCACTAGTGGAACATGTCTTCCTGCGTTTTATCAGACCGGTAACCAACCAACGAGGACAAATGCTTGTTCTGGAACAGTGTTTTGGATTGCAAATGTATGTGGTGAGAAAACATTACTTTTGTCTTCCAATCACAAAACCAATAGCCAAGCAGAGGGGGAAATAAACAATTCTTTAGAGATCTTCTAATATGTGATATTTATATACAAAGAGCAACTGGTGTGTCATTGGCTATTCTCAGGTTTGTAAAATATGTCAAAGTACAGCAAATTGGAATGAGTCCTGAGTTTCCATTTACTTTATCTATCCAGACATATCAATTCTTTTTACTCGGGGCTGATAAAGTGGAACTGCAGCCGACAAATGAGCTGGCAGAACTGACATAATGTGTTGTTGCAAAGAAATGCTAGATTTTTTTTTTTAAAAAGCATGATTTCGATCCTCTCTGAGTCTACTATTTAACTCAATACAAATATCTTTAACTCATTCTTCGGTAAATATTCATTGTTGCAAGGCCAAAGTTCACTCCTATTTTTCTCTCTAGCTATTAAATAGTGAAATGAAAGCCATGGGGCTACAGCCTAGTATCCAAGAAAAATCAATGGCAAAATGTTTACTAACATCAGTACATCATTGAATTCGATGACCATGTATGCTACGTGAAATATTTTCACAACCCCATCACTGTAAGTATTGGGCTATTTAATGTAGCTTCCTTATTACTCTTCTGTGATGTAGGTATTATCCTGGGGGGATGGAGGCTCAGTAACCCATCATGCAGGAAAGCTTTGGCAAAGTAAGGCCTTAAACCTAGGTCTGCTAATGTCCCAGGCTAGTGCCTTAACCACTGGATTACCCTTCTTCTCTCTGCAGCTACCACAGGCCAAATCTTCAGCGGGTATAAAATGGAATAACTCTACAAAAGCTGGAAGTTGAAAGACACGGTGATGACATCAGATGCCCCAATTTCCATTAAGAATTTAATGCCAGTTTGGCTTCTCTTATGAGCATAAAAGTCTACAGAAGAAAGAGAGTACATATGAGTCACACCCTATCTTCTTAAGTATAACTCCCACTTCTTCTTAGCATAGGTATTACCAGCACCAGGGGGATTTGAATCTAGGACCTCTAGAGCTTAGTGTGGGAACCTCTACTGATTGAACTTAAAGCCAGCTACTTCTCAGCTCATGCTGTAGAGCACCTTGCTCTTAAGGTTTCCTGTAAGTGGTCTAAGTGCCACTACATGGAAAGGTGAACTACACTATGGGCACGTCTATACTGCACAGCTATTTTGAAATAAGCTATTCCGGAATAGTTATTCTGAAATAGCACGTCTATACTGCAGGGAAGCCTCAAAATTAATCCAGGGCAGGCTTCCCTAATGTAGACGTGCTATCTTGATGTAGAGCCCCAGGAGACACTGGGAGGAATAACTTAGAATGGCCCTGGTGAGGGGCTATTTTGAAATAGCAGCAGTGTAGCATCTACACATGCCTTATTTTGAAATAGCTATTTTGGAATAGGCATTATTCCTCATAGAATGAGGTTTACAGATTTCGGAATAAGCCACCTGTTATTTCAAAATTATTTTGAAATAACGGAATGGCTGTGTAGATGCTCGCATTGTTATTTTGAAATAACGCTAGTTATCTTGAAATAACGGTGCAATGTAGATGCACCCTAGGTGTGTGGGTTACATAAGCACATCATGCATCAGTAACCACATGACAAGGATTCATCACCAAATTTGGTCCACTGGTTGGATCATTAGCTTTCCCAGGCTGGGTACTGAAAGGGAATGCAACATAAATGTTGGTCCATGTCCCCCACTCCCACTGAAAGAAGTGGGGACTTTGCCAGAATAAGAGAGAGAGAGAATTTGGTACCAATTCATCAAATGAATGGCAGTGTCTATTTTGGCGTGGCAATATATTTTACTTCTGTCTTACTGCTCTTGCATACATGACATGCTAAATGCTTCCATACTAATAAATTAAGGATATTTCCTGTGAAGTTCTACTCTACAAATAAAAATGAGCAAATATTGTTTTTGGGCTCTGCTATTCACATCAATTAATCAGACTTCTTGCTTTGTGCTACAGAGCAAATGCCAATAATATACTTTAGGTAGAAGCTGCTAGATAGTGCAAAGTATAAAATAAGGAGCTCCTAGAGGAGTCTTCTGTAAGCATAGTGGTAAACAATGCACTGCAAGAATTTTTAAAGAAGAGAAAGATCCCCTGTTAATATTTACCTTATTGATGTTTACTTTAATCTCCATTAATACATGATTTTTTAAACTATGTCCCTTGTTAGATGGACTTTTTTAGGAAATCCACAGTGTCTTTCTAAAAGTAGTGGAAAAAATTACTATATGTTTGAGAGAGTTTGTACATCTCTCTGTCTGTGTGTCTGACCACCTGTCTGTGAGTTCGTTTATTCAAGAACTCCTCCCAAACGGTAAGAGCTAGGACCATCAAATTTGATATGCAGCTTCTTCTTATCATAACTTAAAGCAAGGTCAGGGTTTGGTTGTGCCAGGACAATGGGATGTGCCTGCAATTCAATTGTTTTTCATAAAATGGAAAGAGAGAGGTCTAAGAGGAGGGACAGTTATACAGCACAATGACACAGTTATACAGCACAATGACCACAGGGGGGCAGCAAGGGGCTAGAGATGGGGACCAGGACAGCTATGACTCCATTGGGCCACCAGGGGGTAGGGGCTATCTACTATATATTTCAGAGCGTTTGTCTATTTGTGTGTCTGTTTGGCTAGGTAACTGTCTGTCCTCCCAGATGGGGAACAGTAAGTAACTGTTACACCTGCAGCATAGAGGTTCAAGATCCCATAGCTTTCACACAGCAACTTCAACTCTGTCATGTGTTAAGCTGCAAAGCTCTATGCCCACCATAGGAGAGAATTATTTACATATCAGTAGTATCAGAAAGCCTTAACTATGATCAGGGCCTGCTGCTCAAATTCTTAGTAAGAGGCAGTCCCTGCTCTGAAGAAATTACAATGAACACAACAAAGAAAGAACTAGAGCACCATTTTCCAGATGCAGTGAACTGGAGGGATTAAGTGATCTAAAGTTAATCATAGGAGAAGTGTGGGGCAGAACGAGCAATTAAGTGCAGATCACACCAGACCATCCTTCCCCAGCAGGTTGGATTAATATGGCTTAATATTTTGTGGACACTCACTTGAATTAACATGAATGACATCAATAGTATCTGTGACCTTCATTATTCACTTTATGCACTTTTGTTATGAAAAGTGTCCTGGTAGATCCTGTCTCAGTATTAGTATTAGTATTTTGCTAGTTCTTGTTGGAAGTGTTTATGCAGCCATCTTCAAATGCCTTTGGGTATGTCTACACTAGCCCCCTAGTTCGAACTAGGGAGGCTAATGAGGGCAACCGAAATAGCAAATGAAGCACGGGATTTAAATATCCCGTGCTTCATTAGCATGGTCCCGGGTGGTCGCCATTTTGGAAATTGACTAGCCCAGAATAACTGCCCGCGTCTATACGCGGCAGTGAAACGGGAGTTAGAAGTAAACTCCTTAACTCGAATTAGCTGTTAAACCTCATTCCACGAGGAGTAACAGCTAATTCGAGTTAGGGGTTTACTTCACACTCCCGTTTCACTGCCACGTGTAGATGCGGGCAGTTATTCTGGGCTAGTCAGTTTCCAAAATGGCGACCGCCCGGGAACATGCTAATGAAGTGCGGTATATTTAAATCCCGTGCTTCATTTGCAATTTCGGTCGCCCTCATTAGCCTCCCTAGTTCGAACTAGCGGGCTAGTGTAGACGTACCCTTAGTAAACAAGTCAGGAAGGAAGAAATACACCATATGGCACAAAAGGCCAATCCAGGTTTACTAACCCCAATTATTGAAAAAATCTAAGCCAATTAATATTAATAACATTCGGTACTCTTTTTCCTGGGTTGTCAGGCTTTAGAATACTTTTCAATCATGTTCTCAGACTTCTATATTAAACCACAATGGCTGTAAACTATTTACATGAAAGTTGAGATTTTCACAAAATCACATGCCTCTGAGATGAGGTTTGAAGGAGAAAAAAACCCACCAAGTATTGTGGGTCTTGGGATAAAAATCAGGAGTTGACAACTAGAACTAAGCAAATAGTGGATTTTTTTTTCTGGGAGAGAGGTTATTGGCAACTTCAGAAAGTCAGAATGGATTTTGGTTGGGGAAATTCTTTGGAATGTTTTTATTAGTATCATTAAAGGAAACTTAGAAATAACTTTTCAGTTCACACAAAAGAAATCAAGTGTTCAACCAAAATATTTCAGTTTGGGAGGGAATTTTTAGGTTTATTTTGAAAAATAAAAGAAACTTGCTGAAGTTGAGGCAAAATCACAGATTATTTCTGTATCACTGAACATGCCTTTTCCAGGAAGTGGAGTTTTGTGCAAAAAGTTTCACCCAGTTCTATTGGCAACATTTCCAGTCATAGACCACAAATTTCAAATAGGCATGGATATAACAGTCACACACAGAGTTGCCAAACAATCTAGGTCCTACAATAAATGGTGTGAACAATCTTGGATGAGAAACACATTTTCAAAACCAGATCTAAGCAATAACGGATAACTTGCAAAGAAGGCCCAGCTCCAGTACATTTCTTGATACAATTGGTTTGTCATGTTCTTATAACAGCTTTGATTATTCAGCTTCCATAAAGGCAAAATTTCCACTGGCTGTCATGGAAAATACTTTTTTTGATTATTGCACACACGTGGGGCCAGCAATTGCTCTTGTAATTTAGCAGGCTGGCAAATGTACAGCATGCTTCCCACTCTGACAGATCTAGATGTAACATTGAGTAATGGCGTCAGAGAGTCAATGGGTCATTACCTTCAAATGTTGCATTGAAATCAGTGGGAGGTTTATCACTAGTTTCAAGGGACCAGGTCTTGGTGCTGGTCAGTGTTTCCTCTAAGATTTTCCATCCGTGAGCGGAGTGAATTTTGTTTTGTGCACTAATATTGAGGTCATGTGCACTTATTTTGGATGTGTGCCACTGTGGCACCCAAGTTATAAACCTTTCCCTTTTCCCCTCTGCTGCCATGTCTCCCACTCTCCCCTCACCCCATCTTCTCCCCTGGTGCCTGCTGCTGCCCCCCCACCCCTCAGCTTCCACTGCTGTCTTGGTCCCTGCCCTTCTCACTCCCCTCAACCCACATGGGACCTGCCCCTCCCCATCCTTTCTGACCCCTGCACCTGCCCTTCCCTTCTCCTTTGTGCCCACCCCACTTTAGCCCCCATCCCTGGCCCCTCTCCTAACACCACCGCCTACCCAGTTGCCCTGCCTCTCTCTTCTGCCCTCTGGTGCCCATCCCTTCCCTCCCCATGTCTGCCCTTCTGCGTCACCCCCACAATCCCTCTGACACCTGCACCTTCCTTTACCCCCTCTAGCCCCTTCCCTCACTACCCCTATCTTCCCAACATCTGCCCCTTGCCCTCTTCCTCCCTTGTGCCCACCCCCTCACCATCCCCTGCCCTAGTTCTCCTCGTGCCCCTCTGCGCCCTCACACATGACTTGCTCCATCCCCCATCTTCCTCATGCCCAGACCTCCTTTCAACCCCTCTTCTCACGACACCCACTCCTCCTCCCTCCTCTACCAGCATCTCAAACCCTCACTGACACCTTCCCATCCCCCCTCCTCTTTCCCTTTCCTCTCATTGTCTTCTCTTGACCCCTGGCATTTGTCTGTCCTCCACCCTGCTCCTTGGTGCCTTCCCCTTTCTTCTCCTGCCTTGGCCCCCTCCTCTCTCCTCAGCACAAGCTCCTTCCTCTCCTTACCCCCACCTTCCCCTTAGTTCTCCCTTTTCTCTTTCCCTCACCTTTTACCTTCCTGATATCTGGAGCCCACAATTTCTTCATGCTGGGGTGGGGCAGCATAGCGGGTGGAGCTGGAGCTGCGGTGCTATTTTTAGTACCCTGGCCCTGGCCCAGGAACAGCTGCACCATGGCCCGGCTCCAGTCCTGGCTCACGGGGCAGCTGCCTATCTCAAGCCAAGGATGCGTACAATTTTTAGTACTGTGGTCCGAGCCCCACCAGCCATGGCCCCAGCTGCTCCTGGGGGCAGGACTGTGTGATAGGCGGCTGCCCCATGTACCAGGACTGGATCCAGGACTGCAGTGCTATCCTGGGGTGGGGCAGCCACATGGCCACAGCACTGCCCCTGGGAGCAGCTGTGGCCGTGGCTGCACGGTTCTGCTGAGGGGGTGGGCAGGACTAAAATTTTTGGTGTGAGCTCATGCAGGTGCGCACCTTACAGGGAACCTTGGTGCTGGCTATAGCTCACCAGGTATCCACTTGCTAATTTGCTGACACCAACGTGTGGGCCAGATTCAGGGAGTATTCAACTTGAGTAAGAATCATAGAAGATTAGGGTTGGAAGAGACCTCGGGAGGTCATCTATTCCAACCCCCTGCTTTAATAGGACCAATCCAACTTCAAGTAAATCATTCCAGCCAGCGCTTTGTCAAGTCTCATCTTAAAACCCTCTGTGGATGGAGATTCCACCACATCCCTAGGTAACCCATCCCAATGCTTCATCACCCTCCTAGTGAAATAGTTTTTCCTAATATCCAATCTCATCTCCCCCCACTGCAACTTGAGAACGTTGCTCCCTATTCTGTCAACTGCCACCACTGAGAGTAGCCTGGCTTCATCCTCTTTGGAACCTGCCTTCATGTAGTTGAAAGCTACTATCAAATCCCCCCCCCCCACACACACACACACTCTGCTCTTCTGAAGACTAAATAAGCCCAGTTCCCTCAGCCTCTCCTCATAAGTCATGTGCTCCAGCCCCCCTAATTGTTTTCATTGCCCTGCACTGGACTGTCTCCAATTGGTCCACATTTTTACACTACGTAAACTGGAATCAAGGAGACTGATGAAGGAGTGAAGTGCTACTAAACTGGAGTCTGGATATTTTGATCTGGATGTAAAGCAGGAGTCATTTCATGGAATGTAATTGTTCCACTGCAGTAAAATCGTCTTAAGCCAAGAGAATTGAAGGGAAAATCCCATTTCATGCATAAAGGAAAAATCAAGCACATCTATTGGGAGTGGACATTTGGATCCTGATCTCCTTACACACCTTGAGTATTTAATGCTGTGAGTGTTCCCATTGGTCTCATTGGAACTACTCATGGATAAGGAACTATTTAACAAGAGCACAAGTATCAATTTGGTCCTCTGTCACTTTCCAATTTAAAGTGAGCACTGCATGCCAGTGAATACAAGGGAAATGACCATTACTTAAGCAGAAGGCATTAAAAAAAAAGCTTATTACAATATATCAGGGTTATCCATGTGATGGCTATTTACTATATTTATTTAATACACTGTTAGTCACAGGTTTAATGTTTGGTCTTTTGTAGTAATCTCAAAGACACTATGTCAAACATTGCTTTTACAGTTCAGGTTGAAACAATCAGATCCACACAAATAGTAACTGTCTGGCATTTCCCTGCCATATCAAAGGGTAGTAAGTAGATAAAACATTGGCTCTGCAGTATGAAAATCACCATGGTCTTTAGACTTCTTTATAGACAAAAAAAGAAGCTATTTAAATCCAGCCAAAAAAATCTTTTCCTGGATCTAAATATTTTCATTTCTCTCTCTAAAGAAGGCTCTTAAACTACAAGACTACAGTATGAAATGCATATTTTTGCACTTCTGGATTGAACCCCAAACATTAAAGACACGTCTACACAGCAGGAGTAAAGCTGAATTAAGCTATGCAACTCGAGCTACATCAATTGCATAACTTAAGTCAAAATACCTTAATTCTGCTTTTGGTGCTGTCTACACAGCAGGAAGTCCAAGTTCCTCCTACTTCCCGTACTCCTCTTAAATCAGGGTTACAGGAGTCAGAGTAAGAAGTCCTCCAGCTAGACATTATTTCCACATTATGTAGAAATAACTGCTTGCTGTGTAGACAAGGACTATGTTATTTCGGAATAACATCAGTTATCCCAAAATAACGCTGCTGGCGAGACACAGCCTAACTAGTGGGCTGTGCCCATGAAAGCTCATGAAGCCATCTATATGTTTTGTTAGTCTATAAAGTACTACCAGACTATTTGTTGTTTTTAAGTTTATCCTGTACAGACTAACTCAGCTACCCCCTGAAGCATTTAAGATATAGTGAGTAATCATCTACGGCGAATTTACTGTGCAGTGAGTTGTAGGAAACAGCGACATCTTGTGGATGAGAAGAAACCAACTTTATTAACTAATGCTTCTGCTGAGTGATTGATAGGCTCAGGAGATGGGATAGGGGAAAGCTGAGGGTATGTCTACACTACACAGCTATTAATGACATGGCTGTGTCAACACAGACGTGTGGCTAGAAGTCAGGCAGTGTAAACACTGTCCGCACTCCTGCTCACAAAAAACCATCTGCCCTTTAAAAGCAGGGTCAGCTTTGTGGGCAGGAGAGCACTCCTGTGGACAAAACACTGTTTACACTAGTACTTCCTGCACAAAGCTTTTGTCCTTGGCGGGTAAATGAGGGCATTAAGCACACGTGAATGACAAAAGCTTCCTCACTCAATGACCAGTGTAGACAACTTTTCGTTACGCCTATAAAACTTAAGAACTAGGCTACATTTTCTTGGGTCTTATTGACTGGCACCTTGTCTGGTAGTGCCGACAGGCGGAACCAAACCTGGACCTCTGGAGCTTAGTGCATGAGCCTCTACGGCTCAAGCTAAAAGTCAGCTGACTCTCAGCTAAGGTTGTGGAGGAAATTCATTTGCTCCCTCTGTAAATGGTTTAAGTGCCCCTAGATGGGACAGTGAACCACACTCAGGTGTACCAGTTACATATACATAGTAGGATCTTGCCCACTTGAACTTCTCTAGCTTGGTTTGAATTAGATCAGTTTGGTCATGATCAAAAGGTTCTGTTTGGTGGCTTACATGACATAAATTTGGTAGTCATCTGTTTGGTTCCCAAGGGGACATTCTTTTTTATTATTAAACTTACTCTTTCCATGTGAAATGAAAGACTTGTTAGGCTAGATCTCCAGCTGATATAAAATGGCATAATTCTGTTCAGAACTACTATATCTGTCCTACTCTGTTGTCCTTCTCACTGCATAATATATAGGTAGGGGCTGAATGACATCTATTGACATCACTGCATAATATATAGGTAGAAGATCTTAGGAACCAACATGGCTTGCATAGACACACCCAGTCTGTGCACAGCTTGATGGAGCTGCTTTGCCCAAATGATCACTTTTGGTTGGTGTTGGATCAGAGGGCACTTTGTTATGAGAGGACAGAGGGTAATAAAGGGGTTTTTTAAAATCTTTTTTGTGTGAATCAAGGGCAGCACAACTGTGCTTGCATGCCTGATTGAAGGACTCCGCCTCATCTGAACTTTCTAGGCAGTGTGCCTAAGATGAAAGTGCAGCTGGGAGAAGATGCAAGTGAAGTGTTTCTTCCAGGTGGTGTGGACCCCACCTAAGGGTCCTACACCTCATTTGACCCTACTTTTCTCCACTGTATAGAGAGCAAATTATGTCTCTGTTGAGAGCCTTTTCTTGTGCATAAGTAGAGCTGTAATAATTGATAAGCAAGTCAAAGTCATAGATCCGTGGTGGGACAGTGACTCTGGTGAAAGAAACTCCCTAGCCCGCAGTAGGACTCAGGCTCTCCACCGAACAGCTGAAACCACTGGGAGTGATGCTGAGTGGTGGGACCTCACAACACTCCTGCAGTCACAGTAGAGGGGAGGTGGTGGAGGGACAGCAGAATGCCCGCTAGCAGAGCAAATGGCAGTGGAGTGACTGATGGGTGGTCAGGTGGAGGCACAGCAAGTGACTGGTGGTGGAACAAGCAAGTGGCTGATGGCTAAGAGAGTGAGCCAGTGGCAGAAGAGCCGCTGACAATGGAGTGAGCCGAGTGCCTTTTCCCACCCCGGGGTGGCAGGTGAACTCACATGAATGCACTTCTGGACTCTACAGCTTGGCTGACCAAGGACAACAATTACATGTGGGAAGTGGAGGCAGAAGAAGGGAGTGGCCTGTTGGAGGAACTTTTGTTTATTGGACTGTCTCACTGCAAAGTGAGACCCTGAGGTAATGGACGCTGCCCTGTGTACTCTGAGGTGGGTGTTTTGCACGTGGCCCTGTGCTTCTGAACTATGTTTGCAGAGTTTTCCCACATGAATGCCAGATTATTTCCTTCTTTTCCCTCTTTTCTACACACAGATTCTGCATTTGCAAGAGGGGAAGGCACCCAGAGTCTGGGTGTAATTTTCCGAGGTTACAGGGCGGGTGCTTGAGCTGGTTTTATGATGCGTTGTTGAAAAGGAACCCCTAGGAATTGAACCTTGTCACTGGCAGCAGAGTTATGTATAGTCTACAAGAAATATTAAATGGTGCACACATTATGGTAAGGCAATGTTTCGGGTGATATAGCAGAAACTCAGGATAAAGTGTAGGATTTGGAAACGAATACTTCTCACCCTTTTGTAATCTCGGCAGTGCCTCAGAAATCTACAACTGACATTCAACTTTCTATACATTCAGTAGAATAGGATCCAGATGACCCTACAGTTCAGTTTTCCACTGAGTCTTTCTATCTATGTCTGGTAAAATACTCAGAGGCAAATTCTATTTACACTGGAGTAACTATTGAAGTCAGGGTTTCTAGCTAATAAACTCTTACTGACAGTTTTCCTGTCTTTACCTAGAGTGTGGCTTATTTGCTTTCCCATTTTCCTCCCGTCTCGTAAGGATACAGAACAGCAGCTGTCCTTAAATGGCAGTGCTGTAACTTTAACAGGCATCTTTGCCAAAGATGACATTGAATGGAGCCGCAGTGGCATCTAGTGGCCAGACATGTTGCTCAGAGAATTAGAAAATTGCTATCGGAATGTTTACATGTACATTTGATTTCCAACCCGACTGGCCCATTCTACCTTCCTTCTCCCCCACCAGCTACAACAGGTTTCCTTTTCTGTGCGTGGATGCAGGAAGCCTCACGCCTTCTTTCCTTGAAATCCGTAGGTGCTCAATATTGTTTGGGCTCCACTGTTTTTATTGCCATTCCAGGAGCGCCAATAAGCACTTCATAAGATCAAGGTCTCACCCATACTTCCACAGTCAGACAGTCTCCACACCTCAAAGACCAAAGAGACAGGAAACTGAGGCACAGAGATTGTGATTTGTTCAAAGCAACTCAGGCAACTTCCGGGAGAGATCCAGAAACTGAACTTACATCTTGTGAATCAAAGCCACTGCCTTAAGCAGAAGATCAGCCTTCGTCTCATCTGCCCCCTTTGCCCTGCCTCTCAAGGGCACACAGGGCAGTCCAACTCAACACGTGCTGCTGTGTTTATGCTCCAGGCTTGGTGGGGAATATTTATGGAAGCAGCTGGGGTAGAGGAAGCCCTGTAGTCCTTTGTGGGTTAGGAAGGATAGGAGCCAGATGGTCTTTTATGGACTATGGGGAGGGATCCCCTTCCCCACGTGGAGAAATGGAAAGGAAACAACATATGTTGAATTCACTGTATTCGTGCTGTCCTGTGTGAGTTACTATGTACATAAGAAAGGGTCAGACAAAAGGTCTATTTAGCACAGTGTCCTGCCTTCTGACAGTGGCGAGTGATAGATGCCCCAGAGGGAATGAATGGAATAGGCGATTCACCCCCTGTTGCCCATTCCTAGTGTAGTGCTGACAGGCAGAATCGAACCTGGGACCTCTAGGGTGCATCTACATTGCATCCATAGCTCTAAATAAGCTACGCAATAAGCGATACAATTTGTACTTATTTCAAAATAAACCGCTATTCCAGAACATCCCTTACGCTTCATGGTTCACAGGGATGTCGGAATAGCGAGCCTGTTATATTTTGAAATAACGGGCGCACTCAAAAGATGCGGTATCCTGAAATAGCGCTGCTGTGTAGACATAGCCCTAGAGTTTAGAACATGAGCCTCTACCACATGAGCTAAAAAACAGCTGATTGTCAGCTAAGACTGTAAAGCAGACTCATTATTTTCTCTGTAAGGGGTCTCAGTGCCACAGAAGGATGAATAGTGATAGAGATGCAGCCGTGTTAGTCTGGTCTTGCTGAAACAAAAGACAGGACTATGCAGCACTTTAAAGACTAACAAGATGGTTTATTAGGTGATGAGCTTTCGTGGGCCAGACCCACTTCCTCAGATCAATATGTGGAAGAAAATTGGCACAACCATATATACCAAAGTGATCCAATCAAAAAAATGAACGCATGTGAAATTGACAAATCAAATTTTAGAACAGAGTGGGGATGAGGGGGGAAGGTTAGTGTCTGTGAGGTAATGACATAGAGGTGATAATAGGGGAAGTTTCTGTGAGGTAATGACATTAGGGGTGATAATTGGGGAAGCTATCTTTGTAATGGGTGAGATAATTAGAGTCTTTGTTTAGACCCATACATAAAGTGTCAAATTTAAGCATGAATGACAATTCTGAAGCTTCTCGTTGAAGTCTGGAGTTAAAGTCTCTTTGAAGCAATATGCATGTTTTAAGGTCATTGAGGGAATGGTCAGTCTGGCTGAAATGGCAAGCAACAGCTTTCTCTCTGTGAGAGAGTCTTATGTCTGTTTTGTGTGCATTGATTCTTTGGCGAAGTGTCTGAGAAGTTTGTCCAATGTACATAGCAGACGGACACTTTAGGCACATGATGGCATAAATTATATTTCTGGATGAACAGGAATATGTGTTCTTGATCTTGTAATAGGCATGGTTAGGTCCAATAATGGTGTCAGCAGAGTAAATATGTGGACAAAGCTGGCACCGTGGTTTGTTGCAAGGGAAAGTTCCAGGGTTGGTATTAGTGTGGTATGTCCTGTAGTTGTAAGTAAGAATCGTCCTGAGGTTAGGTGGTTGTCTATAGGAGACTATGGGTCTATCTCCCAGAGCCTCTCAGAGGGTAGTATCCTGTTCCAGTATAGGCTGTAGTTTATTGATAATGCGTTGGACGGGTTTAAGTTGGGGGCTATAGGTGATGACAAGTGGTGTTCTATTGTTGGTTTTCCTGGGTCTGTCTTGAAGTAGATGGTTTCCGGGTATTCGTCTGGCTCTTTCAGTTTGTTTTTTTATTTCTCCAGGTGGGTAATTGAGGTTTAAAAATGCTTGGTTAGTCTTTAAAGTGCTACATAGTTCTGTCTACAGAGGGATGAGTACACCTCATGCAGGGGGTGTGTGGATTACCCAGCTTCTGACAAAGTGAGGCCAGGGACATGGGCAGCTGGTAATGTAGGCAAAGGAAGGCACAGCCTTCTCAAAACTGCCTACATGCCCAACTGCCAAAAGCTGGGGCCGCCACTGGGGAAGGCTAAGGCTGTGGTGCAGCAGTCTAGCTCCCCGGCTGCCATCCAAGACTAGGGCCATGGCGTGCCAGTTTCTGGGGAGTGCCGAACACGGCAGCCCCTGCCTTCTCCATGGCCAGGAAGGCTCAGGATGGAGGCAGGTGGGGTTTGGCACCAAGGGCAGAGCCTCGGGCAAAGGGGGTTGAAGCTTGCTTTCCCCAGCTGGATTTTCACCTACCCATGGCAAGGGACACCATCCCTGCCCATTCTGGCTAATAGCTAATGTACGGGAGAATGAGGTGCTGGGATTAGAGGGTAAATAGCTCAAAGAACTCTTGTTAGGGTGATGGGTGGGGCCTCTGACTGTTGTCAGGGAGAGAAATGTTAAAATGCCCTAACAAATAGTGCCATGCATATGCCCCTAGAGGGTGGCTCCCTGACCCTAGTCCCTCCTGCCTAAGAATGAGAATTTACCCCCTTTTCAAAGGACACATTTGCTGTGACTGTACCTTGCAGGTGAGAGCTAAGAGAGAAACCCTCCCTCCCAATGGGTGTTATCTACCTTGAGTTCTTTTATGGCTTATCATTACCAGAATACTTCTGCAGTTCGCAGCTTTTAATGTTCTTAAATGCATAAACCCCTGAGAAAGGCTACGTCTACACTGCAGAGTTTTTGCGCAAAAACAGCCATTTTTGCACAAAAACTTGCAGAGCATCCACACTACAAGTGCGTTTTTGCACAAGAAAAAGTACAGTAGATCATCAGAAGACAGGGCTTTTTGCGCAAGTGTTATTCCTCTTTCTATGAGGAATAAGCCTTTTTTCTGCAAGAGCTCTTGCGCAAAAAGGCGTGTGTGGACGGACAACAGGGGTTTCTTGTGCAAGAAACCCCTATTGGGAAAAAGCACAGGTGCTCTGATGGCCATTCTGTGACAGGCAATCAGAACTTTCTTGCGCAAGAGTGTCCATACAGTGTGGCTGCTCTCTTGTGCAAAAGCACATCTGTTGTGCAAAAGCACATGGCAGTGTGGAGGTGTTCTTCTGCAAGAAGCCTGAAGTGTAGATGAAACCAAATTGGAAAGGAAAGCTATTCTCCCCATTTTACAAGTGGGGTAAACTGAGGCCCAGAGACATTAAGGAACTTGCCCAGGAAGGTATGCTAAAGCAGGAGCTCAGAGTCAGTTCTTCCGAATGTTAAACTAACACACTAACCACTAGACCAGACTTCCTTCTCCAGCACATCTCAGAATAGGGATTGCATCACTGTCCTGGTCGCCACAATGGTGTAGAGCATGTTGCCTGCCAGTTACCTACCTGTGTAATACATTCCACCCCAGAGGGACTGCCTGCAAACTCTGCAAAGGACTTGAAGTTTTTTTAGGATGCAAAGTGCTATGTAAACCTCAGTATTAATAATATCGCTTCAGATCTGGCAACGGACACTTTCATGATTTTTTTTTTTAGTACTTTCTGCAATGATACACATGTTCAGCCTCTAATGCAGAAGATGGCATCAGGTCCATAGAGTAATATTCTCTGCCAATTGCTTTCAGACTTCCTCCTTTGAAACAGAGGGTTAATTCAGGCTAACACTTGTGTAACTTGTGCAAATCCAAAGTGCTGGCAGAAGCGTTGGCTTTCACGAAATTGCGCCTGCTTACATTTGCTCCAAGTTATTCCACAATTGCACAGGGGATCACACTCCAACTACATACAGATAATATTTGGACACATCCACTGTACCAAAGAGCACCCGTGTCTGAGCCAGAACCTTGCCATCTGGTGGTCTCATTCGGACTGCTAGCACTTTTGTGCCTAGAGCCTGCATTTTTAGCACCTTCCTTGCCAGTCCCTCCCAACATTTCACCTTGTGTTGTGATGGAGCCCTTTTGAACATCTGGCCTGGCTAGTGGCACGGTGTGTCCAAAGGAACATACACCCACCAAGCCTGGCAGAGGTAAAATCCTGGCCCCACTGGCATTAAAGGGGCTTTTGCCATTGCTTCAATGGGAACGTTTCACCCTGTATTTGGTTAACTGACATTCACATTTCATGAATAAAGTGATTACTGGATTGGGTCTAACATTGTCTAGCAAAGGGGGGGGGATGGGACCATTTTTCTTTTTAAGGATTTAAACATAAAATGTGAAATGTCTCTTTATTTCATAGGAATGGGTTCCCTGTGGCTAGAAGTGGGGAATACTGCAGAACAGTAAACATTCAGATTGCAGTTATTCTGTCTGATCAAGTTCCCCTCCCCCCCGCCACATACATCATTGTTCGCTTTTTTTCCCTGGGTGCTTGTGCAAAGGAACATTGGGGGACTATTCCAGGAAACACCTGTGTGCACATGCAAACCAGGATATGTGCGTATGAATATGGGTATTCATTATGGCCACCTGCTGAGCACTGGAGCGAGATCCAGCAAATTACATAAGCATCTGGGTAACCCCTTTGAAGTCAATGAGATAATTCATGTTCCTTAAAGTTAAAAAAGCTTTGCTGGATCAGGCAAGAGTTCTCCACTATTGGCAGCGGATTAAACTCAGTTTCACCAGAAGGGGGAGAGATCACAGGAGAACTCCTCTTTATAAAGCTTCAAGCATGCAGGCAAGGTACAGAAGTTAAATGAGTTAAGCCAGAAGGTTATAGTATATCGTACCAATTGGTTTCAGACTTCATTTGAAACACAGGGTTAATTCAGGCTAATACTTGTGTAACTTGTGTTAATCCCAGTGCTGGCAGAAGCATTGGCTTTCATGGAATTGCAACTGCTTACATGTGTTCCAAGTTATTGTACCGTGGCACATGTATTCTACTGTGACACTCCAAGAACTTTGGCATAGAAGCTGCTCCCTTAGCCTAGCACAGCAACCCCTGAATCTGCTGACAGCCCCCATCTTTTCTTGGGCAAAGGGCTAGATCCAGTAAGAACATTGCCTTCTACTCCCAGTTTAGCTGAACCATCACTGGATGGGACAGAGAAGTAATTAGCAAAATAGCTGAAATTAGTTAAACACCCAAGTGGGAATGCATCCACATGGGTTTTTCTTGTATACACCTGAAATTGAAAGAGAAGCCAGACTAAAGGGCCAAGTATTATTTTTTTTTAAAAAAAATAGGCCATTAGTATGGCAAGTGTTGTTTATGTTATGAAGATAATGTCCAAAGCTTCCTCCATAACAGCTACCAAATCAAACAAGAGAGAAGGAAACCATAAAAGGTAATGCAACCTCTTTTGCGGGTCTGAGTGATAGAAATTTCCTGATGCCATAATGAAGGAGTCTGTATGAAGGAACTGTGAACATGAGATATCCATGTTCCAGTGCAGACCAATAGCAGTCTGATCCTGGGAGTCTTTCCATTGTGTTTAAGGAGAGTGGGAGTAGAGTTACACGGTCTTACAGTTCTGCCTATGAATATTGGGGGAGGTGATTTGTATTGCAGCAACTTCTACACTCTTCAGACAAGGACCAACACCTCACTGCCCTAGGCTCAGTAGTAACACTGAACAAAAAGTTGATCCATGTCCCAAAGAGTTAACAATCTAAGTATCATCTACTTGCCAGGAACTCTCCAACATTCTGAGGTCACCTCTCCATGGTAATTTCATTATGTTCTAGCCAAAGTTATGACTCCAGGAGATTTCTTGACTGGCTCCAGGAGTTTTTTCAGCCCAATATTGCAGAAATAACCAATCTTGCTTTCTAGGTCTCTTTAAGAAAATAACCTGTTTAGTTATTGTTTCTATTGCAGTCACATCCAGGGCCCTGATGATAGAGCAGGACTCCATTGTGCTAGGCAACGAACAAACAGAACAAAAAGCCCTGTGCTGAAGAGCTTAAGGCAAAAGACAGCAGATGGATTCTGGCATACAAGGGAGCATAAAGACACAGTATTATCCATATGATAGGTAGTGGGTCGACCAATCAGGGAGAGGCTTTTAAGAAGCCAATCAGAGGGTAGCTTGCTGGGGCAGCCCTGTATATAAGGAGATGCTCAGCAGAGAGAGGCAGTGGGGATTTGACCAGGGAAAGTGCAGGACTGGTTCCCTGAGAAGCACGTTGGAGAGGGAGGAAGAGAAGGAGGGTGTGTGTGTTTGTGTGTGAGAGAGAGAGAGAGAGGGAGAGAGAGAGAGAGCATGAGCCAGTACGCCCAGTGCTGCACAGGGCAGGAAAGGGGAGCTAGAGTGGGAGGGTCCAGCCTGATGCCTGGCAGACTGCAGGCCTTGACACACGAAGGTGCAAGAGTTTCAGGGGAAGTGGTCCAGGAAACAGGAGGCAGTAGAAGGGAGAGAAGCAGGGCAGGACAAGGTTGCCCACGGGCCCCTGGGCCGGGACTCAGAGTAGTGGGTCAGCCTGGGTCCCCCCCTTTCCCTTTGCACTGCACCTTGCCACTAGTGGCCAATACAGATTGTGGCTTGCCCTGAGGCAGAGAGGCTAGACTTTGGGGCCACAGATGGCCACAGTGGCAGGGGTGACGGAGGACTGCGCAGACCCCTGGAAGGGGGTGAGAGACCCCTGTGGTGGGCACTGTGGTGGCCACTGTCCCAAAGAGGGACAAAGAGGACCGTGGTCTGGATGCGATGCGGGTCCAGAGCCAGATCAGGGCGGGACGACACAGAGTGACGATCTGCAAGGCACCTGCCAGAAGAAGGTGCTCTGCTGTTGACTGAGCTAATTCCTGGAGTGACCAGCAGGAGGCGCCACAGTGCTGAATCATTCCCTGTGACAGGTGCCTATAAAAGGGTTCTAAGAGATCAGCACAGAATTTCAGTGTTTCTGCTTCAGTATCTGCTGCAAAATACAACAGCATGTTTCCTGGCAAATGACGTCTTGCGCCATCAGTACCGATAAAATGAAATTTATGGAGTTAAAAGGCGGCAGCTCTTTTTAATGTTTATGTACTACCATTGTAATGCTGTTTACTTGACCTTTCTCAGGCAGTTTATTATGCATCATTAAAAGCTCCTCCAGCAATGCATTCGGCATAACTAAATGCTGTTAGTGGAATAAACTCAAGTCAATAATTACAATATTTTCCCACTGAAGTGCACTCTAAGCATTGGATTCAAATAAACCCATGATCAAAGAAGATAGAGACTAACATATGGCACACTAAAACTGCTACAGGTTGGACTTCTCTAGTCCGACACTGTCGGGACCTGATAGGTCTTGAATGAGAGAATTTGCCAGACCAGGGGAAATGTTCCCTGCTACTGGCCCTGAGCCAGCCAGCCCCTGCCTCTGGCCCCCGCTCCCCACTCCCCAGCCGGGCAGTCCACCTGCTGCCACTCGCCTCCTGGCCCTGAGCTGCCAGGGTTCTCTGCAACCCAGCCCCGGGCTGCCATGGACAGCCGGGGTTCCCTGACCCTATACCCTGTGCTACCATGGGTGGCCAGATTTCTCTGGCTCTGTATTGCCGCAGGCTGATGGAATTCTCCAGCCTGGCCCCATCACTGCTGTGGGGTTCCGTCCCTGCTGCTGCCAGCCCTGGCCGGGCTGCTGGCCCTCCTGCCATTAGGCTCCTGGGCTCCCTGGTCCAGGAGCATCTGTGGTCCAGCAGGACCACAGATGTTGCCAGACAAGAGAGTGCTGGTTTTCAGAGGTCCAACCTGTACCACTGAGAGGCACATCCCCCCATTTGGGTGAAGCCCGGCTTCTATCGCAGTTGTGCCCACTGGCATCTGAGATAAATACGGCTCACAGTCTGTTTCTGAGACAGTGAACGCAATTTTAATAAGAATTAACAAACTTCCATCTCCTTCTTCGGGTTCTTTCTTTTCACTGTCTTAATAAATAGGGGAGGCTGCATGGCCTAGTGAGCAGAACTCTGGGCTGGGAAGGAAGGCCTCGATTAAATTCCCAGCCCTGCTAGGCTATGTCTATACAGACACATTATTTCAAAATAACTAGTGTTATTTCGAAATAACATAATGTCAAAATATTGTCAAACTGGAGGACTTCTTACTCCAACTCCTGTAACCCTCATTGTATGAGGAGTAAGGGAAGTTGGAGGAAGAGTGTTCTATTTCTAAATAAGTGCTGTGTAGACGCTCCCAATTTCAAAATAAGCTATTTCTAAATAAGCTGCGCAATTGATGTAGCTCAATTTGAGTAGCTTATTTCAAGATAAGCCCTGCTGTGTAGATGCACCACTAGTGACCTGTGTTGTGATCCTGGGCAAGTCCCTTTGTCTTTGTTCCTCCTTCCTTATGGATCTGGCTCTCTAGCTGGACTGTGTTTCCCAAGATGCACTTGGGTCTCACCTCTGGCTGAACTGACATGGTGCAACCTGGGAATCCCATGACCTGAGACTCTTTGAACACATCTGTTCAGTGTGCAGGGGCATCAAAACCAAACAAACCAAAAAGCTAACAGAATATTAGGAACCATTAGGAAAGGGATATATAATAAGGCAGAACGTATCACAATGCCACTATATACATCTATGGTACTCCCACATCTTGAATATTGTGTGCAGTTCTGACTGCCCCATCTGAAACAATATAGCAGAATTGGGAAAAAAGTATCCAGAAAAGGGCAACAAAAATGACCGGGAGTATTTGGAACTGCTTCTTTAGGAGGAGAGATTAAAAAGACTGACACTGTTCATCTTAGAAAAGAGATGACCAAAGGGGGGATATGATCGACAGCTATGAAATCATGAATGGTGCCAAGAACGTGAATAGGGAAGTGTTATTTCCCACTTCTCATAACACAGGACCCAAGGGTTTTCTGATGAAATTAATATGCAGCAGATTTCAGACAAACACGAGGAAGTTCTTCACAAAACACACAGTCAACCTGTGGAACTAGTTGCCAGGGGATGCTGCGAAGGCCAAAAGTATAATTGGGTTAAAAAAGAATAAGATACATTCATGGAGGATGGGTCTATCTATGGCTATTAGCTAAGGTGGTCAGGGATTCAACCCCATGCTCTGGATGTCCCTAAACCTTTTCTGCCAGAAGCTGATAGGGGATGAGAGGGGATGGATCATTTGATAAATTGGCGCTCTCTTTATTCACTCCGTGGCACTAGCCATTCTCAGAGGATGGGATCCTGGCCTAGGTGGATGATTTGTCTGATGCAACGTGTCTATTCTTTTGCTCTTCTGACACACTGTAAGAGAGATTGTCCAGCTGTGAAGCCCGAGGCACTGCAGCAGCTACAGTAAATGCAGCTCAGTGTTGAATTGAATCAGCGCATTTTGATCGTAAGTGTTTGAAATGAAAATGTATAGAACCTCCCTTTCTTTTCCTCTCACACTGGGGCAAAAGCAAATACCAGAATTTCCTGTGAGTTGGAAATTCCATTTTTTTTACCCACTTTAGTGAAGAGTCAAACCCTATTGAGTATTCATGAAAATATTCAAGACTCCCAAGACTTCCAGGAATTGTAGCGAACAATTATTCACATGAAAACCAGGTGGGCTCTCCAATACTATTATGTGGCTCTAGGGCTGCCACCGGGAATGGACAAATTCAAACAATTACCCCTTAGACCTACTTATTCATGAGTCTCCTGTTAGTAAATCCCTTTGAAAGAAAATGTATGTAGTGAAAAGTAGCCGTATTATCTTAGACTTCACAAAATAATTGTTTTTACTTCCAGTTGAACAAGCCAAAGGGCTCAATCCAAGACAATGATGCACTATTTCCAGCAGGTGGAGATAGAGAACTTCCAAAGAACCCCACAGACATTACTACCTACTTTGCCCCTTTTTGTCTTGTTGGTTTCCACATACAGAAAGAATATCTTGGATCACCACTGAACTAACTAGAATTCAGATCCAGAGGTCTCATTATTAGGCAACTCCTTGGTTCATAAACCATTCACTTGGTTCCCTGGGTTCTGCTTTTATGTCTTAGAACATCATCCTGCCACACCACCTGAAAAAAAGCAAAGCTACAGATATCCCATATGCTGAAGACTTGCTATTGTAGGTCTGTAAGGGTGCGTCTACACAACAGGGCTTAACTTGAAATAAGCTACACAAATTGAGCTATGTCAATTGCATAGCTTATTTCAAAATAGCTGTTTTTGAATTTGGGAGCATCTACACAGCAATTATTTCGAGATAGAGCACTCTTCCCTTACTCCTCGTACAATGAGGGTTCAGGAGCCGGAGTAAGAAGTTCTCCAGCGTGAGAGTATTTTGACATTATTTCGAAATAACTGCCTGCTGTGTAGACGCGGACTAAGTTATTTTGAAATAATGCTAGTTATTTAGAAGTAATGTTGCTGTGTAGACATACCCTAAGCTATTTTATCAGGATCACATCCATATTTTCTCCCCTTCCTTATGCATTGTCCTGGTCTAGATTCTCAAATGGAGGAAATCAGCAGAGTATCATTGACTTCAATCTCATTCATTTAATTAATGCTGAAAGAAATGATTCGATTGAATAATAAATTAGCCATACAACACAATTTTGCATGATCTAAATGATTTGTGAATTTGGTGTATGTTTTTATATGAATAAGAAAGGGGAGGGGTCCAAAAGTTGAAGCAGCATTTTCTGTCATTTTTCAAAATAGCATTTTGAAAAGGCCCGAAGCAAAACAAAAGTCATTTGTGAGAAACTGCAAAACAATCAGGTTTTGTTTGAAATGAACCAAGTTTTCTTCACTGAATTAAAAAAACACAAAGCAATGATTCACTCATCTCTATTCACACTGCTTAGAACAAACTTAAGAAGTCCTTGCACAGGGAAGTTTACTGTCTCCAACCCAACATTTCCTGCCTTTCTGCAGAACCCCATTGACTTCAGTCTACACTCATTCTTCCCACGCCCATCTCAGTCTTTAAGGTGCCACAGAATTCATTTTTTTTCAGATGCAGACTAATATGGCTACCTCTCTGAGACTTGTCTCTCTTTTTAGTTTCGTTTTGGGGGAAGAAACTATGGACTTGCACCCATGGTACAACTGGATTGCACTGGTTAGCTTCATCCTCGTGTAGGTTTTTGTTTGTTTCTTTCTTTCTTTAAATTTTTGCCAACAGTTAAATTTTTAGGTAGAAGTGAAAGAAAGTTTGAATGTAAACCAAAGCATCTTGGAAAAATTATAGCACTAAATTCTGAACTCACTTGACACCAGCATAAATTGTCATGTAAAGTCAGTCTAGATTTATGACAGTGTAAACAAATTCAGTCTGGGACCTATTATTTATTAAGTTTTTACTGATGCTAACAGTAATATCAAGAGGGGAATATTTGTATTTTTGTTGGACAAATATTTTGTATTTTTTGCCTTCACTAAATAAAGAATCTCAGACTAGGGAAAGAAATAAAGGAAGAGCTGCTGCGTTTCATCTCAAACCTGCCCTCAAATATCTGCTCTCTTTTCTAGTTGTAGACCATGATTTGAAACTCTTAAAAGATACCAGTGGTCCTTTACATTGATCCTCTTTTAGCTATTTAAGAAGCTGTTTCACAAAGCCAGTGCATCTGACAGTAAATATTTCACTCCAGTCATTAAAGCAGATAAAAGCTTTCTGAACACAAGTTGTGGTGTTTTGTTTTGCTTGGTTTGTCAAATGACCTTTCAAAAAAATAGAGGAGGAGGAAGGATCTGTGAGTGGGATTTCCTTACTAAGGGTGTGTCTAAACTACACCCCTCTGCCGACAGAGGGATGTAAGATTAGGCACATCGCTATTGCAAATGAAGCGGGGATTTAAATATCCCGTGCTTCATTTGAATAAAAATGGCCACTGCTTTTTGCCAACGCAGCACTTTGCTGGCAAAAAGTGGCAGTCTAGACGGGGATCAGTCGACAAGGAAAGCCTTTTCTGACCGATCCTGTAAACCTCGTTGCACGAGGCATAAGGGATCGGTCGGAAAAGGCTTTGCTGTCGACCGATCCTGTCTGAACTGCCACTTTTGCAGTCAAAGTGCCGCGGCAAAAGCGGTATTTTATTCAAATGAAGCGCGGGATATTTAAATCCGCTTCATTGTAATAGTGATGTACCTAATCTACATTCCTCTGTCGGCAGAGGGGTGTAGTTAGGCACACCCTAGTTGAAAATGAAAATCTTTGAAAGTGAGAAAAATTGGAATTTATTTAAAATGAGAATTTTTGTTAAATTACAGTTCCTTGGGGCGGGGGGAGGGGGAAGAAGAGAAGGAATCATTTGATGCAACCTCTTTTTTTTATTATTACTACTTTCCCTCAGAAGATGTCAGCTATTTGTATCTCAAACCTTTCAAAACAAAAACAGCCTTCAAACTTTTGGGAAACCATCCTTTCCTTTTTCTGCTAGTTCACCTAGTCATACTAGAATTCATGGGCTAGGTCTTCACCTTATGCAAAGTGAGGCAGTGCCATTCATTATGATAATTTAAACCAACCGGGACTCTGGCATCATCCATCAAAATCCATTTTCCAGATGTATTAAGGCTGCAATAAACATGATGTATAATTATGTAAAAGTGCTCATAAAATCCTGGCAGACAGGGAATAACTAGTACATATAGCTCATTAGATAATAGGGGTCTTATGTTCTAATGATAATAGTCCTAGCAACAAAAACTGCTAAGGAGGAGCTGAACATGAAAAAAATCTAGAGGTGCCCTAATATTTAGATCTTTATCAACCACTTGTGATATTTACTGAATAATACAATCATATCTGGGTAACTCTATTTTTACTTGAAGGACAAAGTAGCTGTGATGTTGCATGCTATATCCATTATGGAAATATGCTTATGAATATAAATATAACAACTGAAATATGCTTTATGCAAAATGCAAGGTATCATTTGAAAAGTTATAATGTGCTGAATGTGTATATTCTATTTGTGCACATGTACCATTCCTATTTTTGAAGTTAGAAATATGAACCATCAACCTGTTTTACTAATCTAGACATGCTAAGTGAGGGCTCTTAGGAACTTAATGGCCCAGTACTCAGGACAATGACGTGTGAAGAATCTTGTTTTTCCTGTTGGCTTGGACTATGGTGGGGCCTGCCAAAACATGTGGCCAGGTGACCTGATGCTGAAACCCATTCTGTATACTGTACTTTTCTACTAAAAGTGAGAAAAGTTTGAACAGAACACATAAGATTCCCACCTTATAAAGATCTATATAAATCAAACAATGAGAGCTACAGTCAGATTTCAGGACACCACTGCTTACCACCCAAGATGACTGCTGGAAATATCTAAGACTGAACAGGGGCAAGGATCAAGCACAGGCTAGGAGGCGTTCCAGCCTGTGAAAAAAAAGATAACTAGAAGTACTGTTAGGGTAAAGGATTGCACGTAACAAGTTCCTTAGTGTATTAGGCTTAACTGGCGTGCCTTGTTTTATTTAGTTTAGTAACTTATACTATATCCCTCTGTTGAAAGAGGGATGTAAATGATTTAAATATCCCAGACTTCGTTTGCATATTCTCATCCAATCGCTGTTTCGGAAAAGGGTATTTTGAAAGTGAAAGCGCAGTGTAGACGTGGTTCTTTTGAACCCCCCCCCACCTTTTTAGAAAGAACCTGTACTCCTGAAAAGAGTTCTATTACGTTAGATCATCAGAGAAGTGTTTCTCAACCTTTTTTTAGAAAGTACCCCTTTTTAAAAAATAATTATAAGTATCCCCAGTACCTACAGTTTTCAGGCACACAATTTTTTTCTACCATTGCAACACATTTGTTTAAACAACTTAATTGTAGCCAGGTGGGCAATGAAATGTTTGGGTGTAAAAAGTACAAAAATAATAAAACGCTGTAAAACTTAAAACAAAAATTCAGTTTTCTCCAAATTTCAGTTGTGTTGACGTACCCCGCAGACTTCTCTTGAGTACCCCTAAGGGTACTCGAACCACCAGTTAAGAAACTGTGCATCAGAGCACAAAGACAAAACAAGGAACATTTTTCTTTTCTAATTGCAACTGACTATACTAAAGAATTGGTCGGAAGGCTATTGCTATATACCTAGAGTTGCTCGAGATGATCACATACACATTTTTCTCTCCTTGCCAGACACTACTGATTTCAATGTTTATGATCCTCCATTTTTCAGGCCGTCTCATCTTATTCTTTCAATTTCACATTGAGGACTGAAAGAATTATGCCTAGCACACCAGTCATTTACTACAGCTGGTCGGGAGCTGTTTAATTTCCTGAAGAAAATGTTGATGAAAACAAAAGACTTGTTTCCCCTTACATTTTCCATGGCGAGATTCAGATTTCTGGCAAATATTCAAAACTCAAAATGTTTCTCCCAAAATATTTAGATGTGGAAATTGGTGCTGCAGTGCCTCAAAACCTACACACAATTTTCTTGGATTGTCAACCCAGATCAAAATGTTTCATTTCAGGTCAGTTTGGCCTTAATCTCAGTGTATCTGAACTGTCATGGTGCCTTATGGGAGATATAGTTCAGGTGTTTACCAAGGGCGCCATTTCGGGAGAGCAGGAGGAGCAGCAGCTGTGCAGACCAGCATGTGACTTGCTTTTCTTCCTGGTCCCCTATCTATCAGGGAGCGAGGGGAAAGTACCATGGATGCCTCTCAGTCCTGGCTGGTGAAGGGGGCAGATAAGTAATTCACTGAATCCAAGTACTTTCCCCTTGCTTCCTTATCATCAGGGGAACGGGAAGAAAAGCAATCTGCATCTTGGTACACACAGCTGCTGCCCCTCCCCCGCTGCTCTCTCAAAATGGCGCCCTTGGTGCTTATGCTCCCATTCTTCTTTGTAGAGTGGGATCCCTGGTTCAGCTACATCTCCCATGATGCACAATGTTTTTTCCCCTTGGTTAGGGAGGCATCATGGATGCAAAACATCTGGATCTGAAATTTTTCAACCAGTGCTACTCTTGTATCTTAGAATGGTCCCTTTTATTTTCCCATGATTTTTTTTCTGACATATGTATCCACAGAAGCTCAAACTATAGGTCCCTCTTGTTCAGCAGGCCAGAAATGAATGGGCATAGTGGTAGGCAACACAAGCCTGGCACAGAGCAGACAGCAAGGCTTGGTCTACACTAGGACCTTAGTCCGAAATAAGCCCCCCCCAAGTCGATTTTGTAAGCGATGCATCCACACTACCAAGCCCAGAAGTCGAACTTAGTAAATTGGAAACAATCTCCTAGTGTAGAAATGACCCAAGTGTTTTGCTGAAGCAAAATTGTAATATACCCCCATCCTTCTCCCCTCTCCCCCTTCCAAAAAACCCACTGCAGAACTTCAAATGCAGAAAGCCAGTGCATTGACCCGAGTAGATTAGGGCCTACTTTCAGATTCCCGCCTGGAACTGTTAATTTGATATTTGGACTGATTTTAAAACCCAACCCATAGAAAGTGTCACTATTGAGCGTTATAACCACTAAACCAGCTTGCTCACAACCTGTCCAAATGATATAAGGACACGTCTGGAGGCGAAACATACAATGATCTTCCTGAACTGAAAATCCCAGCATTCTCTGCCAAGTTGCCATAGGAACATTAATCTGATTTTATACTTCCTACAGCACTGTTAATGAGTTATCTAGTATTAATTATAGTAATTACATACACACCTAGCTGTAGTGCTATTAAATAGTGAATTGGGCAAAAAAAAATGGATCAAGATGTTCCTGATTCAGAACTACTAATCAGCTAACAGCTGCTGTTGTTCACAGAGCTGCTCGTTAACGCTTGAAATACTGTACAAAGGGATGACTCTAAAATTCCAGCTAATAAAACCTTTTCAAGTCCTGCTAAGCCAATGTGTTATGTTTAGTGTATTGTCCTTTATTCCTAAAATAACTAGGCATCTGAATAGAATACTAATTTAACAAAACAGCAGTATTGGAAGCATCAAAGGGATAACATTAGAACACATCACACAAAAAAATATTTTTTTTTTAGAAGTCAAAATAAGTTTGGTAACACTAGGTTAATATATTTTATTTAAAAATGTAAAGGAAAGTAATTAAAAATTATTTTGTTCCTACTGAGTATGTAGCTTTAACCTCTCCCTCAGCTTCTCTTCTGGAGTGGACGATATGTGTGGTGGGCACTTGAACTAATGTAGCTTAATTCAATGAATATTTTAGGTTACAATAGTTAGAGAAAAGGTCTACGTTATTTGCAAGTGACTAGTAGCCTCAGTCATGGACTTCACCATGTTAGGGGTTGCACAGACACACAAAAAATGGCTTCTGTCACTAAAGAGCTTATAGTTTAAGAATACTATGTACTGATGCTGTTGGCCCCATTGAATTATTGGATGGACTTGAGATCTTACTACTGTATAATTCAGCAATGGGCAACCAAAGCTAGTGAGTGGACTGTATGAGTAGCCCACCTTCATCTCAGTGGGCCACAAGATTGTCGTAACCAAGATGGTCTCCTGGGATAGGGTAGATTTGCTAACTGCACTTCCGCACCTAGAATTTGTGGGGTGTGCTGATTGAACTGTAGCAGTGCTTGGATTGGATGCAGAGAGAGCACACAGTTCTCACAGTCAAAGTTGTGTGTAATCAGCACACACTTCACTTCATGTGGCCTTGCTTTATGTGTGTGTCACTTTAGTGGTACCAATAGGAAAAAAATCTACACATTATGGAAACCAGCAGAATCTGACAACCCTGTGCATGGGCAATGGTGAACAAAATGGGTATGTCTAGACTACAGGCTTTTGTCGACAGAAGTTTTGTCGACAAAGAGCATCTAGACTACATCCAGTTCTGTCGACAAAGCAAGCCACTTTGTCAATATGACAATGTAGACAGAAAGGACAGTGTAGATGCAATAACGCCTTCTGTCGACAGAACTCTGTCGACAAAAGGTGTTATTCCTCGTAGAATGAGGTTTACAGCCGTCGACACAACTGCTGAGTTCTGTCAACGTTGTGTCGACAGAACTCAGCAGCAGTGTAGATGCAGGTATAGTTTTGTCGACAAAAGTCCACTTTTGTCAACAAAATCCTGTAGTCTAGACACACCCAACGTGTCCCTTGCTACATGTAGAACCCTGCTGGGCTGCTCATGGCCCACAGGCTGCAGGTTGCCCACTACGGGTATTATATCCGTCTATGGTAATGTCTCTTCCCCCTGCCTTGTGTCCCCTTCACTTGTTTTTACTACTTTTAGTGTTTATACTTCATGACTTGCCTGTAGGATGCTGTATGTATTCACCCCACCTATAATACATGTGGAACCTCTCTAGTCCAGAACACTCTGATCCAGAAACATCCAGAATGATTTTAGTTAGCCGGGTTTCCATTTATCATGGGTGTGGCCAAGTTTCCCGTGGTTCCATAAAGTTTGTTTACAGCCAGCAGTCCTGGCTCCCAGTGTTCTGTGCTGTTATTTAGCTCTAATTTATCCCTAAATGTCTTCTAAGAGCCCAGCAAGCAGTGGAAGTGTTGGTAATGCTATTAGACAATATTGACCTCTGGTGATCCGGAAAACTCTCTTGTTCGAAACCAGTCAGGTCCCAGGGATGCTGGACTAGAGAGGTTCAACCTGTATCTGTATCTCATGTTCTAAAATAGTATTTAAGTATCTGCTCCTTAACTGTACAAGTGTTCAGTCTGAAACTGTAAAGCCCCACAGTCCAGAGAGAAGCATTGCCAAGTGTGAAATGCTAGCTTGACAGAGGAAGTGTTATCTCCTGCCCAACCAAAGAAGATCCACAGACAGGGAGTCCAGTGGAACATCAGAGGACAAAATGCTTTGCTAATTGCTTCCACACACACATGCAAAGGAGAGCTACATCCCTCTCTAGGGAAAGGAATAAAAATCCCTTACAGGAGGAAACGGGGTTGATCTACACTACAGGCCTATATCAGTAGAGCTACATTGCTCAGGGGTGTGAAAATCCTCACCCTGAGCTATATAGTTATAACAGCCAAGCTCCCTGTGCAGACAATGCTAAATCAGTGGGAGATCTTCTCCTGTCAACATAGCTACTGCCTCTTAGGGAGGTGTATTAACTACGCCATTAGGAAAGCTCTCTCTCTCTCTCTCTGTACATGCTGAACATTATCATTAAAGTGCTACAGGCCAGCATTTCAATTGTAGACATGCCCCGGATCTCTATGCTGCTAAGACTTTGGGAGGCTAAGATTTCTAAGCATAAGCAAGGGTTCTTCAACTGATTGTCCTGAGAGAATTTTCTTATTAAAGAAGCTGCTACCATCTTTCATAGAATCATGGAATCATAGGACTGGAAGAAACTTCAGGAGGTCACTGAGTCCAGCCCCTTGCCCAAAGCAGGACCAATCCCAACTAAATCAACCCAGCCAGGGCTTTGTCAAGCCAGGACTTAAAAACCTCTAGGGATGGAGATTCCACCATCTCCCTAGGTAACCCATTCCAGTGCTTCACCACCCTCCTAGCGAAATAGTTTTTTTTTAATATCCAACCAAGACCTCCCCAACTGTAACTTGAGACCATTGCTCCTTGTTCTGCCATCTGTCACCACTGAGAACAGCCTCTCTCCATCCTCTTTCGAACCTCCCTTCAGGATGTTAAAGGCTGCTATCAAATCCCCCCTCACTCTTCTCTTCTGCAGACTAAATAAGCCCAAATCCCTCAGCCTCATAGGTCATGCGCTCCAGACCCCTAACCATTTTGGTTGCCCTCTGCTGGACCCTCTCCAATGCATCCACATGCTAGTGTGGGGGCACAGAACTGGACGCAATACACCAGAGCCAAATAAAGGGGAATAATCACTTCTCTAAATCTGTTGGCAATGCTCCTCCTAATACACCCTAATATGCCATTAGCCTTCTGGACCACGAGGGCACATATATCCAGCTTCTCATCCACTGTAATCCCCAGGTCCTTTTCTGCCGAACTGCTGCTTAGCCAGTCAGTCCCCAGCCTGTAACAATGCTTGGGATTCTTCTGTCCCAAGTGCAGGACTCTGCACTTGTCCTTATTGAACCTCATCTGATTTCTTTTGGCCCAATTCTCTAACCTGTCTAGGTCACTCTGGACCCTATACCTGCCCTCCAATGTATCTACCTCTCCCCCTAGCTTAGTGTCATCCACAAACTTGCTGAGGGTGCAATCCATGCCCTCATCCAGGTCATTAATAAAGATGTTGAACAAAACCAGCCCTAGAACCAATCCTTGGGGCACTCCACTTTCAGAGCCTACGATTGTGTGTGCACGTTCACCTGCTTTAACCTTGAAAATAACTCTCTTATTTCTTTTTCTTAATCAATAAATCTGTGTTTAGTTTATTATAGTGTTCGCTACCAGTGCTGTGAGAGCTAACATGCAACTGACTTGGGGCAGGTGACTGGTCCTTTGAAACTGGGAGTAACCTGAACATTGTGATTTTTCTGTCACAAAGGCAAGCTTGCAAGATAAAGATAGACTGGAGTATCCAAGGGAACTGTCTGTGAGCCCACATTAAGGCTGTTATCGTGCATAGGAAGTTCACATTTGATGCTTAAGTTGTGAAATCTAAGTGTAGAATTCACAGCCAGTTTGTGGCTCGTGCCCTGGTTTGTACCAGTCTGCCCTGAGTTTGGTAGTCACAGTCTTGCCTCAGTTTCCTCTCTCAGCTCCAGACACTTTACTCTTCCACTTTCTGGATGGGTCAGTTTCAATGCCTCTGAATGACTTAGTCCTCTAGAAAACATACAATCCACACAAATGAGAACAAAAAGTCCAACAAAGTGAAGAGTTCTCAATTCTTCCCCTTCAGCCATGGATCCATTTGGCCCTCCTCCTGCCCCTTCTTGCTAACCTTCAGAAAGAAGGATCGGAACAGCTCCCCTTATCCTATTGCTTCCTGTGACAGGAGTAGCCCCCATTTGAGTACCTCCCATCCCTGCACTGTCATGCTAGGGCTGACTTGTACCTGTCTCAGTGGTGAAATAACAGTTGGCACTATCGTAGGGACATAGATTTGAGGAACTACTCTCACTGCAGCAGCTTGAGGGTAAAAAATGTGCTAAATCACCATCTCCCTACAAGGAGACAAGAACAAAGACAAAACATCTTGTATTTGGACTAAAAGACGGAGGAGGGGAAGCTGATATGGGCATTCTCTCTCCCCTTTCATGCCCCTCTACAGCATGTGGGTCCCTGTTAATAGGTTGTCTGTTTAAATAAGATACCTCCTTTTGTCAGCACTTAATGTAACAACAGTCCAGCTTGGGGCATCCATCACAAATGATGCAACCAGTTTCAGGGGGGCTGAACTTTTTTTAGTTGACCGTGCCAATAAATAGAAAATCTAAAGCCATCTAACGAGTAAGGTTATAAAATATGTCTGTGGGCAGCATGACAGTACAGTATAGTGCTTGTCATGAAGAGACTACATAAGCCCACTAACCAGACAAGGGAGTTAGTGGTTTGTGTGGGAGAAAAATATTTTCAAGTCATCAACTCTGAAAAAAAAAAAAAAGGAAATAGCAGACTGGTGGATTGTGTAGTTGACATAAAATCCTTCCACAAAACAGATGTTTAAAGTCAGTTATTCAAGATCTATCTCTTTTGACTGTTGTCAGTTATAGCAGATCCCAAGCAGATTAAGTATCATTGTGTTCACAAAGGACTCAGCACATCTGGTCCAGCTTATACCACTTGGAGCAGAGATTTCTCTTCCTTGAAGCATTGTGTAGACTGACTTACTCTTATGGTGTCCAGCAAATTATAGATAATTGTAATAAGACCTTGTATGTAATTGAATGTTCAGGATGGCTTATCTTCATGGGATATTATTTCTGTAAATAGGGTGAAACACAGGGCAAAAAGAAGGATTCAAGGTAAATAAAATATTATGGCAGATGGTTTAAAAGGTCACATTGATTGTCACTGAAGAAACCTTTCAGGTGATACAAAATATATTTAAAGGGTCCCACTTAGATTTAACTCCAGAGGAAACCCATGAAAGTTACAGAGTATTTAAATGGCTTGCATTGTGTAAACTATTGTCTAGTTTGTAGTGAACCTGACATGAGCAGGTTCCATAGATATCTATCAGGGCTGATCCAGATGATGCTTGGTCCTGTCGTGAGGGCAGGGGACTGGCCATTATTTCGGAACAACGAACGTTATTCTGAAATAACAATGCGAGCATCTACACAGCAATTCCGTTATTTCAAAATAAATTCAAAATAACAGGCGGCTTATTCCAACTTCTGTAAGCCTCATTCCACGAGGAATAACTCCTCTTCCGAAATAGCTATTTCAAAATAGCTGCAGTGTGGACTCTCCACTGCTGCTATGTCGAAATAGCTCCTCTTCAGGGCCATTCTAAGTAATTTCTCCCCAGTGCTTACTGGGGCTCTAAATAGAGATAGTGCATCTACATTAGGGGAGCCTGCCTCAGACTAATTTTGAGGCTTCCCTGTCGTGTGGATGCTCTATTTCAAAATAAGCTATTTCGGAAGATATCTTCAGGAATAGCTTATTCTGAAGTAAGCTTGGTGTGTAGACACACCGTAGGACAAGAGTCAACAAATATAGACAGATGGGAGAATACACATTAACAATGAGATGATATTGATCAGCCTGATAGTTAGTGGTCTCTCTGTCTTGAGGCTCCCCCAAAAAGGACTTGACTATTCTTCCCAAACTAGCCAATTAGCCTGTCATAAGACGGGATTTTCAGGTCTCTCCTCCACGTCAGACTTCTCTCCTGAGCCTCCGATCTCTCGCTCCGTCTCTCTCTCTCTCTCTCTCTTTCTCTCCTCCTCCTACTGCCTCCCCCCCCCTCTCAGCTCTCCTCCGCCTCCTGCCTCTCTCTCTGTCTCTCTCTTTCTCTTCTCCTCCCCCTCCTGCCTCTCACCCGGGGGACCGCGGAGCCCAAATGGAGCAAGCAGCTGTTTGGGCTCCCCCGCGGCGGCCTGGCTGAGCGGCGCATAAGTCAGCTGAGCGCCACAGCGGGAGGCGAAGGGGGGCGGAGCGGTGACGTACACGGCCAGGCCCTGCCCATGTACGTCACCACCCTGCCCCCCTTCCCCTCCCGCCGTGGCGCTCGGCTGACTTCTGCACCACTCAGCCGGGCCGTCGCAGGGGAGCAAGCAGCCGTTTGGGCCCCACACTCCCCATGGAGCACGGGCTGCCCAGAGGGAACAGCCAGCATTTCAGGCAACAGCGCCCCCCAGAGGGAACAGACAGCATTTCAATTTTACAGACACACAGATACTGGGCTAGTATTCTTCCCACATAGTCTCTCAGTGACATGCTATTGTCAAGCAACTTCCCTTTCTTAGTGAAGAAACCTATTTTGATTGATAAGCTTTGTGAGGTTTTCCAGGCACTGGTTTTATAGCCCATTAGATGTCGTTTCTTACTTTTTAGACCAGAATATCCATAATTATTGGGCTTCCATTAAAGCACAGGTTGAGGAAGATAAGAAAAACCTCTATGCTTCTCTGCTTGGAAGGGTGGAGGCAGACTGAGTTGCTGTAGCTAACGCTCTAAGCAAAAGGTGGCATGAGCAATACAAAAAGAAAGGGACTTTTTAAAGACAGACAAGTTAAATAGGTTGCTTTAAAATTCTCAATAGAAACCAAATAGTTCCTTTTCCTCTTTAAACATTTTTAATAGTAGTTAATGCCTTTCTGGAAATGGCTTCTTGCAGATATTAAATGTAACAAATGCAGCAGGGAGTGTGTTTGAAATAACTCACGAATTGAAGCAGCAGGAAGGAAAAGGAATGGGGACAGAAGAAGAAGATAACACAGTTTGAACCTATTGAATCTGAAGTGTCTCTTGTAACCTTGAGATAACTTTAAGGGGCCACAAATAGCAGGTGTAGAATTCTCCACTGTTCTTACAGAATGCAGAACTCCATCACTGTAACTGACAGAGAAAAATAAATCTCCTATCACCTTGCAAATTTCAATTATGTTCTCACGTTAAAACAGTGCTTTTTACTTATCAGGGGCTATATGCAGGGGGTATCTTGTCAACTGTCGAATTCTGGATCTGTGATGATAAGCAAAAACATTTGGAAAGTGTAAAGATCATCCCTCAAGCTCCATTTTGGTCCAAGCAATAGGGAGTGTTATCATTTTTTGTGGTGGCTAATTTAAACTTCCAGCTGTGATTCTGGATCTTCCCAGCTCAACTCCAGCTTTGCAAAAACCCGTGTTATAAAATCTAAAGCCTAGACAAACAAAATCTGAAATAAGTTAAGGACTCAAAAGGCCATGAATTGTTTGCAGCACACAAAAGTTGGGTGAGTAACTGATTTTTTTTTTTTTTTTTTTTTGGTGGCCATTTAAAAAAATTCACAAGGGTCAGTTTCAGTCAAACTGAATATGAACATTTCTGGTGATCAAAAAAGCCTTGTTGGAGTCTATTCCCAGGGCAGGGATTTGAACATTGGTCTCTTGCAGGTGAATGTCCTGACTGCTGGGCTAAAAGGGGATGGATGGAACTACACTGCACCACACTTGCCTCCTCCTTCAGCCATTCCTAGCTGAAACTATTTGTGCCAAATTAATGAATACTTTTGGGATGACTGAAAGTCTCTTTTTTGGTAAATAATCTATTTTTCTAAGAACTCCCACCCATCTCTGCTGCATTCCAGTGGCGTCAACCAGAGCTCAGATACAAGTGACGTTGGGTTTAACTGTTGCTCTTGTATTGTTCTTGTTCTGCTTAGAAACTCAACATTGTCAACTAAATTTGAGATTGATGTTCTGTTGAACAATGACCCTAGGAAGGTGCAAACCCATAAGGGTGGGGAATTAAAGAACATTTGCACTTAGCCCCACTGAATGGAAAAAGATTGGTATGGTGCCACATGCAGTTGTACACTAGAATCCAAGGCAAACACAGTCCTGCAAAGTCCATAGCACAAGAGAATGGCATTAAAGTCAACAGGACTATTTGCATAAATCAAGCGAATGAAAGTCTACGGGGCTATTCCCTTAAGAACATGCTTAAGTGCTTGGCTGGACAGATGCCTGAAGCTAGAAGTATTATGAGCAATAGCTAGCAATAAAACTTAAGGCTAGAGACACAAAAGTGTCTATGGCTTAGCACTGCAGTACCTAATATTTAGGCAAGCTGCTGCAATCCACAGCCCCAAGATAGATGCCCAGGCTCCCTGCACAATGTATGGGGGAAATTAGGTGCTTTAGAATAGGAACTACAAAAGCCAGCTTGGAAAAGAGACCACTAAGGGGGCATGTAATAGAGGTCTATAAAATGATGACTGATGTGGAGAAAGTGAATAAAGAAGAGCTATCCACTCCTTCCCATAAAATGAGAACTAGGGGTCACCAAATGAAATTCATAGGTAGCAGGTTTAAAATAAACAAAGAGAAGTAGTTCTTCAGACAACACACAGTCAACCTGTGGAACTCCTTGCTAGAGGATATTGTGAAGACCAAGACAATAACAGGATACCAAAAAAAAAAAAAGCAGCTAGATAAATTCATGGAGGATAGGTCCCTCAATGGCTGTTAGCCAGCATGGGCAGGGATGATGCCCAAAGCTTCTGTTTGTCAGAAGCTGGGAATGGGTGACAGAGGATTGATCACTTAAGGATTCCATGTTCTGTTCATGCCTTCTTGGGCACCTGGCATTGGCCACTGTCAGAAGACAGAATTCTGTGTTAGAGGGACCTTTGATCTGATCCAATATGGCCATTCTTATGTTCTTATGTTATGTTTGGACAACTGAGGCTATGTCTACACTGCACCCTTTTGTTGGCAGAGACAATGCAAATGAAGCATTCATTAGCATTTGTCATGCTGTCATTTGCATATTCTCTGTCGATGCTTTTTGCAGAAGAGGTTTTTGTACAAAACGGCCCCATCTACACTGCTCAAAAAAAGGAGGCATACAGGTTCTTGCGCAAAAGGGGTTTTTTTTGCACAAAACGGTCCCATCTACACTGCTTTTTTTTTGCGCAAAAACCTCTTCTGCAAAAAGCATCGGCAGAGAATATGCAAATGACAGCGCAACAAATGCTAATGAGTGCTTCGTTTGCATTGTCTCTGCCAACCAAAGGGTGCAGTGTAGACGTAACCTGAGCGGGGGAAATGAAGCTAGCAAAGAGGAAACACTGAGAAGAAGGATGGTTTAATCCATGTCCCAACTTGAGGCTCAAGAGAGGTACCTCTATTTGAATTGCAATGAAAAAAAAATCCAAGGCTGAAGATCCTCTAGGACAGAATTTAAGAGCACTTACCATGGACGTGGTTCAAATCCGTTGTGTGCTAGATTTGGATTAGGGACATGAGTCTGGGTTTATCACCTGCTCTCACCACATTGTGCAGGGCATCCCAGCTGGCTTTTAGCTCAAGCTGTAGAAGCTTATGCACTAAGCTTCAGAGCTACCAGGTTTGGTTCCATCTATTGGTGTTGCTAGTGGAATCTCATCCAGGATTTCAATTGGGATGTCTCTAAAGCTGGGATGTGCTTCCTCAGCTAGGGGAAGTATGTAACCCACCCACCTTCTGGATGTGGTTCACTGTCCCATGTATTGGCACTTAGCCCTGGCCTACGCTAGGGCTTTGTTATGAAATAACCCCCTTTAGGATTAATTTATAAGCAGAGCATCCACACTATTGAGTCCGTTATTTTGAAATAACAGGCCACTTATTTCAAAATCTGTACTCCTGCTTTTCTTGGGGAATAACGCTAATTTCAAAATAGTTATTTTGAAATGGCGTTAATGTGGACGTTCCGGTGCTGCTATTTTGAAATAACTACTCCCCAGAGTAATTTGAACTAACTACTTGCCAGTTTTTCCTGGGGCTCTAAGTTGAAATAGTGCATCCACATTAATGGACCCTCCCTCGGACTAAATTCGAGACTTCACTGTGGTGGGGACACACTATTTCGATTTTGTAAAATCGGGAGATATTAAGTTGAATTTCGTTATTTTGAAATAGTTTCCTAGTGTAGACATGGCCTTACAGAGGCTGTGTCTACACTACAAAGAAAAGTTGGAAAAAGATGTTTCCACTTTTCTTCCGAAAGAGGCTTTTCTGACATTTGGCCTGTCTACACGGGGCCAAATGTCAGAAAAAAAAGCCTCTTTGGAACATCCCAATGAGGTTTACAAGGATGCCGAAAAAACCCGTCTGCTTTTCTGAGATTTGGTTCCGAGGTTTGGTTCTGCCAGTTGGTGTTACGAAAGGAAAGGACCTATTATCATAGGTCATCATCCACTATCATCAACAATGTAGTTGTCTGTACAACACAATTCCCTTTTGCTACATTGCACACTTTTGTTTTATTCAATTCCTTTAAGGAAAATTTTATTATCCATATCTAGCTGAATATAACTGTTGCTGAAAACAACAGGAATTGCATCAAATCATGTAAGAGCACAATTTGTTTGACTATTGTTTTGTAATTGTATGCAAGGTTTGCTTTATTCTTAGAAAAGTTTTATCTTCATGCTCTACTTAATGAGATTTTTACTTCTCAGTTTGGCAATAAGAACCAGTGGTTTTAATTTTGTGAGGGTGCTCTAGGACAAAAGCCATAAGTGAGATATGGTTAAACGCAGTCACATTGCTGTAAAGAGAAACCCATGCTTGAGATATGCTTGGATGATAGCACAACCTCAGATAAATACCATTCTTTGATGGTGAAAGATAAGGACCAGATTCTTAGCTGGTATAAAATGGCACAATTCTGAAGTCAACTGAGCCATACTGATCTGTACCTTTCATTTTCCAAACATGTAGAAATCCCTGTTGGGTCATGGGAAGTTCTTTAGAACATGATGCTCATTTTGTTCAAACAATTTCACATGTTCCATCTCACCCTGCCTCTTGCAATCTCACAAATTTATCATTAGCCAGTACAAAATTTCGCTCTTGTTGTGTGGGTGTTCAAAGTGTTTAATGTGCATCTGTTAATTTTCACACTGTCTTCTGTGGTGTTCCTGCAGTGCTGCAAAAATTGGTCTTGAATGCTATTAATTCTAAATTATATTTGGAAGTCTTTTAGTTTCTCTGTACTTTGTTAAAAAAAAAACCCACACCAGAGAGAGAGAACAGCTATATTTGAGTTGCTAACTCCTTTGGGTCTCCATTCTGCAGAGATTCAAGCTGGGCCTTGCTTAGCCTCCCAGATAAAAACAGTTTTCAGTGCTTATTTACCCAGGGCTTCACTCTTTGGGATTATGATTATGCTGCAAGTAGGAGGTAGATACACTCAGGCTAGCTGGAACTAGAATGCTAAAAAGAGCATTGACGTTTCAGGCTACCTAAGAAACACTTTAGAAAGTTGTGTTAGAAAGTAACTTTAGAAACATTTTTTTGAATAAAGGCATCTAAATTCATAAACTGAGGTGGGCAATAAAACAGCAGCAATTCAGCAGGGTTAGTCCCTGGTGGGCAATTCCTGCTTACCTGCACCTCTGCAGGTACCGGTGATCACAGATCTCATTGGCCACGGATCACCATTCCCAGCCAATGGGTGTATGACTACACTACAAAGTTAATTCGAAATAACAGCAGTTATTTCGAATTAACTTTAATAGCGTCTACACAGGCAAACCGCTATTTCAAAATAAATTCAAAATAGTGGAGCCCTTATTTCGAATTTGGTAAACCTAATTCTATGAAGAGTAACACCAAATTTGAAATAGCTATTTCGAATTAAGTGCTGTGTAGACACTTAAATCGAAATAGGGGGCCTCCAGCCCTTCCCAGGAAGCCCTGGTGGCCACTCTGGGCACAACCAGGAAAACTTACTCTCCTCTCCCCCAGCCCTGGAGCCGTTAAAGGGGTAGATCCTGGCCACAGTGCCTGTGCCAGCTCCAAACCTGCCAGCCCACAGCCAGCAGTGGCCACCGGGCCCATGACCCAGTGGCCCCAAAACATGAGCCAGCAAGCCACTGACAGGCAGCCCTCCACCGCTCCCCAGGAGCAGTCTGCCAGCTTCCAGGAGCCTGACAGGGGCCAGAGAAGGCGGGCGCCTTCCTGGTCCAGGGTGGAGATCATGGACCTTATTCAGGTTTGGGGGGGATGCCCCCAACGTCTATGATTTCCGCACTAGATGGAGGAACGTGGCCGTCTTTGGCGGGATAGCTGCCAGCCTGGTCACCAAAGGCCACATGTGAACCCAGGAGCAGGTTACCATGAAAGTCAAGTTGGTACGGTGAGACCCACAACCCTGAGCTTCCCCTCCCGCTTCTTTCCCTTGCTTCCCCCTTCCAGCTCCCTCCTCCCAGGTGTCCCCCTTCCCTCTCCCACCCTCTCTCTTCCCCTCTCCCACCTCCTTTTCCCAGTCTCCCCAGAGGTTCATCCCCCACCCCAGTTTTGTTCAATAAACCCAGATTCTATTTTTGAACATACGTGTCTTTTATTTGACATCAGGAAGGGGGGCTAGGGAGGGGTAAGTGGAAGGACGTGAGGGAGGAATGGGGCACGAGCCCCTGGTGGGGAGGACCGGGGAGGCTCCGAGGGCTCCTCGGTGTGGACGCTGTCCCTCAGGGCCTCCTGGATCCTGATAGCCCCCTGATGGACCCCCGGATGGCAGCCTGCAGCAAGTGCAGCCGGGCTGATGGCAACAACCCCACGAGACACACCGGCGTGCCCAGGGGCAGCTCTGGCTCCATGTGGCTGAGTGTTGTGGTGTCCTGAGTTCGGGCACTCAGGGCACTCCAAGACAGGACTGCTTTGCTGTCCCTCATCGAGGTAGACAAGCAAGCGGGGAACCCTGAGAACTGTCTGTCCGGGGTTGGGGTAGGGAGCTCAGTTAGTCTCAGGCAGCAGCCCCACACACTAAGTCCTAACCTGAGGCCCTGCCGGCACCGGTTCCGGACAGCCTTAACTTCAATTCAGGGTCCATTCAGTGTGGACGTGCTATTTCGAAATAGCAAAAAGCTATTTCGAAATAGTTTTTGTGTATAGATGCATTATTTGGAATTAGCTTAATTCGAATTAACTATTTCTAATTAAGTTAATTCGAAATAGCACTGTAGTGTAGACATACCCTGGGAGTGTTGGGAAGCAAAGCAGATTGGGATACTGCTTCCTGAAGCACCCATTAGCTGGAAATAGCAATCTGCGGTCAACAGGAGCTGCAATTGCCTATACCTGCAGAGGCGCAGGTAAATATAGCGGTGGGAGACCACCGGGGCTAACCCTGGTGGACTGGATCTGACCTGCAGGCCGGTATTGGCCTACCCCTCTATAAATTGTTCCTTATGTATCTAACTTTAATAAGGTGTCTTTTATGAAACTCTGCTTAATGTCATGATGATCTGATCCCAAAGCAAAATTAGAACCACAGCCAATTAGCAAATTTGCATTCTTTTTGCGCCCTAGATTTAAAACAAAGTAAAAGAGTGGATCTCAGGCTTACAAATGCTCATGGCAATTTTGAAATTCTAAACCCAATGTTTTGTTTTCAAACGCATTTGTCTTAATTCAAATGTATGATAATGATCTGGCTTGTGGATGCACCGTTGGCATCTGCTGGATGGAGTCAAATCTGCTTGACATTTCAGGAGCCTTATATAGCTAAAAACGAAAGCCCTGCTTGTGCTCAGGCATACTTTCAGAGCAGGATAAGCAGGGGTCTCCTTTTGCTACCACTATGAATTTCCATGCGACCAGGGGATGTAGGACAGTGACAGCTATGGAATCCTAGGTGATCGGATATAATTGACTATCTATTTGAGGGAGTTTGTGTGTTTGTTTGTGTGTCTGTATATGTGTTGGTCCACCCATCTATGAGTCCATTTGTTCAGGAACTCATCCTAAACGGTAAGAGTGAGGACCACCAAATTTGTTATGCAGCTTCCTCTTATCATAACTTAAAAGCAAGGTCAGAGTTTGGTTGTGCCACGACAATGGGATGTGTCTGGAATTTGATTGTTTCTCATAAATTGGAAAGGGAGGAGTCTGGTAGGAGGGACAGTTATACTGAAAAATGACAATGGGGGCAGCAAAGGGCTAGAGATAGGGACCGGGACAGCTAAAACCCCAGTGGGCCAGTAGGGAGCACGGGTGGAGAAAGGGACAGCTATCTATTATAAAATTCAGAGAGTTTGTCTGTTTGTACGTCTGTCTGTCCCCCAGCCAGGGCAGAAGCACCCCTTCCCGGCTCTGCCCACTACAGCTGCAGCGGTCATGGATAGGCACTTCTCAGCTGGCCCCAAGCTGCTTCAGTGACAGGGGACTGGAGTAGTCCTCTCTGCTCAGGGCAGCCTGCACAGGGGACCCCTCATCTCCAGCCCTACCCAAGAGGAATGACTTAAATGAAGAAATACAAAATATATTTATGTTAAGGAACCAAGCAATGCTGGGTATATCTTCTAGTACAGTGGTTCCCAAACTTTTTGGCATCTCGCCCCCTTTTTGATTTTTGAGAAACCCTCATGCCCCCCTCCCTCCCAATAGCAGCAAAACTTGTTGAGAAATAAAAAAAAGGAACTGACCGGGGCCAAAAAACAAAAATAGCAGCACAACTTGGGGGGGAGGGGAATTGACGGGGGTCTGGGTTGCCTCGCACCCCCCCTGGAATCCCAGTTTGGGAACCCATGTTCTAGTATTTTATATACTAGCTAATTAGCCCGTCATAAAACGGGATTTTCAGCTCTCTCCTCCACGTCCTATTCCCTTTCTATCTCAGTCTTCTCTCCTGAGCCTCCGGTCTCTCGCTCTCTCTCTCTATCTTTCTCTCTCTCTCTCTCTCTCTCTCAGCTCTCCTCCATCTCCTGCCTCTCTCTCCGTCTCTCTTTCTCTTCTCCCCCTCCTGCCTCTCTCTCTCTCTTTCTCTTCTCCTCCTCCTCCTGCATGGGGAGCGCGGAGCCCAAACAGCTGTTTGCGCCGCTTGCTCCCGCACGGCAGCCCGGCTGAGCGGCTGCCTATGAGCTCCAGCTGCCCCCCTGCGCCGTTTCCCTTCACCCCAACACTGATCCTGCAGCCTCCCAGTTGTCCTCCACCTCCCTCTCCCCCTCATTCCCCTGCCTTCCCCCCGGCCAGGGGGCGGGGCTTAGAGCTGCTGTCACACCGCACGTCACCGCCATGGCACTCAGCTGACTTCTGCGCTGCTCAGCCGGGCTGCTGCGCGGGAGAAAGCGGCGCAAGTGGCCGTTTGGGCCCTGCACTCCCTATGCAGCACAGGCCGCCCAGAGGGAACAGCCAACATTTCAGGCAACAGCGCCGCCCAGAGGGAACAGCCAGCATTTCAGCGTTACAGACTCTCAGACATTGGGCTACTCTATATATGATTAGAGATCCATAGCTAAGAACCCGGTAGTAGGCCCAAAAGGATGACTTGGGTTAACTCCTCTGCATTGCTACTCACTATCTCATTCAACAAAACAGGTAGCTTTAAAGGAGCACGAGGGGAACAGCAGACTGCCACATCAGATGGCGTACTGAAGGAAGCTTTTGAGACGACCCTCCTGCAATGCCATCAAAATCTTGTTCTCTGTACTTTGGGAGTGCCGTCCCATGAATTGCATTTGTAGGATTTTCCAGAGAAGAGAGCACTGATCTACCTCTGCACTCATTGACATCCATGGGGAGTGATCTGGGTCAGCATGAAGCATTTTTGAAAATCCCATCCTGTGTGCTTAGGGTGTATCTACACCGTCAGTGTCCCAGAGGCTGGAGTCTGAATGTGTGGCATTCTAGTCAGTCAAATAATAACTTGCTGTGTGTCCCCTGCTGTGTGTCCCCTTGAGCAACTTTTAGAGCATGATAGCAGGGTCCACACAAGCAATTAGCAATCATAGGGTTGGAAGAGACCTCAGGAGGGTCATCGAGTCCAGCCCCCAAGTGGCAGGCTAGAGCACTGTTGCTTTGCACCCCAGTTTCCTGTGCTCTAATTGACCATGTTGAGAGGCCCTTTATGTTTTAGGACCAGATGCAATGGGCTTAAATTGCAGCAAGGAAGGTTTAGGTTGGACACTTGGGTGTGTGTCTAGACTACATGGCTCCGTCGATGGAGCCATGTAAAGTAGTTTACTCGACATAGTCAATAAAGCGGGGGATTTAAATACTCCCCGCTTCATTACAATAAAAATGGCCACCGCGCTGTGCCGACAATCAGCTGAGCTGGCACAGCGCGGCAGTCTAGGGAAGCCTTTGTCAACCGCTCCCGTAAGCCGCTTCATTGACTATGTCGAGTAAACTACTTTACACGGCTCCGTCGACGGATCCATGTAGTCTAGACACACCCTAGGAGAACTTCCTAACTGTCAGGGTGGTTAAACACTGGAATAAATTGCCTAGGGGGGGGTTGTGGAATCTCCATCACTAGAGATATTTAAGAGCAGGTTTAGACAAACACCTGGTAGGGAGGATCTAGACGGTGCTTGGTCCTGCCGCGAGGGCAGGGGACTGGACTTGATGATCTCTCGAGGTCCCTTCCAGTTCTAGTATTCTATGCTTTTATGATTCTATGAAACCTGGAAGAGCCTTAGAAGAGGGCACCCAATGCAAAGCCCTTACACCAGCACTCTTCTTTTTTCTGTGTTTGTACCACATCCCGCACAAGGTCCCACTCCCAATGACCACCATTGATGCTCACATACTATAAATACAGACATGTAATGAAGGAGTTAAAATACTTTTGCATTTTCGCTTTGCTGGATAGAATTAACGTTACTGTTCTCTGCAGGAGAAACTTATCCTCTTTGGCAAACGCTTTCCTTATTTTGGCTGCAGGGCTCCATTTCCCATGGCTGTTTTGTGGTTTGTGTTCAACTATTCCACGCGGTATGTACAAGAGTAGAAAGAAAACTACTTTACACATGGTCTCAATAAGGTTTGCTGGCTTTACACTTGTGGCAAACACAAGCGGGTCACACTGAGTTTAGGGCAATATTTCAGCCATCTTGGCCTTCCTCCCCTTCAGAAGGTATAGCTTAAAGAAAGACGCTTTTATAATGGGCTGTGATGAGGCAAAAGAGGAGTGACATTAACACAGGGGCCTGGTTTGTCACAACTTCATTGCAGAGAGGGGAATGGGGAAAGTGAGTCCCAAGATGCCAATTTCTTTGACTTTTTGGAACTTAGCTACACCCCAGAGCAGTGTCTCTTGGGAACTCGCAAATGACCAGAGCTATGGAAGGACTAGTAGGAGTTGCTGTACAGGGAAGGAAGGAATGTTTGCAGAGGGGCCAGGTTGGGATCCATGGTTGAGTTGGTCCCCCTTTGTGCTGCCTTCTGTCCCTCAGGGAACCCTCTCCAACCTGGCAGCCATGCCTAACATGGCTCCCTGATGCCTGCTTGTGATCACTTCCTCAGGTTGGGCGCCTGTAGTGTGGGGCATGTTATTTACTACAGGAAGATTTATCCCGGGCTCTCAGGGCCACTGACAAATATTATAAAAAGACACTGGATTGACCATTTATAAGCGTCATGGATTTACATCTCTGTGCTCTGCCCTTCCAATGTCTCTAAGCTCTGTGTTTAGCTTTTCACTGGGGCATCCCATGTGGCTATCCTGCTGCTATGACTGTGTTTCTGAGGCTATGTTTAGACTGCAGGCTTCTTTCGGAAGAAGCTTTTCCGGAAGAGATCTCCTGAAAAAACTTCTTCCGAAAGAGAGCGTCATGGCAAAAGCACATCAAAAAAGCGATCTGTTTTTTCAAAAGATAGCGTCCACACTGAATGGACGCTATCTCACATTTAAGCTGTGATTACTATGGTCAGAGTGGCCACGAGGGCACCTGTGCTTTTTTCCTCTTTCCTCTTCTTAAGAAAGAACTCCCTCTTCCCCGACCACACACATCCTTTTCCAAAAGAGCTCTTTTGGAAAAAGGCTTCTTCCTTGTAGAAAGAGGATTACCAATGTTGGAAAAACTCCTCTGTTCTTTCGATTTTTTTTCTAAAGAACATGATTGCAGTGTGGACGTCAGTGAAATTTTTTCAGAAACACGTCCGTTTTCCCCAAAAAAACCCTCTGCAGTGTAGATATACCCTGAGCTGCTGCAACCCATTTCTCACCATGAGCACTTACAGCGGGTTTACCTTGTTCATACTCCTGTTAAAAAACGTTTTACCCATCAGGGTGCAGGGCACTCCAGCATTTGCAGGGAAACGGGAATCTTTTCAAAACAATGTGGTGGGTATCAGAAAACTAGAATACAATGTCACAGAGATCTTTGCTGAGCATGGAGAAGCAAAGCTTAAGTCAGGGTTCCTCATGTTAGCATAGATCCATGGCCCACTTACCAGAGGCTTTCCGTGTGCACCTCAGTTTCTGTCTCTGTCTCTCTCTCTCATGTTCACATGGTGCTCCTGTTAAATGCTATTGATTAACACAATGAATATTTCCTAAGGCTACCAGGCAACCAGGAACCCTAAAAATAGTAGCTATCCACCCTGTCCCTTTAACTAAGCTCTGTTGCTGTTATGATGCCATGGGTTACTTCCCTGAAGCCCCACCCCCCTTCACTCAATCTTCACCCTTACCGTTGGTCTTGGTCCTTGTTGAGTCCCAGCAGCCAGCCCAGGCCTCCTTCACATTCTCCCAGACTTTGTCAGCACTGCTTTGTAGGAAGTTATGCAGCTCCCTCAGCCAGCCTTGCCCACCACCTACACTCTTCCAATTCTAGCAAGGAACTGGTATCTGCTCTTCACTACAGTCCCTTTTATACTGGCCTGTGGGGCCCTGTTTGGCTGCTCCTTGCAGCCCCTTTCTAACTGGCTGCTTCCCACACCACCACTCTAGGACACTTGGAGGACTCTCTCCCCTGCTCTTTTCTGGGGCAAGAGGTATGGGAAGACCAAGAGGCCTCCCAGCAGGGGGCCTCAGGGGTTGGTCCACCTCATCACACACTATACAAAGGGGTATGGGTGGCTCTTTATGCTGCTTTATTTCCTTCTGCTTACGCTATCACAGTGTGGATCACAGTGCATGGAGGAGAGCAGCCTCTGCAGTGCTGCTTCTCCTATTCCTGATCGTGTGGCTGGGAACAGGTGGAGCCTTGACTTTGCCCCTCTCCACAATGTACCAACAGTACAGCTGAGCCACAGGGAAAGTGAGCTGAATCAGGGAAAGTGCTGGTGCAGGTTACTAACCCTTTTGCAGGGTTAGTAGGGAACCAGAAACCCTCTATGAGTTACAATCTGGTCTGCCTCTGGGGCAGTGGAGTTATTACACAATGTCCTTGTTTGGGGCTGCAGCAAAGCCAGAGCTGGATTCATCAATGCTAAGACTTGCAGCTGTCTCACACTCCTGGCCCACAGGCCATCCCTGGCTGGAACAGTTGTGAAATCCGGCCTCAGAATCCTGGAGGGCTGGGGGAGAGCTGTCTGTTCCCCATTCCTCAAGGCCTGGTCTTCCCACCATCGCCCCACCCTTTCCACTTCATGGCACCCCGTTCCCCAGGAATGCAGCCTTGGGGTGTGTCTATGTAACTCACACACCTCGTGTGGTTCACTGACCAATGCAGTGGCACCTAGACCACAGCAACAGTTAAGATCAAGAGACCTCTACAGCATGGGTTGGGAGCCAGCTGGCTTTTACCTCAGAGAGTAGAGGCTCCTATCATAAGCTTCAGAGGTCCCAGGTTCAACTCTGCCTGGTGGCGGTGACATCTACACTACATGGGTATTTCAAAATAAGTTATTTCAGAATAATAACTCCCGAAATAACTTTCAAAATAGCACGTCAACACTACAGGGCAGCCTTGAAATTAGTCCAAGGCAGGCTCCCTTAATGCAGACATGCTACCTCGATGTAGAGCCCCAAGAAGCACTGGGGAGTACTTGCCCTGAGGAGGAGCTATTTTGAAATAGCAGCAGTGGAGCGCGCACACTACCGCTATTTTGAAATCGCAATTTTGACATAAGCATTATTCCTCGTGAAATGAGGGTTTATTATTCAGGAATAAGAGGTCCTGTTATTTCGAAATTATTTTGAAAGAACGGGCTTGCCGTGTGGATGTCGCCTTGCTATTTCAAAATAATGTGAGTTATTTCGAAATAACGCTGTCGTGTAGACATGTCCTTAGGGATTACTAGGGGAGCCTGGCACAGAGAATGTGGGGGGTCCAACCACTGCTGCTGTTCCGCACCAGCCTCCACCCAGTAATCCCCAAGGCCACATCCTCAGGGGACAGGGTGCCATGCAGGCGGGGACAAGGTGGGGGAGTGGCAGGAGTGGGGTTTGGGGAATGAGAACAGACAGGCCCACTGGAGATGGCTCACGGGCTGGGAGTAGACGGGCTGGGAGAAGGAGCAACTAAAATCTATTTGGATCTGTCAGCTTTAATCTTGCATTTGTGATTTTGGAACAGGCTGTTGAAACGTGTATGACATCTGAACACTTGTCCTGGAAAGATAATTTCCCCTTTTCTCCTTTCCTCCTACTCAGAAATGTTTTTGCCTAAGAGGTGGTGTTTTGTGAATTGATTTTCTACTGTGATGCAAGACCTATTGCTAGCCTCCCTAAATCTAAGGAAACAGTCGTGTGTGCTCAAACTATTTATGTCTCTGAACACATCATTTTTCTTATCAAGTTGTCATTGCACAGACTGAGTTGCTTGATTGGTTATTGCAGATAGAGTGAAAATACTCAGCTGCCAGCTCTGACTGGGGGCAAATGAATATACAAAACAACAGGAGCAAGGTGTTCTAACATTCCACAACTCTTCCCCCCACCTCCATGATCAATGATAAAGCTCGTTTTGGAAGTGTGTTGTTTTTAATTGTGTTTTTTATTCTGGCTGCTACAGCAGAACCCTTTAGAATATTTTTGCCAAAATAATATTTTTATTGCGAACATATGTAGCAATGTGATCTCCTAGGATGACTTATTTTTAATATGGGTACATCTATAAATTGCATTGACCCATGAGAACACGCTGTACATGAAATTGGCCATCCATAATGACACTAACAGATGCCTGAACTTGGATACAGATATTAACAATCTCTGTCACCATACTAGCCTATAGCTATTGAAAGAAGAAGAAACAATCATTCCCTAATGTACCAACTGAGCTGTTACATGGACCCTCTTCACTGACAATCACTTTCATTAAGCTAATCATATTAGATAAGACAATGAAAATCCTCTCAGACAACCATATTCACACTTGCTATCACCATATGGTAAGGAACTTGTGCAAATGCTACTTTGCCACAGAATAATTTGCCTAGCTAAGTATTGGATTTAACCCTTTGTAGTGTTAACTTGCTTTGTCATTCCATTAATTAATGGTGCACAGTTTGCAATTCTGTCTGAGATAAACACACAGTTAAGTGAACTGACATAGGGATGTCTGTTTCGATTATATTGAAATGATCGTTAAATTTCTGTATATAAACAGTGAAATTCTGAACTCAGATGAGTGTAAAAACACTCTTGATCTCTCTGTCAGATGGTGCCAATAACCCCAGAATCTAGCACTAACAAAGTAATTCCACTAACCCCGTGGAATCTAACACACTAGCCACTAGCCACATGTGGTTATTTGGCTGGTTGAGCACAGCTAGCTCGCTATAGCAGTAGCCACTATCGTGGGTACTGTTTCAGAACTGGTTGGACACCATGGCACTAACCATTGTGTCTCACTGTGGTCAAATCCTTTATCTTTCATAGAGAAACACAAATTCCCTTAAGCATTTTAGGTCAGGTGATAATTGGCAGTTGTAAAATGTAGCATCTTTTACCTGCAGCTGAGTTACACCCTACCGGAAACAGAAATTCTTTCCTCCTGCTGAACGCAATGACAACTTAAAGAAATTACCACAGAACTGTGCCCCCAGCTAACTCCTTTTCCCATTAAAAGCAGTGGGTGTGTCACCCTGGCCATCACTGGGATCAAGATGTCTCCATCAGCTATATATTGCATTCAGATTATTGGGACTACAGACCTTCAAAGATAAGCATTGCTACAGGTCATGTTGCCTGTTTTGTGTAGCACTGAGCACCCTGTGAGCACTGGATGATTTTCCTTCCTCTGTAAAACCTTAGATGAGATTCTCCTTTGCTATGATGCCGACAGGAAATTCACCAAGCAATGAGTTAGTCACACTTAGCAAGCTTGATTATTCTTTACCTTGATGCCTTCAGGAGTCATCAAGTTGTTCAGTAACTACCTATGTGATCCCAGGACCTTAAGTTTGCTTCTTTCATCCTCCCTTGTCACTTTTGTCCTTTAAATTCACTAGTGTCTCACTTTTAAATTGGGTAATTGGCTCTGTGGACAGGGACTTTATCTTACTATGGGTTTACACAGCATCTAGCACATCATCCTGACGGGGGCAATGGGAGCTATGTCTAGACTTCAGGTTTCTTTCAGAAGAAGCTTTTCTGGAAAAGATCTTCTGAAAAAAATTCACCTGTGCTTTTTCCTCTTTCCTCTTCTTGAGAAAGAACTCCCTCTTCCCCGTCCACACACGCTTTTTTCTGAAAGAGTTCTGCAAATACCGCCTGTCTCCTGACAGAGCCCCATGGAAGGACTTTCCTCAGGATTTTATCTCAACTTTCATCTTGCACATGTGAGCCAGGAGCATTTGTCTTTATTGTTGCCTGCAGGCAGTCACATGATGCTTAACCATCTGACTCTTCTCCATCCTGTATCCTGGCTAGAAAAGATTACAACTCCCAATAACCTCTGGTCTTAAGGAGGTTATGTCACGGTGATAGATACAGGCCAACATTCTGTTGCACGTCAAGCATCATAAAAATGCAGGCGATGTGGTTTTAAGTTCTTAGCATCCGATGTAGCTCTCTCAATTTGTAAGGCTTACACGTCTTACACATCTGGCACAAGATTTTTTTCAGTTCTGCATCATGTTTACAGATCCAAAAAAGAGTTTTAGCCACTACGTTAATAAATCCTGACTAATCCTCCTCCTATCCTCCCTCCCCTCCCAAAATAGGTTGATTTGCAAATCCTGTCTCCACTTTCACGATGCAGGGACAAGGGAGGATTTCTAAAGTTAGACTTAGCACCAGCATTATGATTCTCAGTCTACCTTTAGCAATACCGTCATGTGTGAGTACGCAGAAAATTAATATGAGATCAGAATGGAAATCTGGGAGGAACTTCGACAGTATCTACAGGACTTTTTTCTGTACACTTACAAGTGGCTGTTTGCCCTTCATCTTTTATTTTAATATCAGGTATTGCAGCAAAACACACTTTACCGCTGTGAAAGAACTTCATTCAAAGACCTTTGAAGTCAGTTGGTCTCTTTCCATTGATTTTAATCACCTCTGCATCACACTTTAAATGACTGCAGAAAAGAGCAAGCTGAGGATGTACATAAGGAATAAGACTCTGAACTATTATTAAAATTTGCACCTTTCCCTGTACTTGCTGACATCAGGGAGTTCAGGGGCCTAGCCAAGGTCCAAACACTCACCAACGACATTCCTCTGGAGCAATAAAACTTTGGTTTTCAAACTTTGGGTGGCAACCCAGTACTGGGTCGTGGAATGTCAGGCACTTGGTCTCATTGCTGTAGGGGGATCAGGTAACCAATGGGGTATTAAGGCAGCTACCTGCTTGTTCTGCACTGCAGACTATGCTGCGCTCCAGAAGTGGCTGGCAACAGGCCCAGCTCCTAGGTGTGTGTGTGGGGGTGAGGGTGGGGGCAGAGAGCACATAGGACTCCATGCACTGCCCCTGCCTTTAGCACCTGCTCCGCACTACCCATTGGCTGGGAACCTGTTGCTGGCTACTTCTGGGGTGCAGCATGGTCTGTGGTGCCAGGAGAGGCAGGAAGCTGCCTTAGCACCCCTGCTGCACTGCTGACCGGGAGCCACTCAAGGTAAGCCCCTCCTGCCCGAGTCCTGACACCTCCCCCCCAAAGCCAGAGCCCCCTCCTACATCCCAAAGCTCTCACCCTCAGCCCCACCCCGGAGCGCACACTCCAGTCAACATATGTTGGGCCATGAACATCAACAAATTTCTTCAACTAGGTCACGAGAAAAAAAGTTTGGAAACCACTAGTCTAGGCAGGGCCAGATTAAGTGGGGGGGCTAGCCGGGCAGCTGCCTGGAGCGCCAACCTATGGGGGGTTCCTGATGGCAGCTATAAGGTGCGCTGCATGCCCGGCTGCATGGCGCCCCTTAGAGCTGCCATAAGGCGCCGCACACCTGGGGTCAGGGGCCGCACGGCGCCCCTTAGAGCTGCAATCAGGAGCCGCATGCCCGATTGCAGCTGTAAGGTGTGCAGTGTGCCCGGGGTGGGGCCGCGCATTCGTCGCGCAACCGCTGCCCGGGGCGCAGAAATGGCTCGAGCCGTCCCTGAGTTTAGGACATTGAGAGAAACCAGGCATATTTAGATTCTAAGCACTTCTGGGTGGAGAACCTCTTTTTTTTCTATGTGTTTGTGAAAAGCCTAGAAGAGTGGAAACCTGACTGAAGTCTCTAGCTGCTATTGTCACCTACTGGTGAGTATATGTTACAGATCCCTCTTTGTACCAGTCCCCAGAAGATATGTGTCATTACAGCCCTCTTGGCTCTTTTGCTCAAGCTGTAACAGCTCATGCTTTTAGCTCTGGAGATCGCTGGTATGTTGACTAAGGCCAGGTCTACACCAGACCTGGAAGGTCAGCTTAAGGTACACAACTCCTTAAGGTAAGTCGCTTACCTTAAGCTGAGCTTAGCACCGTCCCCACTGCGGGAGGCTGATGGGAGCAAATGCTCCTGTCAACTTTCCATATTCCTCATGACTGCGAGGAGCACAAGCACCAGCCAGAGCTGCCCTCAGAGTTCGATTTACAGGTGTATACTAGACCCACTAAATCGAACACCAAAACATCAATCTCTGGAACGGTGAGTGAAGGCCTGCCCTAAATTGGCAGCTATCATACTGCTGCAACATAAATAATAATTGGCCAGAATTTTGCTCCTTAAAGCTCCACTTCAGAAAAGCACACAAGTGTGTGTTGAACTTTTAAATGTAGTTTAAGGCTGTTCACATAGAGGCTGAATCAGAGACTAAGAGGACAATTTATTTTGTTGTTGTACCAGTAGATTTTTCCTCTCATTTTCCAGTTAATTCAGAATGAAGCAGTGTGAATAATTAGCTTAAATTTGCAGCTGGACAAATATTGGACAATTTGGATCTACGTTCAATTTTTTAAACAATTTCACTTTGGATTGGTTAACATCCCTTTTGTTTTTGTTCTCTGTGTATTTTTAAGAGGATAATTCAAGTTCATGGAAAGTGAATTTTAAACTGACACCCAAGAATCTTGAAAAGTAAATGTGAATTTCACTTTCCAGGAGTATTTGCACAATAAACATGGTTATAAGAGCTCTTCACCATCAGCCCATGGAATAGAGAAATTACTCTGTGATTTATTCAATCAGTTACAACTTAAGCAATGCAGCCTGAATTTTGGATTTTCTTGTGCTGAGAAGTAGATGAAATGCATGAAAAATATTGCAGAATGCTTTCAAATGATGAGGGAAAAAATGGTGATATGTTAGTACATATCAAACAGAGATGCAGCCTATTATTTGTTATGAAAGTTTTACTGAAGTCTACATAATATGTTCCCTTGTACCAGGGCTTGGAAACTGTCATTACACTCCTCTGTGCCTCTTTAACTTCAGGGAGCTGTCAGTACCTTGTTCTCCAGAATCTCAGCTTTTATTAAGTCTCTAGCTGTTTGGAATGTAAAAGGGAAAAAACCCACTAAAAATGTGAACCAAGTCTCCACAGAGCTTGAAATGATATAGCACTGAAAGATGTGTAGGGAACCTTTCATCACAGTGAAGTGGATGCCCAGTGTTGATTTAAATGTCAACACTGTTAGTTATTTCAGTGCACATGTAAGAAAGGGAGAATTTACAGACCTGCACACTTTTTGTGAATGGCTCTCATTTTGGTGATGCAAGTGGATGTCATTTGAAAAATATGGTCACCAAGAGTTCATGAGTATATTCAGCCACACTCAGAGGGAGCTGAAATTCAGACACCAGTGGAGATCAAAAATCACCCATCGTCAGACTTGGAACATCATTATAGTTGACAGAAACTGTGTGTCTTTTTGCTGACTCTTGTAGGCGGAGTTCATTTTGTGGGCAAAGCTTAGAATGCCACATGTCCTTTTGTTTTCTTCCCAATCTGACTCTTGCCTTGCACTTCTTGTTGTGTATTGTCGTCAGCCATCCTATAGCCTCTCAGAAACTAGTTTGAGTAGGTGTATGTAGAGTTCCTCATAAGACCTCAGGTATTTATAAAATTAAATAATGTGTTATCAGAAAATTTCACCACTATTCCACCTACCTCTCTCTTTCTAAAAAAAAAAAAAAAAAAAATCTATTCTCAAATCCATAAATCCTAGTAGTGATTCCCTAAACACCTTTTCTTTCTTAATCCTGCCTTAAGAGGGGGAGCAGAAGATGTCACCATACCTCAGTGGGTTACAACTGAGGATGCAAGATTCAGAACAAACTGGTGAGAAATAGGGTAGATTCACCTCAAAAGGATACTTTATTTTTAAATATACCAAGCAAGAAACTAAAGTAAACTTCAGTTGCACTACACTGGTTAATTCCAGTTTCCTTAGGGATTCCAGTCCTTGTTTCCCCACCCAGACACTAGACATTATGACGGGTGGTTATTTTAAAAGCAGTTTAATCGAACAAAGGATGAGCCACAGAGTTAGGGCAATATATTACTCAGATCTTACCCATTAATCATGCTGTTGCCTGTTCTATAGTAACTAATATCTAAAGAATGAGTAGTCCCGTGGCATCTTAGAGACTAAATATATATATATATATATATATATATATATATATATATATATATATATATATATAGTATCATGAGCTTTTGTGGATAAAACCCACTTCCTTCAGATGAGTTTGAGTGGAGAAAAAAGGTCAGGGTTAGGTTTATTTATAAGAGAAAAGAAGGAGGAGACAGTGAAAATGGTCAAAGAAAACATATATACACAATCATTACAAAGTTCTTGGATCTCATTCATGTCAGTGATGGAATAAATTGCTAGCTTCTCTGGTGGCTTTCAAGAGATTGGAAAGTCGAAAATCCATTTGTTGGAATGCTCCCGTTAGTGTAAAACCATAGTGCAGAGAACAGAGCAGGAAGGAGGCAAAATGGAGATTTTTCTAGGTCCTTTCATATCTTCAGCCATGTGGAAGGGATGTTCTCCGTCTTCGTTTCTGGAAAATTACAGGCTCAAGATGGAGTCCAGGGTCACATGAACTTGTCACATGCCCTGGCATGATTTAATGACTTGTAAGAGCAGCTATTACCCAGTCTTTTATTAAGACATTCACTGGAAGGCTTACTAGGTCAGGACAAACCTCCATGGCCTCATGTGAGAACTAAATGGCTGTGTCTACATTGGCACCCCTTTCCGGAAAAGGGATGCTAATGAGACACTTCGGAATTGCAAATCCGCGGGGGATTTAAATATCCCCGCGGCATTTTATGAACATATTGCCGCTTTTTCCGGCTTGGGTTTTGCGAGAAAGCGCCAGTCTAGACGCGATCTTGCGGAAAATAAGCCCTTTTCCGAAGATCCCTTATTCCAACTTGAAAGTAGGAATAAGGGATCTTCCGGAAAAGGGCTTATTTTCGCAAGATCGCGTTTGACTGGCGCTTTTCTCGGCAAAACCCTGAGCCGGAAAAAGCGCAGCCATGTTCATAAATGCCGCGGGGATATTTAAATCCCCCGCGGATTTGCAATTCGTGTCTCATTAGCATCCCTTTTCCGGAAAGGGGTGCCAATGTAGACACAGCCAGTATGTTTGGAAGGGCTATCAACTTGAATGGCCCATTCACAATGGGCTGGCCAGACAGGATGTAAATGATCTTGTGGGTGTTATCCAGAGACAAACAGATTTGAAATACAGGCATATAATCAATGTTCATAATTTCAGATACAGAACTGATACTGGCATATAAACAGGATAATCATAGACAGCAACTTTCCCACTGTTACATTGGTACTTTGCATGACGTAGGCCAGTTCTACACTAGAGCTGGAAGGCTGGCTTTGGGTATGCAACTCCAGCTACGTCCCCACTGCGGGAGGCCGACAGGATCAAAAGTTCCCGTTGGCTTCCCTTACTCTTTGCAACAGTGAGTACAGACACTGGCTGGAGCTGCCCTTAGCATTCAATTTACGAGTCTATACTAGACCCACTAAATCGAACGCCAGACTATCGATCTCCGGCACTGCGAGTGAAGACGTACCCTTACTTTGTACAAGATTTGTTGCAATTGTATAATAGTGATGATAATAATAATGATATAAGTGATCATGTTTCACTCATACTGTGTCATAGGAGGAGCAAGAGAAAAAAGGAATAGACTAGACAACATCTTGAGGTCCTTTTCCACCCTACATTTCAATGACTCCACATTGACAACTGACCCCCGGCCTGAAGGAAATCCTGCTCCCATTAAAGTCAATGACAAAGACCTGGATTTTACCACTGCTCTTTATTCCCTATCTTTTTACCCAGTCTTTAATCCATGATAGTTTGCTTCTCTTCTCCCACCCATCCATATATGAGCCAACCAATAGGAATATTCAGGAATACAGTGCTACAGGCTGAATCTCTCTAGACTAGCATCCTCGGGACCTGACTGGAGCTGAACCAGAGAGTTTACTGAACCACAGGAGGTCAATATTGTCTAACAGCATTTCCAACACTTCCACTGCTTACTGAGCTCTTAGAAGACATTTAGGGGTAAATTAGAGCTAAATAGTAGCACAGAACATTGAGAGCCAGAACTGGTGGCTATAAATAACCTTTATGGGACCTCAGGAAACTTGGCCACACTCGCAATAAGTGGATATCTAGCTAACTATAATCATGCTGGACCACTGATGTTGCCAGACCAGAGAATGCCAGACTAGGGAGGTTCAACCTGTAATTGGCACATTCAAGGTTATTAGAATATGGCCTTCTATGTTTACTATTTTTTCTTATTGTGAAGGAATTCATCAAAACCCTTTGAAGGGTCAAAATAAATTATATTTCACCATGCTGTTATTCACCATTTTGTGAACTCTTAACTAATTCTGTCAGGGTAAAGAGACATGGTTTACCGTTTCAAAAACTTAGGTTTTTTTCAGTAGTCATATACAACAATTTTGCAAGATTAAATGAACAGCATTTTTATCAATAAAGGAATACATGCCATCAAGGCAAATCGTCAGGGAATGGATCTAATACACAACTCTATGGTCCATAGCACTCAGAAGTCAATGACAATAGTTGTATTGATTTAAATGGACTTTGGGTTAGATATTGGCATAGCATGTACTGCCATTGGAATAGGCAGTAGTGTTTAGAAATTAGGCCAGATAAGAATTTGAAAGTGATACGAATGGGCTGCTATCTGAAAAATGTAAGTATATATTCTTAATGTATAAATACATGTTTAAAGGTTGATGTTTATCATATTATAACACACAACTTTTGCAGACTGCTTTAAGAGACTTCTAATCAGAGTTATCATTAAAAAAAAACACTTCTGCATATTTCCTAATACACAAACAGGCAGCAATTAAACAGCAGTAGCATAATGAAATTAAAGAGAATTCTGTTCAGGGCATTGTCTTAAAAATGAATTCTCTTATGCCTTTGCAGTTGTTCTATTGGCATTATACTGTAGCAAAGCTAAGAGCAATAGTTTTTGCAAATAGCATTAGATGGCACTCTTGTACATGTTGTACAAGTAGCACCGAATGTATCAAAATCTGGAAAGTGGTGTGTAGGAGTGAAAGCTGTTTCTGTGGCTGTTCTTGGCATCTTCATTTAAATAGGTTTAGATCCTATAAGTTCTGTCATCTGTCACAATAAGAAAGCTCGGATCTGAAGAGCACAAAAGGAAACATTAGAAAAGAATAAAAAAATGATCCACTGAAAAAATATAATTGAGAATAATAAGGGGGACTCGGTGGTGTGTTAACTCAACTAGGTGACAGCAGCTACCTCACACAACCTATGTATGAACTTTTCTTTGAGCGTGACAGGATCAGTCCATGTAGTTCAGATCCATTGGGCAGATTTGGCCCTATAAAACCCTGTGCTGACTTCAGCAGGATCACATGGGTGTGACAGAAATTGGCCCATACTCCTCTGTGACACCAAGTGATTTCCTCGCTACTATTTTGTTCTGTCCAAACAGAAGACTGTAGCCCAGATACTGAACTGAGTCTGAGAAGCACTTTGAGTGCAGATAAAGGTGGCTCTTAGTCAGTTCTACTCCCCTAATCCCCCAGTTGTCTCACCAATGGGTTCTTCTAACTTGTGCCAGTTGCCAGGAGTCCCCAAATGGCTGTTCCAGCATCTGGATACCATGTCAAGTTTTCCTGGCCACAGGCACTTTCTCTTGACCCTGCTCCCTTGCAGGTGTCCTCAGAACAGGTATTGGGTTGAGAGCTCTAAATTCTGGAGTCCCACTTATCCAGACAATAAATACAGACCTGAAAGCAGCTGTGCTTCTCCATTCTGTCTCTACACCAGTGTGTCTCAAGGCTGAGAAGTCTCACTATTCATTGGACAAATTGGAGAAATGGTCTGAGGTAAATAGGATGAAGTTTAATAAAGACAAATGCAAAGTGCTCCACTTAGGAAGGAACAATCAGTTTCACACATACAGAATGGGAAGCGACGGTCTGGGAAGGAGTACGGCAGAAAGGGATCTAGGGGTTATAGTGGACCACAAGTTGAATATGAGTCAGCAGTGTGATGCTGTTGCAAAGAAAGCAAACATGATTCTGGGATGCATTAACAGGTGTGTTGTGAGCAAGACATGAGAAGTCATTCTTCTGCTCTACTCTGCATTGGTTAGGTCTCAATTGGAGTATTGTGTTCAGTTTTGGGCACCGCATTTCAAGAAAGATGTGGAGAAATTGGAGAGGGTCCAGAGAAGAGCAACGAGAATGGTTAAAGGTCTAGAGAACATGACCTATGAGGGAAGGCTGAAGGAATTGGGTTTGTTTAGTTTAGAAAAGAGAAGACTGAGGGGGGACATGATAGCAGTTTTCAGATATCTAAAAGGGTGTCATAAGGAGTAGGGAGAAAACTTGTTCATCTTGGCCTCTGAGGATAGAACAAGAAGCAATGGGCTTAAACTGCAGCAAGGGAGGTTTAGGTTGGACATTAGGAAAAAGTTCCTAACTGTCAGGGTAGTCAAACACTGGAATAAATTACCCAGGGAGGTTGTGGAATCTCCATCTGTGGAGATATTTAAGAGTAGGTTAGATAAATGTCTATCAGGGATGGTCTAGACAGTATTTGGTCCTGCCACGAGGGCAGGGGACTGGACTCGATGACCTCTCGAGGTCCCTTCCAGTCCTAGTATTCTATGATTCTATGATTCATTCTTCATTCCCATGGGTGCTTGATCTCCGTCTGCTACCATTTCCACCAGAAAGACCAGTTGATGTGATGGTTCTGGGATATGGGCACTTCCTTATAGGAACTAGACCCAGACTGACAAAGCTATTAACAGATGCACGTTAATGTCTAATGGGACTTACAAAAGTGCCAAAGAGAGTAGGCATCTAACTCACTTGATTTTAAACATTTCTGTAAATCCCTCTATGTGACAATCTGCATCTTCAGATGCCTAAATATAGTTGCCATTTTCACTCCTGGCCTAAGAGTATAAATTCATGTCAGGGGTCATAACATTACTTTCCACTGGGTCCTCTTTCAATCAGTAACTGTAAGAAATAAAAGGCTTTTAGGCTGTGTCATCTAAGCCTGTACAAAATTATGACTTCAGTGGGAGGATCTTAAAGGCGGACTGGGACTTGGCTTTACTTGACAATGGTTTTGCACTGTGTGCTTTCCTTACCGCAGTTTATGCAGCGCTTCTGTGGACTTGGACGTTCCAGCAGATTCCATTTAACTGAAAAAAGGGACAAAGTTTCAGGGTAAAGTGCCAATAATGCATTTAAAACAGATGGGTGCAAACTCATTCCTGGCGTAACTCCATCGGCCACACTGGCACTGTGGTCATATTGTAGACAAAGGACCAAATTCAAGCCTGGTGTAAACACGTGGGTTGCTTCCACCTCAGATGACACCTCATATGAAATGACTCTCATAAGGCAAATAAGCAGGATTTGGTGCCAGCTCTGAATTCAGCTACTATGGATCCAAGTTTCAGAGGCCTGTGATGCTTTTTTGGCAGAAGGAAGAGTTCAAATTCTCACAAGGCCGGATTTGATATACGATGCCTATTGTTTTGTGGACTCAGTGGAGATAGAAATCGTGTATTGCGTTTATTACAGTAATTTAAGGTCTCTTAGCACTTAACTTGATCTCCAACTTTTACAAACTTCCCACATAGCTTGGATTCACACTTGTACAGAGTTGAGCTCAGCTGTTATTATGACACTAACAATTTGCTCAGCTGTAGAGAAGTTGCAGTATGTTGCCGTGTTAGGGTTTGTTATTAATAGAGATTATTTTCCCCTAATGGACAGAGCATTTACGTTCTGGTGCAAAAGAGGCTCACAGGTTCGGTTATGGAATCCTACTTACCTCAAACGGCAGCAGAATGTGTCGCATGTGCCTACAGATGATTGAACAGCTTGATTCACCATTACCTAGACCTTTGTGTAAGGCTGATAGGTCTGTTGGTGGCTGAGATCAAACCTGGACTCTGAATCTTGATGTATGAACCTCTACTGCCTGAGCTAAAAGATGCAGCTCTCTTATACACGGCTCTAGCAAAGGGGCCCTCAAACTTCATTTGCATCAAGACCCCACCCGCTTCTGACAACAAATATTACTACACATCCCACGAAGATGGACTAAAGCCTGAGACTGCCTGAGCCCCACCACCCCAGGCAAGAAGGAGCTAAAATCAACACCAGAGCCATACCAGCTTGCAGGGGGCAAAATTGAAGCCCAAAGGCCTGTCATCTAAGCCCTGCCACCCAGGACTGAAGTTTTCAGGTTTTGGCCCCAGGTAGTGGGGATTGGACTTGAGCTTTGGCCCTGGGCCCCAGCAAGTCTCTGAGTCAGCCCCCTGACCCCATTAAAACAGGTTTGTGACCCACTTTGAGGTCCTGACCCACAGTTTGAGAATTGCTGCTCTAGGAAGCTTATTCATCTCCAGCTGGTCTAGCTGTCAGTAGAGGGAGACAGAGTGCCACACCACAAAATGTGCATTACACCTGTGTCATCAACATGCGGGTAAAATGATACCATTCTGCTTTGGCAGTGTCTGCCTCCTGCTTTTCCCTGGTGAAAATGATTGCATAAGGTGCAAGACAAAGGTGATTTGTACTGAGAAAGGGAGAGACTGAAAAAGACATGTTGTCTCTCTGTACCTCAGTTTGCCCTCCTGTAAAATGGGGACAATTTTACTGACCTCTGTAAATCAATGTAAGATCAATGGATAAAAAGCACTAAGTAAGAGGTAGGTGTTAGGGGTTTTTTTTATATGAAAAGAAAGTTATTTCAGCCTTAATTTTCAAATGTTGTTTGTGATTTTGGATGCCTTAATACAATGGTCACCAACCAGTAGATCGGGATCTACTGGCAGATCTTGGAGCCTCTGACAGGTGATCCTGACTGGTTTGTCCAAGAGGCTATCAAGTGCCTACACTTCAGCTGCCCCTTACCCCCACTGCTGCACGTCTCCTGCCCCTCCCCCTGGGAGTTTCCTGCTTTCTGGGCAGGGCAGGGGAGGGAAAAGAGGGGTACTGATGTCAGGGTGCCCCCTCTCCCATTCTGTATCCTTTCTCCACAAAGCAGAGAGGGGGCACAACAGGACCTGGGATGGAGTTTTCTGGCTGCTTTAGGGAGTGGTTCAGGGCCAGGGCACGGGTGAGCCTGTCTTAGCCCCACTGCACCACCACCCAGGAGCCACCAGCAGTGCCCAGATGGAGCCCACATCCCAAACTCTTACCCCAGTAATGAACCCCCTCCTGCATCCCAAGCCCTTATCCTAGCTCTGAGCACCCCTGCATCCAAACACCCTCCCAGAGTCTGCACCTAGAACCCCCTCCTACATCCAACTGCCTGCCCCAAGAGCAGCTCAGAGCCCCTCTCACACTCCAGATCCCTTAATCCAAGACCAGAGCCTGTGCCCCAACCCTCTGTGCATTCTGCCCCAGCCTGATGAAAGTGAGTGAGGATGGGCAAGAGAGGGAGGATGGAGTGAGCAGGGGCGGGGCCTTGGAGATGGTGTAGGAAGGAAGCGGGGCAAGGGTATTTATACATGAGGTAGATCTTGGATTGCACTTACATTCAAAAAGTAAAAGGTTGGAGACCACTGCCTTAATATTTTGGGTGTCCAATGTCAGGCAACATTAAGGAGCTTGTTATTCAGAAAGTTCTGGGAAACCATCGTCTGAAAATCAATCTCCTCTAAGGCCATAGGTACTGGAACTAGTAGTGCTTGGCAGAGTGCGGTGGGGAGGGGTGCTGCCATACCTCCTAGCTTGAAGGGATTTCCATCATATACAGAGTTTCCAGTTTGGTTTGATGCCCCCCACTATACAAACTGTTCCAGCATCCCATCTAATGTGTCACACAGATATAATACCCAAAACAGCTAGTTGCTTGTAAAAATGTTGGCTCTTTCATTCACAAGCACTTCCGTCATTTCCCCCTACAAATGTGTAATATACATTATGATGGGCGAGGTAATATCTTTTATCGGACAAACTTCTTCTGGTGAGAGAGAGATGCTTTTGAGCTTACACAGAGCTCTTCCTCCCTCACCAACAGAAGTTGATCCAATCAAAGATATTACCTCACTCACTTTGTCTCTTCAATATCCTGGGACTGACAGCAGTACTGGAAATAATATATTCGAAGTCAGCTTGGCTCCAGAGCTGTACAGTGCTCCGGGCTGAAGTACTGCAGATCTGAAAGCGCTGAATCTATTTTCACTAAGCAGTCTTTTATTGGCAAGTTGCTCCGACCTTTACGAAACAAAAATCTTCACTTAATCCTCTCCCAACAACCGTTAGAAGGGAAAACGGATGGTGTCCCAGAATCCCTAAGGCTCCCTGAATCTAGTTATTGTAGGTTTCCCCCCTTACTAGGCAATAACTTAATGTTTTTGCCAAGGTTCTGTGATGCTTGATTCAAATTGAGGCTTAGCAAATTTTTGTGACAGACTACGCTAACTTTTACATGGTGCACTCATGTGCTACACACCCACAGTGAAAATATACATAAGCCTCTTTCAAGGAAAGTCAACTTTTAAAATGACTGAACATCCTGGATTACACTAAAAATGGCATCTCATTTTAGCTGAGCAAATCCTACTGTGAAATTTAACAAAGGAGAGAAGCCAAGCCAAGGGAAAATCTTGGGCAGTGATACAGCAATTAGGTCAACAGAAGCAGAGAGGGGTGTTATGCAGTAGAAGGGCTGATCCACAAATGCAAAACACTGAGGAAGGCCACACTGTATTTTGCAGTGATGTTTGTGCTTTATCTGCTCATGCAATACTTAATTCCAGAGAACATTTCCTTTCTGTCAAAGAAATATTTAAGAGGAGCAAGTTAAAATCAATAATTATGAGCCTGATTCTCTCATCATTTACATTTTTTTTCAGTAGATCAGCTCTAATGAATCCACAGTATGAATGAATACCACCTAGCTCTTAAAAATGGTGCTTTTCATTTGTAGAGCTCACCATGCTTTACTGAGGGAGGCCATTAATTGGTATCCCCATTTTACACACAGTATTGTTTGTGAAAGTGACACACTGAGAGGGGAAGGAACTTACTGAACAAATCACTGACAGCCAGGAATTGAATCCCGGTCTCTTACATGCCAGAACGGTTCCTATCTTGATTTACACTGGTGTGAAAGAGAAGAATCAGGTCTGCTAAGCTCTAAGGGTACATCTATGCTATGCACAAAATCAATGCTTCCGCGGTCGATCTTCCAGGATTCGATTTAGTGGGTCTGGTAAAGACCCACTAAATCAAACTCAGAGGGCACCCTGTCAGCACCAGTACTCCTGCTCCTATTGAGGTGTCAGAGAACCCAACAAAAGCACACAATCCCACGCTAATGCCTTATCCATTAGGCCACAAATTAACATAGCTGGAGTTGCGTATCTTAATTAGACCTTCCGCTGTTGTGTAGACCAGACCTAAGGAGCCAGACATTTCAGCAGGTAGTTCCACAAAAGTTAATGTTAATTTACGCCACTGGCCCATCTTACAGTGAAAAAGTAACTCCCCTGAGTTGACTGTGAAGCTAGCTTCCTCTTTTAAGGCTCAGTTTTTGACCGTAGCAGTGTTAGGGATGGCTAAACCTTACCTGGAAACCGGCAAACTGAAGGTTGCTTGAGGCTTCAAGAAGTTTTAGAGTTGTTGCCAACGAATATGCTTGCAAACATCCTCCTAAGAAACTCCCGAGGCCGGGCTGATTGCTAGCGTATTACTGCCAAAATTGCTGGAATCACCCCAGGGATAAAGTTGGCAGTTTTCTTATCAAGCCTATTTGGCAGCAGGCAGCTGCTTTCCTGAGAGAGCAAGAGCCTAAAACAGCACACATCCCAGTATGGAACTGTCAAGGAGGTAGAGAGGATAATCTGGACCAGATGCTCAGCTGGTGTCATTCAGCATCATTCCAGTTCTTGCTGGGCACTCCCTCCATCACACACAAACACTCATGTGCCCAGGCAATATTTTCTAAAGTGTCTTTATGCACCGGCAGGTGCTTCCCAAATGCAAAGTAATTCTTCAGAAATATGTATACAGGTTGCACCTCTCTAAACTGGGACTCTCTGGTCTGGCAACATCGGTGGTCCATCAGGACCAGGGATGTTCTAGGATCAGAGAGTCCCAGCATGCTGCAAGGGGTGGGCGGTGACCCAGGAGTCTGACATGATAGAGCGGAGGGTGGCGGGAGCCGATGCATGACTCAGTTGGGCTGGGGGGGAGGCGGTGGCTCGGCTGGGATGAGCAGGGGCTGCTGGGAACAGCTGGGCTGCAGGGGGGGAAGCCAGGCACGTGCGATCCAGCTGGGCCATAAGAATTTTTTTTATTCATAATGACTTCTATTAGATAAAAGAGCGTGTGCTTAAAAGAACCTGTGATTACACTCACGTTACCTGATTACTTAAAGACTTTTGACCACACTCCACTGCTCTTGTATATGCAATGGAACACTCAATGGCAGCTGTTATCCTTTGCGCTCTCTTGAGAATCTGGCTACTTTAGTTATGTCCCCACATGGAACCTGATCTTATCTGAAACTTGGCCCTGACTCTCCAGTTTTAAACCAGGATATAAATCAGGTTTACATGACTCTAAAAGTGTCTTTTTTTAAATCAGGAAACTTGTTGTTACTATTTAGGTCATGGAAACTTTAATGCTATTACCACAACGCTATAAACAAAAGCCATATCTTTAGTAAGATAAGGAGAGATTAATATCACATGTTTTATTAGCAGGGGTAAGTGAGTGCCAAAAGGATTGGAGCTCAGATGCAGTTCAAACAGATATTCAAAAGTTTTTATGGCCATCCCAAGTATGCAAAATCATATCCATACCTCTCCAGTGTAGAAAATCAGCTGAGAAATCAGAAATTCTCAGCAGAGGTCCACACCTAGATATGTTGCAAAACCAGCTGCTTTCTGCTTTAATGTTGATTTTCAGTAAGTCTTGTAACATTAGAGAAGTTCCAGAAGACTGGGAGAAAGCCAATGTTGTGCCAATGTATGAAAAGGGTAAACAGGTAATTATAGATCTGTCAGTCTGACATCAATCCCAGGCAAGATAATGCAGCGGATGATATGGGATTCCATTAATTAATGAAGAGTAGTAAAACTAATGCCAATAAACACAGTTATGTGTAAAACGGAGCCTGTCAAACTTACCTTTTATCTTTTTCGGATGAGTTGACACGTTTGATTGACGAAGATAATAGTTTTGTTGTAAAATACTTAGACTTGGGTAAGGTGTTTGACTTGGCACCACAAATTGTTTCCATTTAAAAAGTAAAACAATAGAAATTTAACATGGCACACGTTAAATGGATTTAAAGATGGCTGACTGATAGGTCTCAGAATGTAATTGTAAAGGGGGAGTCATTAAATGGGGGTATTTCTATTGGCGTTCCACAGGCATCAGTTTATGCATGACACTTTTATCAATTACTAGATGAGAACATAAAATAATCACTGCTAAAGAATGAAGATGATACAAAAATTGGAAAGGAATGAAGAGGACAGGTCACTGGCACAGTTTAATCTGGATCACTTAGGTGCAAGCAAGCAATATGTGTTTCAATATAACCAAATGTAAAGGTAAACACCTAGCAACAAAGAAGGAAGGCCATCTTCACAACATGAGGGCCTCTATCTTGGGAAGCAGTAATTCTGAAAAAGATTTGGGGGTCATGAATAATAGTCAGCTGAACATAAATCCCCAGAACCAGACTGCCCAAAATGTCTAACATAATCCTTGGTACATATACAGGAACCTGGAATAGGAGTAGGGACATTATTTTACCTCAGTATTTTGCAGCATGTGACTGCTTCTTCAATACTGTTTCCAGTTCTGGAGTCCACAATTCAAGAAGGATGTTGATGAACTGAAGAGGGTACAAAAAGAGCCACAAGAATGATTATAGGATTAGAAAACATGCCTTATCCTGTCTGATTTTGGGTGCTCAATGTATTTGCCTTAACAAACAGAACATTAAGGGATGACTTGAATGTAGCACTTAAGTAGCTACATGAGGAACAAATATTTGATAAGGGGCTGCAGAGTCTACCAGACAATGACTGGGAATTGAAGCTAGGCAAATTCAGTCTGAAGATAATGTGCAATTTTTTAACTGCGAGGATAATTACGCCTTGGAACAATTTACGAAGAACTGTGGTAGGTTCTCCATCACTGGACATTTTTAAAATCCAGACTGGATTTTTTAAAAAGATATGCATTAGTTCAAAAGGAAATATTTTGGGGGAGTTCTCTGTCTTGTGCTATACAAGAGGTCAGATTGGATGGTCACACTGGTTCATTCTGGCCATGGAATCTGGGAATAGGATGTTTCAACACCTCTTCTTCCAGGGGAAAGGGGATTATACAAGTACAAAAAAGATTTGAACTTTTAGAAAGTTTTAGGTTTGGTTCATTTAGAAATGAGGATTTATTTAATCCCAGCTGTAACAGGAGAGAATTGCGGTCTGTGTCTCCCAGGGCAGTGGTCAGATACAACCACTCCTTAGTTCTAACCCCCTTTCAAACACAGTCTTCTTCTGTGAACTCAGATAAGGTACTTGAGGTGGAATCCTGGTCTTATTCAAGTCAATAGTAAACTCCCATTGACTTTAATGGAGTTAGGTTTTCCTTATCGAACTTAAGTGCCCTGAAATAGGCAGCAAAATTCATAATTAGGTGCCTAATGAAGTGGCTTGATTCTCAGAGATGCTGAAAACTTGCTGTGCCCATTGATTTCCAGTTGCCCAGAGATATTCCCAGGACCCTCTCACAAAGATAAGAGTGCAGCTGTTCTCAAGCAGCTCTGCCTCCCTTTGCTAGAGACCACGGATGCACCAAGAAAACCAGAAAATCAGCAACACCCGATGACAGATCTACAGGAGTGAGCAGTTTGGGTAAAACCCTTGCTCTATGAGGAATCTGTCAACTGACCGATTCACAGAGCTAGCAGAATTAGGGGTGTCAGGCATGCAGTTTTCAACCAGAATGCCTGGTTGAAAAGGGATTTTGGCAGTTCCAGTCAGCACCACCAACTGGGCCATTAAAAGTCCAGTTGGCGGTGCATTGGGGTTAATACAAATTAGTTGCTGCCTGTCCTGGATTCACACAGTGCCCTGGAAGTTGCCATCAGGTCCTGTTCCTAGGTGAGGAGGTTCTACACAATGCCCTCACCCAGAGAAATGGCTTCACAGGCCTATTGACAGAAGCCGTAGCCAATGGGAGCTGCAGGGGCAGTGCCTCCAGGCAAAAGCAGCCCACACAGCCTCCCAGATCCCCTGCCTTAGAAGCCGGACATGCTGGCTGCATCTGGGGCACAGCACAGAGCCAAGACAGACAGGGAGCCTGCCTTAACCCTGCTATACCAGTGACTGGGAGCTGCCTGAGGTAAGCCCGTGCCCTAATCCCCTATCCCAGCCCTCAGTTCCCCCAAGCCCAGATCCTCCTGTTGCACCCCAAACCTCTTATCCCGGGCCCCACTCCAGAGTCTGCACTACCAGCTGGAACCTGCCCCCCTTCTGCTCCCAATCCCCCAAAACCTCAGCCTCCTGCCCCAGCCCAGTGAAAGTGAGTGAGGCTGGGGAAAAGCAAGCCACTGAGCGAGGGGGAATGTAGTGAGAGGGGGCGTGGCTTCAGGAAAGGGGTGGGTCTAGGGTAATCAGTTTTTTCCAATTAGAAATTTGGCAACCCTAAGCAGACTCTGGCCTTCCATCCATAACTCGAAAGACACAAACCACGCTGGGCACTCAGTGAATGTCTTGATGGATGAAATTAGATAGAAATAATGGAACCACTTCATTTTCAGTTCCATGCTCTGAATTTGACAGAGAAACCTATTTACTGTACATTGATTATCACTTCTGATCTATTACAGCACTAGTTGACATTTATATCAACAGTATTTGCTCACAGTGTTTACCCTGTGCTTCTGAAAAGTACCCCGAGAGTTCATCACAATCCCAAAGGATTGTCATCTTTGTGGTAGGGATTTATCTTCTGTCAAGCCACGAAACACAGCTGGCTTGCAGCAGGCTGCATTGCCTGCACCACTTGATTGGTCAGAAAGAGCTATGGGCTAGCTTTGAAGTCCAGCAGTGGCAGCATCTCTGAGACTGTTCAACATACCATGCCTGCAACAGTACCTGCCCTTATTCCAATTTCCAGTCCAGTCTGTGCTCCTGCTTGTTCTAGTCCCTGTTCCAGTTCTACTCCAGTCCCAGTTCCTTTTCAGCTCCTGACTCTGCAGTACTGATCCTCAGCTCTGACTCTGGATTAAAACCCTCTGGCACTGATCCATGGCTTGTTTCTGGACTCTAACCATTAGGCAGAACTCTTCCTTTAACTACTAGCCTATATCCCAGTCTCTATCACTGGAATGATTTGGCAGTGCTCAGATAAAAGGATAAAATACACACACACATTCTTAAACAAAAGCAATGCTCTTCTTTCTGGAAATGAACAGCCAGAGATTTAAGGTATATTGCGATTCACTTCACTTCAAAATCCTGAAAAAAAAACCTCTCTCAAATACCTTAGTACAGGATAAACATATGAAAACTCAATTCCTCAAGGAACGGAGGGAGTTTGTGTCAGCAGAGTCATTGCAGATTCTAGTCTCCCAGAGTTGCCATCCTCAAGAGGACTTTAAAACTGCAACATCACCAAGCTGTAATGAGTCACGTTAGCCACTGTGTTGTGAATAAACCTGCCCCACGCACAGAAGGCTGCAACAGACTATAATTATCTGATGTAGTGACTTAGAAAAGTGTTTCAAGGTCTTTTGATCTCACTCTAGGTTATATGATTTCAAAGTTGAATTTTGTCTGGGCAAAGTAAAAATAACATATAAGGGTAATACTTTATAGAATATTTTTCATCTGTAGCTCTCAAAATTCTCTACAAAGGAAGGGATAATTAACTGGGTTTTACAGGTAGAGACACAATTCACACAGAGGTGATTTATCGAAGGTCACACATCAGGCAAGAGGCAGAGCTGGGGATACATCTGAAGCTATAATGACAACCGCAGGGGTTAAAAACTAATGAGTTAAGCCCCCCAAAAGCTCTACATGGACTTAAAATAATGAGATTTAAAAAAAAATGTGGGTTTTTTTATTTGTCTTCTGACACCTGAAGCTTTAGGAATCATGTTTCTAAAGTTTTCTCCACAACCATTCAGGCTGGAAACTTTGTATAGAAATGAAAATTGAGATTCTCAGGTAATCACAGGACTCCAGAAACAGGAGCTTCTAAGAAAGCACCAGGGATCAAGAGAAAATAGTGAACACCTGCAATACTTCTGAGGACACTTGTCTCCTAGTATAGTGACCGATGCTCTGATCCATATGCTATCAGGAGTAGCTATGCATCTGAGAGCAAAAGGAGCTGAGGACTTTTGAAACACTGGACACTTTTTAGATGTCTAAATGGACACCAAATTATTGGGGGAATTAGGCCCTAGATGTTTTTCTGTACCTTGAGCAGTGTTGCATGGACTTGATTGCTTACACAGTTAATAAGTATTGCATGTCCTCACCATCTGGCCTGCCTGCTCATTGCTCACTTGACATTACCTCAAGCCCTAACACAACATTTTTCCTCTACAAAAAGCAAGTTTCTTGTTGGAGAAATGCTGGCACTGGGATTGATTGACATGCAGAATCTTCTGGTATTTTAGAGATGCATGACCCCCCTGGCATCCAGTAATGAAACCAGTCATCTGTGTTTGAATAAGGAGCACATTCAATTTCCATGGAAATGTCAAAGTAAGATTTTTGTTTTTTTCTATTTTTATTTTTTTAATTATTGTTTTGATGCAGGATGGATTTGATACTGATGTTTTCAGGTAGCAATAGGAAAGCATCGAAGTTTTGAAATGTTAGTTCATGTCTATTTAGCCATTTGTCTTTTGGTAAAGAAAAAAAGCAGTAAGTAAAATACAGCTGAACATTAAAAGCCTCTTTCAAAGAGCCCTAGTCCTAAACCAGCATCTTGCAAATGCAAATGTTAGCCTGCATCTGCTTTAATGCTCGGAAAGAGCATTGCATCCCCCCCAAGTCACAGGGGAAATTCAGTGCACATGTGGGATTTTCACCAAGGTTACATTCTCACACAAACACAAGCCTGCAGCTGGAGTAAACTGAGTTCATGCAGATACAAGGGAAAGGAATCTAACTCCTAGCTTACAGGCAGTGTGTTGGATTGCCCTTCGCAGGACCTTTTCTCCAGCTTCTCTCATGGAATCGGGGGCACTAGAGGGGGGGCAAATTTTATTTGATGAACAGTAACTTCATTGGAAAATACATTTTTCAGGGTGCTGACACTATGCATGGATTCAATGAATAGTTTATTTGGAATGTAATGGGTTCATTTATGTATTTGGAAAAAAAATCAGATGATTCCCTGTGACCATTTCAAAACTGCTTTTTGTTTTGAAATGTATCTGTCTTTATCAAAATCCTCTGAGGGGATGAAAAACACCAACAAGGAAAACAATCCCTCCCCTCCTGAAAAACAAACAAACAAATTTTTTCCATGTCATTTCAAATGTTTTTTGATCCAACATGATTTTTTTTCCCGGGTTTTGGTTTCGGCCGCTGAACTGAAAAATCAATTATTCGCTCATTTGTCATGATGACCCCATTGTAATGTCGAAGCAGACAGCTTTGGCCATGGGGAATGCCTAATTCTGAACACAGTGGCCACCTATCCATCCGCTGAGTTTCCCCTCCCCTTCCATGCCGGCCTATTTGAAGCGGACATGAAGCCCAATTCTACCATGCTCCGCGGGGGCAGTGCTAAGGAAATGCTGCAGAGCCACTCTCCCGCTGTACTTTTCTTCTCTGGGGCCTGTCTTAGCCCCGTTATGCTGCGGGGTGAATTTGATCCTGAGTAACATTTACCTAAGAACCCTTCATAATAGGGTTTCAATGTAACAAAGGCTGGCATTGCACTAAAGCTTAATCTGAAACAGATGAAAACACGCAGTGTCTTGTAATGAATCGTGTGTGTGTATAGGAAGGATTATGCAAAAGAAGCCAGAATAGTGCAATAAGAACATAACAGAAAACAGCTGTAACTGCCAATAAACAACTTCGCTGCCTGAAGAGTTGAGTAAATATGCTGCCAAATGGGGAAAATAATCTTCTGGGTCGATATCGGAATGACATCCAACAGCAAAGAGATAAGTATGTATGTGTGTGGGATGCAATACTTAATTTAAAAAATTGGTCACTGCTAGGCCCAGAGTCAATAAAACACCCATGCACATGCTTGAATCATGTGCACAAACGCTTTGCTGAACTAGTAAGTAGGCATTTCAGACTACATGTTACAGGAGAATACATGTGTACAGAGGCCATGAATATTCAGTTCTGAAGGGAGTTTTACCACTGACTACAGGAGATTCAGGATCAAATCATTAGAAACTGATCCAATACCCACTGCAGAGATACCTATTGATGTCAGAGGGTTTTTTCATCAAGCCTCTAAGGTCCTGATTAAAAGTATATAGTTGATTAAAAGAATATAGTTTAAAACAGCATTTATTCAGATGTTTTTTTTAAATTCACCTTTATTGATTGTGCTGTACAGCAGGATAATCACATAAAAACACATCCGGATTCTCAGAGTCACTGAATTTCTTCACCTTCTACCACATATATATAAATCTGCACAAGCCACTGGATATACTGGAAAGAAGGTTTCAGTGCATTATGTATTATCATGCCACACACTCACATCGTGTTAATACAGCTTGTCAATCAGGATCAAATGAACATAACCTTCAAAAGGAAAGGTTACACAGCACAGATATTTTCTTTTGCCTAGAAACAAGTAGTATCCATGCAAGAAAACTACATTTGTACTAGCTGATTTTTCAGATTAGGAATATCCCAAACCTGGATGGGGAGATTTATGTCTATGAACACCCAATTAATATGAAAGAAGCCTATACCCAAGTTGTAGGGCATTATAGAAGCAGCATTATCTAAGGTAATTTTGGAAGCCTTACCATTATTTTTTTATAATTTCTTCTTATTTATCTAAATACAAGACTTTGACGGTCTCTATTAGAGAAATAGCCTTTTGAAGCTAACTTGCTCCTACCCTTGAGCATGGATAGAAACTCTCCATTGACGTCAAAGGGTTTTCTAAATGCATGTCAATGTGAGAGAAAGTGCCTGCCAGTTGTTTTAAAAGGAAACACGCTACGGGGAAATCAGTTCCAGATGTGCTGTAAAAGTCAGTTATATTTTGGTGAAAGGTGCTAGATTGACAGTCATAGAGATGAGACTCCTTAATGTGGCCACCAAATAGGTATCATCTGTACACTGCAGGCAGAGGAAGGAAACATGGCCCTATCCATGTAACAGACCTGGAGGGATCACATCTACGGGGCCCTGATTCCGTCATCCTTCTGCATTTGGTAAAACAGTTAAGCACATGCTTAAGTCCCATTTTCATTTAAGCACATGCTTAAAATTAAGCACCTGCTAAGTGCTCTTCTGAAGGGTCTCGTGCCTTCCTGTCCATTCATTCCTAAGGCGGCCTACTGAGTTTATTTATCTGACTGCCAGTCAGAGCCATTTGGGATTGTGTTAGTTTGCTTATATCAGTGTGGCCAGTAGGACCGAGTGCAATGCCTCCTGTTCATTACAGTTTAAAAGGCCTCCTTTCTGCTTGTAGGTATCTTTGTGATTCCCTCTGAACTCAATCAATGTTGCACAAGATTACAAGCTTCCCATAGCAGTTACAGAATAACCTGAAGATATGAAAACACTTCTCTTGACTCTGGGAGGCTTGATTCAATTCTAAGGCTCCAGGTGCAATAAACCCTGAATTTGGACCAGCGCCCTCCAAGAGATCCAAATGAGTTTTTAGTTGAACGCTAAGGTCACAATACAAATTATAGGCCTTCTCCTCTTGATGTGACTGTTCTAGTGTGTAATTCTTACCAACAAAATTGGACAGTCCTCATTGTTTAACCATTGTCAAATGAGTCGACGCCATGTAGAGTTTCTTCCAGGCAATAGCACACTGTGAATTTAATATTCCTGATTGTATGTAAGTTGTCTCCCGGCTTCACTGTTAATGAGGAAACAGTGCTGCAGAAAAACATGCAGTCGAAATAATTAAATAAATAAATAAGTAATACCTCAGTGTTGCAGAGATGTTATTTTGGGCACTGATGGTTGTTTTTCCATGGGAGAGCGAGAGAGTGTGTGTGTGTGCGCGCGCATGCAGGGGAGGGAAAATGGGGGAGGAATTTTGGCAGTGGGAGGGAGGCGTATTGCTGTTCTTTGTTTTCCTTTGCTCCAAGAATGATTCAACTCTTTGGCTGTCCCTATGCTAATAAGCACAGATGAGTTCACAAGCCGGTGTTCTCAACATAGAAATCAACAGCTTTTAAAAATAAGCTCCAGTTCCCAGTGTGCATATCATTCCCGCTTGCCTTCTGTTGCAAGGGAAGGGAAGGAAGCCAGCTTCGTTCAAACCTATTACACTGACGAATGTCTCAGAGTGGTGTGACCGTACTCTCCCAATGACCAACTACACTCCCTTATCAAACCAAAGTCCTGATTGCCTGGGAGCCATACCCCGATGTACCTTTTAACATTAAACACCAACCAAGATGAATTTGTGTCTCATAATCCGACGCTGACATATACAGCTGGTCCCCGAGTTGTGAACGGTTGACTTATAACCATTCGCAGTTACAACCAAAGCTGCCGTAAATGGTGGACCCCGAGTTACAAACGCGATCTGCGCTTACGAACAGCGCGGTTGCGTGTAACTCAATGGGGTCCGACTTTCGAACGAACTGAGTTACAACCAATTGCTTGGTCCATAACCGGTTCGTAAGTCGGGAAGAGGCTGTACAGCATGTAATGGGGCATTAGATATAGGAATGTGAGACACCAAGGGCAAATGAGATACTCCAGAGCTACTCCATATTTTACTCAGCCATGTCTCAGGCATGCATCACACTCAGAGAGACTTCAGGATTTGGCCCAGCTCTTATATATATTACATTGTAATAGTTCTTCTTCTCCTAAGGGAGAGGAAAGTGCTTTATGTGATTTATCTATCAGAATTACTCTACCCAAAATTCAAAGAGAGCCATTTTTGAGTCAAGGTGGAGCTCTCATACTTATCCCCTGCCCCAATTCACAAGCTGCTTTTTGTCTTCATGGCCATTGGAGACATTTTGTTTGGTAAAGTGCTTTCCATTTCAACCTTTCAATGCGGAGTGAGAATTTTGTTGTAGTTACTAGTGAAGTGAAAAACAAGGGCATCAGCATGTGCAAAGTGTAGGTCACACATGGTAAGGGGTGAAGTTGAGCAGCAAAGATGTAAGGAACTTCAGTGTGCATTATGGGAATGCCCACAACTCTCTGAAGCGAGGGTTGTGGGCGCACTGATATACCTCTTCATGAGGTACACCATATGCCTCTCCCAGAGTTATAGAACACTAGAACTGGAAGGGACCTCACGAGGTCATCAAATCCAGTCCCCTGCCCTCACAGCACCATCTAGAGCATCCCTGACAGATGTCTGTCTAACCTGCACTCAAATATCTCCAATGATGGAGATTCTACAACCTGCCTAGGCAATTTATGCTGGTGTTTAACTACCCTGACAGTTAGGAAGTTTTTTTTCCCCTAATGTCCAACCTAAACCTCTCTTGCTGCAATTTAGGTCCATTGATTCTTGTCCTATCATCAGAGGTCAAGGAGGATAATTTTTCTCCATCCTCCTTGTAACACCCTTTTAGGTACTTTAAGGCTGTGGGGAAGTGGGAGTCTGGCTCCATCCCTTCCCTCCCTACCCCAGCCTTGAGCCCCCTTCTATACCTCCTCCTGCACCTCAACCCTCTGCCTCAGCTCAGAACCCCCTCCTTCAAGCCAAGCCCTTCATCCCCTGCCCCACCTCAGAGTCAGAACCCCAGCCTGAACCCTCACCTCCCTTTGTCATCCCAACTCCATTCCCCATCTTCGAACTCCCCTCCCACACCCTGAAACCCTCATTTCTGGCCAAACTGCAGAGCCCACACCCCCAGAGCCTGTACCCCCCCATGCTTCAACTATGCCTCAACCTGGAGCTCCCGTCTATATTCCGAACCCTTTTGCCACACCCCCTAACTCAAAGTCCCCTCCTGTAAACCAAGCCCCTCATGGCCAGATGGAGCCCTCACCTCTCCCCGCACTTGAATCCCCTGCTCCCACCTGGAGCTACCACATGCACCCCAAATCCCTTGTTTCTGGCCCCGCCCCAGAGCCTACACCCCACCCCAGAGCTCTCCGCCCCTTGCACACCAATACATGGTGAAAATGAAGGAGTGAGTGAGGGGGAAGGAGGGATACAATGAGCAGGGGGTGCAGTGTTGGGCAGGACCTCAGGGAACGGGCAGGACTGGTAGAAGGGCAAATGTGTTTGGTTTTGTATGATTAGAAAGTTGGCAACTTTACTGTAGGCCCTTTGGGGTCTACACAGGGATTAGAATTCTGCAAAGACCTTAAACAGGCTGCACAATGGTACAGGGAAGTTCCTTATTCTGCCTGTAGAATATGGAGCAGAAAAATCTCAAATTAATTCTAGTACTTTACATTGTGCAACTTGTAGCTATGCTCAGGCCTTGTCTACATTACTGTGGCAAGTCACCCTAATTACCTATGTAATCGTAGATTACTGCAATATCTACACAAGGGGTGGGCAAATTCCAGCCCGTGGACCGGATCCAGTCCACTGAGTTAGTCCCTGGTGGGCCCCTACCACTACTTTTACCTGTGCTTTTGCAGGTATCAGAGGATCGCAGCTCTGGTTGGCCATGAATTGCCCTTCACAATGTGAGCAACAGGAGGCAGTGTCCAGGTCCGTGATGCTTCCCGCCACTCACATTGGTCACGAATGGCGATATGTGGCCAATGAGAGCGGCGATCGTTTGATACCAGGAAAAGCGCAGGTAAACATAGCAGCAACGGCCCACCTGGAACTAACCCTGGTGGGCTGCCACTTTTTTATTGCCCACCCCCAATCTACACCATGCTGCATCAATGGGAGACACTCCTCCGTTGATTTATCTTTCTCCCCTTGTTCCAGTGGAATACCAGGGTAGACCAGAAAACACTCTGCGGTCGATATAGCAGGTCTAGGATCCCAACATTAACTCCCACTGCCTCGATCACACTAGCGTTGATCCCCAGTAAATGTAGACATGGTTTTAGTGGACCGAATCGTGCCCTCTTTTGTCAATCCTTATCAAGGCAATTCTGGGAGATATGCCAATGGAAGGAATATCGTGCTTAATTGGGAGTAAACATCCATTGTCTCTGTAGGCGACTTGAGGTTCAGCTGATTTCAGCATGAGCTGACTCTAAACACGTGCTGGGTAGTGATGAGAGAACCTTTCCAAGGCATTATCACTGCACATGAAGCAGTGATGGTCTCTAATGCAGATGTGAAGTGAATGCCAACCCACGCTATCTAATGAAAAAGGGATTGAATTTTGCTAAGCTTCCATCAGTGCCAGGATTGAAAATATTAAGAGAAATAATGAAATATAATTAAAAAATAATTATCTTCTAATGAAACAAAATTAAACACTAAGCTGGTGCTGCTGTGTGGGAGATTCAAGCATGAAAGCATCAAAGCGATGATGGGCTAATTCTCTGGGGAGAAATGAAGTTGTTCATTCAACGTGGCAGGACCGGCTTTTCTCCAGGAGCTGCTAATGAGAGCTGGAGTTGCAGTGGTGAAGAGCCATACACAATGTTGTGTAAAAGCTAGAGCCCTATAGTAGGCATCTGAAGATCTGAGTTCTAATCTCACCTGTAACAGCAGAGAGATGTTAGGCAAATCTCTTGGCCTCTTTCTCCTCCCATGCTGTTTGGAGTCTTAACTCTCTTGCCCACAATAGGTGGGTCTAGACTACAAGGTTTTTTGGAAAAAAACTTTTCCAAAACTTTTCCAAAAACTTTTCCTTTTTTCCAAAAAACTTTCCCTGCGTCTAGACTGCTGCCGCATTCTTTCGAAAGTAAATCGAAAGAACGCGGCAGTTTTTTTTGACCGCGGAAAACCTCGTTTTACGAGGAATAACGCCTTTTTTCAAAAGTGCTCTTTCAAAAAAAGGCGCTATGTAATGCAAACTGTACTTTTTTGAAAGAGAGCATCCAGACTGCCTAGGTGCTCTCTTTCGAAAAAGCAGCTTGCTTTTTCGAAAGCACTGATTGTAGTCTAGACTCTCTTTTTCGAAAGAGGCTTTTTTGACAGTATCTTTCAAAAAAGCCTCTTTTGAAAGAGGCTTGCAGGCTAAACGTAGCCTACGTGTTTGCATAGAGTTTGGCTCAGTGGATCTCAACAGAGGCATGTAAGTGCCCTTGCAATTCAGAGACTAGTTCTTGGGGATTCCAGAGGGACATAGAGCATGTGGTGTTATCACAAATGTTAGTGGCCCTGAACTGAAGGATCCAGTAGATTCATGCTTCCTCATTCTCTGCATTCCTCCTTTATCACAGAACACTAGAACTGGAAGGGACCTGGAGAGGTCATCAAGTCCAGTCCCCTGCCACCGTGGCAGGACCAAGCATGGGCTATATTATCCCTGATAGATGTCTGACTAAACTGCTCTTAAATATCTCCAGTGATGGAGATTCCACAACCTCTATAGGCAATTCCAGTGTTTAACCACCCTGTCAGTTAGGAAGATTTTCCTAATATCCTCCCATGCTGCAGTTTAAGCCCATTGCTTCTTGTCCTATCATCAGAAGTCAAGGAGAACAATTTTTCTCCCTCCTCTTTATAACACCCTCTTTGGTACTTGAGAACTGCTCTCATGTTTATTTTGTTAGTCCCATTATTTCATTGGAAGAGGAGATGGAAAATACCTATTTCTTATGACAAGGTCTTTAGGCAAGGATACGTGTATATATCACGCAGCACAATGGGGCCCTGACCCTGATCAGGACCTCTGGCTTCTACTACAATGCAAATAGGAATGTAAGAACATAAGAACGGCCATACTGGGTCAGTACCCTGTCCATCTAGGCCAGTATCCTGTCTTCTGAGGGTGCATCTACACAGCACCCTAAACTCAAAATAAGATACGCAATTTGCGCTACACAGATTGAATATCTTACTTCAAAATAGCTTATTTCAAAATCTGGCATGTCTACACAGCCCCAAATTTTGAAATGATGTGCTAATTCAACACATCCCTTAACCGTCGTGGAATGAGGGTTAAAGGGATGCCCAAATAGCGTGCCCGTTATTTCAAAAAAAATATTTTGAAATAACAGATGCATTTAAAAGACGCGGGCTAGATATTTCGGGATACCTCTGGTATCCCAAAATAGCCCCACTGTCTAGACATACCCTGACAGTGGCCAGTGCCAGATGCTCTGATGATCTAACATAATAGAACTCTTGGAGTACTTTTGGATTTTGTAATCCTCCAGTGACCTTGCAGGTGAATCTGGCTCTCCTGGGATGTCAAGTCAAGTCAGCAGATGGATCACTCTGTCTCCCACAGTATTCTATGTGTCTTCCTTTTGATGGTATTGTCTGTGAGCCTCCCAGTCTTTGGGCCATGTGACTCCTCTTCTCTGCACCCTGAGGCCTCTCTCTTCTTTTCCTGGCTCTGTCTGATCCATCATGTAGAAGCTAATGTCCCTGAATTCAGTGTCAGTACTGGAAAGATGTCAGAATAGTGCACAGTGATGGCAAACAGCAGTTGGTCTGAAGGCACCCTCATTATGCTTTTGCCTGAAAACTCATGTTAATGCTGCTGTGACACTTTCAGTCACAGATACCCCCTTGAGACTGTCACTTGATGGGCTGAAGTACCACTGACCCCGCCTACCTGCCTTTTGGGATGCCTCAGACCTTGTCCTGCTGAGACAGACCCCCTTGTGTCCTCAAGCATTGGCTCAGAGTTGAGGCCACAGCCCACAGCAGAGTAGTACAGACACTGAAATCAGCTCAGCTCTGGAAAAGCTCAGTCAGAGAGGGTATGTCTAGACTGCATCCCTCTGTCAGCAGAGGGATGCAGATTAGGCAGATCGACATTGCAAATGAGGCAGGGATTTAAATATCCCGTGCCTAATTTGCATAAACATGGCTGTCGCGTTTTGCCGACTCAGCACTTTGTCTGCATAAAGCGGCAGTCTAGAGGGGGATCTGTCGAGAAAGTAAGCCTTTTTCGACAGATCCCTTATGCCTCCTGCAAGGAGGTTTACAGGATCGGTCAACAAAGGCTTTCTTTGTCTCCCGATCTCTGTCTTGACAGCCGCTTTTTGCCGACAAAGTGCTGACTCTGCAAAACGTGGTGGCCATTTTTATTCAAATGAAGCGTGGGATATTTAAATCCCTGCTTCATTTGCAATGTTGGTATGTCTAATTTACATCCCTCTAGCAACAGAGGGATGCAGTCTAGACATACCCGGAGTGAGCAGAAACAGGAAATCATCAAATGATCCCCCTCAGTCATCCATTTCCAGCCCCTGAAAAACAGAGGCTGGGGATACCATTCATATCCTTTCTGGCTAAAAATTATTGATGGACCTAACCTCCACGAATTTATCCAGTTCTTTTTTGAACCCTGTTAAAGTCCTGATCTTCACAACATCCTCTGGCAAGGATCCACAGGTTGACTGTGCACTTCGTTTTGTTTGTTTTAAACCTGCTACCTACTAATTTCATTTGGTGACCCCCTATTCTTTTGTTATGGGAACAAGTAAATAACTTTTCCTCATTCGCTTTCTCCATACCTGTCATGGTTTTATAGACCGCTATCATATCCCCCATTAGTCAACTCTTTTCTAAGCTGAAAAGTCCCAGTCTTTTTAATATCTTTGATATGGCACCTGTTCCAAACCCCTACTAATTTCTGTTGCCCTTTTCTGAAACTTTTCCAATGCCAATATATCTTTTTTGAGATGAGGTGACCACATCTGTACACAGTATTCAAGATGTGGCGTACCATGGCTTTATAAATAGGCAATAAGATATCCTCTGTTTTATTCTTTATCCCTTTTTTAATGATTCCTAATATTCTGTTTGGTTTTTTCACTGTTGCTGCACATTGAGTGGATGTTTTCAGAGAACTATCCACAATGACTCAAAGATCTCTCTCTTGAGTGGTAATAGCTAAATTTGTTCCCCTTATGTTGTATGTATAGTTGGGATTATTTTTCCAACGTACATTACTTTACATTTATCAACTTGAATAAATTTCATTTGCCATGTTGTTGACCAATCACTTAATTTGGTGAGATCCTTTCGAAGCTCTTTGCAGTCCACTTTGTTCTTAAGAATCTTGAGCAGTTTAGTATCATCTGCAAATTTTGCCACCTCACTGTTTACCCCTTTCTTCAGATCATTTATAAATAGGTTAAATTGGATTGGTCCCAGTACGGACCCTTGGGGGAACCCTCTAGTTACCTCTCTCCATTATGAAAACTGACCATTTATTTCTACCCTTTATTTCCTGTCTTTTAATCAGTTAGCAATCCATGAGAAGACCTTCCTCTTAGCCCATGACAACTTACTTTACTTAAGAGCCTTTGGTGAGGCACCTGGTAAATTATAGTATTACTAATACTATTAAGTCATCCAGTCCATTTCCCTTCCAGACCCAGTGCAGGAGTGGTCCCTGCTGTACATATTTTAAAAGTGCCAAGCAAACTACCTCCCATTAGAACAAAACAAACTTTCAGCTGACAGATGGTGAACTCTGCAGAGTTGAGGTGCAAGCACAGCCAAACCAAACACAAACTCTTTTCAGCATCCTCCTACTTCATGTGTTAAAAAAATCTGCATGAGTTGGATGGAAGCATTTCTCTTCCCACACTCCGTAGTTCCTCAACTGCAGGGCCTAAGGGACTACTCTGGACTTAGTAAGGATTTAAGTTCCAAAATGCACCGGTAAATCACCATTATTTGTACAAATGATACTAATAACACAATCAATTATACCAGTAATGAAAAGGTCAGGCTGTCCAGGGGAAAGCTGTTCAGTGTTGCTTTGTAAGCCATAGCTTGGAGCCATAACTCCTCATGAGACAGCATGTAATACAAACAGAGTCACCCTCAAGGCACCAAAATACATTTCCATGACATGTTTTCTAGTTCCTAAGTGCTGTACAGTTATGGGTGTTAAGGATAGCATTTCATCCTTAACTGGGAATTTAGCTCCATTTTAGTCAAATGTAACATGTGTCAGTTTGTTTTTTGTATTTTAATAATGGAATTATTGTGAATTTCAGCTTTCTATGGTGTTCTTTTTTTTATGATGCTTGCTAGCAGAACTCCATTATGTCTGGCTGACCCCCTGATGTCCAAGCCAATCATACTTGTTAAAATATTTAACATAAAAATGTGCCAGTGAATCATTTAAACTGTTTTTATACAACATAGAAACATCAAAGTAAAATATGGTTCAGAAAGTTATTAAAAATATTATGGAAAATGAGTACCAGCCATTCAAATACTGTACAAAGAAACTGCCCATGTGGCATTAATCAAACTAAAGACAATTACAATATACAGCACTTTGTTTTGCCTTCTAATTTTTGTCCAACAGGCCATCTAGCTACATAGTTTTAATCACAAATCAGTTTTAAATGCATGCAATAATTCTAGCTCAGGGTGTGATCCAAAGACCATTGAAGTTAATTGGAAAACTCTCTGACTTCAGTAGGCTTTGGATGATGTTCCAAATGCATGTAATAGAGGATATTCTCCTGCTTTGTGCTCACTGAAGCCAATCGGAGTTATGCACAAGGCCTTGATCTGTCATCCATTGAAGTAAATGGCAAAGCGTCCATGGAATTCAATGCTCAGTATGAGGTCAAAAGGACTCTTTCCACACCATAACCACACACTTCTGTGCAGGTATGGATTTGTCCAACATGAGTGAGGAATGAACGGCTCTTTCCCTGAGTAAGACTTTGCTCAGATAAAGCAAAGTTAATCTGTGAGCAGGAAGCAGGCTGTTCTAATAAGATCTAGTATAAACAGGGTAAAGGGTATAAAACACTAACTGATGCTAGGTACAGGAAAAAAACATTCCAGAGGGGTCATAACTAAACACCTTGTAAAGAAACATCTTGGTACCAACCTCCTCCTCATAAAAGGTTATACTGACCTAGGTTCAGGCCCATGTCTAAACAACCAGCACGACAGATTTTAATTGAAACCCTCTTGTAGGAGGTAAGAGGTGGTAACTAAGCAACAGGAGGTGGCAACCTGATACATCAGGAGTGATATGTAACATGTTTGTACTTGTGTATAAAAGTGTACCCCCAAGGACTCTCTTTGTGTGGCCTAGGGCACAGTGTCCAGTTCCATGGCACAGACCAAGTTGGTCCATTGTAACAGGCATACACGTGTTAGCCTAACTGTAGACCCTTTGGTCTGGGGAATTTAGGCCCATGCCTCATCTACAATAAACCTGGCCTGGTGCCTTAGATCATTATCTGATTCTGTGGTCTTTGTGGGCTCTTTTGGACTCTGCTGTGTTGACTAATTGTGCATGGTCTACACAATAAATGGGGAGCAAATGCAAGAACGCACGCAGCTGAATGGTTATTGACACTGAAGAAGCAGGAGACCTGTCAGGATGTCACACCAATAAATCCTGACTACTACATCCATAAAATAATCTCCCATGTGTTTTACAGTAGGGCAAATTCACCGAAGTCCTATGCTGGTATGTGTCTTTGACCTTCCCTCAGGGATCATGGTTGCAACCATGCAAAGCAGACACAAACTCAGTTTGGGTTGGCATTCTATACTGTCAAAAGGCCAATGCAAGATTTGTCAAGGATCAGTTAGTCCAACTGTAGTACAAAGAGAAGAGGAGGCTAATGATGTACAATCATAAAAATGGATACATTCTTTCCTCAGAGACCTTACAATTGGCATTCTCACCAAGCATTCACTAGTCTGGTCCTGTATATTATCATATGATTGTTTCTAACCTATTGGGGAAGAATCATACTGATTTCAGCGTGTTTGGGTCAGGCCTTATTAGTCTTGAGATTCATTCATTAGAATGTTTCTTTTTTGGGGAGTGGAAGGATAGGTCTCAAGGTTCTGACTGGCAATTATTCTAATACAACAACTGGTCTGATAGTACTTTATGGACTAACAAAACCTGTAGATGGTATCATGAGCTTTCATGGACACAGCCCACTTCTTCAGATGAAGTCTATCCTGTACAGACTAACTCGGCTACACCCTGAATTATTCTAATGTTTATCATCACACCTACACACACACCCCGCCCCATTAACCTGTATGTTTTTGGAATTTTTAGGTATGAAGATATATAATACCGTATGTAAATTATCTAATTTATGGTTCCCATGACAGCTGTGACAAAAGTGCAGCTTTACTGATCATATGCAGCAATATTACAAATTTGGAGGGGGTTTCTAACGAGGGTCACTAGGGATGTGTGACAGATCTTATTTTACCATAATTAATTATCAAGAAATGGGTGAAACAATGCAAAAAAGCCCTAGGGAACTTAGAGATATTGATGGGAAAAGTATGGCAGTCAGATTACAGAAAAAGAAGTTAGTATATGGCAGGAAATAATCAAAATAGGTAAGTATAAAATAGAGAATAGTGTCCATTAAGTTTGAGGAAAATTTGCATAGTAGCAAAAAGCTGGATGTGATTTTGGGGCAGCATAGACAAAGAAAATATATCACAATAGGTAATATTTTTCAATCAACCTTTTTCAGTGTCAAATTCAGCACCAACAAAACAAAATATGGTGGACGGAAATTTGTGTCGTTTTTGCCAAATTGTTTCAGTTCAGAAAAAAAATGCCAAAATAGTTTCTGTTGACCTTCAGAAACAGCACTTCTCAGTTCTTGGTTTGAAATGTCTTTTTGTTTCCAAACTTTTTTTAAAATTAAAAAATATCCAGAATGCTTATGAATAGCCACAATCAAAATGAAATGTTTCGGTCTCAATGATTTTCAGCTCTTTGCAGGTTGGGTAGACACAGTTCCCCACCACAAGTGGTTTCAGCTCTCATTTGAGCACTTTAAGATAATAAAAAAAGCTCCTAATGAAGCCCGTTTACTCTATCTTTGAAAAGTGAGAAGGAATAAGTTCAACGGGACCGGGGACCTTTAGGGAGAGTCCAAACCTACTGGTTGGTATACTTGTCCCCTTGACCCTTAATGTTCACAGGGTTCTGGCATTGAAGCTCCTGCCTTAACAAGGTTCTTTCAGCTGAGGGTGAGCCCTTCATGAGGGGTAGGGTCAGCACAGTTCTGCTCCTCTTTATTCATACAGTAATGGTAATACTATTGATAGTGGCATTTCACTACCCTTGTATTCAGTATGAAAACGATTTGTAATCCACCACCAGCCAAAGTTAACTACTTTGAGCAACACCGTTCTGTCTACTGGATACGTAAGCAAAGTAGATATATTCATAAAGGCTAGGTCTACACTGCGGGTGTTTTACAGAAGAGGAAATGCAAATAGAACGCTCATTTTCATATCTCATTTGCATATCTTCTTCCAATCCTTTTTGCGAAAGAGGTTTTTTGCGATAAAAAGCCCTGTGTAGATGAGGCCATTTGTTGGAAAAACTCCCTTTTGCGCAAGAGCCCTTCTTCCTCAGAAAATAAGGTTTACAGGCTCTTGCGCAAAAGAGGTTTTTTCCGACAAATGGAGCCGCCTACATAGGGCTTTTTATCACAAAAACCTCTTCCGCAAAAAGGATTGGAAGAAGATATGCAAATGAGAGCAGGAGATATGCAAATGAGTGCTCCATTTGCATTTCCTTTTCCGCAAACACCCGGGCTTCATCTATACTGCGCTCTCTTGCGCAAGAAAATATGCAAATGAGGCAAAGCAGTGAATATCGCCACACCTCATTTGCATACTTAATGAGCCACCATTTTGTGCTAGGGGCTTTTGCGCAAAAAGGAGCCATCTATACAGCTCCTTTTTGCGCAAAAAACCCCTCTTGCCCAAGAACCGTTCTGCTGCTTTTTTTCTAGAAAGATACCTAGAAAGATCTAAGCTGAAGGAAAGTTCAGGGGACTGTGAAAAGAATCCGACATAGGTGGGAAAATAAAAAAACAGGTGAACACAGCCTAGCTAAATACTTCCTATAAGAAAGAATAACTGCCTGAATGGAGTATGTCATTTGGACAGGAAAGGAGTTGATTAGTGTAGTAGCAAGTTTACAATGATGAGGAATCGAGTGATACTGACAGAGGGAAAATTAAGGACAAAAATAAAAAAACCTTCCTAACAAACAGCAAGATCCAGCAAATTTGGAATAATTTCCCAGGACTAGAAGCTGCATTATTTGAGATATTCTACTTGTTAGCTCTGCTGTTCTTTGCAGTCTGTCAGCATCTGTTATGACTCCCATTTGTAAACTTTATTTGGTATTGTGAACAATGCTGGATTGATAGCCTTGGAGACCCTGGTCTTTCACAGAATGTAATAGCAGTATTACCTTTCCATGCCCTGTGGGGCTTTTGCCAGGTTACAGATGCAGTAAGGATGGTAGGATATGGCCATGTATCAGTAGCCAGGTTGCTGAGACACAGACTAAGCTGTAAAATGCAGCTCTATTCTTTGGTCTCCCACATTCTAGGTGGGTGCTCTACTTACCAGGTTACAGTCTCAGTCTCATGTTTATGGTCCCTCTCTGTCTTGTGCTTTCTCTGGTCTAAGAGTCTTTCACTGTTTAGTCACAATAGAGCAGCTTAAACAGGAGAGATGGAGGAAGCTCCAGGTCAGAATATCCCATTGTCCAGTGCTAGAGGATGTACCTGAGTGGATTTCCTCTTGAAATCCTTTCTCCCCTCAGCTGGAGTGGGAACTTCATCTAGGAGTCTCCCATGTGCCAGGGGAGTTCCCTTTACACTAGGCTAAAAGCTATGAGGGAGGTCAGATTCTTTATTGCTCTTTGGACATTCATCCCCTATCCAGCTGTCCCTACTCTCCACCCTCCATGGTGCTGGTAAGTTGAGGCTGTGGGGGGAGGAGGGACAGATGGGGATGGGTCAGGATGGGGACAGGACAGAACTCCCAGAGGCTGGATGTGGCCCAAGAGCCGCAGTTTGCCCCCTCTGGGCTAGGGGCAGGGAAGGTACATTTGAGCCTGCTAAGAAGGAGGAGTAGGAACTGGGAATGGGGAACACACAGGCACTGCTCTGTGGCATCGGGGCTTGGAAAGGACACTGGGAAACAAGAGTCTTCAGTATCAGAATTAGAGTACACGTGCTTGCCGTAAAACAAAGTCAGCTCAGATTTAGGTCCTGAATACCCTGAAAGGAGTCGGGTTTAGGCAGGCCCACTGATGGGGCATGAGGAGTAAAGGGGAAGCTGCTTCGGGGTCGGACAAATCAAAAGGGCCCAAGACTCCCGGCTGTTGCTACTGCATTAGCAGTGCTGGCCAGAGCCCTGGGCCCTTTAAATTGATGCTGGAGCACCATGCAGCATGCTCCAGGCAGTGCTAAGATCTGACTGGGGAGGAAGAGGGCATGGTGTGCTCTGGGAAGCACTGAGGGCTCTCTGCCCCAGCCCTGCCCCTTCTGCCCAAATCCCTGCCCCTTCTGGGAGCACAGAACTACCCCTCCCAACTTGCCCAGGGGGCCAGTAATGCTGTCAACCCCCCTGAATTTAGGACACCCTCCTCACCTCGGCATCTCATGTTGACTGGCTTATGCAGCTCCCCCAACAATGCTCCAGCTTTGGTGAACCCATTTTCTGGCAGCCGAGTCTCTCCTTCCATTGTACAGGGAGCCTAAGCATCTAACATAATCTTTGTGAATCCCAGTGATTGTTTAGGTGCCTAACAGTTATTTTCTTTGTGAATGTAGCTTGTGCTGGGTCTTTGATCACCTGAATACTTTAAATCAAATCATCTCTCAAAGACACACTATATCTCCAACAGAAGTTACGGCTTTCGACAGGATCCATTGGGTGAGATTTTATGGCCTTTAGGTCCAACAAGATCATCTTAGTGGTCCTTTCTTGCTTTAAACATCTGTGAACCACTGAGTCATCCTGGGTTATTTACTTCTTCAGCATCACCAATAGTACTGAAGACTCTGCAGGACAACTTAGGGTTTCAGTAGGCCCTGTCCTGCTACTAATGGAAGCTGCAGATTTTCGACCATGCTCTCTTCTCCTCCAGGGTTGGTATATTCAAATTTAGCAGTCAGAAAATAGTGATATGGACCAAACTGAGTTGCACTAATAATTTCTTTCAAACTGAATTACCACAAAGCTAGCAAACAGCCCCACTTCAGTAATTTAAGTCTATTTACTACACACAAAAGAAAGATGCCAGAATTCATATCAAGTGGAAATGATACTATCTATCTTAGCTGACCAATGATGACTAAACACCCCAGATTCACTTTTTAATATTCTCAGTCAGTCCACAGAGTAATACATTTGACAAGATCGTCATTAAAGAAATGTAAATAAATGATAAATTCAAGGAAATTGTGACCCCCTTGTGGATATTCTGTGAGCAGAAAAAAGGCTACATTTGTCAAATAAATTAGTTATCACAAATTATTTCCTCTGCTCTAGCTCATAATCTGAAACAGAATAATTTGGTTATTGTTGGAGAAACTTTTACAACCAAAGAACAGTGTAAGGGTATTTGTGTGCCCACAAAACCAGTCACATAAAACAGCTTGTTCTACAGAGGTGATTCTGAACACTTGACATATTTAAGAATACATTGGCCTGTTTCAGGATTGGGGGAGGGGGTTCTGGACAACTGGTGGAAAGTCTATTTATGAAAATTGCTTAATTCTGAATCAGAAAGGAAGGAAAAATACATGGAGGTAATTTACCTTAAGCAGGGTTTCGATTGATCTAGACTCTTGAGAAGAAATAGAAGGCTGACCCAAAGTCTAACTGGGAGTTTTTCCATTGTCTCCAATTGACTTTGGAATAGGCCCAATACATTTTGATTAGCTCTAGTATAAATTGTATGGGACTTTAAATATTTATTGGTAAGACATCGTAGCAAATATTATACACTGAATCCTTCCGGGAAGAATCCCATTAATTGCAAAATTTTGAAGGATATGCTTAGCCAGAAATTCAGCTATTAAAATGAAATGCAGGGTTCAAAGGAAAAGGAAATCCTTTCCTAAGGCTCCATGCAGTTTAAACAGTGCAGAAGGGGTCATCTGTGGCTATAACTGCAGACAGTCAGTATGCAAAGAATTGCCCCAATGTGTAAAAGCTATTTTCAGAACTCTAATGGCCTGTAATTCCGTTTCAAAAGATTTTTTCATCCTGTTCAGTCACTGCTGACTACCCACTGAACCCTGGAGGAAAACAGAGTAGATGTTATACCTTTCCCATCTAACTAAATCCAAATTAATGTAGCTGATCTTTTTGCAATAAAGAGACTTTAATTTTTCAGGAGTGTTGCCTAAGATTTTAAAGTCTGCATTTAGAGCTGACAGCTAACCACTCATGATGTATTTACAATCCAGTTATCACTGTGTATGGAGACATTACTACAGATTAATGTATTTTATCTGTGGGAGAGACTAACAGAAATATTTTATTGGGACTAGGGCAAGAGGAGTATTGGATGAAAAGTGTGTGTGATTATGTACCAGTATTTCTTCCAGATTGTTTATTTCCTGAAATGACACAATCGATAGGAAAGCGAGGCGTAACATCAGTTCAAAATCACAAAGTGGCCTATGTAGGCTTTTGCTACCTGTGACAGAAGGCCAGGTGAACTACTTAGCACACGTGACCTCTGCCATCTGTCTCTCTTTCAGGCTATGTCTAGACCACAGCCATTTTTCCGACAAAACTTGAGTTATGTCCACACTGCAAGTGCGTTCTTTCGACAGTAAATCGAAAGAACAGAGGGCTTATTGCACAATTGGTAATCCTCATTCTACAAGGAAGAAGCCTTTTTGCGAAAGTACTCTTTCACAAAAAGGCATGTGTGGACAGGAAAGAGGGAATTTTTTCAGAGGAAGAGGGAAGAGGAAAAAGCACAGGTGCCCTGGTGGCCATTCTGTCCATAGCGATCACTGCTTACATGCGAGAGCGTCCATTCAGTCTGGATGCTATCTTTCGAAAAAGCGCATCGCTTTTTCAATGCACTTTTGCAGTGTGGATGCTCTCTTTCGCAAGAAGCTTTATTGGAAGATCTCTTCCAAAAAAAGCTTCTTGCACAAGAAGTCTCTGGTCTAGACGTAGCCTCAGCAGGCAAAGCAGTGCCTGGCAGCTGCCTGGACTCCTTCCTACCTAGATGTTCCTTCAGTTTGTGGCACAATCCTTAGAGTCCAAATAGTCACGAGTTTCACAAAATGAGCAGTACCTGTTGGTTGTCAGAAGTGTGGTGGTTAGAGAAGGTAATTTGTGGTCCTCCCCAACACGTCCTCCTGTCCAGCTTTGCAGAGAAGGAATCCTCTCTCCTGCAGCCTGGTCAACAACACTTGCCAAGGCTTCTGTGATACTTTCAACCCATTCCTCAAGGGCTACCTGTGCCCAGTACTCTCTTTTCACCCCTTCAGGCCCATTGTGGGATTTATATATCCCCATCACAGGCACATGTAAGCAAAAGATGTGACCATCAAATTTGCAGTCAGGCAGTCTTCCAGATTGTTTGCCAAATTAGTCATCTCTGCAATGGTAGCAGGCATTATCTGACCAAATCCACTTAAAAAAAAAAGAGTCCATTTGAGCAGAAATAGTATGGCAGAAGTCACAGCCAATGGGAGCACAGAACAAGTATACTGGACAGGGGAGATGACAGCCACTTGGGGCCCCAGGGCAAGATGAAGACGTGTGGCTCCTGCTCTCGGAAGGGGTGGAGCCTAAGGAAGAAGGGCTGGGGCCAAAGGCAGCTGGACCTCAGCACCACCTGGCCTGCAGACGCCACCCCTGGAGCATACCGTGTGGTGCCCTCACCTCCCCAGGCAGCTCTGAGATCATCTATGGTAGCAATTTAAAGGCCTTGGGGCTCTGAGCAGTACCGCAGCAGAAACCAGAGCCTCAGGCCCCTTCGAATCACCAGGCCCTGTGGCAACTGCCTCTCTTTCCCCCCCATCGGTGGGCCTGATACTGGGTGGTCAATGAAGTTACTGTAATCAGAATCCTCATTCTACTGCAAATGCCATTTTGCTTCAACAAAATTATAATGTAAGTGTGAGTCTTGTTGGACATTATAGAGCTTCATGGGATGACAAGATTTCAGTCTAAGGTTACGTCTATACTACAAGCCTCTTGTGGAAGAGCAAATGCAAATGGAGCGCTCATTTGCATAGGTCGTGCTCTCGTTTGCATTTCCTCTTCCTTTCCCTTTTGCGCACGAGGTTTTTGAGGAATGGCTCTTGCGCAAAAGGGGGTTTTGCGCAAAAGGGAAAGGAAGAGGAAATGCAAATGAGAGCACGACGTATGCAAATGAGCGCTCCATTTGCATTTGCTCTTCCGCAAGAGGCTTGTAGTATAGACATAGCCCAAGAAAGGACTGAAAATATCCGTGTATGTCCTATTACCACAGATTTATGATTAATTTTATGTGGGGTACTCCAGTAAGGAGCTGGGATGTACTTGATATATCTTGTGTTGAGGTGCTGACAGATCAACTAACTACCCAAAATATTTCAGTAGGCTCATTTGTTCCATGATCATGAACCATGACATCAGAAAAAATTCCTCAGCATTCCAGTTAAATTAATAATGCACAAGGTAATTGTATTCAGTGAATTTCACCTCTTTTTTTTTCTGTTTGTTGAAAGTCTGGAAACAGTTTTTAAATTTCTTCCCTTTTCAACTATCCTCTGGCTAGTTATTAAAAAATTAAATTTGCCAAAATTTGAGTTGTGCTACTTAGTCCAGGTCTACACTGGCAGAGAAAATCGATGCAAGAGACGCAATTCCAGCTACATGAATTGTTCAGCTGGAGTCAACATATCTTTCACTGATTTTCTGGGGTGGCCCCAGAGTCGGAGGTCAATGACAGAAATGTTCCCACCAACTTCCCTTGCTGCTTGCGACAGCGAGGAATACCGCCACCAACGGGGACATCCTCAGCATTCAGTTTAGAGGGGTCTTTGCTAGATCACCAGAGCAACCATCTTCTGGCAAGCGGAGATATGGCCTTAGTTGTGATTGGATTATGTTCATCATCATCACCATTATCTTTTCTGTGCCATCAGACGCGTAAGGCAGATGTCTAAACAGTGTAAATTCTCCCTATCCTGGAATTATTTTTCCAGGTATTTTATAGCCAGATATAAATAGTGCTGCTTCAGCGATTATTGTGGCTAGACAGCCTCTAGGTCAGCCACTCTGTCCCCTGCCTGGAAGTTGCCAAAAAAAATGTTTTTTTTTAACATAGTCTATGATTAGGCATTCTTAAAGGATGTCCTAGATATGTCCATTTTCCCCATACTATTCATAGTTTTGTAGATAATTGCACCCTTTCTGTGACCTTTCATTACTTATTTTGTCAGTCCATTTTACTTTGAATATTTTATGCCAGGAGATGATTGGATGAATGTGGCTTTTAAATATGATCAAGGTCTCTGGATTAATGTTTGTGGAAAGCTAGATTCAAATGAACTTCTCATAAGCATTCATACATGTGGGCTGAATTTACTTCCCATGGGTGAATGTTCACGAGTTTTTTGCCAGAACAACTCACAACTCCATTACACAAATGTTCACATAAAGTAAACACACAAGGGTAGACAAAGTGGCTGAAGCCATTTCAATTAGCACTTAAAATGAATGGTTGCACGCACATTTGCTGTATTTACCACCTTCTGCATAACATCAGCTCCCTTTATGGACTGTGTTTGCAGGTGCAGAAAAATACTTTGTTTCATATTCTCAGCCTCTTGCCTGTTTTTTTGTAGGCTGGTGAAGATGAAAAGGAGTTTGGCGCAGAGAGCCTCTCTCACTCTGAAGATGACATCCTGCTTCACATGGTACAGGTCAAAGCAACGGCTTCTGTTTTTTTTATTGACTACTTGTCTGCACTTTCCAGGCTATCCCCATACCACCTATCATCTCTCATATGCTGTTGAGATGTCAGTTCCTGCCTCAGACCTGCCAGAGATGTTACCCTTCATTGTCCACTCATTTAATTCTCAAGCACGTACCTACATGTATTCTCCCATTCTGCTCCATGTGAAAGTAAAGAGCATCCCATAAACATCAGCAAAGCTATCTCAGTGTTCTCATTCAAATCCCTCCTCAACATTGCCCTTGGCTGTAGGGCTTATAAAAAACTTGCCAACCAATAAGCAGCTCATGTGTTGAGACCACTACCTATCATACCCACCAAAGTAATCTATTTGTTTCCTTGTGTTCAGACTCTCCAAATGTACTTGTCTCTTATTTTATACTTTAAATGGAAGCTCCTTGGGACCGGGACCACCATTTAATTGTGTGTTTGTACAGGGCCGAGCACAGAGGGTTCCTAGTCCATGACTGGGTTTCCTAGATGCTACTACAATGAAAATAATGAATATTAGTCATTTTGTAGGACTAGATTTGAGATTCTGCTTTTGTCAGAGACTGAACTTCATTGTTCCATCATTTGAATTCAAGGTGGCAGATTAAAAAAAAACTTCCAAAAGCTAGTTAAAATTAAATCATAGTTTTATAACATGTAAATTGGATTCTTGATTTACATTCCAGAGTTCTTTACTTTCTTCTCACATTATAGCCTTAAGTTTCTAAAGTGGAAGCTTTGTACTTGGTTCTTTAATTAGTTTCCCAATTGTCAACAGAATTTCAGACTGTACATAGACATTTTTTCTGCTAGGAGTTTTCACACTTAAAGGGCTCATCTGTGCTGCATAAGACAAGTGCAGAGCTTCATTAACATCCTTCTTCAGAGAACAACATGAACTCAAACACAGAACTAATGAGCAAACAGCTTATTCTATATTTGTAACCAACATGAACTTCTAATATGTTGAACTTCCATAAATCAAGAAAAAAATGAAATGCTTCTACCAGACAGTTCTCCTCCATCATTGTTCCCAGTGTAAAATCCACAATGCGTATGTTCCTATATCACTTTGGCTATGGCACCTATTTCTGAAACTTTTAGCCTGTGTACATGAAAAAGACCACAATATATTTGTTAGTACAGTGTAAGTGTCAATAATTTTCTGTGGTTAACAGTGAAGCAATTTTTGAAGTCATACAGATTTTATGCCACTAAGAAATGTTTTGAACAAATATACTATTTTAACTCCTTATGCTGAAGATACATAAGTGCTTTAAACCCAGGAGCAATCTCACTGAAGTCAATTAAATTATTCATGCAGTAAAGTTTATATATCTACCTGCACATTGCAGGATCAAGACCTTAATTTTTTTGCTTTTAGCAGTTTTGTACATTTCAATTATGAGACTCTCAACAATGGTGGCATTAAATAGACAGGATTTATAATTTAGTTAATTGTACATTTTAATGTAAAATAACTCAATTTTTAAAAATTCGTTTTAGGAAACTGATGTACATCAATGATTTGTTTAAAGTGATTAAAATCATTCCACCCTGACTGAATTATCGTACTGGCTCTCCATTGTGCTGCACAAACTTAAACATTCTGTCCTTGCCTTCAAGGGTCCTTTCCTTCAAGCATCTACAATATGCAGTGCTTATGTATATCCTGTCACCCTTTCCACTCCTCCAGTGATGCCAGCTTTGGTTGCCACTTTCCCTGCATATATCTCTGTGCTTTCTTCCATGTTAATCCTTTGCCAAGTCATGTCCATCACCTCATACAAACTTTCCTGAAACCTGGCTTTTGCAATGAAGTCCATGGGAAGGTGATATACATATGTACATTTCATATATGTGAAGAATGAATTGAACCATCTTAATATGAATGGGCCAGCCTGTGTAATCTTGTGATCTTTATTTTTCCTGGGGCACAGAAAGGTACTAGGTGCCTGTGATGGGGTGAACCAGGCCCTGAGGCCCCCTGCTGGAGACCCTATGATCCTGCCCACCTCAGAAAAAGGTCATAGACAACTCTTCCAGGAGGCTAGAGTGGCTGTGGAGGAATCAGCCAGTCAGGGGCCAGAAAGGCTCTATAAAAAGAGCTGCAGGACCAGAGTCAGCTCAGTGTCTCTGAGGCCCTGAAGAGGGGTAGACTGCATGGCTGGCTGGCTGGCTGGCTAAAGGAGCAGCACAGTGGAGATCTCTGTGTGGGGAACTAGCATGAGACTATGATGAACTGAGGTAAAACCTCAAGTTCAGAGCAAGAAACTGTTTCCAGGGGGAGAGGCCCCGGAGGCACTACTCTCTCTTGAGTGGGGAAACAAACTGAGCGGAAAGAAGGGACACTAGCAGAGAGCACCAGAATGAACCCTGGAAGGGGTCTGTGATATACAGGGAGTGACTCAGCTGGAGGGCTCAGTTGCCGAAGAGGTTTTAGGCAGTACAGGAACTTGCACTCAGCCAGACGGGGGCCCTTGCCTAAGGCAAGTGCCACCCTGTTACAATGCCTCATCGACCATGTGAAAAACCCTTCACATTTTCATAGATTCCAAAGGCAGAAGGGACCACTCTGTTCATTGACTCTGATCCTCTGTGTTGCACAGGCCTTAGAAGTTGCCCCTGTTTTAACTAGAGCACATCATTTCGAAAAAAAATCCTTGCAATCTTGATTTAAAGATTGACGGTGATGGAGAATTCACCACACCACTTCTTAAATTATTCCAGTGATTAATTACCCTCCCTGTTAAAAACATGAGCCTTATTTCTAGCTTGAACTTCCACTTTTTGGACTGTGTCCGGTCTTCGTTTGCTGGATAAACAAGCCCATTGTCAAACTCACGTTCCTCATTAAATACTTACAGAGAATGCTGCTAGTCTGCCCCGAAGGTCACAGATTCCATGACTTTCCGTGTCCTCTGTGACTTCTTCAGTGGCTAGTGCAGCTGACCCGATGACCACCCAAGTAGCTCATGTGCCCCGGGGCCAGCTGTACAGGCTTCTGCTGGAGCAGCCCTGGAAGCCCCTCCAGCTGCATTGGCAGTCAGTCCCCCCCCCAAGCTACAATAGCGGCCCCCCAAACCGCCTCCTTCCCCAACTGTGGCAGCAGTCTCAGGTGCTCTCCCTGCTATAGCAGTGCTCCCACGCACATCAAGCTGCCCCACCTCCAACATGCAGTAGCGGTGCCCTGGGCCACCTAACCCCCAACTCCAAACAGCAGTAGAGTTGCCCCATGTCACCCCCTCTGAGCTGTTGCACCAGCAACCCAGGCCACCTTCCCCAACACCAGAGGGGCCCTCCCACCGACTAGCACCAGCAGCACCCCAAAGCTCTGCCTTGAGAACAGCTGCAGCACACTGGACACCCCGCTCCCCCTGAGCACCTAAGTCATGGATAGGCCACAGGACCATGAATTTTTGTTCCAGAACTTCTACACTAAATCCCTGCGACGATCTCTTCACCTTACTTTTAGACTGTTTTCAAGTCACCCCGTAACCCTCTCATTGTCAAGTTTTATACTTTGAGCACCTTGAGTCTATCACTATGAGGGCATCTCTGTTTTCCTCCCCAAAGCCCTTGCAAGCTAAATTCGATATGACACAGTATGTCAGAGCTCTAACCACACAAGAGATGGATCAGAAAAGAAAAGTAGATGAAGATGACAATAATAATTCTGGGACATGATCAAGAAGACAAAAGTGTCTGTGCTGCAGGATGTATATAGTCTGTACAGATGAACTTTTGCTTATTACATGTTGCTGGAATAGCGTTAAGGTAGATGTGATTGATGTGACATTGGACCCTATGGAAAACTGTTTTGAGGGCATGGACTTAGCATTGAGGCACCTGAAATTTTTGATTAGAGATCAGCCAGTTAACCTTTGGTACTATCCAGCATGACAATGGTTCTGAAACATCCATCACAATTCTTACATGACATAAAGTCTCATCTGCAGCCCTGGATCAATAAAAAAAAACTGCAGCAATCCTCAACATTGATTGAAAGCTATTGTCTATGTGCATTATTAATGTGGAAACCTGTTCAGTGTTACTGTCTGATGGGCAGAAATTGACTATTCAATAAGGGCAGGGTTTAACTCATTAATAACCATTCCAAATGTTGGTAGCTTGAAGATAAACGTGATATAGGTGGATCTCTGACATGATCGATGGGCTTTCATCTCCTGTTTGGTGAGAGCGATTATTCAAGCGCTTCACTGTGACTTTGACATGGACGTTTTTCACAGGGAAAGGGCCCCCATACCAAATGCCCTGTTGCATGACAAAGAACCAAAAACCATCCTGTGGTGCCTATCAGTCTGAAATCAATATTACAAGGAAATGTTTTTACCCAACAGTGAGAATGTGCCTCTGAGGGTACGTCTACACTTGCACCCTCTTTTGAGAGAGGGATGCAAATGAAGACATTCAAAATTGCAAATGAAGCCGGGATTTAAATATCCCATGCTTCATTTGCATATTCACGTTATGGCGTTATTTCAAAATAGCGCTATTTCGAAATAATAGATGCTGTTAAGACACGGTTATTTCAAGAGAAAACCCTTCTCTTGAAATAACTGGTAAACCTCATTGTATGAGGAATAAGGGTTATTTCGAGAGAAGGGTTTTCTCTCGAAATAACCGTGTCTTAACAGTGTCTGTTATTTCGAACTAGAGCCATCACATGACTATGCAAATGAAGTGTGGGATATTTAAATCCCGGCTTCATTTGCAATTTCGAATGTCTTCATTTGCATCCCTCTCTCGAAAAAGGGTGCAAGTGTAGACATACCCTAACATTCACTGGAATAGCCATACCTCTGTTGGAGGTACTTTCCCCTCTGACTTAGGGCTTCTATGCCTCTTCCTACCTCTAGTAAGCATACATTTTTTTTATCTGTTTGGTTGGTTTAAACTGTAAGCTGTTGAGGCCTCTTTTCTCATTTGCCATTGTATGTACAGTGCCTAGCACAAGAGAACCTTAATCTCATTTGAACCTTCTAGGCAAATAAATGGTCATCACAGCACAAGATAAAAGGTGCTGTATGTGTGTAACCCTGAGGCAGTGAGACCTCTGAAAAAGGAAGACTGAAGTGTGCTCTACAGACTTAACTAACGTGCAATTTAGCTACTGCACCAGAGGCCAATGGCTTTACCCCTGAAGTTCCTAGGTTCAATTCCACCTGCTGACAACCTGTGTCTGTTGGCTTTATGTATGTATGTTGGGTGTTCAGAAGCAAAATCTGTGTGTGAGAAGGAGAACACAGAGCTAGTATAAACAAGACTTGAATAAAGCTGTTATGTTCTACAGTGGATGGGTGGGCTAGAGTTTCCTTCACTGCCCTTCTCCAGTGCCCATAAAGACTCCAACTCCTATAGGGAAATATTTGGAGACCCAGTATTTAGTCACTAAGGATTTTTAACAAGCATTGAACTGGGTCAACCTCCACACTTTCACACCCAAAAAGAGCAAAAGGAATTGATTCTTAAATACCAACTTTATAAAGCTCAAGAAGCAGCAGCAGCATAAATAATAATAACAATTTCTACAACAGAACCTGGCTGTGTAATCATCCACATACGTTACCTTCACTATTGTACAAAATCATAAGTAAAGAAAACAAATTATATTAAATGTAAACAGGCTAGTCCCCGCAGAAACTCAGGGCTCCCAAAAGCTGGATTCTCCGTTATAGTCTTTGATCACCAGATGTATCCAGTCTGCTGAGTCAACAGCCCGGCAACAGCATCTTCCCTCCACTTGCTTATAGAAATCTCCAGCTGGAATCCATGAAGACTCTCCTGCCTCCTCTACTGAAAGCACTCAATTAGCCAGTCAGCTAACTAATTAACCAACCACTCTGTTAAGTATAGAGATTAAAAAAAATCTGCTGCAAAATGCTTCAGTTAAGTAAAAACAACCTGCTTTCTGCTCCTGGGGCTCATCTTCTTCCGCCCCACCCAGAGCACATGAAAAGCAGCTGCCCTGATTAATTGTGGTCATGGTTGCCAACTCTCCTGCTTTTGCTGGGAGTCTCCTGGAATCATGTCCTATCTCCCAGAGGCTACTTCAGCCAAACTGGGGATTTGGAGCTCTAATAGTTTGGCATGACAGCAGAGCTATGTCAGGCTTTCTTGGTGCCGTACCACTCCCAGAAGTGACTAGCACCATCCCTGAGGCCCCTGGCAGAGACGGGATTCTCCGTGTTCTGCCCCCGCCCTAAATGCTGACTCCTCAGCTCTTATTGGCCAGGAACTACAGCCAATGGGAGCTGCTGGAGTGGTGCCTGCATTCAACAGCAAGCGGAAACCCTCTGGTCACTCCTCCAAGAAGTTGCTGCCAGAGGGATGTATTGGTCGCTTTCAGGAGCTGCCCAAGGAAAGCACTGACCCCTGACATTGTTCTGTACCCAAACTCCCTCCCAGAGCACTCACACTACACTACCTCCTGTATACCAACCCTCTGCCCCACCCTAACACCTGCAACCAAACTCTCCCCCAAATCTTGTAGCCCTCACCTCCTCTTGCAACCCAACACCCTACCCCAGCCTGGAGTCCCCTCCTGCACCTAAACTGCCTCACAGAGTCCACAACCCTCATGCCCTTCTATATCCCAATCCCCTGCCCCAGCTCAGGGCCTTTACTCTGCACCCAAACTCCCTACCACAGCCTGCATCCTCTCCTCTACCCAAGCCCAAAGTTTGCACCCAAACTCCCTCCCAGAATTTGACCCCTCATCCCTTCCCACACCGAAACTCCTTCCCAGAGACTACACCCTGCATCCCTCCCACACACCAACCCTCTGGCCCAGCCTATTGAAAGTGAATGAAGGTGGGAAGAGTGAAGGAGGGACAGAGTGACAGAGGGTAGGGCCTCAGAGAAGGGACGGGACACGGTGGGGTCTCAGGGGAGAGGTGTGGCAGGGAACGGGACAAGGGTCTTTGTGTTTGTGGAATTGGTTGGCAACCCTAGTTGTCCTCATGGAGTCTGAATCCAACTACAGGAACCCCATCGAACATATCCAAAACTACCACCCCAATTCCAGAAATTTCTGAGTGTGGCATATTAATTGTATGTCTGCCTAGCAACAGTGGCCTGGACACTATTCATTCACACCTCCCCTCCCCTTTTTCGTAGATCTTTTGAAGAGACATCTCCCTTTTAGGCCCAATTGTTACCAAAAAGCAAACAAGGACTGAGATACAAAAATATCCACCTCCTACAATCCCACATGGATGATGTCGCACTAAACCTATCAATAATCCCAGCTCCTCGCTGTGATGTTGGGAGGAAAAATACATTAAAGGCTGTTAGATCAGGATTATGGAATAAACTTCTTTTGAAACATTTTTGGACCATTGTTTTGTAACTAGAATATGACCAAACAAACAAGCATAAGAAGAGTTTTCAGATTAGGATTGTAATTATTTTATCTTTTATTTTCTATATTCCTGTTTGTTAAAATGACAAATCCAAACACTGAAATTTGGTCACAAAATTTCTCAGTGGCCTCTCATGGTGAATTTGAGGCTGTAAACACTTGCATATTACAAATATTATGGCTGGCCCTGGGGTTCCCAACTTAGATCTGGATCCCAATATGTCCAGTTCTATACTTACATGTGACAAGACAGACCCTGTCATGAAGATCTTACAATCTAAATAGAAATAGAAAACTGGTGGGAGGAGAAACAGAGGCACAGGAGAGTTTAATCAACTTGTCTAACACAACCCAGCAGGGATTTGAGAAGGGGAGAGGTGACTAAAATCAAGCTTATGATGGCAAGTGAGTCTCACCCTTAACTCTGTAGCAATTGCTGCTGTTCTCACTGTTGTGTTGTTGTCGCGAGGATTTTACCTGGAATAGGATTGCAGCAAAGGCTAACAAGGTACTTAAAAGAACATACTGTGCACTTGGGCCTCTTTTCAATCTATCAAATGGCTCCCATTTTCCAACTAAAAGATGATAAGCAAAAATCAATATTAAGCAAAGATAATTTAATTTGTATCCAGATTGTTTTTATTGCATCACTTAGCAAGCAAATGGACCCAAGCCCTTTGGATACTCTTTTCTAGTGTTTTTCCTTTTTTATTTTTTTCCCCTGTGCTGAACCACAAATGCTCTTCTGAGTTATGTTATGTTGTGGACAATAAGTGTTTCTAATGTTATCGTAGGATCATAGTAGTTAAATCATCAAATCTATTCCACCTCCAAAGAAAAAATATAGTATCCCAAGGGGATAGAGACAATGTTAAACTGCGACTATGACTATGTCTGCACTGGGAAGGTTTGGTGACAAAAGTGCTGTTGACAGGCAAAAGTGAAAACTGGTCAAACTGCTTTTTCTGCCTCTGATGGTTGACATTTCATGGGCACATTGCTAGCTCTCCTGTTGACAGAGAGAGCAAATCAGTGTGGGTAAGCATCCCAGAGTGCAGAGTTGTGGGAAGGCAGAGCTGATCCCTGTGCTTCTTGGGATTCTCTCTGAGTTCTCCCACAGCATTCTCAGCTGCTGGGAGCAGCATCATGAATATCTCTGTGAGCTCTCCGTGCTGAGGAATATCAAAGCAGCTCATCAGTCTACCCAGACTCCCCCCTACAGCAGCAGTCTGCCTGATGCTGTGTTTCTAGCAGGACAGAACGAGGGCATTCCAGTGATTTGCTCTTTTTGTTTGTTCCCCAAACAGAGTAGCTCACTCAGCTGTCAGATACTTCCCAGACCTTTCAAAGGGGAGGGGCACATTCCTGCAGGGCAGCAGAGATCACAACACACTGAGCAAGGTCATCAGAGCAGGCATTGTGGGATATTGGCAGAAGCCGGTTCTCTTGACAAAACAAACAAGAGAGTCCACACTGCCTCTTTGTCGACAATAAAGGGAGGGAAAAAGACAAGAGTCTCTTGCTGGGATGGAAATTTTTTGACACCAAAACTGGGTGCCCTCCCTCAACAAAAGTTGCATTGTAGTGTATACTCTCTCAATGTTTTGTCAACAAAAGGCAGTTTTTGGTGACAAAAGCTACAAGTGTAGACAAGGCGTACATAATAATTTTAGCAAAAACTGCCCTCTGATGATATTGTAGGAGGTCATCTATGTGCTTTACAATCTGTTTTTCCTCAGTAAAAGACCTGCTATTCCATCTCCTTGGAAATGTTTTGTTCTAGCAAGCTATTTTTTTCTTTAGAAAATAGAAGGAAAAAAGTGATCTTTTATTTACACCCTCAATTGATTGGCTTTCTAGGTGTAAATTTTCAATATTAACCCTTTACTCTGTTAGCAGGTAAGACAGACAAAATTCACCACCCTTGAGATATTAGCACTTCAGAGATGTTTACTTCATTTTCCTGATATATGAGAGAGAGAGCAGTGAAGACAGGATGATATTTCCTATTGTCTAAGAGAATTAGGCTCCTACTTCTCCTATTCACCTATAAAGGCCATTCAGGGTGTATGTACGCTGCAGTGTTTTTCTGGAAAAATGGCTGTTTTTCTGGAAAAAACAATACTGCCATTGAGTTCTTTCGACAGAAAGTCAAAAGAATGGAGGGGTTTTTTTGACGGCAGCAAACCTCCTTCTATAAGGAAGAAGCCTTTTTCTGAAAAAGCTTTTTTGGAAAAAGGAGCATGTGGATGCAAAAGAGGAAGTTCTTTTGAAAGAAGAGGTCTCTAGGAAATAACACAGGTGCCCTGGTGGCCATTCTTTCCAGACTAATCACAACTTAAATGCAATATTGCATCCAATCAATGTGGACACTATCTTTCAAAAAAGCACATCGCTTTTTTGTTGCGCTTTTGCTATGTGTATGCTCTCTTCCGAAATAAGCTTTTTCAAAAGATCTCATTTTACAAGGAAGAAGGGATGGCTTGAAAGAGTGATTCGCAATTTGAGTATATTTTTCTGACTTTTAGACGGAGCCTTCGAGTAAATTAGAAGCTACACTGACCATAAAGCCCCTTTCTGCTGCCAGCACCTTAGTGTGAATGTGAAGCAGGTCTTGAAAATGGAGCCATGATATGAGCTTTGATGTCACGTATTGTACTAAGTGAAATTTATTGGCCAAATTTTTTTTATGAAAAATACAGATTAGGTAATAACAAAATATTTGGCAAATTCATGTTGGTTTCACTAAATTGTTCATGTTGAAAAACAAACAAAACTCTGTAAAAAAGTCTAAATGGTCTGTTTTATCATTTTTAGAATGAAATATTTAGGTTTTTGTCTATTTTGGGATGGGAATGAGGTTTTGTTTAGAAATGTCTTCATGTTTGGTGAAGCCAAAACAAAAAATGCTCAAAGAAAAATAAAATGTTTCAGATTAGGTCAAATCAAAATGTTTTGTTTAACACAAACAATTTTCTCAATGTTTTGATTTGCTAAAACTTTTGAAGAATTTCATTTTCAGTTCAGCCTGAAAGTATTTGTTAATAATAATAATAATAAATACTTTTCAGTGAAACAAAAAAACATTATTTGCACAACTCTGGTCATCTGTACTGCAAAGCAAGATCCCAAGTCTAGTTCTGCTGAAGCCAATGGTTATATTCCCATTGACTTCAATGGTAGTATAACTGGTCCTTAGAAGGAAATGATGCAATAAATCTATTTCAGAAATAGAAATGAAGATTAACGATGACATACTCTATCAACAGAGGAGGTCTTCTCTGAGCTGTGAATACCCGAGCAAAGTTAGTAATCAGCTGTGCTCAACAATTGTAAATTATCAGTCAATAAAGGGTAACAGAGATGTTATTAGTTTTGAACAGGCTTGCTGGATAAAACAGCTACAATAGCTCCTAGAACTTCTGTTCATTAGCTACTCTGCCCACATTTACTCTTTCAGGGAGTTAGGGTGACAGGCTGTATCTATGAACATTGCCGACTCTCAAAAGAAAATCTGTCACTCTGCTGTGTTCGATGCTTAAATTATCACAAAGCATAGAAACATCCTTAAAGTCTCATGCTTTGTGTTGATATCAATAGTCTAGTCTGATGGTTCTTATCACTCTAGGACTAGTAAATGTTGGGAAACATTATCAGTCATGTCTGCAAGGAAGGGAAATGATAACTGTCAGGCTACCTTGCACCCTGGAGCGCTTTCTGACACGCTGGAAACAAGGGCATTCACTGGCAGTTTGACAAGCCTCATCCTTTAAGTTTAGAAAAAAATAATCAAAAGATCAATAGGGATATTAAGCAGCATGAGTTTTAAGGAAATGGAAGGACATTTTTGTGTCAATCAATCAACTGCTGAAGGTGGAGCTGTGGCCAGGGTTTATCCTGTCATACAGTAAGGTCTTAAAGTATGGTCTTATGAGTTTGGGATGAATGTCAGTGGCATTCTGGGTATCAGGGGAACAAGTTGATTGGATGCTTCCAGTAGCACCAGGGTAGTATGCTCACAGGCAGTTCCGACACTTCTGTTTGGCTTCACTCGTTTCAGCCTGTCACTTGGAGAGAGAAACTATGGTCACAGCCCCGACCCTTTCCATGTGGCCTTTGTGACTGACACTGTTAAACTCCTCCAATCCCTCAGGGATCTCTCACAGAAATTATAGCAGTGTTGAGTCTTGAGGTGTCAGGCCAAAGAAACTGACAGAAGTTGGATCTACCTAACCTTGGGTTTGGAAAGATAGCCAATGGAGTAGAAATCAAAGGGCTAGATTCACAGAGGAATTTGGGGTCCGTGAGGCTGAACATTGTCTCAGTGCCTCAGCACCCTATGCAGTAAACAGGGACAGACAGGTGCCTTGGAATGGGATTTACAAAAGGAAACATGCTAGATGGTGCCTCACCTAAAATGGCTGACAGGCGATGCCAAGGTGAGAGATGTGAGCTAAGCCATCCCACCCCCTGGAAGATTAGCACCTAGGTTCAGGCTGCATAGCCTCCCTCTTCTTGACCTTCTCAGGTTCAAACCCTCTCTTGGCATTTGGCACTTAGGCTGTTTTTGCAAGAAGCTAATTCCAGGAGACCTCTCTCAGGGGACAATAACTTTGACCATTGGTTAGGATACTCACCTGCAACATGGGAGTTCCCCTGGATTCCCCCTCCAACTGTTAAGCCCCTACATGAACACTTTGCTGGATAAGGAACAGATTGCTCAGCAGCCTGTAAAAATAATGAGTTGAAAATCGCAACAAAATAGTCAAGAGATGGTAGCACATGGGAGAGTAGAGGAGTGGAGGAGGTGACTGGTGGTAGATGGGAAATTATTTTTTTCCTGAAGAAAAATGTACCCTGTTAAACAATGTTAATTAAAAAATGGACTTTTATCTAAATGATTTTTAAAAATAAAAACCTATTTATTGCAAAAAAATCCATTTTGTTGAAACAGCTATTTTCCAATAAAAATTGTTTTATGGACAGAGTCCAGTGGAGGGCAATGAAAATAATTAGAAGGCTGGGGCACATTACTTACGAGAAGAGGCTGAGAGAACTGAACTTATTTAGTCTGCAGAAGAGAAAAGTGAGGGGGGATTTGATATCTGCCTTCAACTACCTGAAAGGGGGTTCCAAAGAGGATAGAGAGAGGCTGTTCTCAGTGGTGGCAGATGACAGAACAAGGAGCAGTGGTCTCAAGTTGCAGTGCAGGAGGTCTCGGTTGAATATTAGGATATTTTACTAGAAGGGTGAAGCACTGGAATGGGTAACCTAGGGAGGTGGTGGAATCTCTATCCTTAGAGGTTTTTAAGGCTTAGCTAACCTGGCTGGGATGATTTAGTTGCGGTTGGTCCTGCTTTTAGCAGGGGGTTGGACTAGATGACCTCCTGAGGTCTCTTCCAACCCTATGATTCTGTGAGTCTATGGTCTACTCATCTTGATGAGTGCTAACTGATATGCCTGTCATGAGACTTTTAAGTTATGGTTTTTATCATTTGTTTTGAGGTAATGTCTAGGAGCCTGAGCTATGGACTGGGACCTCATTGCCCTAGGCATTGAACAAAAACAGATTTAAAAGATGGTCTCTGCCCCGCAAACAATTTACTATTTAAGTAAAATACTACAGCAATTGGTGCTCTAAAATATCTTAGATGGATAACTTAGGGTACATCTGCACTACAGGACAAAGTTGAATTAAGATACACAACTTCAGCTACATTAATTGTGTAGCTGAAGTCGAGGTAGCTTAACTAGGCTTTTGGCACTGTCTACACTCCAGGAAGTCAAAGGAAGAACACTCTTCCTTCAATTTCCCTTACTCCTTCTGAAAGCAGGGTTACCAGTATCAACTGGAGTGCCCCTCTCAGTTTGAATTAGCTGTCTTAACTAGACCCGCTAATTCAAACCCTGGAAGATTGACAGCAACAACTTCAATCTTCTCTGTAGTGTAGATGTACTCTTAGTTGGGTGATTAGGCAACATAATGCTAGATGAAATTCAATGCTGATGAATGTAAAGCAATACATATTGGGAAAACAGTCTAAATCAGCTGTTTCCACTCATGAAAAATTTTGGAGTCATTGTGGATGGTTCTCTGAAAATATCCACTCGGTTCAATAGCAGTCAGAAAAGCTAACTATGTTAGACATTAGGAAACAGATTAGGAGACAGAAACTATCATAACACCACTATTTAAATCCAAGTTATATGGACACATTGAACACTGCATGCGTTACTGATCACCTCATCTCACAGAAGATACATGAGAAATGGAAATCAAATGGCTTTTAGTCAGGAAGGGCACGATGTAACACAATTCTCTGAGCATCTCTAGGTGTGAGTGGACAACAGGGGATGGATCACTTGACAATTGCCTGTTCTGTTCATTCCCACTGATGCCCTGAGCACTGTCAAAAGACAGGATTCTAGGCTCAGTAGACGATTGGTCTGATCCAGTATGGCCATTCTTATAACTACCTCAGTATTTGCAGTAAGCACCAGATGGTTTGTTAACTTTCTTGGGTATTACCTCAGAAATGGAGAATACCAGAAAATATGAATACCTGTGGCACACACCATCAATGACAAAATTCACAGGATCAGTGCACAGCTTAAATTCCACATCAGACCCACTTTGAAGACTTAGAGTATGTAGGCTTTTGGCTGGCTCTCTGCACATATGGTGAATTTCATCTCTGGTGAAGGAGAGTGATCTAGTTATCAAAGGCAAAACTGAAACATTTTAAACATGACCATCATGTATCAAATGTGCATCTTCAAAGCATTAGTACCAATATTAATTAATTAATCAGTCCTCACAACATTCCCATAAGTATTATCACTGGTTAAAAATTGACAAGAATAGGCAACTAAATCTTTTGTGGTTTTACTTTACATATGTGTTTTTCCCTGAGAAACACTTGAAAGTTACTGCGTTTCTTCAGTATTGGGACATACATTTCTTTTCAGTTCTTTGCATTCCTAAATTCTGGTATAAAAGAAATATTTATAATGCAAATAAGAAATTGCATTGAAAGATTTTTTTGTTTTTGTTTTGTTTTGAAATAATAATAAAGCAGTCTCACAGCAGTAAAAATATGGGGGGAGGGGATATTATCTATGTTTTACAGATAGGAAACAGAGCAGTGAACACATGCTGAGCCACTTACAGTGTTGCTAACTCTTGTACAGGTTGCACCTCAAAAAAACCAGCAGTCCGGCAACCGTGACATTGCTAGCAGTGAAATTTAGTTCTGGCTCTGAAACGGACTCTCTGTGACAAGTCCAGTATTGCAAATACCCAGAGTTCAAAAACTTGAATCAGGCCCCCTCTAAAGCATGTGATTTGATTTAAAGTCATAAGGTCTGAAAAACAATGCAGCTGGAACTTTAGGACTCCAGCAGGACCACAGATGCTCCTGGACCAGAGAGCCCGGGAGCCTAAGGAGCTGGAGGACCAGAGGGCCAGGGGCAAGAGGATCAGCAGCCTGGGGGCAGCATGGGACCAGGGCTGGAGTCCCCGCGGCAGCCACATGGAGTGCAGGGCCAGGACGGAGCTGGAGCCCCATGGAGTACGGGACCAGCAGCTCATGCAAGACCCAGAGCCTGAGCTGCCCAGGGAGCTGGCAGCAGCAGGGTGAGTAGCCCAGCCAGGTTTCAGGGGGGAGGGCGAGACAGGGTACCTGCTGGGTCAGCCTGCCGGCACCAGCAATGGGCTTGGGGGCCAGTAGCAGGGGACTCCCCTGGTCTAGCAAATTCACTTGTTCAGGATTGGTCAGGCCCCGAGGATGCTGGACCTGGGAGGTCCCACCTGTACTTTTTAATTGGTCTCAGCCCTAGACCCTGAACTCGTGTGACTGCATCAGAATTTCAGCTCTAATTAAAGAGAGAAAAAAAGTTTCTAGCTCTCACAGTTCAGCGGTAAGCCTGAAAATATAAGTCCTAAAGTTCCAGCTGCATTGTTTTTCATACCTTATGTCTTTAAATCAAATCACACACTTTTGAGGGGGCCTGATTCAAGTTTTTGAACACTGGATATTTGCAATACTGGACTTGTCACAAAGAGTCCATTTCAGAACCAGAACTAGAATTCACTGCTAGCTGTGTCACGGTTATGCCTTTACTTTCTACTGAACCTTCAGCTCTCCAGCAGCTGCTGTCAGTAGATCCAAGCAGCCGTTGTGGGTGCATTTCAGTGCAGACTGCCACAAAGGAAACACACACTTTCTTGAGACATTGCTCTTGGTTTGTGACTTTAATCTAATCTAATTAAAAGTATTTGTTCATAGCTCCTATTTGCAGAATGTTGGGGGATTATTTCTACAGTGTGGCATGTCTGAGTTATTCTCAGCTGCAAGTGAGTGCCCTTTTTTAAGATTATCTAAAAGGTTTTAGGATTTTTAGATTTCAACAGAGACAACTAGGATGGGAGCCACCAAGCAGCTGTGCTCCCTAAACTTGTGAACAGACATTTAGACTGTCTGTTACTGAATTTCAACAGTCACGCTTTTCAACAGCCACAAACTCTTGGAATTTCTAAATTAGCATTTCCATCTTTCCACCACCTGAGGATGCCATCTGCTGTTTTTCTGTCATATGCCCAACTTTCCAGGGTGTTTCTTTGGCTGTTCACAAATTTCCATTTTGGTTGGACTTTGATTTATTTTGGGCCTTTATTTATTTATTTGGCAATACAACTCCTTAAAACACAAGGCAGATGTGACCTTTTTTTCTTCCCCATGTGCATTTTATCACCTACTAAATCATCTTTTTTTGGTTTTTGAGTTGCCTGTTGAACTACACCAGTCAGGTATTAGAACCTGTGCAGCTGTGTTTGCCCTGAGTCATGGTGCGCTGTGGCAAGATGATGGGGGAAGAGCCCCTATTTAGACTCTGCCCGGTTAGCTCCAATCAAATGGAGCAGATTGGAGCTGATGAAAAGGCCCGATGCCAGCCTGAGGACTGGCAGCGCCTGCTGCCCTGACAAGCCAAGGGCTATAAAAGCTGCAAAGGAGCCAGAAGGATGGGCAGGCGGCTCAGGGAGGAAGCTAGAAGCCTCCTAAAATGAAGACTGACTCTGTCTTGACAAGAGAAGGCCCTATAAAGACTCTATATAGTTTAGCACAGGTGGTGGGACAAGGTTACGTGTTGCACCACCCTGAGGTCTCTCTGAGCCTGATTTGGGAGAGCAACAGGTGCTGGGGAAGAGGGGCTGGTTGTGTACCCTGTTACATGCACATGGATTGCTCCAACTACTGTGTCATGAAAAATGTTGGGTAAATACAACCTTCCAGAGAGTCAGAGGGAGCAAGGATGATACCAGTTTAACTGGCTAGTTAGGAAGGAGGCTTGGGTGTTTTACCTCACCACAGAACCCCAAAGGACATACTGGTGAATCTGGCCCCCTGCACAATATTATAGCCTGGCCATTGAAAGCATGTAGTGATGGCCCGTCACTGGTATCTGAAAAGTATTTAATAACTCACATGAGATGAGTTGGTGCTTTTCAATCATTTCCTCTGTGTATCAGGGTTCACAAATGGGACCCTCGACCTTTGGCCCATTTTGGGTCCACAAACCAGCCGGAGACCTTTCTTTTGGTACAATCACCCTTACATTTTCAGAGTGGAAAGGGGTAACTAGTGGGGTCCCACAAAGGTCCGTGCTGGGACCAATCCTATTCAACCTACTTATAAATGATCTGGAAAAAGAGGCAAACAGTGAAGTGGCAAAATTTGCAGGTGATACTAAACTACTCAAGCTAGTTAAGACCAAAGCAAACTGTGAAGAGCTTCAAAATGATCTCACCAAACTAAGTGATTGGGCAACAAAATGGCAAATGAATTTTAATGCTGATAAATGCAAAGTAATGCACATTGGAAAAATAATCCCAACTATACAGACAAAACGAGGGGAACTAATTTAGCTATTACCACTCAAGAGAGAGAGATCTTGGAGTCATTCTCCGAAAACGTCCACTCTATGTGCAGCGGCTATCAAAAAAGCAAACAGAATGTTAGGAATCATTTAAAAAAGGGATAGAGAATAAGAAAGAGAATATCTTATGGCCTCTTTATAAATCCATGGTGCGCCCACATCTTGAATATTGCGTACAGATGTGGTCACCTCATCTCAAAAAAGATATACTGGCATTGGAAAAGTTTCAGAAAAGGGCAACAAAAATGATTAGGGGTTTGGAATAGGTGCCATATGAAGAGAGATTAAAAAGACTGGGACTTTTCAGCTTAGAAAAGAGGAGACTAAGGGGGATATGATAGAGGTCTATAAAATCGTGACAGGTATGGAGAAAGTAAATAAGGAAAAGTTATTTACTTGTTCCCATAACAAAAGAACTAGGGGTCACCAAATGAAATTAATAGGCATCAGGTTTAAAACAAACAAAAGGAAGTTTTTCTTCACTCAGCACACAGTCAAGCTGTCGAACTCCTGGCTAGAGGATATTGTGAAGACCAGGACTTTAACAGGGTTCAAAAAAGAACTAGATAGATTCATGGAGGTTATGTCCATTAATGGCTATTAGCCAGGATGGGTAGCAATGGTGTCCCTTCCCTCTGTCAGAGGTTGAGAATGGGTGACGGGATAGGGATTGCTTGAAGATTCCCTGTTCTGTTCATTCCTCCTGGAGCATCTGGCATTGGCCACTGTCAGAATACAGGATACTGGGCTAGATGGACCTTTGGTCTGACCCAGTATGGCTGTTCTTAGTGTCCATGTCTGTTCCCACCACCTTCTATACACAGAGCTTCAGGGACCACAAGCTTCTGCAGCTAGTTGGGAGTGCAACTAGTTCCTTCCCTTCCTCTCTTCCTTTACTGCCTTCCTGCCAGCCTTACATAGCCCTGAGGCTAATGAGTCCAGCAGCTGTTCCCCATTTACCCTTCAAATGTGCGCTTGCTCAGCCAGCTCCAATTAACTTTTCCTGCTGGTGCTGGAATGACAGGGCTCTGACTCAGGCTTCTTAGCCAGCAGCCTGTCATACTCGGGAACAGCCGCTCGTGTGACCAAAAACGTCACCATTTTCACAAACTGGTATCGATAACAAGAATAACGAGTTCAATGTATATTTGACCTCTATTGGTTACAAAGTACAAAACAAACCTCAGTTGTGTTTGTCCTAGTTCGGCATTCTTTGTGCGGTGGAGTTTGAGGTGCGGAAGGAAAGCAGGTTGGGGCCCTTCATCATTTTAGGGTGGGAGTTGTGAAAACACGCCTCTTGACCTAACTCTGCTCCTTTGAACTCAGTGAATAAAATTCCTGCTGGTGTCAATGGTTAAGCCAACACAACACTGGAAATCCCATCCTGAAACCTTGCCATATCACCGGAAAGACCAAAGAGCAAGGCTTTAGGGAGCAAAGATGGTCTCGTGGCTAGTGTGCTAGCCTAGACATTAGACAACATGTTCCACTCCCTTCTCTCCAACAAACTTCTTGTGGGACCATGGGCCAGTTGGTTCTGGACAGGTTTTTTAAGGGATTTATGCACTTAATCAGATGGGCACCTAAGTCCCCCATGTAAATGCCACTGATGTTTTCAAAGCCATCGCTAAGTTTCCACTTGGTAGCACTTGCAGAGAAGGAAGTGGTGCTGCCCATCACATCTCACCAGTTATATAAAGGCAGAGTTTAGTCCGAAGTCCCACTGGCTCCGAAGTGGGATTTCTAAAAGTAGGAGGGGGAAAACTAGGCCTGATCTCAGAGGCCTGCTGCCTAGGGACTACTACTTTTCAGACTTACAACAGGAAGCCACTGATGGGGGGCAGGGTGGGGTAGCATAGCAAACACACAAAAGACACCTGGGGCCACAGGGAAATATAGGGTGAGCAGGAGACAGAGAGAAAGGGATGGTTTCAGCTGTGAGAGAGAGCCTGCTCTACCTAAGCAGCTGACATGGCTTAGAAGCTTAACTTCAGGAGACATCTTGTGACTGAGGATCATGAGCAGAGGAAGGAGCCCAAATCTGGCCCATTAGTCAGGTGCACCTAAGTGGCTGCCTACACCTCCTCTTCTCCCTGGTTCTTTCCTCGACAGTTCATTCGTGACTAGCTTAGGGGACTTCCTACTCATCTACAGGGAGGAGTCTGGATGGTACAGAGCTACCTACTATGCAGCTGAAAATTCCAGTTGGGTTGGGTGTGGTTCCACTTGACCAACCCTAAAGCCCATGAAAAATCTGGCCCTTAAGCCTCTCTGTGCCTCAGGTCCCCAGGTGTAAAATAGTGCTTCCTTCCCTATGCAACCCTTCTGCCTGGAGGAGCTGGCAGCAAACAATTCCGGGTCCAATCTCTAGGGGTACTTTTTCAACAATACAACACAGAACCAGTTCAAGTCCCTACTCAGCAACCTGGGAAAATTACACACCACCCCCAAGCACCTCTGATGGGCAGTACTTTTAATGAAAGGAGAGAAATCGCCCAACATTAATTAGGGAAAATGCTGCAAGCAGGACTCAAACATGAAACTGTGAGCAGCATGTTCACAGCAGAATGCAATGGGCAGTCTTCTTCCTCATGTTCTTCATTCAAAAGTTCCTTTTCTGTGCCCTTCTCTGCTCCCTCAACATACCCCACTCCCAGTGGTTGTCCTTGGTCAGTGAGGAGCCAGGGTTCAGAGTTCATCTCCCATCCAGGGAAGAGGGCACCTGGCTTGTGAGTCCATGTCCCACCCAAAGAAGAGGGCACCTGGCTTGTTCCACCATCTGAGTACTTGTTCTGGCTGGCTGCCCCACCAGTGGCTGGTCCTCACTCCTGGCTGCTCCTGCCAAATGACTGCTAGCCACTCCCTCTGGCTGACTGCTCACTACTTTCACTAGCCACTCCTGACAGTCACCTTCTGCTGTCACTGGCCTCACTGCTGCGATCTCAGTTGGTTGGCTCTTACGGATTTGTAGCTCTCAGGAGGCTATGCCAAAGCAATTTCCCACCACAAGTGATTTCAGGGCTCAAAATAATGAAAGGTTTCTTATTAGCCAGGATGGGCAGGAATGGTGTCTCTAGCCTCTGTTTGTCAGAGGCTGGAAATAGGTGACAGGAGAGGGACCACTTGATGATACCCTGTTCTGGTCACTCCGTCTGGAGCATTCGGCATGGGCCACTGTCGGATGACAGGATACTGGGCTAGATGGACCTTTGGTCTGACCCAGAATGGCCGTTCTTATGTTCTTATGAAGCCAATGTAGCTCTGTCTTTGAACAGCGGGGAGGAACAAGTTAAACCTTAGATAGAGTCCCCACGTTCTGGCAGGAACACTGTCTCTATTCCTCTCCGCTTTCACCAGAGTCTGCCATTTGAGTTCCTGGTTTAACAAGGTCCTTTCAGCAGAGGATGACCCCTTCATTTGAGAAAAGTTAAGCACAGTTCTTCTCCCCTTTTCTCAAACAATAAAGACAACAACATCAATAATAGCATTTCACTACCCCTGCATAAAGTACTAAAAGTGATTTATAACCCAATACTAGTCTCTTGGAGCTACACATCCCCTATCTATCAGATACCCTAGCCAGAATAAGTGTGTTCATGTAAATACAGTTTGCTCCTGAAGTCTCGCCCCCTCTGCAACTTGCTGTCAGGGGATGGCTTATTCAGACCCTGCTTACACTTACCTCACAGGAGTCTGATGGGCATAAATAAATTAAAGATTGTGAAGTGGTCAAATATTATGGCAGAGGTGTCATGTAAGTACCTTAGATTCTGATCTCTTCTCTATTGCACTAGTATAAATTCTTTGCAGCCATTTTGTTTGTTGCGTTTTACACTCTGGCTACATCTAGACTGCAAGCCTCTTTCGAAAGAGGCTTCTTCGAAAGTATCTTTCAAAAAAGCCTCTTTCAAAAAAGAGCGTCTAGACAACAAGAAGATTTTTCGGAAAAAGTGGCTCGCTTTTTCGAAAGAGAGTTTGGATGCTCTCTTTCGAAAAAGCCCTGTTTTCATGCAATAGCGCCTTTTTTGAAAGATGATTTTTGAAAAAAGGCATTATTTCTCGTAGAATGAGGTTTACCGCTGTCGGCAAAACTGCTGCGTTCTTTCGATTTACTGCTAACAGAACGCGGCAGTAGTCTAGACGCAGGTAACGTTTTTTCGAAAAACCCTGTAGTTTAGACACACCCTGAGACAGGAATTGTGTTTTCCCTGAATAATGGTAATGTACATTGGTGACACAGTGTCATGAAAGTTTGCATCTGCTTTTGGGGTGAAACGTCACCCTATTCAAAGCACCAGAACAATATCTATGCACTGCTTAAGTCCCACTTAAGTCTGAGTTTGAGTGCTTAAGAGGTGCACAGGCCATATGCTAGCTCTCAGCAGAGGAGATGAATATTAGCCAGACTTAATAGAAAACTTCAGTTTCTAGTCTCATGAATCTAGTAACTTTCCCCAGCTCTTTAAAAAGAAAAAACCAACAGTGAGCTCAAATTGAGATTTCTGGCCTAATCTGTTCATGTTAATGAATGAGTGGTTTTTCCCTAATTGATAGCTTGGAGTAGAAATGTGGACTTTTTTTGTTCGTTGATTGCCTTGGCCATTGTTGGAGCCGTATATAAATTGGTAGGCGGGCACGTCACTTCCACATTTTTTTTTCCACGCTGCAATTTCAGAGTCAGTTAAGTCATTGGATGATGTTGTTTAATTCACTTCTAAATAACAGGTTTATAGAACAAGAGAACTGGCACTAAGAAATTATAGCCCGCCAGAACACTTCTAAGGGTGACACATGCACATTTTTTATTTCAAAATTATTATTGTGGTGCTTTTATTTATTTATATATTTATTAATTTCACCATATATAAAAGTGAAAAGTTAGTTTTAACAACAAAAACAACAAAAACCCACAATAATATAAATGGCAAAATTCCCACTGATTTTCAACAGCAGTAAGATCTGGTCTTGTATCTTTTTGCCTCTGCAGAACTCATTTTTCCTCTATTTTTGGGGGTGTGTGTCAGAGATTAAATTAGATGGGAAAACATTTTTGTGACAACATCCAACTCCCTCCTGAAAGGCTATCATCAAGTCCTCATATATTAAGAGATTAGCTCATGGATTTTGGAAGGGTTATAAACTCACTTGTTTCACAGCACATGCCAATCTCAAACTATGTATTTCACCTCCTCGGATGCAGCTAGTACTGGCTAGTCACTGTGGGTGATAGATTGCTGTATTTGTTGTACTACTGATTTGCTCCATCCCAGCAGTTGTTATGTACCTACTATGCAGTCCTGTTAATGGCCTCCTTGTTCTTCTAATGGTAAAGCTGCTCCACCATTTTAAATTTGTCATGCATCAATGAAAGGAACTTGGTTCTTGATAGAATAGCCATGCATTGGGGACAGACTAAAGAAAACAGAGGCAGCCAGGGCAAGCTATTGCCAGTGGCACTTAGGAATGCTGGGAAAAGTATCCCAAAATTCAGGGGGCTCCACTGTGAGTTTCAGACTTCAGATGGCCTGGCAGCCACTGGCCTTGGCTTGGTCTTTGAGGCTATGTCTAGACTGTATTGCTTTTTCGGGATACCAGAAGTATCCCAAAAAAGCAATGCCGCGTCCAAGGAATGCATCTGTTTTTGAAAAAAATTTCGGAAGAACGGACGCGCTCTTTCGCCATCCCTGTAAACCTCGTTCTACAAGGAATAAGGGATGGCTCGAAAGAGCACTTTTTTTCTGAAATTTGGTGCCATGTAGACGTGCCAAATTTCGAAATAGCTTCTTTCAAAAGTAAATCGAAACAAGATACGCAATTTGCGCAATGCAAATTGTGTATCTTTTTCCTATTTAACAGTGCAGTCTAGACATAGCCTGAGACTGAGCTCCTCAAAGGGATTTATGCTCCTAACTCATTGACTTCAATGGGTCCTACATGTCTAAATTCATCTAAGGATATGGGCCTGAGAGGTTAAGCTCTCTACGGGAGACTACTGTACTTCCCATATTGGAGACTAGCATCAGTCTTTGTACCTGATGCTGGGGCTAGTCACAATTTTAGTCCCTGTGTTCAAGGGAGTGGCTCCCTCCACATCGTTCCCAAAGGGGGTGAGGAAGAATGGGAAGCAGTTTTTCTCTGTACCAGCTACAGAGGAGTTACATTGGGCAGAATGCATCATTATCTCAAAGAATGGTTCAGCCCGTAACCCCCACAAGTACTAGGAACATCTGGGAAGGGTTGTAGCATTTTGATGAACATTCACCTCCCAAAATGATCCTGGGGTGTGAAGATTGTGGAAAGCCATTAATCTGCCCCCAGGAGTAGAAATAGGGATTTTTTGGTTCATTTTTCCAGCATACAAATCATAAGCATTCACTGAAGTAGAGCTGAAAGTACTAGGGCTAATAACTGTCATGTTTTATTGTTTTTAAATTTTATTATTTTGGTACAAAGGCTTTTTTTTTTTTCATTCAGGGAAAGTGGTGCAAAAATAACCATTAGGATGTTTATGCACAGGGATGTTAAGGTCTAGGGCCAGATTCCCAGCTTGTGTAAACTGGTATCGCTCCTGATCTCTTTTAACCTTTGGTGGTCCCAGCTGGGGCTGGAAATCAAGACTTCTGACATTTGCTTTTGGCTCCAATACTAACTATTCTGTGTGAACTTTTGTTTGTATGTCACTTATACTTCTAGCACCTCAGTGTATCCAGCTTCTAAAGAAGGGACACTTATTAGCTGAAAACTTTCCCTCAAAACTGATTCTTATGGAAAACATAATTTCTTTTCTTTTCTTTTGAAAAATGTTGTCTGCTCTCAGGTTTCAGTCAAAAATATTCAGAGTTGGGGTTGTTTGATGAAAAATCAACATTTTCAATGAGGGAAAGGGGAAACATATTTCTAACAACACTGTTAATAGTTTTATAATATATTTATAATAGCTGTATTTATTCAACTTTAGTTGAAAAATACTTTGAGATTCTCAGACAAAAAGTGTAAAGATTGTAATTCATAATCCATTTGCCCCCTGAATTTCTTCCACTCAAAGGAGGCCAAAACCTACTGGCTGAAAATGTCAGTAATAACTAGATGCACACAATACAAAACTGTTTGAAACTGTTCATTTCCTTTGCTGGCAAAAGCCTCTGAACTTCCAGTAACCATAGCAACATAACCACAAGCTGCTAAATTTTAGACACTTTTTTTACATTGCCTATTTTTTTCCAGTGTATAGAAAGCTAATAGGATACACACACTTTGTAGTTTGTTTGCCTTGTTAAGCTAAGTTGAATAATTGGTGATTAACGTAATGGATAAAATATAAGTCCTTTCCCTAGAAAATAGATTTTAAGAGTTAGAATTCATTATAAATTGGTGGAAATGGTCCTGATACCTGATATGTATCTGCAAGATAAGTAAGCATCTCTCTAACATGAAGCACATAAGTAGTCCCAGGGAGAAGACATGATCAATCCTAAAGTGTCACCAAGATTTTATCAAGGGCCTACCATATTGAGCATTTGTCCTAAAAGCTACAGCTCCAGAAAACATTTAATTATGGGAGAAGCTCAGATTTTTTAACTAAAAGAAGTTCATAGCCCTCAGTGTTGTGGTGCAAAGCTCGATAACACGAGTCTCAAAAGCACAGAAACCAGAACTCAAAGTGGGGAGGGGACTCTCAACAAATTAATTTTTTTTTAAATCTCAGGGTTTTTGAACAAATTTTATTATTTCTTGGGGACCCGACATACCATTTTTTTTGTTAATGCTTGGGGTTGGCAACACTACTTCTGTCTGCAAGATGTCAGAATCACTGTTTAGTTTAGGCCTCATTCCATAGCTATTCATGATGGAGGTATTGATGGGTTGAACTCAGTGGGAAAATTTGGATAGTGTGGATTAGATCATAGCCTCCTTGGGTTAGGGACTGTCTCTCTGTTCTCTTTATATTGCACCTAACAAAATGGGGCCCTCGTCTATGTCTGTAAAACATGGCTAAACAGTATGGGGGAAAGAAGGAGCTGGAGAGCTATAGATGAGTCTGTCTGCCCTCGATACCTGGAAAGTTACGGGGCAATGTATAAAACATTCAATCTACAAATACCTGGAGGACAAAGGGGAGATCACTACCAGCCAAAATGGATTTACTAAGAACTAATCATTCATAACCAGCTTGATTTCCTTCTTTGAAAAGGTAACTGGTTTGGCAAATAGGAGGAATGCAGTGAACAAAACATACTCATGATCTTCTCGTAAATAAGCTGGAGTAATGCAGGCTTCTTAATGCATTGAACAACAGAAATCAAAGAGTAATTATGACTGGAATAGTAATAGAAATGTAGCCATGTTAGTCTGGTCTAGCTGAAACAAAAAACAGGACTATGTAGCCCTTTAAAGACTAACAAGATGGTTTATTAGGTGATGAGCTTTCGTGGGCCAGACCCACTTCCTCAGCTCAAATAGTGGAAGAAAATTGGCATGACCATATATATCAAAGGATACAATCAAAAAAATGAACACATATGAAACGGACAAATCAAATTTCAGAACAGAGGGGGGATGAGGGGGGGAGGTAAATGTCTGTGAGTGCTGGAATGCTATCATTTTGGAAACAATTCTCAAGTGGGTTTCCTAGGGAGCTGGCCTGAGTCCAGGATTCTATACCTTTATTAACAATGTGGATGTAGGAATGGAGAGCACACTGATCAAATTGGTAGCTGACACAAAGTGGGAGTCGGAGGCAGTGGGATTGCCAACACTTTGGAAGGTAGAGCTAAATTGAAAGGGATCTTGATAAACTGGAGAACTGGGCTGTAGGCAACAAAATTAAATTTAACAAAGACAAAAGTAAGGTGTTACATACCGGGAAGAAAAACCAAATGCACAAATACAGAATGAGGGATGACTGACTGGGCAGCAGCACTGCTGAGAAAGGATCTGGGGGTTATGGTAGATCACAAACCTTAACGTGAGTCAACAATGGGATACTATTGCAAAAAAAGCAAATTCAATCTTGGGTTACCTTACCAAAGGCATCACATGCAAGTGATGGGAGGTGATAAGTTTTCTCTTCTTGGCTCTAGTTAGACCTCAGCTGGAGCACTGTGTCCAATTTTGGTCACTGCTAGATAGAAAGAATGTAGAGAAACTGGAAAAGATCCAGAGGCAAGTGACAAAGATAATCTAAAGGATGGAATGCAAGCCATATGAGCCAAGGCTGAAGAAGCTGGGAATGTTTAGTTTGGAAAAGGGGAAAGCAAGTGGGGATGTGACAGTGGCTTTCAAATATTGAAAAAGCTGCCATCAAAAAAGGGAGAACAAATGTTCTCTTACCGCACAGGGCAGGATAAGAGGCAATGGGTCCAAACTACAGCATAGCAAATTGAGATTAACTCTCAGGCAAAACTCCCAAGCTGTAACAACAGTAGGACAAAGAAACAGATGCCTGGGGAAATCGTGGAATCTCCTTCACTGGAGGTTTTTAAAAAGAGGCGGGATAGCCATCTGTCTAGACTAAGTAACCCTGACAATCCATTTTAACCCCACGGCTTTCTATTTTTTGATTCTAATGACATTTCACCCTTTGGCACAAATATCCCAAAGGATGAAAAGCTGTTAGCACCATTGTTAGCAGTGACTCATATCAAACAAACACTTTAATTAAAATAAATTCTGTTCACAGATTATTCACATAAAAAATAAAGGCAACGTTCACCCACTTCTAATGGGGAACACACACAAAGAGATCAATAGCTGTGGCCAGCTTCAGGCAAGCCGTTTATGTCTCTCTGCTATTATTATGCGCATTACAGTAGCACCCAGCAGTCCCAAAACCATAACCCTGCTAGGTGAGGAAGTACACACAGCAAGGAACAGTATCTGCCTCAGAGAGGGTTGCAATCTAACTAGACTAGAGAAGTGTTATTAGGACCATCTTTGTAGATGAGGAATTGATGCTCAAGAGATTAAGAAATTTGTCTAAGGTCTCACAGGAAGCCTACGGCAAAGCCAAGACTTAAATCCAGATGTTCTGAGCTCTCGTCTAGCCACAAGGCCCCCCTTCTTCCTCTGCCAATTCCAGAGAGCTTCCATTTAAACCTGTGCTTTGCTAAATCAAGTTGGAGCCAGAACGGTGTGTACAAAGTCTTTATCCTAATTAGCAGGATTCACCCTCTGGCAGAGGGGCTTTTATTAGAAATACTTTCCCCTCCAGGCTACATCTACTTTGTGGAGTTTTTCCGGGATACCAGAGGAATTCCAGAAAAACTCCGCTGCATCCAGGAAACACGTCTGCTCTTCTGATTTTTTTTTCGGAAGAGCAGACGTGCTCTTGGAAGCCCTGTAAACCTCATTTCACAAGGAAGAAGGGATCTTCTGAAAGAGGAGGTTTTTCCAAAATTTGGCCCAATGTAGACGGGCCAAATTTCAGAAACGCCTCTTCGGAAAAAAGAATCTGAAAAAGGTATGCAAATAGCTGCTTTGAATTCCTTCTCCAAACATACATATCCAGGTTCAGAGAGCAGCCAGAGGCAAGTATGTTGTAAAACAAAGTCAAGAGAATAGGAATTGGGAATTGAGATGGGAAATACTGGGAAATAGCACAGATACTTCTGCCCTGCCTCTCACAGCTTTAGATTTGAAAGAATACAGGGAGAAAGAAAAGAAATAGCCTTTAGTTGGTCTGCAGTGGGGGCCATTTAAATTCAACAAGAGCAGGAGCCAGAACAGATGAATGCAGCTTAAAATTCTGAGAGATGTACTGGGAGATGGTAACAGATTTTGGAGGGAGGACTTGGGAAGGCGGATAACTAATAAGGTGGCTAGAAAATTGTCTGAGAACTAGATACTGAATAATTGAATGACAAGCATAGAAGGTAGTTAATAGGAGGACATATAATGTTAAGCTGTTTAGAATAGGTATAGAGTGCAGCCAAAATGTGTGGACAACAAACCTGATTTACTGTGTAACTTGATTATTGTAACCTGTATTGTAACCTGTATGCCCCCAGTCACATATTCCACGCAGTAAGTTATGATTTATGAAGCATGCTTACTGGAACTGTAAAAATATAAGACTCAGAGATACATATGGCAGTAGCAACAGGTGTTCCAGACTGAAGTCTGGGGAGAAGAAAGGAAGCAACTTTCATACAGGAAAGGCATTGAGAGCGGCAATAAGCTGGGTGACCAACTTTTAAAATCAGAAAATTGGGACAATGTTATGAATATTACCAGGAACAGAGTAGTGTGAAAGTTTTGGAATCTGGAGGAGTGTTATATGGAACAGGTTGACATGGGGGCAGGGAAGAGCGAGGGGAGGGAGGGAGGAAGAGAATTGTGGTAATTGGGTTAGAGTGTGTTGGATATATATCAAAATTGGGACAAAACTCTAGTTTCATTCTAATTGGCTGGGATAGCCCAGGAAGGGAAACTCCTGGGAAAAATAGCATGTTTGATCAAGCCAGTTATCTTAAATAGAGATTGTCTTCTATGACCCAATCCTAAAAGTAATTACTCATGGGGGGGCCTTTTATTTCCATAGGGTTCAAATTCTACTAAGCAATTTATATTGGTTTAAGTTATCATAGTTAATTCTACAAGGAAAAAGCTTAGAAAAATACCTCTTAGAACTTCATGTAATTGTTACCTTCGCATTTTTTTGGCATATAGACTCAGTGCAAATAGAGGGTACTGCAGTGCATTAAGCTTACATTATTATGGCCTCCCTAAAGTGATTTACTAATAACTTGGTAGGGAAAAAAAACCTAATTGCTCATTCAGTGGCATTAAGTTTTGCAAGTAATCCCTTTTCAGCATGTTTGTGTTTTTTACTATAAATTATTTGGAAAATATTTGAAAATTCTGGCTAATACAATGTGAAATCGTATTTACTGTAAAAAATTATTGCAAAAAAAGTACCCTTCCAGCGTTATTGGCTGGCCTTTCTATACTGCAGATATAGTATAATCACCTTGACTGATTTAGTTTAAACAAGAATTCACTGCAGTTCCTTTTAGCGGCATGAAAATGGCCGAGACAAAGTTTTTGTATCTAGCCATGATGTTTAGTAGCTCCAGGAACAGAGGATGAGAAGTTCTTATCCTTAATATCCAGTTTTTGTTTGGGTAATGATATATTTTCTTTAAACATTTAACAGGTTCAATGGGTTTTTTTTTTCCTAAAGCAGTGTGAAAAACCTGAATACAAAATGAATGATACTTCAGCATTCAATACTAGGGATGCAAGAAGTTGTTTAAAAATGTAACTGTGTAACCTCTAAAATTCCTAACAGTTGCACACACTGTGGGCTCTGCAGTAAGAAGGTTATTAAAGAGTTGGGACAAAGTTATATTGCAGAGCCGCAAAGAAGCCATGTTCTCAGGAGCAGGGCCAACCCCGATCCTGAGGATGTTTTGCTGTGGACTCTGCAGCCAGCTCCCTGGGAGCGGGGAGCCAGCATGTAATCTGTGGAAGGGGGAGTGGAGGGGACGGGTGAGCCCACCACAGACAGGAGCTGCTCCGGGCTTCCAGAGCAGCCCCTGCCTGCAGTGGGCCCCACAGGGCTAAAGCAGCCACTTGCATGGGCGGGTGGTGAGCTGCTCCAACCCCTACCAGTTAACTGGAACTGGTAAACCTCACCTGGTAAGGGTGAGGCTCACTGGTGAACCGGTTAACCATTTGCATCCCTACTCAATACAAAAGTTTACCTTTCTAGTTCAAACAGGCTCTGAAACAAATGCTATCTGTGGCATACACAATATTGTACTAACAAGTACAAAATTTTAGATTAGGTCACTCCATACTGGTCTTCCTCATATAGTGCTAGAAGGATGTGCTAATACCTGATTTTAGATGTCCTATGGGCTTCAATCAATATCATTTGTGGCTGTCAGGTTTGGAGCTTGCTATTCCTTTTACCTGTCTAGAAAAAAAAAGTACCACGATTAATGAATAAATAAGTATCTGTGTCATAGGAAGATGGGCAGCAATTAAGCCAAGATACAAAGGCAGTTAGAGGGACCAAACCGTATGTGCTTTGATCTCTGTTGTTTGATTTAGTGTTAATAGCCGTGGGCGAGAAAAGCAATTACATGGGTGGTTAGATGAACTTCTGCATTATTCCACCAATTTTTTCAGATTTATATTTACCTGGATCTATAGCTTTGCTGCTATTTAAGTTCTATTAATGTATAATTGGATACGAGTTTTCCTTATATGCCAGGTATTTTGTTTCTTAGGAAACTGAAATGAGGAGCAGGTAGGAAACCAGTGTCGTAGATGGATGACTAGTGCAATATGCCAGTTTTGCTTAGCCACAAGGACACAGCATTTGGCAGCTTCTAAGCAGTCTGCAAGGGTAGCCCCAAGCGTTGTGCATTTGGGTTATTTATTCTGAAGGTTGGCTGACAGTTTCACATCAGCTGACAAAACAGGAGTTGACAGGTGGGAAAAGGCACTTTTGGACCCCAAAGCCATCTAAAATGCCAAGATCAAATGGAGACCTAAAAGTACCCCCCAAACTGATTATGGGTAAAGCGCTAGGTCATGGGAGCAGACACTAGTTCTGATGTAGTCCACCATCTCTTCCATGCTTTCCCCAAATAATCATCTTACAAGAAACAGTCTTCAGACAGCTGCCTCCTGTTTGAGTCCCAGCCTCAGTCCTGCAATGGGAAAGCAGGACTACAACATTGTGTTGATAAAAATGCCATGGAGGGTTTTGTGCCACTAGCACACTGATATATTCAGCCCAAATTGCCTTTGTATCTGACCTGGACAGGTGATAGGAAGGAACCATTACAGGACCATACCAGAGAGGCCTTTTAAGCAAGGAACCACTTCAGAAACATTCTGTCTAACCCTGCCAGTCTGTGCAGTCAAGTAATCATTTCTACACAGTCAGCCATCACAAAGGGTGCTAACAATATGATTTTTTAAAAATCAACAGTCAGATGGTTGCTAGGAGATCAATAGTCACTAAGACCTGTGTCGTAGCTAAGCCATGGCTGGACTCCAAACCAGACTGAGATGGATGAAGGATGATACACTGTGGTTTCTGCCAAAGTGACTTTTTATCCATTTTCTCAATAACCGCTCTCTCAGAAAGGAAAGTGAGACAAAGAGCAACAGTGAAATTGCTAAGGCTGGTCAAATTTTTCCCATAATATTTGTGTGTTTGAATAATGGATTTTCATTTTTTTTGATAGAAAGTGTCTGCTTTCCTCCAATTTTGAAGGGGATCTTTGTCAGAGATCTGAAAAAATTCATGTTAATCAAAAAGTCAAAGTTTTCCCCAAGAATTCAGTTTTCTGACCAACTCTAAAAACTATTAATCTCAAGAGATGATTTACTGAGCAATGGTCTAAGAAATGCCCAGCTGAGCTAAACCAATACTCAGTCCTCACTCAAAGAATTAACAGCCTTCACCAACAAGAAACCCAATATTTCATCATGTGCCAACCCAAAGCTGTCTCTAGCTTTTTCTAAAATACCTGATCATCCTAATCTACACAGGTGTGTAGGAAGAGAAACTCTAAAATCACCCCATCCCACACTCATCAGCTTTGCACAATTGGCTAGATGCATTATAAGGGAAATGTGTATTTTATGGAACCATCACTTAGCACAACTGTTGACGGAACAGGATATCAGCCTATATCAATGGTCTTATCTGGACTGATAGATCAGATAGTACCTAGGTTGTGAAATCGCATTGTATGCCGGAATTGTTCCAGTTTACCCTGTGCTTATTAAACACAACTACAATGCCTGTTTCTTTGCGGGTTTTGTAAGAATGTCCTCTCATATTCAACAATGCGCTGTTTTTTCCCCATGCAATGCCTTGAAATGCATTCTGTTCTCAGAAGTCAGCATTCAACCACAAGTGGTTTGAAAATTTAAGGAGCTGAAACAATGTGGAACGTTAACCTGAATAATCAAACCCTTAAAGTTAATTGTAATGGGGGGGAAAAAAGCAGTTTAGTTTCTGCTTTAATTCTAAAATCCTAATGCGTATTAACCTTTTAATTGATAGTCTTACAGGGAAGGAATACACCCTAGAAAGCCTTGTGCATTTGCATTGATATAAGATGCACACAGTAAAGGAGATCATGGAATGGACCATTTCTGTTTGCCTTCGAGATTCATTTTAATCTATATGGGTTTGTTACCACTAGCTTTTCTGCTTGGCTGAAGGCAGAGCTGGAATCTTGTAAAGCAGGTACTTTTTCATTTTTCCCCTCTGTTTTAAACTGTAATAACAGAACCTTCCCAATTTTCTTATAATCTACTTCATGTCAATTCCCTCAGGTTGCTAGCTCCAATCTAATTCTATTTTTAAACAAGGGTATTTGTTTCTTGTTCTTCTTAGCTACCCTTTGTTTAACCCCTAATTTGAATCTGCCAGTCTTTCCCGTTGTCACCTAGAAGAAATGCACTAGCAAGTAAGAAACTAGTTCACTCTACAGAGTAACATGTAATTCTATATAACGCTGTACATTATTTACTTTGACACTGTATCCTACCATGCAATAATTCCATCAAAAAGCAGAATGTGCCCAAATGAAGGCTGCATGTGTAAACTACCTCAAACCAAAGGCATACAGTAAATCATACTAAAAGTGAAATCCTGCTGTTCTTTAAATCCAATGCCAAAACTCCCACTGTATTCAATGGAGCCTTGATTGCATCTCAGATTCACGGGATCATATACTGTTTCTCAAATAACAATGCATTATTCGTATTGCCAACCCAAAACATTCCAATATCACGAATCATTTCTCTCAAATAAGCAGCTTAAAATGTAATTTCAATAAATTGTGCATTCTTTTTTATTTTTCTTCTGATTTCTGAGACGTTAGGGGTGCACTTGGGTCATCGCTTCAAGCTTTTCTTTCCAATCATGAGTGATAGAAACCTTTTCCAGTGCACCTCCTTTTGCCCTAATTTTGAAGCCTTAAGCATTGGGTGGGATAACTGCACAAAGGTGAATTTCTGACCACTTGCTTATTTCACAAATAACAATGAACAATGTTATTTATAAAATGTTGTGATGACAAATATATTCATTTCAGTGTATTCTGCAGGGCAAGAAATTAAATCCCTCTTGATTGAAATGAATGTGTTTTGAAATACAAATGTAAAAATTGTATGCATGTATTGGAAACAGAAGGAAAATCAGTGACATATTGTGTGTTAACAGGAAGATGATAAATCATTGAAAAGTAAGTTTTACACCAACTACACCTTAGCAATATACTGCTAAAGACTACAACAACATTGATGCTGCTACGTAGTACAATTGATCCAAAAATTCTGACAGGAGAGTTTCCCACTGAGAAAATACCATTTCACTGACTTTGAAACTTTCTCTAGGAAAGTGTCAGTTTGGGAGAAAGTCAAAATGAAGTGTGTGGTTAAGATCAATATCATTAGGACTTTATTGGAACAAAGCAAGTCAGTATTTTCATTTTCACATCCAAATTGTTTTTATATGATAAACCATACAGTTTTTAATAGCTGAAATTGAAAAGAAATATTTTGATGCACCTGAAACAATTTAAATTTTAAAATTCATTAAATGGAAAATCTTGAAATTTCCTGTTTCATTTAATTTTGGAATAAAAACAAACTTTGAAGTGTTGAAATTTAATAAAGAGAGGCAATTCCATTCCTAATTATTTAGATTGTTTTGACAGTAGACGTACACATGGCCTCCTCCCTCCCCACTGCTCCCAGGGACAGGGAGGTTCAGGCCATGACGCCTCTTGCCTCCTCGCTGCTCCGGGGATCCTGGGGTGTGCACAGGCTCTTCCCCTCCCCATAAAGGTGGGAGAGGCCATGCTCAGCGCACTGCTTCTCCTCTTCCCCTGCCCGTGGTGAATGCGGGGCCTCAGCAGAGCAGGCAGGGCTGTAGGTGGGGTAGGGGGCTCTGCCTCCCCCTAGAAATTTCTGAAGTCTTCTCAAATGTTCTCTGTCACAGACGGCATGATGGATGCCTCTCCTTTTATAAAAGCATCGATTTCGCTATAGGATCAGGTCAGCTACTATTACCTGCCTGAAAGTTAAATAAATGGAATGAAAATAATGTATTTCCTAACTTTTCTCCATCAGCTACGTCAGATTTTTGACAAACTATTTAAATATATTTACACTATATGAGTATGAGAATAGGAAGAATTATTCACAGCAAAAACATGTATCCTGTGACTTTAGCTTCCTTTCCAACATGTGAGTTATCTCTTATGAGATTTATCTTTTTACAAGTTGCTTATTCAAAATTAGCGTCAATGAAAAAATGTGCGGTGCAGAGGGGGAGGGGATGTGGAAATCACAAAAAAGTTATGAATCTTTTTCTGCTTTTAGAAAAACCATTTCAAATCTGAGCATTTTTAACTGGATGTGGTGTCAGTGATGTATACAAACATAATTAGCTGATCAGTTGCCCATGAGTTGTTTGATAGGATTATTATTCAGAATGTTGAGTATTAGTAATTCAATACTTGTGCTGCGTAATTAGCCAGCTAAATCACACAGCATTGCTTCTGCTGCTCTGTTACCAAACCCTTCTGACATGAATGTTCCTGTTATTACATAGCTGTGTGATTGTTCCTAATGTTCTTTCTGATGGGAAATTTTGCAGAATTATATGCACTGTACAAGCAAATGCATGGTTTTCACTGGAATGAAAGCAATCCTGGCAAATATGACATATGCCATATTCATCTATGTCCAATGATTACCCTTGGTGTTTCTAGCTCTCGTGACTAGGGCCCCACCAAACTCTTAGTCCATTTTGGACAATTTCATGGTAATGGGATATTTAAAATAGTAAATGTTGTGATTTTGGCTACTGAAATTTGAAATTCCATGCTGTTGTCATTGTAGGAGTCCTGTCCCAAAATGGAGTTTTGTGGGAAGGTCAGAAGATTATTGTAACTGCGGGGGCCGGGGGGGGAGGGAGTCCAATACTGTTACCCTTACTTTTGCGCTGCTGCTGCTGGCAGCACTGCCTTCAGAGCTGGGCAGCTGGAGAATGGTGCCTGCTGGCAGGGACCCCCAGCTCTGAAGATAGAGCTGCCACCAATAGCAGCAGAGAAGTAAAGATGGCGTGGTATGTCATTGCCACTCTCACTTCTGGGCTGCTGCCTGCAGAGCTGGGTCCTCAGTCAGCAGGTACCATCCTCCAGCCACCTAGCTCTGAAGGCAGCAGTGCAGAACTAAGGGTAGCATGAAAATGTACTGTCACCCTTACTTCTGTGCTGCAACTGGTAGGGCTCTGCTTTCAGAGCTCGGCACCAACCCAACATCCGCTGCTTTCTGGTCACCCAGCTCTGAAGGCTCTGCAGAAGTAAGGGTGGTAATACTACGACCCCCCTAAAATAGCCTCTGCAATTTCCTCTTGGGTCATAACCCATAATTTGAGAAATGTTGCTCTCCCCTGTGAAATCTGCATAGTATAGAGTAAAAGCACACAAAAGACCAGATTTCATGCTCTGTGACACATTTTTCATTGCTGCAAATTTGGCAGCGCCTTACTCATGATATTTGGTGTTTTTCTTAAAGACCCTGCTTTTGGAACCAGGTGATTACACGAGAATCTCAATTTTCAATCTTTTAACAATAATTTTCTCGGTTCTGTGGTTAAGAGGAAAATCGTGAAATTGTTAGACTTAAAACCAGTGCACAAATAAAAATTACTCAAATTTACTATTTTTAAAATCTCATGATTTTAAGACAATTTCATGGGTTTTTGAGGGGGAACTGATTCATGATCTTTGAACATTTTAGATTGGCAATACAGTGTCTCCCTGGAAAACTGTATTCCTTTTCACTAAATGTACAAACACTTATATATGCTGGAGAAATGCTGTGATATGATGTGATAAAATATTTAAATATCTTAAAAATATATAATTATTTATTCAGAGTCTCCCCAAATTATATGGTTTTATTATTACCTTCCAATGATATCTATGGGTGTGGGAATAAAGGGGTCTCAGAGCTGGATCTGGCCTACAGGGAGCTGAAGGCAAGATCCAGGCATAAGGGCCTGCCTTCATAATTCTCCGCAGAAACTCAGCTTGGAAGCAAGACGACCCTCAGCTGCATGGGGGCCCCTGTGTAAGAGGAAAGAGGGTAATACAAGGATTGCCTGAGGAGTAGTGCTTTCTCGTAAATTAAGCCACCAAGTTCCCTAATTTGGGGCCTTACCATAAATTAGGCCATCCAGTTACCCAATCTGCTGCCAGTAATATAAGGCTTCAAAATGCACCATATAAGGAATCAATAGGTATGGTCCGGGAAAAGGTAGACTCTTCATATTAGGAAGCAAAGAGGTCGGGTCCGGGAAGGGGCAATCTTCACCTTATTAGGAAACAAAAGGATGATTTGGAAGAATGGGATAGGGCGAGTACCAAGGGAAGGGTAGGGATAAAAGATGCTGTAACCATAACTCAGGGCTCTCTTCATTGGTTGCGAGACAGAGGGGAACTAGTGGTCTAGATGCTGTAACCGAATAAATCTACTCTTACCACTCCACCTGGCTTTGTCCATCATTCGGCCCTGCAACAATATCCTGATTTCTTTTCCTTATAATGTGTGAACAGAAACTTTCACTCTATATGCAATCAAATATTTCATAATCAGGAATGGAGGACAAAATACCAGAGATGCAAACTAGTTAGGAGGAAATCTTTGGTTATTTTTTGCTCTATGACAGGATTCTGTAGCAAGTCATTTAATATTTCTGTGGCTCAGTTCCCAGTGTTCTTCCCCTCACTGTAGGTCTCCTCCTACCCTTCATTTGCCTTCCTGTTTAGAATATACGCTGCTCAGGGTGGAGACTGTATCTTACTATGTACAGCACCTAACACACTGTGTCCATAATCTTGGTGGAGTCCTCTTGACACCACTGTACAATTAATAATAATTTGTCAAAAATGTAATATTTAGAAACGTACACATTTCTGTGCAGCACCAATAAAGCCAACGTTTTTATAGAAATTAACACATCCAGAGATATCACAAGAGCTGAGATTGTATACAGCATACAGGGTAAATCAGTGTAGTTACACTGTTGCAACCAACCAGCTTTTAGCCAAATTTGCATATCACCACTGGAAACAAGGCCAGTCCAGTTATGTAAGATACAACATCTGAAGAAAAAAAAAGAACTATCTTGGCAGACATGCACATGGTGCTTTGAAAATGACACAAAATGAGACTTCATGGATGTGTAACCCCTTTTTTCCTCCCCGGGTTACTCGGGAGCAGGTCACACTCACAGGTGTGCCTGGATGCCTGATGGTTTTAACATAAAAGGAGATCCTGAGTACCCGAGTGGTGATGTTGTTTAGTTGGGGAAACCCTATCCACCCCCTTCCTGCAGTCCCTTGCTCATAAAGAATATACAATGGCAGTGCCTCCACCTGGCTGGCCCTGTACACACTTAATGGTGTGCCTTGGGAGCCTCCAGGAATAAAATTATTCCAGCAATAATCTGGACCTAACTCCAGGACAACAATTATAAATAATATACAACTAATTGATTACCTTAAAATGAACACACCTTAACAACTTAAAGAAACAGGGTTTAATAGATTAACAGTGAATAACATCAATTAACAAAGTACACAGAAGTAATAGGAACTTATCTAGCTGGCATTTGCACTGCCACCATTTATCCCACCCCAGAGTGTGCACTCCTCTGGACTCCCGGACACTGGCTTGCATGGGTGCGCTTGAAGATCTGCAGCTGTAGTGGAGGTTCTCTGTAGGTTGTGTGTGTGTGTATGTGAGTCCAAGCTATGCAGCCAGCTGCAAACTCCCTCTGCCACTGGAGCAGGTTCCACCAAATGCCAGCAGCTCTGTCACTGGGCTGGCCACTCTGCCTCTCTTTGGAATTGAGAGTTAGTCTATATCTCTGAGGTCTGTCCCAGGCAGCACTTTCCCAAAGAGCCCATTTATTTACAGCCTCCTTCTGTGTGCTGGTTGTAGTGTTGTCCTTCTGAGCCACAGGCACAGCCAGAGTCTCTCCCATCTAGGGCAATCAGCTGCCCCAGAAGCAGCCTGCTAGATCCAAGTCCCAAAGGCTCTCAGTCCCAGTCTGTAGCTGCACTATAACAGCTCCTGGAATGGATAAAGCTCCTCCACAGCAGCCTGGCTCCTTTTGTCCCAAAATGGAGAGCCCCCCAGACTGCTGAGACCCTGTCTCCACATGGAGAGCCTCAGACAAAACTTCACTTCCTGGTTTCCTCAAGGGCTCATGGGAATTGTAGTCCCTAGAGCTAGATTGCAGCACACAAGAACCTCCCAGAAAAAAGTCAGAGGCACCTTTAATAAGGGGACTACAGATGTATAACTCAACTTTCTATCTCAGAATAACTTTACACAATGACCTGCATCAGGGTGTGCAATAAGCAGCCTGAAGGCTGGAGGTAGGCTTGTCAAATGCTTTCAACAAAAATCCTGAACATGGCAAACTTGGTTGAGCAAAAAAAAAAAAAAAAGAGGGGGGGGGGACAAGTTGTTGAGAAAAAAAAAGGCGCTGCACTTTTAAATGGCCCTGCGCTCCTCACTCCCCTGCCCCTGCCAAAGGCAGCAGGGGAAAACTGTCCCCACCAGGCTTTCATCCAAGGGAAACAGGAAATACTGGACATTTCACATGTCTGGTATTTTCTGGGTTTTTTTTACTGGACGGGGGACCCAAATACCGAACTGACTGGGCAACAACCGGACACCTGGCAACCCTAGCCTTTGGTGAGCCCACTGGCACTTTATTTGCCTGAGCATACGCATATTTGGCTGTTTGCAACTCCTGTTGGCCATGGATTGCCATTCCTGGCCAATGGGAACAGCGAACCATGGCCACGGGAGTTGAAAGTGTCCGTTGCTGCAAACATTCAGATAAATAAGGTGCAGGCGGCCCACCAGGGGCTAACACTGGTGAGCTGCATCCGGTCTGTGGTCCGCTTATTGACCACCCTGACCTACATTGTGTCCTTCCATCCATGAAAGCCCAGAGAGATTCTGAATATGCAGGAAAAGCAAAGAAAGTCAATGCAGCATGTAAACACCTTTCCAGAGACACCAGAGGCTTTTCAGGAGATGAGCCCCTATGAGTCTGCATTAGAGCATCTCAAAGTAGTGAGGAGATGGAATTAGCTGCCTTCTAAAGCATCTGGCCCTTTAAACTGAAGGAATAATGTTGCAAGATCAAGTGCAAAGGTAACTTGTCATGTGAACTTTGGTTTCCATGGGGACCAAAAATAACCTCATCTGTCTTGTCCATCTGTTTCATTATGCAAGCCAGTGACTGAATAGTACATCAAGTTCTATCTGAATTAAGTATCTTGTGCAAGGGAATGCCACAGTGGCATAGCAGAATTGTATTTATGATATGCATAATGTTTTCCATCTTATCATCTGTTTGGACTGCGTAGACATACGTGCAGCAGGAATCAGAGAGCTCAGTGAAAAATGAATGTTAATGCAACCAGAAGTCAGAATAATGAAGAAGAAAGCTAAATTTACAAAGCACCTGCAGAAAACCAAGAAAAAACAGAATGAATACTCCGTGCAATTTGTATTTCTGTAGTATTTGTGAATCCCAATGCATTCTGAAAACCTTGAACGAGCCTCACAAGGGGTCTGTCATGCAAGTGTTATTAAAATCATTTTACAGATGGGTAAAAGGAAGTAAAGATGTTCATGCTCTGATACTATGCCCATGATCGTGGTATGTGAGCACTATTTGCTTGTGCATTATGTGACCTGTGTGGTAGCTGTTACATATTTGCCCAGGCGAGGCAGGCGGGCAGTAGCAGACACGGATTAATAATAATTTGTCAAAATATAAGATTTAGAAAATCAGCTAAGACTCAGTAGGGCCCCCTGAGGAGTACTGCTCATGGTAGTGAAAAGGTTGCTCCAAATGCTGGGCCCATCCCTTGCACAATTTCTAAGGAGCTAAAGGGCTCCTCTCAGTTATGAGCCCCACCCCGGCTCAAAATGGTACCCTGACTGCACATTCTTCTGCCCCGGTGACACCTATACCACATTTTAATCAGGGACCGAGGTGAGCTGATTTACCAGCATTTATACCCACTGAGAAGTGTTCAGGGAAACCAACAGCTTGTGTGGCCCCTGGGCAAGGGAGGGGGGGCTGGATCACCACTTCCGGCTAGGGTGGGGCCTTGGGTGGAAGGAGCAGGGTCAGGGCATCCAGGTCTCAGCACCCCCCAGATGACAACGCAGCTCCCACAGCCTTCAGAGCCACGTGGAGTACATAACACTTTGGCAGTGATTTAAAAGGCCCAGGGTTCTGACCGCCACAACTGCCACAGTAACCACAGCATCAGCCAGCAGCCCCAGGTCCCATTGAATTGTGGGGCCACAGGGCAACTGCTCCCATTGACCCCTCACATGTTGGCGGGCCTGGGGATACTTTATGTTGGAGACTCTTTGGCACAGAAAGATTTTAGAGTTCTAGCTCTGCTATCAGTGAGGCATTAAGGGGCTACAATGGTTCCCAGAACTGGGGTCTAGATGTCACCCTGACTTCCAGTTTCTAACCACTTGACCACACTATGGACAGGACACACCATTAACATGGAATTGGAAAATCTGAGTGTGAGGGATCAGAAAATATAAAAATCAAGCCACTACAGCCTCCAACTGTAGAAAAATGCCCATTAAAAAAATCAGCTGGGCGTGGCTAACAGCAAAAATTAAGAAACAACCCACAGAGAAAATCAGGGAGACCCTCCACATCTCAGTAAATGGCCAAAATGAGGCAACCAAAAGGAGCTGTGTTTAGAACTGAGGCTACATGTTGTTTCTTCAGAACCCTGCTTCCTTTCATACACACCCTCAACAATCAAGTTCCTCACCAACCCGCATGTTGGGAGCTAGATCGTGGGTATGATGATATTACTCTACACAGGATCTGGGCAGAACTGCATCACCCCGAGAGAACTGCTGGAGAGATGGTCTCTCAGGCCGGAACAATCTCTCCATACACAGGGCTAGATGAGTCTCCTAATTTGTCAGCTGCATTCTGCATCTGGTGTGGGTGGATTAAAAGGGGTAGGTCACTTATGGCACATTCTCCCTGCCCATCTTTCAGTTCCAATCTGTTGTAGTTACGTGAGGCCATATCATGGCACTGACTTCAGTGCACAACTTCCCAAGTGGCCAGAGCTAATTACAAACAAAAACTAGGTATGGAAACCCCTTTCGGCCAGAACATTGGTGGAAATATTAATTGCCATTGGTGATGCCACATGTCCTGGGCCACAGGTGATGCCACAACAGTGCCCAAAATACCCCGGGTCCCAAGGTATTAGCACACTGGCAAATATACAATGTAAATTGTTCACATATAGGCACCATGGCACTGTGATTTCATTATCTTTCAGGAAGTGTGTGATGACAAAGGTACAGGTTTATAACCAAAGTGAGTGAACTCTCAAAAAGCTACTTTATTGGGTGAGATTCCAAGCTTAGCATTGGCGGACGCAGGATCAGCATCTGAATTTTTTGTTTTCTTCTGAAAGTGTGAACAATGGAACACCTAATAAGGAGCTCAAGTCGGTCTTAGTCATGTGTCCAGAGTAACACCCATTGATTTAAATTGGGTACCCTGGATATACACAAATGTGAAGGAGAGCAGATTTTACCCCAGTCAATATAGGATGCAGTGAAACAAACAGGATTGTCACTGACTGTTTAGAGAACAGAACTGGGAATTGGGACTCTTGGAGATTAGCGCTGCTAAAATCAAGATCAATTCCACTGAATCAATGTTATTTTGGATTTACACCAGATTGACGGTGATCAGAATTTGGCCCCAGATTTTTACACCTGCCTGAAATCAATTTACCTTTCTGTGCCTCATCCTCCCCATTTGTACAATACCTTTACAGGACTGTCTTGAGGCTCTAATAAATAGCCCTTTGTCAAATCTTTGCATGAGAGGGATTATGCAAATACCATTGTTATTGTTATAAGCAGACTGGTTTCTAAATAAAATGTTTTCCAAAGTTTTCTTTTAGCTCAGCATACTTCATCCATTTGTCCTACACACTGCATGTTTCATGGCAAGCTGCCCTTCCAGGGTTGATTTTTTTTTTTTTTTTAATGATTACCTTGGCCAGAAATGAGAGTGCTTTTTGATTACAATGATTTAACATCACCACTGTCTGCACACAGCTGGAAGAAAGGAATATGTGGCCAGCAATTTTGAAAGTTATATATAGTTTGGTAGGGCCGACTCCAAGATGTATGAACAGCTACAAGCAATTTGCGTGTTTCTTTAAAAGCGTGCATGTGCTAAATAGATTACAAATCTTTTTTGTATCATGAGATGCAATAGTTGTATTGTGATCCCTGCTCATAAAAAGGAAAATAGACACATACATGTATAGCACCCTGCTGCAACGTTAAGCCAAAGTGTAGATGAATGTAGCAATCAAATATTGGCAAAGGGAAAACATTCCTTACCCACAGAAAGAATTACACGGTCATAGCTAAATCAGTGCATGGACTTATTTAATAAACCAGAAGCAATTGCTCTGCTGCATTGACATGTCAACAGCAACAGGGTAATAGCACACAAGTGAAAGGCAGTGTCCCTTGCTTGCTCAAACACTCTCTTACTCCTCCCTTCAAAAACTATAAATTATGCAGCATAGGGGGGGGAGGGTGTGGGGAGGGGGTGTGGAATTTCTCTTATAACATCCTTCACAGGCATCTGGTGTTTCTCAGGTGCTGGATTCACATGCCATGCCAAGGAATTTGCATTGTGGAAAATTTGCTCTGTATCCCAGTGTGCTATATTAAAAAAAGGCATCAAATGTGAGACATGCTAAGTAACCACTCTCCTTTCATCAGACATCACAGTTAATAGTAAAATCTGGCTAACATTTAGCTCCCCATGGGGAGTTGTACTCCTGGGCTGGCTGAGCCAGTGGAAATATCATCATGTGTGATGATGCTGACATTTGTTTGTTCTTAGTATTAAAGGGGGGGGACAAGTCACCTGGCTTCTATTTTCAGCTGTGCCACAGACTTCCTGCCTGATACTGAACAGCTCACCAAACTGATCTGTACCTCAGTTTCCCCACTTAGAAAATGGAGAGGACACCTATTTCATAGGCTTAATTCACTGATGTTTGTGAATCAATATAAAAATTAATTGGGACTGGGACTATACATTTAGCACCGAACAGCATTACTCAAAACGCGTCTCAATTCTGATGAACATACTAAATGATTGCACTAATTGTGCACATAGTCATTGTTCATTTTGAAGTCCTTTGAGATCTGTCATCAGAGGTGCTATACTCAGGTATAGATTAGGGCTGTCAAGCAATTAAAAACAATTCCAAATTAATCATGATTCCTGGCTAATGGGAGCAACAAGGGTGGAGCCTGCAAGCCAGCACAGGGGACACCTTCTGTGCACTGCCATTCCTAGCATAGAGCAGCTTCCTCCCTCCTGCCAGGCAGAGCCCATGGGTTGGATAGATTTGGTGGCTTGCCTCGATCAGGCCTGCGAGGCTTGGGGCTTTACCCGCCACTCAACAGTGCGGAGCAGGCACTGGTGCTCCAGCCATGTGGCCTTGCTGTGGGTAGCCCTGAGTCTCAAGGGCTGGATCAAGCCAAACAGCCAGCCATAGCTTCCCCATCCTTAGCATAACTGGCATGTAAATACCTTGCAATGCTGGCTACAAAAGCTCCATGCAAATGCCTATTCTCTCTTTCAGGTGACATTGTAAATAAGAAGCAGGCAGTATTATCTCCTGTACACGTAAACAAACTTGTTTGGCTTAGAGACTGGCTGAACAAGAAGTGCGACTGAGTAGACGTATAGATTGTAAAGTTTTACATTGTTTTGTTTTTGAATGCAGATTCGTATTAAAAATGTGTATGTGAGAGTTGCACTTTCATGGCAAAGAGATTGCATGACAGCATTCATATGAAGCGAATTGAAAAAGACTATTTTTTGTTGATCATTTTACAGTGCAAATATTTGTAATAAAAATGATAACATAAAGTGAGCACCGTCCCCTTTGTATTCTGTTGTAATTTAAATTAATATATTTGAAACTGTAGAAAACCATCCAAAATATTTAATACCTTTCAACGGGTATTCTATTGTTTTACAGTGGAATTAAAACTTGCTTTTTCACAATTATTTTTATCACAATTGTTTTTGGAGTTAATCACATGAATTAACTGTGGTGAATGAACAGGCATGGTATTTGTTATTACAGATTTGCATGTTTGTGAGATCTGCTTGTTGCTCTTATTTTAGAGGACCAGTTTTTTGTTCTGACTGATTATCTTTGGGTATGTCTAGACTACATTGTTTTTTCGAAACAACTGCCCTTTTTTCGAAAAAACTTCACCTGTGTCCACGCTGCAATCGTATTCTTTCCAAATTAAATCAAAAGAATGCAGGGCGGTTTCGACATTGGTAAACCTCAAATTATGAGGAAGAATGTCTTTTTCGAAAGAGCTCTTTTGAAAAAAGGCGTGTGTGGTCACAGAACAGGGACATTTTTTGAAAGAAGAGGCAATTGAAAAAAAGCACAGGTGCCCTTGGTGGCCATTCTGTGAATAGCAATCAGGGCTTTCTTTCAATAGAGCATCCATGCAGTCTAGATGCTCTCTTTTGAAAAAGCAGATTGCTTGTTCGATCCGGTTTTGAGGTGTGGGTGCTTTTTTTCTAAAGAAGCTTTTTCGAAAAAAAAAGGTCTTTCGAAAAAGCTTCTTTTGAAAGAAGCTTGCAGTCTAGACGTACCCTTTGTAAACCTGATCAGTAGTTAGGCAAAACCCTCATAGCTTAAATGGGAGTCCACTGTAAGGACTATGGGATAAAACCTTGACTAATGTGAAGACTAGAAGATGAAAAATTATAAGTTTATTTGCCAAAAAAAGGCAAGTTCACTTGACCCAAAATTGTTCATGAATTTATGTTTGCCAAATAGTTTTGGCCAAATAAAAAATGTTTTGGAAATGCTAAAATGATTCAGAATTTTGCACTTTAATTAAAAAGCAAAGGAGGACTAGAGTCACAAAACAGCTGGAGCAAATCATAGAAATGTGTAATGGCAACAAATAGTGAATAGGCCAGAGACCATACAGGAGAGGGATGTTATAACCTGTGGGGGTAAGGAACTTACCTGAGACACACAAGTTCAAGGCCTTCCTCCCCTGGTTATTTATTAAAAAATGGAACAATGTTACCAGAAGAGAACTTTGCACCAGACTATCCCAGATTCTCAGCAGCGCTTTTCCACCTCTGTGCCGGTACTAAGTCAGTATGAACTGGTAACATTCCTATTTGGCCATTTTGCACTCCATTTGCAGAGATGTAATTGACTCCACAAGGTGGAAAATCAGGGACTGCAGGAAAGTCAGCCTCACCCATGGTAAGTGGACATCCAGCTAACTAAAATCATGCCGGACCACGGATGTTGCCGGACCAGAGAGTGCTGGACTAGAGAGGTTCAACCAAGATTTGTGGACAGTTTATACCAGGCTCTCACATCATTCCTTGGTAACTTCTATAAGGAAAAAGATTGTTCAGTGTCTGTCCAAATGGGCAGGATAGCTTGGAGCTCTGATCACTGTAGAATTATTTTTTCCTTCTGAAGTTAATTAAGCATATAAATCAGAAAGGCCTTATATCATCAGAAATGACCAATAATCATATTCAGCCTTCTAGGCAAAGATACAGAGAGATACAAGTGAAAGATTTTTTTTTAATGGCATCCTACATGGAAGTGCTTGGCATTTTGTTCAACACGATAGGGTGGGAAAAGCTCTTCCTGCCCCCAGGTGCTGTTCAGTTTGTGCTCTGAAGTCCGAGGCTTGATAGCTTGCTTTTGAAATCTTCAACCTAACTAATGCACAGTGACTGTACAGGTGCTATTTCTTATTCATATTTGTCTAATCCCTTTAAAAAAAATCTTACTAAGCAATAATCTTCTTCAATACAATCCTGCAGCAGCGGGCTCCTCACTGGTAGGTTAATGTACATACATGTGTATTCTAGTAGCCATTCTAAGTTTGTTGATCTTAATTTAATCTCTGGAGGTTTCAACTTTAATATTTAAAACCAAGTTTCTGACTGTTGTGAGTACAAATCTAATCTTCTTCATGAGTCCAGATGGCTTCTCCAAATCTGAAAACAGGCTGCTCCCATCTACAATTTACTATCCTGTTTGCCATTGGCTGTTAAACCCATCAACAATGATCCGATGGTTCTACAGCTGGCATTGATAGGATCATCTGAGTTCAAAACATGGTGTAGCAAAGCATGCTGGATACAACACTGGATGGAAGTTCCCACTAAAATGATCAGCAGCAGCATCACTAGTAATGCTGACCTCTAAATTTTTTTATCATTTGTCTCCAGGCTTAACCTACTGATGAAAAGGATAAAGGATGGCTGTTTATCATTCAACTCATTTCAGTCCACATGTTGTCTGCTACATGGAATGTACCATCTTTTATGGGGAAAAGCCATTGTCCCCTCCAGGTCTTCTGACTCAGAGGCCAGCCCTCAAATTCTCAACCTGTGAACTGATCTGATTTTATTATTTGTGAGGCACCCAAGACTAAATTCTCTGTTAGGTTTCTACATAGGCAGGGCTCATTGAAGTCAGAGTTTTCCCATTGACTTCAATAGGTGCTGGATCAGGTCCGCCAAGTATACTTTCAGCTCAAATTATTTTCATTCTCGATTAGGAGGCCAAAACCAAAACAAGACAAGAGTGAACACAAGTAAGACAGCTCTGTGTCTGTGGGCTTGCCTACACTACATGGTGGATTGATACTGTAGCAATAGATCCATAGGCCATCAATTTATTGTGTCTGCTTAGATGCAATAAATTGATCTCCAAGTGCTCTCCCATCGACATCAGTACTCCACCAGGATAGCAGGAGCAATTGGGGTTGATGGGAGAGCATCCCTGCCAATCTTACTCCGTGAAAGACGCTGTGGTATGTATGTAGATTTCAGCTATGCTATTTGCATAGCTGAAGTGATGTAGATGACATTGATGGTAGAGTGGAGAAAATAATGGATGAGAAAGATCTGTTAGGTCATCCACTCCATCTCTCTACCAATGCTGATCTGGGTATGCTAACAGGTCAAATTGTTATCACTCTCTGCTTGACCTTATTCTCAGTGAAAAAAAAAAAAAGAGAGAGATTTTATTTCCATAGTTCTTAGAGATGGTGAATCCTGATGAGGGGGAAAAAATCAGAAGCAAACATGGCAATAATTGAGATTCCTCCTCTCCATCCTTTTCTTCTCCCTGACTTCTTCTGGAGTGTCTCATAATCTTCTCTTAAATACCCAGAGTAATGTTTTTTCTCACCAGAAAAATATTGCCCCTGACTTTTAGCAATGGGTAAAACAAACCACAGAAAATTTGTAACTCTCTCTTGAGGTAGAGAATCTAACAGTTTCTATACTTTTCCGTGCCAGCCAGTCCAGTGGGGGTCTATATGGGAGAGAGGTGGCCAGGACACAGGCTCTTCCCTTCGGGTCTATTCAGAAGGAGGCCTGCTCCATATTCCAGGAAAAGATCCAATTCAGGACTCTGCTGTGTGGTCCACAGCAGTGTTTCCGCTAAGCAGCATGGCAGCACAGCTTCACAGGTGATTAATCAGCCCTGCCCAGTCAGAAGCTCAGGGCTCTGCAGCTGACTGACTGGGCGGGGCTGATTAATCACCTGTTGAAGCTGTGCTGATGCGCAGCTTAGAGGGAACACTGGTCCACAGCCCATTCTGAAGCATCACATAGCTAGTGCCTTCCACAATCTTTGCCTTCAAATACTTCGGATGTATCTAAGGTTGGATTAAATTCATATATCTGAGTGGAGGGAGCTCAGCACCATGCAGATTAAATTAGACAAAAGAGGTGATAGCAGATGAAGGGTTGTAGTATAGGAGTGGGATTTTATATTTATATTTCAGATTTAATAATGTAGTAATGTATGACTTAATTTCATCCTGCCAGCCACCCTCTTTATGACCCTCTGGGGCATTGGTAGAAATGCATCTGACACACTGCCAGTGTTTGTACCGATGTTAAGGCAGGGAGAGATCATTAGGCCCTTTAGTTAAATATACATTTCTTTGTTTTAAGGTTTAGTAAGTAAAAGACAGGATCTTGTATTGTGTCTATGTTAATAAGATTAGAGGAATGTTGAAGGCCTGGGCCACAATGTGAACTGTTTTGACTACAAGATTTAGTAAGGTTTAATTTACAATGCTTTTTTTATTGCTTAATATAAAACACTGCTGTTTGTATACTTTTGAAGGTCTCTGTAAAAGACTGTTCGTGTGAATGAGGAATGTATGCATCAGAAAAAGATAAGGTGTGAAAGCTGTTGTTAAAACCAGATGGTCAAGAGAGGAGGGGTAAGACTTATTGATGCCATCAGCGTGCATCCATGATTAAGGAAGGGCAGATTGACGACTGTAAGGTGGAGATGGCACCCCTAAACACAATTGATTAACTCAATCTGGTACAGGATGACCCTCTCGTAGGTGTTTTGGAATGTTAACATCAAAAGTTAACACCTATTAAGGAGTAACTGGTCATAAACGGACACAGCAAAATCCATAGACTTCAACGGAGACAAGAAGATTATAAAAACAGGGTGCTTTGCCTTGGGACTTTGGGTTTGTCTTGCCACCAAGTCCAGGAGCATCGGCTCATGACCGACAAAACCCAGCTCCCCTCTGCAATCAATCTGGCTGGCCACTAGATTGATCCAGACTCTGGACTGGTAACTATAACATTAACTGGTAGGACTGTGTGCACGGTGTGTGTGTGTGTGTGTGTGTGTGTGTCAGTGAGTGAATGAGTGACTGAAAAGCATATGCTAACTATTGTATTCTGAATAAATGCGGCATATTGCCTTCTCCCCTATAAAAGATCTCGTGTGCTTTGTATGGGCATAACAGTAGATTGCACCTTCACTGGAGAGGGCATGGATTTGTAGCACCGAATATTGTAATTTTTCCTATTCCTTCTACTTCCTGGGGCTCCCCAGTGCACAGAGAAACTGACATACTGCATGTGATGTTATCTCATTAAAATATGATCATGTAGAACATTGTTGCAATCACTGTTCTATATTGGTTGTAAACCTTGTACAAAGGTTGTCAAGTGAGGTGTCTATGGAAAGGCTATCATTTGCTGAATAGGATTATGCTGTTTGTATGCATGAATCATTTTTGTATTTGAAGTTATGAATTTAGCTGTGTACCTGAATTTCAGATGATTGGCCCCTATGGTAAGATTCATGAGGTACTCAGACGGCATATTGTGAAGGGGCTATTCCATAGTGAATGGCCCATCAAGAAGTACTTGACTCACAATGGCCCTTGGATGATACCAATCTGATGAGCATTCCTGGGAACATGCAAACTAGCAGGTGGGCAACGGCTTCTACCTATAAAGAACCAAGTCATGCATGGGTGGGGGATTTGCCCATGAGACAGGTCATGTGACTGGACACCATCTTTTTGGGCTGTGATTTTTCCACAGGGAGAAGAAAGGATCTTTCTGCCCGGGGCAAAAGCTACAAAAGGCCCTGCAGCCATCTCCATCTTGCCTCTTTCCTGCTCCAGCTCAAATCTCTGGACTATAGAGTTACACTAATGGAAGCACCCTAACAAAGGGATCGAGGCCCTTCCAATGATCCAGAAGTAACCAAAGACTTGGCTTAAGCCAGCACTTTATTTCATCACTGCTACAGTCCTGAACCAAGAACTTTGCAATTGTCGTATTTGATTCCTTTAACCTTTTTTAACTCTCACTTTGCTTTCTTTTTATAAATAAACCTTCAGATTTTAGAGACTATCAGATCAGCAACAGTAAGATTTTTGGGGTAAGGTCTGATCTGGGCATATGGCTGGTCCTTTTGGACCAGAAGAACCTTTTATTTGATGAGACTGATTGAAAAGAACCACTCATCTCTGAATCCAGTGTTTCTGGTGGCAGTACAAAAACTGGAATACTTCAAGAAACTGCTTTTATTACTTCTTGTTAGCCAGTGTGGTATGACAAAAGTTTCTTTTGTGGTTGATTTTCTATATCTCATGGGAGAATAATCATCAGCATTTCAAGGTGTATTTGCTCTATTTCTCAGCAGTTTGTCCTGACTTTGGTATTCTTAGTTATGACTCATGGGGTACGTCTAGACTACAGGCTTTTGTTGACAGAGGCTTTGTCAACAGATACTGGCGACAAAGCCTCTGTCGAAAAAGAGCATCTAGACTACAGCCAGTTCTGTTGACAAAGCAAGCCGCTTTTTCGACAGAGAGTCTAGATGCTCTCTTTTGAAAAAGCAGTGTGGATGCAATAGCGCCTTTTTTCGACATAACTCTGTCGAAAAAAGGCGTTATTCCTCGTAGAATGAGGTTTGCCGCTGTCGACAAAACTGCCGCGTTCTGTCGACTTACTGTCGACAGAACTCGGTTGTAGTGTAGACGTAGGTATAGTTTTGTCGACAAAAGTCCACTTTTGTTGACAAAACCCTGTAGTCTAGATACACCAATGAAGGCACGGTGACACTGCTACTGCCCTTTAATGGATGCCCCTTGTACTGATGGCTAAATCTGAGTGGAGGTGGAGCAGCAGATCTATGGTTCCAATTATTCTCTCCGGGGTACGTCAACACTTGCTCCCTAGTTCGAACTAGGGATGCAAATGTAGCCGACTGAAATTGCTAATGAAGCGGGAATTTAAATATCCCGCGCGCTTCATTAGCATAATTTCGCCCGCACGCTATTCCGCTCGCCAGCTGATTCAAACCAAGAAGTGCGCTCCGGGATGCGTTAGTTCGAATCAAACCCCTTGGTTCGAACTAACGTTACTCCTCAAAAAATGAGGAGTAAGGTTATTTAGATCCCCGCTTCATTAGCAATTTCGGTCAGCTACATTTGCATCCCTAGTTCGAACTAGGGAGCAAATGTAGACGAACCCTCCCTCTGCATGAAGGTAGCTGGAGATCAGACCTTGAGTGCAGTGAATTCATTTCCAGCTATGCCCTTATGTGAACCATGCATGATAGGACTCCCCTCACACACTCCCGTACCACTGAATAACTGGACAAGGGCTAACGATGTCAGAGCAAGCTACCAAATGAGCAAGATTTGAAGAATGGGTACAAAACCTATAAGAAAACAAACATTGTAGGCCAGAGCCTGAGCTATTAAAAAAAAGTGTAGCTCCAATTACTTCAATGGAGCCACATCCACTTGCATTAGGTCTGGCCCACAGGTTCACATCAGAGTGGTCTGTGGGAAGCTTGCAAATTTGGATTTTTGTTTCCTGACCGTAATCAGGGAAAGAGGCGCAGTGGACAATACCTGAGTGCAAAGCATCGTGTGACAGCAAGCAATGAATTTCCACATGTCCAGGCAGGGCAGGGGGGGGCATGCATTGGATTTTACACTCTTTTCAGGGTAGGTCTACAGCTAGTGTAAATCTGCATCATTCCATTTAGTTCCCCTGATTCACCCCACTTCAGAATTTGGCTCATCACCTTTTGCTTATAAAATAAGCTGCTCTGCAGACTAATTCTAACCCTGAGTGTGTTAATGATTAAACAGACTTCTTTACATGTTATTAACATTGTTCCAATATTAATATTCAGGGAGGACACCTGGACCCTTTACAATTTTTTCATACTTAAGAATTTTATTTGGATGCCTTCTGATTCCTTCCCCATTCCTTCCCCAGTCCCTTTAGAGGGATAACTCACTCTGCTTTATGTATACATAAACATCCTTTAGGGCTTTGTTTATTTCCTTTTGAAGCCATATAGAAAATAATGAGGTCCCCAAAGAAAGCCTTAAGGGTCCCCTAAATAACCAGAGAGGAAGAACTCACTGTCTTACGAGCCCTTGTGAAAATAGCAATTTGTTCATTAATCATGGAAGTAAAGCTTCATCGCTGGAAAATTAAACCCACCTCAGCCTGTAGATCACAGCAGAAACATACTGAGCGTACACCTGAGCATAAGAAAGGAACATGCCAGGTCTGTAAATGCCATATATCAGCAGAGCATTAACAGTTTATCTTTCTATTTCACTAGTACCTTGGTTGATCCTGTAGTTGCCACTGATCTTAATCTCCCTGCCCCACAAAAGAAGAAAGGTAGCACTTGATAAAATTGATTGGTAAATGTCAAATGAATCAATCTGATATAACTTGCACAATGCCTGATTTCCCACCATCTTTGACCCCCTCCCCCAGTGATTCTGAGCTCGAGAGTTTACCTTATTTTCAGCAGGAGCTGCTGTGGACTCAATGACTCTGGAATTATGCATAAATAATTAACCTGTGGGATTTAGCACCATAGGGTTAAATACTCAAATTGTTGAAAGATAAGCCCATACTTTGGAACAACTCATCCGGTTTCACCCCTTTGTCAGCCTTGCCATGGGTTGTTTAAAGATACCCAACATGATCCATTGCTTTGGGTAGATTATGGAGGTCTTAATAATATCCTACTTCATAGGCTTTGGACAGTAGAACGGTTAGCTCCTGCCATTTAGGGTAACAACAGTGGCGTCGAGTGAGCACCCACTGAAATGAATGGGACAGTTCACACCTCTCACAGCTGTTGTTCCAGGCTGTCAGTGAACTTGGGAAGTCGTAGCTGCATCAAGTTACCCCCTGAGTCACATTTTCAAGGTTTTCTTCACAGTCTCTGAGGAGCTGTTCTGCAGTATTCTGTGTGCGTTAGTTGGGGTTTCTCAAGAGCTGAAGACTGGGGGGCTGACAGAATTGCTGGACTCCTGCACAAGGTGGAGGTGGGGCGTCTCTGTGTTCCAAGAAGGGGCGGGGCCTTGGGCATAAGGGGCATTTATGGGGGCAGGCAGCACCACCTGAACCACACCATGTTTCCCCCTCCCCTTCTGCCAGCCCTTAGCGTCACTCAGAGCATGCGGCCCAGTGCTCTGGTGGAGACTTGAAGGGGCTAGGGCGGCAGCCGCCAAGGCCTTGGGCCCTTTTGAATCTCCAGGCACTGGGGCAACTGCCCCGTTTGCCCTCCCTCCCTTCCTCCCTGTCTTCCATCAACAGGCCTGGCTAAAGGCTTTATGTGTAATTGTATTGCACTGCAGTAGTGCAGCAGAGAGGCGATGAAAGCATGAATTACTGATGATAGATCATTGTTCAGCAGGCTGGGAGGGGATCTCCTAGCTAACAGGAAAGAGTCAAACATATTTCTTATGAATGCTGCTCTGTCAGTTCTCATTATCAATCAGGAATCCAGGTGCACTACAAAATACCGACTTAATTGCCCAAATCTCTATAAATCAAACAAAACTGCACCATGGCTACAAGCTCTTCAAAATGCTTTCCTCTGACAACAAGCACAACCTCCATCTTGTCCAGGTGTAGCTTCATGCTGTTCTTCATCCATGAGCCAAATACAGTGAGCCACCTTGGTGGTTAATGTTAGGTTGCGTGGAGGAAGATAAGTAGAGTTGTGTGTCCTCTGTATATTGCTAGCACTTGAGAAAGACTGAGCTCCAGGTAGCAAATCTAATGCACCCAAATATCATTTGATTGTTGAAAGGCATCAGGAAGGATTACGCTTCCTGCCCCCTCTTACCCTCATTGCCTAGATCAGGGGTGGCCAACCAGTTAGAGACAAAGAGCCAAAATAGTGGTGGATAGCATGAGAAGAGCTACGTATTATATATTTATTTTATATATCTCTATATATAACGATAGATAGACATAGTACAAAAAAATGTAGTGATAAAAATAACATTATAGGACATTTCAGACAAAAACCAATAAACAAGTCTCTAGTCACTTAAAAAATTCACGGCCAGTCCATAGATCTTCAGAGAACTTGACAAAGAACAGACATCAAATTTAAAAAAAAACCTTTAAAAATACAGTAATAGTCTCACACATTAAAAAAAAAGCATCCCCACTATGTATTTTAAATTTAACACTACTGCCCTATTATGTCCTGTGAGTTTTTTTAAATTAAAACTGAACTGAGAAGTAAATTAGCACAATTTGAAGTGCCTGTCCCAGACTGCAAATATGAGAGGTTCAAAAACAATAAGGGAGAGACTCATATCTCAGAATAATTGCTTCAGCCTGGCAAACAATAGCCTTTGAATTTTCTTTAAAGAAACACAGTGTAAACCAGGTACATGCTGATTCTTTTTTTACCCTGGAATTTAAATATGACATTCTGCATCCACAAAGACTTTGAGTTTAAGGTGTTTCAGCCCTCCCCAATCCCCTTCCCTCTCCCAGAGCCAGGCACTCCCTCTCCCTGCTTCTAACACAATGTCCTCCCTCTCCCCCAGAGCCAGGCACTCCCCTGCTCTAATCCAATTCCCTCCCCTTTCCCAGAGCCAAGCACCCCACCCCGCTCTAACCCAATCCCGCTCCCCACGAGCCAACTCCCCAGCTCCCCACTCTAACCCAATCCTCTGCCCTCCCCAGAGCCAGACACCCCATTCTAACCCAATCCCCGCCCTCCCCAGAGCCAAGCACACCCCCTCTCTAACCCAATCCCCGCCCCTCAAGCCAGCTCTCCCAGCCCCCCACTCTAACCCAATCCCTCTCCCCGGCCCCGGCCACAGCTCTAACCTAATGCCTGGGTCCCAGAGCTGCCGCTGCCACTGCTGCCACCACACACGTCTCCCTCCAGGCGCTGGGGCACATGGGCTGAGCGGCTGGCCGTGAGCATGCACTGGGGTGCCTTGCACAGAGCGGCCAGCCTGAGCAGTTCGGGCACATGGCTCAGAAGCAGCAGGAGCTGCATTTTTTTAATCAAAGAGCCACATGCAGCTCGAGAGCCGTGGGTTGGCCACCCCTGGCCTAGATGACTGAAGTGAAGGTATTCACTTGTATCACTTAGGGTGTGTCTACACAGCAAAGTTATTTAGGAACAACAGCTGTTATTCCAAAATAACTATGCGAGCATCTACACAGCAATTCCATTATTTCAAAATAATTTTGAAATAATGGATGGTTTATTCCGACTTCTGTAAACCTCATCCTACGAAGAATAACGCCTATTCCAAAATAGCTATTTCGAAATAAGGCCTGTGTAGATGCTCCATTTGTGCTATTTCAAAATAGAATGGCCCTGGTGAGGGGCTAAGTTATTCCTCCTGGGGCTCTAAATCAAGATAGCATGTCTACATTAGGGAAGCCTGCCTTGGACTAATTTTAAGGCTTCCCTGCAGTGTAGACGTGCTATTTCGGAATAACTACTCTGGAATAGCATATTCCAAAATAACTGTGCAGTGTAGACGTAGCCTTAGGCAGCATTTGCTGCCTGCCACCAGAACAGAGGGACAACAATCTCTAGGTGACCAGTCTTACCCCCCTAAATGTTATTACTTTAATTGTTATCTCTGTACACGGATATCTGTTGGGGTCAATGTTGCCATAAATGAGGGATGAGAAACTCCGATGCACCGGCCACATGTGTTTTATCAGGGTTAGTTGCTAGCAAGCCATGAAGCAGTGTGTTTACCTGAGCTTCTAGAGGCACACAGCCCCACAGCTCCCAGTCGCTGTGGTTCACTATTCCCTGCTAATGGGAGTCAGCCAATGGGAGCTGTGGGAAGTGACAAGGGCAGGGCCATCCTTTCTGCAGCTCCCATTGGCTGGAAATGGTGCACCACAGCCACTTGGAGCTGTGGGACTCCCTGTCTGTGGACACTCAGGTAAACAAACCCCCTGGCAACCTTCCAGCGGTTAATTCTGACAAACCGCGTATAAGTCCACAGGCCTGAGGTTTCCCGCCCCTGCCATAAATTTTTCCTTTCTTAATGAATTCTTTTTCAGCTTCTTTTCAGTTTCTTTTTCAGCTTCAGCTTCTTTTCAGTTCTCATTCTCTCAGCACTTTTGCTCTGGGAGATTCATGTGTAACAGGGAAGCTGAATCAGCAAGTTTTGGCTGTCAGTTTGATGGTAGTTTGCAGGGTTATTGTAGCCGTGTTGGTTCCAGACTATTGTTTCTCTAGTCTGATTGTTGGACAGATCCACAGAAGTTGTGACAATGTTTGCTTCTGCATGTAACGTTGTGGATTGTTTAATTTCCATATAGAAATACGGACTCTAAAGCTCAAAAGGTCATAGAACTAAAAATTAATGGTAATTTAGGTATAAGTGATTGTCTCTTGATCACATGCACAATGTACACACACAATAAAACCCAGTCTAGTAATACATATAGATGGTACTTTAAAAAGGGCCAATTTTATAAAGCTGAAAACAATTGAGCAAAATTACCTGTCAGGAAGAATTTAATCAGAAAAACGGAATGATAATTGGAAATTGCTTAAGAACACTTTACTAGATGCACAAAAAGCTGTAATCCCACAATTGAGGAAGAATTCCATAATGATTAAAAAAAATATCATCCTGGTTTAAAGAGGCAGTGAAGGCAACTAACATTTTTAATAATAAATAAAAATATATGAGAGCTGGAATTATGAGGAAGTTGATAGTAAAGAATATGTCTCAGAAGCTAGGGATGACAGAAAATGTATAAGGGAAGCAAAGGGATACAAGGAAAAACCTATTGACTGCAGAATTAAGGACAATAGTTTTAAAAAGTATATTGAAACAAAATTCATCATAACATGATATTGGTTAATTACTTAATGGAAATGATAGGACTTCCAATAATAATCCAGAAAAGGCAGACCTGCTCAACAAATATTTCTATTCTGCATTTGGAAAAGAAGATGATGAAGTAATCATATCATATGAAGATAACATTGTTTCCATTTCACTGGTATCTCAGGAAGATATTAAAGAGGTGTCATTGTAGTTAGACATTTTTAGAGTTTTACAGGAGTTCTAAAAGAGCTGGCAGAAGCACATGCTGGACCCTTAATGTTGATCCTCAATGCACTTTGGAACAATAGAAAAGTTTAAGAAGACTGAAAGAAATCTAATGTTGTTTCAATATTTTAAAAGAGTAAATGGGATGACCCTGGAATTATAAACCTGTCATTCTGACACCCATCCTAATTTAAGTAAAATATTGCAGATGAAAATGAATTCAGGTATATAGAGATTAAAAAGGTTAATGTAATTAATGCAAATCAACATAGATAATTTGATTTGGTATTTGTGGTGAGGTATTTGTGACTGGTGGGACCTCTTCTGCCAGATTGGGTCCAATTCTGGTATCCACAATTCAAGAAAAATGTTGGAGAAGATTCAGGGAAGAGAATGATTTTAGGATTAGGAAACATTTCTTATAATGATTTAGCTACCCGAGTCTATCTGTTCTGCATAACAATGAGAATGTTAAGGAGTGATTTGGTTACAATCTACAAATATCTACATAGGGAACAAATGTTTGATAGTGGGCTCTTCAGTCTAGAATCATAGAATCATAGGGTTGGAAGAGACCTCAGGAGGTTATCGAGTCCAACCCCCTACTAAAAGCAGGATCAATCCCAACTAAATCAACCCAGCCAGGGCTTTGTCAAGCTAGGACTTAAAAACCTCCCAGGATGGAGATTCTACTACCACCCCAGGTAATCCATTCCAGTGCTTCACCACCCTCCTGGTAGTGAAATAGGAGCAAACAAAGCAAACAAAGGTATCCAGATCCAATGACTGGAAATTGAAGTTAGACAAATTCCGCCTGGAAAAGGGTGAACATTTTTAGCAGTGAGGTAATTAATGATTGGAACAATTTACAAAGTGTTGGGGTGGTTTCTCTATCACTGGATTTTTTAAAATCAAGATTATAATTTTTTAAAGTATTCTTCAATTCAAAATAAATTATTGGGGGTAAAGTCCTATGGTGTGTGTTGGGCCAGGAGATAAGATTAAATGATCACAAAGGTTTCTTCTGCTCTTTGAACCTAAGAGACCAGATAATTTGATAGCTGCTCCTATATCAAGACATCTTTTTTATTTACTCCTCTGATTGATCATCATGAGAAGCTAAAGCCATCCATTCTTAAAAACCAGGGAATCCAGTGGCCAGGTTAAATCAATATATGTAAAGTACACATTTTATGTTGAAAACAATATCAAGTCAGCTGAGTTCCATTCTTCCCCGTTCAATGACTTTATATTATTTTGTGAACCTATCTCCTGGCTAGTTATGGAAGCCTCAGATGGGTGGCTTTCTTGTTCACAAACATGAAGTGCTCCAACAAAATGAGTGAATGTTTCTTTAAAACTTCTTCTAAAGGACATGTGAAGATTCTGCAGCTGCATTGCCGTTTTGGAATAATTTCTGTTGAAGATGGCGACAGGGGAAACCTGGTTACCAGAAGCTGGAAAGTAAACGCAGAGCTTGGCTTGCCATGCACAGCCTTCTACTAGAGAACTCACAGCTGCAGAGTTCCCAGCAGTATGGAAGCTGTTCTGAGGCAAGACGAAGGAAAGATAATATAAGCCCTGGGGGAGTTGCTGTTTGGCACTTCAACATAGAAGTATGTGTACTTCCATCTGGGTTGTATGCAAAATTATAGACATAAGAGCTACAGCCTTCTCCTTGGGTTGTTGACAGGAGTTTGGCTGCGGCTTCAACGTATTTTGACATGTTTGCCAGGAGGTTCGAACCACAGACCTGTGCTGAACTGTTAACCTACACAGTACATATGGGCACTTTGTGGCAGATGGAGGATAGATAGTCCAATCAGCTCTTTCATGTCCTTTGAGTTTTGCATGTATACCCTGTGGTGTTTTTCCAAACATTTGCCATCCTTCTTCAATGCTGTTTATATCAGCGCCTTCTGCTTTTGCCCTTATTAGTTTGTTTTGTGTAACTGGTCCCTGGCTAAAATTCTGCCCAAACCTCCGTGTCCAGCCTTTTCCTTTGTTTCAGTCTTTCCATCTGGCAATGTTTTAAAACCCCATGGAACATTGATCCCTTTTTCCCCCCCTCTTCAGAATTTCATATGCATCCATCAGGGCTCCTGCTCATGTTAAAATTGTGCGTGAGCATGGGAAGGAAAAACTCTATATTGGCATCCCAATATTGTGGGGAGGGGTGTATAAATTAAAGAAGCTCCACTGACTTCAACAGAGTTTTGCTAATTTATATCAGTTGAGGATCTGGCCCATAATCTGGCATGACAACAAGAGAGGACAGGGGGCAGTTACCCCAGGACCTGGCGCTTCAAAGGGGCTGGGGATCTGTGCTGCTGCCGCTGTCACTACACCGGCGTGGTGGAGGCTGGAGCCCCGGGTCCTTTAAATTGCCATGGGAGTACCTCATGGTGTGCTCTGCATGGTTCTGGGACCTGGGGGGGCACAAGGGCTGACTAACCTCAGTCCCACCCCTTCTGCCTGAGGGTCCATTACTTCTGGAAGCATGGAGCTGAGCCCCGCTCCACCTTGCCCCGGAGCCTGTGGATGCTGTCGGCTCTTCTCCCCATAATTCTGTGCAATGAAGGAGCATTTCTTAAGTAATTCAAGGAGCAAGATGACACAAAATGAAAAGAGGTGCCCAGGCATCTGGAAGAGGAATTGTAAATTTTCGATCTGAATAGCTAGACATTTTTAACTTATCACCACATGCTATCTGGGCACCAAGAAGGGCAACTTCTGATGTTTCCTTGTTCCCAAATGAATTGGTAAATGCTGATGTTTATTGGGAGAAGAGGAATGGGACTTGCTGCATTAAAGGTTTAAGCCTCCTTAATGAGAATTTTGTGGAAAACGTTAAACACATCATGTGAGTTTTAATCAGTGTCTTTACCTGCATATTGTTAATCTCCAGATCCTCTGCATGGCACTTTGCATGGTACCATGTGAGAAGTGCCAGGTGTGACTTTAACAATTTAAAAAAAGGTAAAAATCACCCTCGCTGGCACAATGTTGCATAAGGTCTTAGAGGTTAAGGCGTGAATAGACTAGTATCATCTGGTCTGACCTCCTGCATAATACACACCACAGAATTATACCCAGTAATTCCTGTACCAAACCACTGTGTGGGTATGTCTACACTGCAAAGTTTTTTTTTGGAAAAACGGCTGTTTTTCAAAAAAAACTTCTCTTACATCCACATTGCAATCACGTTCTTTTGAAAAAAAATTGAAAGAACAGAGGATTTTTTCCGACATTGGTAAACCTCTTTCTACGAGGAAGAAGCCTTTTTCTGAGGGTATGTCTAGATTATATCCTCAACAGAGGGATGTAAATAAGGCATTTCAAAATTGCAAATGAAGCCAGGATTTGAATTTCCCACACTTCATTTGCATAATCACATAATGGCGCTCTTTCAAAAAAGCGCTATTTTGAAAGTAAAACCGCTGCCTAGACACGGTTCTTTTGAAAAGCGAAGGCTTTTTCAAAAGATCCTGTAAACCTCAAAAAATGAAAAATGAGGTTTACAGGATCTTTCAAAAAAGCCTTCCCTTTTCGAAAGAACAGCGTCTAGACCGCGGTTTTACTTTTGAAATAGCGCTTTTTCGAAAGCGCACCATTTTGTGATTATGGTTCTTTCGAAAGAAGTTCTTTCGAAAGAAGAAAAAGAGTTTTTTTGAAAGAAGAGAAAAGAGGAAAAAGCACAGATGCCCTGGTGGCCACTCTGTCCATAGTAATCACAACTTAAATGTGAGATAGTGTCCATTCAGTGTGGACGCTCTCTTTTGAAAAAGCAGATTGTTTTTTCGATGCGCTTTGGCAATGTGAACGCTCTCTTTTGGAAGAAGTTTTTTCGGAAGATCTCTTCCGGAAAAGCTTCTTCCGAAAGAAGCCTGCAGTCTAGACATAGACTGTGTGTGTGTTTCACTATTAGCTGTGACTTTCACATGAGCAGGGGCAGCATGTCAGTGATGGGAAAGGGGTGTATGTATAGGTTCTAAATCAATCTGGAGTTGTTTCGAATTAAAGATCCTTACTACAGAGAGTGGTGCTACAGTGACGTAAGGCAACTGAGAATCTAGCCTAGGGGTTCTCAAACTTTGTGATACCGCGACCCCCCTCTAAGTTGCTCACGACCCTCTGTGGGGTTGGGACCCACAGTTTGAGAAACGCAGATCTAGCCCAATAAACTGACTCATATCATTACAATATTATGCTTTAACACATTCATTACTTCTAGAGCAGCATCTTGGAAATTGGATTTTTTTTTATTGCTTCTTCTCATGGAGTCAGACGTTTCTGAATTTTGTCTAAATTGGAAATGTAGATATTATGGGACTATATTAAAGTCATGGGCAATCAATTTTTTTCTTTTCCATAATTCTCTATGTTGTTCTGTCAGCCAAAATAACCAGTTTCCTATGAGATAATTCAAAGAGTACTTCAGAAAACAGTTTTTAAGGCATTGATTTTTTTTAAGGACTGATTTTTTATTTATAAGTTAGCAAGACACATTATTTTACAGGTTTAAAGATTTGCCTGTCTCCATGGGAGGAAAAATATATGATTTAAAAATGTAATTTAAACCAATGTTATGTTATCAAATTACACTGCTTGACTATAATGTAACAAATGAGTAAGGAATACCAAAAAAGAAACTCCCGGCATTAGTCAGCACCATGTTTGCTAATGAAAGATCTGATTCTCCTTTGTTTTTCATGTGTAGGTGTGACAGCCCCCATCCTAGCCCTACAAGGGACATCCTGAGCTAAAAGAAAGACCTACTGTCTCTTGATTTCAAGACTCAAGGGCTGTTGGAGTTGCTGTCACATATTCTTATCTTCTGGGAATTGGGAACAGTGCAGGGCATAGAATCATAGAATACTAGAACTGGAAAGGACTTTGAGAGATCATCAAGTCCAGCCCCCTGCTCTCACGGAAGGACCAAGCACCAGCTAGATCATCCCTGACAGATGTTTATCTCACCTGGTCCTAAACATCTCCAGTGATGGAGATTCCACAACCTCCCTAGGCAATTTATTCCAGTTTTTAACAACCCTGACAGTTAGGAAGTTTTTCCTAATGTCCAATCTAAACCACCCTTGCTGCAATTAAAGCCCATTGCTTCTAATCGAATCACCCCTTACTAACTTGCTATCATCCCTCCTCCTTGTAACACACTTTTAGATACTTGAAAGCTGCTATTACGGTTATGTCTAGACTGCAGGCTTCTTTTGGAAGAAGCTTTTCTGGAAGAGATCTTCTGAAAAAACTTCTCCTGAAAGAAAGTGTCCATACTGCCAATGCGCATTGAAAAAGTGATCTGCTTTTTCAAAAGATAGCATCCACACTGAATAGACGCTATCTCGCATTTAAGCTGTGATTACTATGGAAGGAGTGGTCACCAGGGCACCTGTGCTTTTTCCTCTTTCCTCTTCTTTTGAAAGAACTCTCTCTTCCCCATTCAAACATGCCTTTTTCCAAAAGAGCTGTTTCAGAAAAAGACTTCTTCCTCGTAGAAAGATGTTTACCAATGTCGGAAAACCCCCTCTGTTCTTTCGATTTTTTTTCAAAAGAACGCGATTGCAGAATGGATGTAAGTGATGTTTTTTCGGAAAAAATGGCTGTTTTTCTGGAAAAAACTCTGCAGTGTAGACATACCCTCTGTCCCCTCTCAGTTTTCCCTTTCCCAGACTAAACAAACCAAATTATTTCAGTCTTCCCTCATAGCTCATGTTTTCTAGACCTTTAATCATTTTTGTGATCTTCTCTGGATCCTCTCCAATTTCTCCACATCCTTTCTGAAATGTGGTGCCCAGAACTCTACACAATACTCCTGTTGAGGTCTAATCAACGCAGAGCAGAATGGAAGAATTACGTCTAGTGTCTTGCTTACTACACTCCCAGAATGATGTTTGCTTTTTTGGCAACAGCATCACACTGTTGACTGATATTTAGCTTGTGGTCCAGTATGACCCCTAGATTTCTTTCATCTGTACTCCTTCTTAGCCAGTCACTTCCTAAAACACACAGGCTCGTTCATTACACCTGTGCAATAGGCTTGGAGAAAATCCTGAAAATATAACCCAAGTGCACCTCAGAGGCCTAAAAGCCAGATGACAATCAGATAGAATCTGACATGTATCATGGAACTTTAAAAGAGATAACATCTTGAAGTGTGACGCGTGGTTTTTGAATGGGTCAGGTTCAATATCCGGCATTCCTTCTGACTGTACAACACAGAACCAGCTTAAGCCCACACCCAGTAATCTGGAAAATTGACATACCACTGCTGGACGGCTTTCAGAGGCAATCTTCCTCCTCTCGCAAGCACTGAACCTGTGTAGGGGAAAGAAAACTTTTAATCAAAAAGGAAAGAAACCCAGCATTAATCTGGGAACACACCACCAGCAAGAATCGAAAACGTGAGTAGGAACAATGCTCCTAATCCAGAGTACACTGGGCAGTGTCTCTTTTCCTCAGTCTCTCATGTGGTGGTGTGAAAAACCTGACAAACGAATGTCCCTTTAACACACTGCTTCCCTCCTCTTCCGCCGCACCCCACTCACAGTTGTTGCCTTGATCAGTGAAGACCCAGAGTTCAGAGGTTCCAGTTGTGTGAGTTCAGCTCCCACCCCAGTTTTGTGGGGGAGGCGCTGAGCAGTGTCTCAGTGCTGCTTTGCTGCCAGCTGATCACTCTTCTGCCGGGCGCACATTCCACTGTCAGCTGCTCTGTCAGCCGGTCATTCCACCTTGGCCCTCTCCACTGAAACCTCTGAAATATCTTATAGTCCCACCATTTACCGCAGCTCTCAGTCATTCCAGCAGTTGAGGGGAGGGTGGGGGCTTATTGCTAGTGCAGTCATTAGACCCAGTTCTCAGTGATTTCAGCTGTACTGATTCACAGCACAAAAAACCCTCTCACTTGAGTCTTAAATAGCTTTGTCATTGAACAGTGGGGAGGGTCAAATAGGTAGGGATCACACCATCTGGTAGAAGTGCCTGGAAGTTTTTCTTCACACGGCACACAGTCAACCTGTGGAACTCCTTGTCAGAGGATATTGTGAAGACCAGGACTTTAATGGGATTGAAAAAAGAATTAGATAAATTCATGGAGGTTAGGTCCATCAATACTTATGAGCCAGGATGAGTAGGAATGATGTCCCTAGGCTCTGTTTCTCAGACGCTGGAATTGGATGCAAGTAAAGGGATTGCTTGATGATTACTTGTTCTCTTCACTACCTCTGGGGCATTTGGCATTGGCCACTGTCAGAGACAGGATACTGGGCTAGATGGACCTTTGCTCTGACCCAGTATGGCCATTCTTATGTTCTCCTTCTCTCCTCTGGGCTTTAGCACCTCTATGCCCTGTTTAGCAAGTTGAGGGTGACCCAGGCATAGTTTTGCTGCCTTAGACACTTTGCATTCCCTTGATCAACATTTTGCTCAGAGACTGTAAATCAGCATTCACTGTGAAGTATACTGTACCTCTGGACAGACTGACGAACATCCCTTGCCTGAACAAAATTTGTTTCCCACTTTTTGTTGACCATCTCCAAGAACATAATTTTCAGTATGGCTATGTCTAGACTGGCATGATTTTCCGCAAATGCTTTTAACGGAAAAGTTTTTCCGTTAAAAGCATTTGAGGAAAAGAGCATCTAGATTGGCACGGACGCTTTAGTGAAAAGCACTTTTGCGGAAAAGCCGCCAGTGCCAGTCTAGACGCGTTTTGCGCAAGAAAGCCCCGATCGCCATTTTCGCCATCGCGGCTTTTTGCGCAAAAACAGTCCTGAGCTGTCTACACTGGCCCTCTTGCGCAAATACATTTGCGCAAGAGGGCTTTTTCCGAACGGGAGCAGCATAGTATTTAAGAAGAACACTGACAATCTTAGATCAGATTGTCAGTGTTCTTGCGCAAATTCAAGCAGCCAGTGTAGACAGCTGGCAAGTTTTTCCGCAAAAGCGGTTGCTTTTGCGGAAAAACTTGCCAGTCTAGACGCAGCCCATGTATACAGACCTCCTTACATATTATCCATAGATACACTTCACGGTGATTAAGGACCAGTGTGATGCAGGCTTTCTATAAAGACTTTACAGGACACTTTTTCAAACTAGTATGCAAAGAGCAGACCTAGGAGATTCCTGTAACCCATACACACTCAGTGCCCTCTGTCAGTTGGCAAAACTGAGAACCGAACCAAGAAATCTCTTGCTACACAAGCACAATGCACTACCGATTCAGCTGAAGATCTATGTTTCTTAGCTCTCCCCTTAATAGATTCTTATCTTCTGAGGATCAAACACGGTGCAAGAAAAACAACACATGTTGACCAGTGCATGTTACACCCATTTCTATAACTGAGCCACTGAAAATTGAGATCTGCTGCTATGATATTGCCTGGTCTTAAAAACTATGACTCTGTGTTCTTTCTACTAAAGGGCTCGGCTCTTTTAGCTTATGTTTCACACGTTTTGTAATGTAGTATAAATGGTTCCTTATTCCTAGCTGTCAGTCAGGGGTATGGGTCACTGCATACCTCTGGAGGCCGAATTGCACGCTATATTTTAGAAATACTGGATGATGGATAGGTTACTAACTGCAACAATGCACATTCATCTGATCCTCTGTTGACCACTGCCAAGGCCTGCAATATTTCCTTATTTGTTCATTTGGTATTACATTTCTAGTTATAACGGTTAATAAAATTTAATGCCTAGGAATCATTCTCGCTAAGGGAATAGTGGCATGATTCCATGTCTATCCTTTAATGGTCTTTTTATTCCCCTCTTCGTGTTCAAAGGTCTATTTTGTATAAAGAAGCCAAAAGAAAGGTTAGATGGCTATGCACAGAGAGCCAGGAAAGTGTGCTTGGTAGCAAGTCTTTTACATTGTTACTTGGAAACCATTAAAATATTAAAATGTCTACAAAAGCAATAAAATGATCACAGGAGTATGTGGTGATATTTAATTTTCCCACAAGTTAAATATCACTGATAATTAACTGTTAGAAGTTTATTTTGAAATGACATTTCACTGGAATACCAGACCTTTACAACATAATTAAAGGTTTTCTCATTGTAATGGTGCCCTATTCCTGGAATGAAGGCTTTTAGAAAATCATTTGTGAAACAGACAGATAATTTTTAAAACTCCTCCCTCCTCCATTTCATTTTGGCTATGTCTTGTTTTGCCTGCTTCTCTTTTCAACAGCAATCCCAACAGCATTATCAGACCATTTAGTTCTCTGTCTAAGATGACAAAATGGTTGGCTTATGTGTTAAAAAAAAGTGTTTTAATATATTAATTGTATTAGACTGGATGGATCAGTTCAGGAAAGCATTCCCAGTGAGGAAAAACACACAAATTCTTAACTTCTTCTAAAACTAGTAGGATTTATCCCATGCCTCAGTTTTCCTAGCTGTAAAATAGAGATCAGGACTCTTAGTTCCTTTGTAAAGTGTTTTGATATGTACTGACAAAACCCTACATAAAAGAGCCAATTATTATTATTAATTTACTATGCACAATGCTTAAAGTTAAGCATTGTGCATAGCTATATGACATAGGCAGTGATATGCTGGATCATACTAATAGCTTATTAAAGTAGTCTATCGCTGACAATGGACTGTACTGGCCACTTCAGAGGGAGATGCAAAAAAACCCACAATATATATTTATGGAATAACCTGCTCACAGGAAAACAAAACAAAACAAAAAACCTTTCTTCCTGACTTCCACATTTACAAGTCTGCTTATGCCCTGATGCATGAGAGTCTATATCTATACCAATACAGCCTTTTAAAGAAATGTTCACTGCAAACTCTGCCTTCATCTTCTTCAGAGATAGTACCTGATAACAGAAGCGAGATGTTTGATGTGGTAGCATGAACTCTAAGTCTTAAAAAACTCCTGAGTTCTAATCCCAGTAGTGACATGCCTTCCTCTAGGATGAGGAAGCAAACTGCTGAACTCCAAAAATTCCACACATTGAGGATAACACATTCAAACTTGCATGCTTATGATTGGACATCTAAATTCAACCTGAGGCACCTAAACAGTCTCTCTGGAACAGGTGTGGCCAAGCGGCGGTTAGTGGGCTGAATCTGGCCCCCGGCTGCCTCGCCAACACTCTTACTACAGAGCAGAAGCAGCCACTTTAAACAGCAGGCTGCTAATTGCTATGCAGTCTGGGCAGGGAGGAGAACGCTTTGTGCACTGTCCTCACCCCGTAGCAAAATCCCCAAGCTCCCATTGGCCAGTTTCTGGCCAATAGGACCTGAGAAATTTTGCTGATGGCAGGGGCAACAAATGAAGCCTCCTTCCTCCCTGTGCTGGAGAAGAGCCATGTGGTACAGCATTCTCCCCTCCGCCCCCCACAACACAGAGGCAGGGAGACTGTCTCAGGTTGTGCAAAGCTGAGCCTGCCTCTGGCACCACCACTCTCTTCCCCCAAACTTTCTGCCCAAGGTCACTACCCAAACCCTCTGTATTCCCTCTCCCCACCTCCTCCAGGTCACAACTCCCTTCCAAACCCTGCACCCCCTCCTACATCCCTTCCCTAGACCAGCAACCTCTCCTGCACCCACAACCTTTCCTGGACCCTGCACTCCAAGTCCCTGCCCTAGATCATAACTCCCCCCTTCTCCCAAACTCCCTCTCAGACCCCATACTTCCTCCTGCACCTCAGTCCTCTATCCCAAGCTCCCTTCTACACCCCACCCACTGTTCCAAACCCTGTGCCCACTCCACAGAAGTGTGGCCCTTGACCACTTATCAAAATCTTGGGGTACGTCTAGACTACAGGCTTTTGTCGACAGAGGCTTTGTTGACAGATACAGTCAACAAAGCCTCTGTCAACAAAGAGAGTCTAGACTACATCCAGTTCTGTCAACAAAGCAAGCCGCTTTGTCGACATGAGAGTGTAGACGCAAAGGACAGTGTAGATGCAATAACACCTTCTGTCAACAGAACTCTATCAACAAAAGGCGTTATTCCTCATAGAATGAGGTTTACCGCCGTCGACAAAACTGCCAAGTTCTGTCGACGTTATGTCGACAGAACTCGGTGGTAGTGTAGACGCAGGTATAGTTTTGTCGACAAAAGTCCACTTTTGTTGACAAAACCCTGTACTCTAGACACACCCTTAGAGTGGCCCCCCCCATTAAAAATTATTGCCCACCCCTGCTGTAGAAGCTGTAAGTGTGTCTGAAAATTAGGCCATTTTTTAGATGAATAAATATAGATAAAGTGATTCAATTTTGCACACCCAAACTTGAACATTTTAATCCAGGCATCCAGAGTTGGAGAGTCAAAAATGGAGGTACTGATTATTAAGAAGACACTTTAGAAAGACTCATCATCTTCATGACAAACTCCTAGCTAAGTCTTTAGAATAGTCCTGGACGTTATCGGTTGGATGTTTATTCTACATCACTGGTGGTCTTAGGCCATCAAAGCTTTTGGCAACCATGTGATTGCTGATGGTGGAGTGGCATTTCTCAGTAAACCCCATGCTTCTTAATTCATTCATCTTCCATCCTAATATTTGGCCTATAACATTTCTGACTTGCTTTCCCTGTATGCAAAATGGCAATAGTAACACCCTTCTCACAGAGCTGTTTTCAGGATTAAGTAGATGTTATGTAGCTATCCTAGTGCAAGCATAATCTTTTTTAAAAAAACTAATGATATAATGTCCCAGTAAAGTAAGATTTTGGAAGAATTTCTTTCCTTCCTAATAAATGAGATTAGCTCACTCTTCCAGACAATTGTCTGAGCCAGACCATGACCCAGAGTACAATGGAGTTCTTTTGGCTTTTTCGAGGATGTTGAATTTCCATTGATATACTGTGAAACAAGTTTACTGCATTTTTAAAGGGAACTTATTGCTACTGATCTATACCCCAATGACTCACCTGGAAACCCAAATAATGGGTACCATGCAGGCAGCAGCAGTGCAAACTTACCTCTGATGTCCCATCAATGTTCTTCAACACTGGCCTGGAAGAAACGTACTATGGGATCAGAAAGGAATTCACTCCTCTGCATGTGACCTCCAAGGTGTCAAGGATGAACTCACGTAGATGTAAGATGTGGTGACCTTTGTTAATGCAGACAGTGAATAGCAAGGTTTGGATGGATAACATTCATTTCAGGAAGGTCACTGAACAGCCATTAATGAGAACAGACTTCAGGATACACTGACTGTAATAATGGAAATGATTCTAGTGGCTACTAATTCCTTCTTGTGTGGCAGAAGTATACCTTCAACGTGTCCTTCTTTTGAAAAATCACTATGCATTTTAGTCCCAAAGCTATGTGTCCTCCACACAAGTTTGCTGTTCTTCACTTTAATTACTGAACATTATTTACATCAGAGAAGGAGATGAATGAAACAGGTTATAGAAGCTGCTTAAAGAAGGAAGTTCACAGAATTTCAAGTTTGTGAGCTTGCAGGAGGCATAAGGGATCTGGCATAAGGGATGCTTGCAGGAGGCATAAGGGCATAAGGCATAAGGGATCTGTCGAAAAAGGCTTTCTTTCTCGACAGATCCCCCTCTAGACTGCCGCTTTTTGCCGACAAAGTGCTGAGTCGGCAAAGCGTAGTGGCCATTTTTATGCAAATTAGGCACGGGATATTTAAATCTCTGCCTCATTTGCAATGTCGACCTGCCTAATCTGCATCCCTCTGCCGACAGAGGGATGCAGTCTAGACATACCCCAAGGGTCTGTTTCTTAAGCAGAAAACTACTTACTGACAGTGGTCCTGTGCTGACAGATGCAACACATACATAGCCAGCCACTGCTTATGATGCACACTAAAGCACTGGTTCTCAATCTCTTACAAAAGATCCAAAGAATGGCCATATTGGGACAGACCAAAGGTCCATCTAGACCAGTATTCTTTCTTCTGACCATGGACAGTGCTAAGTGCCCCCGAGGGAATGAACAGAACAGGTCCTTATCAAGTGATCCATCCCCTTGTGCCCATTCTCAGCTTCTAACAAACAGTGCCTAGAGATCCCATCCCTATCCATCCTGGCTAATAGCCATGGATGGACCTAACCTCCATGAACTTATCTAGCTCTTGTTGAACCCTGTTATAGTTACAAACACCTCAGGAATGGGGGTTGCTCGTAACTCTGAACAAAACCTTACGAATGTTCTTTCAGAAGTTTACAACTGAAGACTGAGCTTTTAAACTTTACAGTGCAGGACAAAAATGTTGTTTTTACTGTCTTCATTTAAATGAAATTAGCATGGAGATGGTTTGCTTATTTTGTCAAATCTTTGTGGAAATGTTCCCCTTTTTTTTTTTTCATAGATTACATATAACACAGCATTGTACAGTACTTTTTTGGGGGTGGGGGGGGGAGGGTGAAAGGGGAAGTGTTTCTGCTGCTAATTGGCATGCCTGATCTCATACTTCTGGTTCCAAATGAGGTTTATGGTTAACTGGTCTGTTCATAACACTGGTGTTCATAAGTCTGAGGTTCCACTCTGTTTGGGGACACCAGCAAGGAGGAGGGAGCAAAGGGGGCAGTTGCTCTGGGGCCCAGTGATTTAAAAGGGCCCGGGGCTTTGGGACCTTTAAATCGCTGCTGGAACCCCATAAGGCAGGGTCTGGCAAATGCTGAAAGCTGGCTGGGGAAGGCACAGCGCGGTTTGGGTGGCATTGAGGATGGCTGCCCCTAGTCCTGCCCCATCTGAGGGTCCAGAGCCGAACCCTGCGCACATTGTCCAGGACCCAGCAAAATCTGCTGCCATCCCTGACTGCATTGATTGTGAAAAGGAATCGAGAGCCTCATACAGGCATCTTATTACTTAATCAGAATAAAATAATGGGAGTTCCAGTACCTGATTGCAGCCACTAAACAGCTGTAGAATTTAAATAATAAATGTTCCCTTCCATATGATAGTGCTCCTAGCCCTTGCTACCTTCATACATTACTCGTCTGTTCCCCCGTCGATTAGACCTAGTGGAACAACTTTTTGAACTGCCTACTGGTATCCCCACCCCCTCAACTGGGCATGCCATTCATGCAGGGTCTTTCCTGTACACAACCTCACGTACCCACCAGTAAGATGAGTACTCACAACTCAGTGCAAAATTCAAATCAAAACCAGTTGTTCTTTTAAAAGCTTCTTTGTTAAATAAAATGGTCGTGTATTAACCACCGCTTCCACCCCTCCTCCCCAAAAGCGCAGCAGCAACACTTCTTTAAACTTCAGCATTTCATCCCCAGGATCAAAATCTAGTCAATTACATCACAGCAGTCATTTAATTAGCACTAGGGCTCTAATTCAGCAAAGGTACTTAACAATGTATCTGACTTCACGCACATGAGTAGCCTAAGTACCTTTGCTGAACTGGAGCTTAGGAGCTGAGTGACTTCCTAATTTTTTTTTTTAAGTGAGTGCCCCAAAACCTTGTTCTATAACTGCAATTCCTCTGTATCCCCTTGAGATGCTAGACAAATGGGCACAATAGACAGCAGTAGTTTATTCTCTGACCTAAGGGCATGCTGGGAAACAGGGCCTCTGAAAAGGTCATAGAGCTTTCCAGGTGCCAGACAGTTACGCTTTGTGTGTGTATAACAATCCCTGAAAATCAATATGATAGTCGTCTAGTGACAAGGGTAGCCAAGCCAGCATAGAGGCAATACGGTGACATGTTTCAAGCAACTCAACCACTATGAGTAAGAATGCAGGCCCATACGTGGGAAGGGGAGGGGATGAAGGGTGCGAATACACCCCCACTATGGTCCCCCAAATAAGTGTGAGAGGCCGAGTGAAAGCTCCCTCGTGCTCCGGCTGGCTGGAGGAAGGCAGGAATGGCATGCTGCCTGAGCCTTTCTCCCTTATTCTTCTGAAAGTATTACAATTTCATACACACACACATCCACTATGTAGCCAAAGTGGACTTGGATGAAGTGGTGGATATCTTTGTCTGGAAGTTCCCTAGAAGACTGGACCTTCAAAGTCTTCTTAAATATGGAAACTAACTATGAAGATGTCTTCTACACTGCTGTGATCTTATTGTCACGAAGAAAAGTTTGCTGTTACCTAAAATCCATTTCACTACCACTAGCCTATATCTGGTCTTAACTGAAAAATTCTAAAGACGAAGACTGGAATATTGTTTTTCACTTACAATATTACAGCAAGATTCCAGAAGATAATTTCTATAAAACCTTTATTACTGTATACATTTGTAGTATGTTATAACAAAGTCATTTTACCAATCACTGTTTCCATTCAAATTTTTCATTAACCTCTCTTATGCACACTCTGGCTTTGTCTACATTGGCATTTTTTCGAAAGGGATGCTAATGAGATAAAGTCGGAATTACAAATGCCACGGGATTTAAATTTTCCTCACAGCATTTGCATGAACATGCCGCTTTTTCGGGGGCTTTGCCGAAAGCGCCAGTTTAGACAGGATCTTGCAGAAAATAAAGCCTTTCCGGAAGATCCCTTATTCCTCTTAAAATCAGGAATAAGGGATCTTCCGGAAAAGGCTTTATTTTCCTCAAGATCCCTGTCTAGACTGGCGCTTTTTTCCGGCAAAGCCCCGAGCCGGAAAAAAGTGGCAGCCATGTTCATGCAAATGCCGCGGGGAAAATTTAAATCCCCGTGGCATTTGCAATTCCGACTTGTCTCATTAGCATCCCTTTTCCGGAAAAGGGTGCCAATGTAGACACAGCCTCATTGCATGACTATTTTGAATTCCTTTATATTTAAGAAAATTGTGGTCCACATTTACAAAAAAAAAGCACTCCCCTTCCCCAGAAATTCCTGCATAGGAGCCTGGACTGTATCAGAAAATAAAACCTTTGATTACACAAACCAGCAAAGGAATTTTGCTTTGACTAGGACACAATCAGCAGTAGAGAGCCAGCACAAATAATCTCCGTTTCAAGAGAGAGAACCCACATAGGGGAATCGGAAAAACGTATGTTGGAAACACTGTGGAGGATACAAAGAGCCAGTTTGTATTTTAAATCATTATGATAACCATGCAACAGCATTGCTTGGAACTTGCCAATATCTAATTACTATGACGTCAGTCATTTTAAGTGCTGAGTTGCTAGCTGTAAACCTTCATCTTTTCCTTCTTTTCAATCATTTAACCCACACCCACACAAACAGAAACGGAACAAAAGACAGGACCAGTCAATCAGCAGGAAAAACACCTCCATACAATCAAGAAGCAGAGTCCAGGAGAGCATTATGTGTGGGGGACTAAGAAGGTTCTCAAAGCGAGGAACAGCAAAACAGCTGAATGGGTAGAGGCATAATATCAAATACTATTCTCAAACCTATTCCAGGTAAGGTATTTGAGTGAAAAAAATGGAAACGGTATCAAAACACCATTTAAAGAGGGGCAATGCAGCTCCAAGCGTAGGGTACTGGAGTGGGAGTCAGGTTCCTACCTCTGCCGTTTCTCTGCTAAACAGCCGTTCCTCTCTTTCTCTCCTCCCACCCTAAGGTTGCAGGCGCGAGATGCTATTGTGATAGCGTGAATGAATTTATGTTTTTATCTTTCTATATGGGGAGGAGGGATAGCTCAGTGGTTTGAGCATTGGCCTGCTTAAACCCAGGGTTATGAGCTCAATCCTTGAGGGCGGCCATTTACGGATCTGGGCAAATCTGCCAGGGATGGTACTTGGTCCTGCTGTGAAGGCAGGGCACTGGACTCAATGACCTTTCAAGGTCCCTTCCAGCTCTGTGAGGGTATATCTCCATATATAGAAGTATATTCTGGATTAGGAAACCTCCCCAGAGAAAAAGGATGTGAAGTCTGAAAATAAAATGCCTGTTTTGGTTTCACTGATGATGTATCTGTACCTACCTTGCTAGATATGGCTGTATACATACAGGAGGAGTACTTGAAAAAAGTTCATTCCAGTCATAGCTTAGCAATATTCCCTATACTTGAAGTGGGGAATACTTTTAGAATTGGTAATGCCTTTAGAACAGCAAAGAATTGGTCACTGTTTCTCTCTCGATTTTTATACTGACCCCCAGGGCTCGGATAAAAATGCTGGACCCCTGGGAAAGGTGAGGGGGCTGGCTCTGGACCCTGCAGGAAGGGGTGGGGCTACAGGTGGAAGGGGCAGGCTGGGGATTAGCATCCCTGCCCCAGCCTTTCTGCACTTCCAAGATTGCATAGCCAGGGGCTTTGGAAGTGATTTAAAAGGGTCTGGAGCTCTGGTTGCTGCCAGAGCCTTGAGCCACAGGATCCTGGGGCAGCTGCCCCCTTTGCCATGCTCCCTCAGACTGCACCCCTCTGAGGTAAGACACTTCCATTATTCCCATTTTACAGATGGAGAACTGAGGCACAGAGCAACTAACGACTCACATCAGATCACGCAAGAAGTCCTGGCAGACCAGGGAACTGAAGTTGTTTCCAAGGTAGTACCCTCACCAGTGGACCATCCTTCCTCCCTCCGAGACATTAAAAATCATTTCTATAATCCTATGGCTGCTTTGACCTGCACTGACCCATTAAGGGCAGTTTAAAACGGGCAGGGACCACTGGAGAGCTAAGGAGCTCTGACCATGCTCTCAACATGGCCCTGAAAGCAGGTGGCAGAGGGCCAGCTATTCTGGCTGGGAGAAACTAGCCCAGGATTGCTCCTTCTAGAAATAATCAAGGAATCCTTAGCAGGCCTCTTAGGCTGGTTTTAAACTTGTACTGTGCCATCACAGCAGAGCCAAGCTGTCTTGGTGGGGTCTGGGATATGACCCAATTATTACCGTGAAAAATATATTGGCTGTGGGGTATGAGACTACAAAGAGACCAGTGTCTCCATACTGAAACCCCGGTGTTTGTTAGTCTACAGCTTCCCAGACCTGAAGAAGAGCTCTGTGTAAGCTGGCAAGCTTGTCTCCTTCCTCAGCAGAAGTTGGCCTAATAAAAGATATTACCTCACCCACCTTGTCTCTCTAGGCTACAGGTGCACCCAATTTTCCATGTGATGCCTGGTAAGGATGCTGAACCCCTTCTCAATGTGGCTCTGGCAGATGGGATTGTCTGCTGGGTGCTGTATATAAAATAAATTCATTAACTTGATCCAACACTGCAGGGCTCATCCTCACACAGAAACACACGTTCCAGGCCTGTAACTGTGTGAAGAGTCTGTCTCTGCTGGAATTTCGAGGCTTCTCTAGACCAAAAGCACCAGTTGGTGCCACTTGACCTGCCAGAACATCAACACTAAGTGCTAGTAGACTCTAGTATAGTTTAATAGCCGATTACCCCGGTAGCCACTAGAGGGTGCAAACACATTAACTACAACTCTGACTTTTAACAAAGTGCTTGACTCAAAAAAAAAAAAAAATACAGACACAAAGAGATTTCTTTTTCCGAGGCATTTCATATTTGACATAAGTACCATTTCCCAGGAGAGGAATGGTCTTCTGTAGCCTGGGATTTTTGCATCATGGAGTCTCCTGTTAAAGACGGACCTGGCTGCCTACAATGAGGACAGCTGTAATTTTTGGGAAGCAAGTAGAAGAAAAGAAGCCAGCAAAAGTGCTGCTGCATCTCTTTAAAAGAAAAGGTTGCCGGGGGAAGAAGCAGTGGAAGTAGGTTACAGGTGAGACTAGACAGAGTAGGTCTGTGCAGAAGGGGGCAGGCTTGGGAAGAGAGAGGGCATGGGAAGAATGTAACTGGGGAAGGGGAGACAGAAGTAGATGGGAAGAGAAGGGGTGGGAGGAACTTCTTAAAAAAATATGAGTTGAGTTTGCAGGATGGGCAAAAGTTCAAGACTAGTATTATTTTGACAGCTCTGCCCTTAGAGCCACGTTGGAGCATTAGTGGCTATTTCCACAACAGGAGGAGTGAGGACACGCACCACGTTTGTCAAAGGAGTGCACATACCAGCAACAACCCGCCAACCCTGTCACAGGAGAAAGAGCACAGTTCCCCAGACAGTAGAGTGAGGCGAGGTTGAAACCATTTCCCACCCCTTTGGGTCATCTAACCATGGTGGCGATGCTAAGATATACCTGGAGCTTCCCCTCAGAAAATGCATTACCATAGCTGCTAGCACAGTGTCCACATTTCAGTGAGACCCGAAGCATGTTTGAGGTTAAGCTGCTCATGGGACAAACAGCAAGAAATAACCTGTAAAGACAGTTCTGCTGCTGTTGCAATGTAGCCTCGCTCTGTTCTCAGTCACTGCTGCTAGTTGTTGGCCCTGTTGTGAGTGTCTGCATGAGATAACAGGAAAGGTGGCACTGCAAAAAATGTGCCCCAGGATCTGTGACTAGGTTAAGCTTTTTGGTAAGTTTAACTAATTATAGCTCACCTCTTGTACAGGTACAATAGGCGGCAGGGGAGATATTTCATGAGCCCCTTGCCACATATGTAACTGAGGCTAGAGCAACCTAAACTTGGCTGGTAGTCAGTATATTTACAGATGGACACCAATTAATAAAGAGCAGCAGAAAGATACTAGAGAACGGCAGGATGTATACTACTTATATAGCATCTGACATTTTCCAGAGCAGTCAATAGATAACATTAGCTAGTTATGTCTCCCATCGCCATGAGACTGTTTTCCCCTGGTTTGGACAGATGGGGAAATTGATAGAAGTGCAGGGCAACATTTTCAAAAGTGGCCCCTGATTATTTTGCAGAGCCTCAATTTTCAACTTGAGGCTATTTGGGCCTGATTTGCAGGGGGTCCTTGGCCCCACTGGACCCTCAATTCATATGGACTTGAAAATCTGGCTGGAAGGACTTGGAAAAGTCCTTAAAGTGGGTTGGCAGCAGAGCGGGGAGTGGAACTCAAGGAGTCCTGTCACTCTTATAGGCTCTGTCTCGCTTTAAGTACATACTTGTATGACCATCAGCACTGGAGTGGGCCAGTGCCGAGCGCAATCTTTCTTAACAAGAGTATTTGTCATTACTGGTACTTTTGAAGTGTTTTTTTTTTTAACAACTCAGAAGTACTGAAAAAATCTAAAATGCTGCAATTTTTTAAAATACATGTTTCCTTCCACTGTCTACTGCCTGTTTCTGTGGCTGTGGCTCGGGTTACCTAGGAAACTGCTGCAGGTCAGGCCTTGATTGGTTGTGTTGACGGCTTGATTGCAGTGTTTCAGGTGGTGGGCCTGTGAGTGCAGCATGCGGCCAAGTAAATAGGCATGTGTGGGCGCAAAGAAACGGTGGAGGATGGATTGGGGAAGGGTGCAACAGAAAACAGGCACCCCGGGCTGAGACGGAGCAGGGTGGTGTTGAGGGGAGGAGTGCTGAAGAGGAGGCCAAGTCAGAGAGAGGTAGGTCTTCTATTGTAGGACCTTGAAAGCCAGGCCAAGAAGTGGGAACAGAATGTGAGGAGGGTGTGGCTTCCTAGCAAGTGGCTCTAAGCAGGCAACTGACAGACTTGCTGAACCTCTGGGAAGGCGCATGGAGGGGACGGCTCCATGCTCCAGGAAGGGGAAAAGCCTCGGGTGGAAGGGGCAGAGCTGGGGGCAGCTAGCCCTCAGCCCGTGCAGTGTGTGCCGTGCCCCTCTCTCCCCCAGCCTCAGCCAGCCTTCAGAGCTGCCTGGAGCACAGCCCTCCAACAGGGATTTAAAGGGCCTGAAGGGTCCGGCAATGGCAGACTCTGGCAGTCCCAGGCCCTTTTTGAATAAGTGTGCCCCTTTTGCCCTCCTGCCATCAGCAGGCCTGGCTCTAAGGCACTGTTATTTAGTGGAAAGGGCTGCCGAGTCTCTTCCTTCCTCTGCCATTACGTGACCTTGAGCAAGTCACTTCACCTCTGCTTCTGCTCTCGCCCCTGGTCTTGTCTGTCAGATCGTAAGTGAGTTGGGGCAGGCACTGTCTATCCCATGTCTGCACGGCCTCTGGTGAAGCCTCCAGGTGCTGCTGTAATACTAATTAATAATATTTATCAGAGGGGACATTTTTGCTCCCTGCATCAGCTTATGTATTTGTCCTTAGAAGCCTGTACATGTGGATCTGTCCTGGCAGTGCTTTGCATGATGGCCCAAGTTGGTATATCTTCAGGAGAGAACGTACCCTTTGGAGAGTAAATAACTGAAGGGGTAAACGGCAGCTCAGAATGTCTGTCTTAACTCTTCCCATTTTGTTTTCCCTCCAGCCTAGCCCATGCATACCGAAAAGCTGTTCTGTACTGGCTTCTGAGCATAATCACATCACAATTCTCCTGGCTAAATCCCATGTTAATGTTCTAAAACACAAAGCTAGAAGTACTGTTCACTGTGTCTGCACTCAACTCGAGTAAGGGATTTTTATTATTATTATTATTATTATGCTCCAGGAGCTCTGGATGAGATTTATTTTAAAACTTTAGTGGAATAATAACAATGTGCATTTCTGAGTCATTCTACCAAAAAAACCTTGCACATAGTGGTTATGTCATGTTCGGATTCCTTATGGGACACACCGATGCTTTTGCAACCAGACATACAAAGTGGCCAATACGTGATTATGAATCTCTGGAGGAGAAACCGTTCCTTTTATTTTATTTTATTTTACCAATTTGTAGGCAGGTCAGTTTTTGTTAGTTAAGTGTAAAGGACCAATTGGAAATGATTTGAATTCAAATTTTAGAAGATTAACTTCTGTCGTTCTGTATTGCGGGAGTGCCAAAAGGCTTCAGTCAAGTTCTTTTGTGATAACAATGATAATGAGAGTCCATCCCTGCCCTGAAAACCTTATGGTCTAAACAGAGAAGACACAAAAGTTAGTGAAGGCAGGGAGGAGTTAAGTGACTTGTCCAATGTCACAGAGTAGTTGAGTATCAAGGCCAGACATAAAGCTCCAGGTGTTCTGACCCCCAGTCCCTTGCCCTATACACACTGCCACTCTTCTTTTAGAGTGTCTTTCCTTCTCATGCAAACATACAACTCCCATTTGAATTAATCCTTTATTCTTACACTCCTTCCATTTTCCTAGTTTTACACAGCTGGTTTTTAGGAATCATCCCTTTATTCCATTGTTTGATTTTTGTATACTCAGAGAACTACCTGTATTTCAATAATCGATGTGTATGAAATGAGATTAAGGCAGAGATTGAATGAACCAGCTAGTCAAAGTAAATAATCGAGTACATTTTGAACAGGAAAATGAATCAGGTACCAGCAACTGCATCTTTTTCTTCAGGGTTTCCTAATCCATAGTACGACAGATTAAATGATATAAAAACAATTATTTTTATTTATCTATCTTTTTTTTTTATTAGTGATGACTTTCTCTAGCATATTTCTTCCAAGGGATGAATTAAGTAGCATCTATGTTATGGTACATAGGGGGTGCTGTTGGTATAGTTTTACTAGATCAGTCACAGTGAAAATTTTCCATTGTTACAGAGTACTTTATAAGATTCAGTTATTACTTTAAATCGGAAAAATCACATCCCCATCACTATATGATGGACACACGTCTAAAAATCTGATCAGCTTTAAGGGATGTATTTCTGTAGGAGAAAACATTGTTTGTGCTAGGAAGTTTTTCTTTCCTCAAAGATTGTATTCCTTAGTTTATATAAAAAAAATCATGAATAAACATGGTTTTGTTAGTGCCAATAGTGACCTAATAAAATAAGAGCAAATTTGCTTCTCCATATATAATATTCATCTTATATATTGCAGTTTCTCTTCTTAACATTATTATGTCTAGAGGAACTAATTTAAAATCAGTTTAAGAGCAGGTTGGATAGACATCTATCAGGGATGATCTAAACGGTACTTGGTCCTGCCGTGAAGGCAGGGGACTGGACTTGATGACCTCTTGAGGTCCCTTCCAGTTCTAGTATTCTATGATTCTATGATTAATTAGGAACTCTCCCAATTGTGCTAACCACTGTGCAGCCATATAAAAAAAAGTTAGCCCTGCCCCTTAAAGCTTACAGTCTAAGGCCATGTCTGTGCTTGATGGGGATTGATGCTGCTGCAATTGAAATAGTACTTGTCGATTTAGCAGGTCCAGTGAAATTGATGTATACAAAATGAGATTAAGGCAAGAAATTGGCATGAAATGGCTGGATTACAAAATTTTCCATTTGCTATTTCTCATTGTATTTACTTTATACCATAAAACTGTGCCTACTGTGCCGCCTAAAAAAAAACAACCTAGGAGTACCCTGGCCTACACTGCTGTCTCCATTACATGTATGGAAGAATTAAAAATTGCCCATTTGGAGTTTCATAAAACACTTGGGCTTAATTTGGGTGCACAAAGTTTTAAACAGTTAAATAAAAAGCCACATCAATAGTCAGGGGAAGCTAGAGGTGTTCTGCACCTATGAAAGTAACTTATGCATCTATTTAGGTCCTAGTTCAACAGAGTCTGTAAGCACCTGTAGATTTTCAAGCATGAAGATAGCTTAATTGGAAGCAGTGGGGCTGCTCACATTTAAAATTACATTTGTGCTTAAATTCCTCAACTTGGAAAAGTTTATCTTAAACTTAAATTAATCATTGGAGTTGTCTAGAAGTTCCTGATCATCAGTTCTGGTCATTGGCTATCTTTGATTTCTTTGGTCCTGGAAATCAGGAACAGGAATACCAAAAGTCTTTTAAATTCAGTGGGTCTGGTCTAATATGCCCCCTCATCAGCAAGAACACTGCAGCTCATTAAACCTTTTCAGAAGTCATGAGGCTTTAGTCTTCAGGCTTGAAGACTGACTTGGGCATCAGACAGTATCGAATAAGATGTTTGAAGAAAGAAGTACCTTGAACTAGGGGAAAAAAACCCAATAGTAACCTATAAGATAATTAACTGTGCAGCACACAGAGATAGATACAGATTTATATATTTATACATACCGTTATGTTTAGTTAAGTACACTTAATTAAGTTATAGACTCTGTGCGTTACAATAATATTAACTAGGTGAAGAATATATAAGTAGGTGGTACCCAGTTCCATTTGTCCTGGTTTAAATAAAATTCCTTCTTTTTTTCTAAAATCAGTTGTTTTATCTTGGGTACAAGTAAGTAACCTTTTATTGTGGAGCACCCCCGAGTGCTTACCTGCCAGATAAATTATCCCATCACTGTAAGAGACCATTTATAAATTGTGGTTGGTGGAATTGGCCTCAGATATATTTCAAATTATAACACAATAATCATACTCTGAGAAGTCAATTTTATAAACTTGCTTAGGAAAGGGAGAATTAGTTTACAAGTTCTTTAGAACTAAGCAATAATTTCTTTAGACATGAGGAGGTAGAGAACCACTGCTTCTCCTGTAGATCTTCTTTGCCTCTCCCTCTTCTTTTCCATCAGTTGATTTTTGTCCATATATTGTGTCTTGTGAGAAATGTAGCTTGTGTATTCGCTGGCTCAGGAACTTCACATCCATGCAGCACCCAGCACATAAGGGCTCAGTTCTTCTAAAAGTCACTGTGAATACCAAATAATTGTGGTCAGGTTATGAATAATTGCATGTTTTGGAGGATAAGCTGAAGTTGCCTATTGTTGACAATCTGGTAACAGATTCCTAGATTTCAAGCCAGAAAAGATCACTGTGATCATCGAATCCAGCATTTCTTAAACTGTGTTCCGTGGCATACTGGTGTACTGCGAGGCAGTCTGAGGTGTGCCGCGGAGATATGGTGACTATATGTCCCTTTTTTTCCGGGAGCGTTGTGGATTTAAAGACACCCAGTGCTAGCACGGTGCAGCAGCAACTCCCCACCTCCACCTAGCACCTAAGCGGCTCCCTTGGTGCTTTGCGCGGGCAACCAGGGCCGCTGCCGGTGGTGCGCAGTGTCCAGAGCTCCGCGCTCCCATGCAGCATACGCCGCTGTCCGGCAAGCCCCCACCACCGCATGGTCCTTCTCTCCCGCTGCAGGACTGCCTCCGCCGTGTGCAGCCGCCAGCCTGGCCATGCCACCTCCTCCATACACAGGCAGATGCCACCGCTGCCGGAGGGAAAAGGGCGCTGGTTAGAGCTGGTGAGCCGCTCCTGGGATCTGCTGCCAGAGTCCTGGTAGAGACCATGCAGAGCCTGGCTGCAGGAAAGGCAGTTCATGCTCTGCAAGCCAGATCTGGGAGGGTGGGGGCTTCCCCCCGCCCCACTCCTCCTAATGGGAGCCAAAGCAGGTGCGGGGACTGGAATGCGGCACTAACATTAGAACAGCGGGCGGCCCAGCTCCAGGCCCAGCAAGCGATCCTGCCTTGGAAGCAGCTGGGGCCCGCGCTGTGGGGAATTCTGGGGCCCGAGCACAGACTCCAGCCCCACAAACTCGAAGGCTAAAGGTGGGGAGGGGCAGGGAGAGAACTAGGAGGAAAGGGGTGGGAGAGGAAGGGGCTTGTGCTGAGAGGAGGGGGACAGGGCAGGGCAGGAGAAGAAAGGGGAAGGCACCAAGGGACAAGGTGGAGGAGAGACAAATGCCAGGGGGCCAAGTGGAGACAATGAGGAAAAGGGCAGGAGGAGGGAGAGGAGGTGTCAGTGGGGGTGGGAGATGGGAGGGGACAGGATGATGCTGCGAGAGGAGAGGGGAAGGGCATTGGGGGCAAGAGGAAGCAAGGGGAGGGGAAGGCACTGGGAGAAGGGTCGAAAGGAGGGGTGGGCATGAGGTAGGCAGGGATGAAGCAAGTCATGTGTGAGGGCACAGAGGGGCATGAGAGGAACTGGGGCAGAGGATGGTGAGGGGATGGGCATCAGGAAGAAAGAGGGTAAGGGGGCAGGAGCAGTGAGGGAAGGAGGAAGCACCAGGAGGGTGCAGGGGTAAGAGAAGGTGCAGGTGCCAGGGGATTCTGGGGGTGAAGCAGAAGGGCAGACACTTGCAGGTGAGAGACTCGCACCAGAGGACCGAGGGTTCGGTGGGGGCCAAATTCCTCCTCTATGGTAGGAGGATGATGGGAAAAGTTCTTAGAGGGGGTTACTTTTATTTCTGGTCATGTGTCCATCTTGACCCCAAGAGTCAGGGGCATAGTAAACAGAAGAATCATAGAATCATAGAATACTAGGACTGGAAGGGACCTTAAGAGGTCATCGAGTCCAGTCCCCTGACCCCATGGCAGGACCAAATACTGTCTACACCATCCCTGATAGACATTTATCTAACCTACTCTTAAATATCTCCAGAGACGGAGATTCCACAACCTCCCTGGGCAATTTATTCCAGTGTTTGACTACCCTGACAGTTAGGAACTTTTTCCTAATGTCCAACCTAAACCTCCCTTGCTGCAGTTTAAGCCCATTGCTTCTTGTTCTATCCTCAGAGGCCAAAATGAACACGTTTTCTCCCTCCTCCTTATGACACCCTTTTAGATACCTGAAAACTGCTATCATGTTCCCCCTAAATCTTCTCTTTTCTAAACTAAACAAACCCAATTCTTTCAGCCTTCCTTCATAGGTCATGTTCTCTAGACCTTTAATCATTCTCGTTGCTCTTCTCTGGACCCTCTCCAATTTCTCCACATCTTTCTTGAAATGCGGTGCCCAGAACTGGACACAATACTCCAAATGAGGCCTAACCAGCGCAGAGTAGAGCAGAAGAATGACTTCTCGTGTCTTGCTCACAACACACCTGTTAATGCATCCCAGAATCGTGTTTGCTTTTTTTGCAACAGCATCACACAGCTGACTCATATTCAGCTTGTGATCCACTATAACCCCTAGATCCCTTTCTGCCGTACTCCTTCCTAGACAGTCGCTTCCCATTCTGTATGTATGAAACTGATTGTTCCTTCCTAAGTGGAGCACTTTACATTTGTCTTTATTAAACTTCATCCTGTTTACCTCAGACCATTTCTCCAATTTGTCCAGATCATTTTGAATTATCACCCTATCCTCCAGAGCAGTTGCAACCCCTCTCAGTTTGGTATCATCTGCAAACTTAATAAGTGTACTTTCTATGCCAATATCTAAATCGTTGATGAAGATGTTGAACAGAGCGGGTCTCAAAACAGACCCCTGTGGAACCCCACTTGTTATACCTTTCCAGCAGGATTGTGAACCATTAATAACTACTCTCTGAGTACGGTTATCCAGCCAGTTATGCACCCACCTTATAGTAGCCCCATCTAAGTTGTATTTGCCTAGTTTATTGATAAGAATATCATGCGAGACTGTATGAAACGCCTTACTAAAGTCTAGGTATACCACATCCACCGCTTTTCCCTTATCCATAAGACTCGTTATCCTATCAAAGAAAGCTATCAGATTGGTTTGACATGATTTGTTCTTTACAAATCCATGCTGTCTGTTCCCTATCACCTTGCCACCTTCCAAGTGTTTACAGATGATTTCCTTAATTACTTGCTCCATTGTCTTCCCTGGCATAGAAGTTAAACTAATTGATCTGTAGTTTCCTGGGTTGTTCTTATTTCCCTTTTTATAAATGGGCACTATATTTGCCCTTTTCCAGTCTTCTGGAATCTCTCCTGTCTCCCATGATTTTCCAAAGATGATAGTTAGAGGTTCAGATACCTCCTCTCTCAGCTCCTTGAGTACTCTAGGATGCATTTCATCAGGCCCTGGTGACTTGCAGGCATCTAACTTTTCTAGGTGATTTTTCACTTGTTCTTTTTTTATTTTATCTTCTAAACCTACCCCATTCCCACTAGCATTCACTATGTTAGTCATTCCTTCAGACTTCTCGGTGAAGACCGAAACAAAGAAGTCATTAAGCATCTCTGCCATTTCCAAGTTTCCTGCTACTGTTTCTCCCTCCTCACTGACCAGAGAGAACAGAGTTTAAATGGCCGTCCTTAAAAGGGGCAAGCTTCCTTTTTTGTTGTTGTTGTTGTTGCTGCTCAGCAAAAATCCTTGGTGTTCCCCATAAAAAAAAATATTGTTTGGTGATCCTTGGTCTTAAAAAGTTAAAGAAACACTGTTCTAGCACATGTGATAAAAAGCCAGTTGCCTATCAGCTAAGGGAGTAGAGCAGACTCATTCTTCTGTAAGTGGTCTCAGTACCACTAGATGGAATAGTATGCCTCATTCAGGAGGTGTGTGGGTTACACTTGCTTAGTGTTTTTCTTGCTAACCACTTCCAGCCTTCAACCCACTGGCCATTCCCCATTACCCTTGAGGAAGTTAGAAAAGTGGTTTTCCAATTAGCTGTTCTGTAGTCCTAGCAAATAGTATTTGTAATCGTAAGCTGTGTCATGAGTGAGGGTAATAAGCTGGGATTCAGGAAACCTGGGTTTGAGTCCTAGCTCTACCTCGAGTTTCCTGTTCCATCCTGGCCAAGTCACTAGTCCCCCAGTGCCTTAAGTTCTCCATCTGTAAAAATATAGATATTAATGAGTATCCATACATCACAAGACTGGTGGGAGGGAAAATGTGTTAAAGACTGTGAGGGCACTCACATGCTGTGGTTCTGGGAGCCATAAAGAATAGGTGTCTGACTGGAAATGATGAAAAGTAAATAAACACAGGGAGAAAATGACAAGCAAATTGCGTGAAAGGTATTTTCCAGGCAAAGTTCCTAGCTATAGATGGTTCCAAAGCACAATCTTTGCCCTGGGACCTACATGTAAACTTTGGGTGCGTCTAGACTGGCAAGATTTTGCGCAAAAGCAGTTGCTTTTGCACAAAAACTTGCCAGCTGTCTACACTGGCCGCTTGAATTTGCGCAAGAGCACTGACTTTGTAATGTACAAAATCAGTGCTTCTTGCGTAAATACTTTCACGCTCCCGCTCAGGGATAAGCCCTCTTGCACAAGAATACTTGCGCAAGTGGGCCAGTGTAGACAGGCACCTTAATTTTTTGCGCAAGAAAGCCCGATGGCTAAAATGGCCATCGGAGCTTTCTTGCGCAAAATCGTGTCTATACTGGCCACGGATGCTTTTGCGCAAAAGCACTTTTTGCGCAAAAGCATCCGTGACAATCTAGACGCTCTTTTGCGGAAATACTTTTAACGGAAAAACTTTTCCGTTAAAAGTATTTCCGCAAAATCATGCCAGTCTAGACGCAGCCTTTGAGTTTAGCTAGGTCAGGGTTAGATGTTCTTTTTCACCTCAGTAGTGGCTTACTCTTGATGTTTGGATTTGGATCTTGAGCCAACTGTCCATACAATTGAGGAGTGTTGGGATTCCGTGTTCCCATTTGTGTCCAGTTTGGCTTCCAATGAGCTGGTTTGGCAAACTTTCATTTATTAGCTTCAGAGGGGTAGCCGAATTAGTCTGTACAGCGTAAACTTACAAAACAACAAATAGTCTGGTAGCACTTTAAAGACTAACAAAACATGTCGATGGTATCATGAGCTGTCGTGGGCACAGCCCACTTCTTCAGATGACCAGAGTGTTGGATGTCCAGAACCAAAATTAAATAGGAGAGAAGGGAGAGGGTGGGAGAAGGAAGGGAAAAAATGGGAAGGGTGGGCGGACAAAGAGAGGCAGTGGGTATATAAATATCAAAGGGAAAACCGAGCTGGTATGTAACAAGCAAAACTGATAGTCTATAAACACCTAAAGACTGGATAGTTAAAGGAAGCAGATAAGGACCATTAGTTAGCATTTAGAGAGGAAAAGTACTAACACCAGAATCTACACAGACAAAGAACCATTGGCACCTTCATTGTTTGGTAGGTTGATAATGTCCCAGCCATCCGGTATCTTGATTTATTAGTTTAGCTATTGCTCACGCAGCAGTTGTTCAGAATCTCCCTTATATTTTAATTTAATTAGCTTTGCTCACCTTAAGGGCAAAATAATAATTGAAAAAAAAAGAATTTAATTCAAAAGGTGGGTGGAGGTATTTAAAACACATGACATTGGCCTACCCTTTCCTCCCATTGAGGTGAAGGTCACTGGCTATTGCACAACACTGAGTATTGTGAATTGCATATTTTACCCAACATAAATGAAAAAGCGAAAAAGGAAAGAAGAGCCATCTCCCTCAAAATAAAACAATCAGTGTGCTGAAATCTTCTTTCGTCCCCATATATTCCTTTAGATAAATAGAATTTGACCCAGATCATAATTAATAATCATCTCATTAATACCAGCTGAAAATCTGGCCCTCCATGTTACATTGATTTGATCATAGGACGTGCACTTTTGAAAGAATACTATTTCTATGTGAATCAATTGTAAGAAGCAACAATGTGTCCTTGCAAACTCTTTTTCTCTTTTCATTCAGCGTAACTGTGTCTCTTATCTCCTTGAACTTCCTCATCTGAGTGCAAGTAAAAAAATTCATTCAAGCTCCTAGCAACCTCCATTTCCATTCTTGTGTAGCCCAAGGTCCAATGTGTTTCAGCAGCAGCCCTGGGAACTACAAGTTGTGGACTACAAACTGCAGCATGTTGGGAGAACTTCCTGGTTCCTGCCAGGATGTGCCCTCTGCCCCCAGCAGGGTCTCAGCAAGGACCGTGCTAGAAGCAGCATGCAGGCTGCATGCTGAGAGGAGGAGCTGCTGAACTGTTTTCCTGTTCTATGTTTTTTTACAGAATGAAGCCTGTTCCTGGTGGTTTGAATGGGTCTGGTCTGAGGTGCACTCACACACACACACAATACACAACGCAGAGCACCCCAAGCAGCCTCAGGCCTAGCCTCCCACAGTGGTGTAAGACGTCACAAGGCTTCCCCTATGTTGAATAACCTCACACTGGGCTAGCCAACAGGAGGAGTTGCACTTGCTAATTTTCCAACCGTATATCTTGGAGACGGATGTTCATACGAGGGCAAACGTTTTTCTATATAGACTGTCTATTTAGTGGTGGTTCAGTCCTTTGTTTTAACCAGTGAAAGGATTACATCAGAAATACGTTCAGCATAAAACCAGCAAAACAAGATCCTTCCCTGTTATTCACAGCTCCTGATGCTCATTTTGTGAGAATATTCAAATGTATGATGTGCTACTTGTAAGCAGCAGAGGGATAGCAGGTTCATGCAATGCCCACTGAAGTTAATAGACTCCCACTGACTTAATGGGCATTGGATTGGGCCTTTAATGTGAAGTCTTCAATGCATCTGGCAGAAGTAACTGGGATATTAAAAATATATATTTTTGGCCAATTTAGGACAGGACATTTTTCATATTGTTATAAAATACATTTTTCTTCAAAAAAGGTTTGAACAAATTTCAACCAACTCTAACGAGAAGCTCTGATTATTTTCCTTTATGTCCAGTGGTATATCATTTAATACTTTCACTTTCCTCAATTGTTGTTTCTTTAATTTGTTTTTAGAATGTTTCATTAGCTTTCTTCCCTTTGGATTTTAGATTTCCCATTTAACTACTTTAACTCTATTACTTGTTTGAGTCTCCTTAAATATCCACATTTTTAGTGTAAATAATTATTATACATAATATAATTAGTATCTAAGTAGCCTGTATAGAGACAACGAACAAAATTCCACTCTTGGCTTGTGAATAATTTCTCCCCGCTTATTTGCTGATTACTAGAGAGAACTTTCAGTTATTAGCTATTTGTGCTGGTTTACATCTGGAACATCTAGGATAGGTCTTTACAGTGATTTGGTAGGTCCTTTCTAGTGAAGACAGATAGGCTTTGTGCTAGCTCTGCTGAAGTTGGTGCGTCGAAGAAAGCGGTGTGGCTGCAGGGGGTGAACGATGGGTATCCAACTGCCTGAATATGTAACCAGGGTATCGGGCAGGATTGTACTCCAGCAGCTACCCTAAGATGTCACCTGGGCCATCCCTGCCAGCTTGCAAAGCCATTGCCTAGAGACGTTTTTCTGCAGTTTACTTCATACGCCATATTTCTCTCCATTCACTTCAAATATGGAAATTCTTGCTTCAAGGAATTTTCTTATTTCTCAAGGTAAACCATCTGCCCCGGTGATATTGTTATGCTTATAAGAGGCACACGGGATCTTTTTCAGGGGGATAAGGCAACACGCCGCATTTATTGACAATATAACAAAGTAGCATATGCATTTACACACACACACACACACACACAGTAGCATATGCATTTACACACACACACACACACACACACACACACAGACACACACACACACCCTACTGATGGACACTCTGTTGCTCAGCCCAACCTATTGGCCAGATAGGTAAAGTGCGAGGTAGGAGCAGGGTTCATGTCAGTCTGGACTGATGCCCCCTCCTGGTCTTGATCTTAGCAGGACAGAACCCAAAGAACCATACAAGACACCCCATCTTTTATAGGATTTTCCTTCCATGCAAGTCTATGCATTTTGCCTTGTCAGGCCTTAGTCAGTCATTCAGGATCACAATCAATCTTCCTACAACATGTGCTTATTAGGAAGAACTTGTTCTCACAGTCATCTGATATCAGTATGCTGATGACCCCTCCGGGGTGTTGTCTTTCCGGCGAAAGTTGTGATTGGTTCCCTATCAAGGGGTGCTTGCCTCTAGCTTCAGGGTTAATCAGTCTGCCTGGGTAGTCTGCGTCTTCTGAGTTCTTTCACTTAGTTGATAATTATTTGATGCTTCTGAGTCTTCAGCCCCTCCTCTGACCATTTGAGCATGCAGTGGCCTTCACACATGTCTCTCCTAAAACATTCTCTCTCTCATTCACACAAACAATACATTTAGGGTATGTCTACACAGCAAAGTTATTTCAAAATAACAGCCGTTATTTCGAAATAACTTTACTAGCATCTACACAGCCAAACTGCTATTTCGAAATTAATTCGAAATAGTGGAGCGCTTATTTTGAATTTGGTAAACCTCATTCTACAAGGAATAACACCAAATTCGAAATAGCTATTTCAAAATAAGTGCTGTGTAGACACTTATTTCAAAGTAGGGGGCCTCCAGCCTTCCCAGGGTGCCCTGGTGGCCACTCCAGCCTCAACCAAGAACACTCCTCTCCCTCCCTCTCTCCCCGGAGCCCTTAAAGGGGTTGACTCTAGCCACAGTGCCTGTGCCAGCACCAAGCCTGCCAGCCAAGAGCCAGCAGTCACTACCCCTGACCCAGTGGCTCCAAAACATGAACCAGCAAGCCACTGGCAGCCAGCCCTCCACCGCACCCCAGGAGCAGTCTGCCAGCTTCCAGGAGCCTGCCAGGGCCCGGAGAAGGTGGGCGCCTACCTGGTCCAGGGTGGAGATCATGGACCTTATTCAGGTTTGGGGGAGGGGGATGCCCCCAATGTCCATGATCTCCGCACTAAATGGAGGAAAGTGGCCGTCTATGGCAGGATAGCTGCCAGCCTAGCCACGAAAGAACACGTGCGAACCCAGGAGCAGGTTCGCATGAAAATCAAGTTGGTCTGATGAGACTCCCAACCCTGAGCCCTGAGCTTCTCCTCCCCCTTTTCCCCCTTACTTCCCACTTCCAGCTCCCTCCTCCCAGGTTTCCCCCTTCCTTCTCCCACTATCTCTCCTCCCCTCTCCTGCCTCCTCTCCCCAGTCTCAGCAGAGTTTCATCCCCTCCCCCCCCCAGTTCCCCAGTTTTGTTAAATAAAGAGAGTTTGTGTTTATGAAAATATGTGTATTTTATTTTATATCAAGAAGGGGGCTAGGGAGGGGTAAGTGGAAGGATGTGAGGGAGGAATGAGGCACAAGCCCCCAATGGGGCACACCAGGGAGGCTCCTAGTGCTCCTCAGGGTGGAAGCTCTCCCGTAGGGCCCCCTGGATACTGACAGCCCCCCTGATGGACCTCCTGGATGGCAGCCTGCAGCAAGTGCAGCCAGGTTTGCAGCAACGTGTCCACGAGAAGCACCAGGGTGCCTAGGGGCAGCTCTGGCTCCATGTTGCAGAGTGATGTGGTGTCCCAAGTGAAGGCAACCAGAACACGCAGAGAAACAAATGCTTTGCTCTCCCTCAGTGAGGTAGACAAGCAAGCAGGGAAAACTGAGAACCGGCTGTCCGGGGGCAGGGGGAAGGGGGCCCTTTAAGCACAGACCTCAGTTAGCCTCAGGCAGCAGCCCCACACAGTAAGTCTTGACCTGGTGCCCTGCCGGAACTGGTTCGAGCCAGCCTTAAGTGCGATTCAGAGTCCACTCAGTGTGGACACGCTATTTTGAAATAGCAAAATGCTATTTTGAAATGCATTTTGTGTCTAGACGTGTTATTTCGAAATAAGCTATTTCGAATTAACTATTTCAAAATAAGATATTTCAAAATAACACTATAGTGTAGACATACGCTCACAGAATTGCAGTATGGAACAAAGGAGTACTTCTAAATCACTTTAACAAAGTTACAAAGTCTTTCAACATTAAACTTCTATCTACTACAAGGCCTTACTAACACTAACATCACTATGTATTACAATATTCCATCCCTTCGCTTTAACATGCTAACATCAAACAGAGCTGGAGCTAAAATAACAAAGCTGCCTGGCCCTGTGTGAGGCCTACATCTTGGCTATGTCTACACTGCAGGCTTTTTGCACAAGAACTGTTTTGCAGAAGAGTACTTGTGCAAAAAATCTTCCACAAGAGTACGTCCACACTGCCATGTGCTTTTGTGCAAGGGATGTGCTTTTGTGCAAGAGCATCCATGGCAGTGTGGACGCTCTCTTGCGCAAGAAAGCTCTGATGGTCATTTTAACCATAAGGGCTTCTTGTGCAAGAATTTCATGTTGCCTGTCTACACTGCCCTCTTGTGGAAGAGCTCTTGCGCAAGAGGGCTTATTCCTTGTGGGGAGAGGAATAACTCTTCCGGAAGAAGCCCTGTTTTCCAACTCTGTACTGTAAATTTACTTGCCCAAGAACACGCGTGTACTGTAGACAGCTGGCAAGTTTTTGCTTAAGAACGTCTGTTCTTGCGCAAGAGGCATGCAATGTAGACACAGCCCTTGTGTTTAAGTTTAATCCAATCCTTTTGCCATAACATACATTTATTACAACTGATTTATGAGTTACAAAATTCCATTCCAGTGCTACAATATTCTTAGTGATCCATGAAGACAACATGCAAGGGGCAGTGTCAGAGACACCAAGATCTTCTTTCATTAATTTGGACCATGCACCAATGGAAGCATTCATAGCAATTATGGGCACTGTCTCTGACTCTGACCCCATCTTTCCTAAATGGGCAAAAAGTAGAGACTCCTATGAAAAGAGATGCCCTAGTTCAAGTGGATTTTTTCGGGGAAGTTCTGTGGCCCGTGATGTTTGGCAGATTAGACTAGATCAGTGTTTCTTAAACTTTTTGAGGCCGAAGAACACCAAACAATTTTTTTATGGGGAACACATTAATATCTATATTTTTACAGATGGAGAACTTAAGGCACTGGGGGACTAGTGATTTGCCCAGGATGGAACGGGAAACTTGAGGTAAAGCTAGGACTCAAACCCAGGTTTCCTGAATCCCAGCTTAGTACCTTCACTCATGACACAGCGTACCGTTACAAATACTATTTGCTAGGACTACAGAACAGCTAATTGGAAAACCACTTTTCTAACTTCCTCAAGGGTAATGGGGAATGGCCAGTGGGTTGAAGGCTGGAAGTGGTTAGCAAGAAAAACACTAAGCAAGTGTAACCCACACACCTCCTGAATGAGGCATACTATTCCATCTAGTGGTACTGAGACCACTTACAGAAGAATGAGTCTGCTCTACTCCCTTAGCTGATAGGCAACTGATATGTGCTAGATCAGTGTTTCTTTAACTTTTTAAGACAGAGGAACACCAAACAATTTTTTTTATGGGGAACACCAAGGATTTTTGCTGAGCAACCAAAAAAAAAAGAAGGAAGCTTGCCCGTTTTAAGGACGGCCATTTAAACTCTGGTCTCTCCCCTGTTTACTATGCCCCAAACTCTCAGGGTCAAGATGGACATATGACCAGAAGTAAAAGTAACCCCCTCTAAGAACTTTTCCCACCATCCTCCTACCCATAGGGGATGAGTTTGGCCCCCACCAGCACCAGAGGAGAGAAGGTTCGGTCTCTCCCCTGCAGGTGTCTGCCCTTCTGCTTTATCCCCAGAATCCCCTGGCACCTGCACCTTCCCTTACCCCTGCTTCCTCCTTCTCTCACTGCTCCTGCCCCCTTGCCCTCTTTCTCCCCGATGCCCATCCCCTCACCAACCTCTTCCCCAGTTCCTCTCATGCCCCTCTGTGCCCTCACACATGATTTGCTCCATCCCTGCCTACCTCATGCCCACCCCTCCTTTCAACCCTTCTCCCAGCACCTCCCACTCCCCTTGCTTCCTCTTGCCCCCAATGCCCTTCCCCTCTCATCTCGCAGCATCACCCTGTCCCCTTCCCGCTCCCACCCCCACTGACACTTCCCCTCCCTCCTTCTGCCCTTTTCCTCATTGTCTCCACTTGGCCCCCTGGCATTTGTCTTCCTCCACCCTGTCCCTTGGTGCCTTCCCCTTTCTTCTCCTGCCCTGCCCTGTCCCCCTCCCCTCAGCACAAGCCCCTTCCTCTCCCACCTCCTTCCCCCTAGTTCTCTCCCTGCCCCTTCCCCACCTTTTGCCTTCCAGTTTGCGGGGCTGGAGTCTGTGGTCGAGCCCCAGAATTCCCTGCAGCCCTGGCCCCAGCTGCTTCCAAGGCAGGATCGCTTGCCGGGCCTGGAACTGGGCCACCCATGGTGCTAATGTTAGTGCCGCATTCCAGTCCCCGCACCTGCTTTGGCTCCCATTAAGAGGAGTGCGCGGGGGGGGAAGCCCCCACCCTCCCAGATCTGGCTTACGGAGCACAGCAGAGTGAGTGGGTCCGTGCACTGCTGCTCCCTCAATGGAGTGGGAAGGGGTGGGGGGAGAGAGGGCCGTGCACAGAGCACACCGGCAGAGCCCAAACGTACCCCACTCTGCAGCGCTCCAGCCGGGCTCTGGGAGGTCTCTGCTGGGACTCAGGCGGCAGCTCCCAGGAGCAGATCACCAGCTCCAACCAGCGTCCCTCCCCCTCCGGCAGCGGTGGCAACCGCCTGTGTATGGAGGAGGCGGCGTGGCCAGGCTGGCGGCCAAGCATGGCAGGGGCAGTCCTGTAGTGGGAGGGAAGGGCCACGTGGTGGTAGGGGTTGCTGGACAGCGGTGCATGCTGCATGGGAGCTTGGAGCTCTGGACACTGTGCACCACTGGCAGCGGCCCTGGCTGCCCACGCAAAGCACCAAGGGAGCCGCTTAGGTGCTGGGTGGAGGTGGGGAGTTGCTGCTGCACCGCGCTAGTGCTGTGTTTCTAAATCCATGACTCACCTGGAAAAAAGGGACGTATGGTCACCATATCTCCGCGGCACACCTCAGAGTGTCTCGTGGCATACCAGTGTGCTGTGGAACACAGTTTAAGAAACTGCATTACTCTCTAGCACAACGTAAGCTCCAGAGGTACCAAGATCAATTCTGTCTGCAGATGACAGGGACCTGCTGGCTGTTACATAAGCAATTCTTTGAGTAACACAAATAAAAGGTCTTTATACAACCTCACAGGTGGCATTGATAGCAAAAGGTCAGCCACTAATAAATTCAAGACGTGCAAGAGGAAAACCTTTTGAGAGTGTTGATATTTTTACAGCTTGCTGAAGGCCCAGGGAAGAAATACTGGTTTCCCTCCACAATTACAAAAGTACCAGCAGAAAAAAAAAAAGCCATCCATCCAGATAGCTGTATGCATGGGTTTCGTTGGTAAGGAAGCTGTTGCAAATGGTGATAAAAGCTACCACAGTATGCCACATAAAAATTGTGATATCAAAAACAATGTGTCAATAAGAGTGCACACATTTGAAGGCTCAAGAAGAGTACTCATGTTGCCAAATCAGTAATACCACCATAAAGTAGCTGCGACCATCTGTAGATCTCAAGTGAACAACTCCTTGTTTTAGTAGAACTGTTGGTAGGTGATGAGGGATCAGCAACTCTAACACTTACTTCTCCCACCCTTCAGTGTAATAAAGCTTAGAGATTGTATTCTTTAGCATACATTGCATGTCTTCCTGAGCTTTCCAGGGAGTTAGAGGAGATGGGATGAAAAAATTAATATTGATGAATCCAGATTCCTCTTGAGGCCATTTTGACCTGTTACTTTTTGATGGCATGTATAATCACTGCTTACGGCCTGGAGTGCTGGAGATCTTATATATCTGAACAAACAATTATAGCTATCATTATTCCAGCTGATGCCACTTGCACAATGATTTACAAAGTCAAGTGACACAATGCGTATGTGCCATTATTGAACTAACTTGACAACCAGATTAACAAGGACAGATGGTGTCAGTGTAAGGCTACTGCTCTGGGTAAAAGTTTTTGAGATCCCTAATTCAGCATGGAATTTCAAGAGATTGACTCGTTAATTTGTTTACTCACCTACTTCAAGTTTTACATGTGCCAGAGTACCTTGCTGAATTGGGGCCCAATGGTTCCCTGTATATATGACATACTCCACAGTGTAGCTGGTCCAAAGCAAGACAAAGAAGAACACGTTTATGCCTTCAAAGATTGACAGTCAACTTGTGCAGAAGAAAACTGAACGTCTGGAATTCCTTATATGAATATTGTGTGTCTGCCAAGTGGTAACAGATGTTCTGGGCTTTCCAAATTGGTTCCCCAACTGAGGAGAAATCAGTGATGCAGAACCCAGGTATATTCTAAGTGTAATTTATTTTATCTACCAATTCTGGAACAGAGATGTTCTAACAACATGCAACCAATTATTTCTTCCAGGAATCTCACCCTAAACCCAATACCCTTTTTCCCCAAGGAGCTACTCTTCCTTTAGAATGAACTAAACTCCCCTACTGTTTGCACAACATACTCTTTCCAGAAATTTGAACAATACAGTTAGTAAGACTGAACTTTCAGAGACTGAACATTTGCTTATGCATTAAGGAAAAACACTTGGAAGTCTATGTATAATAGCACCAGCTGGTGACAATGACCTTAAAAGTATTTCCTCCTCTTCCGTCTCATTTTGCCGGTGTGAAATTTACATATGGAAATAGATCAGACTATTATGTAAATCATTATGTACCTGTTATAACTTTGTTTATATATTTAAACCTTTAAATTGCACATAGGAACCTATTCTCTTAGGAGACAGCTGCCATTTTGTGGGGCAAAATTGCCTCAGCTGGTTTTTAAAGCAAAGTGAGATTCTCCTTTATCATTAACCATTATGGAAATCCCAAAGCTTCCACTCACCAATCAGCTGCAAGAGTTCAAGGGGCACCAGTGAGGACATTCCAAGTGACATCACTAACCCAAAGCCTTTGTTAAGGTTGATGGATTTTTCAGAAAGGTGTAACGGTAGCAACTCAGCTTTCTGAGGAGACTTTTAATAATCCTATCTCTTGCTTAACTCCCACAGGGCTGTTTTTGTGATTGTTTATGATAATCACTAGAATTCTATTGTGTACGAAGTCACCCATAACATGAAATCCGCTTACCGGGCTCAATATCACAGCAAGTAAGCATTTGACTCTTTAAAAGGCAAGAGGTTCTTAAGAACAGCTCGCATAAGGGTACATTTCACAGCAAACATATTTGCATTTCAGTTGTGTTTTCTGGTGTTGAATTATTCTAATTTTTTCTTGTGGGGGGGAGATAAGTGGACTCCCTAACCCACCTGTGTTTGGCTCCTTAGATTAACCCCCCATTCTATAAATAGAGGACTCACAAAACCACTCTTGATATTTTTTTCTTAAGATGAAGTCCCAGGTGTTTCATTTTTAAAAGATGTTACAGCAATAAAAATGTTATTAAAGTGGCTTTGTTCATGCTGTTATAGCTGAGGTTGTGTCAGCATTTCCATTATAAGCTCATCTTTTCCAGAGGAGATGCTCTGGTCCATTGGGTAAATAACATATGTTTTACCAAGAAAGCCAGGAAAGCCAGCAATATTCAAAGATGAGACTGACTTAGAATACACGCTCGCCTTAATTCCATCTCATATATGTTGTATTTTGTTTCTATAAATGCATAAAGAGAGGACTGGCAATCAAGATTACTGAATTTCTTTTAAAAAACATAGTTTGTTGTATTAATTTTTTCTTAGTAAATATCATAGAAAAACATCTTTCTGATGACTAATACAACTTAGCACTTGTATAGTACTTAAGAAACACTTGGTTCAGTATTTTTCAAATTTGGGTCATGGGGCCGCCAGGGTAAGCCGCTGGCAGGCCTGCGTTGCTTTAACTTAACATGTCCTTAGCCATGGAGCCTCACAGCTCCACTTGACTGGAAACAATGAACTGCAGCCAATGGGAGCTCTGAGGCTCCGTTTCTATGGATTCCCAATTTGAAACACCTTTCTGCCCTTATTTTTTCAGAAAAATTAAACACACAGATCTCCCGCTGACCTCTGAAAACAAAGCCCATTGTGTCTCAAGCTGAGCATTGAATAATAGAATTACCCCAAATCAGAGGCCACTTCTGAAAATGGTTCCCTAATGCATTTTCCCAAGGACACAAAGAATCAATGGTTGAGCAAGGATCACTCCTCAACAGCCTGGCTCCTAATCCTTTACTAAAAACTAGAACACAACTCTGTTTATTGAATTATTTACTTTTTCTTCTCTTTTGGAATAGCTCAGAGACTGTCCGATTCAATCTGCTTGTTTCCAATGCACTCAACATTACGTTGAAGCATCAACCATGCAATTAACACCATTGTTCAGAAAACTATTCAGAGCTCTTCTGAATGCTCTAAAGATATAATCCTGGACTTCAAAAGGCTCCATCACCATGACTGCAGCATATTGCAACACTTTCTCCACCTAAACTGAATTTGAAATTGTTTCAATTCAGTTTTGGCAGCTGGGGAAGCAAATGGTTTGAATTAAACACCTAAACTATTCCCTTAGCATATGTTTTTAGTGACGATTGCTGTCATTTATCCAAGTTTTGGATGCTGTGTTGCTGGGCTTAAACACGGCTAGTGGGTGAGTCCAGACCTATAAAGATCACTAAATCTCCATTGATAGCTTCTGAATGCTTAAAGACAGAGACAGAGACAGAGAGTGTGCGTGTGTGTATATATATATATATATTTACCATCCCAGTATTGCTTACATTTGCCAAATACATTCACTGATTTCAGTATTTCCTATTTTTATGCCATGTTGTCACTTACCCTTCTAAGCAGAAACAAAAAACAGGACTATGTAGCACTTTAAAGACTAACAAGATGGTTTATTAGGTGATGAGCTTTCGTGGTCCAGACCCACTTCCTCAGATCAAATAGTGGAAGAAAATTGTCACAACCATATATACCAAAGATACAATTAAAAAAAATGAACACATATGAAAAGGACAAATCAAATTTCAGAACAGAAGGGGATGGGGGGGGGGGGGAGGTAAATGTCTGTGAGCTAATGATATTAGAGGTGATAATTGGGGAAGCTATCTTTTGATAGCTTTTGATTTGTCCTTTTCATATGTGTTCATTTTTTTAAATTGTATCCTTTGGTATATATGGTTGTGACAATTTTCTTCCACTATTTGATCTGAGGAAGTGGGTCTGGCCCACGAAAGCTCATCACCTAATAAACCATCTTGTTAGTCTTTAAAGTGCTACATAGTCCTGTTTTTTGTTTCAGCTACACCAGACTAACACGGCTACATTTCTATCACCCTTCTAAGCAGTGATCTGGAATAGAAATAGTTTGAGAGATTTTTCTAAGATCTGCCAACTTCTTTCCGTGTTTCTTCTCTTTATTATAATTCAATGTATTTGTGCTTCCAATATGCTTGGAGTCACCAGCTGAGACTCTAGGGACCTCTTCCCAGAACGTTTTCCTGGGAACTGTACTTTTTCCTAGAAGTTACATCTTTCCCATGTTTGGCCTCTCTTATATACCTAACGAATGACCAATTGTTGTGGCTAGACCATCCCTTTTCTCCAGGTCTATGTAATTGGCTAGTTTCTTGAGGTCTCTGTGTGTGCATAGAAAAGTTAGGGGAAACTGTGTTAATGAAGAAAGTATGAGTTAGTTTACAAAAAAAAAAATTAAAACCTGTTTTCTGGAACTGAGTGTTTTTGGCACTGACAGTTCCCATAAAGAGAAAGCTAATGATTTTCTTCTGAGCATAATATGCAGGTAATTAAGATAATGGTTTTTTTTAGCTATCTGAAGTGTTTAACGGCCTTTAGACAAAATAAATTTTTGTACCATTCATATATTTAATTTAACTATGCCACAAAACTCAGAAAGAAATATGATCACTTGCTTAATTGCACAGGCACATTCAACATGATTATTTTCTCCAGCCTCCGCTTGGTAACGTCTTACATAACAAGGCAATTTAGGTTACTTTTTAAATATATGAATCATTTAAGATTTTAATTATGAATCATTTGACCTCAGTTTCTCATTTGATCTTTTGCTGTTTATAAATGTAGATGCATAGATATGTTACATGCACACATATATGTGAATACACGTGTGTGTGAACACGCACATGATATGTAGTTAACAATCACTATTAGAATAGTCAGCAAGGCGGAGTGTGAGGGTACTTAAAAGAATGGTTGTGAGTAACTCCTTTTGGTTATATGGAGCAAAGTTTTGCTGGTAATATTTTTCAGAGAAGTTTGGTTGGATTTTTGTCTTTTATGGGATAATTCTGCCAGTTTGACATTCCCCAGACACTTTGTTACTGACAACAAATAGAGCAGTAAGTGGTCTTTTGATCTGAGATGAGTGTGTGTGTCTGTGTCTGTTCAGGAAGATAAGACAAAAGTCTAAAGGACAAGTTTGGAGTTTAAAATGCATCCCTTTGCCCAGAGAAAATGACATATAGACTGTTTTGACTGAAGCTATTGCTACTATATATTTAATGTTCTCCTATAATTAGGGCCTTCATGTATCATGATTGCCAACCATTCTTGCGCTGATTCATCATGGAGCAAATCCAGCATGGTAGCTAGGGAGGAGCCTAAAGGCATTGGTACCATACAGATACATGGACCCACTGTCGAGAGGAATTGTGTTGTAACTCTGATGCTGCAGTTGCAGAAGCTGGTTTAAGGAGGAGAATTTTGCCTCCCCAATACACTTGAGCTGTGCTCTGGAGAGAAAATTTGGCCATAAACTATCATGAAAAGCCACTCTTGCTTGTATGTTGGCATTGTGTACGTGTACGGTATGTGAATGAAGTCTGTAAATTGGAGACATTAACATCTAAGTCTGATTACAAATTTTCCTTAAAAACACTTCTATGGCAAAAATAGTTTTCTCTATAAATGAAGTTTTCTCCTGAAAATTGCCTGGTTTCCTCAACAACAACAACATAGTTTTTCCATGTGGCTGGAAAATATTTGGTTTTAAATGAGAAGTCAAAATTTTCTACTCAAATCTCAGTTTTTTAAAACACTCTGCAGGACATTAAAATATCCCTCCCCCCCCCCCCCCCCACACACACCATTTCCATCCAGCTCTGGCCCATACAGATAAAATCTGAACATTTGTTGTAACCTCTGTCTCACTGCCATTAGAAGTCCACTAACTGCCAGATGGATCTACCACCACTGTAATTTTCTGTTGGAAACCCAGGATGGGATTTTCAAAAGCCCTCAGCAATGACCAAATTCTGTCTCCATGAATGTCAAAAATAAAATTAACCATGCTTAAAATAAAGTTTTTAGTCTAATTAGGCTTAACCCCATATATATAACTAGGGCTATTTAGTGACATTCAATATTATAATAGGCTTTTAGAAAGCCAGAGCATTCCCTAGCTGCTTGATAGCTGAATATATATCTTACGGCTGCTTCAGAGAATTTAAACATTGAAGTATGGTTTGGATCTATCAACACTGAAGAAATTGCTGAATAATTTTGACCTGTTTTAATACAATTTTATGAAAACCTGACACAAGCAGCATTAAAAGAGGTATCAGCAAATCTATGCATACAGTTCATATAATATTCAATACTTTCCACTTACATAGTCCATTTTATCCATAACTCTGAATCAGCTTTAAAAACGTGGGTAGGAGCCACTATCATTGTTTTACAGGTAGGTAGTTTGATAGCATCCAAAGAAACAAGTGATTTTTTGTAAAGTCACAACAAATCAGCAGCAAGCACTGGGACTAACACAATTGGTCCTCTAACCAGAGCTGCACCCTAAATAGCTGAACTATTCTAATTCCATCCTATATATGCAAGGACAGCTAAGGATACATACGTTCAAAAGGCATTAACCTCCTGCTACCATCAGTCCTAAACTCACTCGTCAACTGGGAATTGTGGAGCATGACAGCTAAAGTGTCAATATAATACTTGTTGTTATGAATTAATTAGCTTATAAAGCACATTTCTTGCAGAAGCAGTCTGTGGCATTATGCACATAAACTACATTACCTTTATATAGAACTTCTGCAGGGGAAGGCAAGACAAGCCCTTAAGAAAGCTTTAAAAGTATCAGATCTTGCATTGCTCTCACGGGAGGCATTTTGTAAAGAAAGGACCAAATCTTTGACCAAAGACAGTGGAAGTTACAGGGAAAAGGATTGGTCAATAGTTCAATGGGGTCTGTTGTAGGGTCCTGGGTGAGTGTATCTGTGATGTGATGTGTGACTGCTTGTAAGTATTTGCTGCAGGTTAGGGGGCTGTCTGTAGGTGCGGATTGGCCTGTCTTCCAAGGTCTGTGTGAGTGAGCAATCATTTTCCAGGACAGGTTGTACATTGTCAGTGATGTGCTGGAGGGGTTTAAGCTTGGGGCTTGTGGATACTTGTCTGGCTCTGTCAATCTGTCTTCTTACTTCCCCAGGTGGGTATTTAATTTTTTTTAAGAATGCTTGATAAAATCTTGTAGGTGTTTGTCTCTGTCTATTCTGTTCATTCCCTCTGAAGTACCTGGCATTGGCCACTATTGGAACACGGCATCAGATGGACACAGTATGGCTGTTCTTATGCAGTAATCCAACCTGGATTGCACAATGAACTTTGCATTCTACTGAGACATCAGTGGTCTTAGAGTTCCAAATTTCCAAGGTGGTTACAATGAAATCTGCATGGCCTGGCTCACTTGGGCAGATAAGGCAATTAAAAATGCTTTTGCTGCCAAATCTTGAGTGCAGAATCACTGTTGAGCAGATTACTGAATGCTAGGGAGGGGAAAATTAGATCAATTCAGTTTTACTTGAGTTAAATATTTGGATTTTTTTTTTTTTTTTTAAGGTAGACATCCCAAATTAGACCTCTAACAACCACCATGCCCAGTTTAAAGGAAGCTGATCAGGGATAACAGGAACCTTAAGGAATAATTGGAGATTTCAGCACTAAAATATTAAGTGAGAAAGTGATTGTAAGAAAAGAGAGAAGGAAGGCTAAAGTAGCAAAGAAATGAAAGCTGTGGCAAACATGACTCCATTGCCAAGACTGCAGCAATGCCTTGCCTCGGAGGCCTCAGATTTTAGTCCTGTTTTGGGGGTCTCTTATGAACCATATCAATTTCTATCTGCCCTCTACTAGAGCATTGGTTTCTTCTGACAAAGTGCTTCCCATTTGAGCAAAGAAAGATTGATGGCTGTTGGGGATAATGCATCTTGAAGACATGTCCAAGCTTCCCTAGCAGACATCGTATGTCTATTTGTATGTAGGCCAGTCCCTGAGGTGTGGCTGATATCTCTTCTCTACAGTGCTTATGTCTGGGTTCTTCCCTGGTATACCATCTGCTTGGGAAGGTGTGAGAGAAGGAGCAGGAGTTTGGGAGAACTTGTGAGTATTGAAAGATAGGAAATTTATTGATGATTTGGTTCTTACTCATTCACCCTAACTTTTCTTTCCTCAGATTTATTTTCTTGCTTCCTATAAAGTCCCCCCTTACTTTTGGCTATGCTGTTTCTCGGCTGGGTTTTATGTTGAGGTACTTTAGTTCTTGTGGGCTGGGTTTCATGCTGTTTGCCAGCAATAGTAGCATTATTCATTGTCCTAATGACGATACTCCTTGTGGCTTGGACACAAGTGTCACTTTGTGGAGGTATGAAGCATCAGAAGAAGAAAAAAAAAAAGAACCCAGGACTCAATCCATGCAAGCATTTGCAGCACTGTGAACATTGGCTGACTAACAAAAAAGGGTCTCTGAACAAGGTTCCCATCCCAGGGTGGGGCAAAGTCTTCTCCTGGCTCTCTGGAGGGGTCTCAACTAGCTTCGTAGCTGGTGCCAAATCAGATCTCTGCCACTGTGGATGCTGATCAGTTCAGGGTTGACCCATGTACCAGGCCCCCCAGTAATGGAAAAGTTCCCTTTTGTGGGAAGGGGGAGTTAATCTGAGTCCTGCTTCTATCTCCGCTATCCCACTACAGCTAACCTATTAGCAGCATTTGTTGAAGGGTCTGTCCCAGAGGAAGACCTCATACTGAATTATTTTTGTTGATGTAAATCCAATTTCAAGATGAAAAAGCTCCAATGCAGCTACAGTAATTGCTGGTGGGAGGCCGTCATTTGTAAATTAATAGTGCTGCTAAAGAAGGTCAAAGATTTTCAGCTGAAAATTTTGACAAAAGCGTTTTTTCCCCCAACGCAAGTACATTCTACAAAATGCCTCTAATTCATTCAAAGTGTTTAATCAAAAACCAGTTTTTCCCCTAAAACTGAAACTGTTTAGTTTCATTAGAAAATATTCACCATTTCCAACAACTCTACTTAAAGCAGATGGGTTCTCCAAAGGCACTGGGATGCAGCTGGATGCACAGGGAGCAGCCATATCAAAGACCCTAGCTTTTTTTCCCACCTGTATCTAATAAACTGAATGTGCCATTGTCACCTTAAGAATAGAAAATCCAAGCCCACACTTTAAACTCTCCCCCTACGACTACATCTTGAGGGGCCATTCAGAAGCCCGGGGTTGGGTAGCTCACTTATAAAGTAGAACCTTTTCTTTAGGATCACATGTACCCTGTGCTCTTAAACCTACACCAGGTAGGTCACAGGCTTTGGAATTCACAGTATGGGACTGGACATCCTAGGGTAAGTCTCCACTGCAGACAGGAGTATGATTAGCTCAGGCATGTGTGCCATCGCTTGCTTAAAGAGCAGGGTGACCATGACAGCATGGGCTAGCTGCCTAAGAACATACAGGTTCTCAACCTTTTTCTTTCAGAGGCCCCCCCAAAACCTCACAGGTTTTGGCTGTGCCTCAAGAATTCAAAGCCAGGGCTGGCATTAGGGGGAGAGCAAGCAGGACAGTTGCCCAAGGCCCCTCACCACAAGGGGCCATGCAAAGCTAAACTGCTCAAGCTTCAACCTCGTGTAACTGGCCTTGGGGTCCTGGCCTGCACTCCTGTATGGCAGCGCCCTAGCTCTCTGCCCTGGGCCCTAGCAAGTCTAATGCCAGTCATGCTCAGTGCACCCCCTGAACTCTGCTCACAGCTCCCCAGGGGTCTCCAGACCCCCACTGGAGAAACACTGCCTTAGCCTATGCAACCACCTATGCCGCAGTGGCTCAGCTTGCTAAAAAGGCAGTAAGCTCAAGCAAAGTTAGCTTAGAGATTACACATGCTGTAATCCTACCCCCTCACTAGTGCAGCCAGACCCCTGGAGACTTAAATAACATGGTTCTGAGCGAGGAACTTGAGCTTTCTATGTGTAAAAAAGGAGGTGGGGGACAGGCATTCCCTAGAAGCCTCCTTGGCTCAGTTATGCCATGGTGCTCTCTGGATTTGTCCATCCTCACCTCTTGAGTGTCTTGTCTCTGAATATGGCATTGACCAGGGTTCTGGTCTCTAGCACTCCCCCCAGGTTCTCCCCTGGACCTTGAATGGCCTATCTCAGCCTGCATCTTCTCCCAGCATCCCCTCTTTTCCACTCCCTGGCTTGGCCTTCCAGCCAAGTCACAAAAATCTAAATCCCTGCTAGAGCAGCACAATCAAATCTTTGAACCAAAAGCCTTTTCCACCCTCTCTAGCTTCATTGTGGGTCTCTTAATGGCTCTGTCTCAGAGTTTCCACTGCAGGTGCCAAACCTGCTCTTCCACTAGTTTTTCCTAGCTCTCAAACTCTGACCCAGAGCTCTCCTCTCCTCTCCTCTACCTACCTCATCTTTGCTCACTCCCCAGTCTATTTATAAGGCCTCACTCTGTCCCTGCTACCTAGGAGGCAATTAATCACTCTCAGGTGTAGTATTTGAGTAATTGGGGGGTTTTTTTCCTCCTTGCCTTCAAGGTGATCAGATTTAACCACAATCACAGCAGGCTACAAGGCTCACCATTTCCTTCAGATATTTGGGGGTTGGGAGCATGATGGAAGAATGCCAATGAAGGGGGCCTTATCTGAGTGAGAGAGAATTATACCTGAACCGGTAGGCAGTCAGACATTGTCATAATGCAGCGTAAGTGTTGATTCTCACATATTAAATACTGAAAGCAATGGCCACAGCAGGAAATGAATCCTCCTAAAATGGGTGCTTAAAAGTTGACATAAATAGGTACCACAGACAGAAGAAGGAAGGAAATAGCAACCAGCAAACCTAGAAGGAAGTGTCAGAAAGTCCCTCCAACTGAGTAGGCAATTTGGGCATGGGAAATTACTGCAGGCAGGATTCTCATTATTAGTGCGAGGAAAAGATGCCCTAATAATCTGCTATGAACTCTTTAGAGACCAAAATAGACTCATTTGCTCCAAGGTTACAAGGTTTACAGACTGAGGCAGGAGACACAGAAAAGGAGATTGATACTGTGGGTGAGAGAGCACACCTGAACTGAGAGGAGGTGGAAATAAATTAGGGCTATTTCTTAAAGCCCTGATGAAAGAAAATGGTGTCTTGCCTAGGGAAGCCAAAGCATCTGAAAAAGAGAGTAAAGAGGGAATGTTTAAATGGTTGAGTTGAGCAAAATGCTGGTAATGAAACTGAACTGCACTTTTCGCCTGGTTTGGGATTTCTTTACAAACCAAAAACTTGGAGCCAAGTGACCAGGCCTGAGCCAATGCACTATTTTTTCAGGTGTAAACCATAGGGAAATCAATACTTTCAAGTGGTAGTTGATTCCAACCCAGCACCCAGTCTGGTGGTGAGGCTGATTTTCACTGTATTACTGAGTGGGTGCAGGACAGACCACCCCAAAGCACAACTAGAACTGCCAAGTGTCACACAGCGCAGATTAAAATAACAAAAGGTATCATACAGAGGTTGCTGTTGTGATGGCTGTCATCTCGGCCAGCACACCAAGCACTGAACTTGGGTTCTTTAGAGCTTAAAAACAGCATAAGCTGCTACAGCATGAGCTGAAGAGGCACCGTCTCTAGCCAGAGGCTGTAACAGACAAACATACTTTGTAGATCAGGCACTGAGGGGGGATCTGTAAGCTACTCACTGGTGAGATACCCTATTACAGAAGAAATGGAAACCTTGCTGACTTACTCTCTGATTTGAAAGGTGTTGAGCACTCAATTACAATTGAAGAGCTCAACAACTCTAGCAGCACAGGTGTGCCTAATGTCAGGAAAACACACTGAAAGTTTTGAATATCAAAGATCAAAAATATACCTCTGAACATTTCTTTTTTGGTTTTTAATGTCAAATTTCACCAGTGATGACCCACTCCAATTTTGATCTCTGGGTAGAGAAATAGCTTCGGGGCAGGTAACAAAGTGGCTGAAATGGGAATAGGAGTCAGGAGTTCTGACTCCACATCCACTCCTCTTTTACATCATACACCCTCCTTGTCCCTTTGCTTTAGAACTTGGAAACACTCGTGCCTATTACTAGCAAGAAGCAGAGAATGTCAAGCCGTGAACTGAAGACCTGATCTTGCAAAGATTTGCACAAGTAACTTTATGTATGAGTTGCTCCACTGAGCTCAATGTGTCTGTTCCTGGGTCTAAGTCTTTGCAGAATGGGGTCTTAATCAATAAATATATATCAAACTAAGAAGGAAATGCCCACGTACCAATTTTAAATTTAAAATAGCTGTCTTGCAGTATATTCTCTGTGACACTTTCTTCGGTGACTGATAATGACAGAGAGAGATAATAGACTAAGCCAAAAGGAAAACAGCAATGTCCCTCAGGTTTAAGGATCTATTTATCCCATCTAAGCTTGGCATCCCCAAAGTAGAAGAGAGCAATTTGTTACTTTAAGGGAAGTTCTGCAAAGCACTGGAGCAGAGTTTTCAGTTCTGTATCCTGCCAAAAGGGGGTTTTAATAGTTTTAAATATACTGTGGGCTGTAAATATGTGATGTAGATGAACATTGGTTGGACTGATGGTTTTGAAATAGAATAAGGAAAAAAAATAATTTACAGCATTAATCAACTGTAACGGGGCTATATGGAAATAACTCATGCCAAAGCCATGTCCACTATTTGTAGCAAGAAGGATACAGCACTCTCCTAAAGAAGCTGATCAGGAGAAGAGATTCAGATCAAGAATGCACACATAACTGATTATGAAGCTGTAGCCAGTTTATTATGTGCAATAAAAAGGTTACACAATACATACTTTAAGAAAACACATAAAACACCAGAGTTGAATTTTGACCAAAATGTTAAAAATCCTGGACAGAAAGGTCCTTTTATTTGCAATTTTTTTGAGTAATAGGTTATATTTCTGCAAACCAACCGGGGGAGGGACATTAATACTCTGCTGGCTGGAAACTCTCATCTTGAGTCAAATTTATGAAGTAGTTGTGTTTTCTTTTCTTCTTGTTGTTTAAATGGGAGCTATTTGATAAATTTCATTTGTGCAGCACCACAGAATAAGATTACTGTATGTACTATATGAGTTCAAATTAATAGTCTTCTCTGGATTAATATGAGCTGGATTAATAAATAATAATAATACCTGCCCCTGCTCTCTGTTGTCTGCTTTTATCCCTAGCCATAGTCACAAAAGGCCCTTTTAATCAAGCTACATTTATGGCCTGCATCAGAGGATCATGAGTTCCAATGGCCCATATAAACTGATCTGATGGATTCATGGGAAATATCAGTCCAGGTGATAGCTCACATTTGAAGATGTATAGCTAGGGTAGAAGAGTCGTGTGAGGATGAGAGAATTCGAGTATCTGGTTCCTTTCCCACAGTGCTCTACAACCTCCTGTGCTCAACATATCTCTTCTTCTCCACATCGCCAGTGCAGACCACAAACTGTACCACAGCTATAGGGCTCCAGGGAGCCATTACTGTGCCTCTCCGGTACAGTGAGAGAGAGGCCAGATTCAGGTGTGATCTGCAGTTAGGAGCTATGTCAGTCAGGGTGTAAAAATTCACACCCAGGACTTAACAGAGCTATGCCAACCTAAGTCCTAGTGTAGAGGCAGCCATGTTGACAGAAGAATTCTTCCATTGATATGGCTGCTGACATGGAGAAGTGGTGTTCCTACATTGGTGCAGGCTGCATCCACATTGCAGGATTATGCTAGCATGACTAGGTCAAAATAGCTAGGTCAGTATAGTCTCCATAGTGCAGGCATATTTTAAGGCTATTGATGCTCTGGGCTCCCCCATATTTGGGGCATGCTGCTCTTCCAGGATGAGACTCCCTATTGAAGCTGTGCAAATAACTGATTTGTTGTTTTCAGTTGCCAAAGTGAGGGAGGAGGGGTGAAGAAATAACGAAAAAGGTTGCACAGATGTCATTTCAGCTCAAATGAATTGTCTTCTTTGGTCCAAAATTAAATATTTTGTTTTTTTGAGGTTTTTTTTATAGTTGTTTCAAACTAACTGGAATGATGAAGCAAAACTTCTTTGAAGTGAAACTTTTCATTTTGGAAATGCCCAAACAAACCAGTTCAGCATTTTTGAAGGGTGCTGTAATGGGACCGCAACAATTTGCCAAAATCAACCCACATTTGTGCACTGATTTGGTAGAAATGAATCTCTATCCCTTTTTAGTTAAAAAAAAAGAAAGTGATTTCCACAAGAAAAAATAAAATAAAATAAATTCTCAGCTCTACTTCCACATTATGGCTTTACTCTTCCTTGGGTAGTAATGCCAAGAACTACCCACACAAAAGCCACATAGTCACAAATTCTGATTCACATCCACATCAGAATTCCCCAGTGTGTAGAAGGGTTAACATCTGGGGGTTCATTTTACCTCTTTGGCTGAGATTTTCAAAGGCAAAACCAGCTATTGGATGCTAGACCCCCATCAAAAGTCAGTGGGAATTACTCACCAAACTGTCAGATGACCTTTGAAAACTTTCCACCTTGCTCAATTTGCTCAGTGCATATAATAACTAAAGAACAGTGTTGTAGATATCCGACTCAATGTGGATCACAACTAGAGTCAGACTGTTAGCACATCAGTAAAAAATATATATCTATATCTAATGTACGAATAATTACTCACATGTTATATTGCTTCTTGGGGATTACTCTCCGTTAGACAGATTTAAATCTTGTTAAATGCAGAAAAGAAATTGCTGATATTCTTTAAGTGTATATTGGGACATCTTTCTTCCTTGTAAAGTATCTCATGCGTGTGTTACTACGACTTCCACTGTACAGTAATTAAGATTTATATTGCTTTAGGATGTTTGATGCTAACACTGGAAATTATGTTTCTCTGAAAACAGAATGTAAATGTAAAAAAAAATGTTTACACACGAGACTCTTCTCCTCAGTGAACATGTAATAAGCACTTGCATATGGTTTGTAATATGAAGCGGCTGACCAAATACCAAACACAGAGATTCCCAGATACTTGAGTTAGATTATTTTAAAGTAAGGCTCTCTGTTACTGTTGAACTCTAAGTGCTCTAGAATGAAGGCAATATCCATACCTACTTCACATATGCTTATTTTGCAGTGAAACCTTCCAACAGGGTAAGATATGTCATATCACAACATGAACGATCTACATATAAATACTCCCTCATATTCTGGTATTTCAATATGACAGTAGCTCCAGAGTCCCTGACTAAGCCCCACTGTGCAAATTGCTGCACGTGCACATGATATGAGACCGTCTCTCTGCCCTGAAGAATTATACAGGTTGAATTTTTCTAGTTCAGCCCCCTCGGGACCTGACCAGCACTTGCTGGACTAGGGGAGGTCAATATTTTCTAGCAGTATTACCAACACTTCCACTGCTTACTGGGCTCTTAGAAGACATTAGGGTGTGTCTACACTGCAGGGCTTAACTAGAAATAAGCTATGTAAATTGAGCTATGTATCTTATTTTGAAATAGATTATTTTGAAATAGGAGAGTCTACGCAGCACTTATTTCGAAATAGAGCACTCTTCCTCCGACTTCCCTTACTCCTCGTACAATGAGGGTTACAGGAGTTGTAGTAAGAAGTCCTCCAGCTTGACAGTATTTTGAGACTATTTTGAAATAACTGCTTGCTGTGTAGACATGGACTAAGTTATTTTGGAATAGCGCTAGTTATTTTGAAATAGTGTTGCAGTGTAGACGTACCCTTGGGGGTAAATTAGAGCTAAATAACAAGACTGGTGTCTGTAAACAAATTTTATGAGACTGCAGGAAACTTGGCCACACCCATGATAAGTGGACATCCAGCTAATTAAAATCATCCTGGACCATGGATGTTGCCGGACCAGAGAGTGCCAGACTAGAGAGATTCAACTTGTATAAACAGAAAAATGGGTAGCACCTCAGTTTACAGATTTCTCTCTCTCTCTCTCAACTCTCTCCAATACTTTTCTCCAGTAGATCTCAATGTGCTTTACAAAGGAGGAAAACATTAAAATCGTCATTATCTCAGTTTTACCGATGGGGAGGGAATCTGAGACACAGAGCAGCAACATGACTTCCCACAGGTTATCCAGGAGGCTAGTGGTTGAACCAGGAAGAGTACGTAGTTCTCCTGCTGACTTGCCCAAGGTAGCAAAGGAAATTTATGGTAGACCTGGGAAGCAAACAATCTCCGGAGCCCTAGTCTACTGAGTGAACCACAACGCTAACCTTTCTCTCCTTTACATTTAGTGTCCCTTTCACACCTGCCATTTCAAAGTCAATACTGAGAGCTCTGGATTAGCAATCATTATTTGGAGTGCTTGTTTGGCTTTATAGAGCACAAATGGCATTCCAAAAGCCATTTCCTGCTGGTGCCAGATGCCTGTCCCTAACACCTGTCAGTGGGGGTTTCAGAGGCAGAGAGGAGATTGGAAGCAATTTCTTTGAATTTCCTCATTTTCCAAGGTAGGAAGCAATTTCTCACCTTTTGCTGAGTGTCACTTGGCTGCAGGTAGAGAACATTACAGCTTGTGGGAATACCAATTAGAGCTAATTATATTCTCACTGATCTGCTTTGGCATTCAAATGCCCAGTAGAAGAATTCATTCAGCAAAGATTCTGTTTTATAGATCCAGGCGTGGGATAGAATCATAGAATACTAGGACAGGAAGGGACCTCGAGAGGTCATCGAGTCCAGTCCCCTGCCCTCATGGCAGGACCAAATACTGTCTAGATCATCCCTGAAAACAAGATAGGAAACAAGATGGATATAATGATTAAAATGGGGTTGCTTATTTGATAGGCAACAAGATGGATATAATGATTAAAATGGGGTTGCTTATTTGAGTTTAAAAACCCCAACAACTTGTGAGCCTAATTCAACACTGGAGCACTAGCATCAGCGGGTAGAGACCAGCAGGGACATACCTCAGCACCTTGTTACAACTTCTCTGCTGGTTTCACCCTGTCCCTGTTTTCCTGAGCTACATCTGACCTACAACTGTGTTTGGAGTTGCTGCTCCAGTTGAATGCTTCAAAAACTGACAGCAGGATCATAACCTTAACTAGATTGGATGGGAATTTAAAGCAGAAAAAGCAGAAGTAAATGGAGCCTTCAACAAAATAATGAACAGAAAACTGTAGGGGAGAAATTACATCTTCCTTAAAAATAAAGTCCAGTATAATTGACAAAGAGGAGTTTCACAATGTCAATGAGAGTAAAGCCTTAATGTCATAGTCTCTCAATGCATGTGTGTAACTCTCGTTAGGCCAAATGGGGAATTGTATGTGCACAAGAGAAGATGATACGGTATTATTTTCTAAATCTAAAGCCTCCTCATTCAGTGTGTTTCTTCCCTGCAGCAGGAGATAAAGGTTATTGATGCAAAACCAGACTTTAAAGAGCCCATTCTGTTGAGTATATGGCTTGTCAGCCAGTGCGATGAAAGCTGGATAGTCCTGGTGGTAAGGCGTCTTAAAATGTGCAACAGGTAAATGTGCAGAAGGCTTTTCAATACAGGTTGGACCTCCCTGGTCCGGCACCCAGGGAACCTGACTGATCCCGGATGAGGGATTTTGCCAGACCAAAGGAGGTCATTTCCGGACACTTGCCACCAGCCTCTCTGGCTCATCTGCTGGCCTCTTGGCTGGCTCACTACCTCCTGCTGGCCCTGCTACCCTGCTGACCCCATTGAGCAGCCATCATTGCCATGGCTCCGGGTCCTGCAGAGCAGCTGCACACGCCATGAATGGGGTTCTGGGTTCCACAGGGCAGTTAAGTGCACTGCAGCTCCCTGCCCCACTGAACTACTGTGTCTCCCAACCCCGCCGGGCAGCCCCATGCCGGATCTCTCAACCCCACTGGGCAGCCCTACTGCCAAGCGCTGGGCAGCCCTACTGCCATGCGCTGGGCACACCGCCATCAGCTCGCTGTGGGCAGCCCACTGCCCTGCCGGCCCCGCAGGGATCCATGTCACTGGCCCTCCACCGGGATTCTCTGGTCCTAGATGTTGCCGGACCAGAGAATCCCAGTTAAGAGAGTTTCATCCCCTATAAACTCCATGTAAGCGTTGTCACTAGCAACGCCTTATAGGAAGGCTCGGGAACTGTACAGGGATTTGAATCATGAGGGGCTCTCTTTCAGAAGTAAAAGATTCTGATTATACTTTAAGGCCCCAATTCAGCACAGCATTTATGCACATGCTTATGTGATTTCCTGACGTGGGGCCAAAAAATTAACTGGTAACAGAGGTTGATGGCCAACCTCTGCCATTGCCACTGCTCTTTGTAGACATGAAGTAGGTAGAGTATGTGAGAGAAACACTATACCATGTGCCTTTTTTGTGATTAGAAAAGCTATCATGATCAAGTGGATTTCATGCACATCGTCTATGTTATTTATTTACAGCAGTATCCACTCTGTGCTAGGTACCTTCCAAACACTGCAGAGCATTTCCTACTTTGAGGAGTTCACAGTTTAATGACAGACACACAGAAAAAAGTGAAGATCAGGAAATATTAGTAAATTCATATACCGACCAAGTCGAGTCGCTGTAAGCCAGTACAGTAGAATCATAGAATAACAGAATACTAGAAATGAAAGGGAGTTGGACAGGTCATCAATTCAAGTCCCCTGCCATCATGGCAGGACCAAGCATCATCTAGATCAGTGTTTCTTAACCAGTGGTACGAGTACTCTTAGGGGTACTCAAGAGAAGTCTGGGGGATACATCAGCACAACTGAAATTTGGAGAAAACTGATTTTTTTAAGCTTTACAGCGTTTTATTATTTTTGTACTTTTTACACCCAAAAAATTGCATCGCCCACCTGGCTATGATTAAGTTGTTTAAACAAATGTGTTGCAATGGTAGAAAAAAATTATGTGTCTGAAAACTGTAGATACCAGAGGTATTTATATTTTTTTAAGGGGTACTTTATAAAAGAAGGTTGAGAAACACTGATCTAGATCATCCATGACAGATGTCTATCAAACCTGCTCTTAAATATCCTCAGTGATGGCGATTCCACAACCTCCCTAGGCAATTTATTCCAATGCTTAACCACCCTGACAGTTAAGAAGTTTTTCCTAATGTCCAACCTGAACCACCATTACTGCAGTTTAAGCCCATTGCTTCTTGTCCTATCATTAGAGGTCAAGGAGAACAATTTTTCTCCCTCCTTCTTGTAACACCCTTTTAGGTATTTGAAAGCTGCCATTATGTTTCCTCTCAGTCTTCTCTTTGCTAAACTAAACAAGCCCAGTTCTTTCTATCTTCTGATAGGACATGTTTTCTAGACCTTTAATCATTTTTGTTGTGCTTCTCTGGACCCTCTCCAATTTCTCCACATCTTTCCTGAAATGTGGAGGCCAGAACTGGACACAAAACTCCATTTGCGGCCTAATCAGCACAGAATAGAGGGGAAGAATTACTTCTTGTGTCTTGCTCACAATACTGCTGTTAATGCATCCCAGAATGATGTTTGCTTTTTTGGCAACAATAGTCATACTATTGACTCATATTTAGCTTGTGGTCCATTATGACCCCTTTCTTTTGTACTCCTTCCTAGACAGTCACTTCCCATTTTGTATGTGGGAACCTGTATTGTTGTGGCCTTGTGAATGAGTTCACTGTGGTAACTGAGGTAAAGTCTACATGAGGGGACAAAATTGAACTAAGGTATGCAACTCAAGCTATGTGAATAGCAAAGCTGGAGTCAACATACCTTAGTCCCGTGGTCACCAACAGGTCGATGCAGGGGACTCTCTGCCTCCACTAGCACCCCACTCCCCAGCCCTCACTCCCTAGCCACAGAACGCTGTCCCCACTCCCCTGTCCGCAGCCACAGAACGCTGTCCCTATTCCTGTCCCCACTCCCCGAATTCTGTCCCCACTGGTACCCTATCCCCAGCTGCAGGAATCTGTCCCCACTGGCACTCTGTCCCCTGCTGCAGAACCCTGTCCTCTGCCCTCCCAGCACCGTGTTCCCTCTCCCCTGCCCCCAGCCGCAGAACTCTGTCCCCACTGGCACCCTGTCCCCAGCTGCAGAAACCTGTCCCCACTGGCACTCTGTCCCCTGCTGCAGACCCTGTCCTCTGCCCTCCCAGCACCCTGTTCCCTCTCCCCTGCCCCCAGCCGCAGAACTCTGTCCCCACAAAATGTATAATTATAAATGCTTCATTTTAGATTTAAATAGCATGAATAAAAACAGACCATTTATTTCATAACTATAAACACGTGATTTTAATTTTATATATCGCATAATTTAAAATAAACTGTTTATCAGAGTGTGTAAGTAAGGGCTGGGGATAGCAAGTGATGGACAGGAGGAGAATAGAGAGGGTGGGGCTTCAAGGAAGGGGCGGGGCTTCAAGGAAGGGGCGGGGCGGTAGATCTTTGCCTGTTCTGAGATTTAAAAAGTGATCTTGGGTGTAAAAAGGTTGGAGACCACTGCCTTAGTCCAACTTACCATGGACTCCCCGCTGTGGGGGGGAGGGAAGCAATGGGAGAAACTCTCTCATTGACTTCCCTTACTCCTTGTGACTTGGTGGAATACGGAGTTAATGGGAGCAAGACCAGCAGTCGATTTAGTGGGTCTTTACTAGAACTGCTAACTTGACCTCTGGAAGATCAATATCTGCCGCATTGATCTGGTAAGTGCAGGCAAGGCCTGAAGACTGTAAATTTAGGGTCTATCCTGCAATATCCTCAAGCACACTGCTTATTTCCAGGAGCAGTTCCATTGACATAAACACTAAGGCTGGTAGTCTTTGCTCTAAAGACGGTAATAGAGATTGGACCTCTCTGGTCTGGCACCCTCAGGATGTGACCAGTCATAAGCCAGAAAATTTGTTAGACCAGGGCAGTCAATGCTGACCACTCTGCTGCCACCAGCTATGGAATTCTGATCTAGCATCAGCAAAAGGGCTGGCATTGATGGAGCAGGGTCAGGAAAGCACTAATGGGAAGAAGTGGGTGTTTGTGGAGTTCCGTGGACACCACGGTGCCCTCTAGATCCCTCAACTTCAGGCCTCTGCAGCCACCCTGACATTTAATAAGACATCTGTCCATTTTAGAAAAGTCTCTTGAAATTTAGCACTCAAGCTCCCTGAGCTAAAGAGTTACCATTTGGATGGTCTGAGAAGCACAATACTCCACTAAGGTGCTGTAAAAATAGGTAGAATACATTGCACAAAGAGACTAGTAGTTAGTTGCTTAAATATTTTACGCATGTTGCTTCTGAAATATAATCCTCTCCCTTAATAGGTTGGAAGAGAGCTAATTATATGGTTCTTCAGCAAATAAGCCCTTTAATGTTCATGTATATGTTGTTTGTTGTCTACTTGCTCACTTTCTGAGTGCATAATTGCTTGAAGTGTATGGTGTAGGGTGTTTTGGGGACCATGTGCTGTGCTAAGCAGCCCTAGATGAGTCTGAGAATTTACTAACAAGGTTCTAGCTTTCTATCATTTAATTGATCTCTAGTTCTTCTAGGACCCCTTGACAAAGGGGTGGGGCTAACTCCCTTTGGGGTGGGGAGAACAAAGGTTTAAATAGCCAGCTCTCATATGTCCAGAGGAGCTGGCAAATAGGGGAGATTTGCAAGGGAGGTGAAAGAGGGATTGTGAGAGGCAGATACACCTAACAAACATACTCTAAGCATAGGCTAATTGTTACCTGCGGTTTTCAGAATCCGGAACAGTGGTAACTTAACTGTTTCACTCCAGGTAGTATCAGGAATAAATTAATGGGAACACAGCAGTTCTGTCAGATAGATGATTAATACAAATAAGCCTGCCCTGATCTAAAACTGCAATTTATTAACTATTAAGCACACACAGTCATATACAAAAAGTTTAGGACATGCCAGTTATAGTTACCCACAGTCTGAGATGGTTTTGAGTAATCACCAGCCAGACTTCCAGGGGGCCCTCTTTCCATCCAGCTGATGGTGAGTTTAGATGTCAGCTCCTTGCCAGAAGAAAGGCCCCCCTCAGACTGCTCCTAGGTAGATAGTCTTACCTAATCTTTTATAGCTAACTCTAACAAAACACATCAATTATAGTGACTCCCAGTGGGTCTGCATAATAACCTCAACTGGGTCACCGATTTTCCTATTTTCAACAAACTACTCCTTATCTCAAAGCATTTCTAGTATTTTTAGCCATAAGCACAGAGCCACCTAAACCCAAGGTCACTATCCACTCATTCTCACTGTGCACCCCTGTGATAGGTGCTGTCCAGCTGAGAGGCAGCCCAGTGTGCACGTTTCTTCCCTGCTGAGACAGAAGATAGGAGAAAGAAGATGCTTACCTCTCCCAGTTCCTGGGATTCCTGGTGTCTGATGATCATGGCTCTTGTCTCGTGGTCTTGGTGGTGTCCTTTGATCCCTGTCATCCCTTTGTGCTGTGTGTCAATGAGAATTGTGATGTGTTTACCCTTTTAATTGTTTTACTCACCCTTAGCATTGTTGTGGTTTTGGGGATCTGGGCTTGATTTGTTACTATCCAAGTGATCTTTGTCTGATAATTGGGAATAGCTGCAGTAGTAAGAATCAGAGGCCTGGTGTGAGGCAGGGCATGCTCACAGAATCTGGCAGGAAAAGGGCTGACATTGCAGAAATACACACTTCTAAGAAGTGCTAAGTACAGAGTAGTGATGCAAACACATTCTGGTATCAAGTGGTATCAGAACAACTCAATATCAAGGAAGGTACAAAATATTCCACAAAGAAAATAGGAACACACTGACCCATCCTAAAAGATAAGGTCAGGATGACAGTATGTGACTTGTTTCTGTCAGGGTGCAAAGATGTATCTCAGAGGAAGTATCTTTGACTAGTCTAGGGGGCCAATGGAGAGTATCAACACCGACTGAGCTGCATACATTACATGTTGTAGTATGCTATTACCACACTATTACCCATGCTTCATTGACAGAAAACCTGGCTGGATGTCTTCATATCTTAGTTGATCTTGTGGTCTTTGGGTGGTTCACTCATAGTCCGCTAGGCCAACTGCCTGCTCAAAGCTCGGACAGCACACAGGGAGAATACGCACATGCAGCCAAACGTCTGCCCACAGTTGTTAGAGAGGGGTCCTTCAATAAATTGTTATTTGTTTTCATCTATTCCTGCCTCCTTGGTTCTTGGTCAATACATTACTAACCAATGAGAGGGGGCAGGACTTGTAGTAACGGGTTGGGTTTTCATCTCCCTTAATTAAATTAACAAAGGTGGCACATATTTTAGAGAGAAGTATATTTTAGTGAGGAGCTTTCACTAAATTGAGGGCTCTTCAACACTTGACTGATGCATGACTAGTCTGGATGGAATTCAGCTTTCTATGGGATGAGGTGCTTTTCAACAAGCTTGGGGGTTGTTAATTCTGAAGGTAATTTGGTTATTAGTTACTGGGCCCCAAAATTATAAGGCTCCTAGACTTCTTTCTGCTCTAGCCATATCTTAGGTTGTTTGTTCAGTGCCCTGTCATTTTTTAGGAGTTGGTGTGCAACCTGCTCTGCAGTAACTTTGCACCATCGCTCTGCCTTCTTTGGATTATTGTTGACCTTCTTAATGGCTATCCAGGCTTTTTTGCTGTCATGAGTCATGTCCACACACTCAGTAGGATTCTACCATGACTTCTGTTTTTTCTCCTTTATTGCAAAGACCAATTCTGACTGGGATGCTATCCTGAGCAAATGGAACTTCTCTGAATTTTGCTTGTGTTTTATAGACCTGTCCTCTAACCGGGATGGTAGTCCTGACACATCATTCATTCTTCAACCTTGTGGAATGTACTTCTTTGAGACAGTGCTCACTGCAGTAACAAATTTTGTCATACATTTGTGGCATTGGTTCAATTTTGAGACCAGGTCTACACTTGACCTGGAAGGTCAGCTGAAGGTACACAACTCCAGCTATGCAGAATACATAGCTGGAGTTGGCTTACCTTAAGCTGAGCATGGTGGTATCCACACAGTGGGAGGCTGAAGGGAGCAAATGCTCCCGTTGGCTTCCCTTACTGCTCACGACTGCAAGGAGTACAGGTGCTAGCTGGAGCTGTCCTCAGCATTTGATTTATGGGTCTATACTAGACCTGCTAAATCAAATGCCAGAATGTTGATCTCGAACACGGTGTGCCCTTAATATATTTTATGGATGGTTATAAGCGTATCAGTAGAAGGCACTATAGATGGTAATAGGAAACATACTGGTGTACTGGACTCTAACAATTGTCAAATCATCAATTCAAAGTGTATTAATCATTTGTGAACTTTCAAACTCTATTTTTCAATGGTACCCTTTATATAAAGTGTAACTGTCTTTCCACTGACTTTCCTTTGGGTGTAAAAGTGATTTTCTTTCCTCTAACTAATTGTATCTTACTGATCTATCTTTTGTGATGAAAAATCTTGGTATAATTTAACATGAATAAAACCTTTAGGATTCTATAGAAATTAATCAAAATAAATTAAACAATACCACACAGAATCTGAGGGAATTTTATACAGCTTTCTATAGCTGTTATTTTTATGTTTTGCTAGGTCATCCTATAGAAATCTATCACATGGGATTTTGATTTTCTATCACATGCTCCCTTTTCTCCTAAAAAAAACATAGAAAAGTTATCTTGCAGATTCCATAGGACTTTCCCCTAAGTCGGCACAATTTGATGTGTGCATTGTTGCAAAGTGTCACCATCATTTTGGTAGTCAAACCACATCGTTAATCGAGGCACAGCAGTAGGCAGCTCAAAGCAAAAGGGAGAGCATAAGGTGAAATTGGAGCAGACTTGATCTTTAGTCTGCAAAGTGTTCATATTCTTTTGCACGGCTGTAAAGCCCCAGGCTGCTACTTCCATTGGCTCTCAAGTGAATAGTGACTGCTGGAGGTAGCATTCTACTTCCATAATCTTCAGGTCCTTTTGTCTAGAGGATATTCTGATTTAAAAGTGGATTTTTTTTTAATTACATCTCATGGAAATAGAGAATTTTAAGCCGGGAAGGATAAGATATCCCCATGTTTGTGTGTGTTGGCAAGAGAGAAGGCACAGGGATTTCAGTGGGCCAAGTCCTTTTCTAACAGACAGTCTAATGAAAAATCCCATTACACTCTTCTGAGAAGCAGCAACAGTTTCTGCAAGAAGCTGCGACAAACCGAACAGAAGATATCCAGAGTAATGACACGTGCCAGCAGAGACACACACGTACAGCTGCTGCTCTGCTTGGACTGAGGGAAAGTGTTATTTTTCAGATATCAAACATGCTTAAATCGGCTGTTTGGCCATTCTCACCAAATTTATACCTGCTGTTTGCATGCAATGCTCATCCTCAAGATTTCTAATGTGGCAATTCTCATTATTAACACTGATAACAGGATCTTATGTGAATCAGTGAAGTTTGGGGGATGCCAGAGTCAGTTCATTGCAGAGCAAATATATTATTTTATTATTCCAAAACTCCTTTTTTTCTATTCCCTTCTGTGTAATCTGGGTTGCATAGCTATGCTTGTTTGCCTTAGCAGGGTTTGATATTCCATTTAGGTTGTCCCATTAACGTATATGATCATAAGTAATCTGGAAAAAGGGGTAACCAATGGGGTGGCAAGATTTGCTGATGATATAAAACTACTTGAGATTGTTGAGTCCAAAGCAGATTGCAAGCGTTACAAAGGGATCTCACAAAACTGGGAGACTGGCCAGCAAAATGGCACATGAAATTCAGTGTTGTAAAATATAATCCAAAATATTTACATAAAATGATGGGCTCTAGCTTACCTGTTGCCACTCAAGAAAGAGATCTTGCAGTCATTGTGGAGAGTTCTCTGAAAATTCACACTCAGTGTGCAATGCTAACAGAATGTTTGGAATCATTAGGAGAGGCATAGATAAGACTGCAAATATCATATTGTCTCTATATCCATCCATGGTATGCCCACATCTTGAATTCTGCATGCAGATGTGGTTGACCCATCTCAAAAAATATATATTGAAATTGAAAAATGTTTCAGATAAAGAGCAACAAAAATGATTAGGGCTAGGAACAACTTCCATATGAGGAGAGATTAATAAGAATAGGACTTTTCACCTTGGAAAAGACATGTCTAAGGGGAGATATGATAGAGGTCTATAAAATTATGACTGGTTTGGAGAAAGTAGATAAAGGAAGTGTTATTTAGTCCTTCTCATAACACAAGAACTAGGGGTCATCAAGTGAAATTAACAGACAGAAGGTTTAAAATAAACAAAAGGAAGTATGTATTCACACAACACACAGTCAACCTGTGAAACATCTTGCCAGAGGATGTTGTGAAGGCCAAGCCACAAACCGGGATCAAAAAAGAACTAGATAAATTCATGCTGGATAAATTAAGGAGGCATGGCCTCCTTCATAGATTGACAAGAAGAGACCACTACCCACTATCTGCTGGGTGAAGCCAGGAAGGCCATGCCTTACCTGCTAGAAGTGGTGGGGTCAGACAAGAAGTATAATAGGCCAGGTCTGCAGTTCAGTTGGGCTGGAGCTGCCAAAGGTGACAGGAACTTCAATGCTTATGGAGCCTGAAGAGGACCCTGGGCATACCAAGGACTGGCAAGTGCTCTCAGGGCCACCTGTTGACTGAGACACTGAGGAGCTGCTGGGCCTGCTGATGAGGGATATCAGAAGTAGCCCAGGGAAACTAGATGCCAGTTTGGTTGAGTGTTGGCCTGATACTAGGTGAGCATGTTTTGGGCAAATTCCCCGCTGACTCTGTGGTGGATTACTCAGCTACTGTTAGGGTCGTGGGCTGGGATGTGGTGGAGTGGGCCTCTATCTTCCTACCCTTTCCACCTCCCTCTTGGAGTGGCAGCCTCCCCAGCTTAGGGCAGAAGGTCTGTGTTGGTCTACCATTCAACAAGCTAGGATGCTGGAGTGTGTTGGTACACACCTCTGGCAGAGCCCTGTAGACTATTTGCTGCCGTGCCCTGACTGAGGTCTGTGGTACATAAACTACTTTACTGCTCTGCCCTGAGGGCCTGAACACCAGAAGCAGTTACTTCCCCCTTTTGAAATCACCCTTATAGGCAGGTGCCAGCGAGGAGGCATGGCCTCTCCCAGAGATGGCAACACACTCTTACAAAGGATAAGTCCATCGATGTGCCAGGATGGGCATGGATGGTGTCTCTAGCGTTTGCAAGAATCTGGGAATGCACAGTAAGGGATGGATCACTTGATGATTATCAGTTCTGTTTGTTCCCTGCAGGTCATCTGGCATTGGCCAATGTTGGAAGACAGGATACTGAACAGGATGGACCATTGATTTGATCTAGTATGGTCATTCTTATGGTCTTGTGTAATCTGAGGTCCTACAAAGAAGAGGAACAAATGATGGGGGGTATGTCTGGGAGGACACACACGGGCTATATCTACACTATGAGTTTTACCGCAAGAGCCTATGCAAATTAAGCACGGATTAGCATTTTCTCATGCTTCATTTGCATACTCTCTTCCAGTCCATTTTTGCGCTAGGGGTTTTTGCACAAAACCCCCTTTTTGCGCAAGATTGGTATGGTAACAAGACAACATTCTATAAATATATTAGAAGCAAGAGGAAGACCAAGGACAGCGTAGGCCCTTTGCTCAGTGAGACGGGAGAAACAATAATAGGAAACTTGGAAAGGTTCTTAAAGATTTCTTTGTTTCAGTCTTCACCAAGACATTTGATGAAGAAGAGATGCCTAACCTAGTGAATGCTAGTGGAAATGCATTAGGTTTAGAAGTTAAAATAAAAGAACAAGTTAAAAATTACTTAGAAAAGTTAGATGTCTTCAGGTCACCAGAGACTGATAAATGCATCCTAGAATCATAGAATACTAGGACTGGAAGGGACCTCTAGAGGTCATCGAGTCCAGTCCCCTGCTCCCATTGCAGGACCAAATACTGTCTAGACCATCCCTGATAGACATTTATTTAACCTACTCTTAAATATCTCCAGAGATGGGGATTCCACAACCTCCCTGGGCAATTTATTCCAGTGTCTGACTACCCTGACAGAAACTTTTTCCTAATGTCCAACCTAAACCTCCCTTGCTGCAGTTTAAGACAATTGCTTCTTGTTCTATCCTCAGAGGCCAAGATGAACACGTTTTCTCCCTCCTCCTTATGACACCCTTTAAGATAACTAAAAACGGCTATCATGTCCCCCCTCAGTCTTCTCTTTTCTAAACTAAACAAACCCAATTCTTTCAGCCTTCCTTCATAGGTCACGTTCTCTAGACCTTTAATCATTCTTGTTGCTCTTCTCTGGACCCTCTCCAGTTTCTCCACATCTTTCTTGAAATGCGGTGCCCAGAACTGGACACAATACTCCAACTGAGGCCTAACCAGCGCAGAGTAGAGCGGAAGAATGACTTCTCGTGTCTTGCTCACAACACACCTGTAATGCATCCCGGAATCATGTTTGCTTTTTTTGCAACAGCATCACACTGCTGACTCAAATTCAGCTTGTGGTTCACTATAACCCCTAGATTCCTTTCTGTCGTACTCCTTCCTAGACAGTCACTTCCCATTCTGTATGTGTGAAACTGATTGTTCCTTCCTAAGTGGAGCACTTTACATTTGTCTTTATTAAACTTCATCCTGTTTCCCTCAGACCATTTCTCCAATTTGTCCAGATCATTTTGAATTATGACCCTATCCTCCAGAGCAGTTGCAATCCCTCCCAGTTTGGTATCATCTGCAAACTTAATAAGCGTACTTTCTATGCCAATATCTAACTCATTGATGAAGATATTGAAGACAGCCGGCCCCAAAACAGACCCTGCGGAACCCCACTAGTTAAACCTTTCCAGCAGGATTGTGAACCATTAATAACTACTCTCTGAGTACGATGAAGGAGGTAACCTAGTGACAGATGATGTGGGGAAAGCTGAAGTACTCAATGCTTTCTTTGCCTCTGTATTCACGGACAAGGTCGGCTCCTGGACTTCTGCGCTAAGTGCCGCAAGATGGGATGAAGATGGACAGCCCGTGGTGGGTAAAGAACAGGTTAGGAACTATTTAGAAAAGCTAAACGTACACAATCCATGGGTCCGGACTTAATGCATCCGAGGGTACTGAGGAGTTGGCAAATGTCATTGAGGAGCCTTTGGCCATTATCTTTGAAAAGTCGTGGAGATCGAGAAATCCCGGATGATTGGAAAAAGGCAAATGTAGTGCCCATCTTCAAAAAAGGGAAGAAGGACAATCCAGGGAACTATAGGCCGGTCAGTCTTACCTCGGTTCCTGGAAAAATCATGGAAGGGATCCTTAAGGAATCCATTTTGAGGCACTTGGAAGAGAGGAAAGTGATTAGGAATAGTCAGCATGGATTCACAAAGGGCAAGTCGTGCCTGACCAATCTGATCAGCTTCTATGATGTGGTAACTGGCTCTGTGGACATGGGAAAGTCAGTGGATGTGATATACCTTGACTTTAGCAAGGCTTTTGATACGGTCTCCCACAATATTCTTGCCAGCAAGTTAAGGGAATGTGGATTGGATAAATGGACGGTAAGATGGATAGAAAAATGGCTAGAAGGCCGGGCCCAGCGGGTAGTGATCAACGGCTCGATTTCAGGTTGGCGGTCGGTTTCTAGTGGAGTGCCTCAAGGTTCGGTTCTAGGACCGGTTTTGTTTAATATCTTTATTAATGACCTGGATGAGGGGATGGATTGCACCCTCAGCAAGTTTGTGGATGACACTAAGCTAGGGGGAGAGGTAGATACGCTTGAGGGCAGAGATAGGGTCCAGAGTGACTTAGACAAATTGGAGGATTGGGCCAAAAGAAATCTGATGAAGTTCAACAAGGACAAGTGCAGAGTCCTGCACTTGGGACAGAAGAATCCCAAGCACAGTTACAAGCTGGGGACCAACCAGTTAAGTAGTAGTTCTGCAGAAAAGGACCTGTGGGTTACAGTGGATGAGAAGCTGGATATGAGTCAACAGTGTGCCCTTGTAGCCAAGAAGGCTAATGGCATATTAGGTTGCATTAAGAGGAGCATTGCCAGCAGATCCAGAGATGTCATTATTCCCTTTATTCGGCTTTGGTGAGGCCACATCTGGAGTATTGTGTCCAGTTCTGGGCCCCCACTACAAAAAGGATGTGGACGCATTGGAGAGGGTCCAGCGGAGGGCAACCAAAATGATTAGGGGCTGGAGCATATGACTTATGAGGAGAGGCTGAGGAGTTGGGTCTGTTTAGTCTGCAGAAGCGAAGAGTGAGGGGGGATTTGATAGCAGCCTTCAACTTCCTGAAGGGAGGTTCCAAAGAGGATGGAGATAGGCTGTTCTCAATAGTGACAGATGGCAGAACAAGGAGCAATGGTCTCAAGTTGTGGTGGGAGAGGTCCAGGTTGGATATTAGGAAAAACTATTTCACTAGGAGGGTAGTGAAGCACTGGAATGGGTTGCCTAGGGAGGTAGTGGAGTCTCCATCCCTGGAGGTGTTTAAGTCTCGGCTTGACCAAGCCCTGGCTGGGTTGATTTAGTTGGGATTGGTCCTGCCTAGAGCAGGGGGTTGGACTTGATGACCTTCTGAGGTCTCTTCCAGCTCTATGGTTCTATGATTCTATGATTCTATGGTTATCCAGCCAGTTATGCACCCACCTTATAGTAGCCCCATCTAAGTTGCATTTGCCTAGTTTATTGATAAGAATATCATGCGAGACCGTATCAAACGCCTTACTAAAGTCTAGGTATACCACATCCACCGCTTCTCCCTTATCCACAAGACTCGTTATCCTATCAAAGAAAGCTATCAGATTGGTTTGACATGATTTATTCTTTACAAATCCATGCTGGCTGTTCCTATCACCTTGCCACCTTCCAACTGTTTACAGATGATTTCCTTAATTATTTGCTCCATTATCTTCCCTGGCACAGAAGTTAAACTAACTGGTCTGTAGTTTCCTGGGTTGTTCTTATTTCCCTTTTTATAAATGGGCACTATAATTGCCCTTTTCCAGTCTTCTGGAATCTCTCCTGTCTCCCATGATTTTCCAAAGATGATAGCTAGAGGCTCAGATACCTCCTGTATCAGGTCCTTGAGTATTCTAGGATGCATTTCATCAGGCCCTGGTGACTTGCAGGCATCCAACTTTTCTAGGTGATTTTTCACTTGTTCTTTTTTTATTTTATCTTCTAAACCTACCCCCTTCCCACTAGCATTCACTATGTTAGTCATTCCTTCAGACTTCTCGGTGAAGACCGAAACAAAGAAGTCATTAAGCATCTCTGCCATTTCCAAGTTTCCTGTTACTGTTTCTCCCTCCTCACTGACCAGTGGGCCTACCCTGTCCTTGGTCTTCCTCTTGCTTCTAATGTATTTATAAAAAGTCTTCTTGTGGATACTTGAGGAGCTGATAGAGGAGGTATCTGAGCCTTTAGCTATCATCTTTGAAAAATCATGGAATTCGGGAGAGATTCCAGAAGACTGAAAAAGGGCAAATATAGTGCCCAGCTATAAAAAGGGAAATAAGAACAACCCAGGAAACTACAGACCAGTCAGTTTTACTTCTGTGCCAGGAAAGATAATGGAGCAGGTAATTAAAGAATTCATCTGCAAATGTCTGGAAGAAAATAAGATATGATTAGGTAACAACGAGCATGGATTTGTAAAGAACAAATCATGCCAAACCAATCTGATAGCTTTATTTGATAGGATAACAAATCTTGTGGATAAGAGCAAAGCGGTGGACATGGTATACCTAGATTTTAGTAAGGCATTTGATATAGTCTCACATGATATTCTTATCAATTAACTAGGCAAATACAATTTAGATGGGACTACTATAAGGTGGGTGCATAACTGGCTGGATAACCATTCTCAGAGAGTAGTTGTTAACGGTTCACAATCATGCTGGAAGGGCATAACAAGTGGGGTTCCGCAGGGGTCTCTTTTGGGACCGGTTCTGTTCAATATCTTCATCAATGATTTAGATGATGGCATAGAGAGATGGCAGATGATACCAAGCTGGGAGGGGTTGTAAGTGCTTTGGAGGATAGGGTCATAATTCAAAATGGTCTGGACAAACTGGAGAAATTGTCTGAGGTAAATAGAAAGACGTTCAATAATGACAAAAGCAAAGTACTCCACTTAGGAAGGAACAATCAGTTTCCAACATACAGAATGGCAAGTGACTGTGTAGGAGGGAGTACTGCAGAAAGGGATCTAGGGGTCATAGCGGACCACAACATAAATATAAGTCAACAGTGTGACACTGTTGCAAAAAAAGCAAACATGATTCTGGGATGAATTAGCAGGAGTGTTGTGAGCAAGACATGAGAAATCATTCTTCTGCTCTACTCTGCACTGATTAGGCCTCATTTGGAGTATTGTGTCCAGTTCTGGGCACCACATTTCAAGAAAGATGTGGAGAAATTGGAGAGGGTCTAGGAAGAGCAACAAAAATGATTAAAGGTCTAGAAAACACGAGCTATGAGGCAAGGGTGAAGGAATTGGGCTTCTTTAGTTTGGAAAAGAGAAGACTGAGAGGGGACATGATAGTGGTTTTCAGGTATCTAAGAGGGTATCAGAGGAAGGAGGGAGGAAAAGTATTCTCCTTCGCATCTGATGATAGGACAAGAAGCAATGGGCTTAAACTGCAGCAAGGGAAGTATACATTGGATATTGGGAAAAACTTCCTGCCAGGGTGGTTAAACCCAGAATAACTTGCCTAGGGAGGCTGCGGAATCTCTATCACTAGAGATATTCAAGAGCAGATTAGACAGACATCTATCAGGGATGATATAGTTCATGCTTGGTCCTGCCATGAGAGCTGGACTTGATGATCTCTCGAGGTCCCTTCCAGTTCTAACATTCTATGATTCTATGTTGAACAGCAGCACTGACATGGAAATCCACCATGCCCTCTGGTGCCACAGCAGTGGCAGCAAAAATTAAGCAACAGATGTATTACCAGCATCATCTTGTTTTTATTGTAACTATTAAGCCCTCCTTCCTAGGCTGCAGAAGTTCAGCCATTAAATGAGAGACACAGGTTTGATTCCTGATTCAGAACCAGGATTTGAACCTGGATTTTTCACATTGTGCCAAGGCCCTAATAATCCCTGGGCTGCTGACTACTCAGTGGGAAATGTTTGTGAGTCTCACTCACTTATGTATCTTTTGTGAAAAAAATCAGAAATTCTCATTAAATCATTCCCATGTGGCATTAAACCAAATGTCACCACCTCACAATTTCCTCAATGCAGAATCCTTGTTTTCTGACCAGCCCTACTTAGTACGTGCATGGCCAGTGCCTGACATAACTGAGACCGAACCTCAACTGGTACCTTTTAGGTGCTACTATGACACAAACAATCCATGCATAAAAATACTTTGAGTTAGACCAACATTTTAAATAACTGGTTTAGGTGGCATGCAGTCACTTGAACTGGATGTTTTTAGGCTTCGAAAAATTATGATTGAATACAAGTGAATTTATGCACTGTGCTGGAGGTGGGATTTTCCTTATCATTCTTTCAAAAAAATGGTTGGGGTTTTAGTCTCATTAACAAGCCCTCTGTTTCACCTAACTGACTATCTCATTTTTTCCTACACACCAGGGAGTATGCAGCAATGTGCACTAAAAATGGCACAATCAGACAAAACCTCAGGTTTTATGTTAAGGTCCGTGTTTTCTTGAGGAGGGAAATAATATGAAAAAGGTGTGTATAAGTATGTAGAACCCTGTCAATTTACTTTTCAGAAGGTCATGTTGCCGGACAGGTTTGGGAGCCAATTCACGCTATTACTAAATAAAGGAAAAAATATAGTTACCATAGCAACTGGCACACCACATGATGCTGATTTTTCCCTCTGAGATTTTAAAAACCCACACATTTTTAAGGAAACATGCACCAAAATACCTCCTGGAAACTTGTGTGACTTTGTCTATGCTTTTATTAAAGTGGAGTAGATTAAATCTATTCATCAGTAACTATTTCTGCTGAGCCATTTCAAACAAGGCCATGGGGGAGTGTTATGAGAGGGTTATATAGAGACATATATCTTCATCTATGTGTGTTATGTAGATAGCCAATATGAAAAGTGCCATGTATTTGCACATAAGAATCTGTAGCATAGTAAATTCAACTAAATTATTATGAGCTGCAAAATAGCTCAATGTATCTAATTTAAAGTCTTATCCGGCTGCCCGTTATGGTTGTATCTGTGAACCTGACAGTCTGTAATGTATTTAGCCTCAGAGCTCTCTTTGAGTTAGGGAACTGTATTCATCCCACTTTTACAAAGGAGAGAATGGAAACATGCAGATTAAGTGACCTGCCCAAAGTCACACAGAAAAGCTGTAGTGCAGAGTTCACCAAGGCTAGGCCCTGGCAGGCTGCTAATGCTTTATTTACCTGCGAGTCCACAGGTACAGCTGCTTGCAGCTCCTATTGGTTGCCAATAGCTGTTCCTGGCCAATGGGAGCTGTGGGAAGCAGCACAAACTGGGACACAGCTTTCTGCTGCTCCCGTTGGCTGGGAATGGACATGCAGATAAATAAAGCACTGGTGACCTGTCAGGGGCTAACCCTGGTGAACCTCACCCAGCCTGCGGGCCACTTATTGCCCACCCCTTCTGTAGCAGAATAGGGAATTGAATCTCCGTGTCCTGAGTCCTTATCTATCACCCACACTACTGTATCTGCCTTCCTCTCTGAGTTCCACTCCTAAGGGAAAGGTGGTTTCTTTCACTTCAGCCATATGACAGATTCATAAGCTCAGGTATAATTATTTCCCTCACAAGCACTGGTGTGTTTCTCTATCTTCCTAGTGGTTGACATGTATTCTTCCTCCTTGAGCGGCAATTTATTATTGATTTAGTTTTTAGTGATAGTGAAAAGTTTCAGAAGACTGTTTTGATGTATCCTGAATTTGACCTGGGTAATTAATAATTGCGATTCATCAGAAAAATTGAATGGGCTTATTTCTGTTTCCTGAGACACAAATATTGAAGCATTTTCTTGTAGTGTAAGGCCTGGCCTTCTCACAGATTTTGGATCAATATAACTATGGCACCTAGGGGAGCTAGCTATTGTGTTTTTGCCAATATTGCTACATTGGTATTACAGGTTGAACCTCTTTTAAGCAGAACTCTCTGGTCTGGCAACATCCCTGGTCTGACAGGACCACAGATGTCCCAGGACCAGAGTCCTTGTGGAGGATTGGCAGCTGGGAGCCCTTCAGCGGGGCAAGAGCCCAATAGCAGGGCTGCCCTGTGGCAGTGAATCCGGGAGCCCAGCAGTAGGGCTGCTGCCCAGTGCCGACACTGTGGAGGAGGGGTACGGGAGGCAGTGGGGCTGGAGCCAAGCAGTGAAACTGCCCCGCAAGACTGGGAGGCAACATGGCCGCCTAGCAGCACAACCAGGAGCCCGGCAGCCTCCCTACCACCAAGCGGCTCAGCTGCCAAGCAGGACTGGGAGGCAGCGCGGCTGCCTCACGGGGTCAGGAGCCTGACCATGAGCAGGGCCAGGAACCTGGGAGTGGGGCTGTCCAGCAGCATAGCAGAAAGCCCGGCAGCCCCACTGCCACCCGGCAGAGCTGCCTGGTTCAGCCAGGAGGCAGCAGGGCTACCCAGCAAGGCTGAAGCCTAATGGAGCTTGTCGTCTGGCAGCGCAACTGGACCCCAGAAGTGGGGCTGCCTCATGGGGATGGAGCCCGAAGGGGCTGCCACGGTGGGGCCAGGACCCCTGTCTGCAGAGGGGCTGGCGGCAAGGGGAAGCCAGCTGGGAGACTGCCAGCGAGGCCATGGCGGGGGTGGGGAAGAGGGATGGTTACAGGGTGGGCCCAGAAATGACCTTCACGGATCCAGCAAAATCCCTCATCTGGGACCAGTCACGTCCCAAGGGTGCTGGACCAAGGAGATCCAATCTGTGCCCTTTTACTGTGGAAGCCCTTATCTTCTATCTATCTATAATATATCAAGGAGCCTACAACTCTCACCCTCTCCTGCACCCCAACTCTCTGCACCAGCCCAGAGCTTTGCATGTGATACGGCTCTTGAAATATTTTGGTCAAAGACAAAAAAAAAGTCTCTTCTTTTTTGAAAGCCTGCCAACTGCTGCCTTAGCATAACTCTTTCAACTGGCTATTGTACATTGGCTTCCCTGCTGTCTTATTGTTGGGAGAGGGAAAAGGAGAGCAGGGAGAGCTAAGGAACATTTTATGAATGCAGTTTAGCTTACTAGGGAAGTAGTAAGCTGGGGAAGTAGTGGAGTCTCCATCCCTAGAGGTGTTTAAGTCTCGGCTTGACCAAGCCCTGGCCGGTTCGATTTAGTTGGGATTGGTCCTGCCTAGAGCAGGGGGCTGGACTTGATGACCTTCTGAGGTCTCTTCCAGCTCTATGGTTCTATGGTACTAATTCAAAGGCCTGTGAAGGGGCAGTAGACTGGAATGGTAACTCAACACTAGTTTTGTAAAATACTCCTCCTGTGGTGGATTTGCCTTATTGTTTCAGTGAGAACTTGGGTTGAACTTATTTGATTCACAGTCCAGATGTACAGCAGGGCTACTCAACTTTGGAAGCCCCAGGGGCCACGGTGATACTCACTGCACATGCTGAGGGCCGCAACTTAAGTGTGGTTGCATATACATGCAAATATATATGCAAATATATGCAAATAGCCTTTTCACGCTGACAGGCATGCATACAAAGATTAAGGCAAGACTACACAACACGCAGGTCCCATTTAAGTCAGTTCTGCTGATATTAATAAAATGCAATATTTACCTGATTTCCACCCATATGACAGCACTTTTAATGAGCAATTGACAGTCCAGGAATGTAACTACTAAAATGCATATCAACAGAAGACCATTATATTGACTACTTTTTTGTTTTGGCTTCACAACAGCCCAGGAATTTAACTATTAAAACACATCAACCCAGACTGCACCAAAAACCCAAACCACACCATAGGCTGCAAGCAAACCAGCCACGGGCCGCATATGGCCCTTGCTGAGTAGCCCTGTTGTACAGGAAGGAGGAAAAGGGGAGAATACCTAATTTTTCTGATTAAGATTGGACATGCTAATCAATATTTAGGGTGGAAGACCCACAAGGAAATGCTGTGTAAATGGAGTTGATGATTGCAAACGTGCCCCATTTCTCTTATGGGTCATTATGGCCCCAGCATGATATCAGGAAAAATAGCTCATTTGGTGTGGCCATCTTTTGGATGCGATATAAATTCAGATATAAATTGAGTTCTGAACAACCCAGTCATTACAGGTCCCATAACACATTATTTGTTAGAGCAGGCGTATTAATCACAGCGTCCTGGCCAAATTCCAGTTCGCCTACCTCGAGATCCTCTTGTGGGTTCAACTGGATGTGCCATTTTTCTTTACTCCCTGCCAAAACTGTAATGCAGCCCTGCTGTGCTGTATTTAATAAGCCTTTGCATCATATGCCAGTAGCCAGGGAGGAGAGAGCTTTGTATGTATTCAGCTTAAAAGCTGATCTACAAATGGAAGGTACTATTAATTTAAAAAAATAAAGCAGTGCAGAATGGAGTTAAATGGAGACAAAGCAGCGACTGGCTGAAACAGTGTTTGAGTAAGGTAAGAATGTTGACAATGAGTAATAGTTTCAGATAACACAAATGTCAAAAGAACACTTTACAGATAATTTGAAGAATGGTAAATGAGAAGAGGTTGGTTCACAGGGAAAATAAGATCAGGGTGCAGTGATCCAAAAATTATATTTGAAGCCTTGTATCATGCAAATAGCAAAGCTGCCACGGCTGCCTCCTTCTGAAAGAGAGGAAGACATGTCGTCTAATTGCTTAATGTGGCTTCATTCGCCCAGCGTGGAATGTTATCAGTAATACAAGAAGAAAGAAGTAGCTCGCCCTGGGGAACATTTGCCTCTGGGCCGAGGGACAGCACAAGGTCTGTGTAAGCTTTATTTTGAGGACTTAAATAGTATATATGTCTTACGCTGGCTCCGCTGCACAGAGTAATGTCACTCCTTGTGAACTGCGGCATATTGTTGGGAGATCTTCTTAATCTCCAGTCCCTTCTCTTTGGAACCGCCTGTCTAAATAAAGGTCCAGTTGTCCAGGTGACTCCACCATCATAAATGGCCCACTGTTTTCTGTGGGGCAGTGTCTCCCCAGTATCAGGTGCATTATGTGCCGCTCAGATTATGAAACAGGTTGCCTCTGTTGGGCCAGTCCATCATCAGATTCTTGAACCCCGCCTGACACAGCAGCGTCATTGTTGCTGAGTCAGTGTGGCAAGTACAGTTGGGGCATGTCAACACTTGGAAACTATTTCAAAATAACTAACATCGATTTAATAACTCCCAAAATAACAAAATCGAAATAGCGTGCCCTCGCTAAGGGGAAGCCTCGAAATTATTCCAAGGCAGGCTCCGTTAGCATGGCGGTTCTAGCTCGGCTTAGAGCCCTAGGAAGCACTGGGGAGTAATTAGTTTGAATTGCTCTGGGAGTCGTTATTTTGAAATAGCGGCACCGGAGCATCCACACTAATGCTATTTTGAAATAACTATTATTATTCCTCAAGGAAAGCAGTAGTACCAATTTTGAAGAAAGCAGCCTGTTATTTTGAAATAATGGGCTTGGTAGTGGAGATGCTCTGCTTATTATTTTGACTTAAGGGGAGGTTATTTAGAAATAAAGCCCTAGTGTACATCAGGGTTTAGAGACCATCAGGCTATAACAAGAGTTAGAGCCTCTCTCAGAGCCAGGGGGAAGGAGGGTCAAGGAAAAGGGGTCTTCCTGGGAAAACCCAAGGAACGGCCTCTCTTGAAGAAAAAGTGTAGCTTGATATTTATATTGTGGTTACCAATGAATCCGAACTCCAGAAAGGGATGAGTTTAGACTTTACCCTGTGGCTCTATATTGTGATCAGACCCCTCCAAGCAGTCGAGAGTGATACCACTGAGCCTCATCCTATCTCACTATGGAATCAGAATCGGGCTAGGTCTACATTATGAAGCAGCAATAGAGATGTAGCCGTGTTAGTCTGGTCTTGCTGAAACAAAAGACAGGACTATGCAGCACTTTAAAGACTAACAGGATGGTTTATTAGGTGATGAGCTTTCGTGGGCCAGACCCACTTCCTCAGATCAAATTGTGGAAGAAAATTGGCATGACCATATGTACCAAAGGGATACAATCAAAAAAAGTGAACACATTTAAAATTGACAAATCAGATTTTAGAACAGAGAGGGGTGAGGGGGGAGGTTAGTGTCTATGAGATAATGATATTAGGGGTGATAATTGGGAAAGCTATCTTTGTAATGGGTAAGGTAGTTAGCATCTTTGTTAAGGCCCATTTGTAAAGTGTCAAATTTAAGCATGAATGACAGTTCTGAGGCTTCCCTTTGTAGTCTGGTGTTAAAGTCTCATTGAAGCAGGATGCATGTAATAAGGTCATTGAGACAATGCCCAGTCTGGTTGAAATGGCAAGAAACTGTTTTTTCTTTGTGAAACTGTCTGATTATGAAGCAGGGGTGTGATCCCCAGCTCATGTGTACTCAAGCTAGCTCTCAATAACCTAGCATGCTACAAATAGTAGTGTAGCTGCAAAAGGACAGATAACAACAGTGAGCAGTGGCACCGCTGCCCACATACAGACCCACACAGTGCAGGCATGTGTGTACTCAGGGCATTTAGACTTAGCTGCTGCCCAGGCTCAGGGCTGCTGACAGACTTTGCTGGGCCCTGGGCAAGGGGGTGGACCTAGGGGCAGTCAGCCCTCAGTGCCATCTGGACAGCACTGTGCTGGGCTCCGGTGGCAATTTACAGGGCCTGGAGCCCCAGGTCCTTTTAAATTGCTGGGCTTCCAGGCAACTGCCTCCTTTGTTCGCCTCCTCCCCGTCCGCAGCCCCATCAGCGGCTATGTGGCTACACTGTTCTTAGTGTGTCATCTCAATGAGAGGTATTGAGAACATGCCTGTGCAAGCTGGGTAGCACAGCCCCAGCTTCAGGGGCAGCCAGAACCTAAGCTAGTAACTTCCCCTTCAGCAAGCAGAAGGAACATGTTTATTTGTCAAAATCTACTTTCTTCAATGCACGGCCACAGGCTGTATTTCGGTAATGCAATGGGCCTCCCTGGTACCTTTTTCCATAATTGTACCCTCGTTCAGCCAGCCGGCTCATCTGCTCTACTTTAACACATTGTTAATTCCTTTCCAATGTATCTAATATATTTGGGGAAATTCATACCCTGGATTCTTTTTCCCATCAGTAATTATATGGAAGAAAAAAAAACTGGTGGTGATGAGAAATCTATATTGCAATGAACTGGCTTGAGTGTGCATATACCACTGCCCTCTTCTATGTGGAATCAAAGCAGCTCTGCTGTGTGCTCCAGCAATAGAAATTCCCTCCTAGCTAAAGGGATGAAGGCCTTTACTTTTTGAACTGAAGGTTCAGTGTTCTATGCTGTGAAGTTCTACTGATCCTGGCCTGCAGCACCGAGATACCCATGGTGTTCCTGAGTATGTAAGATTTGTTGAAGAGTGATATCCAAGGGTGCTTTGGTGTCAGTTTCCAGGTTATAAATATAAGGGGATTCATTTAAACTGACAGAATGCATACTTGCAAATTTAGCCTCAGACGTTTAACACAGAACTGGATGATCCCACATACTTATTTGTTCTTTCATGTTGCTGAGAGATTGCTTCTATAAAAAGAGGGAGAAAACATGGAAATATGCACGTTACTATGTAGGTCAACTATTAATTGGTTTCAAAGGGCTTCATTATTAAAAAGAAGTTTATCTTTTATACCATGAAGACAGTTGTTCCATTTGCAGCATAAACTGGGACATATGCATCCTGCTTTGTTTTTCTTCAAACTACAATGAGCAAGCAAGCCCATTAACTCAAGGATCAAGATGTACAGGACTCTTGCAAACTATTTCATTTCTTTAAAAAAAAGAGAGAGAGACTGAGTATAAAAAAAATCTCCATAACCACAGGTGAGCAATAAAATAGCTTTAAGGCAAAAGTATTATACTCAGTATACCCTTAATCAGTGTCTCTTCTTTTTACATCTCAGTGGGAAACCTCCATAGCCATAAAGTTAGTTTCATAAGAAACAATTAGGGATTTTCACAACACATAAAGGTCACTACAAATTAGATGCTTCCTCTATCAAGTATCCATTAGGGGTTCAAAATTAAGCACTATCATTTCAAAATACTTAGTGTTTCCATCAATTTACTCTAAAAAAGGTACATTTTATTGTTAGGTGAGAGCATTATTTAGTAACTGTTCAACTTACTTAAAACGCATAGTTGCCTTAAGAGAGACTGTTTTCTTTTTAAGATGTCGTCTGGAATGAGAGTGGATAACTCCTGGGATCAATAATTGGTTATGGAGTACGATTTCTTCTCCGGATGACTAATCTGCATCCAGACTAGCGATTACTGAACATTGTTACTGTTATTTAAAAATAAAATACAGTAACGATTCAAACTACTGCAGGCTACAACTGTATTGCCACAGCATTAGTGTACAATACTGTCCTTTTATTGCCATTGTGAAATGAATTAGTAGTTTCAGTCCATTTTACAACCCTCTTGTAAATATTTTGAGTTATTTATTTTTTAAAGAGTCCTAGAACAAGAAGGGACTAGATTGCTCCTGGGGCTGATAATATACTATTAGCCTTTCACTTCTTGGTCCGTATTTTAAATCTGAACCAAATTCATAGCTCCTCAGGCCAGAAAGGACTGTGGTGAGCATCTAGTCTGAAAGCCAATATAATGCGGGCCATAAAACTTTTTAAGAGCAGACCCTTAAAAAAACCCTAATCTTCATTTAAAATTTACCAAGAATGGAGAATCCACCACAACACTTGGTGAAGTGTTCCAATGGTTAATTACACTCCCTGTTAAGACATAGCCTCACATTATGTTCTTCTTTCCAGTTGAAATTTGTGTCGATTCCAGTTCAAACCATTGGGTCCTGTTATTGCTTTCTCTGATAGACTGAATCAAATATTTTTTCCTCGTGTAGATCCTAACAGACTGTAATCCACTCATCCCTTCCTCTTTTATCTGTTAAGATAAATGGATTGAGGTCCTCAAGTCCATCACTGTAAATTCTGGTTTCTAATCTTTCAGTCTCATGGCTCTTCTCTGAACCCTCTCCAATTTGCCAACATCCTACCTGGACTGTGGACACCAGAAAGGGACACAAATTTTGATCACGGGTCAAATACAGAAGTAAAATAACCTCTCTATTTCAACCAGAGATTGCCCTGTTCATATATCCAAGGATTGCATTAGTGCTTCTAGCCACAGCATTGCATTTGAGTGCATGTTCAGCTACCTATCCACCCAGAACCCCAAATCTTTTTTTTTTTTTAAGTAAGTGCGGCTCCTTGGGCCATTCATATCTGAAGACTTCAGTTTTTAGTGGCTATGTGCCCACTCTGTTATTGGCAATGTTTCTTTCCCATCTACAGCAGGGGTTCTCAAACTGGGTGAGGTTTTTAGGGCTTTGTCAGCCCCTTTACATGTTGGCTGTTGGTTATGTGCTGGGATGACAGCCCAAGCTGTCAGAGCTGGGTGGGGCAGAGAGCAGCAGCTGCTTGTTGGGCAGCACAGAAGTAAGGGTGGCATGGAATGGGGGGTTCATCATTTTTGGGGGGGGTCATCAGAGCCCAAAATATTTTCAAAGTGCGTCCTAGGAAAAAGTTTGAAAAGTCCTCATCTACCGGATGAAAAATTAATAACAATCATCCCCCCCCTGAAATGGAATAATGCCACAGTAGTGCTATTTGACCTTCCATGGAAAACAGCTTGCTTGAAACGGAATGTTATTTTTCAGACACCAATGTAACAATAACAAAATCCTCAGCCATGACTTGCCTAGACTTGTTCTAGGCATCTTGCATCTTGTTCATAATTAAACCTTGTGGTCATCCTTACTTGTTCTCCAACCATCCCAAAATGATATAGCCATCCCTGTCCATTAAATGGCAAGAATGTAACATTCCTACTTAAGCGAACAGGTATTTGGGTAGGAGGCTGCATTTCCAAGTGAAGCTCTCTCCTTTTTCTGCTTGCATTGGGAAAAGCTGCAAGGTAGCTCATATATATGCTGTTGCAAAAATACCTGCCAGAGGTTATTTTGACCAGCTGTTATGTAACTGTGGGCAGATTTGAACCTGGGTCCTCTGGAGCTTTATGTAGGAGTCTCTTCAACTTAAGTGATAAAGCCCACTGGCTCACAGCCTAGCCTGTAGAGCTCCTTTGCTCATATCACTGGCTGTAAGTGGTCTAAGTGCCACTACATGGGACAGTGAGCCACACTAGATGTGTGGTTTACATTTACATAAAATGTGTCTGATAATAGCACTGTTCAAAGGAAGTTTAAAAGACCAAACAAAATGCAGCATATTAAGGAGAGACCTGAAAGTTTGTCCCGCAAGACAAAGAAAAGATCAGTGAGCTATCTAAAATATCAGGAAAACTGTCTGCCAGAGCAGATGCAGAAGGAAAAAAATCTTCAGTCTCTCCAGTGGAGACAATATAGGGCTCATGTTAGGCTAAGGGTTTTTTGTTTAGTATCAGAGGGGTAGCCGTGTTAGTCTGGATCTGCAAAAGCGACAAGGAGTCCTGTAGCACCTTATAGACTAACATGTATTGGAGCATAAGCATGGTAAAGACTATTCGTCAGATGCATGTAGTGTAAATTACATGCATCTGACGAAGTGGGTCTTTGCCCATGAAAGCTTATGCTCCAATACATCTGTTAGTCTATAAGGTGCTAAAGGACTCCTTGTCGGTTTTTTGTTTGTTTGTTTTTGCTTTTTTAAATCAAGTGGTGCCAATGATTTTGAGAGCCGCTGAGATTTACAAAAAGAATGGTTTGATCAGGGAACAATCTCACAAGGGGATGTAGTCAATAACAAGGACATTTTGCCAGTGATGAACTCCTCTGATCTCAAGTTCTGTCATCAGATTCCACTTAATTGAGGATCAGCCCATCAGAAGGTAATTTATGTGAACACAGATAGTGCTTGCAAAGTCCTAAAGGTCAACAAGGGAGATCTTCAGTCATCTTCTTCAAATCCCCAACTACTTGGTTTCACCTCCTCTCCCCTTAGAGGGGTTGTTGACACTGGGAAAAGGAGGCAAATGTGCTAATGTGTAGAGAAAGGGAATTGTATTTTAAAATGCATTAGCCGGTAATAGCTATCCATCTGGGTATTTACTTCTATTTACTAATTGTATTGACTTTCTGTCCCTGGGCTAACTAGAATCAGCTAGCATGTTTTTTGAAGCACAACTACCTTTTCTACACTAGATTCTAAAAAGTGTTTAATATTGTGTTTCTGTTTGTTAACATTTCATTGATTACATAGACAGGTCCCACCAGGGCAAGCCTTCACATGGAAATCTTACAGAGTGAAATCCTAGCTCTGTTCATGTCTGTCATAAAGCTCCCTTTGACTTCAAGGAGGTTAGGATTTCATCTGTTAGTCACATGACTGTGAGGAATAAAACTAACTGGTACAATGCTGACAATGACATATTGGCCAGCGTAGATTGAAGTAGGGAGAAAACCCAAGACAGAAGCCCTTGTATCAGAAGCCTTGCACAAGGCCTGAGGTCTGAACCTAGAAGATATAAAGAACATTTAGGTGGAGAGCTTTCTGTCTTATCAATAGTTGGGGTGGTGAAATCCTCATTTCTTTATTGGTTTGTCATTGTGCTCCCCATCTTTGTATTGTTTACCTGTATTGCCTCTGTCTGGCTCTTTGATTTTTTCTGTTTGCTGTATGAATTTTGCTGGGTGTAAACCAATTAAGATGATGGAATAATCTTATATTATGTTAGGATTGGGTACTTAAATTTCAGTAGAATGACTGGTTAAGGCAGTGTTTCCCCAATGGTGCTCTGCGAAACCCCGGGGTTCCATGAAGTGAAAGTAAGGGTTCCGCGCGAACACCCCCTCTCCCCCGGATGTAGGGGTTCCTGGAAATTCTTTTGAGTTTAAAAGGGTTCCATGGCCAAATAAAAATTTGGGAAACACTGGGTTAAGGGGTAACTGAGAATATTACTTTCTACTTTGGGGGCAAACAGGAAGTAAGTAGGAAAAAAACAAAGGAAAAAGGAATGGAAACTGGATTCCTGCTTGCTGAAAACAAACCCCAATAAACACTGAATTATTTGTATCTCCAAACTTCACATATTGCTGTTCTCTGTTCATGTGAGAAGGCCCAGGGAAGTGGGAAGGTGAAGGGATAAGCCCTCTAACAGGAGCTACCATAATATATTTAATAGTAAAGAACTTGGCAGGGTGTTAATCTACAGTACTTTAGTATAACACTGTAAAGCATTCATTCATGGGCTTTTGATTCTGGAAAGCCTACCTTACTTATAAACTTCAAGTCCCAGAAGCCTCTCTGCCACTTTTCCTACTTGCTATTGGTTCTAGAGGGAGCCACAGCATATAGGCAGCTTGCTCCCTCTGACAAAGAAACCTGCCAGTGGGGTTTTCTGGACTAGCAAAATATACCTGAAATCAGTTTGAAAATTCTATCCCGAGAGTCTCTAGGGAGGCGTGCATGTAAGAGAGAGCTATGGCTGTGTTAGAAAGGCCTCAGGTTGGAAGATAACACAAGGCCTTTACAGACTTTGAAAAGAAAGTTCTTTAATTGGTGTTAATAGGCAGTGCCTTCCCGTTGACTTGGCATAAGAGGGAGAGATTAGATATTAACCATCACCCTCAGAAACCTTTTTAAATAGCAGAATGATCAAAAATCTGTTCTTGCTTAATGATCCATCTAGTGGGCTGGCTTTCTGATTATCAGCATTATAAAATGGATCTAATTGAATCAAATAATATTGTGTATTCCTACATGTGTGTGTATATACATGCATGTGGGTGTACACACCTATATTCATCTTACTCCAGAGAGGAAGAATGGTCTTGTGATTAAGCTCTAGGGAGATCTGGGTTCAATTCCTAGGACTTCCAAAGCTTTTCTTGGGGAAGTCAATCAATTGCTCTTTTCCTCTATTGCCCCTGACCCTGGTCAGGAAAGGGTTAAAGATCTCCTTTGGGTACAATCAACCTCAAACCAGTGCACCTATGAAGCTTGTCAAGCCTGCAGATGGGCGAGTCCTCAAAAGGCAAGTGGGAATCTGAAGAAGCAGGATTGTATCTCAGAGCTCCCTTTAAGCAGGGGTTGCTGACAGGACAAATAGCTTGAACCTTGACCACCCAGGTCGTCTTAGCATGGAGAAGGGCCATATTTTTCTCTTTGCCTTCCCAAAGGCCTAGGACTCTGCTTTCCATGGGGTATGGAAACATGCTGGTTTTTTATTTGGGCAACTTTAACTATCCCCTGCAAAAAAGGAAATGCCTTTACCAGCAATTCCCTGGATTCTGAAACACCAGTAGCACCCACCCTCTCCACAAGGTGGTGCTAGAGTGCCATAGCCTGCTACGTACATGCTTTGGATATCTTGTCTAAGTTGTAAAGTTTTGGGGACTTATACCTCTTGTGAGTATGACTTTGTACATTACGTAACATAATAGGACTCTGAATTCCAGGGCTTCTTATCATAGTAGAAATAATATTTATAGCCAAATATATATTCTCAATCCACTTGCAATAGATTTTTCAGCATGCTGAAAATGTGGCCCATAGGTTATTTCTTTTTCAGTACTTTGGTTGATCTGTATCAGTGTACAATCAATGTATCTGAACAGTAATGCTGGCTACCTTGCTCTCAAAACCAGTGCTTTTTTTGTAAGAAAAACGGTGCTGGTACTCTGGGGCAAACTTGTTAAGCAAAAAAGGAAAACTTGTTGAGCCAAACAAAAAAAACCCCCTGCACTGGGGGCCGAAATTCGGTCGCAGTTCCTTTAAGAGCCACAGCGCTGCACTGGGAGCCGGAAGAAAAAACGCCACGTGTCCCGAGCAGGCTTCCATCAGGAGCTGAGCTGCCCTAGGAAAACAGATGCCAGTATGCGCGGGGGAAATCCCATTGCCTTTCTGTGGGCGGGGAAAATAGGTGACAGTATGCCATTCCAGGCAATACCGTCACAAAAAAAACACTGCTCAAACCTATTGATAAATTATTTCCCTTTGTGAGATTTAATACATCTCAGGGTAGGCCTACACTGCATGCTTATTTCAAAATAAGCTATTCTGGAATAGTTATTCTGATATAGCACATCTACACTGCAGGGAAGCCTCAAAATTAGTCCAAAGCAGGCTTCCTTAATGTAGATGTGCTATTTCAGAATAACTATTCCGGAATAGCTTATTTTGGAGACACTGGGGAGGAATAACTTAGAATGGCCCTGTTGAGGGGCTATTTTGAAATAGCAGAAGTGGAGTGTCTACACACGTCTTATTTCGAAATAGCTGTTTACAGATTTTGGAGTAAGCTATCCATTATTTCTAAATTATTTCAAAATAAAGGAATGGCTGTGTAGATGCTCACATAGTTATCTCAGAATAACAGTGTAATGTAGACACACCCTTAGAGTGGCTAGGAAGTTACTAATTTATGTGGCAATGTCCCAGAATTCATGCATTTTACAAACTGGGCTCTTAGGTAAGTAGAATATGTAGGCACTTATTTATATTAACCCTTTTCTGTTTTGCCCAGTCTGCGTGAAACCACTCTGCACCACTCTCAAGTGATGGACTATTTAGCCTTGGTCCCATTAAGTGCATCAGCCTAAGTGCTTTGTGATGGCTGCAGATTGCCAGACCTCTGTGATATTATTTCAGCTGGGAAATGCGAGCAATACACAGATGCTCACTCCTTCATGATTTACCAAGACTTTGATTTGTTTGTAGAAATAATTAACGATCTACCATAAAATGGCTGTCAGTACAGTCATTTAGCTTTACCTGGAGCTCTTAAAGCAGTCAGAAATGGTGTTTCTTTTATACTGCACTATCAACGAGGAGGAGGAATGCTCAGATTCATACCTCAAGGGTCAATTTAAGAGTTTCTTACTCAATAGTTTCTCAATGATTTGTTTAAGAAGTGTCAAGTTAGAATGAAATCTGATTGTATTTGTCCTAAAGGGAAAACTCCCAGAACATGATCAATCTATTCAGGGATTTAAATTGTGATTTGATAAATTTACAAGCAGTATTTAATGCAAACCATCATTGCACTTTGCTTTTTAGGACCTCTTGTAAGCAATACACAGATGCTCACTCCTTCCTGATTTACCAAGACTTTGATTTGTTTGTAGAATTAATGATCTACCATAAAATGGCTGTCAGTACAGTCATTTAGCTTTACCTGGAGCACTTTACCTGGAGCAGAGTTGTGTAAATGGTGGTAATTAAAGTTAGGGTTTTCCACAGGGATGAAAGTGTTAACCACTCCCTCTGAATTGGAGGGTTAACTTACAGCTGAAAAGTTTAAAGTACAGTTGTGCTCTGGCAATTACCTATTGGAAATGGTAACTTCTTACTCATTTCTTCTGTTTTTTGTGTCTTGTGTGAATCTCATCTGCTTGTAATAGAGGTATGTTTCTAGTAGTTTGTATTCCAGCTAATTACAAGTGACTACAGCTATGGGAGAGTGAGCTGGATTCTCCTTTAGCCTGTATGTTTTCAACAACATGGTTAGCTAAATTTCAAAAGCCATGACGAATTCTACCTTCAAAGGGGAGGAAGAATTTGGCCTGCAAAATCTTCGTAAGTGGTGATGTGTTTTCTCTGGTTGCAAGCCCAGAGAAAACATAGCAAGGCTTTCATATCCAAGATGGCAGCTCCAAGATGAGCAGTTTTATTTTATACAAAAATTATTTATTATCCCTTATAGGGTTAGGTGGGGTTTGATTGGAGCACATTGTTCTAGCCTTCTGCATCTAAGCAAATTTCACTCTAAATTCTCCTTTTAATCAGTATAGCCCAGATCCTCAAAGGTGGCACTGAAAACAATAGGACTTAGACAGGTAAATAGCATGAAGATCTTCACCTTCATCTTCAATATTTAATGGTGGTGGTATATGAAACCTTGACACATTCACACCCTCCCATTACTTGCTGTAACACCATTTTCTTAGGCTACATCTACACTATGGCAGTAAGTTGACCTAAACTATACAACTCCAGCTACATGAAAAATGTAATTTGAATTGACACACTTTAGGTCAAGTTACCATGGGACCTTCTCTTGATTACCTTGTGCTTCTTGTCTGGGATAGATTAGAGGGGTCAACTGCAGAGCAATTTGCGGTCGATTTGACGGATCTTAACTAGACCCACTAAATTGACTGCCCATGGCTCGATCTCAAAACATTGATCTGGGAGTAGTGTGGACATAGACTTAGTTGGCACAGTGTTATCCCACACAAACTCTGCCTCATACATTGGTATTCCAAGTAACTCTGAGAGGAAAATAGAAAATGACACAGAGAGAAAGAGCGGTAAGGGAGAAAAAATAAGTGCTCAGCTGTGATTTGAAAAGGAACAGCAAGTTGATGAGGCAAAGAGATACAGGCATGTCATGTCAGCAGAAGACAGAATGTGATTTTAAACTTCTCACTCTTCCCACAAATATTTAATAGTGCTTCCTCATGGCTGCTTTTAACTTTATTTAAAGTGCTTAGCTATTCATCATAGAAAGTCCCAAGTAAGCTTTTTGTAAGCAAGGAATGAAAAGGTCGAGAACTCCCATCTGCTGCAAGTTTTAAGGCCTGGGATGCTGTCTAATCAGAGAGATTCTTCTGCTCCCTGATGGGCCAGGGAGAGGACAGTTCATGCCAAATAGCACAGCCATTGTTGTGAAATGTGGGGTGCAACGTCCACGTGAAAACACTGGTACTTTGTATTCACTGTCCTGATAACTGCCCATGAGTATTGCAATGGGTTTTTATTGCATGTTGGCAATGATTTCTGATATCTAGCTATCTAGCTAGATGTCCCTTATTCATTTCTCCATCCATTTATGCATCCATCTATTTACTTGTTTTAGGATTTTATACTGCCACCCATCACTGAGCATCTTCCATGCAAGTTAGTAGTCCTGTGGCACCTTAGAAACTAATAAAATATGTATCGAGTTTTCGTGGGTAAAACCCACTTCATCAGACGAGTTGGACAAAAACTCCTGATGCTCTCTCTGTGTATTTTGTTAGTCTCTAAAGTGCTATAGGGCTACTTGTTTTCAAAGTTACAGACTAACACGGATATCCTCTGAGACTTTTTTACCATGCAAATTAGGGTCTCAATAGCAAAGACCTCTGTGGACTTCATGGAATGCCTGTTTTTTCTCCCTTCTCAAGTTATAGAAATCTCTGCTTGCAGTAGCATTTTTTTTGTTCGGTCTCAGGGACTGGGAAATGAATGAAGCTGCTGATGCTGTGAGTGGTCTGTGTATGATGGAAAAGCTCTATCACATAAGAAGTTTCTGGAGCATTTCGTGAAGGCAACGTGATTCAGCCAGATTCCTCTGGATGTTTGTTGCACAGCTGGATCTCCTTGAATGAGAATGTTTTGTCCCCAGCATTTATGTAACGTTGGCATAACCCCATTGGAAGGAGCCAGGATCAAACCAGGAACCTCTGAAGCTTAATGTATAAATTTCTACTGCATCAGCTAAAAGCTGCATGGCTGTTAGACAAGACGGTGATAGACTTATCAATCGCTAGCTGGTCTAGATGCCACCAGAGGGAAGCAGAGCACTACACCAACCAGAAAGGAGTTACACTTGCATGGCTCATTCTGATTTGGTGATTGGATTTGTCCCAGAGGACTGAGAGAATTCTCTCAGGGTATTTCCAATTCTTGTATTTCTTACTCAGATGACAGAGATGCTTACACACTAATGCGGTCACGCAGAATCCTGCTGGCGAATAAATATTGCTTAACTTTTTAGAACACGCTTTTCCAAACTCAAGTTCATAGATTCATAGGCCAAACGGAGACCACAATGACCATAGAGTCTGACTTTCTGCATAACCCACACCACAAAAATTCACTCTGTAGCTCCTAGATCAAGCCCCTATCTTGTGGTTGAGCTAGAGCACAGAAGGCCAGATGGAGAGTATGGTGCAAAGATCATTGATCAGCAGCCTTTATTGACAAGATTACCTCAAACCTGAAATTCCCAACAAGCAGTTTTGGTACATTTCATGCAATTGGGATTTTATTCATAAAGAAAACCAGAGACCTAAATGTATGGCTAGCAATTTACAGTGCTTATTTGAAATAGACATACATTTCTGTGAAAGATTATTGGTTATAGAGTCCATAAGGCATGTCTATATAATTAGAATGATCTCTAGAGGACATTCAAAATACTATGGGACAGAATCTGCTCTTACTTTATTCCCGTAAGAGCAGAAATTGGTGGTAAGAGCACATTATCTACATGGCTATAGTGTAATAAGCTGTCCTTACATTGCTAAACTATTAAACATATTATTTTTTAAAAGTCATAAGAAATGATCACTGCACAGGGGAAGGCATAAATAAGTTCTTATGTTGACAATTTTATTCCATACTACATTGCAGGTTATCAAATGAGTGAATTTATTCATTGTCAAATGAGTTTGATTGGACGAGCGCTTTGGTTCGTTAACCCCATGATAAGTTTGAGCTATCTGCATAAGTATTCATCCTGTGAATTTACATTTGATGGAGGCTCACACATCAAGGAAACAAATTCTCTTGTCTTTTAAATAAAAAGGCTTTTTAATTTAATTTATGGCTTTTAAATCTCATGACTGATAAAGTGCTTTGTTGTTGCTTTCTAAATCTTAGCAGGTGCATTAGATGGGCCGCATACTAAAAAGCACAGATTATTTTAGTTCTGTTATTACAGATTACTGGAAGCCAAAGAACTCTGATTACAATTATCAGATTTTAATGAGCAATTGTCTATCACGGTTTTTCACAGCTTCAAAGGTGCATGCATGGTTTGCGTGCAATATAGCAGATATTCTTTGCATAGTAAATTTTTTTAAGAGAATCGGTGCCTGATTTCTAAATTTAAGTTTTTCACTGTGCACTTTCAATAACAATTCTCTGATTTTCTGAAAGAGTTATTTTTTATTCTTTATTTTAATCCCCTCCCCCCCAAAAAAAAAACTACGATGGGGAAAAGTTCAAATCACAGTAAATCAGGACGTTAAGGGCATAGATCGTCTGCTGGTATAAACCATAACTTTAAGTTTAATCAAGTTAAGAACCGAGAATCTGGCCATTAAGATAACTATCACTCCTTAGCATGAATATAGAATTCCCCAATCTTGTATTTCTTGATATAAACATAACTCAATAGGTATTTTGGTTTTCAAACAGGTTCCATGAAACGCAGCATGGCTTTAACATTATACCATCATAACTATTGGACAGCAACAATTTAAAATACAAAAGATCTTTATGACTCCTGAATTGTTCTGCAAAGCACTAGCCACTCCTCCAGATTGACTTCCACCTTGATAACAATAAGAAAGCAGCCAATTAAACTTTATTGGCAACGTGGGGTGCAGCACAAGGGGGAGGGCAGCCTCTGTAGGCCACGACTCCCTTTTTCCATGCAAGTGCCCGGGGAGAGGGCAGGCAAAACGTAGGAGTGGGAGAAGCTTTGGCTTGACTTCCCTGTGCACCACACGACAGCAAGACTGTCCCAAAGAGGGACGTGATCGGGACCACGTAATGAGCTGGCACAGAATCTATTCCCCATGGAGCAAGTGTGGAGCCAGGGGCTGAACTGGGATTCTCTGAGAAGCTGATCTCTGCTCTCTTTTTGTGGTGGGGCAGCTACATGTTGCTCTTTACTCAGGGCACAGCTGGGTAAACTAACCAATGCTGAGGCTTTGCTCTGGCTTTAATGATGCTTCTCAAAAACTTGCCTAGAAAGTTAGCACTGCAGCATTCGGTTTTATGAGAATAAGTTGGCAGGGCATCAGTAGCTCTTGATATAACAAGAGAACTCTTCTTCCCAGATAAATTGTCTCTTAGAGAGAGCTCCTTTGGGGGAGGAGTCTCATTTCTCTCAATCATAGAATCATAGAAGATTAGTGTTGGAAGAGACCTCAGGAGGTCAACCAGTCTAACCCCCTGTGAAAGCAGAACCAACCCCAACTAAATCAGCCCAGCCAGGGCTTTGATAAGCTGGGACATAAAAACCTCTAGGGATGGACATTCCACCACCTCCCCAGCATAGGCATGGATTTTCCTCACTAGGGGGTGCTTGATCCTCCCCTCTGTCCCAGGCACAGCCCCAATTCCACCTTTTCCCCAAGCTTCAGCCCTTTTCCACCCCTTCTCCCAAGCCCTAGCCCCTGTCCTACCTCTTCTAAGCCTCCTCTCCCTGAGCACACCGCATCCCTGCTCTTCCCCTCCCTCCAGCAGCTTCTTGAACATTGCAGATCAGTTGTTTGCAGCACTCTGGAAGCACTGCAAGGGTGGTGGAGGAAGGGGGCTACCAATGGGCGAGAGGCATGTGGGAGATGGAAGGCAGAGGGGCGGAGCTTGGCCCTGGGGCACCCATGGAGTCAGCACCTATGTCTCTCGGTAACCCATTCCTGTGCTTCACCACCCTCCCTAGTGAAATATTTTTCCTACTATCCAACCTAAACCTCCCTCAACTGCAGCTTGAGGCCATTGCTCCTCATCTGCCAGCACTGAGAACAGCCTGAGCATAGCCTGGGACCTTTAAGTAGTTGAAGGCTGCTCTCAATTTCCCCCTCACACTTCTCTTCTGCAGACGAAATAAGCCCAGTTCCCACAGCCTCTCCTCCTCCCACGTACCCCAGCCCCTAATCATTTTTGCTGCCCTCTGCTGGACTCTCTCCAATTTGTCCATATCCTTTCCGTACAGGGGGACCCAAAATTGGACACCATACTCCAGGGTATGTCTACACTACAGAGTTTTGTCAGAAAAATGCCTGTTTTTCCGACAAAACCTGAATTACGTCCACACTGCAATCACGTTCTTCTGAAACTAAATCGAAAGGACAGAGGAGTTTTTCTGGCCTTGGTAATCCTCTTTCTATGAGGAAAAAGCCTTTTTCCGAAAGAGCTCTTTCGGAAAAAGGCGTGTGTGGACGGAGAAGAGGGAGTTCTTTCTAAAGAAGAGGAAAGAGGAAAAAGCACAGGTGCCCTGGTGGCCACTCTGACCATAGTAATCACAGCTTAAATGCATCCATTCAGTGTGGACACTATCTTTCGAAAAAACAGATCACTTTTTCGATGCGCTTTTGTGTGTGGACTCTCTTTCGGAAGAAGTTTTTTCAGAAGAAAAAAGGTTCTTCCAAAAGAAACCTGCAGTCTAGACATAGCCCCAGAGGTGGCCTCACCAGTGCCAAACAGAGGGGAGTAATCACTGCTGGTCATGTTCCTACTAATCATTTGATGTCTTCTGCTAAAGCTGGGTCTGTGATACTTCAGTGTAGCCCTTGGACACACAGGTGCTAGAACTAGGAGTGGCGGGGTGCTGCTGCACCTCCTGGCTTGAAGTGGTTTCCATGATATACAGAGTTTACAGTATAGTTCAACACCCAATCATAAAAATGGTTCCTGCACGCCTGCTTAGACAGTAGCTTCTGGAGGAGTTTAGATTGGTGAGGCTCCAAATAATTAGTTATTAGAGGTTTGATCCAAAGCCAGTTCAATCAATTTCCACTGAATGTAATGACTTTGGATCAGGTCTGAAAACTGGATTGGAACTGAAATCTGGGCAACACAGCATTCCCCTGAAGTAAGTACTGAGCTCTCTTGTTTCAGAAGCCTTATGGGAGGTGGGGGCAGAAGGAATTCTGTGGAATGGGACGTGAGGTCTGGAACTGCAAAAGCTACAGGAAGCGAAGTGATCGAAGGCTTGACATGACAATGTCTTCTTTTTGCAGATTGCTCACTAGGCGATGTGTGTGACCGATGAGAGGAAGAGCACCAAACACAGTCGAGTTTTCATAAAATCAAATCATTCTGTTTGTAATATTGCATTTAGTCCTCAGGGGATGCTACAAAGAAATTTTCTTCTTCTGTGTTAATATTAGCTTCAATGTAGGCAATGGGAGAACTGTGTGAGAGGAGAAACAGGCTGGGAAAATACTATAAAAGAAATTATAGTTACAACAGGTCAAATAAAATGTGCCGAATATAAAAATTTCTGAAAATGTGTGTGGGTTTTAGTCCCATTATTTATTATAGGCGGAGTCAGGGGCTTCTCCCAGAGTTAAGGTTTCTGAACATGATGCATTGCTTTACCTTTCTTTCAGTTGCTGATCATTGCCAAACTTTCATCGTTTGGACGGAAACTTCCCGTGGTGGGTGTCTGCCACAGTTTGCTTTGCTTTCTAATTTTAATTTGTATGTGCCGTCTTATGTATTTAGAGCACTAAAAGGTCCTCAGTGCAATGGAATAGCTGCTGTTCCACTGCAAGAAAAACACCCATTTGCCTCTCTAGATACCTAAATACATAGGGAAATCTGGCCCGCTGCACCTCAGTTCTCTTCTTTAAAATGATCGGGCACCCAGAAAATGAAGGACACACAATTAATGGCCTCCTGTGAAAACTCTGGTGTGATTTACCTAGGGCAGGGCTACTCAACACGTGGCTCGTGGGCTGCATGCGGCCCATGGCCTGTTTGTTTGTGGCCTGCAGTGTGGTTTGGGTTTATGCAGGGCTCAACATGCAGCCCACAGGTGGGAGCCAAAACAAAAAAGTAGTCAATATAATGGTCTTCTGTTGATATGCGTTTTAGTAGTTAAATTCCTGGACTGTCACTGCTCATTAAAAGTGCTGTCATATGGGTGGAAATCAGGTAAATATTGCATTTTATTAATATCAGCAGAACTGACTTAAATGGGGCCTGTGGGTTGTGTAGTCTTGTCTTAATCTTTGTATTCATGCCCGTCAGTGAAAGAAGCTATTTGCCTATATTTGCATATATATTTGCATGCATATGCAACCACACTTAAGTTGAGGCCCTTGGCATGTACTGTGAGGTATCATTGTGGCCCCCAGGGCTTCCAAGGTTGAATAGTCCTGGCCTAAAGTCTCATAGGAGCTCTGTGGCGGAGGGAGGGATACAATCCATTTATCAAGAGTGGCATTGAGTTTCTTTAGGCAGGGGATGGAAATAAGGCATACATTCTTAATGGTAAGAGTAATTAACCATTGAAGCAATTTGTCAGAGGTCATGGTAGATTCTCCATGGCTGACCGTTTTTTAAACTCAAGTCTGGATGTTTGTCTAAAATATTTTCTCTGGGAATTATTTTGGGAGAGTTTTCTGGCTTGTGTTTCTCAGGAGCTCCAATTAAATGGCCACAATGGTCTATTCTTGGCATTGGAATTTATGGGTACAGCTAGACTGGGGGGGGGAGGGTTTGGGATACCAGAGGTATCCCAAAAAAACTCTGCCGCTTCTAGGGAACACATTTGCTCTTCCACTTTTTTTTGCAGAAGAGCAAATGCACTATTTCGGAAGCCCCTGTATTCCACATTCTACGAGGAAGAAGGGGGCTTCCAAAAGAGGGGGGGGCTTGGCCAAAAGTTGGAAAAGCCTCTTCCAACAAAAGAATCAGAAAATGGTATGCAAAATGAATAGCACATTTTGCATACCTTTTTCCAGCAAAAACTCATAGTCTAGCCGTACCCTAGGCTTCTATGAGATTTTCCTTTCTCTCCTGCCTCATTCTGAATTTTTACTCGTTTTCTTTTTCCTTTTAATTTCCTGCACATTTTTTCTAATGTCATTTGTTTTTTACCCTGATCTCTTACAATTATGTGCATCTTATGGGCAGGTTGTAATCTGAAAAATGTGGGATGAAAAACAGCACACCTTGTTTCTCCTTTTGAAAACAGGTGTCCAGCATTTTTACCCAGGAAAATCTTGATTCTTATCATTAGTTTTTTGATAATTGTATGGTTTCATATTTAGCAAGACTTTAAAAGCATGCAATGGCTTTGACTCCAGTGACTGCTAACAGAAGGCTGTATTTTACTGCTTGTCTACTGGGGTTCTTTAGAAATATTGTGATGATTCCTTTTTGCAGCCTGTCTTGGTGATAAATTAGACAAAGGTTCATATGAATCCTGTTTTTATAGCCTAAGCTTGCCTTCTGTTTCTAAGTGAGGTGGGGCAGAAGAAGGGCCAGATCCTGTCACCCTCCTTCCCGCTGAGTGCAAACTTATGCTGTTAAATAGCCCCATTGAAATTAATGAGGCTACTTGAGAAGAAAGTTAACACCCCATTTGAGTTAGTGGCACACTTTGGCCCTGCAATGAAGCCAAAAGCTGAAAAGAAAAAGATTATAGAAGATGAATAGATTATAATGTCAACTTATATTGAAATTCAGGCAGAAAGCGGTTAAAGGGCCAGACTTTGATGACTTCTCCTTACTTGTGAGTGATGCCACTGAAACCAACGAGAATAACCGAGGAGTTAAATACCACTCACCATGAGAGAGGTCATACAAATCTATGTTCTTAACAAGTTATGTAAAGCCATTGGATAGCTTTTTGCCTTGGACCAGGGCTCACATGAGTGACCATGAACTCCCCCTTATGACTCTATTGATACATCTACATGACAGTAAAAGACAAGCAACAAGTTTGGTTAAATATTGATCCTTACTGCCTTGCAGGGTCCCGAAACTCAGCCTGAGACTGAATGTCTACACAGAACTTTTACAGTCCTGTTGCCCAGGCCATACAAGCCCATATCAGCTGACTCAGACCAACCATGGGGTTTAATTGCTGTGTAGAGGTACTCTATATGGGCTACCCAAGCCTGGGTCTACATGTGTAGGAGTAAGCAAGGCTCTGTTTAATGCATCTCAGTGAGTAGGTGGGGAATGGGTGAACTCTTATCTTCCCCTTTGCTGACCAGACTATCTGTGGACAGATCTACAATGTGTGAGAAAATCGAATTAAGATATGTGAATAGCTATGTGAATAGCATAGCTGGAGTCAACATACCTTCAGTCGAATTTCTATGGCATCCCCATTGCAGAAGGTCGACAGGAGAAACTATCCCATCGCCTTCCCTTATTCTTCATGATCCCTTGGAGGTCTGAGGTCAACGCAGGTGCCATCAACAATCAATTTATCAGGTCCTTACTTAGACCCACTAAATCGAACCCTGGAAGATCGATCTATCTGTGCGTAAGTGTAGACCTTGCCTGAGCCATTATGATGTGGAACAGTAAATTGATGCTGCTACAGACCAACAGTCACTCCAAATCCTTGGGGCCTAAAGGAACCTGAGGCGGAATTACAACCTAGAGGTATGCCTGTGTTAGAGTGTTTCTCTAGGCTATTTATAGAGTTAATTGACCAAATTTCCTAAAGTAGAAATGTGCCAGCCTCAGGGCTTACCTAAGCCACATCCATCTACTCACAGAGCCTGTTTATTCTACAATAGCACTTAAAAGCCCCTACTGAGATCGAACACTCCTGTGCTAGGTGCGGTACAAACTCATAGTTAAAGCCAGACTCTTCCTGGAGACTTTGCTGTCTCAATAGACAAGCTAGACAAAAGGTAGGAGAGGAAAAAGAGACACAGACAATGGTCTGACTAAGGTTAAGCAGCAAATGAATAACAGAGCCAGGCACAGAGATCAGGTCTCTTAAGCAGATGAATGTTTTTTTCCAGCTTCAAAAATAGTAATTGAATGAAAAAATAGCCTTTGGATTACATTTTTGCAAAAATGGATCAGCAGAAAATATGCGAATGAGATCATGACTCCTGCAAATGAGTCCCTCATTTGCATATTTTTTGCTGAGAAAACTCAGTGTAGACGTACCCATTGGGTTTTGTTGTTGTTTTTGTTTGTTTTTTGTTTTTTGTTTTGTTTTGTTTTGCACTGGGAATGGGAGTGCATAAGACTGGGAGAAGTTAGCAGGGTGAGCCAGACACACCCATGTAGGTATCAGTCAGCTCTCCTGGAAAAGTCTGATTAGGGATGGGCAAGTTAATTGGCTGATCAGGCTGGACAAGTCCATCTCCTCAGGGATAGAAGAAGGACAGGAGTGAAACACCAGAGGGAATAATCAGCACTAGCTGAGTTCAGAGATCTCAGCGTCGGGAGATGTCTGATCCTCCCTGGTCCTGTGGGAACAGATTAAAGACAGAGATGTGTTGTATATAATATTGCTGCATAGGAGTGTATTGGTATTGCTGATTAACATAACAATGGCCATATTGGGTCAGCTCAAAGGTCCATGTAGCCCAGTATCCTGTGTTCTGACAATTGCCATTAATTAACACAACAGTCAATCATCAAGTGATCCATCCCTGCCACCCATCCCCAGCTTCTGGCAAAGAGGCTAGGATACCATCCCAGCCCATCCTATCTAATCACCATTGATGGACCTATCCTCCCTGGGCTTATCTAGATCCTTTCTGAGCCCTATTATAGTCTTGGCCTTCAAAACATCCTCTAGCAAGGAGTTCCACAGGTTGGCTGTGCAATGTATGAAAGATACTTCCTTTTGTTTGTTTTAAACCTGCTCCTATTACTTTTCTTTGGTGACCCTTTGTTCTCATGTTATGAGAAGGAATAAATAACACTTCCTTATTAACTTTCTCCACACCGGTCATCATTTTAAAGACCTCAATCATATCTCCTCCCCCCCGCCTCCCAGTCATCTCTTTTCCAGGCTGAAAATCCCAATCTTTTAAGTCTCTCCTATTATGGAAGCCATTCCATGCCCATTAACATTTTTGTTGCCCTTTTCTCAACCTCTTACAATTTGAATGGGAGTGTACATCAATCACAATCAATCACATGAAGCTGTCAGTCAATGCAAAGAGTCTGAAAAGTTCCAAGAGCATCTCAGGATGAGGGTGGAACATGTCCTGTTGCAGGGAAGGAAGGAAGGAAAGAAAGAAAGAAAGAGACTGAACTCATCAATGCATTTTAGTGTAAATATTTATCATTTTTCAATCATCTGTACTTCTGCAGCCCAGCCCAATTCCCTATCCATGTGACCACGCTGCAGGAATGCAAATGGTAGGGAAGAAGCTCTTCCCTTATGCACCTGTGTAATGGCCAAATGCAATCCATCCCTCCACACTTAACTCAGGTAAAACTCTTCTGCGAGTCAATGAGAGCAACAGCTAACATGTAAAAGTGTGTAAGACTTTCAGGATTCAGTCCCTTGTGTCTCTGTTAAACACATAAAGAGGAAAATGTTTTTTCTTTGATGAATGCATTAATAACCTTGAATTTTCCTAGCTGAGGAAGATGTCACCCAACCAATTGAGAGGAAATTCACATAATTTCATACCAGACACATGTATGCCTCCACATACATAAGATAGGTTATAACTTAAGCCTTTAGAGGAAGCTTACTGTGCTAATATTTAAGACAGGTACAGTGATAAATAGCTTCATGAATACAGAGAAATCTGGGGTAACTATAAAACCGCTGTCAGTAGAGAGAGCTTGAGTAATAACTCTTGTCTGGGAAAGAAGGGGTGGGGAGTAAATGGTGATTTATTAACTCCAATGAACATATACTGTTTAACAAGTATAGCAAATGGAGGTGAATAATACATGAAAACTGCAAGACCTTCAGCTTGGCACATAGAGAACTGGAGATTAAACCTGTGGCAATGGAATGGAAAGTGAGGAAACTGACAAGTGACAGAATATAATGTACATTGAAAGTGGAACTGGCGAGGATCTCGCCAGCTTTGATCTTGTAAGGCCCTAAACATAAAGAGAACTAGATGATCACATGAAAATCATGTAAAAACGTTTGGTGTAACTCGGAGCCCCGCCACGTTACGTGTGTGAGAGGTGGTGTTTCACTTGTGGCTTTCCTTCATATGTGCAATGAGTCACAAGTGGTGCTTGATGCTTTGACGATTCAATGACAACTCTGGAAATGCAAAACAACCATGAGCTTTGCACTCCCAGCTATTGCCTCTCCAGATCACATCCCGATCTAACCGCAAGGCTTTTTGGTCTGACAGTCTTCTGTAGGATTTTTCAAGCCCTGGAGCCCGCCTCCTAGATCTCTCATGCTGCAGCCCTGAGGGTGACAGTGAATATACGAAAGCAGGAATAGACAATGAATTGTGGTCTGCTAGACTGTAATGAAGACAGATCCTGAACTCTTCAGACCCATTATTATCTAACGAATACATTTATTTTATGCCAGTTTTTTTCTTTTCTATAGCAACAATGCCATGGTTACAGTAGCAAGGACATTTTAGGCTCTTCCAGCCACTACATCAGTCTGTGAACTGCAGAGGGTTCCTGCTACCACTTTGTTTTGGAGCCTGCTAATGACTACAAGCTATAATCATTCACTTCACTTTCCCACCCATCCGCTCTGAAACATTAGGGCTATGTCTACACGACGGCTTTTGCCGGACGAGGCAATGCAAATGAAGCGCTGATTAGCATTTTGTCATGCTTCATTTGCATAATCTATTCCGAACTTTTTTTTGCACAAGGTGTTTTTGTGCAAAAACAAGCAGTGTGGCCGTGGACGTTTTGTGCAAACCCCCAGGGAGGCATAAGGATCTTGCGCAAAAAGGGGTTTTTGTGCAAAAGCCCCTTGCACAAAAACAGTTCGGAATAGATTATGCAAATGAAGCACAGCAAAATGCTAATTAGCACTTCATTTGCATTGCCTCTTTTGGCAAAAGCTGTAGTGTAGACAAAGCCCTAGGGGAGAAATGGATGCACCCTAACAAACTACTCTTCAAGGAACAAAGAGACTTTGTCTGTGAACCACTTTCCCTATAGCTGAAATGCAGTCTACTCTGGGGAGGAACATGGTATCTATAACAGCTCACCAAAACATTAAATAGCAATTTGCAGCAGAAAGTGAAGATGTATGCTATGCTCAGTTGTAAGGTTAGTTAAGAACAGGGATGAAAGGAAGTGCCAGTGCTTATCAATACACCGGGGTTTGGGGCAGGTGGGGTAGCTCTGGGAAGTAGAAGTAGTGGGGCTCTTTAATGATTAAATCCTTAAATATTCCAGCTAAAATAATTACATTTTTTCTTTCAGTATATGTTGGATATTCTGCCATGTATCATTTCTCTACCATGAATATATTAAATGCATGAAATGTAAGGCCATATTTCATAGCCCCAATTTGCACCTGAAGCTCACAGAAGTACAAATAGGCCTAAGTTGCAGAGTCTGGATCTGCACCCAATCTTCCCCAATTTCCAGGGATTTTGAGTGTAAGATTTGGCTTTCATTCTTTTTCCACTGAGAAGGTATGAAAATAATTGATCCAAGCACCACAAAATGGAAATATTCTATTCCACGGGGCATGTGGTTTAGACAGCTGTAGACGTACCAGCCCCATAAGTCTTGACTCCTGAGCAGCAGTTTGTCTACTCTCCAGAGCTTTCTTTTAATAGTTTTATCTTCTGTTAGAATGGACTGGCAGAAAGTTTGGTTCACGTATTCATAGATTCCAAGGCAGAAGGTGCCATTGTGAACATCTTGCCTGATCTCCCATATGCCAGAGGCCGCAGAGCTTTCTCCCAAGTAATTCCTGGAGTATCTCTTTTAGGAAAATAATGTCCAATCTTGACTTAAAAATTGCCATGATAGAGAATCCACCCCAGCCCTTGATAAATTGTTCTGATAGGGTATGTCTATACTAGCCCCCTAGTTCGATCTAGGGAGGCTAATGAGGGCGACCGAAATTGCAGATGAAGCGCGGGATTTAAATATCCCGCACTTCATTAGCATGTTCCCGGCCAGTCGCCATTTTAGAAATTGATTAGCTCGAGTAACTGCCCGCATCTACATGCAGCAGTGAACGGGATTCCAAATTAAAGCCCTAAATCGAATTAGCTGTTATTCCTCCTGGAATGAGGTTTACCAGCTAATTCGATTTAAGGGCTTTAATTCGAATCCCGTTTCACTGCCGCGTGTAGACGCGGGCAGTTACTTCGGGCTAGTTAATTTCTAAAATGGTGACCGGCCGGTAACATGCTAATGAAGCGCGGGATATTTAAATCCCGCGCTTCATTTGCAATTTCGGTCTCCCTCATTAGCCTCCCTAGATCGAACTAGGGGGCTAGTGTAGACATACCCATAGTGAACTACTCTCATGGTTAAAAAGATATGCCTTATTTCCCTTCTGAATTTGTCTAGCTGTAACGTCTAGCCCCTGGATTATGTTGTACCTTTCTCCCCTAGGTTGAAAAGCCCATGATTGAATATTTGTTCTCCATGTAGATACTTACAGACTATAATCAAGCCACCTCTTAAACTTCACTTGTGGTCATTACATTCAGAGAGGATTGTCTTTAAGATTTAAGGGAGTTAGTTCTGGTGTCTACTTTCAAGGATCTTCTTAATCAGAGCTGAAAGTGGGCTGGTACAGTGTACTGAGAAGAAACAGCCTCCAGTACCAGCCAGTAAAGCTTTAACGCTGCTGCCCCTTTTGCTTTCCCTTGTTGGTGGCACTGCTTCAGTGGCAGCCTTGAAGGACTGGCAGGGGAAGTCTGTTCCGTTAGCCCTACCCCTTCTGCCTGAGACAACACCCCTTCTATCCTCCTAGAGCTACCCCACCTGCTCTGAACCCTGGTGTATCAGTAAGCACTGGCACTTCCTTTCATCCCTGTTCTTAACTAACCTTTCAACTGAGCATAGCATACGTCTTCACTTTCTGCTGCAAATTGTTAATGTTTTGGTGAGCTGTTATAGATACCATGTTCCTCCCCAGAGTAGGCTGCATTTCAGCTACAGGGAAAGTGATTCATAGACAAAGTCTCTTTGCTCCTTGAAGAGAAGTTTGTTAGGGTGCATCTACCCTGCACCCATAGCTCGAAATAAGCTACTCAAATTCGAGTAAATTTCGAAATAGCTTATTTCAAAATTTGGTGCTGTCTACACAGTACTTATTTCAAAAAAAATTGCTATTCCAAAACGTCCCTTATTCCTCATGGAATGAGGTTTATGGGGATATCGGAATAGCGAGCCCCTTGTATTTCGAAATAACGAGTGCATTCAAAAGACACAGAATACCTCCGGTTTCCCAAAATAGCGCTGCAGTATAGATGTAGCCTTAGTGTTTCGAGATGAACGTCCTTTTATAATAAAACAGTAAGATGTAGCTCTTATTAATATCTGGAAAACGGTTGCCTGTCACATTGACACGTCTTTAGTTGAGACTGGTATTATCTGAAAATGGATAACACACAAAGGTACATTTGGAGCCCTATTGTAGATCCTACTGTAGATCATTCAAAACAGGGTAGGTGCAGCCTAACCTGTCTGCCCTGATGAACCTCCACTGTTTTGTTTCATAGAAATAACACAAGAAATGTTCATTGGCCAGTACTTCATTTAAAACTAGGAAGATCAGAGGCATGTGTAAACTGGATTTTATTTTTCCGGATTTAAAAGTTGGAGAGCAGGGAAAAATGATTCTCTCCCAGGTTCCACCCATAAACCACATTCTGTCCATTAGAGACACCAAACAAGACATTGCCTGTCGACACCTCATACAGATGTTGAAAATCTGATCCGACCACCTTCCGCTGAGCTCCTGAAGGTTCGTTCCCCAGGGGTGAAGTTCTGATTCAACTATGAGAAGTATTCAATTAAGACAGAAACACATGAGATGCCTGGAGTCCCAGCATGACTTCAAATGTGAGCTTTCGTTTAAAAAAAATTACTTCTAGCACTGCTGGGTGCAAAGAAATGGCTGAAAATGTGAATTGCATGTAAACTGAGGTAGCCATGTAGATGGCCTTCATTCACAGTGAAACAGCGGCTGTTAGAGCCAAGGGGGAAGCCAGCAGGCCTCACATTGGCTATGCAAGTTTGAATCAAACTTCCAAAAGTCCTGAATTTGTGCCTATGTCTTACAAATGGTTTCCCCCATCCCTCCCTTATGTTCTCTTCTGTGTATAGAAAACATTAAAAAGCACTTTATGATCCTCCAGCCACTCAGGCACTGGACTGGCTAAATGGTTTCAAATCCTATAATTTTGTACACACAGAGGGCCTCATGCAGTGGCACTTTTGCTGCTTTGTAAATGGCTCCATTTTAACTCCCTTACTCTTCCATTTTAAGGTTGCACTGCACTTGAAAACAATCTTAATTATACTTCAGTAGAAGCCTCAGCGTTTCCTCCTCACACACTTTCCAGTGTTGGAAATGAGAGCATAACTGTGCCCCAAGGTTATTTCTATTTGTCTGGCACAGAAGAGCCTGGTGCTGGTCCTCTACACAGAGCTGAGATTCACCCACCGAGCACCCACAGCACGGGATGAGACCCACGTTGAAGTGTGCCAGTCGAAGTGCTCACTGATGATACTGGCAGGTGATAGATGCAAATCCAGCGTATGGGGCTTCCGCCTGTCACTTTGGCCCAGGGAAAGAACACGTTTCGAGGTTGAAAAGTAGGGATGGAGTTCCAAAGTGGGTCAGGCTGTTCTGGCTCTGCCTGTGTGCTGAACCATTCACTAGATAATGGAGAAACAAATGGAAACGTCACCATCCGCATCCCTAGGCCAAGAGGCCAAGCTAGAAGCATAAAACAGCAGAGGTCTCAGTAATGAAAGACTGTCTTTTATTAGCCAATTAACCTAATAAACTAACATCTAGGGAGAGAATCCAAGCATGCAATTACCTTGAATTTTACTTACCAAGACCAAATCTTGCAGTCCATGATCACAGCATCCTTTCTGTAGGATTGATGAGATTACAAGGCTCAGGTCTCAAGCCTATGTCCTTTGTCTCCCTCAGGATCTTCTCTCCTGTGACATAAAGTCCTCCTTACCTTGGGCATGATAGGATCAGATTCCTCAGTGGGCCCCCTTTATGATTAAACATGAATATGGCTGTAGCAGTCAGAGGGTTACAACAGAGTCTGCTGTGCTGGGTTCTGTACAAATTAGGGATGTTTACACTCAGATGACTACCTGTTTAAATGATAAGTTGATGCTTTTCAGTTAATGGTGTCAGTTACACTCAGCAAAGCCACCTCCCCAGGAGCTGAGTGAGGAAGGGTTGCTTGCCTGGCACCCAAGGAGACTTTGCTGCAGACTCTGCAGTATAAAGCTAAGCTTTATACTGCAGAGCCCACAAGGCAGGTAACCATGTAACCACTGAGATTTTCAGCTATTAAATGATTACACTATCTAGGGTTGCCAAGTATCCGGTTTTGGCCTGGACAGTCCAGTATTTGGGGCCTCTGTCTGGTAAAAAAAAGCAGAAAATACCGGACATGTAAAATGTCCGGTATTTTCTGTTTTTCTCGGATGGAAGGCCGCTTGGGACATTCTTCCCCAACCCACGTCTGGATTTAAAGGCGCAGTGACTCTTTTTTTTTTTTTTTTTTGGTGCATTTTTTTTTTTCTCAACCAATTTTTTCCCGCCATGTTAGGTATTTTTTCTGTAAGTATCTGGCAACCCTAACTATTACACCATTTTTAACATCCCTACTACAAATATGTGATCCATGTTCCAGAGAGTTTGTGTTCTATGACATGTATAGGCTGGGCAGGGCAAGGGGCTGGGGAAGAGGAGAAGACGTGTTAGAGCAGTTTGTTTGTATGTAATCCTGGCAGTGTCTTGGGCAATATACACGTGAGTCTTAAGGTCTTCACAGTGCACAAAAAACTATTTTTGGAGAAAATAACAGCACATCCCCCCACTCCAAATGACAAAGTTTACTAAGCACGTAATCCAGTTGATGAACACACATTGGTTCAATACCAGGAACCATACAGGAGCTTGTTTTGTACAAGGTAAAAGAGAAGGAAGTCTGGGTTGAACCTCTCTAGTTTGGGACCTGACCAATTCCAAACCAGAGAATTTTCTGAACCCCATGAAGTCAATATTGTCTAGCAGCATTACCATCACTTCCACTACTCACCATTAGAAGATATTTAGGGGTAAATTAGAGCTAAATGATAGCACAGAACTCTGAGAGCCAGGACTGGTGCCTGTAAACAGACTTTATGGGACCGCTGGAAACTTGGCTATACTCATGATCAATGGTCACCCAGCTAACTAAAATCATTCCAGACCACAGATGTTGCCAGAGAAGAGAGTTCTGGACAAGAGAGGTTCAACTTGTACACCTGCTTCAAATTCAGCAAGTAACAGAAAGGGCAGAGAAATTTCCCCGTCTCTGAGATCAGGGCAGACTTTCCCCAGAGACATGAATGTGATGAGTCACTGGGATGGCCACTCTTGAGGCCGACACATCAGGTCTTGAGCCCCGCACCTCCAGAGCTCATGCACCATGCCAATCTGACCTTAGCTTTGTAGACCAGGGCTGTAACAATTCATACACTTCCTAGACAGAGCTCTGTAACACACCTTCTGCAGGGAGGTTCATAATGATCCCTCTGCAGCAGGATGCTGCTTGTGAGAAAATTGAAAGCAGCCTTTGGTAGAAACCACGCATGAAACCACATCAGGTATGGCTTTCCTGTACCGGTCTTCAGGTATGTCTGCACTGTGATAAAACACCCATGGCTGTCCCATGTCAGCTGACTCAGACTGCAGAGCTATACCTTTACAATGTAGGTCTTCAGGCCTGAGCCTGAACGTCTACACTGTTGGAGCCTCACAAGCCCCATCAGCGAACATGGGCCAGTCATGGGCGTTTTACTGCAGTGTAGATGTACCCTTGGTGAACAACAGGATTTCTTTAAAGAGACAGACATACCACAGTGCAGGAAAAGTAACCCATGTATCCCTTTAACAGGTCTGAGCATACATTTAAACTGCATTACCGAGAAGGCAGTCAGCTGGGTTTGGTGGTAGTAGCCTCAATCCACATGTTCCCATACGAACACTAGTGTTTTCTGTGTCCTACACAATGACATGGGACAATGACAGGCCCTCAGAAAAAGTCCTACAAATGAAAACCATATTATTTCTAAACAACTCTTAGTAAAAGCTTGGCCTTGTTGAGAGTCAACAGCAAAAATCCCAGTCAATTTAATAAGGCCAAGATCTTACTGCCTTTCTTTATCTAGAAATCCTTGCAATCTGGCTATTAGTACTGATTTAAAGAAACAGCCAGGATCCGTAGCCTCTGTTTGTCAGATGATAGGAATGGGTGACAGGGGAGGGATCACTTGATGCTGACCTGTTCCGTTCATTCCCTCTGGGGTCCCTGGCATTTGCCACTGTTGGAAGACAGGATACTGAGCTAGATGGACCTTCGGTCTGAGCCAGTCTGCCGTTCTTATGTGCACCTGTTCTCTTGCTCAAATACAGAGGACCTTCTCCATTTCATAGCATTCCCAAAGCAGGATTTGGGGGTTGCTAGAAAGCATCTCTGAACAGATAGGAAAATCACAATTCAAAACCAGATAAGTCAACAGGAGCGCAACAGTGTTCTGGTCTGTTCTCACGTCTGCTTTGTGCAATGCACAGAGATCCCTCTGCATCTCGGTATGGCCAGTGTAAGCAGTGAGTCTCTGCATTCTTTTCTCTCTCAGTCTTTTTTATGGGGCAATACAAAATCATTCATCGTTTGCAGGATCGGGAAGAAACACCCACGTATAGCCAATTGTGCCAAGCAATGCTTCCTGGGGGGAAAATATCCAGCATCTCTGATTCTTCCCTCTGTTTCTGCTCTTGCTTGTGGGGCTCCCAGGGAGAAGATTTGGTCGGACTTCTTAATGGGCCAGATCATGACAAAAAATCATTTCTGACACTCAAGGGAGAAAAGGAGAAAATAGATACCTTTATAAATGATAGTCTCTAGCAGACAGTCAGCCTTGCTAGCAGAGCCAGGAAAGACGCTACGGACAAGCTTCTATTTCCACTTCCCTATGCAATGCCTGTTCCGTGGATCAACTCACCACTTCAGGTGCCAGATCCACCCTTCACAAGCTGGGTTGATGACCTGTTCGACCCCCACACTGAGCAACAAGAGGCTAAAACCTGCCCTGCCCCATCACACCTGTCACAGGAGTCAAAGGCAGGAGGGCAGCTCATTTAGGGGCAGACCAGGGAGGAGAGGAGACTGCTACCAGCAGCCCCAGGGAGAGAAACTGAGGGAAGACAGAATCTCTGGCCAAATCACTGCCCAAACGCCCCTCCCTGAAGGAAGGAAGGACCTGCTGCCTACACAGCCTGAGAGGGAAGTTCTGCCTTCTCATATAAACTCTGGACTGGACTGATCCCCTTTATTTTTGTTTGAATTACCCCGGCCTTCTGACGGGGTGAGGACAAAAGGGGGAACTGTCCCAGGACCTGGTGATTCAAAATGTCCCGGGACTCCTTGCCTCTGCTGCTGCTACTCTGGCAGTGGTGGCAGCTGGCACTCTGGGGCCTTTAAGTCCATGCTGGAGCCCCACACAGTGCTGAGGGCTGCCTGGGGTAGGCTGTGGGTGATGCTGAGGGGAGACTAACTTCAGCCTCTCTCCTTCTGGGGCCACAGAGCTGCCCTCGCACTCACACTTGCGAGTCTGTCGGCCTGACTGCTACTACCCCAGCAGAGAAAAGCCTTGAACTGAGCTGAGCCCAGGATGCCAGGCCATACCCCAAAAAGAGGCAGTTTCTCTCACGCTGCTTTACCCCAAATGGCGACTGTGGGACTGTGGCAGGGAGGTGGTAGGAAATGGCCGGGGAGGGCAGCCTCGGATTCCCTGGCTGTCAGAGTACTGTTAGCCCTCAAGCACACACATTCACTTGCTTTTACACAAAGAATTCCAAACATTGCCTTTAGCTGAGTGGACGGTGTTCTGTATTTAGGACCTTCTCCGCTTTGCAAGCGATTTAGCTGGAACTCAGCTGTGTCCAGCATCTCAGCCGTCAAGCCTGAGCTCATTGTACACTCAGGGTATGTCTACTCGGCAGTGGGAAGGGGGGTGATTTGCAGCCCATGCACATGTACCCATGTCAGCTGTGTTGTAGCTAGCGCACTAAAACGACCAGTGAGGCTACAGCATCGCAGGGTGTCGGCGTGGGCTGCACACAGGGGAGTCAAGTGGGTTTGTGCGGCCCATGCTGATGCCTGCGATGCTGCATGCTCGCTACTACTTTGGCAAACTAGCGGGAGTACATATACCCAGGGACACCAGGCCTCGGCTGCAGCGAAGGTGAGCCCTAGGAGCGCAGAGAGCAAAGGGAACAGAGCAATTGTGCAGTGAGGCTGCAGAGTAGATGCAGACTTAGCAAAAGCATGTGGGTTTCTAGGGGGGGATCAGAGGAGGGAAAGGTTCTTTTCCTGATGGCAAGAGACCTTTAACAAACCCTTCAGACAAAGCAGCAGCATCTAGATTTTTTTCCCCACACCCCCTCGCTTTCCTTTTTTAATTCTTAAGGACCAACTTTTTTCCCACAGAATTGAAAACAACAGGGTTGCATCTGTGTAAATCAGGCAGAATTGTGGCCCGTGACTATTTTCCACAAAACAAGTGTCTTCTTAATGATGTAAGACTCCTCTGCTCTACAGCCACGTGTGAGGTGAGAAACAACGAAAACCTACTTTAGGCACTAAGGAAAACCTTTCACAGTGCAATTGTACAACAGGTGCTGACGTTTAGCAAGATACTTTATGTATTTCTCTAAGGAAGATTATAGGAAAGGGAACTTGGAGGCATCATCAAAACACACAAGTCTGCTGTTCTTTCTCTGTTGCCTTGCACTGTTTATTTACATGCCTCATAGTAAAAGCCAAGCCAACTGTTCTGGGACAGTAGCCCTTTGCACTCAATCTGGCTAGATGAAATTGTCAACATGAGGTGTGGAGCTTCAATATCTACAAAGATAAATCTTGTTCTTGCTTTGTCTCCAGCCAGCTCATCAAAGTCATTGGGATTAGAAGTTAGTACAGTCAGGGAGAGTTCACAGTAAAAAAGAACATCTGGCCAGCAGAGCTTTGGGTTGACTACATTTCTTCTGTCTTGACTACATTTACCAGGTACTGTATGTTGGTAACACATTCTGGTTGGGTGTGGCACTCTGTCCCCCTCTAGTGGCACCTAGAGGAGCTAGAGATTATTGAGCCTACTACAGCTATGTCTAAGAGAACGGTGTCTTTTAGCTCATGCCGTAAGCTCCAGAGGTTCCAGATTTGAGGCCAATGTGAACCAGGGTCTGTCATCAGGAGAGCTAGCAGTATTTTAAAGAAGGCTTATTAAAGTCACAAGAAGAAACCATCCCGATGCGCAGCAAGAAAAGCAATTATGGTAGGCAACCAGATTGGCTTACCGGGGACATCCTTGGTGAGCTTAAACACAAAAAGGAAGCTTAAAAGAAGTGGAAACTTGGACAGATGACTAGGGAGGAGTATAAATATATTGATCGAGAATGCAGGGGAGTTATGAGGAAGGCAAAAGCGCAGTTGGAATTGCAGCTAGCAAGGGATGTGAAGGATAACAAGAAAGGTTTTTACAAGCATGTTAGCAATAAGATGGTGATCAGAGAGGGTGTGGGGCCCTTATTGGATGAGGGAGGTAACCTAGTGATAGATGCTGTGGGAAAAGCTGAAGTACTCAATGCTTTCTTTGCCTCTGTCTTCACGGACAAGGTCAGCTCCCAGAAAAATGCACTATGGGAAGGAGGTGGACAGTATGGGAAGGAGGTGGACAGCCCTTGGTGGGGAAAGAACAAGTTAGGAACTATTTAGAAAAGCTAAACATACACAAATCCATGGGCCCAGACTTAATGCATCCGAGGGTACTGAGGGAGTTGGCAAATATCATTGTGGAGCCTTTGGTCATTATCTTTGAAAACTCATGGAGATCGGGAGAGATTCTGGATGATTGGAAAAAGGCAAATGTAGTGCCCATCTTTAAAAAAAGGAAAAAGGACAATCCAGGGAACTACAGACCAGTCAGCCTTACCTCAGTCCCCAGAAAAACCATGGAGGGGATCCTCCAGGAATCCATTTTGAAGCACTTGGAAGAGGGGAAAGTGATCAGGAATAGTCAACATGGATTCACGAAGGGCAAGTCATGCCTGACCAATCTGATTAGCTTCTATGATGCGGTAACTGGCTCTGTGGATATGGGAAAGTCAGTGGATGTGATATACCTTGATTTTAGCAAGGCTTTTGATACGGTCTCCCACAATATTCTTGCCAGCAAGTTAAGGGAATATGGATTGGATAAATGGACTGTAAGATGGATAGAAAGCTGGCTAGACTGTTGGGCTCAACAGGTCGTGATCAACGGCTCGATGTAAGGTTGGCGGTCGGTTTCTAGCAGAGTGCCCCAAGGATCTGTTCTAGGACTGGTTTTGTTCAACATCTTAATTAATGACCTGGATGAGGGAATGGATTACACCCTCAGCAAGTTTGCAGATGATGCTATGCTAGGGGGAGAAGTGACCTAGACAGATTAGAGGATTGGGCCAAAAGAAATCTGATGAGGTTCAACAAGGACAAGTGTAGAGTCCTGCACTTGGGAGGGAAGAATCCCAAGAACTGTTACAGGCTGGGGATCGAATGGCTAAGTAGCAGTTCTGCAGAAAAGGACCTGGAGATTACAGGGGATGAGAAGCTGGATATGAGTCAACAGTGTGCCCTTGTAGCCAAGAGGGCTAATGGCATATTAGTGCATTAGGAGGAGCATTGCCAGCAGATCCAGAGAAGTGATTATTCCCTTTTATTCAGCTTTGGTGAGGCCACATCTGGAGTATTGTGTCCAGTTCTGGGCCCCATACTATAGAAAGAATGTGGACGCATTGGAGAGGGTCCAGCAGCGGGCGACTAAAATGATTAGGGGGCTGGAGCGCATGACCTATGAGGAGAGACTGAGGGATTTGGGTTTGTTTAATCTGCAGAAGAGAAGAGTAAGGGGGGATTTGATAGCAGCCTTCAACTTCCTGAAGGGAGGTTCCAACATTGACTGGAGAAAGGCTCTTCACAGTAGTGACAGATGGCAGAAAAAGAAGCAATGGTCTCAAGTTACAGTGGGAGAGGTCTAGGTTGGATATTAGGAAAAACTATTTCACTAGGAGGGTGGTGAAGCACTGGAATGGGTTACCTAGGGAGGTGGTGGAATCTCCATCGCTAGAGTTTTTTAAATCTCAGCTTGACCAAGCCCTGGCTGGGTTGATTTAGTTGGGATTGGTCTTGTCTTGGGCAGGGGGCTGGACTTGATGACCTCCTGAGGTCTCTTCCAGCTCTATGATTCTATGAGTCTATCATCACAACATAAGCAGGAGAGCAAGTGTTGACTTAACAATGAAGAATCCCATTGCTGGTCATACGGCAAACACCTTATCACATTAGTGACTCACATAACGTTACGTCTCTCTGTGAGAACCATTACAGCTAGCATATGTGGATGCTTGATTTTCTTCTGCCATCTTAAATAGCTAAAAAAGTTTAACTGTATGTAATGGTAAAGACAAATGGCTAAATTTTTATTTCAGTTACACCTAAGATGGTCCATAGCCAAGAAGCAACTCTTCATAAATATACTCTATCTGTATGTCCTTTCCTTTCTCCTTTTCAGGTAGTGACTATGCATATCTCTGGGTCTGTCAGCTTTTGTGTTAATCTCTTACAAGTGTCACCTTCCCAAATCCTCCATTCTTTAGAAAGCCATGTGCCTTTTGGCATAAGATGTGTAACGGATAAATGCATTGTACAAGATATGTTGTTTATCATGTCAGTCATTATTACATTTGAATTTACTAAGGTTTTCAGATGGTTATGTTAGAGATTAATGAGCTATTTGTTCTCAGTCAAGCAGCAATGAGAAATGCTCTCTTGACTCTAATGAGTTGTACAGATGAATCAGGTTCTGACCTTTTGTTTTCAGCTTTTTTTTTCCCCCTGAGAAGTGATGGAGTGTTGACGGCTTGAGATTTTATGTTGCTTTGGCCAAGAATATAGTAAAATTAACACTTGTTGCTTTGGGTCTGGGCATTCTGTACTGTGTATTGTTCCGAGTGTGTCTTTCATACCTACATCTTTATTTTTAATGCAGAGGAAGACAAGATAAGTGATTTAACATTGACCTATTGCTGCAGTAATTAATTTGAACAACACTTTTTAAGAAATCTAGCCTTCCTTGCAGCATGCACATAACTTCCATTAACATTCAATGGAGTTACATGTGCACACAGGGGCATAAACTTCTAATTATCTACTAATCAGGTAACAAATGATCCAATATTTCCTGTGTTTGTCAGTGCTTTGATTTGACACATTCACAGTGTTGTGTGTGTTTGCATGAGCAACATTTTTTATTAAAGAACTGTGGCATTTTTAGAAAGCAACTCAAGTCTAAGTATAAGGCTTCTATTTAACTGTTACATCAACAACATAATGGCTGATTCAATAACTTAGTCAAAGAGCCTCGTGTGTGTCTGTCTCCCTCTATCCTACTTTAAAATCTCAGCAGACTCCACAAGGTCTATAACCAAAAGTTAGTTCCAGAGAAAACGAAATTGGTTTGGGAGCAAAAATACAAGCCTCCCTGGTTTTCCCAGCCAGTTTGTCCAAAAAAACCCCAAAACTGCTTAGTCTTAGCAGCAGTTCACCAGGGAAGCAGAAATGCTTGGCTATACTAAAGAAGCAATGCTGAGAGTACTCGTGCTAGCACTCTCCATATCATTTTAGCAAACAGGACAGTGCTTAATTACATGAGACTGACTTCCAGTGGGAACTGGGTTTTCATTTTCAAAGTATACACATAGAAAGACAAATAAAAACATAAGGTTTTCTTGCTGCCAGATTCCAATTTAACTGTATTGTTTAGAATTCAGAATCCCAACACAAGAATCCCAAAACAGAAAGAGACAAACCAGGCTGCTCCCTATAAAGAGACCCTCCTGGCTCTAGGATGGCTTTCTGAAGACTGTCTGAGGCATAGATCACATGCTTTCCTGCAGCGTCCTGATAGCCTGAGATCAGGACCAGGCAACTCTTTGAGATTTAAAGTAATTTTTACACAATTCTCAGTACAGCAGAGGGTCTGAATTCTGTTGGGCCCCTTCAGGAAATCCCAGTCCTTATTCAGAGAAAGTTTGAATTTCGCAATTGTTCCACATTGTCCCACAATGAATATGCATCGAACATTGAAGTGGTGCCCTGCAATTTTAAAAAATGGGCCAACACATGATTGTATGTCTGCATGACTGGAGTTTTATGTGCAAAAATGACTGGTGCTGCCTGTTTCTCTTTGCAATTTCCCAATTTTGCCCTCCGAAATTTCATCTGAAATCATCTGTCCAAGAGCCCTGAGCTCACTACAGTCCTCCCCTTTGCTTTCACTCTCCACCCTAACTTCTGTCTGCACTCCGAGGCCTGATCTACATTACAGCGGGAAGTCGAATTAAGATCTGCAATTCCAGCTATGTAAAATTACGTAGGTGGAATTGACATAGCTTAAACCGTGCAAATGCTCCCATCAGCTTCCCTTACTCCTCATGAGGAACAAGAGTACTCATGCCGTCGGAGGTGCCCCCTGAGTTTGATTTAGCGAGTCTTGACTAGATCTGCTAAATCAAACCCCAGAAGATCAACTGCGGCAGCATCGATCTTCCATATAGTGAAGACATGGCCCATGTGGTTTCTCCTGTGCAGCCTTTATCAATTCCACGGATCTGAAAGCTGTGTGATCCATGGTTTCCAATAGGAGTTGGGCACCTCACTGCTTTTGAGCCCTTCGACAAATAAGAAGAGGATACAGATGTTTGGGTTGTATCATCAGTATAATAACTAGCCAGCATACATTCTAGGACACATTGTATGCCACTGAAGCTGCAGAAACTTTTTAGAGACGTTACCTGTATAGATGGTATTTTGTATCAAGGTAGGCATGCAGGAGAAATTAGCTTTACAATTCTTTGGTGTGGTGGGCTTTGGTTCAACCCCACAAAAGGGAACCACAAATTCAAAACTGTTTATCCATATGCTGAATTTGTCTCTCTTTCCTCCTGTATATTTTTTTTCTCTTGGCCTTCGCTTGTCTAGTACTTGTAGCGGCAGCAGTGAATGCTGGCCAGTCATGGAAGGCCGTGACAGCGCTGAAGGCTTCAATGTAAACCAGGCAGAGCTGATTATTTTTCCCCTTGGGGGCTACCCTTTGCCCTGGAGGCAGGTCTTTTAAAAAATAGCTTCCCTCTGCCTAATATCATTGTTCACACAGATACAATTCCCATCTTGACTGGCCAGATCACAAATCAATCCTCTGTCTTCAAGAGTAGCATGCTGCATACAGGGGTTTCCTGTTGTGTTCGGACAAGTTCTTCCTGTAGGTCATGTTGCAAGATTTGTATGGCTATTTTTGCCTCAGTTTGGTTGCATTTGAACATGTTTGTCATGCAGCAGAAAAAGCTGGGGACAAAATGGCAGGGAATCTGGACAATATGGTGATAGACTAATAGTCTAGTTTCTCTGCTCCATTCAAGTGGCATTAGCAAGATGGTGATATCTAGTATTTATATGTACTTATGTAGTAAAAAAACTATCCATTATAGAATACAATGGTAATAGATTTCTTCCACTGACTCGTGTAAGCCTGGGAAAGTCATTTAACTTTTCCCTGCCTCACTGTGAGCCTTTTGTAAAATGGGAATCCATATGTTGTAAGGTCAGAAGGGACCACTGAGATCTCGTAGGCTAACCTCCTGCTTCACTTAATACCCGAGAAGAAAGTTACCTTTACTCATCTCTCAGCAGCCAGAAGGCTATGCCCATTCCCATAAACCATGATTCATGTGTCCGTCAACTCCAGACTGGCATGTGTTAATACCTTCTATACCAACTGTGAGTTGGTATAGAAGCACACACAATGCTCATAGAATCTAGGACCAGAAAGGACATTAAGAGGTTATCTAGTCTAGTCCCCTGCACTCATGGCAATACTAAGTATTATCTAGACCATTTCTGACAGGCGTTTGTCTAACCTTCTCTTAAACATTTCCAATGATGGAGATTCCACAACCTTCCTAGGCAATTTATTCCAGTGCTTAGCTATCCTGACAGTTAGAATGTCCAACCTAAATCTCCCTTACTGGAATTTAAGCCCATTGCTTCTTGTCCTATTCTCAGAGTTCAGGAAGAACAATTTTTCTTCCTTTTCCTTGTAGCAAGCTTGTAAGTACTTGAAAAATGGTTACCATGTCCCCTCTCAGTCTTCTCTTTTCCAAACTAAACATTTTTTTTCAGTCTTCCCTCATGATGTTTTCTAGACCTTTAATTATTTTTGTTGGTATCACATTGCTTCTACAACTTCCCCATACCGTAGATTAAAACTCCAATTTATATAGCATGTATCAGATTACCATAGGCCTTCTATGGCTCCACTGCCTGCCAGCTTCTTCTGGGTCCAATTCAAGGTCAGAGTCCTTATCTCCAAAGTACCATAGGACCTGAGACCAGGCTACCTCAGAACACATTTCTCCATCTGTGACCCACCAAGATGGCAGCTGTCCTTAGAAATTTGCTAAACCTGCTTGGGGTAAAACTATCAGGGACCAAAGGCATGGTGTTCTTAGTGTTAGGTCATATCTGGGCCCAGCAGCAGAGGAAATACAGAAACAAAGAAGATCATTTAAACACAAATAGCTGCAATGGGAATTTTTATGTTCACACAATGAAACTGAAATCAACACAAAACAGAATTTTTTCAGTGAGGGAAAGAATGCTGAAACATTTAAAAGGACAGGGCATTATATTCCTTCACTGTGCTTTAAAAAAATCTCATAGATATAAAACACAGTGTTACTTATATAGATAACAAAAGTGTGATATAACCTAAGAGTTGCAGATGCAGACTCTTACAATGCAAGGGGTTATTTTGCCTTGGCATGTCTTCTCACTAACTACATGATTTATAAATCACTGGTCTTTACACTCTCTTGGAGTAATGTGTCATGGTAGTATTCTGAACAACAGGAAAAATCAATGTTAGGGAATCAACTAAACCTAGAAAGAAGTTTCTCCCAACTAGTCATCAAAATTAAGAGCTGTAGCAGAAAGGAACTTAAAGTCCTACTGGAACATTCCTGGACTCTGGTATTTTTGGGGGCTGCAAATGGTCCATGTGTCATTTCCATAAAATACCATTGGATAGTTTAACCACAAACTAAACAGGTCTTACTCATTTTTCAAGTTCCCTAGGTACCCATTTCACTCCACCACCTTTGGTCATCCAAATAACATTGAACTCTCCAGTCCCTTCTGGATCTTACCCTGAAGCAGGACAGGTGCCACTGTGATACTGAAAAGCAACCTGTGTGTTGACTGTGAAATATTTGCAAGATGCTGGATCAATCTCCATTTGTGAGTATGCACTGAGAAAATCCAAGTCACTGAAATGCTGTCAATCACTAAGCATTGCAAACAAATCTTCAGCACAAGTAATAGATAGTGGTCTACACATAAAACTAGACTAAGTGTCATTTTGAAATTTGCATGCATTTAGACTGAACCATCCTTCTTGATCAATGATAGAGTTGATATAGCCCAGTCACTCGGTGAAACTGGTGACAATACGCCAATGTTTAGTAAATAGTCCAATCCATTTTCTGCTGGAGAATAAGGCATTATTCTGGGCTTGAAGTATTTTGTCTGGCTGTCAGATTGGATAGTGTGCTTCATTGACATGTTGCTAATCTGTCCAAGTTCTTTTTCAAAAACTTCAGAGTATCTAGCCAGTATTTTTTGAAGATTTGGAGGTTCCGTAATGACCCCTGTGGCCTCAGCCCAATCCACCTTGAGAGTCTCTACGATAATTGTTCATAATGTGGAAAAAGACCAGAGCTCTAGTGACATAGATCAAGATCCAGCACTAGAGATATTATCTCACGCTAGAGTTACATGACATCTGGGTTATTATCGTGATCAACAGAGATCCAGCAAGAATGGAGCTTGATAAAGGAGCTGCCATTTCACTGATTTTTGCATCTGTCACCAGACATTGCCACAAACCCCTTTGGAAGAAACCTCCATAGTTTTAAAGCCTAATGCCAGAGAAAAGTTGGTCCAAAAAGTTATCACAAGTGAAAGTTCAGCTAGATGGACAATCTGTTGTTTTATCTTTCAATATCTTACAATCTGTTGTTTTATCTTTCAGTATGATTAAAGGATCCCTTTCTGCAGTACTCCTCCTTAGAAAGTCACTTCCCATTCTGTACAACTGATTGTTCTTTCCTAAGTGGAGTACTTGCATTTGTCCTTATTGAACTTCATCCTATTTACCTCAGACCATTTCTCCAGTTTGTTCATATCATTTTCAGTTATAATCCTACTCCTGAAAGAACTTGCAACCCCTCCCAGCTTGGTATCATCCACAATTTTATGGTATAATTTGCCTACTTCTTCTTGTTCAGGCAATGGGAGCAGAAGACATTCATGGGACCAAAATCCTTCATCACCAAATGTTCTAGCGGGAGCCAGGAGAGAAGGAGATATACACACACGGAGAAAAACTCAATTTAGCAAAGCTAGCTGCCAGGGACACTGATTTTTCACACCGTGAAATTGAAATCAACATAAACTCGGGCATTTTATGGGGAAGGGAAGAGTGCTCAAACATTTTAAGAGGCCAGCACATCACAATGGCTTAGTCTGTGCCACTGTCCACCAGTGCAGATCAGACTCAGAACATGTGGATTTAGAACAGGGGTGAGCAAGATACGGCCCATGGGCCACATCCAGCTCACCAAGCCTTTTGCTGTGGCCTGTGGCCCACCCTGCCAAGACCCCAAGGCAGGTTCTTTGCCTGCTGCAGTCTGAGGATGCTCAAAACAGCTGGTGGCTCCCTCTATGCCCCACATGCCCCAGAAGGGGTGGGGAGAGACTTTTGTACTGCCCCTGTCCTCAGGCCAATCTGAGAGCTGTGATGTTAGGCCTTAGGGTGGGGGCAGTGCTCCAAGTCCCACCTCTTCCTCCCCTCCCTTCCCCACCCACCTGGGCTATGTCTACACCGCCCGTTTGGCACAAGAAATATGCAAATGAGGCAAAGCGTGGAATATCACAGTGCCTCATTTGCATAATTAATTAGGCTCTGTTTTTGTGCAAAACCCCCCTTTTGCACAAGAGCCATTCTTCCACATTATTTTTCAGGAAGAACAGCTCTTGCGCAAGAGGGGTTTTGAGCAAAAAGGAGCCATGTAGACGGCTCCTTTTTGCACAAAAGCCTCTTGCACAAAACTGGAGCTTCGTTAATTATGCAAATGAGGTGTGGAGATATTCCACGCTTCACCTCATTTTGCATAATTTTTTGCACAAGAGGGCACAGTGTAGACATAGCCCAGGTGGGTGGGGGCACAGAGTGGCACATGGAGGTAGCCTCTAGCCATTTTGAGCAGCCTGGACATGTGGAAGGCAGGGAGCCTGGCTTGGGGTCCCCTTTGGGCTACTGGCTGAGAGCTGCCTAAGGTAAGTGCCTCCCATCCAGAGCCTACCTCTGGCACCCCATCTCCTCTCACTCCCCAATTCCCTGTCCCAGGTCACTACCCAAACCCACTGAATCCCCCCTTCCCAGGTCACAACTCCTTCCCAGGTCACAGCTCCTTCCCAGATCCTGCTCTCTCTCCTACATCCCTCCCCCAGGCCAGAATCCTCTCCTGTATCTATACCCCCTTCCTGACCCTGCACCTCCATCCTCTGCCCCAGATTACCACCCAAAACCTCTGCACCCCTCCTCTCCCACGTCACAACTCTCTCCCAGACCCTGCATCCCCTGCTACACCCCTCCCTCATGTCAAAATCCATTCCTGCACCCCTATCCCCTCCCAGACTGTGCACCCTAATCCCCTGCGTCAGGTCACAACCCCTTCCTTCACCCAAACTCCCTCTCAGACCTCACATCTTCTCCTGAACTTCGGTCCCCTATCCCAAGTTCCCTTCTGCACCCAACCTCCATCCAAACATACTATTTGACAGTTGATGTCTTAGCCATCTGACTTACATAGTCATGTTAAACTGTTCTGGAGTCTTAAAAAGAAGTTATATTTTCGCTAAACTGAGATAGGGGAAAAATACTCTATGGAACCATCCAGTTACAGTAGGGATATATTATTGACCACCTGATCAGGACACTGATAGGGTATGTCTAGACTACAAGCCTCTTTTTGGCTTTTTTATTATTATAGTTTTACACTTAATTTGACAGAGTTTATGCTCCTTTCCATTTTCCTCACTAAGATTTGACTTCCACTTTTTAAAAGATATCTAGATAGCCACAAGAGTTTCAAAAAAGCGATCCGCTTTTTCAAAAGAGAGTACCCAGGCAATCTGGATGCTCTCTTTCAAAAAAGCCCTGTTTGCATTCAAAAACACCTTTTTTCAAAAGAGCTCTTTCAAAAAAAGACATTCTTCCTGGTAAAAGTAGATTTACCAATTTTGAAAAAAAATCCACATTTTTTCAATTTCATTTAGAAAAAACACGACAGCAGTCTAGATGCAGGTGAAGTTTTTTTGAAAAAACTCCATAGTCTAGACATACCCATAGTGACTATGAAATGCAAAGGGAGATTAGAGAGGCTATCAAAATAAAAAACTCAGTAATAGTGGGGGATTTCAACTATCCCCATATTAACTGGGTACACATCACCTCAGGACGGGATGCAGAGATAAAATTTTGTAATACCTTAAATGATTCTGGAACCCACAAGGGGAGAGGCAATTCTTTATTTAGTCCTAAGACAAGTGAAGGATTTGGTCCAAGAGATAAATATAACTGGACCGCTTAGAAATAGTGACCATACTGTAATAAAATTTAACATCCCTATGGTAGGAAAAACACCTCAGCAGCCTGTCACTGTAGCATTTAATTTCAGAAAGAGGAACTACACAAAAATGAGGAGGTTAGTTAAACAGAAATTAAAAGGTACAGTGACAAAAGTAAAATCCCTGCAAGCTACATGGAAACTTTTCAAAGACACCATAATAGAGGCCCAACTTAAATGTACACCCCAAATTAAAAAACACAGTAAGAGAACCAAAAAAGTGCCACCATGGCTTAACAACCAGGTAAAAGAAGCAGTGACAGATAAAAAGATATCTTTTAAAAAGTGGAAGTCAAATCCTAGTGAGGAAAATGGAAAGGACCATAAACGGTCAAATTAAGTGTAAAAATATAATAAAAAAAAGCCAAAAAGGAGTTTGAAGAACAGCTAGCCAAAACCTCAAAAAGTAATAGCAAAATGGTCTTTAAGGACATCAGAAGCGGGAAGCCTGCTGAACAACCAGTGGGGTCCCTGGACGATTGAGATGCTAAAGGAGCACTCAATGATGATAAAGTTATTGCAGAAACTAAATGAATTTTATGATTTGGTCTTCATGGGTGAGCATATTGGGGAGATTCCCAAACCTGAGCCATTATTTTTAGGTGACAGATCTGAGGAATTGTCCTGGATTGAGGTGTCATTAAAGGAGGTTGTGGAAAAAATTGACAAACTTAACAGTAAGAAGTCACCGGGACCAGATGGCATTCACTCAAGAGTTCTGAAAGAACTCAGATATGAAATTGCAGAACTATTAACTGCAGTTTATAACTTATCAGCTTCTGTACCTAATAACTGGAAGATAGATAATATGATGCCAATATTTTAAAAAGGCTCCAGAGGTGATCCTGGCAATTACAGATTGGTATATCTAATGTCAGTACCAGGCAAATTAGTTGAAACTATAGTAAAAAATAGAATTGGCAGACACATAGATGAACACAATTTGTTGGGGGAAAGTCAACATCGTTTCTGTAAAAGGAAATCATGCCTTACTAATCTGCTAGAATTCTTTGAGGGAGTCAACAAACATGTTAACAAACATGTGGACAAGGGGGATTTAGTAGATATAGTGTAGATATATACTATAGTGTATATATCTATATATACTATAGCATGTATATATAGAGAGAATAAATATAGTGTACTTAGATTTCCAATATTTAGATTTCCAGAAAGCTTTCACCAAAGGCTCATAGTTGTCATGGGATAAGAGAGAAGGTCCTCTCATGGACTGAGAACTGGTTAAAAGACAGGAAACAAAGGGTAGGAATAAATGGTAAGTTTTCAGAATGGAGAGCGGTAACAAATGGTGTCCCCCAAGGACCTGTACTGGGACCAATCCTATTCAACCTATTTATAAATGATCTGGAGAAAGGGGTAAACAGTGAGGTGGCAAAATTTACAGATGATACTGAACTGTCCAAGATAGTTAGGACCAAAGCAGACTGTGAAGGGCTTCAAAAAGATCTCCTCAAACTAAGTGACTGGGCAACAAAATGTCAAATGAAATGTAATGTTGATAAATGTAAAGTAATGCACATTGGAAAAATTATTCCCAATGATACATACAATATAACTATTCAAGAGAGATCTTGGAGTCATTGTGACTAGTTCTCTGAAAACATCCACTCAATGTGCAGTGGCAGTCAAAAAAGCAAACAGAATGTTAGGAATTATTTTAAAAAGGGATAGAGAATAAGACCGAGAATATCTTATTGCCTCTATATAAAACCATGGTGTGCCCACATCCTGAATACTACCTACAGATGTGGTCACCTCATCGCAGTAAAGATATATTGGCATTAGAAAAGGTTCAGAAAAGGGCAACAACAATGATGGGTTTGGAATGGGTCCCATATGAAGAGAGATTAAAAGGACTGTGCCTTTTCATGTTAGAAAAGAGGAGACTAAGAGGGGATATGACAGAAGTCTATAAAATCATGACAGGTATGGAGAAAGTGAATAAGGAAAAGTAATTTACTTGTTCCCATAAATAAGAACCAGGGGACACCAAATGAAATTAATAGGTAGCAGGTTTAAAACCAAAAAAAAAAAGGAAGTTTTTCTTCACGCAGCACACAATCAACCTGTGGAACTCCTTGCCAGAGGATGTGGTGAAGACCAGGACTTTAACAGGGTTCAAAAAAGAACCAGATAAATTCATGGAAGTTCGGTCCATCAATTGCTATTATCCAGGATGGGTGGGAATGGTTTCCCTCGCTTCAGTTTGTCAGAGGCTAGAAATGGGTGACAGGAGAGGGATCATGTGATGATTGTTTGTTCTGTTCACTCCCTCTGGAGCATCTGGCATTGGCCACTGTTGGAAGACAGAATACTGGGCTAGATGGACATTTGGTCTGACCCAGTATGGCCCTTTTTTATGTTCTTATGTTCAGTTGTGCCCTTAGGTGGTAATGACTTTCAGTTACTCTCAGCATATGTTCTGGCATGATGGGCCCTCAAAATCTTCTCAGTTATAGTCTCCACGTGGTCAGAGTTGATGGTGGGTGCTGATGCTCATCCAAGATATCTAAACCTTTTTTGCCCCGGAAATCAGGCAGCAACCTTGTAAGAATAGCTTTCCAGTTGGACTTCCTCTCTGATCCAAAGAACAGCTGTTGCCATGCTTCTGCTCCCTTGCTAGAACTAGAAGTACAGTGGCAGTGCACAGGAAAAAAAATTGAAAAATGAAATTGGCCAGATATGCATGTGCTTGGAAATTGATTTTATCTGGGGTTCAGTCTGTGTTTCAGGACAATGGCTAGTAGGGTCTGAAATGTTTCAGATATCTCTGGAAATAGTCCCTCTGTTGTTGTTGATTTTATCATTGAAGATTGCCAAATATACAATAAGCACTGGCATTCACAAGTTCCCTCAATGGCTGCAATGTTTTCCATAGGAATTAAATAGTGAATTGGTCTGGTTTATTAGTTTTTGCTTCTTTTTGCCAATGATCATATAGCAAAGATGAAGAAGACCCTGTTTTCTAACATATCAAAGCACTGGTTTTACTACTGAATTTTTTGGTGCTGACTCTAGGGAGGCCCTGGCTGCTATGAGCTCATGCAAATTACATCAGGAAATCCAAGTGGCTTAGTAAATGCTGAATATTAATTCAAGATATTTTTCAAACCGCATAAACAGTATCAGCTCCAAAATTCAAAGCAGATGCAAACAATATTAAATAAGTAGCTGAGGTGTATTTTTATCTGGATGGCAACCATAGTTGTTGGCTTTTCACTCAACAAGTCAATTTAACTTGTGGTTCCACTTTACCAGCTTGCCATGAATTCAAATTGGGCAAGAGTCATTAAGGAATATATTCCTGTGTCCAGGAGTTCTCCCATGTCACGATATAGCATGGGCTCTTCCTTTTGCTGAGTGACTTGTTTTTCCTGTTGGTCTTTTCATTATATGGATTGCTTATCTTAGAGAGGAAGATTCGTCTTATTTTTTTTAAAAGAAGCAGACTGGGATTCAGAAAATCTACACAAATTCCCTGCTTTGCTAAAAAAAAAAATTCTGTAATCTTAGACCAACCACTCAGTCCCTCTGTACACATATAAATGTGGATAGCAATATTTCCTTTTTTCTTGCCTAGACAGTGACAGACAGTGCCTGTCCCAAAGAGTTTACAATCTGTGTGTTCAGCATCAAGCACAGTAGGGGCTCTGATCTCAGCTTTGGCTTCTGAGCAAAAACGGTAATACAAAGAGTGAATAATACTTACAGTGGGAACCATTAAAAACATGTATGACTCTGCAGTGACTGATCACCATACCCCCTATCTTAGCCCCGATCTACACTAGGGAGTTATTTTGATATAATACCCCTTATTTCGAAATAGCAAGCAGAGCATTCACACATCCAAGCCCATTATTTTGTAATAACGGGCTGGTTATTTCAAAATAAAAACTGCTGCTTTTATGAGGAATAACACTAATTTCAAAATCATTATTTTGAAATAGCAGTAGTGTAGATGCTCCAGTGCTCCTATTTTGAAATAACTACTCCCCAGAGTGCTTCCGATTATTTACTCTGCAGTGCTTCCTGGGGCTCTAAATCGAGGTAGTACGTCCACATTAGCAGACCCTGCCTCAGACTAATTTCGAGGCTTCCCTGTAGTGTGAACATGCTATTTTGAAATTATTATTTGGGGAGTCATTATTTCAAAATTTTGAAATAATTGCTTAGTGTAGACATGCCCTTAATGTAATGTGACATCCTTGGGTGGTTGTCGACAATTGGAATGGAACCCTGGAGCTAAAAGACTCAGCTATTAGGTCACTGTGGATGCTTAAAACTCTGTGGTCTCCTCACTAGAAGGGAGTTGACAGCCACAGGGCACGTCTGCACAGCAGGGCTAAACTTGAAATAAGCTACACAACTTGAGCTACGCTAATTGCGTTGCTTAAGTCGAAATAGCTTATTTCGACTTTTGGCGCTGTCTACACAGCAGTTATTTTGAAATAGAGCACTCTTCCCTAGACTTCCCTTACTCCTCGTGACATGAGGTTTACAGAAGTCAGAGTAAGAAGCCCATTATTTCAAATTTATTTTGAAATATCGGGCTTGCTGTGTACATGTGCACTACATTATTTCAGGATAACTGACATTCTGAAATAAGGCTGCTGTGTAGACATAGCCATACTGTGTAAGCATGTTATCATCATAAGTATAGGAACATCTTGTAGAAACTGTAGGTAGTTCCAGAACTTAGGGTTTCAATGACACTCACTGTGTTGGGTGTTGCCTCTGCTTCCCTTGGAGTTCTAAGATGACACAAACATATTTCTAATATAACACAAGGCTGTGCCGTTGTTTGACACTTGGGCTACGTCTAGACTACATGGCTCCGTCGACGGAGCCATGTAAAATAGTTTATTTGGCATAGACAAAGAAGCGGGGATTTAAATAATCCCCACTTCATTAACATAAAAATGGCCGGCGCGCTGTGCCGACGATCAGGTGATCTGGCACAGTGCAGCAGTCTAGACGCGGCGCGGTCGACAAAGGAAGCCTTTGTCGACTGCTCCGGTAAACCTCATGAAACGTGAAACAGGAAGAAGACACAACATGATGTGATTCCTCAGGGACATACCCATCCATACTTAGTGATATCACTCACAGTTATGCAGTTGCCCTGCTTGTATGACCTTAAGGATGTTAGAGCCACAGGTTCTGCCTTAGAGGGTGGAAAAAACCACAGGCTATAATTATGACTTTCTATGACAAAGACAGCATGGTGGAGGAGAAATGTCATCTTTTCTTCTGGAAGCTGTACGTCTTTGCTTTTGAAGGCACATGAAGTTTCCATGAGCTATTGGCAATGAAGACAATTTGCTATAGAGTTGCTCTCAATATTTCTAAAAATATGGAGTCAAGCCCAGTATTAGTGGTTATATCATTTATGAATGTGAAATGTATTTCATGGCAGGGCAGTATTTTAAAGACAGAAGTTTAATATTGTTTCTGTTTTGCTGTCAGTGGTAACCAGCCAGTCATTTGTTGTTTGTGGATGCTAAGTAACACATAACATTGCTGCCCATGAATTTAAACTAATCAGCAGCACTTTCAGTTCTCTGTTTTACAATTGGGCCATAAACAATTTTTTTTTATTTATGTGCTGTGTGTCTAGTAATGTGTCTCTCACTCCTCCTGCTCAGAGAAATAATAACAGACAAAAACAGTGTTCAAATAGTAATCAATTAGTGTTTGAGGCTGCTAAAAAAAGGCAAATGCCATTCTGGCATGTATTTATAACAGGAGTGTTATATGTAATTTCTCTGCTTTATTCAGTACTGAATAAAGGGTGAGGCTTCATCGGGAGTATTGTGTCCAGTTTCAGGCATCACACTTTATGAAATGTGGACAAACAGAAGACAATCCAGAGAGCAACAAAAATGAAAGGTTTACAAAACATGATCTAGGAGGGAAAAATAGAAAGAATAAGGCATGTTTAATCTACAGAAAAGAAGACTGAGAGGAGACATGTTAGCAATCTTCAACTATGTAAAAGGTTGTTTTAAAGATAGATACACTGTTTTCCATGTTCATCAAGGGTAGGATATGAAATAATTAGCTCAGTTTGCAATAAGGCTATGTCTACACTACAACACTATTTTGGGATACCAGAAGTATCCCGAAATAGCTATTCCACGTCTTTTGAGCGCACCCGTTATTTTGAAATATAACGGGCTTGCTATTCCAACATCCCTGTAAACCTCATTCCACGAGGAGTAAGGGATGTTTCGGAATACCGATTTATTTTGAAATAGCATTAAAAGATACACAATTTGCGTAGCCCAAATTGCTTATCTGATTTTGAGTTACAGTGCAGTGTAGATGCACTAGAGAAGTTAGACAGAGCCAAATTTCAAAATAATCTATTTTGAAAATTACTCAAAATAAACTATGCAATTTGCATAGCTCACATTGCGTAGCTTATTTTGAGCTATGGGTGCAGTACAGACGCACCCTAAGGATACCTTACATTACATATTAGTAAAAATCTTTCAAACACTAAGGATAGGTAAGGTTATTTAGGTTGCGTCTACATTGCAAAGTTATTTTGGGATACTGGAGTATCCCGAAATAGCTATCCCGCATCTTCACAGCAAGCCCGTTATTTTGGGCTTGCTATTCCGACGTCCCTGTAAAGCACATTCTACGATGAGTAAGGGACATTTTGGCATAGCGCTTTATTTCTAAATAGCATTGGAGTAAGATTTCGAGTTACAGTGCAGTGTAGAAACACTAGGGGAGTTCTCCTTATCGCTTTTTAAGAGGTTTTTAAGAACAGGTTAGCCAAATAGTACTGTACTTAATTCTTCTTCAGCTTGGGGGGCAGGAGTGGATGACCTTGTGAAAATGTACTTCCAGATGTACATTTCTATGATTCTTAAAATTAGTAAAAGGAATGTGACAGCAAAAAATTAGTAGAGAAAATGCTGGTCTTGCAGGTGAGGCTCTGGATTGGATCATAGCTGATCCTTAGCTAATTATCTTCCCCAATATTTTTCTCTAAAAAGTAATTTTGTCCAAAAATGCATTTTTGTCGAATAAAATCTTTTGAGAAAATGTTCTTGTAAATTCATTGTTTTTCAGAAATTTGATTTTTAAAATGAAAACTATTTACAAAAACTTGAAATATTATAACCCCAAATCATTTTTAATAGAAAAAAATTGTTTCAAGAAATCAGTGGGGGAGGGGGGAGGAGTTACACAGAGAAGAATTGTAAAAAGCAGATTTTCTAAAAATTTAATTTCAGGTTTGATTTTTTTTTTTTTTTTTGGATGATGAAAATTTGAACTAACACACCTGCAAAATTTTGATGAAAATGGGAGAGGAGGAAAGTGGGGAAAAAAAATTCCTTGAAGGATTTTTTTATTTTAGCAGTTCTTTAAGGTCCAGTGGTTACAGGGATACTCAAATTCAATTCCTAGCTTTGTCATTGACTTCTTGAATGACTTTGGACTAGTTGTTTAGCTCTCTATACCTCAATTCTCCCTCTGGAAAGTAGGTATCATAAAGCTTCCCTACCGCCAAGGATAAATGCTTGAAAAATTCTGACACAGATTGGCTGTGACTACATTGGCACCCTTTTCCGGAAAAGGGATGCTAATGAGACAAGTCGGAATTGCAAATGCAGCAGGGATTTAAATTTTCCCCGCGGCATTTGCATGAACATGGCTGCCGCTTTTTTCCAGCTTGGGGCTTTGACGGAAAAAAGCGCCAGTCTAGACGCGGCTCTTGCAGAAAATAAAGCCTTTTCCGGAAGATTCCTTATTCCTCTTAAAATCAGGAATAAGGGATCTTCCGGAAAAGGCTTTATTTTCGCAAGAGTCGCGTCTAGACTGGCGCTTTTTCGTCAAAGCTCGAGCGGAAAAAGTGGCAGCCATGTTTATGCAAATGAAGCGGGGGACATTTAAAACCCCGCTTCATTTGCAATTGCGATACGTCTAATTTGCATCCCTTTTACGGAAAAGGGATGCAGTCTAGATGTAGCCTTTGAGATCGAATGATGAAAAGTACTATGTAAAATGGGCAATATTGTTGTGCATATCATTAACAAAATTGAAATAGATAAGTAAATTTTAGATGTCAGAACTGAGATGCAGGAATTAAATAATTTCCCAAAGTCACCCAGTGAGTCATTAGCTGAGTTGACAGTAGAACGAAGAGTTCTTGACTTCCAGTCCTGGGCTCTAAACCTTGGTCTCAATCTTTCCTTAGAGGCTAGCAATGTTGAGGTAAAACCATGAGTCATGATTTTTGAACTGAGGTGCCTGACTTCAGGAGTCTATATTGATAGTCACCTAAATAAACTGGGCCTGATTTTTCAGGGGTACTACGATGACGATGATCCATTGGCAAAGGGTTCCTTCTTCTTTGCAAACAGCTCTCGTCTCAGACCTGACAAATTCATTACACCAAACATATTTCGCAGGATTCTTATCCCTAAAAATAATATGGAAGGTATCTACGGAGAGGTCATATCTTGTCAAGATTCATAGGGGAGATAGATGTATGGGTAATACTGAAGGATTAATGTATTTATACTGAAAGTGTGCTTTATGGACTTGGAAAAAAAAGTAGACTAGAGACCACAAAGCCCCAGTAATGGCCCAGCTGGGGAAGGGGGAGTTGTCACCCTGTGCTGTCAGGCCAGTGATGCTATGCAGGGCTCAATTGTTTAACCTTGCTGTGATGGGGTGTATGCCTGCACTGGCCCTATAAGGGTTAAAACCCAGCCCTGGGAGAGGGCTGAGATGGTGGAGCCTGTAGCTGAGGCTCCTGGAGGGAAGGGGAATACACACTCTTGCTCCAGTTGTGGAGCAGGAGGGATCTGGCTGCCAGGGAAGCTAGAGGCTTCCTGAGATGGAGTAGTGCTGGGGAAAAGCAGACAAAGCTGGGGAGCTCTGGCTTGACCTCACTCCTAGGCTGCAGGGCCTGAGGCAAAGCCTGAGGGTACGAGGGCTGCAGGAAGGCAGGAGAAGGCAGCGGGTCCACACTCCCTTGCCTGTGATGAGTGGCCATGTCAGACTGCAGTTTGCCCCTCAGGTAAGGGGCTAGATGATGACCAGCAGTAGAGTCACTGAGGCAAGGGGAGGTATAGAGGATTAGGGGTGGGAGGCCCCAGAGTGTGGGGACACCGGCAGGGCAGTACCCAGAGTGAAGGGCATCACAGTCCATGAGGAGTAAGGGAAGTCGAGTGGGAAGTCGAGGGAGAGTGGGCTCCCTTTGACTTCCTGCAGTGTGGATAGCACCAAAAGTCGATTTAAGGTACTTCGACTTCAGCTACGCAATTAACATACCTGAAGTTGCGTATCTAAATTTGACTTTATCCCATAGTGAAGACCTACCCGCAGTGCCCTGGTCTACACTAGGGAGTGGTTTCAAAAGAGACCCCCTCTGTATTTGAAATAATAAGCAGAGCATCTGTAACCGTCAGCAGGTGGAACCAAACTTGGGACTTTTGGAAGTCAGGAGCTATAAAGCCAGTTGACATTTAGCTAAGGTTGTAGAGCTCACTCATTCTATCTCTCTGCTGTTAGTGGTCTAAGTGCCACTACATGGGACAGAGAACCACACCCACTAGGTGTGTGGGTTACACAGCCACACTGCCAAGCCCGTTATTTTGAAATAACGGGCTGGTTGTTTTGAAATCTGTACTCCTGCTTTCCTCAGCAAATAACACTTATTTTGAAATAGTTATTTTGAAATAGTGGTAGTGTGGACTATTTCCAAATAACTACTCCCCAGAGTCATTCAAAGTAATTACTCCCCAGTGCTTCCTGGGGCTCTAAGTCGAGGTAGCATGTCCACAATAATGGAGCCGGTCTCAGACTAATTTCAAGGCTCCCCTGTAGTGGGGACATGCTATTTTGATTTTGTTATTTTGGGAGTTATTCTTTCAAATTTAGTTTTTTCAAAATAATTTCCTAGGGTACGTCTAAACTATGGTTTTTTTCGGAAGGAGATATGCAAATTGGTGCTAATTTGCATATCTTCTTCCGATCGCTTTTTTGAAAGTGAAAGCAGTTTAGACGCGGTTCTTTTAAAAAAAACCCTTTTTTCGAAAGAACCTTCTTCCTCAAAAATTGAGGTTTACAGGTTCTTTCGAAAAAAGGAGTTCTTTTTGAAAGAACCACGTCTAAACTGCTTTCACTTTCAAAAAACCTGCTTTCAGAAAAGCAATCGGAAGAAGATATGCCAATTAGTGCCGAATTTGCATATTTCCTTAAAAAAAAAAAACCTAGTCTCGACATAGCCTAGAGACATGCCCAGTGAATGCTACCTTACTTTTGGTCTATACCAGTATAGTTATGCCAGCAGTGCCCCCTAGTGGAGATGCAAATTATACTGGCAGAAGGAAACTACTTTCCTGAATGGCATATGCTGTATCAGTGAAATGACTCTTTGTGCAGATGCAGCTATGCATGCAAAAGGGTTTTGCGGGCATAGCTATGTCCACCATGAACACAGATTTTTTCACACCTCTGACCGACATACCCATGCCAGCAAAACTGTGGTGTAGACCCACTCTTTGTGGCTTGGCCTCTTGAAATACGTGGCATGCCTCATGGAATTTAATACTCAGTTTGCAGATCTGTGTCAGACACTTGCCCTAATGTAATACAGGACAAAGGGTATCCAACGTCTATGCTTTAAGAATAGTCTAAAAAACCTGATGATTGAGATTTTCTGACTTCCTAGTTTTGGCTTATTTGGAATGTTTTGGAAAATTAAACAAAAGGAATAATTTGTTTTCCCCCCATCAGCGTTGCTTGAAATACTGCATCTGTGACATCAAACCTCTTTTGTTATTTCACACACCAAAAATAAGATGAAGCGCTTTCTCCCATTATAAAGGAAAACATTCCCATTTTAGGCTCCAGTGAGACTGTTTGGCATTTTATGCAAGCCATATCCAGAGGTCAGAAGTAATCCAATATCCTGTTACCATCAGTAGATTCAAGGGATTATTTTCCATGTGCCAGGATGTTATGTCGGAAAGATGCATGAGACTTGAGTGGCTGGAAGGTCCCTCCAAAATGTTCAGGGTTGAGAAAGTTTTCCTTTTGGATGATTTTCCACTGTCCCATTATGCTAAGAGGAGGTGGTGGTAAGATAGTTTTGATAGTTGGGATATTGACTCTCTGTCGAGAAACCTGTTTTCTTTGCAGAGTTCATTGCTAACTGGTTTCAGAGGCTGTACATGACTAGTTTTCTAATTAAACCAATTCTGAATATTTTCCCTCAGTGAGTTTTAACCAGAAACCAGTGAATTTCTTAGGATTCATGGAAAGGGAAACCTCTCAAACTAAGTTCCTAATGTTCCACCAAACTTGATCATAAGAGTGGGCTATGAGATGGGCTTGCACGGATGATTGGCGTGGGAAAATGGCCAGTGATTTTGTGCTGTATATGAATTCACTGACTGAATGTCATACGCACACACACCGAAGAAGGGAGCACAGAAGTCATGGACTGCCTACTGCTGTGGGAGGGAAAGATGTATCCATCTGCTTATATGGCTCCCACATCCAAACACCTTTTGATGAGTAATGGAATTTATTTTCATAACACCCCTTTGAGTTAGGACACTTCTATCCAAGTTTTACCAAAGAGGTAGATTAAGTGACTTGCCCAAAGGTCACAAGGAAGCCTGTGGCTGAGCTGGAAACTGGACCAACCTCATCATTAGAGCTTCTTGGAAAAATGTAATTTCTCTCATACAAAAATAATGGTTTTGTTGACACAAGAGGAAAAAAATCTGAGAAAAATCCATTTTGGTGGAACAGACACTGAATATTTTGGCTTTGCCCCTGGGCTGCTGAACTCCCCAGGTAAATGGCTGCCTGACAGGTAGCTTCTCAGGGAAGCCAAGGATTGTCAGGAAAAGTTTTAAAAAACTTTCAAAGTTTTGTCAAGTTTCAAAAAAAAAAAAAAAAAATGGACATGTTCCTACGGAATATTTGAATACAATCAGAATCAGCATTTTCCAGTGGAAAAGTGTTCAATTGGAAACCTTTTGACTGGCTGTAGTTCTAATCCAGTGCACTCTCCCTCAGCGTGCACTCCCATATGACTACACCTATTAAACTGGCCCATGAGCAAGGAACAGACCTAATATTTGGGCCATTCTAATAATGTTTCATTATAATTATTTCCTCTCTCGCCTTCTCTGCTCCCTTTTTAGATTTTTCATTCTGCTACATTTTAATTATATTTTATTGAATTCTCTCCCAGCCCCCACCACTTCTTTCTGCTCCTTTTCTTCTAAGTAGAAAACAAACCAAATAAATCATGATTTTAGATAAGACTTCCTGGTTTATAATGCTAGATGGAGTGAGTTGAAAATGACCCTGTAAGGGGATATTCCAAGCCTTCTGAGGTCCCCTGCTGGGGGCTGCATGGCCTTGCCCCCCCCCCCCAAGGGGCAATGGTGAGGGTCCTCTAGAATAGCACACAGCCAATCAGGACCCAGCAGCCTAGTATAAGAACAGCTGCAGGGCCAGAGGGAGTTCAGTTCCTTGCTAGAGCTGGAGGAGTATATATGGTGTGTGGCTGGCTGATGGAACTACAGGACCCCAAACAGGGCAATGCTGTTAGAAGCCAGGGAGAGAAAAAAGGAGCCCTGAGCTGGTTGCTGGGATTCTATTAGGACAAGTCTCTGAGGTGAGGGGGAAGATAGTAAGACCCATGGGGAAGTGGCCCAGGGAATTAGAGAAGCTATGTGATGTAGTTAAAGGGACATAGTAGATGCCTGCTATCTACAGGGCCCCTGGGCTCAGACCCAAATTAGTAGGGATGCCTGGGTTCCCTCCCCTCCATTAGCCACTGGGGGAAGTGGGCTGGATATTGTGGAAGCCCAGAGAGGGAACTGAACTATAGTGGCCGACCTGGAGAGCTGCAGCCAGAAAGTCCAAGAGGGTGAAGGCATTTTCTTCAAGGAGAGGGAGAGGGAGAGAACGGGCACACACACTCCACCAATGGGGTGTTCATGAGAGCTCAGTGTGCCCTGTTACAGATCCAAAATGGGTTAACCTTCCCCTGGCTTTAGTGCATCTCTGGGATATTGCATTGGAACAGAATGACAAATTAATAGACAGCAAGAGATAGAACTTTGCAGGACTTTTTCCCATACACCAAATTCATTAGCCTGTGGATAATGTGTCAAAGTTGACTTGTGCCTTCAGAGTGTGTGTAAAATTTAGTGGCCACATCAGGAGAATGTGATGTAGTCCACTGTAGGGGAGATTTTACATGTGTTCATTATTTTTTAGCTGTATCCATAATCTAAACCAAAAGTTGCCCCCAGTGAAAATGCATCACTGCACTTTCTTTATGGGAAACAATGTTTATTTGTTTGTTTTTTTCACTTCTATTGATGTTCCCCCTTTTTGAAGCTTTCCACAGACATATAGATTTATCTGTATTCTAGGCCAGGCCCTGTCTGAGAGTTAAGATTCTTGGATATTGTCCCAATATCTGTCAGTGAATCATTTTAGGAAGTCATCTAACTTGTCTGTGATTCATTTTTTACCCAGATAAGGTGTTTGTTTAAAAGATGCAGCACAGCATGCCTTTATTATTATATTTCTGCTGTACTCTTCAGGGCCAACAGAAACTTATGCATTGTCTTTCTAAAACAATGTTATTTTTTTCTATAATGCTCTTTGGGTGTGTCTAGACTGGCAAGATTTTGAGCAAAAGTGGCTGCTTTTGCACAAACTTCCCAGCTATCTACACTGGCCGCTTGAATTTGCACAAGAGCACTGACATTCTAATGTAAGAATTCAGTGCTTCTTGCGCAAATACTTTGACGCTCCCACTCAGGGATAAGCCCTCTTGCGCAAGAATACCTGTGCAAAAGGGCCAGTGTAGATAGGCACCTTAATTTTTTGTGCAAGAAAGCCCGATGGCTAAAATGGCCATCGGAGCTTTTTTGCGCAAAAGCGCATCTATACTGGGCACGGATGCTTTTGCGCAAAAGCACTTTTTGCGCAAAAGCATCCATGCCAATCTAGACGCTCTTTTGCGGAAATACTTTTAACGGAAAAACTTTTCCGTTAAAAGTATTTCCGCAAAATCATGGCAGTCTAGACGCAGCCTTTGAGTCTAATGCACCAAAACTTCATTTGTGCTCCAAAGCAGTGGACCATGTTAAGTACTCCCAACATGTGCTCTAACCAAAACACATCCATGTGCGCCTAACAGAGAACTAGATGGTAAAGACCTTGGTGAAACTGCTGTTGAACTTTCTGGATCTTACTGGGCCCAGATGTAGGTACAGAAAATCTGACTGGGCATTATAACATTATTTGGAAGAGGAACAGAAAAAGCTTTAAAGTTTCTTCATTAGTGGGACTGTTTATCACGGGAGAAAACCCTTGAGAACAACAGGTGAAAATGTCCGTATTACAGAGCCTTTCACATGCCGGTCACCAGTTCAGTGCCTGACAGTTACTGTCATTTGTGTGCATTGGCTGATATGAAATGGGGACAGGTGGACCCCTTCCAGAGCAAATGGCACCTTCAGGGTTGAGTCCTGCAAGGTGCAGAGCTCCCTCAACTGCCACAGATTTCAGGGTGCTGAACTTCTTATGGAAGGGCTCTACACCTCTTGGGAAGCCATGAGTGCAGAGGCCTGAGCAAAGAGAGGGCAAGCAGGCACATACCCACCCATAATCACTTCTGTCATCATCCACAGCTTCTGCCCTGCCCCTGCGTTCCCTCCTCTGAGGGTCCCAGGGTGGAAGCTGGACTGAGTGCAGCTGGAGATATGCCATGCAAAGGCACTGCAGCTAGCACTCCCGCTGAGTTCACCAGAAGGCATCCAAAGCAGGGAAGCTGGGCTGGCAGCAGTTCTGTAAGAAGGAACCCAGAAAGCCTGCTGAGTCCTTTCCCTTCATCGCCCACAGTCTCCAGTAAGTGTTTGGAACCTGGGACAATGGAGGAGGAGAGGCAGCAGGGCGCTCGGGGATAGATGAGGAACCTGGGAAGGCACCAAGGCCCAGGGTGGTGTGGGGGAGGCTGCAGGGCTGGGGGCACTGGATGTTTACAGAGCCCCCTCCCCCAAAAGAGTAGTCACATTGAAATCCCTGCACACGTGTCATGACCATGAGGGTTAGCCAGCAGCCTGGGGAGTAAGGGGTTAACTATGTCCCTATACCTAACCAGGTAGCAGGCATCCAATAGAAATGTAGGTAGGAATTTCAAACTGGGACAAAGGATTTTTTAGTTTTTCCCTCCTTTGTCCCTGGGCTGTTTCTCTCCAGATACTAAGGGAGACAGACATCATGTCTCTCTCCAAGAAAAGACTCTTCACTATCTGTAAGTAGGGCAAAGTTTAGATAAATCCATTAGGTTTTATTGTTTTATGGTTTGGGAATGGGAATCTGATGTCTGTGACTTTAAAAATGGGTTTTCCCTCCTTTGTAACTAAGCTTTTGGCCCATAGGGGTGTCCCCCATGAGTATATTAATTGGTGACTTTTCCATCTAGTCATTATGCTTGTAACAGGAGTATTGTGGTGATAATACAAGTTCTTTCTCTCTTTTTTTATTAACCTGGTATTGGTTAATTTTTTTGTGTCCTGGTTTTACGTTAGGGTTGAAATTTCCCAAGTGATCTCTTCCTGGTTTTCTTATCATTACTTGGGTGGTGGCAGTGGATTTTTATCCCCAAAATCTAGGTTTTTAAGATTTTTGGGGGAAGCTTTATACCAAAGCCTGGAAAGGTAAGGTTTTGGGGTACTTTTGCAGGCCCCCACCTCTGCATTCATTGTGTCAGAGTGGGGATTAAGCCTTGACAACACGCCTCTTCATTCATTGGCATTCTCAGCAGAAATACTATGCACTGAATGGTTCCAGGACAAGCTGGTGGTACCTCCAGGTTCAGGTGAACATGCACTGGAAGGAGCAACACAGGGGCTAAATAGAAAGCTTGGACATGTCTGCACAGAGAGAAAAAACCTCCAGCTGTCCTGAACTGAGCCACTCAAACTCCCAGGGCACAGGCTGTGGGGCTTTTTCATTGCTGGAGCCTGAACTTGGGACCCTCCTACCTCACAGAGTCCTAGAGCTTGGGATCCAGCCCAAGCCTGGAAGTTTACAGAGCAATGAGGCAGCCCGGTCCCACAAGCCCTATTTGTCTGGCATGGGCCAGCCTCAGGTGTCTAGCTACTTCATCAACATACCCTTACTGACCACACTCTGCTTTTTCAGCCAATAGACGACTTGAACATCTAGAGTTCATTGTCTATCACAAATATTTTTGAAACGTATTTTAAAAGGAGAGCAAGTGCCTCTTCATTTTGGCCCACACTATTAAAACTCTTGGATGAAGAGACATTAATCGGCTTCTTCATGCTCTGCACTGATGTGAATTTGCTTTGCATTTGCTAAACCCTGGTTCAGTAATTCCTAACGTGCTTGTATCTGACAATGCAAGATGATTGACAGCTCTGTACCCTGCCTTACTGAGGTAGGTGGGAGGGAATGTATTTCTGATGAGAACTGGAAATTAACTAGAAAAAAAAATCACAGAGCTACCTCTTGATTACCATTGGCTCCAGCAATATTCCTTTTCATGAGAGTTGTTTAATCATGTGCTGAGACTGGAAGTCCTATCCTATTAATAAAAAACAGTACGAGACAGTATGAAGAGTCCATCTCTCTGGCATGAAAATTCAGCTCTGCTTAGAGCCCTGCTGGTGTCTAAGTGAATTTGCACTGATGAAACCAATGCCTTGTCAGATCAGAATTGGTCTTTCATCCCTGTCCTTGTCTTTCTTATCATGCCATCTATTTTTCAGGAATTGTAAATGATTATTTCACTTCTGCAGCGAGCATTGAAGCTTTTTTTTTTTTTTTTTTTTTGCAGGGGAAAAACTTAAAAAGCAAAGCAAAAAACAAAACAAACCCCCAAATGCATTGTTTCGAGGGACCAGGTAACACCTCGCTTAACAAATCCAGCTCATTATTATGCATTATCTACTGCTGTTTGTGGCAATGCAATATTTACACTTTGGCATTAAGGCCAGAGACGGTCCTCGTTATGTCATACAGCCACGGCTGATGAATCGGCACAATGGTTTTTCAGAAACATGAGGAATTGAAAATGGTTCATCTGGGGATTGCAAGCACTATGAATTCTTTATATCTAACAGTTGGCCTGCACTGACCCAAAGGATATTAGATTTCTTAGGAGCAAACATGCTATGCTGAAACGTACTTAAAAAGCTCGATTTCAGCGGCCGGCAGTGGGTGCCCCCCCCCATCATCACTGGCCTTGCCAAACAGAGCTTCATCTCCCTCTGTGCAACCCTTGCTCCCTTGCCTTATGCCTCCTACTGGTTGCCTTGCCTCTTTCGTGCCGGCACGATGCAGGGGTTGGAAGGGGTAAGTGAGCGCAATGGTGGACGCCGTAGGAGGTTGCTCCCAAGGTCTGCATTTTATAGCTATGTCGCTGGGATTGTTTTTACAGCTGCCGGGCCACAGTGACCTTTGGCTGCCTCTTCTCATTTCTGTTGGGCTCCTTCCTTGTGAGTCCCCGTCAAATCTGTTTCCACTGCAGCCAGGCAAGGGGCTGCTTTTATGGCCTGCGGAATAGCTGACTCTGACCTTACATGAAGAAAAAAGAATGTCCTTCCGAGGAGCTGCCCAATGGCCCGGCAGTCAGCACACCATGCTGCTTGGTCAGCGATGAGGCTTAGCCCAGGAACCGGCCGATTAGCTTTTCACGAAGGCAGAGTCCTTTAGATGCATGCAACACGGAAGGCAAAATGCTGGCAAGACTTGTAAGAAGCCTATAGATCTTACCGTGTTGGCGGTAAAATACATTTGATCATGCAAATGCCTGACGCTTCTGGAGACCTTCTGAGGATCTCAAAGCACATTACCCATTGGAATTAGCAAAGCCTCGCAACACCTCTCTGGAATAGTGGGGTATCGATATTCTCCTTGTTTTCCTTTCCGGATCAAGAACAGGTGCCTTTACTGGCTGTAGAAGCCATCCAGATTCTCAGTTCTATGATTTAGCCACTGGGTTATGTTCCTTTCCATTTAATTGTCTTCCCACCCTTCTCTCTGCAGAGGCTCAGAGTGATGTATTGTCTTTCTGTTCCTCCTGCCTCATGGATCTCCTCCATTTCCTACTTCTGAAAAAGCCTCGGCCACTAAATAAACCTGCTTGATGTGGAAACCTAGGTGAGGTTTTTCCACCCAGAGTCCATCCAAGCTGCTTCATCCACTGGCCTGTGTTTCCAGAGAGCTGCTTGATGCTGAGCGTGGACTCTCTACTGCACTCCACTAGGACTTTCACTAGGACCTAAACACAGATTCCTTGGGTGACAGCACAGTTCATGGGGTGGCCATTCCTGGCGTAGGCCAGCCGCTTATTGGAAAGATAATTAGAAGAATGTGGGGGAGGGCTGAGAGAAGGGAATAGAATTCAAGAGGATGAAAGGCTGTCAGGTAATTGAGACAATCTTTAATTGAACTCTGCTTTCACTGACTGCAGCACACAAAGAGCTTTACTGCGCTGTTGCTGTGGAAACCCTAACTTTGAGTTTCCTGACACGTGATTAAAATCATAGACTTCAATGTTTCATTAGCGGAGAGAGGATTTCTCATAGGGTAGCCTGCTCTGTTGTGGAGCCTGAAGATTTAGGGCCAGTGTGTCCCCTCTGGTTTTAGCCACCCAGGCAAGTCAAGGGGGGAAAAATTAGCCCCTCCAGTGGCCAGAAATTTAGCAAGGGAAGTTTAAATGGCATCATTCTGCAGCCCTATGAAAGCGTCTCCATATGGACACTGCTCGGATGGGACTCTGCAGCCTTTGAAGACCAAGGACAAGGCAGAGCCAGGAGAAAGCTGCTGCATATGACATTATGGAAAGCCTGATGTGCTTGCAAGTGTTCCCAATCAATGCTGGTTTGCCTTATGGATCTTGGGACATTTACAAGGTGAGAGGTATTGTGTGCGGCCAAGTCCTGCCCACTGCAGGGAATTATGATGAGTATGACTTCCTGTTTGGAATTCCTACACACCAGGCCCAGTCTTAGGGCAAGGCGAGCGAGGCGGTTGCCTAGGGCCCCGCTCTGCCCAGCTCCCGGCCCCGCCCACCCGGCCGCTCACTCACTGCCCTGACTGGGAGCCGCGCAGCCATGCGGCTCAGCCACACTGCCTTGGGCCCTGAGAACTCTTTGGCCGGGCCTGCTACATGCTATCATAATAAATCAGAGACTGGGCCTTTGGATTACAAAAGTGAATACCCATAGCATCAAAATATTTGTGCTTTCCCCTTCCCTTTGACCCTCCAGAAACTTTCAACAGTGGAAAGTAAGGGAGGGCCTCTAATGCACTTAATCACATTTTGAAAGAGGGTGATAACCCCCCCCCTTTTCTGCTACACATCACCAAACACATATAACCTCCATTCTAGCTATAACCTTTACTTATTCCCCCAGCTCTTCTGCCTGCTCTCTTAACTTCTCTCACCCACAGCTGTTATTTATATTTAACTCTGTTAAGCATTTTGTATGAAAGCTGCTCTATACAAATTAATGAAATTGCACAGAGGCCGGGTAGAATTTGACCCATGACTCACAGTTCTGAATCCCGCCACTATTCCATCCAGCCGGATATCCAGGCTGTGGCTTCTCTCTCATGTTTCAGAGGAAGAGGAGAATAACCCACAGCACATCTAAGCATTTGTTCAATGCTGAATGTGGGGGCAATAAGTAATTTCCTGACCTCCTGGGCAATTAGTTTATGCCCTGAAGTAGGATGTTTGATTACCCTTCTTATAAACTTAGCTTGCAGTGTTAATGACTGTAAAATTATCCACTTTTGTATTAGATCCAGTCACAGAATTTGTCTCAACAATTTCCAGTAGCAGAGAATTATCCTGTTGACCATCTGCTGCATGAACTGTTTGTTTCAAATATCCTGTCCTTTGATTTTTGGGTCCATCCGTGCAGTGGGATTTTAAAAGGGACAGATAATTTTTCACAATACCCTTCATAATTCAAAGTCAGTGACGACCCCTCAAGTTTGTTCCAAGCTAAATATTATTTTTCTTTAAAAAGTCTCATGTTACTACTGTATTCTAATAATACAATACCTGATTTCAAGAGCTTGCCCGGACATGATTTTCTTGTCCTAGGAAAAACTGACAGATTTAAACATTTGCTCATGTCCCAAATCAAGATGAAAATCCAATCTCAACATTTTTTTACAGACAATCCAAAACCAAAACCAAAACAAAACAAACATGGTTGAGCTCAAAATATATCATTTCAATAGCTTCCACATATTTTGTATTGATTCTCAACTTTAAAGAGTATTTTAATATAATTAGCTTAAATGTCTTTAAAATCTCATATTGAACTGGAACACTTGGGGTTTTTTTTCATTTTTAAAATGTCAATCCAGGCAGTTCACTGGGAGGGTGGTGAAGCACTGGAATTGGCTGCCTAGGGAGGTAGTGACATCTCCATCTTTAAAGGTTTTTTAGGCCAGGCTTGCAAAGTCATGGCTGTCTCTTCCAACCCTACTCTTCTATGGTTTCAACAATTTCAAAACCTGAGGGGGTGAGAGGGGGTTCAGTTTTTCCAAATGAAAAATGTGTCCTGATGGACCTTAGCCTTCAAACAGTTTTGGTTTCAACAAGTAAGCATTTTCTAATGAAAACTACTTGTCAAAAATTTCCTGACCTGTTTTACTGATTTTGTCTCTCATAAAAATTGTACTTCCAAATGCCCAACACACTTAAATAATACAATAGGAGCATTAGATATATAATAGCAAAGGATAAGGAAAATGAGAGGGAAGAAAAATATAGTCTCAATTGAGAGTTACATTTCCCAGCTTAGTTCAGGGGGTGGACAGTTTCAAGATACACACTTGACTCATGTACCAAATGATGAAGGAATAACATCTATAAGCACAGAGATCAGAAATTGCCTTGGTCATTGCACTGCTCACATGTATGGACTAAAGCCTTAGATTTCCCTGTGGATCTCTTCTCGCACTAGGCCAGGGATGGGCAACCACAAGTAGAGGGTGGGTCATATGAGTGGCCCTCCTTCACCTCAGTGGGCCACATCAACCCATGGTCCCCTGTCTGACTCCTTCCTCATGTGCCTCTAAGACATTGGGGCTCCGGAGCCCTGTACTTACTTGCTCCTCCGCCTCCCTCCCAATAGTTTCAGAGTGCATGAATCTCCTGTTTTCCACTCCGTCCCCACTCATCCACCTCCTTCCCAGAGCTGGAATGCCGCAAACAGCTGATTTGCAGCATTCCAGCTCTGGGAGGGAGGAGGAGGGGTGGGGACGGAATGCAATCCACTTGATTTGTGGTGCTCCAAAAATGCTGGCAGGGAGGTGTAGGAAGTGCAGAGCTCCAGTGCCCCAGAGTGCAAGAGGCCCATGGTGGAGAGGGACAGCTCTGGGAGCACCCCTCATTGCACAGTGTCCATCATGTTTCCATTATCCCTCTGTGACAGAGTGCTGAGAACAAAGCTACAGAACAAAATGGCCAGGACTAATTGTGCTTCAGCAGCATGGTCCAATGGCTCAGAACTACAAGCTTAAATATTCGGCAACTTGGGTTCGAGTTCTTGCTCTGCCATAGACTTTCTCTGTGGTTTGCCCTCAGTTCTCTCTGTGTGCAAAGGGGCATAATAGCATTCCGCTACCTCACAGCTAGATTGTGAGGCTAAATACATTCAATATTTTCCAGACTTCAGATGCCATGGTGGTGAATATCTTAGACAGATACAAGGAACGGCAGACAGGATACTGGGCTAGATGGACCTTTAGTCTGACCCAGTATGGCCGTTTGTATGTTCTAACAAATCCATTGAATTTTGAAGGGTCATGAGGCTTTTAAAGGGATGGAATATTTGGCATAACAGCCCCTGTGATGTCTATTCATCATGGGCACTGACAGCTTCCATAGAGCCCTGGGCAAGCTGTGTGTGGGGGGGGAGGGAGGACAAGAAAGGGCAGGGTGTTAGGCGAAAGGGAAGGGGGTGGGACAGCAAGCCCTTAGCATTGCCTGGACCAGTGTTTCGCAACCTTTTTTTGCTCATGGCCCCCTTCTGAGCCTCGTTTACCTCTGTGGCCCCCCTCATAGCCGCTGTTAGTTGGAAAAAAAGGTACATAATTTACCTAATGTTCCATTTTTTCCATGTGGCCCCCTAGAGGTAGGGCGTGGCCCCTTGGGAGCCATATGGCCCACGGTTGAGAACCACTGGCCTGGACCATGGTGCTGGAATCCCGCACTCAGCCCTCAGAGCCATGCCACAACGGTAGTGGCTGGGAGTCTTTCAATCGCCAGGCCCTGGGGCAACTGCCCGACTTGCCTATCTTTCCCCCTCCCCACTGGTAGGGATTGCTATTGAGTACCTGGGATACCGGCAAGTCAAACAGAAGGCATAGTACTTTCATTAACCAAACCTCCGCTCAGGCTCTGTCTTCTTAAAGAACCAGGTGTATTCGGAGGCTGAACACCGATACTAGCATAGTTCCTCCCATCTTAACATTATTCCTCTTTGCTGGCACAGTCACTCACATATTGTTAAAATGGTCCTAAAACTGCCAACTCTGGCATTCAAAAATCACGTGCAAGGCTCCAACACATCATGAGATTTTTTTTCAAAAAAATCTTAATATATGTGGGAGCGGGGGTTATGTTGGTCTTTCGGTTGCCTTAAATCACATTTTCAACCTTTTTTTACTGAAACCATTCAGATTACAAACCTGCTTTAAAAATCTGAGATTCTCACATTGTCACTTGGCTCCCAGATCTGAGACATTAAGAACACTATATATTGTGAGACTCGTGATAAAATCACACTGTGGTACCTATTTCATATGATACAGTGTTCTATTAATTAAGCTTAGTATTCAGTAACTTATAAGAAAAAGCCCCTGATAGCTGATGAGGGTCCTTAGATGTACCCAACAGAGACAATTATATTAAATAGAATTTTACCTTAATTAAATATATTTTAGAGTAATAGCCTGCCTGCATTTTTAATATTATGCTATTAATTTATTTCTTTGTTTTCTGTTTTGACTCTATGCAAAGTATATTGCTATTTTGTTTTTAAAAAAGCAAGTATTTGTGTTCTTCTATTTATTCAATAGTGATACTCCACACTGTTGAAATGTATTTTTTCTGCCAGGGCTAGAAATTCAATTATTTTGGAAAGATGTAAAGGAATCTGGAACTTCCTTAAGTTGCTTGGTGTCTCTTGTTTGCATGTTTCAGAATTTTGACAGTCTCCCTAGTGACAGTTGCTAAGCTCTTCTGCAACAGACTGGTGGGTGATCCTTACACTGCTGAAAGTGCTCAGGCATTTTGTGAACAGAGACAGGATTTCAGTTGTAGCTCCCTGGTTTCCCTCAAAATAAGGTACCCCGGAGCAGGATGAGTATATTCAGAACGAAGCTGCCCTTTTTAAAATCTCAGAGGGCAACTTCCTGTGAAAATTTGGGGCAAAAGCCAGTTCATCTGATCACGGTTAATGTGGTGGGGGTGGTGCCATGCACAGATGTATCCCTTGAGAGCATTACGAGAGCCTGAATGTCGACATTGAGACATATCAGCTTGGTGGATAGAGTACTAGGCTGGGACGCAGGACACATGGTTACTGTTCCTGGATTGTGCACTTTGACCTGATGCTTACACTACAGCCCCATGCATAAATTTCCCCATCTGTAAAATGCAGATACTGACCTTGTTTGTTAAGTTATTTGAGGTCTACTGAAGAAAGTGCTATGTAAGTGTTAGGGTGATCCTGATGGCACTATGACCATCAACTGGGGATCAGTGGGAGAGTGGAAACTCACATTTGGCAAAGTTTTTTGGCAAGCTAATGAATAGTTTTTAATTACAACATACCTCATGGGATAGTCTTACCCCTCTCCTCTCCACTTCACTATGGCTGCATTGAGACAGCACCCTTCTGTCGGAATAAGCTACGCAATTTGCGCTATGCAAATTGCATAGCTTATTCTGAGTCTAACTTGAAAGAGCTTATTTTGAAATTTGGTGCCATCTACACAGCACCAAATTTCAAAATATGGCACTATTCTGACAAATCCCGTAACCCTTGTGGAACAAAGGTTACAGGGACGCCAGAATTGCGCGCCTGCTATTTCAGGAAATAGTAGGAGCTTTTAAAGATGTGGCATTGCTATTTCGGGATACTTCCGGTATCCCAAAAGAGCAACGCAGTCTAGACATACCCTATACGGTAGTATTTACTATTTAGCACTTGTACATAAAGGGAATAAAGACAGTTTAAAAAAAAAAACAGTCCCATGTGGGAGAAGGTAGATTATGAATCTGGGAAGCCTAGTTTGCAGAAGGAACAGAATTTGCATGGATTTACTGAATGATTAAATTTTAAACAAGAGGGAAAAAAATCATAGAAGACCAATCTCAAGATGCATAGGTAATAACCTAAAGGGTCCCCTACTTCTGCCACATGTCACAATGCTCTAGGTAGCTATGATAAATGCTACGTGTAGAAGGGATGATACAGAGGAGAGAGTCATTAAAATAATTGGAACCCTTGGAAGTTTTAATCCTGTCATTTTTTAATGATACCAAGCCTGAAGTCATTTGTTCATCATTCGCTTTCAGTCGCACGCCAAGGACAATGCTGAACGTCTGAGCCAGCTTCCGAACAAAAGTGGGCTCTTCAGCTCTTGCTCCCATTTAATAAATGAACTCTTCAAAGCTCTAAAGAGGAAGCCATAATTGCTATTAATGTGTGACTGTATCTTTAAGTCACAGTCTTTGAGTATACTACAAGCAATTGTCACCTGCTAAAAGAGGGAAGGGTCACCATTTGCTTTTGCATTATGGTTCAAATGAAGTCAATGACAGCATCACGTTTCTTGCAAATCATTGTTTTCTCTAAGATTCACTAAGTAACATTCATAATATTTCTGCCATTTAAAAAAATGTTATGCTATACTCACATGCTTACCAACTATGTTTACACCAAAAGTCTATATGTGTATGTGCATATCAATATTGATAGATATATACACACGCACACACATATAAAAGTATCCATCCTAACTTCCTTATCCACATAAACTTTCCAGGAAGTAAATAGGGAATTTTGGATGTCCAAGGTGCTCAGGAGTGAACCTTGTTTTCCTTATTTTGACAGATTTACAGGGGAAGAAGAGGAGGAAGTTATTTTAATAAAAAATGCTATATAGGCTGATTATATAATCACATAGACCATTTCATAAGATGCATAAAAACCAGTCAGGCATGGACTTCTCAGAACTGGGGTTACTCTGTTTGCTTGTACTCCAGAACAGGTTGTTTGGGAGCTCAGTACAGCCATCTTGAAAATTAACTTCTTACTACCCACACCTAGGGGCCAATGCTGTTTGTAGAGCATGGCATACATTAACAATACTAGGCCAGTGGTGGAATAGCACTCAGAACATTCAGGCTTGTGCTACCACTTGTCTTGGACATGAGCAACCTAACCTCATCCTAGCCTCACTTCAGCTTGGTTTACTGGGCATTTCGCTCAAGTTAAACACCTAAACATGTACTGAGTATGAGATAATGTTTCAGAGAATTGCTACAGTTAAGGCAGTTTCCTGCTGGGGAATTCAGAGAACGCATTTTCAAATGGCTGTGCTGTAGTAAAATGTTCCCCAAACTTCCCATAATAGGACGAGAGATTTGTAACGTCAGGAGGGCCATCTTGTGATGGATCTTTGAAGGAGGGGACTACAGCTCCAATCAGCTGCTTCCCCAGGACAGGGAAGAGGAAAAGTCCTCAAGCAGTAGCAGGATGGAGTCTGTTAGGAGGTGGCAAAAAATCTCTTTAAAAGTTCTCTAAACCAACATCAGCAAGCATGTTTCTTAGTTCTAGGCAGCTATCAGGATTTCTCCTTTCTCTTATCATCAAATCATAGAAAATCAGCATTGGAAGAGAACTCAGGAGATCAGCAAATCCAACCCCCATCCTAAAGCAGGACCAATTCCAAGTGAATCATCCCAGACAGGGTTTTGTCAAGCCAGAACTTTAAAAAAACCAACCAACCAAACAAACAAAAAAACCTAGGCATGGAAATTCTACCACCTCCCTAGGTAACCCATTCCAGTGCTTCACCACCCTCCAAGGGAAACACTTTTTCCTAAAATCCAACTTAGCCCTCCCACACTTTATCTTGAGACCATTGCTCCTCATTCTGCCATCTGTCCCCACTGAGAACAGCCTCTCTCCAGCCTCTTTGGAACCACCCTTGATCTCATTAAATGCAAAGCACTAGAAATTTCTTCAGGCAATACTGTCACGTTGAATATTAAAACAGAGAGGAGGAGATGATAGGGCCACTTGACCAGAACATCACCTCACCTCGCTCTTTTAGTACATACACTAAGCCTAATTTTCAAGGCATTACATGCATGTAAGTCAATCTGGAAAACTAAATAAATCTTATACCATGGATTATCTGCAATTCAATTCAAAATAGCTGTTCCCAACATTGCTTTAATATTCACTGGCAGCGTGTGCAAATATAACTCTACTTACATAATATCTCCATGTGCTTAACTCTTAAAGGTAAGGCATTATTCTGTGGATGATGGGGAGGGGGAGTGACTATTTATGTTAAATACAGAATATTAAATTTAAAAGCTAATACCTAAAAGTATTTTGGTTAAAAGTCTATGAAAGACATGCTCCAGTCACCTCAGCTGTATGCAATTGAAGTTTCAGATGTGCTTCTGCTTTATCAAAGGCAAACTTTTGTAATTCTCAAGTTACAAGGGAGATGCAGTGTGTAATTGGGTAACGAATTAGGGCTAAATGGGGATTGAATCCACTTAAACCAAAGAACCTGTTTCAAAAGCAAATATTTGACACACACAAGATTAATGATGCAGTCAGGAACTGGATTCGGATCTTTGGATTCCCCTTCCAACGCCCTATCCACAGGACTTTGCATGCCTCCTAGACTGACTATATTTATTTTCCTCATAAAGAACCAAATCCTCTTCTGGTTTCTTTCTCATTTATCCTGAGCAAAGTTACACTGGAGACAGAATTTGTCCCTCGGTGGTGAAAATTAATACAATTTCATATTGCACTTCCCGGTGGAATGACTAAAATTTATCTTCACTAAAAAACCCCCCCATAGAATCAAAATTGCTAATAGTTTAAATGAGTGGGGATTGTAATTCAACAATATTTTGGTTGAAGAGGCTATTAGAAATATGTTGAAAATATCTCTTCAATATTAAACACATTCTATGTTTATTGTGAACATTTCTTGTTCTCACTGAACTGATATGCTACAGGTTGAAACTCTGTGGTCTGGGAGTCCCAGCAACATCCTTGGTGTGGAAGTGCAACCGCCACCAGGCAGATTTGAACCTGGGACCGGGACCTCTGGAGGTTAGTATAGGAGCCTCTACCCTTTGAGCTAAAATCCAGCTGGCTCTCAGCCCATGCTGTAGAGGTCTTTTGTTCGTATCTGTTGCTGTGGTCTAGGTGCCACTGCATGGGACAGTGAACCACACTGGGGCTATGTCTGCACTCACGGCTTCTTGCGCGAGTAATATGCAAATGAGGCTAAGCGTGGAATATCGTTGAGCCTCATTTGCATACCTAATGAACCACCATTTTTTTCAGAAGAAGCTCTTGCGCAAGAAGGAGCATCTACACTGCCCCTTCTTGCGCAAAAAAACCCCTCTTGCGCAATGCCGTTCTTCCTGAAAAGTAATAGGTGTAACGGCATTGTGCAAGAGGGTTTTTCTTGCACAAGAAGGGGCAGTGTAGACGCTCCTTCTTGCACAAGAGCCTCTTCTGAAAAAAATGGTGGCTCATTAGTTATGCAAATGAGGCTCAGCGATATTCCACGCTTAGCCTCATTTGCATATTACTCGCGCAAGAAGCCACGAGTGTAGACATAGCCTAGGTGTGTGCGTTACAGAAAGATCACAGATGATACTGGACTAGAGAGCCCCAGAACAGAGGTTACCGGAGGCTGGGAGGGGAGCTGGCCAGCAGAGCCTATGGGACACCAGAGACCATAGCTGGTCAGGCTACGAAACTGGTGGGGGTGCCCTCGGGGGTGGGAAGCAGCACAGCGTGCAGTGGTCTGGGAAGCTGGTGGGGCACTGAAGTCCATGGGCTGCAGGGGCTTCCTCGCCTGCAGCCAGTGTGGCTGGAAAACCGGCACAGAAGCTGGGGAATCTGAGGGGGGCACAGTCGGTGGTGCCAGGAACAGGGGGGAGTGCATAGCCCACTGCTGGTGGGGTTGTGAGTGCCCACAGGGCAGGGCTTCTGGGGCTTGTGGAGGTGACGGAGCTCACAGGGCTGCAGAGCTCGCAGCACTGCCACAGCCAGAGGTCCGAGAACAGTGGTGCCTGGTAGCTGGAGAGAGGAGATCAGCAGAGAGGCTGGCGCTCCCTCCCACACACACACATACCTTCTCTGGTCCAGAAAACATCCTTGTCCTGGACCAGTCAGGTCCCAAGGGAGCTGGACCAGGGAGGTCCAACCTGTGCTAGAAAGAAGTTTACATTTAACAGAGTACAGGGATGAAGAACCATGCGTTGCTTCATTTAACATCACAGGTCAAAACGTCTGAAATTCCTTCATGCTTAAATTCCTGACTTTTTTCTCACTATTAACACTGTATCGTATAGTGTAACACGGAGTCTCAGGTCAGCCCTGAACTACAAGGCCATTCTACATACTTCAGGGAAAATAACCTTGGACCATGCTTTCAAAAGTGGTCACTGTTTTCAGATGCTCTGTTGGAAACAAAGGTCAGGGTTACAATAGTTGCTAAACTTCTGTCATCTGAAAACCAGGCCCATGTAAGGTGCCCCAAGATGAGAGGGGGAGGATGGCCTAGTAGTTAGGGCAGGAGCCTGGGCCATTGAAGAGCCTGGTGCAAGTCCCTACTCTACTATAGACTTTCATTGTGTCCTCAGTAGAATAGGACACAATGAAACTTCTGCCATCTGTAAAATAGGTATAATTGTACTTCTGATGTCAAAGAGCTATTGTGAAGATAATACTATTAGAAGATGGTAAGTTGCTCAGAGACCATATAAATACATTAACTAACACCCAGCATCAGTAGCTGCTTTTTAAAAGCTTATGTAACTCACACATCTACTAGGTGTGGTATACTGTCCCATGTAGTGTAACTGAGACCACTTACTGAGAGACCACTGAGAGAGAAAAAACAAGTCTGCTCTCCAACCTTAGTTAAGAGTGGGCTGGGTTTTGGCTCACGCACAAAGCACCAGAGGGTCCCTGGTTCAAATCTGCCCATAGGCAATTGGGATCTGGTAGTGTTACACTCAGTCCCTGGATTCAACTGTAAAAATTAGGATTTGATAAAGGGGTGGAGAATGTTCTTTGAGAACTTTCCCTTTCTCCTCTATGTTAAGTAAACATGCAGATTCCAGTTAGGGGTCTGACATTTCAGTTTGACCTTCCATTTTCTATGGATGCTGACTAATCAAAAACTCTGAACTGTCTCTCTCTACATTTCGATTCACAGTGTTTGTGTTCCTGCTATGAGTGCTAGGATTGCATTCCTACCGGCTAGGCTAGCAGTGTGTGTCTGGGGTAGATCATGAATGAAGAGGCTTTGCAATCATATCCTCCTCGTGTGGCCTGCTTCGTTTCCACCCGATTCTTACACCTCCAATGCTGATAAAATCGTCAACTTGGGACACGCTCAGCACCAGTAGTTCCCACTGACTTCAGAGCTGCAGGTGCTCTCAGTACTTTTCGGGTGGTCCAAGGCCAAAGTCTGAGGATCCATCTTACACCCATGATATATTATTTATTTTTTTCTGATATAGCCACCCCCTTGCAAGAAGAGTCTTCACATTAACCACACTCTGAGCCTGTTACAGGAGCATGCGGAGTTTACAGGATTCTGGACACAATGTTGTCTTTTGTTCATAAAATGTAATTACAAAGGTAATTGGCTGTTATATATTTGTCTGATGCTTTCCTGGCACTGCCTTCCACTTTTCCATTCCCCCTCAATATGCTTTATTGTTGGAGCCAATAGCCTGGTCACCATTCATAGGTAATACTTGGCAGGCTTAAGACACAGATGCTGGGCTCTATGCGAGAAAGGCTGTGAGACAATATGTGGCAAGCTCTTTGACTGGTTGGCTCCCTCTCTGACACCTGTGGCAGCTGTGAAGTTGTCTTAAAATGTACTAAGGGTTAAACTGTTGTTACACAATTTTTTTTTCAGATGTCCAGTTTCCTTTGCTATTCTTGTGTGGGAGGAAATACGTACTGTCTGTATCAGAGGGATAGCCGTGTTAGTCTGAATCTGCAAAAGCGGCAAGGAGTCCTGTGGCACCTTATAGACTAACCGAAGTGTTGGAGCATAAGCTTTCGTGGGCAAAGACCCACTTCGTCAGATGTATGTAGTGGAAATTTCCAGAGGCAGGTATAAATATGCAGGCCAGAATCAGGCTAGAGATGACAAGGTGGATCCAATCAGGGAGGATGAGGCCCACTTCTAGTAGCTGATCTGGAGGTGTGAATACCAAGAGAGGAGAAGCTGCTTTTGTAGTTAGGTAGCCATTCACAGTCTTTGTTTAATCTGTACTGTCTGTACTGTAAGGACACATACCAGGTAATGTTCTGCTCCTAGCAAACAGAGAAGCTGGACAAGAACACAAACCACTCTTTCTGGAAGGCTGCTGTGTAACACTATTTTATTTCTTCAAAACCCAACACATGATAACAGAGACAAGAACAGGCTGCCCCCTAAGGCACCTCACCCACTTTGCTCTAAAGTGGCTCTTTGCAGACTGAGTGTTGAAAGAGCCAGACCCCAAGCTTCCCCGTAGAGCCATTTAGCCTGCAAGCAGGACCATAAAAACCCTGTTGAATTTAAAGTTTCACAACACCACAGTTAATATTCCTTCCCACAAGGAGCTTACAGTCTAAGAAACAAACAGGTGGCCAAGGCAAACAAGTGGGCTGAGGCAGAATATGGGGCTAACAAAAATGACAAGATATTCACAATTTTCAGTCCATCAGGAGCAGTAATCACAACGTGCTGCCTGCGTATGTAGGGAGTGTGAAGTAGCTGTGTTACTCAGAAGAAACAAACAGTGACAGTCTCTAGGCTGTCTCCCTTGTGATTTCCCATAGCGACTGCCCTTCACAGGGTAAGAGCTACTTGATGGCCCCAGGTTGCAGCTGTCAGTTTTGGGGGGAAATGATCTGGCTGTACATGCCTCTTTAAGCATTACTGTAGGCTTGGCGCTTGTACAAGACACAAAATCCTGCTTCATCTAGACAGAGGGACAGTACAAAGCACAGGGGGAGACCCAGAAGTTTCTGAGTGGGTTTTTGTGTATTATAATGGATAGGAGACCATTTTAAGGATAGGGTCTCCAAGCCTAATCTAGAGGAATAAATCAACCCCGGCCAAATGGTTAAGAGTAGGCAAGTGCCACCATGTCATTGTGCAGATGAGAAAACTGAGGGATGAAATGATCCAACCAGTGTTAGACCAGCCATTTGTAGCATTGCTTGACCAGAACCCAGGTCTCCTGACTCTCAATTCTGTAGCTTAAACATGTAAGCCTGTGTCCTCCCTTCCTTTAATGGCAGACTTGCTACCTTGAGTTCATCCTAATAACCCTTCAACCTCATAAGCCTCTGGGGAATGTTGTCATAGCTTAAGAAATGGAAAACTCCATATGCATTTAAAAAATGCTTTCAATGACTTTGAATTTGCAATATTTTTTCAGGGACCACATTCTAAGAATAACTGATTGTTTGCTATTTGTTCTGCAATTGGCAGATCTTTTTGGACTCTCTTGCTTGTCTATGTGAAGAAATTATGGCCTTATTCTCAGCACTCCTAAAAGTTAAACCTGTTACATGGAACTGTATGTTGAATCTTTCTTTTTGTTGTGTGGAAGCTGGGTTAACTTTTTCTTTATTTCACTTGCTTCTTTTCTTCTTGATTTCAACTGGTATCAGAACATACGAGACACTCTTATCGTATTTCTGGACCAATGAGAGGCAGGAATGGGGGCCAAGATTCTCAGAAGAAAACTTATTCTCATGAGACTTTCAGTCTGATCATGTAGATTCTACATGTTTGATTCTTGTGTGACTAAAGTAATCAGCTAAACTTTTGAATGCTCAGTCATAGTGGGGGTCAAACTGAAGTTTAGTTTATCACAAATGTACATACAGAGAGGATGAATATTATTTCTTCGCTAAACAATGACCATATTCTCTGGCCAAATGTCTGCAAGTTCTTATTCAGCTTGTTCAGAACTGAATAAGATTTGCCATAAGAAACAGCTCCAAAAATTTAGATTAAACTAGAGCGCTACAACATGCAAGATCAGAAACTGTTTATTAAAATAGGGTGAATACTAAAAATAAAATTGGCAAATATAGCTTTGAATACCGATTTTTGGCTTTCAAGTGTATTAGTAGAAAGGGGAAAAAAAGAGCTGCAAATACTAATCCAAATATGCACTTAGATCACTATCTGAAACAAAAGCATGTGTGTGGCCATCTTGAAAGATCTGTTTGGGTTTGGAAGGAAAAACAATATTGTGCAACTTAAGCAACCATTCACATAGTAAGATTTATGAACAGCAGCCTCTTGGGATGGCAAATATGTCATGAACAATCCATAGGCTAGAATATGTTTCTATAAACCGTTCATCAGATAATCTGAGTAAGTCCAGATTGCTCAGGTTGAGTAATATCTGACTTTATTAGAAGTGCTGAAAGGATCCATGAGAAAACTTGTGCCCTTAGGCATTACCCAATATGAGTAAAGACAGTACAAGATGCCTCTTTAACTGGGTGATTGGGTTGCAGAACACTAGAACAGGGCCAACCCATTTAACAAAGAGAGCCAAAACAGCGGCAGAAAAATGTGAAGAGCCGCATCAGAATTGTCGAGCAAAACAAACAAACAAAAAAGGCTGCCACTTTAAGAAACAAGCTTAGGCTTTTGGCCATATCAGGCGCCCGTCGACGGCCTGCCATCTTGGGCGCCATTTTGAATTGCCACTCTGGTGAGCACTGGGGAGCCAGGCGCTGGGGGGGAAGCCGGGAGAAGGGGGCGCGCACAGAAGCGTCTTCACGAGCCGCACTTTTGGGGGAGAAGAGCTGCATGTGACTCCCGAGCTGTGGGTTGGCCACCCCTGCACTAGAACAACTTACTTAGCTTTCTGGTGGATTCTACATTCCCCATCATTTGATGTTTTTAACTCAAGGCTGGATGTCTTTCTAAAAGATATGCAATAGACCAAAGTTATGGGCTCAATGAGGAAATTAATTCTTTAACTTGTGTTATGCAGTTAGTTAAACTAGATCAGGGTTCTCAACCTTGCATTGTGACCTAAAATTGGGTCACTAGAATGTATCAAAGGTCCCTGTGAGAGACCTGGAGAGGGGTTGGGTTAGGTGGGGGATGGGAGGCCTGGGGCAGGAAGAGGGAGGTTCAGACCCTTTCCTGCACTTCACCTGCAGCAGAGGTGAATCTTATTGAGCTCAGCTCCCCACTCTGGGCCTCACAGTCTAGGCCAAGCAGCTTAGGGTTGGCCCACCTGTTCCACCATCATGATGGTGGGCTAGTTGAGTCAAATTTGAGGGAGTAGTGCTGTAACTCCATGCACTCTGCCACATTTGGCCAAGGATTTCAGCCCAAGCCCAGGCAGTGCAGTCACTCCCAGACACTACAATGCCTATAGCATGCGGCCATGCCTCTCCAGCCCCATGGAGCATAAGGAGCTGCTGGTATGGTATTGCAGGGTGTACTTATGTCATACTGTTAAGTTAAGATGTATATTATATCTTGTGGGTAAGAAATATTTTGTAAGACAAATGTTGTTTTTTTTCACTAAAATTATTTATTGGGTTGTGACAGGCCATGAAGGTTTACAAATGGGCCCTGAGCCCAAAAAGGTTAAGAACCACTGGAGTGGATGACCATAAAGGTTCTTTGTAACATGAAAATCTATGAAAGTCTAATGATCAAAGTCTGTTTGCAGATGATTCCCAAAAAAGCAAACAGATTAGATTAACAGAATACATTGCTAGCTACAAAAAGTTTGCGTGGCTTTCACATTTTCAGGTGCATTGTCTATAGATACCAATTTGCAGTTTGTGCAAGAGAGACAGACTACTTAAGCACATGTCTAATTTAAGTCACTGTAACCTTTTGATCCAAAAAATAAACAATCTAACAATAGGAAAAACTGCAATCTGTTGAGACATATTTGAGTTATTTTGCAGTAATTGGCTTGGCAGCAGGTTCAGTCACAGATTTCTGTTTCACAGATTGTCCCCAAATGAATAAAAGGTTTGCTTTGAAATGTAATTAATATTGTGTTCAGCTGCAAGACTTTCTCACATTGTCAAAGGAATTCAAAGGAGGTAGTTACAAAATGAACAGGATGAAATAGCTGCTCCGAAATGAGCTGAAGGACAGCACAAAAAAACCCCTTAAACTAAACCTGGAGAGAAATAAATAGTGATAGCTTTTCAGGTGCTGACCATCAAAATCAGCTGTTAGCAAATAAATGTAGTGCTGTTGCACAGGGTATGTGTATCTTCATTGGCTGTTCAGGCAATCTAGGATGGTGAACTCATTTGTTTTATATGCATTGGGAAGGGAGAGAGGAGACAGCTGCACTCTTCAGTGGCAAAGCTATAAAGCCATGAAGATCTGATAGTCATGGTATAATCCTTTCCATTGCTAAATTAAATGTATTAAACTAAATGTGTTTGGTTCAATGGGGCTGTCTGGTAAGTATCTGATTGGGCTTTTCCTGAACTTACAATACAAATGGAAAACACTTGTGTGTGTGTTCATTCTCACGTTATGGGCTTGACTTGATTAGCTCAAACTCCACCTTTATTTCTAAAGCCGTTTATTTCAATCTCTTTCCATGTACAAAATGCAGGGGCTACATGTTTACTGGGCTCAAGCAAGAGAATAAAGCTGTCTAGTGCGCCTCTTCAGAATATCCAGAATTTGGGTCTAGGCATGTAGGTCCCCGCCTCAGGAGTATGGGAAACTCCCTTAGATGTGGGGGATGCCACTGGTACCTGAATAGTGGTCCCACCACTTTCTCCCGAGGTCCCTCCCGCTTTCCACCTCTTCATCTGAGGCCCCACCCTGCCTCTTCTCCCTGACCTCACTCACTTCTCTTCACACCCTCCTCCCATCACTCACTTTCAAGGCAAGTAAAAAATGAGGTGGGGGCATCCTCCCACTTTTTAAAGTGCTGGGGCCATGGCTCTCTGCCCACCCTCCCTGTCCTAGCACCCCTGCCCTGCTTACTCCTTCCCTGGAGCAGCAAATGACCCTTTGGTACAGATCACCAGAAAATGGTCGTCCATCTCCCTGAGACCCTGGAGGAAGTAGGTAAGGAACTGTGACTCAGCAGGGCATTTGCGGGTCCAATGGTTGGTGTGCTGAGCTGGGAAATTGGTTCAGTTCCCTACTTCTCCACAGACTTCCAGAGTGGCCACGGGCAAGTCTCTTAAGGCTGGATTTTAAGGGTATTTGGGTAACTAAAGATGCAGAGAGACACCTAGTGGGATTTTCTAAAGCACCCAGCACCTGATTTCCATTGCTATCAATAGGACATTGCAACTTACCTGCTCAGGTGCTTATATGAATCCCATTAGATGTCTAGCTGCAACTTTTGGTGCCTAAATACCTTTGAAAATCCAGCCCTTAGTTTTTTTAATGTTTCAGTTCCCAATTGTAAATAGGGGATACTACTTTCCAACCTCCCAGGGGTGCTGTGAGGAAAGACTGTGAGGTGCTCATGTAAAGCCTACTGAGTGTGGTTCACTGCCCCATGAAGTGGCACTTAGATCACTTACAGCTTGAGAACGAGTTTGCTCTACAGCCTTAACTAAGAGCCAACTGCTTTTAGCTCAAGCTTTAGAAGCTTATGCACTAAGTTCCGGAGGGCCCAGGTTTGGTTCCACCTTTCGGCACTACGCTCAGATACCATTTTAATGGGGCCCAGACAAATACCCTAGACTGGTGGTTTTCAAACTTTTTTTCTCATGACCTAGTTGAAGAAAATTGTTGATGCCTGTGATCCAACATAATTTGGCTAGAGTGTGGGCTCTAGCATGGGGCCGAGGATGAGAGCTTTGGAATGTAGGAGCAGGCTCTGACTTTGGGGAGAGTCAGGGCTGTGGCAGGAGGGGTTCACCTTGAGTGTCTCCCAACCAGCAGTGCAACGGGGGTGCTAAGGCAGACTTCCTGCCTCTTCTGGCACCTCAGATTATGCTGCGCCCCAGAAGCAGCGAACAGCAGTTCCCAGCCTATGGGAGTGCAAAGCTGGTGTTTGGGGTAGGGACGATGCGTAGAGTCCATGTTCCTCTCCCACTCACCTCACAGCTGGGCCTGTTGCCAGCCACTTCTAGGCTATGTCTAGACTATGTCCTATTTTCGAAAAAGGATATGCAGATTCCACAACGTATCTTTCAAAAGTGAAAGCAGTCTGGATGCGTTTTTGGGGAGGAAAAAACCCTTTTCGAAAAAAACCGCTCTTCCTTAAAAAATGAGGTTTACGCAGTTTTTTTCAAAAAAGGGTTTTTTTCCCGAAAAAAACACGTCCAGACTACTTTCACTTCTGAAAGATCCGCTTTCGAAAGTGAGCTCAGAAGAAGATATGCAAATTCCCGTGGAATTTGCATATCCTCTTTCAAAAAAAAACATAGTTTAGACATACCCCTAGTGTGCAGCACAGTCTGTGGTACTAGGACAGGCAGGAAGCCTGTGTTAGCACCCCCACTAGTCACCTGATCACCCTGCAGTCAGACCCAATGCCTGACATTCAACAACTCAGCACTGGGTCGCGGCCTGTAGTTTGAAAACCACTGCCCTGGTGAGAATGCTTTCTGGAGCCATCCCTGGGGTATTGCTGCTAGTACATTCTCCCTTGTTTCAGACGGTGCCAAAATAATTCATTGCAGTAGCTGATGATGGAGTAATGATTTAAGGAACAAGCATACCATGTACAAATTCCCTGCCTGTCAAGTCCTAGCAAGTTTGATTTAACTTCTTATCCTTCTGAGCAACTGGAGATAAACTGAATTCCATGAATAGGGGGAAGAGCTTACATGGATACAGTTTCTCATTTAAAGTCCTAAAACCAAAGTTCCATTTACTCTGTGTGGACTAGAGCTGGACAAATAAAACAAGCAAGTATGTAGAGAGAGAAACACCTAGTTGTTGGAATCATTTAGGTTCCAACATTCAGAGCACACCAACTTTATTCACAGGAATGGTTGTGGAAACCCAAAGTGTTACAAATACTTGTACAAATATATATTTGCAAATCTACAGTTCCTAGGTCCTACACAGCCATTTCAAAATGCATTTTCTCCCCAATGTCCATAGATTTTTTTTTTGCTGATGGGAAAGGTATGTGCGGGAGGGTCCTCCCATTTATAAAGTCTGGGTCATCCAAATGGGATTTTATTTTATAAATACATAGATGATCTATGAATGCTTTTAACACTGGAATGGTGTGCTTTAACGTTCCAGAGATGCTTGATGTCATCAGAGGCAACACTATGTAATGACACAGTAACTGGCAGTGAATTTCTAATGTTAGACTTTTTTTCTGTTCAACTAATCACCTGCAAATTAGTTCCTTATGTGATTTAACAGTGAGACTTTGGGGGCATATGTGTGTGTGTGAGTCACGTGCTTGGAGCTGACTTCACTCAGTGCTAAGGATTAGTAAGAACCTGGTACTTAGGCAGCTTGAGCTATGAAATGAAGCTGTTTGAGAAGGATACTGTGAAACTGAAGAGCAGGAGGGGGGGAAGGGCAGGGATTGAAGTGGTGGCTTACTGTATATCCTAAATCTGGCTGGAAGATGGGCTTTGAACAAGCTGTTATTTTCCACATGGGAGTAGCACTGCTACAGTAAAATGCCAGATTTCATCCATCATAATGTCATGGCTCATATTAAAATGTCTTGAGGGACCTGAGGGAGGGATGGGCACAAAACATCAAATCAATTTTCAGGCAATTGCTATGGTTTTCAGAACCTAAGCCCTATGTGATGGCATTATGGTTGCACAAAGGGAGATTATAAATAAGGTCCATATATCAAGGGAGGAAATAATTTAGAAAAAGAGGGTTGATTTGACTTTTGCGTGAGGCTGAACATATGGTGGAATACAACTGGGTTATCATGCTATACTTTCCTTACAGAGACAAGCACCGAACCTACACTTCAGAGAAATCAGCTCACGGATGGAGTTCTAATGCTGACAGCTCTGGAGCAGTGTCCCCCCTTGTTTATCACAAAAAAAAGCAATGTTAGAGGGTTATTTTACATTTGTTTAAATTAGCATTTAATTATGAGAAATCCAAGTCAAACATCGTTATAGAACTATTCCTGGAAGCTTGAGCATTAACCTTTATGTGGAGGTGGAACTTTTTACTAGATATTTTTTAATATAAGGAATAGGAAATTAGCCCCATAATAGAGCCTTCCAACAAGAGCGAGTAGACTTTTAATGTTTAATATTCTAACTATTTCAACAAGCATGAATAGATTTATTATGTGGGTTTTTTTTCAAGACATTAAACTATACTCTCACACTACAGAACACATGGGCGAATGTTTATGGATATCAGCAAGCAGCTAGTTGGCCTCGAAGCAAAGAGAGCCACACATAGGGAGACCTTTTTGAAAGAAATCTGGTATGGAAGAACCAAGGAATGGAGGAAAGTCTGACTACAGAAGCCATTCGGGGCTTTTAGTAGGATTTGCACAGGTGTGAATGTTTACCTATAGGGATCTCTTTACATGATCACAGACTCAGTTCGTCCTTCATTTGGAGAACGAGGTGTTCATGAAAAGGTAAATACCCTGATAATAGCTTAATTCAAATTGCCAACCATGACACCTTGTTTGGTTTGTCTACAAGCCTTTCCCACTGAGAACTCCAGGGGTGTGCCTGCGTAACCACCAGTCTTGGTACAACAATCCACCATTGTTCCCTCATATGTGCTCCTATGAAAAGCAGCTTTGAGGTTTTAGTTTAGAATAGTTTTCTCTGATGCTGCCAACAGGGAGTGAATTAATTTATAGAATGTGTAACACGAGAAAAAAAAAATTTAATGGGGCCAGCAAGCTGTGCACAGACCAACCAGAGTAATCACTGCTGCGAGTTCTAGGGTCCTGTTCTTCACACACCTTCATTGAATGAACAATGAGAAGTCCTGTGGCACCTTATAAACTAACAGATTTATTGAAGCATAAGTTTTCGTGGGCAAAGACCCACTTTGTCAGATGCAACGAAGAGATTAAAAGCTGTCCAATTGGCCACATGTGGCCACAGAGCCTGAAAGGTGGGTTGGGTTGTAAGTATCATGCTGTTGTTCAGGATATTTAAGTAAAGATTAAATTCACTTTATTTGTAGTGTCCTCCCCAAGAACAAAAATAACCCCTGCAGGAGTGAAGTAATATACTTTATTGGACGCACCTCTGGGTGTGTCTAGACTACACCTCTCTGTCAACAGAGAGATGTAGATTAGGCACATCGAAATTGCTAATGAAGCTGGGATTTAAATATCCTGTGCTTCATTAGCATAAACATGGCTGCTGCTTTTTTTTCAAAGCTAAGTTTTTTCGGAAAAAACTAATTTTTTGAGGAATACAGGATCTATTGAAAAAGGGTTTATTTTTGACAGATCCATGTCTAGACTACCGGTTTTTTTTTGGAAAAAATCTGTTTCCAAAAAAAGTGGTGGCCATGTTTATGCTAATGAAGCACAGGATATTTAAATCCCTGCTTCATCAGCAATTTCGATGTGCTTGATTTGCATCCCTCTGTCGACAGAGGGATGAAGTCTCGACGTAGCCTCCGTGAATAACAGACAAGCTTTCAAACTACAATGAGCACTACTTTGGGTCCAGAGAAGGTAATATGTAACAGGATTGTCAGAAGTAACATCCAAACTAAACCAAGAGATTAATTGCTAAGGCCACATCTTCACTTGCCATGTCAGAGATCAATTTTTTGGTTTTCAATTTAGCGGGTCTAGTTAAGACCCTTTAATCGAATGCTGAAGGTGGCTCTGGTCAGAGCTGATATTCCTGACAGCTATGAGGAGTAAGGGAAGCCAATGGGAGTGTTTGCTCCCATTGGCCTCCCTCTGTGAAGAAGGTACCAAGCTCAGCCTAAGGTAAGCCAACTCCATCTATATATTTTATGTAGCTGGAGTTGAGTACCTTAACCCAAACTTTCAGCTCTAGTGTAGACTGGAGTAACTAGCTCCTCCCCTCCTTATTCATTCTGTTCTCTTTACTCAATGTGTACAATTTCCAGTTACCTTGATAGACTATTATATTGCAGGTGGGTCTCTCTCAATGTCCATTTGTTAATGGCTGTCACCAAAAGCACTTGCCTCCCAGAGACATGTCTTCAGACCCAAAGCTGTTCAATGAACCCTGAGGGAGGAGGGAAAAGAAGGAACCAGGCCTAACCGTGACAGATTTCCAAGGCACTTGACAGTTTTGATACAAATGGTCACCTCCCCTCAGCTGGCCTGGTTGTAAAAGAAAGTTTCTTTCCTGCTAGGATAGAGAAACCAGTGGGCCTTCAAAAGCAGTGGTTTGATTCTTGTATGACATGAGAGGCTGGACTCTGTCCCTGGAACAAGGAACACCCCACCTGCCCTCCTCAATATACACCATAATTACACCAGTTGCCAATCTCAGCAGCAGACAAGAGTTAAAGGGGCATGGAGAGTGAATTCTGTTCTAACCGCGACAGTGAGCCAGCCTGATGCAAGGTGCCTATCAGACATCCGTGGGTCCCATTTTATTATGCTAACAGGTTGGATATGTGAAATAGCTTATTCTTTTTTTAGTACTGACTTCTTTTGGTCCTATACATAAAAGGTTTGAGGAGTGGGGATTTGTTCTTTTCAGCATGGTCCATTGGGCACCGTCGAGGACAATATCCTCCCTGATGTTATTGTGCATGCTTTAGCTAGTAATTGCTACTTTATAATTAAGAATTCAATCATGGAGCGGATGTAATTCCATGTGGATGAATGAGCTTTTGAAGTAGTGATTTGATTTTAAGAGAGAAACATTTCTGGATTTGGGAAAGGACCTCCGGAGCTTAGGTTGTGTGATGAGAGAGTGCATGCAAAGTAGCTGTCTCTCACAACGGAGAGTAGCTAACTGTTCTGGAACCGGTGGGGTAGAGCAGTGATATCCAAAGTACGGGTCATGACCCAGGACTGGGTTGCAGAAAGACAGGCACTAGGTTGCCTTGCTGTAGGGTGACAAGGTGACCAGTAGGAGTGCTAAGCCCAGCTTCCTGCCTGTCCTGGAACCATGGACTGCACTTTGGCCAGGAAGTGGTCAGCAGCAGGTCCGGCTCCTGGCTGGAAGTGAGGGGCCAACTCTCACAGGATAAAAAAGCAAAACAAGCCAAAACATGAAGCCAGTCCCATTCCAAAACAAGCCCCGAATGAGCTCCGTCCATTTGTGCTTGGCAATGCCTGACAACAAACCGGGAACCGGCTAATGCGTGTTTGGAGTCAGAGCTTGGGGCGAAGGTGGACCTTCTGCTGGTCGCTCCCAGGGTACAGTGTGATCCAACATGCCAGGACAGGCAGGAAGCCTGCCTTACCATCCCACTACATCACTGACTAGGAGCCGCTGGAGGTAAGCCTGTGCCCCAACAATCGCCTGTCCCAGCCCTGAGCCCCCCAACCCAGAAACCCCTCCTGAACCCCAAACATCTCATTCCCGGCCCCATCCCATAGCATGTACCCCAGAGCATGTACCCTACCCCTATACTCCAGCCCAGAGTCCCCACCTACATACAGAGCCCTTCTGCCCCACCTCACTCAGCCTGCACCCCAAATCCCTCATTTCTGGATTCACCCCAGAGCCCACAGCCTAGGCAAAGCCTTCGCCCCTTACACCTTCCCTCACTCCAAACACCTCAGCCCTGCAGCCCCACCCTGGAGCCTGCACTGTAGTCAAAAGATATAATTATGCTTCGACATGGGCATCTACAATTTCCTTCAACTGGGTCATGAGGAAAAAAAGTTTGAAAACCACTGGTGGATAGGACATATTCTGTTATGACAGAAGATACGGGTTGTGTTATTCTCTCTTTAGAGTGAACCTGGCCTGCTTTGACTGCTCTATTGCGTGGTGCCTTGAGCATTATGCTTTAATGGCAAGAGTGGTGATAAGAGGGGGTAGCTTGTACATCACAGCTTTCTGCAGGAGCTGAGTCGGTGTTCAAAGAGCCAGTTTACAGCAAGGTGGTCCGAATTTGTGCCTTGCTGCCTCAAGGAGCAGCCTGTTTTCTCTCATCTGTGATTGTTTTCAATGCTCAGAAAGTGAGTGTTACGTTGCAACCACCCAGCAAGTATATTTGGTTTTGTTAATCTATTTCTCAGTTTGTACACCATGAACAGACCGTCAGCCAATGTGTTACCTTCTCATTAGCCCTCAAATCAGAGGCACCCGAATGACTGAGCTTACACAGTTGGTGATGAGAAAGTGAAGGCTTCACAATGGGAGCAGGCTTCCTCACCACCACCAGTGACGCAACGAAGAGGCCAGATCCAGGCAGACTTCTCAGGACCTATATGCCAGCTCATCTGTCACTTTTTTTCCTTTCTAACAATTGCTCCAGATTTAAGAAGCAAACTGCAATTGCTAGAATTCAGAAATAAAATGGGCAAAGGGGGTATTCTTTTTTTAACAGAACAAAGGATGATGTGTGGTCCTGTAGCACCTGTTAGTACGTCTACACTGCAGTTATTTTGAAATAGCTCATGTTATTTCAAAATGACACGGTGAGCGTCCACATCGCAAGTGTATTATTTTGAATTATTTCGAAATAACAGGCTTCTTATTCCAAAATAAGAAACCCTCATTTCATGGGGAGTAACGCCTATTTTGAAATAACTATTTCAAAATTGGGTGAGTGTGGACAGCTCAGCTGTGCTTATTTCGAAATAATTGGCCTCCAGGGTTTCTCACAGCTGCCCTGGTGGCCACTCTGTCCACACCTCTCAAAACTCTATAGTTTCCCTTCCCCTGCAGCCTTTAAAGTTGCTGGCAGAAGGGAAAGGGCTTGTGGTATGATGTGAGCCCTGCTAGCACTGTGCCATATGGCAGCACTATGCTCTAACTTCCCTGCTGCTGTGGCAAACTCCAATACTCCTTCCAAGCCCCCTATGGCTGCAAGCGAACCTGCAGCCACCTTGGAAGCCCTGGATGGGGCAGAAGAGGGCCCTATCGTGGACAAGTGCGGAGATCCTGGATCTCATAGAGGTCTGGGGTGAAGAGTCAAATCTCCAGGATCTCTGCACTAGGCTCCGTAATGTGGACATCTATGGCCTGATGGCCACAAGCCTGGCCCAGAAGGGCCACACCTGCACCCAGGAGCAGAAGCAGATGAAAATTAAAGAACTGCACCAGGCCTACACCAAGGCCAGGGAACAAAGTTCCCGATCTGGAGCAGCACCCCAGAGTTGCTGCTTTTACCAACAGCTGGATGGCATCCTGGGAGGCAGGGTCTGTCCCTCCCAACCCCCATCATGGACTCTGGCCTGGACATGCCCATCCTCAGCCTCTCGGAGGGCAGGGCTGTGGACCAGGAGGAGGAGGAGGAGCATCAGGCCAGCCTGGACATGATGCCCATCAGCCAGGAGGGGGTCATCACCCTGAAGCCAGTGCCCCCTGCCTCCAAGATGTCTCCCAGGTCTTGGATGAGGCTAGAGAAGGCATTTCAGGCGAGTTTCATTACTTTCCCTATCTACACGTGGGGTCGGGTGGTGGGCTGCAAGGGGCTGTGCACTCCTTGCTCGGCCTTCTTGGCTTAGGGATCACACAACAGCCTGTGCACCTGGGTGCACGGGGAGCACCAGTTTGGAGCACACAGCCCCATGAGGCTGCCACACAGGAACCTGTCACTCCTTCTCACAAGATTCCTGTACAGGCCTGCCTCCCCACCACAAGCCTCAACTAAGGAGGCTGGGGTCATGAAAACACACAGCAGTGCCGCACACAGCACAGGCTCCATGGTTGTATTCTTGGGGAATCATCAGCTCCCAGTCAAGCGCGGTGAGATGGAGGACACTGATCCCCTGCAGGAAAGCCTGATGAGGGTACGAAGAGGAGGAGACCCCTGTAGCACTCTCTCCAGAAAGTGGACTCTGCCACTCACACAAACTTCTCACAACACACCTCACACAACACATTCTCCCCCCTCCAGTGGGCAGGCATAGAAATTCTCCTTCTGTGGGATGCCACTACTGATGTAGCTGGTGTATGCAGGACACAGAGAAAAGCCAAGCCACTATAAGAGGATGTTCATGGGATGCATATGGGGGATGTTCTGCTCACCGAGGTTCAGGAGGGTGAGGAGATGTTGGAACCTTCCCTTGAGGTGGCCGAAGGCACCCTCCACAACAATGCTGCATCTTCTGAGCCTGGTGTTGTACCATTCTTTGGTGTGGTCCAGGTGTCTCGTGTAGGGCTTCATAAGCTAGGGGAGCAAGCCAGATAGCTTCAGTCAGCAGCTACAGGAAGTTACTGCTGTCCTGATGCCCTGTTCCAAGTACTTCCTGGGGGCCTTAAATGAAATGTAGGCTCCAATGACTGTGGACTGTTTTGAGGACTATTTTGATATAGATCTGTGGATATGTCTACACTGCAACACTATTTCTAAATAACTAGCACTATTCCAAAATAACTTACTCCGTGTTTATACAGAAGGCAGTTACTTCGAAATAGTGTCAAAATATTGCCAAGCTGGAGGACTTCTTACTCCAACTCCTGTAACCCTCATTGTACAAGGAATAAGGGAAATTGGAGGAAGAGTGCTCTATTTTGAAATAAGTGTTGTGTAGACGCTCCCTATTTCAAAATAAGCTCTTTCAAAATAAGATACGCAATTGACATAGCTCAATTTGCGTAGCTTATTTCGAGTTAAGCCCTGCAATGTAGATGCACCTTAAGCTATTTTGATGCAGATTTGGATGTGTTATTTTGAAATAGTTATTTTGGGAGTTATTATTTCAAAATAACTTTGTAGTATAGACATAGCCTTAGAGACTAACAAAAATATATAGATAGGTTTCATGGGCACAACTCACTTCTTCAGATGAGTGGCGCCAAAGAGACAGAAACCCCAAATTTAAAGCAGAAATAGAAGGGAGAGGTGGAAGGGGGAAAACCCTGTTAATTAGGGCATGTTTACACTGGAGAGTGATTCTGAAATAACTCCCCTTATTTCGAAATAACAAGGCTAGCATCCACACTACCAAGCTTGTTATTTCAAAATAATGGGCTTGTTATTTCAAAATAATAATTCCTGCTTGTGAAGAGGAATAAGCTTATTTTGAAATAGTTATTTTGGAAATTATTATTTCAGAATAACATATTTCAAAATAACTTGGTAGTGTAGACATAGCCTTATACCCGAGTTGCGAATGGTCGAGTTACGACTGTTCGCATTTACAACCAAAGCTCCCATGGAGCAGTCGTAAAGGTGGTCCCCGAGTTATGAATGCAACCCGCGCTTACGAACAGCGCGTTCGCTATGTAACTCAATGGGGTCCGAGTTACGAACAGATCAAGTTACGGCCAAGTGTTTGGTCCGTAACTCGTTCATAACTCGGGGAGAGGCTGTAGTGCCCGTGCTAAATGAGGCTAATAGAGTAGATTGTAAGTGTCCCATACTTAGCTTTTGATGTCATTTGGGTGTTGAATATAACAGCTCATCTAGTTGATGTCTTTGTTCAAACCCTGGGAGATAGTGTCAAATTTCCATATGAAGGCCAGTTCTGCAGTCTCTTTCTGTAGCTGGTTCCTGAAATTACTTTGTAAAAGAATGGATACTTTTGAATCCATTAATGAGTTCCCAGGCAGGTTAAAATGTGGATGGTTGGTTGGTTTGTTTTCTTCTGGAAGCTGCTCTGCTCTGAAGGTAACTGTGGACAAGAAACTTCTCTCAATGCTTCAGTTTTCCACCTGTATACGATAGGATGATGATGCTTTCCCCCCGTGTAAACTTTTTGGCGATGTCTATGAACACA